>CAXIVR010000004.1:93011480-95433980 GCA_964035755.1 Teleogryllus oceanicus
ATTGGAGAAAGAGCAACCAGAGACGTCGACCGAGAATTTGGCTGCTCTGCTGGGTAAGACCCCCCGACAGGTGGGTGAGAAAAGAAGAGAGATTAGGTATCGAAGACACTTAGCAGCCATTGGAGCAGAAGCTACTGTGACTGCAGAATCATCATTGTCCTCATCTGATGGTTGGAGGTCCGATGATTCTAGTAGGTCAGACCTACTAGTGCTGCTGTTATCGCATCGCCTCTCAGGGTTATTAGCTCTCCAAAGACTCCAGTGAGTCAAATCCCAATGATGATTTCTTCTTCTCCCCTGTATCGAAGGCCTAACCTCAAGACAGGAAGAAAGTCAGTGAACCCCTGCTCTGTCACTCTTCCAAAGGGGGTCGAAAATTCTTTACAGATTGAGACAAGCAAACAGACTTATGCCGATTCTCTTCCAAAAAATCGGCCTACAGACAGTGGCCCTGAAGAACTTGCAATGGTAGACATTGCCTTCACGGAAGCAGGGAGGGTGCGATTCCCTAACGAGACGGCCGCTACAGTTTCAGAGATGAATTAGGAGCTTTCGGCTGCGCCCGTCCTCTTTGATTCTGTTTTATCTGCTATTGACACGGCCCGTTCCGACATCGCTGGTCGGTTAGGACGGGGTCAAACTTTTATTGAGTTCCCGGCAGATATGACGCCCGGAGAGGTAACTACTGAAACTATACTTAACAGGGCCACGCTAGATGCCACGCCTAACTGGAAGGAAAAAATTTCAACCTGGATAGGAACCTGAGGTATTTCTCAAACTAATGTAGATCTAGAACTCGTTAAGGTGGAAAATGAACTCAAAAGAAATATTCAATCCCAGGACCAATTGAACGAAACCTGTTCCAAATTAGTAGAGATTTTGGGCGGCTCCTCTGTACCCACCACTACCAGTCATAAAAAAACGGTAGGCATGGGGGAAAACGTGCTAGGAAGCGCAACTCTTGTACTAGGGCGCAAAACCTTTTCAAGAATGATCCAGCGCTTTTGGCAAAGTGCATTAGAACGGGCATTGCCTCTAGTAGTGTCGATCAACAGCCCTTAACAAGGATGAGGTTAATGACATGTACAAATTCATTTGGGGTAATATGTCCCCGATTGGGCTTTCCGAATTAAGAGAGGATGATAAATTGTCGACACCTGAAATGGACACCATTCTATACGCGGTGCAAGTTGCCGAAATGAAAAGTCGCTGACTGGGATGAAAAATGCCACGGCCCCAAGACCAGATAAGATAAAAGTTAGCAATATATCTTCAGGAGCAAAAGTTGAAATTGCCTCTAGTAGTGTCTCTAGTAGTGCATTGCCTCTAGTAGTGTCGATCAACAGCCCTTAACAAGGATGAGGTTAATGACATGTATAAATTCATTTGGGGTCATATGTCCCCGATTCGGCTTTCCGAATTAAGAGAGGATGATAAATTGTCGACACCTGAAATGGACACCATTCTATACGCGGTGCAAGTTGCCGAAATGAAAAGTCGCTGACTGGGATGAAAAATGCCACGGCCCCAAGACCAGATAAGATAAAAGTTAGCAATATATCTTCAGGAGCAAAAGTTGAAATATTGTCCCTATTGTACATCCAAATTTTATACGGTGGCTTTGTGCCTTCTGGGTGGAAAGCAAATCGCACCATCCTTATATCATAAGAGGGTAAGAAAAATAAGTTTGTCACTAATTATCACCCCATCACAATTAGTTCCCTGCTGTGCAGAATCTTTTGGGGCGTTATGGACAAACGCATTCCATCCGTGGTGAAGTTCAATTCACGCCAAATAGGGTTTCTCCCTGAACCTGTCTGTTTCGCCAATGTTCAAATTCTTCACAAAGCAGTCAGTGACATGAAAAAAGCGGAGGGTGGTATCGGTGCTGTGCTAGACATATCCAAAGCATTTGACACTGTTCCTCACGCGGCGATTCGGTGAATTCTGTCCAGGAAAGGGATTCACGACGCCTTTACCAATTTGGTAATGGACTCTTACGCCGACGTTTCTATCGACATTCAGCACCCCTCGAAAGGAATTGAGGTGCCAATTCGTAGAGGAGAAAAACAGGGGAACATCTTGTCCCCACTCCTTTTTAATCTCATTATGGAGTGCTTGAGAAATTGGAAAACATGTCAGGATACCCGATATTGGAAAGGAGTGTGTAGCATTAGCTGGCGATCTGGTGCTGTTAGCAAAAGATGCCTCAGGAGCTTAAGAATTGGTTGATATCGTGATGGAATATCTTGGGGTCCTCGGAATGACATTGTCCGTCGCGAAGTGTTCATCATTTCAAATTACAATCTTTGAACGATCCTGGTTCATTGAATACCCCCGACTGGAAAGTTTGGGGAGAGAATTCTTCAGTAATGATCATACCCTAACGTATTTGGGAGTGAACTGCTCTATCGGGAACTGCTTCCCATGTAAAATATCCATATCGAATTTGATGGAAGCCGTATTTAAAGCCCACTCAGAAGTTGGCATTACTTCACACCTACATAATGCCACATTACCTCTACCAATTAGTTTTATCAATCCCATCTATGTCGATGCTCAGGGAAAGGGACTGTCAAATCAGAGTGTCAGTCAAACAGTTCCTACATCTGCATATGAGTACTTCGGATGGCTTATTCTACCTGGCCAAGAGAGATGGAGGACTGGGATTGCTGCGGCTCCCCCAACATGTTCCTAGGGGGAACACCTAGAATTACGATTAGACAAATCTGCAAATCCCATTTGCAGGTGGCTGAGCTCCTGTCCGAGTTTCTACCAACGGACATTTAAAATCGGCAAAACACTGAGAGCCAATTGGACCTACACTGAATAAGATTTAAGAGCTTATAAGAAGAAATTCGCCGATGACGAGGTAGCCGCCTGGGAGAAGCTGGGATCCCAAGGGAGAGCGGTTAATGCGCATATTCACGATCCGATTGGAAATGCCTTTTGAGAGATTATAATCTTCTAAAACCTGGTATTTTTATCACTGCACCCCGATCTGCCACTGAGATAAAATACCGCTGCCAATAAAGCTACTCTTAGTAGAGGAAAGTCCAGAGAGGATGTATACTGCAGGAAGTGCAATACAGCGGTAGAAACCATGAATCACATCCTCGGTTAGTGCATTTTTACGAAACCAGCAAGAATAAAGCGACATGACGAGATAAAAAACGTTATAGATGGAAGATGCTCCGAAAATCAGACACTGTGGTGTCCACAGAAGCCACTCTCTCCGTTGCTGAAGGGGTTTGATTCAAACCTGACCTGGCAATAAATAGCCGGGAAGGGTTACACGTGGTCGATGTCATTGTCCGCGACAAGGACGGGTCTAGCCTTCTTAAAGCAGGGGAGGAAAAAGTGGTAAAGTACCAACCAGTCCAGACAGCAAGTCCCCTGGAAGCCCAACTTCGTGGAGTGCCCAACACCAGAATCCTGCCAGTGGAGGTTGGAACCTCTGGGGCTATGCAACGATCCACAGTCAGTGCCCTCAAGACGTTAGGAATCATGTCTCGAGGCGATCTACTGACAATGTCGTTAATTGCTCTCTCAGAAGCTCTATGAAGCTCTACACACAATTTGTAAATTACGATGGAGCAATTTATCATTGCTGATTGTAAACGCAGAAAATGAACTTCTTGGTCCCGTAGGCAAGTCCAGGGAACCCAGGGAATCCTAAAATGTCTAGGATATACCTAGTTACCAAGTGGGAAGTGTATGCTATTTAATGTAGCGTATAGATAACTGTGTGTTCAATATCCTTGGTTTGTCGGTCCTTGATTCAGAAAAATCAATTGACCGTCTGTGTCAAAATAGATATTTCCCAATCTGATGTCACGGCCCCTTGAATTTGAAACCGATATTTTAATTGGGGGGGAGTACTTTACATGAAGCCTCTGGGACATTTTCAAAAAGTAAAAAAAATGGCACCACATTTTTTATTAAATTTTGATCTACGATAGCATAAAGGACGCATAAGAGAATTACGAAGGCATCATTTTCGTTAAAATCCCTGATTTTTTGAAAATTGCGAAACTTTCTTCGGTGTCTTCTTGCAACTACAATTATGAAGGGTTTCTTCGTGAAATATGTTCATCAGAAAGAGATCTTCAAATAA
Organism: Teleogryllus oceanicus; assembly: GCA_964035755.1. NCBI lineage: Eukaryota > Metazoa > Arthropoda > Insecta > Orthoptera > Gryllidae > Teleogryllus > Teleogryllus oceanicus. The sequence continues at coordinate 93,015,598 of CAXIVR010000004.1, forward strand.
GGTCATGAACATTTTTTAAATGAGTTGTTTTACGTAATTTTGCATGAAAAGCCAATTTTCAAATTTTAAATAATTATTTTCTCAGAAAAGGCTCAATTTTTTTCTTCAGATATTTTTTCACGTATGTACCAAAGAGAGGTAAAGAAAGTGGCGCTGGTCCTATTTTCGGCGTACTCACTATATTTTTGAAAATTGAAAAAAATTCGAAACGATAAAATCGTATTTCCCGTGCGTCGTTTTACTCGCAGTCACTCTGTAATTTGTGTGCACTGAATGTAATTTGAGAAATGGTGGGAGGTCCATCGAATCTTCAAAAGAAAGATTATGTTTAATATTATTTAAACATTTAATCTATTTTTTTATTCATTAGTGATTCTGGGCGTGTTAACATGCGTATTAAGGTCATCAGTCCCGTAAGTATAGCGCATGTTTTGCGGGCTGCGGCGGTAATGTTCCCCCCTATATAGCGAGATCCAGCGCCACCTCTCCTGGTTTGAATCTATTTTAAATTGTGTAATTTAATTGAGTTGTATGTGAAAGCGAATGTATTATATTTCGCTTTGCAGGGTAAGTTGCGGGAATAACGAGTCATTCGTATAAAAATGAGAAAGGTTGAGGAATATAACAATGCTAAATTTATTAAGGATATTTTTCCATCCATTTGGATTTTGTTGCTAGAGGTATCAAGAATGCTGTTTTGTAAAATATTTATGCCATACGAATCCTGCGGCCACAGTTGATTTGACAATGCCGCGCTGCTAACAGAAGGACGGCGCTGGTTTGCCAAACTAATAATTTTATTTACGGCTAAAATATGCATCGGGTATCGCTGACACATTTATGTAGAACGTGAATACATTATAATTCAATGCTAGAAAGTGTTTACGTTTAAATGTTTGAAAAAATATATGTATTTTTCGCGCTTCATTTGTTTAAGAATGTTTCGAATGGTAGTTCAAATGCAAGAAAAAAATTCACACATTATAATATTACACAACCATTATGTTTATTAAAGGTCTAAACAGAACGATTTTTATGTCCCTCCTAATCGGTTCTCAGTGAATGGTTTTAAGCAAGTGATGTAAGAAAAAATTAAAAGTGGAGGTAACAAAATACTTAATGATCGCAGCTTTTCTTTATTAATAAAATGTTACGAAATTTGCGTTGTTTGAAATGCGTGGCTAGAATGAAAACGGGCAAAATGGAGTTATGTCCAATTTGACAAGTTCGCAGGAAATGGTCGGTCTTGCTTAGAGAACATCGTGTTGTGTGATAATTAAAGCGCTTGTTTGTGACTGTCAATTATTGAAATTAATTCGTTGACTTTATACTCGCACATTAAAACTGTCCAGAAACAATTTCAGGTAACACAGTATCAAAATTCAAATTTAAATAAACGAAAATATTAGTGAAGTACATTCAGAATGTGCAATTTTTTGTGCACGCATAAGCAACAAGGTCATTACTCATTAACGATATATAATGTGCAATTAGATTGCAAATTTTGGCAAATATTTACAATTTTTGCAAAAAAAGAAATTAATAAATAAACACAAAAATAATTTGCATTATTAAACAAGCGCTACAACACTTATACTACAACACTTGCACTGTAGTCATCGAGTTCTTGACTACAGTATAAGTGTTGACTTCCACAACTAATAACTAGTGGATCTACAGAATGGCGTATACTTTCTCGTACTAGATAGTTTTCTAAAAACTTTGGTCTGCCCTAGCTTTTAGGTCTTGCCCCATCCTCTTACCAGCTGGCATCTCTAGCCGCCCACAGTACATTTTTTTAAATCTCAATTTTTCGGTGTCATAATGGTAGACCCGAAATATTACTTTAAGAATATTATAAAAATGTAACACCTCGTTCTATATGGAAATTTTCGTTGACATATTTGGAACCATTTTTAAGAATATGTCGTTTAAGCGTTACTCTAAACGCGAAATTTGAAGTTATTTTTCACAGAAAGCTTTTGAGTTTTCTAAAATCTTCATTGGAACTCATTTGAAGCACTTCCACTCATAAATACAACAAAGTACACAAATCTCGGGAACTGTGCATATTAACGATGTGAGAGATATTTGAAAAAATGACTATTAACATAATCTTAAGTAGTGCATTTAGTATTTTCCATACAAAAAGTTTGAAGAAACATTTGTAGCTAGTTCTGAGAAAATGGGATTCGTAGTTTGTGAAAATGCGGAATTTTGAGCTTGTTTTTACAGAAAATTGTTGAATTTTCGAGGAATTTTATGAGACATCATTTGAACCGTATGTACTCATAAATTAAATAATGTATACAGATCGCTTGTACTGTAAATATTAACGACGTGAGAGAGATGTCAAAAAAGTAGATTTATGTACTTTTTGAAGAAAAAATAGATCAAAATGGCATTTATATGATCTTGTACAGTGCATTTAGCACTATCCCTACCAAAAGTTTAAAGAAAAATTTGCTGTCCGTTTTTGAGATTTAAATTGTTTTTTAAATATTACACATGTTTCACTCAATATTGCGTGAAATCCACTAACATTTTCGAAAAATTGTACATGACCTTAATGAAAAAAGAAACTTTGAAAAACAAATTTCATTTGAAGGAAAAATATCTTCAATTTTGTAGTTCTAAGAAGATGCCGAAAAAATCAATCTTTTGCAATATTCGGAAATTAAGAGTGAACAGTGAAAACAGGCCTTATGCCAACTTTACACATATATTTCACTCTCTTCTTACAAGAAATGTAAAGAAAAATGTGGAGCCATTTTCAAGAAAATGTTTAAAATATCCCTGAGGATTCATGTAAAGTACCCCCAAAAATTAATGAATGTTTTACAAAATCGCAGAACTTTGAGTCAGGCCAGATTGACAGGGTTGATTGATTCAGTTTGGAAAAAATCTTTGGCATAGTTTAGGCGCTATTGTTGTTCACAGACGACAGGCAGGCGGACTGACGGACTTACGTTTTGAGGAGGGAAAAAAAGAAAAAGAAAAACACCATTTCAGAAATCATTTATGGTATCAGGAAACCCCAAAACGTGTATTCCGGTTGAAATCTCGAAATCGATTTTATGCTGCATTACATAATTTCCTCTATACTTTGTATGTTGCACCGTATTTACTTACGTATACGTGAAAATAAAACTTCAAATTTTCCAATGTTTTATCCCTATTCAGTAAGGCGATAATAATAGTAGTAAATAGATCGCAAGCGATCCCTAGATATACTAACTGGATATAGTTCACAGCAGTAAGATGTCAGCCATTTGTTCACTATTCTGTCGAACTCGAATTGCCTCTTCCTTTTGTTTGTGATATCAGGTATTAGTTTTCTCCATTGGTTCTGTCTTGAACACAATTATGTCTGTCTGTACGAAGTTGGTATCTTTGATTGTGCCACCTATATCTTTTCTTCCTCTCTTCCTGCTCCTTCTATCATTACAAGCTCGAGTCTCGACACGTAAAATAAGGCCTTAACTATCCTTTTCCATGGGTTCTGTTTGCCTCTTAGTATGTCCAAATATTTTAGTTTCGATTTTTTTTTTTTTTTTCCCTTTTACGTTCAATATGTTCCTTTCAAATTCAATTTCAAAATATGTAACTTCTTTTTTTCTGCAATTTCTAATGTCCAAAATTCACACTCATACAACACGATTGGAAATTCTATTTTCTCGATTAGTTGGATTTGATCTTAAGTGATGTGCCTGCATCTTTTATGAATTTGTGTAATTTTCTTTCCGCTGCTTTGCCTAAAATTATTATTTTCTGTACTTTCTCTGCACAGTATTCAGAACTTGTTATTGTAATTCCTAGGTATTTAACTTCGCCTGGTCAACACAGTCAAACGGCTTTGAATAGTCCAGAAAGCACTTGTATATTTGTTTTTGAAATTCCAGGGTATCTTCCACGATCCATTTCAGGTTAACTATTGGATCTCTTGTGCCTCTTCCTTTTCTAAATCCAGCCTGTTCTACTGCCAATTCTCTTTCGAGATAGGGTTCTAATCTTTTATTAATTATTTTGAGGATTATCTTGTGAGGATTAACATGTGGAATTAATGCAATTTAATCTAGATATGGTAAATAGACGAAGAGAATAAAATTTTAAAACGTAGCCATAGTTTTTTCACATGAAACTTAACACATTTACGGAAATAAAATGTATTATTATGTGACTACAGGCCCCCTCAACATTTTCAGGGGGCGACGGTCCTCCCGTCCCTCTAACTCCTTCCTACTTGCAAGCCTATGCATATTATACTTCTCTCCCATACGTCACATACAGTTGTTTGTTTATTTTTTTACGAAACTTAAATTAAATTAAATCACTCGAAGTTCAGTAAAAAAACGCTATTTGTGCAATCATTCAAATTCCCGCTCTTTGTGTAAATCTTTGCCAATCTAAAGTGGATACCCATTTACGCCTCAATATATTCTTCAGATTAGGATTCTGATATATTTCCCTGCATTTTGTGAGCTGTTTTATTAAATAAATCCTGTTGAATTGTTAGAAACTTTAGACGAAAAATCCCTCTTGCTCTGATAACGAAAGTTGTCTAGCCCGGCGTTGCGGTATAGGAGTCGCCGGGAGTCGTACGCAAGGAGTCTCATAAATAATATTCTCTGGTGGCGGCTACCTTGTGCGCTACGTTTATGTTTTGCAGTACTTGTAGAATTCTGATCTGATGCGTTTGAATCGTTGATTATTTGTATTTGGTGCCGGTAGTTGTTGTGAAAATGGCGTTGTGTTGTGCTAGTAAGTATAATGAATTTATTCAATGGGTGAATATTGTTTGAATAACAATATTTTTTTAAAATTTGTGTGATACAATAGCATATGATTTACGAAGTGTGAATGTGTTAAACTTGTTCATATGAACACAGTTCTAAAAGTAGTTTTTTTTGATGGGTAAAAATACAAAATTAATAATTAATATTGTTTGTGAAACTGCTTGATTTATTATTGTTAACACTTACATCGATAAGTGTCTTTTGAGGTTATGTGGGTTTAAAGTTACTTCTTCTTCTGCCTTTAACTTATGGATTATAAAGAATTCACGTTTTTTCTTTTTGTAAACGCCATTTGACATGTAATAAAAATAAATTAGAATGATTTTACGGTTTTTTAAAATTTATTTTATAGTTTCCAATGAAGTACCAGAGCATCCAGTGATATCACCTGTGTCAGGAGCTATCTTTGAAAGACGCCTGATTGAAAAATATGTCGTAGAAAATGGAGTGGATCCTATTACTGGCAAAGATTTGACTGTTGACATGCTCATAGATGTGAAAAGTATGTCTATGTGAGTTTAATGTTTGATTACATATCAAGATCCAGTAAAAAGAATACACAAATTGGCATTCTTGTTGTAGCAACCCCTATTGTGAAACCTAAGCCACCGTCAGCTACCAGTATACCAGCTATTTTAAAAACTCTTCAGGATGAATGGGATGCTGTAATGCTTCATAGTTTTACCCAGAGGCAGCAATTGCAAACAGCACGGCAAGAATTGAGGTACGTTTATGCTTGTGTAGTTGTTATATCACTGTGTATATGTATGTATGTGTGTGTGTGTATGGATGAAATAACTGTTCTTTCATATTATAATTTAATGTAAATTTTACCATTTACCAGTCATACAAGTGCTGGAACACATTTTTCTATATTCTGAAGAAATTCTCTTCAGATATACACACACTCTCAAAATGTTTTTTTAAGTATCTAAAATCCATGTATTATAAACATTGCTAAAAATCATTTTTAGCCTTTGGTTATCCCGCCAGGAAATTGAAACGCAACATAACATCGATTTTAAAGAATTTTTTTATGTAATTATATTCTGAAGGTAAAATAGATTGTAGCTCTTCAGTAAACATCTGCTCTAATTCTATAAATTACAAGTTAATATTACACCCAAAAATATGTAAAAGCTGCTTGGACTAAAGCCATTTGTTTCATATGTGCATTTTTCTATTTTACAACTACAATACAGTAGAACCATATTATAAGGGTATTCCCACGTTCAAGACAGCCAATAACGGCTGTCTCAAGTTCCAACATATAAATTTAGGGAATTTTCTTCCCAAAAATAAGAGACTCTCTTTCAAGATGCTCCTGCTCGTAGTTAACAGAATATTGATTCAGGAGGAACATTCTTCCCTGCGAGTAAGAGTTGGAAGATGAACCAACAAATCATTGGTGACCAGTTATAGGGAGTTAAGTCATTAAAGTTAGTTTGAATAAAAGTGGAAATCAAGTGATCATTCAAAAGCTGAGAGTGTTTCAAAAACATTTAATTCACTACAAATGTAGTTATAGATTTGTTGATTTTCCCATGTATACTCACTAAGAAACATAAATCCACCTTCACAAAAAAATACTTTATTTTCCTTTACCCATTGAAATTATTCCATGAGGTGAGCCAGTTGACTCGTTGGGTTTAACTCATAACTAAGGCTGCAAAAGAAGTGATTACGTCTGTGGAAGTACCCTTTCAAATATAACCCAACTTTGTGAAAGATAAGAATCAGCTGCCAATTTTCCAGTGCATGGTTTTGTGATGTGCTTCAACAATATTACTTTGAATTTCTTCAGTCACGCGTTATATCAACATGATGCAGCGTGTCGTGTGATAGCTAGATTGACAAAGGAAGTAACAGCAGCTCGTGAAGCTTTGGCAACATTGAAACCACAAGCTGGTATCACCACCAATCCTGCAGGAATACCGCAGCCTGTGAGTACTTTTCTGTAATTTTGAAGGTGCGTGAAATGAATCTTTTAGTAAAATTATTTCTTGTTCTTGTAGGCAATTGCTGTGGAGGCCGGTGGTGTTGCAAATCAACCTACAGAACAAGCAGGAATGAGTGCTGAAGTGCTTCAAAAACTGCAGGAGAAAGCAACTGTTCTTACTCAAGAACGCAAGAAACGTGGTAGAACAGTTCCAGAAGATTTGGTTTCCTCTGACTCCATTCGTACTTTCCATACTTTAGCATCACATCCAGTGAGTGTTGATTTCACTTTTCATTTGAGAAAATGAATAGAATATATGTACGTTTTGCTCTTTGCAATATCCCTTGAAATTTATACTTTGGAGAAATGGGTTAAATTCATATATTTATTCATTTTGTTCTAATTTTGTAATGTAGAAAAGCCAAGTTTGTTTAGAGATTTAATGCTTCTGCATGTGATGCACATGACATGATTGCTTAGAGTGTTTTCAATGCATCTAGTGCCGTTATCATCATACTGAAATGTTTAGGTGTTATGAATAGTCTGTTGGTCTGTTCCTATTCTTCCAAAAGTCCTTAGAAAGTGCCAAGGCATTCCCGGTCTTTCCATCTCTTCTTTGGTTGGCCTCTTTCTCATTCACCTCTTGGTCTATACTTAAGCACCTGTTTTGAAAACCTGGTTGGTTTCATCCTTTTTATATAATTTTGCCCTTTCTTTTGTTATTTTACCAAGTCTTCAATGATGCTTTTGGATTCTTTATTTTGTCTTTCTTTGACATTTAATATTGGTCTAGGGTATCTCGTTTGGGCTGCTTCAATTCTTTGTCTGTCTTTTTTCAATACCCATGTTTCACTGCCATGGAGTAGTGTTGGTTTGGCAATGATATTATGGAGTTGAATTTTTATTTCTGTGACCATGTGTTGGAAGTGTCTTTTTATACAGCCATTGATTTTGTTGTAGTTTGCCAATTTTGATTCAAAATCCTCTTCCTGTTTTGAGATTCTGTTACCTAAAAGTTGACACTAGGTAAAAGTTGTCTTTGTATAGTCCTTGTCTTTAAAGCCCATTGCTTTAGTTTTCATTGTAGATATTCTCAGTCTATATTTCATTACAATGTTGTTCAGTCTATATGTTGCCATTTGCAGTTCATTCTCTGATGTCTTCGCTTCTAGTGTTCAGTTGCATAGTGTTTGTTCTTCACATAAACGGTCTTGCAGTATTATTATGCACACATTTCTATTTCTTAGTTTTAATTTTGATAACAATTAAGATAATTGACTGTTTTCTAAAAGAAATGATACGTAGTAAAACCTGTCCAAAGTGGTCACTGCTGGTTCTGGAAAACAATGGTTGTTACTGTGGTATTTGATAAAGGTTATGAGAATATTTTGTCTTTCTAGATCTCATTGGTCTTTAGGTTTTAAGTAATCTGTCAGTGTTTTTTGAGCCAGGATGATTATAAATCAACAATCAACAATATAATCAATCATTCTTTCTTTTTTATGGTGTTATGGTTTAAAGAGTCAGGTGTAGTAACTGTGTTGTAAGTTAATATGTGAAATTTTCTAGGCTTCTGATCATGGAACTTGTGTGACCATTTAAGAGGGAATATTTACACAAGTCTTATGGAAAAGTTCCATAAAAAAATGACCAGTAATTTAGGTGGTTATTTCAGCAGGGGTTTTTCTAATCCGATATAAATATTCTCAATCTGCAAACTTTGTTTTCCATATTAATATAATAATGTTTACTTGAATTTGATTGACTGGGGATTTGTCTGACTGCAGTTATCTATTACTAGATATTAAGTGTTAGAAAGATGATGTAGCTAAGAATCCATTTGTGTTGTAAGGGATACTTTTATCAATGATATAAAGTATTATTGTTTTTTATATTGATGTTTTCTGTTTAGGCTCTGCATAGTGCCAGTATTCCAGGAATTCTGTCTCTTGATATTCATAACGCAGATACAAGTAAGATTCTCACAGGAGGTAACGATCGTAATGCTACAGTGTTCAACAAAGATACAGAACAAGTTGTGGCTATTCTGAAAGGACATACTAAGAAAGTAACACGTGTAATATATCATCCTGATGAGGTACGATCAGTACTTATTTTACCAATTTTGATTTATTTCCTTTTTGTTTGTTGTTGTTGTTTTGCCAATGCTTTACTTTGATTCCCAGGATTTGGTAATCACTGCCTCTCCAGACGCAACCATCAGAGTTTGGAATGTACCTACATCACAGACAACACAGATGTTAAGAGCACATGAGGGACCAGTTACTGGGCTTTCGTTGCATCCAACGGGAGATTATGTACTCTCCACTTCAACTGATCAGCATTGGGCCTTCTCTGACATAAGAACTGGACGTTTACTGACAAAGGTAGTGATTTCTGATCAAGTATATAGACATACATTTGTGACAAATCTATGAAAGTGTTGAAAAAATTGAACTGTGTGTGTATGTAATTGACACTTGCAAGTCACTGCTTTACTATAGAAACCATCAATTAGTACTCGTAAAGATGTGAAGATGACTGTAGAGCACTTTAAACAGTTGTTTTGGAAATGTGTCACTTGCATGTTTTTCTTGCAAGATGTAACTAGAATAATAATTTTGCCTTTTTTTAAAAATTACTAAATTTAAAACGTTTTTTGCAATCATATAAAAAATTCTCTTCAGTTTTATCATATTTTACAAAATATTATTCCTCCAACATTAAGTGGAGAGTGGAATTGCTTTTCAAATGTCTTTTATGATATAAATAATTGCAATTTTATCAACCCATAATTTAAATTTTCTCATAGTCTCTTAAACTATATTTTTGTGATTTATTGAGATATACTTTAATTGGATATATTATCCTTCTCCCAATTTCTATTATTTCTCAAACTTCATATTTCCTTTGAATATTATTGAAATCTAAAAGATTAAAATTTTATCTTCTATTTGGATATTGGTCTTACAAAGTTTTGTTTTAATTTTCTGGCGTAATTATTGTGGCTAAAGCATTAAAACTTTATTGAATACAGATGTTTTTTAATACAGTTTCTTGTACAAATTTTCCCAAAATTATATCCAATGAAATGTTTAGTATGTACATAATTCAAAATAAAGTTGAAGTATTGATTGTAGGTTGCGGATCAAGATTCACCTGGCATAGCTTTGACAACAGCACAGTTTCATCCAGACGGTCTCATTTTTGGAACTGGAACATCAGATTCGGAAATAAAAATTTGGGATTTAAAAGAACAATCTAATGTTGCCAATTTCCCAGGTAAAGTTTCATTATAATATTTTTCATCTTTTTATTATTTTTATTGAGTCAGTTGGAACCAAAGGGGTGTAAGTTACAAAATTGAGAAATATAAGGTATCTCACTCGCTTTGAAGCATGAAGTTGATTACGTTTGGCGGCAAAGGGATACAATAGCTTTCATTGATTTGTGCTGCATTCTAACAGAGTTTCTGAAAACCACTAAACGAAATGTCATAGTGTGTGAAGTGTAAGCATTTGGCAGCGAAGGGATACTAGTGCAGTTGCACCTCGTTGGCATAAAGAGCTTCACACTTTACATGACATGTCTTCAGTTATATTACTTAAAGTGTTTTTTTTTGTACATTTACAATGAAAGTTAGTGATGTGTCTGACAAACAAGAAAATAGTGAACAAACAGGAAGCAGAAGTAAGGAAATTACTTCATTTTGTACCCAAAGAATGTGATTCTGAATGTTACCTTTATCTTTACCGGTCATGTGTTATATGATTGTTCACGTTATCAAATGCTAAATGATAAAAAGGAATAGTGTTTTATTTTACATGTAGATCCAGTAGATGATACTGATAAGGACAGGGATTTTCAAGCAAATGAATCGCTGTCATCAGATAAATTTGAAGAAAGAAAGAAAAGAACTAGAAAATGGATCAGCCAAGAATTGCTATGGAAGAAAAAGGACTAAGGTACTGAGAGATACAGGAAAAACATATGTAGGACAAAATGGTGATCAGAAAAAAGCGAAGAGTGTTCAGTCCTGTGTGCTGTTTGTAGGTATGATTGTAAAACCATTTCAGAACATGAGTGTACAGAAATATTTGAAGAGTTGGAATTTAGGATCCTGGCATCTCCAGACATTGTTTATTAATGTATGGATGAGTGTCAGCCTAAATGATTGGCAACTATGCACAATCCCACAAGGCAGTAAGCATTGTTGTCGAGCTGAAAAGCACAAGAGTGTGCAAATTGTTTTTCTTAAAACAAGAGTTAAAAGAGATATGATGATGTAAAGAAGAGTAGACATTCTACAGGCGTTCCTCCAACCGATAGATGAGGAGGGCACACATCTTTTAATAAGATCTTTGACAATGAAATTTCAATGGTGAAGCAACACATTGGATCATTCCCCAAGTATAAGAGTCACATACTCAATGGAGATCTCGATATCCAAAAGATGTATATATTTAGAGTTTTGCCAGGAAAGACTCGTACAAAGCCCTGTTACGGAGAGCATTTATAGACATATATTTAACACACATTTCAATTTGAAGTTTAAGTTGCCTCTGTGTCACATGTACTATTTGTGAAGCCCTAGAAATTAAAATTAAGAATAGTGACAACTTGCTAGACATAGAAAGAAGTAAAATAAATAAGAAATATCATTTGCAACACACAGAGAAAGTCAGAACTGCGAAAAGTAATACTAAACGACTGACAGAAGAGAACCCTTCAACAGTTAAAGTGATATGATTTGATTTGCAAAAGACATTACCCACACCTATATCTATAAATCCTAAATATACAAGTAGAACAGTTTATTACCTCAGACAGTTATGGATGTACAATTTTGCCATTCATGACCTTGCTGCAATTTAGGCATATGGCTTCAAGAGGATCTCAAGAAATTGGGTCTTGCTTAGTTAGATATGTACAGCAACTTACAGCTTTTATAAATCATTTCTTTGTGTTTAGTGATAATGCTGCAGGACAAAACAAAAATAAAAATATAAAGTTCTGGATGTACTTATTAGAACATCTCTACAGACTGGATCACAAGTTCCTGGTTCTTGAGTAAACCTACATGGAATGTGATCATTGGCCAAATTGAAAAGGCTTAAAAACATCAGCAGTATGTGTTTATACTAGATGACTATGACAAATTCCAGCTGAAAGTTTAGTGTCCAACATGATTTTTTTTCAGTAGAATTGTGAATGATCTGGTCAAAGACAATGCTATAGGGATACACATTTTTCAGTGGTTTCATCTATAAAAGGATCATCCATACACACTATATTATAAGAATACTCTAAACGAAGACATACAATTTGAATCAGTTGTCCTCAGGAAAACCAAAAAAGAACGACCACGATCGTCCATAAGTTGCAGCCATTGTATGAGTTATTGCTTGCAATAACAGCTGCGAAATATAAGAATCTACATCAGTTACTTCAGTTTATACCTCCTATCCACCATGTTTTACAGGGATCTAAAACACATAAGCTAGAAACAAAGTGCTTCAAAAAAGAGCCCAGTAGAGACACTACATAGGAGTCAGAATGAACTTCCACTTATGAAATTATTATTAGTAGTAGTAGTATTACTATTATTATTAAAATTATTACTATTATAATTATTATTATTATTGTCATTAAACTTGTTCGCAATGTCAAAATGCTCTGTTATGTTCACTTCCAACCTAATAAGCTCATTGGCAAACAGACGAAAGAGAAACATTTGGTGTACACTGATGTAAGTACACGTAAGCATTGTGGAAAAAGGTCCTATTTCAAAATGTTTTAAACAAAATCCATAAAATTGTAAATATAAGTTCGTTAATAACTAACAGAAAGAATAACTACTTTACAAACGCTTCTAGAACACTTCAGAATTTTTCAATTCGATCCAAACTTTAAGGCATTAATGCAAAGCGTTAACTCTGAACTAGGTTTATGTCACTTACATCCCTTTGGTTCTAACTACATCAATTATTATTGTTATTTGTATGAGCCATTGTGGGGTAGGTTTGTATCAACAGATTGTATGTTTTCCTTTCTTATTTCCCCATATGTTTTCATTCTTTCCTGTTGTATTACCTTCCTTTTTTTAGTTTTTCCTGCAAGTAATAAACACCATTGGTTTGATGAGCATAATTTTGCTCCCATTATTAGTTTTATTAATATTATTCTTATGTATATTTTACATTCTAGATGATTCGTGGATACTATCAAATCTGTTATATTTGTTTGTTTCTATCTTGTAAGTCACAAAACTGTATTTTCTCTACCTGTAGTTCTGTATGTAGTACCATATTTATCTGAAAATAAGACAGCTATATATTGAAGACAACCTCCAAATTGAGAGCACGCCTCCTGCGAATTTTTTTGAAGCGACTTCTATGTGCATAATGCGACAAATCGGTGTAAATGAGATGAAAAGTAAAATGTGTAGTACTTACTGTGGCTGCATTGGGCAATTGTGGCATTGCTACTTTGAGCAAAACACTGGTAGAATATTTGGGGCAACATGTATGGGGGCAACACTATGATGAACATGTGAAGAAATGTGTAGAGAAAAATTCATTGGACTTACAGAGTACAGGAATTGATAACATTTGTGCAGCCAAATGCCAACTGGAAAATGGGCAAATGATTATAATGGTGGTCATCTGTATATCGATCAATACAAAAGTTAATATCATTGAATTCATTGATGATTTTCCTGACATACTGTATTGAAGTTGCAGCATCATTGGAAAAAGATTTGGATGAAATGTCAATGGTTGTGTGTGGTGATTTCAACATCAATTTCAACTTGGATAAAGGTCAACCTTTTTGTAAGATTTTTGGATGAAAAAATTTTATTTAAATTGAGCACTAACAAAGGTCACGACAGCTAACAGTCAGATTGGGCACAGCCATTGCTACAGTATTCTCACATCATTAGGAGCAAACGCTTAAGCTAATACATTCTCAATTCAAATTTGACTTTCCAAAGCACTATTCCATCACCCAGAAACACTGCCCAACAATAAGAAGTTATTCTGAGAATTTCAAATTGCTATGACTGACATTTCCGTTGTTGCTATGCAATTTCATAATTCCTGAAAGATTCTAGCAAAAGAAGAGTTAGAAATTCGAATCTGCAATTTCGAAAATTTGCAAAAATTACACTAAGCTACTAATACTTATAAAAAAAACATTTATGACCTTCTCTAAAGAACAGATTGCATTTAACAAAAAAGCTTAATCTTCAATATTGTAGTGTTGGAATGATAATATTTGTTTTTTGACATTTTTGAAAATGGGGCCAGCATCAATTTCTTTGCCACTCTTTGCTACATATGAGGAAAAAATTTGAACAGTTTCTGTGAAAATAATTATTTAAAATTTGCCTATATTTCAGTCAAAATATACTTATATTTTTGAAAAATTTAACATGACCTAATTTGAAGATCTATTTTTGATGAATAGATTTCATTAAGAAAAAATTCTGTCTTCAATATTGTTGTTGTAGGAAGACGCCAAAAAAAGTTTGAACATTTGCAATTTTCGAAAATTCTGTGAGTACTTCTTATGGGTCCTTCATGTGGAATAGGTATATTCCTGCATGTTGTACATCTTCTCTTGGGAGAAAGTCTGCCAAATCCGTGCTTGTGTTGCACCTTTGCATGATCCAAAAGTACTTGTGTGGTAACTTTTAACAATGAATATATTTGTAAAAATCCATGAATTTGACGCACGTAAATAATAATTTGTAGAGTGACAATTTTCACCATTTGTCCGACTTCTTGTGAAGATCATCTAGTGAACTCGACTGGGATGTGAAGTCCACTCGTCCCATACCATTGTTATAAATCATCAACAATTCATTTTAGTTCCATTTATAGTTTTTCTTCTCATAGTAGTCAGATCATCAGTATGGCAGTTGCTTAATAACAGCATAGAGTAAAGAATTATACCTCTTTAGTCTATGGTAACAGACTTCTTCGGTGTCCTGCGCAAAAGAACACATGTCCGCAAGGAGTTATGTAACCATTTAAATTGCCCTCTTTCAAGGTTTTCGTCACATTTGGAGATGCCTTTTCTGTTCCTCCTGCATCTAACTACCACCAGAAATAGTAGGTTGTCTTTGTAACAAATTAAAGTACATTAGAGATGCTACAACAACACATACTGTCTTGCATTATTTTTAAATTAGCAATTTTCAAAAATTCAGAGTTCAATGAAAATGTTACCTACACTATTCTTTTGAGTGTCACTTCTATCTGTGAAAAAAATTTTGAGCAGTTTTTGAGAAAATATTTTTTTTTTTATAAATTGCATTCATATCAAGTACGAAACTTCAATTTTGTAGTTTTGAAATGTTAACTTTATGCAATTTTCAAATGAATGGAGAGTGCCAAAAATGGGGCAAGCCCTAGATATTTCACTGTCCCTTGATACGAAGAGATTTTTGTATTTCAATCGGTTTATGAGGAAAAAATAGTCTTACAAAAATTTATTTTTGCCTATTTTTCCTACAAATTTACAAGAAAATTATTTTTGAAAAATTGAACATGTCCTTGTTTCAAGATCTGTTATTTCATTAACAAAAAATAATCTCTTCAATATTGTAGTTGTAAGAAGAAAGCATCCAAAATATTTCATGTCCACAATTTTGGAAAAATCAGGGATTTTAACAAACATGCTCTTTCTCTTAAGCATCCTTTCGGCTATCATAGAACAAAGTTTAATCAAAAAATTTGGAGCCATTTTTGAGAAAATTTGAAAACTTTTTCAGGCTTAATGTGAAATACTTTAAAAAATCAAAGTAATTGATTTACACAGACCAGTAATCTGAAAAGCAGGAACCTTGTTACTGCTTTTCTGTGTTAGAATCGCATCAAGTACTAATATTTTATTTCCGGTATCTGTTCTTATTAAATCATTGGAGTTTTCCATCGTGTTCAAACTTTGCAGTTCTTTCCAGTGCTTTCCAGTGTTGCTTTGCCAGTGTTGCACTTTGCAGTGCTTTCCGTGTTCAAATTCATGCAGAGCCTGAAGAATATAAAAAGAAATTGGTGGAAATAAATTTTTGTATATCATAATTTCTGAAGAATATTTATCGACAATGGGTGTCACAGCTGGTATAACTTTATCAGGTTCTTCCAATATTGATGAAAACAAACTGTGACTGTACTTCTGATGTAAGTGCATTAGAAAACCTGTCATTTGAAATGCTGCAAGTATCAGTATAACTTAGCACATTGTTTTCTAAATCATCATTGCTTATTTCTGAGCCAATGCATATGTCCAGACAAGCAAGAGAATCATCTAAAAAAGTGACTGATTCATTTACCTCTCGGGAGATCATGCTCTTCATTAGGAGGCGGATTTTGATGACCTAAAACATTGCCAAAAATGATCAATAGAATGCTCTTAAAATGTTTTTAAAATGCCCTAAAAACAACAAAGAAAATTGACGTAAAATATTTGATCAAACCCACTTCAGATGAACAACTCAAGGTGTTGGATATGTTTCTGATGTAATCAAGGCTTCTTCCTTTTCGTCAAGTGAACTCAGCTGGCAAATTTTTTGTTTTGGACCATTCATTACAAGAAAATCTCTGCCTTTATTTATCGTGAAATCAGCTGCACTGACAATGGTGCCAACAGACATCACAGGAACCTCAGTTCTCGCAACAGCTGACATTACAATATAAGAGCAAAGAAATCGAATAAGTTACTCAGGATTTCAGAACTGAATATTTGTTGCATCTCGTAAATATTATTTTAACGAAGTACCATTAAAGCAATATTAAAATCGATGAAAACGGCAAAAAATGCATTAAAAATTATGGAAAAAAGTAAAAAATGACTTGCTAGTCAAAATCGAGAGGGGTGGAGAGAAAAAGAAGAAGATGATTTATAAAAATGGAACCTTTCCTTTTGTCATACCATAAAATTAATTTCTAAATGAAACAGCATTGTTCTAAAGTGGAAAGAAAGAAATGGCATTTCATTCAAATCTGCCCTCTACTTATCTTAATAAGCCATAATAAAAAGTGCAATTTAGTGTGTGTGAAAAGTTTACAACTGGAAAAAATTATTGCATAACCTGTAAAATTTTTGTTTTCTTGCATTTATTTCCAAAAAAATCCACATCATGAGTTTAAATATAATACATGAGAACTTGATTAGGTAGTGATAATGTTATGTAACAAAAATGTATAATTTAAAATGGATTAGGGTGCATTTTTTAAATTTTATGACTAAGTACAGTATTTGAAAGTACATATATATTAGACTAAATTATTATGGTTTTATTACGAATTCTCAATGTAATTGAAGATTAAAGTTCAGAAAAAGCAGTCATTCAAAGAATAGATTGTATGAATAGTTTCTCACCTAAAAACTGAAATACAAAGAAACGAAGATGTCCTGGGAAAGACAAGGAAAATGGCATTCAGAAACCCAACATGAAGTCTAATGAAACAAAGAACTCCATAAAAAGTAAAAAAAAATAAATAAATATTATTTTCTTCAATATTGGAAGGAAAAGATGAATTCATCTGATTTACACTTCAGCTATTGGCCTAGGTCCTTGTGAATATTTTGGCAACGATCTATAAAAAAAATTTTTAACCACTCCTTGATTGTGTCATTGGTTTTAAGGTGTCAAACACTTGAATTTCTTTATCAAAACATTGACAGAAGTATTGCTTTTTTCACATTCTTCATTTAGACTAATTTTCTCACTAAGAGTTAACATTTTGAAAGAGTGAATGAATTTTCATGAAGGAAAATAAACAAGGAAGAAAGAATCTTACTAAAACTCAATATTTTAATATTTAGGATTTTAATACTTTGTATTTCCTCCTCAAGCTCATATTACAGGTTTACAGATTCACTTCCAATCACTTTCCTTTGTTAGGAGAAAGAATTACTGAATGTAAAATGTCAGGCAATATTGCTGTTTAGCGTCCAGTCAGCATACAATTTCTATAAAATTATTATATATACTATTTTATAAAATTTTCTGAATATATAATTGTATAAAATTTCTATAAATCTATATTTTATAGGATAAAGTAATCAACACTGTTGTAACACATGTAGGCTGAACACTTTTGTCTTCCAGAAAAGCTGTTGTTTCTGATCAATGCAGGAAAGTTTCAGTGCCCTCATTTTTTCATCTATTACACTACATGCTACATTTAGTGTATCTCGAGACAAAATGATATCGACAAAACATCAACCTGGAACTTTGCTCATGATCTGATGTTCCTCCAGATGCTAGAGCCATGCATCTACTAAAATATTTCTATTAAATGTTCTATTTTATGTCTCTGCAGGGCATTCTGGACCCATCACTGCTATTTCATTCTCTGAGAATGGTTATTATCTTGCAACGGCTGCTGATGATGCCTGTGTAAAACTCTGGGATTTGCGTAAACTTAAAAATTTCAAGACTCTGCAAATGGATGAAGGTTATGAAATCCGCGATTTGTGTTTTGATCAAAGTGGAACTTACCTAGCAGTTGCCGGCACAGATGTTCGGTAAGTCAGAATTTCCCACATCTGTTCTCATTAGCATCATTTCATTCTTAATTATGTTAATTTATTTTTTCTCATTTTTTAGGGTTTATCTATGTAAGCAGTGGCAAGAACTGAAGGTATTCAATGATCATACTGCAATGGCAACAGGAGTGAGATTCGGTCGCCATGCTCAATACATAGCATCCACTAGTATGGACAGAACTCTCAAACTCTACGGATTATAAATTTTTTACTTCATTATTTTTATTACTGTCCCATAGTTATGTGGGATTTAATCTTGTTTTATTTCCATGTGAATTTAAATAATATGTAAAAGACGTATCTTTTCAGAATGGAGGAAATGATACAGAAAAGTATGGAGATGATTTTGCGTACAAAATTGTTGAGTTTCAGTAACTCAATGAAGGGTTTTAATTGTTTGCAAGTAAGGAAATTTGAATTTATGTAATAATATTTTTACTATTTGCTAATTTTCCTTCATAGAATTATAGTGAAATTTGAATTCAGGGAGAGTTGAACAAGAGATGATTGATAGTTCGACTTGGTGTGCCGATTGTATGACACCAGTGATAATTTGTAATGTGTTGTAGAATAAATGTGAAGTTCAGTTGTAATTTTCTATTTTCATTAACATATTACTCCTTCCACTTCTGATCCTTTTGACTAGTCTTTCCTGATTTTTATTTTGAAGAGCAATACAAATCATCTAATCAGTGTTTGACTTGAAATTTTCTAAAATAATAATTTTTTAAACAAGGTTGAAATTATTTAAATGTGTATTGGATATAATGTTAATTTGATTTTAAGGCAATTTGTTTTTATTATTTTGTTTTGGCATGACACATATTTGAACTTCAAGGGATATCGAAGGAGAGACTTAAATTAATCTGAAGGTGAACTTTTTACTTAGCTTTTGTTTCCAGTTTTTCAGGCAGTATTTTCATCATCATGCATACAGCAGATCATACTATATTCCAAAAACAAATAGATAACTAAATTTCATTAAAATGACATGTAGGCAGTTTGGACATAGGTACATGTTACAGCTTTCTATACACTTTTAACACTAGTTTTGGGAGGTAACTTCTCCACCATTTGTTTTTATTACTTCCTTCTCTAAGCTTTGTTCTTTTAATTTTATTCTTTCTCTGCTGTTCCTGATTAAGATGTTCTAGAAACTTCATTTGTTAAAAGAAATGTGTATGAAATCAATTGTTTTATAATTCTTTTCATATATATAAATTAATGTGATATAGTAATTTGTAAATCATACATTATCAAACAATTTTATAAATGTTTTTGTGCTTTAATCTAGTAAATATGCATTTGTACCTATATTTTTTATAATAAATAATGTAATTAATGGATGGAATAATTTTACAGTATTGTTCATGTTTTCTATTTACAATTGTGGGAAAACAGTTAGTGCAGAAGAAATAAGTTCTTGAAATCTTGAGTGTTTTGAGGTGTACCTTATTGAAATAAACCAGCTATTCTTTGGTTGTTATTTACAATTAAATCTGCCTATATGCTCGCAATTGCTTGATGCCAATACTAATATTTATATCCTTTCTTTATATAATTTCAATTTGCCCTGCACTGCTCTTGTCTATATTTTGTAATTATTAAATTCAATACCGTAATTTTTATTATTTGCGGGTATCGACATACAACAAACAATAGCTTACCTGATCGTATGTGAATAGGCCATCTGTACGGACCAGCAAATTCTGGAAGCTTTGTTAGCTAAGAAATTCTCTGACTGATTGCAACTAAATATGAATTATCAATCTTGTTTCAAACAACAAATTTAATATTTATTTCCATTGAAACTCATTTTCATGGTTTAATGAGCTCATTTATGTTAACTGCCAATTCTATTCTGAACCTTCTTTACACAATTAATTTAAAGTTCTTACGTCATGCATTCATGCGCATTCAATACCTTTTCGGATAAACTCGGGGTGAAAAAAATGTCCAATGTCTGTAAGATCATCTCTCTTTGGCCGCTATGATGACATACTCTATTTCGCCTCCTTAATGAGATATTACACAATGTCAGTTTCTAACAAAAAATAGCAATCTGTGCATTTGCTGAACTATTGTCAGTTCATCAGATAGGTATCTTAAAATGATGCATGTCTGTGACACTTCCCTGACATCACCTCTGGCAAGGACCTGGCTGTGTCACTCCTATTATTTACAAATAAAGGTTTGATAAATGAGAAAGTTGCTACTTATTTTGTGATCTAATTGTGTTTGCCTAACATGTTTGTTTCTGTTCAGTCCACAAATGATGTGCTATTAATATTACATAAATTATTCTAATGCTAATTCGTTGTTAACATTATGCTAGCCCACTTCCCTCCTGTGTTCAGCGTTATGTCTTCACTGATCTCAGCGTTATGTCTTAACTGATCTACCATGACTTTGCCCAACACAAGTCCTATTTAATGAAAACCCACAGCGTACCAGACCGGATGTGAATGGCACGACAATCAGCAGTTTAGAGAGACCTATCACTTTCCTTTACACATCATCACGCCTCCTATACATATATTCTTTTCATTGCAAGGTGTGTTGATCCCCTCTCCTGTGTTGTTATTCCACTGCGATCATTCATTTTTCCTGGATTTGACTTCACTTGCTACAATGGCAACCTGTCCATTCTGGTTTCTTTCCTCTGTATGCCTAAGCTAAAATATTTATCTAATATATATTATTATATTGTTTCATTAGTAAAATTCAGGAATCTCTTGGCTTATCACAATATGCTACAAAAAGTAACCCAAACTTTTAAAAATCATACACTATTTCGATTTAAAAATTTAACATCCCGGGCTGGCTGGGATTATAAAATTTTTCTTTTTCCGATTTGTATTTTGAACTTTCAGCTTGTTTTAGAAGTATTTAAAGAAGATTTTGAGGTGAAGTAAAACCAAAAATTGTCTTTGCCAAAATAATTGCCACCCTACTGCATTACTGATGTATTTGGCATTTAGGGTGACTTTGCCAGCCAGGTAACGGTGTCCCCCATGCCTGGGCCGAGTTAAATTCCCATGCTTGAGGGTAAGAGCGACATGTGGTGCAACACTTATTCCCTTCACTGGATCTAGCAAGATCTGTCTGCCTTAGCTTATTTATAACACTTATAAAGGTGGCATAGGGCAGAATATCACGGTGAACTCTGAATTTTCGAAAATTGCAAAAGTTTGAATTTTTCCGGCGTCCTTCAAATGAAATTTGTTGTGTATAAATAGTTCTTTCAATTAGGTCATGTAGATTGTTTTTGAAATTTTAGTAGTTTTCGAGAAATAGTGCGTACAATATGTACAGTTTTAAAAAATTACAAAAACAAGATTTTCTCAAAACCGGTAACAAATTTTTTCTTTAAATTTTTCATAGTGTTAGTGCCAATCGAACCCTATACCATGACACAAACACCATACTGCTCTATTATTTTGTTCTTCCAAAAATTACAAAAAAAAATTTTCTTGTCTCTCACGTCGGAAATATTTCGACTAGATGCGATTTCTTGTTATTAGATTTATGAGTACACTACCATACATGCGCTTGTAATTCATATGAATGTTCAGGTCGAGGTGGGTTGGTCCACGTCCTGAGGGGGAGGGGATGCAGAGAAGGCTCTCATGTGTTCGTGTCTTCATTTTTTTCATCTTCTTGCTTCTCATTTCATGTCACCAAGATTCTTTACCTCCCTCACTGGCCTTCTCTGTATGCTGAACGTCCACCCATGTGTTTGCCGTGCATGGCAACTCGTGTCGAAGGGAATGGGTGACCTGAGAGTTGAGGGGTCTGTATACGTTCCCGACTGTCGCTTTGTCGCTGGTTTCTTGTGGGTAGACCCGTTCTAGCCATATTCGCTGTGCGAACACTGGTGTCTGAGGGGGGGTCTGCATCTTGTAGGTCCCAATACACTTATTTTGGCCTCGGACTCTTCTAGCCGGGCGGTCGGGAGCTAACCCCTTCCGATCAATCGGTTCGGACTAGGCTTGTACTGAACTTCAGGGTGAGTTGGGGGTCCACGGCGGTGCAGTGCTGTGACATCCCCCCTCTATATCTCCATGTCAACCCTGGCACCCCAGTGGGCTGTCCCCTTGTTGGATTCCGTGGTGGGTGGGAAGCACGGAGACGAATCAGCTTCAAAATTATATGCATAAGACTAACCCCTTGCCTTTTCCGTACGGCAGAGGTGATGTTGTAAACGAACAGTGGATTTAAGTAGCTTTTTCCTTACGGAATAGGATAGCCCGAAGAAGCCACGTTTTCTTGTGATGACGTGTATGGACGAACATATAGAAAATATATTAAAAACTAAGCAGATTGCCGGCCTCGGAGTGGAAGTAACCACCCACCCTACCCTTAATCTATGTAAGGGTGTGGTCAACCACGATGATTTCGCGTCTGAAACCCAAGAGGAACTTCCATCTTTCTTTAAGAGTCAGGGCGTAACGGAGGTGTTTAGGATCAACAGGAAGGAAAATGGGAGAGAGATCCCCACTCCTTCCTTGATCCTGACTTTCAATCTCCCTTCTCTCTCAAAGAGGATTAGCTACGGTTTTTTAAAATCTCGTGTATATACATATATAAAACATGTGCGGCAGTATCGTGGTATATATATATATATATATATATATATATATATATATATATATATATATATATGGCAGTATGTGCCAAATCCCCTGCGCTGCTTCAAATGTCAGAGGTTTGGCCATACTCAAAAACGATGCATGGTCGACGGCCCTGTTGGCGCAAAGTGCGGAAAAGCCACGCACGATATGGATAAAAGACCGTGGTCTTCCAACACAGAACTCTCTCAAGCAATTGTCAATACGACTTTGCAGGGAACGAGGAGCCCCACATGAACTCGTGCATCACTCTTCAACAGAGAAGGAAAAAGAAACCCGTCACATAACTGCCCTAGATGCAAAGAAACTTATCACCTAGAAATTGTGGCTCTCCTTTCGTGAAACCTCAATTGCTTTCGTAGTAGTTTAGACGAATTAAAGCTGATAATGCACAGACCCGTGGTTATCTGCTTGCAGGAAACATCTTCCTGAGCACTCTCTCTCTCTCTCTCCCTCCCTCTCTCTCTCCCTCGTTCTCGCGCGCGCTCTCTCTCTTTCTCTGTCTTTCTCTCTCTACGTGGCTATTGTTGTTACAGGCAAGACACATTGATGATGGCCTCCGTGCCCATAGCGGAATCGCTACATTTGTCACTGACTCCCTGGTGTCTAAAGAAATAGACGCACGAACCACTCTTCAGATATGTTGTGTTCATGTGAACTTCCGCTCTATTTCTATCACTATTTGCAACATCTATATCCCGCCTGGACAAGTGTCACAAGAACTAGAAGACGTGTTTTCTCAGTTGCCCACCCCTTTTCTTTTTGTGGGGGACTTAATGCTCACAATTCTGCCTGGGGTGGCACAAGGTCGTGCCCGCGAGGCAATATACTTGAAAAAATTATCGTCAACCAGAAGGTAGTTCTTCTGAATACTGGCAAAAGCATAGTACACTTTGAGCATTCTTCGCACCTTGCACTCTTGTGACTTTAGAAGACGGCTCCCTTTGTTTCTATCAGATTTTCTTTCGCCAAGACCTTTCCGCGTCCGTCTTGGTGACACGTTATCCTCGTCACCAGTTAGAAAACGGTGTTCCCCAGGGATCGATTCTAAGCGTTACTATATTTGCCATTGCTACGAATAGTATTGCATCAGTAAACCGGGAGCCTGTGAAGGCATCACTGTTCGTTGACTACTTTGCCATTTTTTGCTCCTCCAAGAGCATGCAAGTTATTGAGAGGCAGAGCAAGTTTCAAATCTCCCTTTTGGGCGGAGCGTATTTTCGCGGGCTTCCCCCACCGCTTCTACATTGGCAGATTGTTGGCCTACTGTAGTAAAAAATTGAAAAAGAAATTAGAACTCAAGAAAATCGTAATTGTATAAATCGCTGTACAGTATAGTCTGATATTTCATAAAATTTTAATTAATTTTTTACATTAAATAGTTAAATATAGTCATTACTTATTCCAAATGTAAAGAATTAATTTACTATATATATGTAACGAAATGATGCTAAAATTAAAACAGGTTCTACTGAAATTCATATTTATTACTTTATGTATTTAACAAGTGATTTTATAAAACTGGAGACATGGAAATTGTATTATTTGATCACTAAATACTTTTACAACCAGGGCCTGATTTCTGGCACTGCTTAAAACTATTATTTAAAATATATTTCCAAAAACTTGTTATAGCTTAAAAAGTTGTAATTCTTGTTCTTTTTTGAAATGAATTAATTCATAGTTCCTTGACACAACTTTCAGTGTCATATTGTTTCGGGAGGGAGGCGGGTACTTTTCAGTATTGTCCTGGTCCCAAAATTCTCAAGCTCCTGCCTAGACCTCATTATCTCTGGGCAGCCCTCTTTCCTCATTCTCTTGGGTCTCTTACTCCAACTACTCCTTGGGCCTGTGTTCCAAATAGGGCAATCAAGTCTTTATTCCATGGGTGGAGAGTCAGTGTTATTGAAAGTACACAAGTTCTGTCAATTATTGGTGGCATTGAATGCATTATTTGTTTGAAGAATTTATTTTCATTTGTCAGGTTTGGTAACTCAAAATGTACATTAGTCCTTTTTGTAAAATAGACCATTCTGGAAGGAAGTTACGTAAGTCTCTCATGCTGGGGTTATATTTCATTTGCAGTTAGTCTATGAGCACTGTTGGGAGTTTGTGTGTGTGATCTTTCATCACTAGGGCCTGGATGTGTATGACATGTCAATTATTTCCTTTTGTGTTATTTCCATGGAAAATACAAGTTAAACATGATTTTATCTACAATGACTTGCTATTAAGTCATATTTTAGCTTTTTTTTTTAAACCCTTTAATCATTTTCTATTAATTTTTCATATTATGGTCATATTTTTCCATGAATTTGCGCATTTTTTTGTCATAGTTCTCATTCCATTTTCGCATATTTGCTTGCAGTAGTCTCAGAGATTTTTCAATCTTGTAATTGTTATCAAATGTCTTACAAGTGTATTTAACTGTTGTCTGTCTTTCCTATAAATATGTATGGGAATTAAGAAGATAAGCTATGGAGAAAAAGAAAGTATAGAAAGCACCAGAATGTGAAGGAAAAGTTTGAATTGTCAGATTTTGTGCAAAGGTCAAGTGTTCTTATAAGTTTAGCAGGCAGAATTGTCTTCATGGGGTGCCAAAGGAGGAAGCCTGAATTCTGAATGTACTAGATTTTAAAAGTACATTGGTTATTTAAACACTGGCATGATTTTGAACGTTTAGAAAATGCAACCCAAAAATTTTAAAGTTATATTTTTGTATTTTTTAGGCCATAAATGCTTCCATATTTCTAACATTTTAGGTCATAAAATCAAGCTCTAATTATTACAATATAGCAAATATCACAATGTGCAATTATTGGAATGAAATAATTTAATTTGTGTAAAATGTGTCTAAATAATAGTTCTTGTAGCAAAGTGCTGGAGTGTGATCACCATGTTTCAAAACGAAGTTCTTTTTGTTTTGTATGAATTCTATTAATGTCAACTGTCCCGATGCATTCCACATTTTGCCAGCTGATAATAAATTATTAAATCTAATACAAAAATTTATGTTCCAAGTAAAATCTTTTCTGCTGCATAACTGTTTCTAAACAATTCGGAACTATACCAAGCATCAAAAAAGAAATTGATATTAATATTTAAAAATGATTTTTAATGCATTATTTACCATTTTGATTCTACAATTTTAAACAATCCGTATCAAGTATTGTACCTCAGCTTCTGGGTCAGTGGCCCTCATCTCAATCAGGTTTTTCTTCGTTTCCATGATGCCTGGAGCAAAATGCTGAGATGGCTCATTGTTTTGCTTGTGGACATAAATATAACTTCATTATCTGTGAAGATCTTACAGAAATCAGTGGGTCACAGGAGGTTTTTAAAGACCACAATTTCTAGTTTTCTACGGAAATTCTTGTATCAATTACAAGCCAATTCTGAATCATTGGTGCCAAAAAAATCACCAATTCTGTCACATAGGACATTGTTGATGATAAACATTCTACGCATGTGTGCATAATACAAAAATTTGAGTGCCCACTGGAAATCAAAGCCAGAACCATGTGCGTAGGAAGTGAATATACCTGACAACACAGAAACTAAGCCTAAAATTATGTGCTAAGGTTTCAATTTACTAATGTTAAATTCAGTTTAATTATATAGTAGTGTTCTGAATTTTGTCCAGTCATTTGATGGAGCAGCAACATGCAGTTCCTTGGGGCACCAACTGCCACTGTAATCAACAATTAATTTCATTGCTTCCTGTGAAGTACAGAACCAAAGAAATAATCTAATTCAGTACACACTCCCAATTGCGCCAACCAGTACCAAATAAAATCACACGGGACAATGAAACCTCCTGGTGTCATTTTATTTTTATCTGATGAAGACAGCAGATGAAATGGAACTGTCTGTTTCTTTATTATCAGGTGATACATTAGGATTCCCTTAATTACAACCAAGTGAGCTTCCGATTTCTGAATTATAATCAGTAATCAAACCTTCTTGGTATAGAATGTTACTCGTAAGTTAAATCTCTTTCCTTTCATAAGAATATTATCTAAATCATCACCATAACCACCACCAGTGAAAAAATTTCTTAGAATTTCTAACACCTGGGATGCCATTTTGCAAACCGACTGCGACAATGCGTGGGAAATTCAAATTTACAAACTTCACAATTTTCAAAGAGTTTGCTGAAACTGGGGGCCACCACCACAATATTCTTTCTTACATATGTGAAAAAAATTTCCACTAATTTTTGAGAAAATCGTTTACAAATATAGAAATTGCTTGCTTCACGAAACTACTTCTCCCCATAGCACGTCATACACAGTTTCAACTGTTTTTGACGTTAAATAAATACTTATTTTCGAAAAATTGAACATGATCTTATATGAAGATCTGTATTTGATGACAGATTCCATTATGAAAAAATCGTTATCTTCATTATTGTAGTAGCAAGAAGACACTGAAATTTCTTTAAACTTTCTAATTTTCGAAAATTTAGGGAGAATGATGAAAATGTGACCTACATCATTTCTTAATGCTTTTGCTCTATCAGAGGAAAAAATGCAAAGACAAATTTGGAACCACTTCTGAGAAAACTTAAAATGTTGACATCGGTCAGATCAAATAGGGAATATACATTTTGGTGAAAGTCCTGTGTATGGTTTAACCACACAAGTTAAATTCATATTTATTGCTATCTAAAATATTTGTTAATTTGCAAAATTTTTCATTGAATGAAACTAAATTTTTTTCATGAGTACTCTCACCCAATAAATAAGTCCCTTAAAGAAACCTTTGTGAAATTTGTTTTCTCTAATGGTAACATCTTTTAGACATTGAGAGTCAAATGAGACAACGAAAACGTGAGAGAGTTCCATACTGTTAATTGTGGGAATTCTGATGTGTTGTTGACGTTCATATATATACTTTATATATGAACGTTATATATATATATATAAAGGAGAGAGAGAGGTCATCTTCATCAACATTAGTTTTATTAAGATAGCGGCTCAACTTATTATTCAAGTATTTCATCTTTGTAATAACAATTGCTATTAATTATTATTATTATTACTATTCTCCATTTCTTATATTTTTTTTCTTTTCTTCCTTTCTTTCTTTTGAATATGAGAAAATATATTTCTCATTTATATTTATAATCTGAAATTTGAACTGCTATTATCTGTATTAATTCCCATTTTTTTTAATTTTATCTGCTTATGTTCCTTATATTTTAATATATGTGCTTTCTTTATTGATTTTTATAATGTTTAATTTAACTGCTACTAATCCTTCCCTTGCATTTCTTTTTTTCAAATTTTATCTGCTAACTTATGACCGACAATGACGGAAAAGCCGTTGAAAGTCGGCTATCTTAATAAATCTAATATGTTGACAAAGATGACCTTTATTTCTTCTCCATACTGTTACCTAAGAACAAGAAAAAAAGTTTCAAATGAAGCTCCGATTCACCAAAGCCCACATCGCTTAACTCTTTACAATGAACACACATGAAACGGCTTAATAAAGGAAATTGGTATACCCCAGTGTGTAGCTATAGACAAGAGACATTCCTAAATCCATGGTACACACACATACACAAAATTCGTCTATTTTACATTCAGTAAAAGAAGTCTTTAATTCCAATTTATATTTACATTTAACCAAGACCTATAACACCAAAATTTTCTAGATCTGCAGAAAACAAAACGCATAACATGCATGAAGTAACTTGCATCTTTTACAGTAATTAATTTGACATGTTTTTTGTGGAAATGTATAAATAAATTGAGGCATAGAATAGAAATCTAAGGATGTTACCCAAATAGATTTTTATTGCATGTTTTTCACAAACAGCACACAACATATGTTTTTACAATCTGCGACCTCTTCGTCCACCCTTCCTACGTGTAGAATCTGAAGGAATGGGTGTCACATCTTCAATACGACCAATCTTCATGTTGGATCGAGCCAGAGCACGTAGCGCTGACTGAGCTCCTGGGCCAGGTGTTTTAGTCTTGTTACCTCCAGTTGCTCTTAACTTGATATGCAAAGCAGTTATGCCCAAAGATTTGCATTTTTCAGCAACATCCTGAAATCAATGATACAAATAGTTACTATAAAACTCAAACTTGAAAATTTATTTCAGGAGATAATGGAATTTTGGGTATAGAATAGGCCCTGAGCTGTGACATAACTTTAGAACTACTATCTCTATTGTTTCAGTTCTTTTTTCTTGTGATAACGAATGATTTGAACTTGTACCTAAACCAAAACAATACTTGTACCATTATATTTTTAACATTTTCCCCCTCAGTAAATTAAAATCTCAAAAAATTAAAACCTTAAAATAAAATTCTAATCATGAAATAATTGGCTTAAATGTTTAGTTTTCGTTCATGCACTAGCTATATATTTCAGAATTATAACAAAAATTGAATCAGAGTTATCTAATATAAAACTCGAGATATGTTTCAAGTTTCCAATGACAGCCCAAAAAGTCAACTTCCAAAGAAATGGCTTTTAAGTTTGTAATGGTCCAGGGTTATAGATTATGCCTTATTTTTTTGTGTCTATATATTTTATTTAATTTCATCTTAAATATCTACTATTATTATTTTCTGGTGTTGCCTGTTTTTGGTTGTTTGGGGGTGGGGGTGGAACAGTGCCTTTTTTTTTTTTTTTTTTAAGGGGGTGTGGTTTCCCTAATGCAAGGCTTCATAAATATCCAAATAAAAACCAAACAAAAGATGAAACCGGTTTTACCACGAAGAAGAGAATATACCAAAGACTCTGATTCTCTTAAAAGAAATAAAACATATTTCATGCAATTTTCCCTTGTTTTGGGGGTATAGTATACCTTAAACAAAAACAATACCATTAAAAAAAATTAACTTATTTTTCACTAAATATATATAAGTAACTCATACATTTATGTGTTATTCTCAGCATCTGCCTTTTTAGATTCAGTGAAATGGATAAGAAATGGTGACAGAGATAGCAGATTAAAATTTGACAAAAGATGTTTTTGCCCAATTACTGTACTAATCTACATCACCACCACTACCACCACCACCACCACCACCACCTAATATCAAGTCCCCAGAAAATTCTGTTCTGCCATCATTCGCCAATGAAAACCACTTTTAGGTCTTATTGCATTTCTCAGCAGATTAATTTTGCAGACCGCCAAGTGATCTCAGATCTCAACCTGAGTCGTGTTTAGATCTGCAATTCAAAGAAATTATATATACAGTACTTTTGTGTGCAGTTGAAACAAACTAATTTGAAAGCACCATTTAAAAACTGTAAGAAGCTCAAGGGTATGGATTCAACATATACAGTTGACAAAAACGAACATTCTTCACTGTAAATGCAAATTATAAGTAAATTACGTTAAAACAAATTTAAAAAAATAAAATAATATTAATTCTAAGAATTTTAAAACTGCTTTCAGAATTTAAAATCGTCAAATATCAACCAGTAGTTTTGCACAGACTTAATAACAACTGTAAATACAATCAAAGTGGCAATTTATTTTAAAGCTGCATGGGAATTATCGCAGAACTGAAGAAACAAATAGAAAATTAGAGAAAATAGTAACCACACCAGATGTCCAGAAAATATTCCCAAAAAATCATACATGCGTAGAACTGAATGCAATATAAAGCTTCCTTTATTACACAAAACAATACTGATCAACACACACTCAAAAATTATTGTCATTAGGACAAGTTTGAACTGAATCAGAACAATATGGTTCCAGAATCGGTTCCATAGTCTAATATGGTTCCAGAACCGAATCAAAACAATATGTTCTACAATATGGTTCCAGATAAATTATTACAGCAGGTATAGAGCCAAAGATGGTGAGCAACAACTTAAAATGACTACCATCTCTGATACTTGTGTTTTATACTGACTGCCGAATTATGTGTAATGTATGTGCCCATTAATAGCAGGTGAATTTTATCCACTGATATTCACATAAATTATTGAAAGTATACATTGTCCTGCCCCTTTCAGATCATAGAACTCAAGATACAGGTTACTCTGTGGTTCACAGAAAAATTATGTTACAGGTGTATATAATCCAATTCCAAACAACCACTACAATGAGAACCGTCTCTGCCAAAAACAAGTTTATAAAAACCATTTGAATTATAATAAGGAATTGAGAAGTAATGTAGGTTCCCTAGTTTAATGTTAAACTTTAACTGCTGCTATTATTCACATAAGTGATAGAAATTATAACCTGTTTTACCCATATCGGTTAGTAGAACCCATGTTATAGGTCACTCCATGGTTCAGGGTAAATTAATATTGCAGATTTATATAATCCAATTCTAAGCAACGACTTGACTGGATCCGCATCTGCTACATAGTTTGTCTGAGAAGCTCTGAATTACATGAGGAATTTTAACTTCCCAATAATTATTGGTGAATTGAACTGTCAAACGCATTCAAATACTTGAAATTATAAACTGTTTCACCCATATCGGTTAGTAGAACCCATGTTAGGTCACTCCATGGTTCAGGGTAAATTAATATTGCAGATTTACATAATCCAATTCTAAGCAATGACTTGACTGGATCCGCATCTGCTATATAGTTTGTCTGAGAAGCTCTGAATTACACGAGGAATTTTAACTTCCCAATAATTATTGTTGAATTGAACTCGTCAAACGCATTCAAATACTTGAAATTATAAACTGTTTCACCCATATCGGTTAGTAGAACCCATGTTATAGGTCACTCCATGGTTCAGGGTAAATTAATATTGCAGATTTATATAATCCAATTCTAAGCAACAACTTGACTGGATCCGCATCTGCTACACAGTTTGTCTGAGAAGCTCTTTGTATTACATGAGGAATTTTAACATCCCAAAAATTATTAGAGAATTGAACTCGTCAAAAACATTCAGATAATACTTGAAATTATAAACTGTTTTACCCATATCGGTTAGTAGAACCCATGTTATAGGTCACTCCATGGTTCAGGGTAAATTAATATTGCAGATTTATATAATCCAATTCTAAGCAACGACTTGACTGGATCCGCATCTGCTACACAGTTTGTCTGAGAAGCTCTTTGAATTACATGAGGAATTTTAACACCGAAAAATTATAAGAGAATTGAACTCGTCAAAAACATTCAGATAATACTTGAAATTATAAACAGTTTTACCCATATCGGTTAGAACCTATGTTATAGGTTACTCCATGGTTCAGTGTAAATTAATATTGCAGATTTACATTATCCAATTCTAACCAAAGTCTTGAATGGATCCGCACCTGTCATGTTGGGTTTCTGAAGATCTTTGAATTACATGGGGGATTTTAAGTTCCCAAATTATTATTTTACAAAGTACCAAGTATATTTACAGATCCCCTTTTCCTGTTATAACTGTTTTGCAAACATCACAACGGTTTTACGATTGATGTACATTCAGTTTCTAAGGTTAAAATGAAAATTTGAAACATTATCTAAAAACACGAATTTTTGAAATTTTAACTGGAGATTTAGTTGATCAATATTAGTCACTAAAATCATTGTATCTCCTTATTAAAAACTTATTTAACCTACTTATTCAAAAATGGAATGGAGTAAACTATTAATCCTTATTTACAAACAATAATGAATTGGATCGTACACCTATCCTTACCAGTTATTAGAATGCACGTTCTATGCTACCCCATGGTTCTTGGGAGGATTATTTGTGGAAGTTTTCAGTAGTGAAACAAAATTGCGCAAAATGACTTAAACGGCATGCTAAGTGTTACATGATTTTTGTTTTAGCCTCAGGAATTTAACCGAGGCTTGTCTGTTGTGTGTAATGTGCAATCTATTATGAATTTTTATACCTATCTCTTAGGCCTCCAGTTTACAAAAGGGCTTATTCATGTACAATTACTACTATGAAATGTCAGCAGCAATCTAAAAAAAGTCAGCATGTTTCATCAAGTTGCTCAGCATAAACTATACTGCAGGTATGAGACTAGCCCAGGAATTCTGACAAATTTGATCCTTGTCAACTGGACGCATAAGCGGCAACACATTATAATGAAACAAAGCCAGAGAATAAGTCACAAATCTCTGAGAAAATCACCAATTAATACTACAATATAAGTCTGTAAGAAATATATCTACTATACACATTAATATTAATCTTTTCATTCAAAACATAAGGCCAATATTTGTTAGACCATCCTTAAAATGCAAGAAGGCCTTGCACTAGGCATGCGAGTTTTCTTGATCTTCCAGTTTCCTATTTCTCTATCAGCCTGGCCTAGGCCGGTAGAAAATATGACTGCCACTTGGAACTTCATGGCTCAGTTTGCAGTGAAGCCATCTTCCTTTATAATACTTCTTCCCAGTTTTCACTTTCTTTCTAATGACCTATGCATACACGCTTCTTGTTGCCTAATAGTTTCTATAATTATAAATGGTTTCATCAGAATTTTTAAAAAACCTGGCGTTGTTTCTCATTGCTTTCTAGTCCCAGACGCACTATTACACTTTTCTGTTCATGACATTGACAGCACAGTACTGCACTGCCATCAAGTAGATAGAACCTGCCTTTCTCTGCACCCCCACTGTGGAGTAAGTGTGTGATTAATAGCTCTTGCTTCAAAACAATCTTGCCCAATTTTTCTGTGAAGAAAATGTTCAGAGAAAAGTATAAAAAGATCAAATAAAATCAGAAAATCATTTCAGTAGTTTTATGGATTGTCACTGTATTTAATTTGAGCTATGCAAGTTTTCAGAGAAAATTGCAGGTACACTAAACTCTAAGGAAACAAAGAGCTAGCTACTGGTGAACCCATAATCAAATAATGTTGACAGAAAGTGCAAGTGTTCCCCAAGCACCAAGGTTGGCAAACCTTTAGCGAAATGTGACACAAACATGACCACAATGTTATGAAGTTTTGTTCAGTCTCAGAATATGATACAAATGGCCAAGCACTTCACATGCAGTTATACTTTCACTAAAACAAAACTCACCTGAGCTGCTAACATAGCAGCGTAAGGAGATGCTTCATCTCTGTCAGCCTTCACTTTCATTCCACCAGTAACACGTGCAATTGTTTCTCTACACAAAAAATTACATTCACAGGATTATGAAACTACACTGCACAAAGTGTATATAATTAGTGAAAAATCTAGAATAAAAAATATTTAATATGCTACAGGTAACGGTAGGTAAAAGGAGGTAATGCAAAAAGCTATCTTTCTCCCATTTCAACACTAGTTACAAAACAAAACCTGGCTGTTGACCAAACCTATGCACGAAGATCAAAATTACTTTTCCAATAAAGAAATTATGCATTTAAAGTAAACATTTATGTATTATAATTACATAGTACCCTTGAGACACGACCTAAAGATCCCATACTGAATGTAAGAGACTGTCCATCACTTTTATGGCAAGAACAATTGAAAATCATGAACTCAAAACTCACCTGCCAGACAAATCCGTGACGTGTACAAAGGTGTCATTGAAACTAGCAAAAATGTGTGCTACACCAAATACAATTTCACCCTCTCGGACTTGCGGTCCAAGAGATACTTGGACTTGTTCTTGCTGAACTTTACCCTTTCGAGGAGCCATTCCTTAACCTAAAACACAAAAAGTTTGATATACACACGTTTCGTAAAATATTGCCTCGACCTCCTCGTGGGTAATCCCGTGCACTTTATACACTGCAAACAATGAACAATTTTCATTTACATTCCAGCAGAAACTGGAATTAGGAAAACACTACAATAACGATGCAAGCTCCACGTTGCAAATTTTTATCCGCCGATATCACAATCTGTGAAAAACATCGGTTGATATCAATACTAACTCAGAAATGAAGTATTACCACAAAAATATACGATGAAACTAGCTCACAAATTAAAACATACTTATGGATTAAAACTATGAATCTCCAATACGCACCGCAGACACTTTCTGCCAGCACGAAAACAACGGAACTAAAGAGATCGATTGGAGTTTCTTCAGTGAGTGGTTTCCGGTAGATGTGAGTGAAACGTTCTTGCGTGCAGTGAACAAGAAGTTCTAATGGTCGCCACAGGTACAGCAGCGCTCGAGTGCAAAGTAGCAGACGAAACATTTCTCCTCTGTTTAATTCATAAATCTACTCTTAAAACTCTATGATGTTTTTAAATTGTACATTAAAGCTTCGCTGAAGCGGTGTGTACATATCCTAAAAAACTGGCTGAAAATGTAATGTATCAGATGTGTGATTGTTCCTCATAGAATCATTAACAGATAGCGCTAGTATCAAGTTTCTGTAATATGACATGTTTCTTGTGTACTTCTTTACTTTTCTTATGAACATCAACATCAAAAAATGCTTCATAATGTATTGTACTCTTAGGTACTCAGAAATTCAGAACTTTAAAATGAAAAGATCCCATGTGATTACAACGAATGAAATGTTTGAAAAATATCTTAAAACAATTATTCATTCGTTTTTCATTGCTGATATAAACAATGATTGAAAGACTGTGATATTTAAAGCTCATAATATTGAATTTTACAAAAATATACACACTTACGTCAAGAAGCATTAACTTTGTAAGTCAGCAGGGTGGTTTATGTTGCAATATAGATTCATGTACAATCACTGGTAAGAAAAGATCAGCGGTAGCGCTCTCCGCCATATTTGTTGTTGTCGTCGATGGGGTAGACTAGACCACAAAGTGCTGGGATTGGAGGTTGTGCGGGGTAGGGTTTGAGAGGAGGTGTATCGCGAAGAAGCTGTGTTCTTAGGAGTGACAGTTAAGGTCGTGGTTTGAACTTGTCTGTCATGAGTTTAGTTTGGCAGCGTTTGATTTAGTGTTAGAAGTTGATTTTCAGTTGTCTTATATATACATATATATAGGGAAGAGGGTCCGTGGCCTCTAGATCGCGACCGCGAGTGACCCATCGTTCCTGGGTCAAGGTAGATGCCAGGTTTTGTGTCTTTGTTTTGTTAGGAACCAGCGTCCAACCTGGCTGGGAGCCCTGCTATCGGGGATGACCCCCGTACAATGTTGGACTGGGAAGAAGGAGATAGATTTTCGTTTGAAGATTCGGATAGATTTGATGGAGATTCATTATGTAGTTGGAGCAGTGAGCCAGAATCTGTGTACAACAACTGGAGAGGATGGAAGAGGCCTACGCTAGGATCAGGCACCTTTGGATCGTCGAAGAGATCAACAGAAGGTAAGTGTTTGACAAGCTACTTGTATGTATTCTATGTATGTGACGTGTGTAGT
Source organism: Teleogryllus oceanicus (assembly GCA_964035755.1). Classification (NCBI taxonomy): domain Eukaryota; kingdom Metazoa; phylum Arthropoda; class Insecta; order Orthoptera; family Gryllidae; genus Teleogryllus; species Teleogryllus oceanicus. Next base: position 93,051,765 of record CAXIVR010000004.1, read on the forward strand.
CAGAACGCTGACATTAGGAGTCCATGTATCCTATTCAGTGAAAGTAACCTCGAAACTTGACCATTCACTTGTTTAATTTTTTGTAATATTTGATGCTTGCGATTAGCATTTGTTTAATTATAATTTTGACATAATATCCCACTGTAATTAATAATACATCAAACTCGCAATATTGTAAAGCTGTCAGATTGATGTCGTCAATGTTTTTGTTTACTTTGAAATAAATATTTCTTCAATTTTAGGGGATATGAATAATTTACGATGGCGTGACTATGTATCTGTGTTCAAAAGAATTATTGCAGTATTCACAGTTTTTGATTGCGAACTAGTATGTCATTAATTTTTACCGGAAAATAGTCCCTCAGCATTGTAGAAATCCATTAAATATTAGTAATTACATTTATTTTATTACACACGTTGGTTGGACTTGAAACTGCAAAGTGCGCGAACTGTCAAAAGACGTTCCTGTGTTATCATTTCTTCTGGAGAACAAAGGGAATGATAGTAATCGCAGTCTTGTCCCGCGCGTACACCAATCGAATTATTTTGTTTTACTTTAACCCGCTGCAAATTGGTTAAATATTTAAGCTTTCTTGAAATATTTTATCATATTTTTACCAAAACCTGTTATTACAAATTACTTTTCTTTTGAAGTTATATTGAACTTGAAAACAAATAAGTGAGCATTTTACCTATCCCCCATACAATTTGTACTGTTCTTTGACAAAATAAATCAAATCATATCAAGAATTGTTCTCTTGGATGTTGGAATAAAAGTGCTTGGTGTTCTTTGTGAACGAAGCCTTAATTATTATGTATTACGATATCTGAATTACTGAATTTGGGGAAATAAATCTTCCTCACCGTAGATCTTTTGGGTGAATATCACATAATTTTTTATTATTATTATTAATTTATTTTCGGCCCTAAAAATAAAAAGGTATTCTCTACTAATTTATTAGTATTTAACAAAAGGAATTATCGGGCGTACAAGCATAATAGCAGACTTTTTTATAATTAATTTTCATTTGGGGTTGAGAAGTTCAGGTCTTCCGCGTTTCTTGCTAAAGACGACATGCTTGTCGTGACAATGTTTTTTTCTTTCTAGAAGTAATTGTCTTCCCTCAAGAAAATTTGAGAATCGGTTAAAAAAAAAGAAAGATTTGTTTGTTTGTTTTCACTTTACATCCTTCGAGGTAAAGATCTCGACCGAGCTCCTTTGTGTTGGGTATTGCCCTTTTGCATACTTTGTATTGGAACATTGTTCACCAATAGAAATTATTTTATATGTAGTGTGAAATAACAGGTCTTTTTGATACCATGTCTCCAAAAGCTGAAACTCCGGGAAACTAAGTGTTAAGCAAAGAGGAATAATTGATACTCACTTGTTACTTAATTATTTTAAAACTAGATCTTGAAACAAGAAATAAATATGGTTGTAAAATTATTCTCAGAAAACCTGTAGTTTTGAAATGCCCCCCCCCTTGCACAATTTAGATGTAATATACAAGAAGGGGTAAGGATTCTGGATCTCAAGAAAACGTGCGCAGATTATATTTCCCCCTTTAATCAATTTGTACCGGTTTTTGGTAATGTTAATAGTAAATCTAAGGAACTGTAAGAACGAAAAGAAATCTTGATCGATTAAAACAAGAATGCATGTCTTTCTTCGCAAAAATACGACTTACAAACTTTTTCAAAGGTGCAAGAATAGTAAGGGTTCTGAAAGTGGTGATTGCCGGATTCGTCGCGAAAGCAGTCCAGTAGAAATCTTAGTATGTTGTAGTCTAATTAAAATTAAAGGGAGAATTTTTAGACGTATAATAGCACGAAATAATACCCGGGATCGAAAGCCGTGCCTGCGGAATGCAGTATTGGAACATCTATTTTAACGTAGGCAACAAAAGTTTTTTTCTGGGCATTACATAGAGAAATAAGTTTCAGTTTGAAAAATATATGACGCCTGCGATTTGAGGCTTTCATTTTCTTTCATTAATTTTTGAGAAAGTATTGATGTGTAAATCCTGCAGAAAACATGAATACAATTAGAGGGAGTGTGAGAATAGAGAAATCTTGAAGGGCCGAAACACTAATTTTCGTTTTGATAGATTTAAAGCGAAGACAACAACAAAGGTGCATACCTTTCCCCGCAAAAATTCGACTTTGTTTCAAAAGTGCAAAAAAGTCGTAATTTCTGGATTCGTCGTGGAAAGCAGCCCTGCATTACATGTCAACTTGTTGTAGTCTAATTAATGTTAACGGGAGTATTTTTAGTTCGCATCATTTCTTATTACACATGTATACTTTAATACATTGATATTCGTAGAATACAAGTAGGAACTCGAATCCATCAATCGAATTTAAAATAGTTTCTTGTTGTATGTGTAATGTTGAGAGCACAGAACTGTCATTTCGAAAATGTCTTGGCGATTAAAAGCTAAAATTCTTGTCACAATGTAATCTTTTAAATTGAGCATCAGTTTTTAATTCTGTTTACGTAAAGAACCTAATCGAAAATATCTCATAAACATGTTTAATACTATTACGGGAAGTCAATAAATCGAGAGAAGGCAAATATTCTACTTGTGAAGTAAATGTTATAGAATGAGCAGATGTAATGAACAGCAAGTGTTGTACAATTTTAATATTCTGACTTGTCAAGAAACGCGAGTTTCATTTTGGTAAGTTTGATTAAAAAACATAACATATGTTGATAATTGTGGCGAAATAAAATGTTTTAATGTAATTTGGTGCGAACTCCTCGCTTCCCAGATGATACTGTCATTGATAAATCGTCGAAATCGAATGTCTTTCTTGTTTTACATTTAAGAAGTGTTATAAAATATGTATTAAAACGTGTGTGTAAAGTTCGAAACTTTTCAAATCGAATTTTAATATTCCCCCATAACCCTAATGCCTAAACTCTGAATTTGTTGTGAATTCTTTTTGTACTATATTACTCTTCTAAGGATCATTAGGTTAAACACAGATATTGCATTGTAGAAATGGAGGAAATGGAAAGCCAATTTCGATGGATTATTCATTTCGACCAATCAGTAATTAGTAACACCGAAGCATGTGAGCTTCTAGAGCAATTCTGTTTGACCAAAATAAGAAAGCAACTTTTAAAAATGAGTTACTGACGCGTGTTACTTGTGAGTGAATATTTGCATACCACGACTCTATGAACAAAAAATGTGGGTCACGCCGCGGTGGAATAGTCGAACTTGGAGAAAACGCAGAATCCGTAAAATGTTTTGGCGTTATTCGTTTTGTAGTTTTGCTCCTTTGCTTTGTTAATTAGCAAAGCTCTCTTGCGATTTCTAAACGGCGAAGTACCGCAACAGCAATGCCTCTCTCGGCGCCGCGGAGGCTAACAAAGGGGAAGGCTTCCCCGAGGTAGCATAGCGAAGCTCGTCGTCGTCCCAGTCTGCGGCAGCGCGCCCACCCGCCCGACCGCCGGAGGTGTGTTTTTAGAACGGGTTTTCTCCTGGAGGTGTGGAGGCGGCGCGGCGTGCGGCTGTGACGGCGCGGAGGCGGGGGCAGCGACGTGCAGCGGACGAACCAGCCAGCTCGCCGACCGGCTGGCTGGGTTGCCGCGGCTGGAACCACAGCCCCCTCCCCCTCCCTCCCCCTTCTTCCGCCGCCCGACCGCCGCGCCGCGCCGCCGGTCGGAGATCGAAGTCAGCTGGGCGGGCGCGGGCGGCTGGCGGCGGTGAGCGGGGGCGGGGCGGAGGGCGGGCGCCCGGCTGGCTGGTGGTCGTCCTTGCTGCCCTCGCCAGCGTTTTGACCGCGCGGCGCGCAGGCGTGCCACACGACTGGCGGTTCTTTCTAGCCTTTCCCCCCCCCCTCTTTTCTTTCTTCTGAGGTTGAGTTCCATGGACGAAAGAAGTGCGTATTAGATTCCGAGCATAGACGCTTTTTTTGCGTTTGGAATCCTTAATTAAGCTTCCTTTGTGTGATGTAAAATCCTTTCGTTGTTACGCCTTGTAAAGGAGATATTTCCCTCGAACACATTTCTTGAAATGAATTCTAGAAACGGTGCTTACTGACTTACTACTGTGACAAATTTCTGCTTGATCGACTTTCTTGATATTTTTGTATGTTCGACTAATGTTCTAATCTGGCTAAATCGCCAGTTAGCTGGTTAATTTTCACAGAACTCAAAAAGTTAGTGGATAAAGTCCGAAATAGGAGCAGTTTCGAAACTTACTTAGGTCTTAAGCCGGATGAAGTTGGCAATAACCAACACGAGGTGGCTGAGATAAGTGAAGCAAGTTTTCGGTGAATTCGAAGCGATTTTCACAGAACTCTGTGGATTTTCGAAAATTACACAAGTTTCAAACAATGTGAGAAATTGTGTTGTAGCTCCACTATTTTATTGCTTTGCGTACAATCCTCGGTAATTAAGAATTTCCCCCTCAGAAGCGACTTTCTCAAAATTCATAAACGAAAGTTTCTTGCCGATTTGTATTTCAAACTCATGTGTCCCCTCGTGGGAAGGGAGGTTATCAGATTTCCTCTTTAGTGCTAGGAAGAATGTAGGCGCAGGTCGGGCGTAGACCTCTCCGTGCATTCTATGATTTCACGCAGTGGTTGTAATGTTTTCCAGATTTATGGGTCCTCAAGAACGATGTGTGTGGAAGCAATTTTGTGAGTATGTTTTCTCGTTGTTGCTTTAAATCAATCGTGAAAGTTTTGTATTGAGTTTTGTCATGAAATGCTCGCTGCTTCCAGTTGGGCAACTGCAGGGTGAAATGTTCGGTCTTTTTGAAGAAAGGCTGTGAAAACTGCGCGTCCATAAAATTAGGAGAAGACAGGAAATTCGTAAAACTGTCTTAAATTGCAGATCCAAATATTTATGAAATAACTTAGCTATGCATCTCCGGCTACTGTATTTGTGCTTTGCAAGTTCTTAATAAAACAAAATCGATTGAAACACTTGTTCTAATTTTTGTTTCATTGCAAAATTAGGCTAAATTATCGCCAATCTGATGAATTAAGTTTTAAAAACTGTTCATGTAAATGCCGGAAAGTCAGAATAGAATTTCACAGCGTTTCACCAATATGCTCGTGAATTAAAATAATAAAAAAAGTGTTTTTCTTGAGTTCTTCCAGAATATAGTAAACTAAATCGGCTAAGAATTGTGCCAATGGATTTGTCTTGAGAAGAATAGAATGATCTAGTGATCGCTTCTAAAAGTACCGAAAGTAGGCCGAAACTCGTTTTGGTTGCGTAGTTGATGTTAGAAAAAAACATGTTGTTTAGAGAATTTTCTTAGAATTTTATGTATGGATCGGCAAGAAGAAAAAAGAAAAGATCAGGTCCCTACCAAGAAGCCGTGATGCATCTAGCGACACCTCCTGTGTCTTGATTTGTGGAGCGGAAAGGGTTAGCAGCGAGTGGCGGAACAAGGCAGGTTACTTGAATAAACTGTACGCGATGCCAACTGGCGATATTAGGAATTTCTTTAATTTCCATGTGCGATGAAAATATGCAAAATGTACTTTACGAGGAGGCCCGATGGAACCTGATGACTAGCCCATCGTTTTCATTCTCTTAAACATACTATGGTAGGATAAATTTAAGTAAGAAGTATGTATCGTTGTTAGACGAGATAGAAGGGAGTATGAACAGATGAATATGGCCTTGCATTGAAAACCAATTATATGTGCTAGGTTTCTTGAACAGAAAAATTAATACAAATCTGTCACTTTTTTTTGTTTGATAGCCCCTAAATTAGGGAATGGTATTTCATTTGAGTACGTGACTATTGCATTTCTCAGTGAGGCTACTTTTCATGCAAAGATGGAGGTGTTTTTATTCACGAATATATTCGCTTGTTTGGTCAGCTGGCCATAAGAGTTTCTTGTAGAGGATTTCAACGTAAATATTTGGGAAATTGGTGATAAGGGAAAATAATAATTATATTCCAAAACGTAGAAATAGTGTATTGAAATGTTTAATCAGTTTTGTTTTCAGAGATTTATTTCCCCATCTTAGTGATTTCATTCAGCAAAGTAACGTGGAACAATTTGTGACCAAACTAGTATGATCAAATCCACACCTTGGTTCCATAATTAAATAAACTTTTCAAAAGATGGTAGCTGTGAGTGTAACCTCACCTCAGTAACTCCTTAGATACGTAAATAACAAATTCATATAAGATAAATACGGTAACTAGTAGCCTTACGATTACATTGAACAAAAGGAAGACCTGTAGATATGTTTCAGCTGAAAAGTACCACTTGTGAACCATATGGACAATCGAACCCCCCAGACACACACACTCATAAATGTCGATTTTACTTTCCACACTGATGAAATGAGAGTGGAAAAACAAATTCTAGAACAATATTCAATCACCATTCTTTGTGAACGCAGAATTCAACACGAACATACAATTGCAATGTATTTTTACCTAGATCGCTTTTCCAGAATACATTTTCGTTTGCATATGTGTCGCCTTGCAATTTATATAAAAAAATTACTTATGTCTCTTTGATTTTAATTTATTACGATGGAATATTTTGAATCCTGAAACGGGAAGAAAAAGGGCTTTTTGCCGGAAGAGGTAGCAAGTGAATTAGATGATGACAGATGCATAGTGGTGCATCTTAAGGGGTGTGGAGTTCATGGGGCTTCAGTCCTCCCCCGTGTCCCAAAGCAGAATACGTATTAAAAAAATAGCATTTACTGATTTTGTATACTAACGAAAGTTATTCAATGTGTCAGAGTGAAGAATTTGTACCCGATATGCAAATGAAAATAAATGTATACCGAGCGTCGTCTCTGCCACCTTTATTCCTTTTCAAAAGGATAATAATAATAATAATAATAATAATAATAATAATAATAATAAAAGCAGAAAAGTCTCTATGTTAGTAAACATTATTTTATTTAAAAAATTATGTTGTATAATAAAAGCGCAAAAGTTTCGAGTGAAAATATTAAAATTTTTCACATTTTTCATATTCGGGATAAAGAGAGAGTATTTAGGGATTAAAATTACTACCATTTCTTATATTAGATACGTAACTATGTTTCTAAATAACTGATTTTTTAAATTCATGTAGAAATTGAAATCTACCAAAGAAATCTCCAGCCATGCGAGAGGTTTCTGTGGGTCCTTTAGATATCCAGGGTCACAGAAAAAAATCCAGAAACATTTTCGATTTTGACAGAAAAATGCATCAGTACTTTGTTATTCTGACTATTCTCATTCTGTGCGTCCCGAGTGAATTTTCATAGCTTAAGAGGCTGCTTAAGTCGTTTCATACCAAGGCTCCAAGAAGGGGCCGCGAGGCATTAGATATTGAATATTCACGAATTGTATTATGGAAAAGATATATTCTTGCTACGTAAAGAGCCGATGTATTGTGTTATTGCAGTATTCATGAAGACAATTTTTAGTTTAAATATTTAATTTGTTGCAGTGTGATATGAGAGTATTTTATTTGTTGATCTTGAGCAGTGTGAATGCAACTTTCTGGTAGTGTATTGTGTGTGATTTTGTTCATCACCAATTTTGCTGCTGCAGGCCACTAGTACTAGCTACAGTTATATAGTTCAAAGGTTTTCATAAGTAATTAATATCTATTCCTTTGTCAAACCCGCGTGTGTATTGAACATTTGAGATCATATGACCGTTATCGTCTGTAAAATGCTATTAGAATGAAAATTTCTTTCTTGGTTCGTTGAGAAAAATTCAGAAAACAATAGACCGGACCAATCGAATGTATATTACTTAAATATGACTGGCGCTTTTTATATGAACCGTGTGAATACATTTTTATGGTAACAAATAAATGTCATGTACGTGTGATGAGAGGACCGCTGCTTTAAATAATTGACATTTTATGGTATTAACGTGATGGATAAGGGTAAATTGTGCATAAAACTAATGAAACCCCTAATTTCCACATGACAATAATACTCGTAAAAAACACTTGGAGCGATAAGCAAATGAGAATCATCTGCGGCAAGTCGTTGATGGAAAACAACGATGTAAGAAGGATGTTTTCGTGGACAGCAGTCGCGGAGAAGAATTTTAGTTTTAATGGTTGACGACAGTTCAAAAAATTGAATAAGTTTTTAGAGGCGAATCAAATAATGATAAATTGATGAATTGAATTGAACCTAATTTTGAAAAAGAATCGTCTCGAAGAGCAAATATTTCCGAGCCGGGATCTTTTATTAGCTTGAGGAAATTCTCTAACTGACCCGAATTATTGAATCCATTTTACTATTCATCCCAAACTCGAAACTTAATTTTATAAATGATAGTTGTGGAAGCCATGAACGAGGATACTTCCGTTTTAGGTGTTCGCCAGTGGCAGACAATGCCTCTTGTGTATATGTCCTCCACACATTTTCTTCTTCTTCTTCTTCTGAATGTTATTACCAAAACAAAAGTTTACTTTGAGTTTTTAAACAACGCGTTCTTTTAATGGATGCGGAAACATATAAATCGCTCAGAGGAGAAATTGCTAATATTTCCTCTTCTCGTGATCATCGTTCAGATCTCTCAGCGCTTCTGTTGCCAGAAGAGGAAACATATTGAAGAAAGCTCTTCCTCTCTTGGATTGTCATCTACGGGCGTCTCTTTCAACGAGATAAAAACGTAATGGAACATGGGCGATGTCGCACGCCTTCCAGGTCTAGGGTGCGACCAGAGCTAGGCAGAGCAGCTGGCGCACGGTATAATTTCGAAACGTGTGCTGGCGGAACCCATATGAACGAGCAAACAGAACGGATGGAATTATCGTTCATGGGGATATTCCATCCCCAGCCGACGTATGTTATCTAATTTGTTGTATGTTTCATTTGAACTAGTTTATGTAATTGAAGTTTCTATTTGACGTTAATTGACATTCATTGATTTGTGATAATTAATAAGTTTTCTTGGATAATTTAAAAAGGGATGTTTTATGATTGGGCTATTGTTTATGTAATCGTGCACTAAAGATGAAGGTAATTTTGGCAATAATGGGAGTTAGAGATTAATGGAAATTAAAGAAGCCTGTGGTGAATTTTTTCCCTGCCTGAAATGACCACTGCATGTAAATGATGGTATTATTAATTCATTGTTAGACTCTTACGTTTTTAAACAAGAAAATTGTGCATTTTTGCCAGCAATGCACACGAAGGGGAATATTACATTTTATACACACTAATGAACTGCACGACATTGCATTTCCGTTGGATATTCGGGGATCTGGGGATGGAATTTCTTTCAATCAAAATCAGAAATTCAAAAATAATGCATGACAATAAACGCCAAAAATAATTTTAAAATTTGTCAAAGGATGCAGTTTTACAAACGGACGTGAGTCGTTTGGAAGGTTGTGAGATGTGTCTGTGTCGAAAAATATTGAAAGTTTTCTGAACAGAAAAAAATTCTAATTTTATTATTAAAAGAAGTGAAGGAGAATAAATCCCTTCTAAAAACCATTCGGAACAGAAAAGCAAATTCTTTGGACACATTTTCAGACATAACCAATTCTTAAGCACAATTTTGTTCTCTAAAATAGTTGGAAAAAGAGGAATAGGGAGACCTAGAATGAACATTTTAGAACTACTTCAAAACCAACTATACTTCGGTTTTTGTAACGTGGCCGATAACATTAGGTCATTTTTACACCTACCTTATAAAATGAATCTTTGTACGGACATGTCTGAGGTCATGAGCCCCGTTGAGAAGGACGTTCGCGAATTAATTAAACGGATTCATTTATAAGGCGGGAGGTGTAAAAATGACCTAATGTCATCGGTCACGTTACGAAAACCCAAGTGTACACTTAAGAAACAATGCAGAGATGAAGAGGACAGAATGTCGTGGCGGCAGCGGCAAGGCACTTTTTGCCTTTAGGATAATGAAAAACTCTTCCTAAAGAATGGTTGCCCTTGGACAGCTCCCTAAGCAGCACACGCTGCATCTCTTCTCTCTGCACGTGGAAGCGCCTTACGATTTGGGCGGGGCCCGTGCGGAGCCCGTGCTTAGCATGCGTCGTGGCGGCCTGGCCTGGCCTGGCCTCGCCTCGTGTCGCTTCGCGCGGGGCGTGCGATGAGCGCGGCACGTGGCCTTGGGTTCGTCACTGGGCGTGCGGGAGACACTCGCTTCGCCTCGCCGCCGCGTCCGCCGCCGCCCCGCTGCGATCTGCGGCGCCGGCGGCCGCCGGGCGAATAGGGCGAGAGAGTTTTTTTTGTTGAATTTGTTTCTTATCGCTCGACAGGCTTTGTCCCGACAGAAGGTTAAATATACAGTACATACCTGTAGTTTTTAGCTTTTTGGGAATAGCCGTCCATAAGCAGTGGTTTTGATTACTCGGAAGAACTCGGGTGAGCTTGTGTACGCAGCGACCACCACGAGTGTGTTGCGATGTACCAAGGGGATACAAATATCCTGTAGTGTTGTCAGAAAAAAATGACAGAGTTTTATTATCCAATTCAACCTAAAAGTTGCTAGGACGGAGATGTATTTAAATATCTGTAAATGATATTCAACTAGTTGCAGTTCATCGCGGAGTGGTGATAGATATTTTAAGATTCGTTAGTTCAAATAATATATTTATAAGTTTCAAGTTTCATGTTTAAGAATTATTATTTGCACGCTGAAATGAGAGTGTGCCGGAGATATTGGCACCGGGTTGCCCCATGTACTCGTATTGAAAATATTTTAAATTATATTTTGAATTTGAGCCCTAGGTTAAATATATTATTTTATTTTATTGATCAGGAGAGTGTGTTCCCTCTTCTTCAAACGTTTTGGTACACTTGCTTCTTATAAACTTACAGTAGAAATCCATAGTGATGGGCGCCTAGTATGTATTTTTCACGGTGAATTATTACTTTTCAAATATGTATTATACTGTTCTTGAATTCAGTTGTTAAGTGATGTATAATAAACAAATTAAAACAGTTTTGTTGATGCGCAGCTGACCGGCTATGTATCTATCTAAAATAAGTAAAATGCTAAAAAATGGGTCCTAATACATTCTGATTTTATTTCAAGGAAATGTGCATTTCAGTGTGTCCGTTGAAAAGGTTTGAATTTATATAATTATTACCTATGCAACGTTTAGAATATAATGTTAATGCTTTGCGTCTAAGGATTTGTATTTAATGCATATGCCGCGCGTCTGGTTGTGCCACACGGTACTTTCTCGCGTGAAACGAACCAAGTTATTAAGTATCACCCGCTTCTGCTCTCCGAGATTAACGAGGGCAGTTTTCAAAGTTACAAGTCTTTTATTAGGTTGTGTACGCTATATTTTATTTAATCGCGCCGGCACGCAATACGCCAATTACGGGAGACGTCTATTAATTCGAGGAGCTACGGAAAAGTGGGCGGTGTGGCGTGGCGTGACGTGACGTGGCGCGGCGGGCGACGCGATGGCTGGTTTCCGAGTCTCCACCAGAACTTCGCCTCCACGTCGCTGTTAGCTTTGCAGCGCTGGAGGTGCACCGTTAAAGCTTGGAGAGCAGAGGTGGATCCAAGTGAAGTGGGTGGTTGGGTGACATGGGAGCTGGACCCCCTTCCCAAGAAACCCAACATATAAAAAATAATTGTACAAACATTATGTAAAACAATAACTACATATTGATGGCATCGTATTCCAATGGAATAGTCCCTGTGTACATACACATTTTGAAATATATATATAAAAAAAAAAATAAAAAAAATTTCAAAAATATTTGAGAAGGGGCAGTCCAAACTGCAATTAGCCCTTCCCTAAAATTCTGTCTGGACCAGCCCCTGCTCGAGAGTGGTGTTCCCTTATTTTTCAAGTAAAAACCTGCTGTGGACACATGTTTCTATCCGATGAACACGTTCAGATATGAAGTTGTTTTGTTCGGCTTTTCTTTGTGTCTAATTAAAGTACATGTCAGTTTTGCTGTAATAAACTCTATGAATCTATTTATTAATATATTGCTAATCGACGCATTGAACAGTGTGGTTACTTTTTAGCTAGTAATGTCGCTGAATGCTGTAAGCTGAATTTCACTCCGATATAGACCGTAATTGTTTTCGGTTTTAGCTTTTATTAGTTTATATTTCTCACCGATATATCCCTTTTCCGTGTATAATATATCTACAGTTAAATATATCTCTTTTCTTTTCTTCTTTTCTTCTTCTTTTTTTTTTTCTTTTTCTTTTTTTTTTTTTTTTTTTTTCCAAAAACAAGCTTTTGAAGATCAATTGGCGTTGGGAAGCAAAGGTTTTGTGCATTAGTACTCCTTTGACAGTGCCACAAACGAGAAATTTATGATGCATGTATACCCTTTTCAATAGATTTCCTTGGTAAGCCTCTCGTATATCCAATTGCTTTCATGTTCTTATTAATTGTGTATATTATATTTTTATTGTGAAAATTTGCTCTCAATCGCAGAGGTCAGGGAAAGAAGTTTGGTGAATGGAAAGATCAACGCAGCAGTGGAACGATGTTGAAGTATTGAAAAAAAATTCTGCTAAAATGCTGCAATGGGTAGAATAAGCAGCCGAGAGTACCCTTCATTGTATCCGCTGGCGTTTTCATTTGCTTGTTTTCGTAACTAAGACGAGAATAAGATTATGATAGATTGATAGATATTTCCGGGAATATAAACTGCTATGATCATTAGACCCATTAGTATCGTGAATGTTTTATCGCGGGAGGTGGCAGTGTTCCTCTCCTGCTGGATAGTTAGATCTGGCGCCAATTTACACGGCGAGATTGGCGTCAATTTACACAGAGGCGTGCTAAATTTTCCTCTCTAGGTATTTCCCCATTCCCAGCCAGAACAAGCTCGCAGCTCCTGACATGTGTGGTAGTGAAGTGTTTGGAAGTGTGTTTGTGTGTGCGTGTCTGCGTGTGCGAAGGGGGAGATGGTAGGAGAGGAAAGTGGAAGGAAATATCGCGCGCGATCTGTGGCCAGTTTGTTAGGGTACTACTCCTTCATTCGCCTGGTATTGAACGGAGAAAGCACGGAAAAGTACCAATTAGAGTAGTCGGCCGCTAGAATTCTTCTGCAGACTGCGGCTGAGTTCAATCCTGCTATATATCTAGAGTCGAAAATCCGCCATCGTCGGAACTCTTAACTCTAGGACCTCCCGGTCACAGTCGCTGCAGATAGCGGCAATGCTGGCTCTGGGCTAAACTCAGTCGCTTTAAGGATTATGTATAACAAACATTAAATTGTTGCGAAAATGCTTTAACATTTCATTTTAATAAACGGCGAGTCGAAGAAGAAGAAAGTTCTTTGATTTCATGGAAGGTTCTTTCCTTTCACATTCGCAATTCCTCGATAGTGGGATGATGCTGAGATATGTCATTAATGACCATCTCTAGGTCGTGGAAAGTACATCCACATGTTTCTTAAGTTGGAAAATAAATGTTACAATTATCGTTATTAATTATTATTATTATTATTATTATTATTATTATTATTATTATTATTATTATAAAAATCATCCCACTCATACAGAACTCGATTGTAGACGATATTAGCAGCAGAATTTGTGTAACTCAAAATACGGTTAGGGGCCTGGTTACCTCTTTCTCTTGTACACAAGGACCAATGGTGGAATTTAAACCCTGATTGTACGAGTCGAGGTGCTGAGTCATTAGCGACATCCTGGTCCCTTCGAATCAGAGAGCCCTCGGCAGGTAATGTTAGAAATAGCATTCCGTTAATCGGAGGGTCCTTGCACCGCCCCTCTCTCCATCTCCCCCCCCCCCGCGCCGAACGTCTTTAAAATTAGTGCGCGGCTCCGCCTTGCGGGGGCGTGACGTCGCTCGTGCGTCACCATCGATCGGCGTCGCGGCGCGGGGCCTCGTGGCTGGCTGGCGGTCGGCGCGGCGCGGAGCGGCGGGGCGGGGCGCAGGGCACGGCGAGGGAGCAGGACGCGGGCCGCCGCGCCGGAGGGCTCTGTGGACGCCCGCACTTCCTCCCAGGGTAGAGTTGAGAGGGGCGTGGGCTCTGGGGGATTGCAGCCCGAGTATGCCTACCAGCTGGGGTGGGGGCTGAGGGCAGGAAGGGCTCCGTAAGGAAATTTTTAAAAAAATCTATTGGCTCAGATGATTTCCAATCTGTTGCCTTTATGGACGCGCTGCAGGTTTGCCACTCGTATTAAAAGAAAATATGAGCTTATCAATGTAGGATACTAGTCTGCAATTGTTTCAGTGCTCCGGATCTCTTCCTGGAGGTTGAGTGATCGTTGTGCTCTAGAGGACTAAAGAAGCATATGGCACACAAAATCTCAACCTCCTCCATTTGTACTTTCCACCCCGCGGAACTGTTACCGCAAGCTCTGCATTGCCTGAATTCAACGTTGCACTACGACGGAGCAGAGCGGTGCTGCAGTTTTTCCGAATTACTTTCTCCCTTAAGATTCTCATGCCCGTCCAGATGGAATCTCTGTTGGGGATACAGCGCCTGTGCGTAATAGAGTAGCCGTTTCGTAAGTTTAGCATGCTTAGTACGAGAATGTTTGATATTTCGTTGGGGTGAAGATAGCTGTAAATGAGACTTTATGCCTAGCGACTGATGGTAAGTAGAGGATGCGACAGTAAAAAAGATGGTTAATAGGAGGAGATTTTTGGTTAATTTTTTGAATAAGTTAAAAACGATACTAATTTTGCATATTAGAGAAAATTAAGAAACGATATCTGCATGGGTATTCTCTCAGCCGTTTTTTGGGTGGATACTGTGGCAATACTTTGGAGTGGATAATGAGTGTTTTTGTTTTTTGCGTCATTTCGAAAGCCTCGACCGCTTTCCAGCGAATTATCTGTTTAGGATTTTCTTTGTTTGTTTTCTTTCTTTTTCTTTTGCGGAATCGCTCTTTGAGCAAGTCTGCTTCACATGTGAACTTGCTTCGTGGCTGGTCTGAGATTTTGGCGTTGGCGCGGTGTTGAGGCTTTGTGGCGAGAGCGTTGTTGCTTGAAGTGTCGCCCAGCAGAAGAGGAAAACGTGGCAGCGCTTGGCGTCATTCTTCAGCTGCAGAAACAGCCAGGGCCGCTACGCGGCGCGGCGCTTACGTGCAGAACGCGTGGTGCCCCCTGGGGATCTGGTATCTTGTAGGTCTTCGCCTTTCGATACTTATTCCGTTTCACACTGTAAGGGTCCTCCCCCCTCGGAGATTTGTACCTTGTACGCAATCCTTTAAAGCAATGCGTTCCGGCTACTCTACGAGTACACCCGATTTCAGATCCCAAAGAGAATTTAGTCCTCAAAATTGGCAAAAGTGAATGACAAATAGCACAGACAGAGACTCCGAAAAGGAAGGGAATTTATTAGGAAAATGGGTAAGGAAAAGTTCGGAGTAATTGTAGGCAAGGAAACCGTAATAAATGACAAAAATTACGTAACTGTATTTTTAATTCCGAAAAACCTGGAAAGAAAAATTAACTCGCTCAAGGACTCTCAAGTTCTCGTTGGAAAAGTTTGCGAAGTCTTGTTCCCTTTCGAACTCCATCTCCAGCCCCAGTTCTTGTCTGAGTGCGCTCGATATTCCAGAAAAGCCCGTTTCGCCGGGGGCAGCCGCCCGCCGAACAAACGCTGATTCGGCCGCGGCGCGCGAACAAATCATCGCGCGCCGCTTCCCCCTGCGTCGAACTCGGCCCCGTAAATAACGCCGTTCCGAACAACTCTCCCTGCCCCCTCCCGCTCTCCTGTCCGCTAGCCCGCATCGGCTGCCTGCGGTCGTGCGGGCTTTGCGGGAGGGAGAAGGGAACAGGAAGGCGACAAGAGGGAGAGAGAGAGAGTGAGAAAAACGAAGACTTGCGCAGAGTTCGCAAACCGCGCGTCAACCCGCCCAACGGGCGAAACGAAACGAAACGAAACGAAGCGAATCTCAGAGCTCCCGACCGCTGTCGCAAAAAGAGGGGAGCGATAAATACAAGCGAAAGGAGAAGTTGCGATACGTGGGTTCTGTCGAAGGGCTCTTCATTAAACCGCAACATGCCGGTCGATTTAAAACGAATATCCCATTAAATAGGAAGACTGCTTATCTACGCCGGCTCGTCGCGATCGCCTTTAAATCGAGCGTTCGGGTAGGAGCCGTGTAAGTGCCTACCTATGTACGCACCCACCTCCAGCTCGCACTCCGCCAGCACACGCACACCGTCACATCATTTCATTCACGCTCGCAAACGCACACATAAGCACACGTACAATAGATGATTGTAGACGTGTGCGTAGATGATTTGCATCGCAAAGAGACTTCTGAAATTTAAATCGTGGCCCTTCGCTGCTGAGGAAAAGGACGAGGAAGGACTTTAAATTACTCCATTAACTTTTTTCGCACTGTCTTGCTGGGAGATTTTAAAGAGAATGAATAGTTTTGCTGCGAGGCGTCGATACTTAACGGAGTTTCTCACTTCGGGAGAAATGAAGGTTGGCGCCAGAGATCGCCCGCCCGCACTTCTTGTAACGCACTATCCTTTTTTTGCCAGCAGCTATATTGAATATATTTACCGGGCAAGTAAGAAAAAACTAAGCAGAATGTGCATAGACATGACTGAAATTATTTCACTGCGGAAGTACATTTACATCATTTTGATGGACATATTGGCTTTACTTTAAACATTACTGCAAAACAATGACACTTTAGAGGGAATGACACACCGTAATAGAGGTATTAGAGGGAAGAAAATCATTTGACACCACCTTTACGCCATGGAATGATTTCTTCACGACGACGTGTACGTGTTTTTTAAAATTTGTTGGAAGTTATATCTAATGGTATTTTCATAGGCACGAAAAACTTATGTATGTGGCCTGGAGTTTTGTGAAAGTTAGAGGATCTGGGAAAATGAATATGAAGCCAGCAAAAATTGGCCGGTATTTTTTGTGATTTTTTTAAAAATTAATAGTATCAAGTAAATTTTGTAAGATTATTTTCTCATTCTCTACACTTTCGAATTCCTTTGAAAAAGTTCTTGTATCTTGACATCCATAAAAAAGCATACAATACATAGGAGCATGACGCTTTCATGCTAAGAGACAGGTTATGTAGATGAGCCATACTGGATTAAAGAGACAATAAGCACCCCTGTGGATGCACTAGTGACCAAGATTTGTGGCCAAGACTTCTTGTGACCTGTGTGGTACAATCATAGAATTGTTATTCTCACACATACATTGATGCAGCCCGGGAGGTTTTCATCTTGCCAAATGCATTAGTCTCGAGAGCGTTTGTGCTTTTTGCATGACAGACGCAGCTCACTCGCACACACAGTCGCGGATCTGCGCGGCTCTTCCGTCGGAGACCTTCATGACTAGAGGGCGGATTTTAATGAAATGTAATTTTTTTCTTTTCACTTTAGAACAATGCTATTTAGTTTAGAAATTCATTTCATGATATGACAAAAAGAAATGACTCGTTTTTATGGATCAATATTTTGTATTTTTCGTCGATTGCGACTAATAAGTCATTTTTCCTTTTGCCGTAATTTTTAATGCATTTTTGCGGATTTAATCGATTTTAATGCAATTTTTAATGGTACTTGCTTCAATTAATATTGATGAGATACAAAAAATGTTCATTACAGACTTACTCAGTAGTCTACTCAATTTGTTTGCTCAGAAATTGTTTTGGCAGCCTTTGTAAGTATGTTATTTTTGTGACATCAGTGCCATTACCAGTTCGGCTGATTTCCGGATAACTAAAGACAGAGATTTCCTGATAAAAACAGTCCAAAGCAAATGTTGGCAAGCTGAGTTCACTCGAACGAATGGAAGAAGCCTCGATTACATCAGTAACATATCCAACAGTTTGAGTTTTTTATCCGAACTGTTTTTGATAATATTTTTTGTAATATTTAGTATTTTAATAGCATTCTATTGATCATGTTTGGCGGTGTTATAGGTCACCAGAATCCGCCCCCAATTCATGGCCGTTGGGGACGCAGGGGGAAGGTTGGAAGTGCGCCGACTAGCAATAAGAGCGAATGGAAAGGAATCTTTCCTGTTGAAGCCGTGGGTTAGAGGGCGAATCTTCACTAATTGCTGAGGGGTTTTGTTTCTCGTAGTAGCTGCGATGTTCTTGCCGCTCCATAATTTACATATATTTTCTTGTTTTTCGTAACTGTTGCCCCTTCGTCTGTTGATATTCCTTTCGATGATGACTCATAGCTCACTATATCGATGATGAGTGCAGTAATGTGACACGCTGGAATTCCTACGTAAGGTTTTTATTTTCTGGAACAGAAAAAATGAAACATTTTTCTCTGAAATGGTTTGTAATAATATACTTTGTTAGGCTACTGATCGAATTACCATTTCCGTAATTAGTATTTAGTATTGGTTGTCGTTTCATCGTACCTAAGTATAATTAAATTATGCATTGTTTCGCTGCTTCCTGTCTGCCCCAAGTGCATTTTTGTTGCTTCAGGTGTTATTCATTAAACTATTGTAAAACGTTTTTAAGATGACTAATTGGATTGCTTATATACCATAGTTATCGAATGATATATTTGTAATACAAAATTAAATCAACCTACAAGTTACTGAAATATTCTCTAATGTGTAATCATTATTTGAGTCGATCTGTCAGGTCAATTAATGAAATGAAAAATAAAATACCGGCACGTCAGTTACATTTGCTGTGGAAAGTGTAAGTTCATTTTTACATTACCTGTCAGGACTGTGAAGATAAGTCTAAGTGGGCGACTACTCTGTCAAAATATTGGTTTTGATGTAAACCATTGTGGACTTCGACGTAACTCGTGATAAAATAATGTTACCCAGGTACTTTTGACATAGTGTCACCACGTGTATCATTTCCACCAAAATGCTATTAAGTAAAAGGCGTATGTTACAAAATGTTGCATCTATTCATACGAGCGTTTCAAGTGCACTGTGTTACAGCTGCCTTGGAAGGAGCCATTTCCTTCCTTTAAAAACACACGCGAGTCCAACAAGGAAACCGCGTGTACTGAACGTTAGACCTGTCAGACTTAGCTGTTGCGTGCGTGCAAATTTTGAAAAATTCACTTTTGCTCCCTCTTTGAACTCTTGAACTTCAAATGTTTAATGTTTAAGGTCTGAAACTATCCATTCGATCACTACTACACAACTGGGAGAAGAACCAGTGTGAGGAATGTGTGTGAATGATCTTTCTCATTTTCAGACATCATGTAGGTTTTGTTCGATCATTTTCAACTTTTTCCTAAACTTTTAATCCGACCTTCATATCTCCCTATCATCGTTTCTCCACTTCCTTTTCTGTTTTTTTAGATCCCTTTCTGACTCATTGCGTCTTGTTTGTCTTTCTGCTTATATTTGCTTTTAGGAATGAAACTGTACGTTTATGTGCACGCCTTGCATTTAGAACGAAGTATTTTTTTCCCTTTGCAGTTAAGAATATGCCGTTTTGCGTGCGCCGTGGTTAAATATTCGTATTGAAGTCGTGCCGTAGCTCTGCTCGATGGCGTTGCCCTGGCGGGTTCAGCTTCCGTGTAATATCGGCGGGCGCCGTTCGCTGGTATGACCTTCCTGTAATCTCGTTTCGTTTGATTAAGCTAAGAGCTCGAGACGAGATTTTTGATCACTTTTCGTTTGCTGAGGAAGCACGCGCCGCGTTCCCTCGCCAGCCCCGGCCAAATGAACCCCCTTTTTTTAGCTCGTTTTTTTTGTCAACGATATTGCTCGTTTCGGAAAGTTCTTTCGGATTTTTTGAAACGATCCTCCAGCTTCGCGTGTGCGAGAGTATGAGAGAAAATTGTCATTTCACGCGGTACATTCCGTTCGATATTGAGTCGCGATACTTTGGGAAGGAAACGGAGACGAAAAATTTTTTAAGATCGCAATAACGAATCTGTATTAGCGCGCTTTTTGGAAGGAAGGTTGGAAGGGGACGGTGCCTGATCATATTTCTTCCAGTAAAAGCTGAAAAGTGTAATATAAAAGTTCTGGTATTGACAGAATTTTACTGCTGGAGAGAATTGTCATTTAGTTATAAAATGTGCTCAACGTTCAAGCAGGAATATATATTATCTTTCCAATAAGAAAGTGTGATTTGTCAAATTACTGAGGAAAGTTTTCAAATTCTTTGTAATGACAATGCAATGAATATATTTTTTACACGGTTTCCATGCATTTTCTTGGTTTTGATGGATTTTAAATGGTTTCCTGCAATGTATTTCTTTTTCGTCGCTCAATATGTCTATAACAGAGACAAAACGAAAGTAATTTTTATCTTTGGTTTTTCTATTATATGTTGATCAGCTTGGTTCCAGTGATTACCGAAACATTTTGAGAGAGAGAAAAAAGAATGGCGACTAATGGTTTTGCTAGCTGAAATCAGGAACAAGAAGTGTGCTACCTTAAATCCAAATAATACTTTCATATTGTTAATGGATTCTGACTTTTTTTAAAAAACTCTACATTTTCTCAGTAATTGATTTTACCTATGGGCACTTTTTCAAAAATTGTATCGTGGGTCCAGGATTGTAGAGGAGTGCGTTAAAAATCAAAAACTCAGCAGCATTTCATAAAAACATTGTCAATATGAAAAGTCTTTAGACAAACAACTACGGTTGTGTGGATGGAATCATGTTAAAATCACTTGCCCAATTGGATGTAGTCATTCGGTGGACGAGCATCTCATTCTGCACCTACAGATTTCTGCTCTTGACAGTTTGTCTCTGGTAAACCGTTGCCTTTTGATCAGAGATGTGAACACGCTTCCTTCCAGCTCGCTTAAATTAACCAGATACGGGCGAATTAATGGCTCGTCATCTCGCTGTGTACATTTAATTACACATCATATTACTGACAAGGGGTTTCAATGTACGATGATTACCTCAAGAACCAACTACGTACATGAAAAGCAAGTAAGGCTGAACATTACCGCATATATATCAATGAAATTGCCAATTTGTTTTCCCGAGGGGGGGGGGTATTCTCCCTCACTCGGAAGGGCAGTAGTGTGATACAGGGCAGTAGTGTGATACGAACACTGATAAATCATGAGTGGGATTGGGTGACGAAAGAAAACCTACTAACTCAATCTGTGAAAACTCGCCACATGTAGCTTCGGTGAGTGAACTCGCGTGACGTATTGCATAACCGGACAGGCGCCCTGCCAAACTGTCGGGACCGTGCCAGGTTTTATGTAGGACTTCCGTTACCTCATTCATCGCTCCTCATTGTCCCATTAGCAAGCAGGCTGTAGAAAGAGTGTATATATAACGTGCAAGCGGAAATCGGCGTATTTTTCTTCTCGCCCATCTACATTGCCATGTTTGTATATCTTCTAGGAAGGTCACTCTTTTACATGTTTACGTTTAGAATGACAGCTCTTCCTTGCGACTTCTGACTCAGCCTTACACCATAATCCAAAAAGAGCGATACCGCAGTTCTGACTCGGGATAGTCTATTTTCGGATATTGTCTTTCGACCTTTTAGTCAAATGTCGTATGTGTAGATTATCTCGTGCTCATGAATTATACATTTTTGTTGTTGCATACGTGTTTTATTTCAGTATCTATGAATTCATTCCAAGGATTGCATTTACACCCTAGGATAATACATTGCGACCATGGAACATGCACTATCGAGTGGTAGTCGATGAGGCTTCTCTCTCCCAGCCAGAGTTATCATCACATCCCGTGACCCGGCGCGCGCGCATGCGTGTGTGTGTGTGTGGGGGGGAGAGGTATTTTTCCTTGTCCTAGGCGTGGAAATATCCTATTTTTCTTTTAGCGTTGCTTCTTTACTCTCCGTTGCTTCGTGTGGTTTGTAATAAACAAGTGCCGGGTTCACTTTTTTACCGTTGCTGCTTCGAGCCTCTTCTAGCGGGCAAATTGTGCACAAGCGGCGAGGTTTAACTTTGTAGTTTGGTATACCCTTTTGTTTAGTAAAAATATACTACAGAAGACTTTTTGTGCGAAGTGGATGGTAAATTATTAGAAAATTGTGGGAATCATAAAAACGCACCGAATCGTCAAACACGTGATGTTCGATCACCAGTTATCCAGCGAACGAAAAAATCAAGTAAATTTAGATCGATGTGATGTCACAGTTGAGCGGGCCGTGTGTTGCGGGTTGCATTTACGTACAACTTTTGTTAGTAGATGCTAATTTTGTAGAAGTGTGTGGAATTCCCAATGAAACTATTATGTTCAACTCTTAAACATTTAGATGTATTAGTGTAGAAAATTTCCTGAAAATGAAATAATCTATAGATAAGTTCCTGCAGAGCAAACAAAAATAAATTAATTTTTGGTGATACCGTATGGATTTCTTTTAAATTTACCGGTGTGAGTACTGGTACATGAAATTTAGCAACCAATCAGTCCATCAATTAATTGTATTTGGAAATCGCCTCCATCATGTGGAATTGCTAATGATGAAGGATATCAGTAAAGGTAGGCAATGATAAGCAGAACTCACAATTCGATAACCTGACATCTTTATTGTTCGTTAATAATATTACGAATTTGACTATCCAATTATCTAAACGTATTTCTGCAGGGAATTTAGTGAACTCTTATTCAGTTTGCTTTCTTAATCCAGTTTTGTTCGATTTGTTTCTTCTTCAGGAAAATATATTTTTCTTGTCTAATTCGAAAGTTTTTATTGTGGTTTATTACTCTTTCTTGAGCCTCGAAAATTTTCCATATATAATCCGGTGAATTATTACGCATTGCCAACTCATTCGAGACGGGCCGAACGGAAAGTCTGGTACGCCGTTTTTAAGTCGTAAGTCACCAAGGTCTCTGAAACCCGTGACAGTCATGTTTTTTGGACAATTCCCTAATGGCTCATGGCTCGTGACTTCTTGAAGGGGGTGCTGCCAAAAATATCCACAAGCAAAAATTGTTTGTGTAACAAATACTTTCATTATTTTTCTTTAAGCTTTTTTTCTTTCTTCTCGTTTTGTTATGAAAGAACAAAACATTAGTGGTGCTAGAGCAGCATGTACTTTTTCGTATTATTTGTAATGGTTATGTAATATTACAACGGTAGTTAAACCCGCTAAAGTATTTGACCGGTATGGGACGCGAACCTAGGTACTAACATCTCTGAAGCCAGATTGAAGGTACTCGTGTAAATGGTTCGCTGTTACATTTCAATCAAAAATAAGTTTAAAAAATGCTTAACTTTTTCGGCAGAAGTTTTTCTGTCGAAAAATCCACACTTTGCCGCAGTACTGCAATAATTGCTTCATGCGACGAAGTAAGAGATAGCAAATATGACTCAAGCTGGTCGCAGAGCGTTTTGTAATTTTACACAGATGTTATGAAATGTTTTATTGGCAATATAACAGCATACTTTTCCAAGAAATGAAAGATTCTGTCGTCTTCTATATTTTACGATTTGGTATTACAATACATTAATTCAGAAAGAATGATTTTGCAAATTGGCTATAGATGTACGCAATAGTTAACAGAGCTACATTAAGGACTAAAACACAATTTTTTGCTAATAACGATGGCCTAGTACTAAAATATTTAACTACGGTTGTATTTATTGTATGACTGGAGAGGATCTAATCCTGTTTACCAATGAAAATCTGAAACGTGTTACTGACTGGCTTTTATACTCCATATTTAAGCGTTATTTTGACGAATGGCGCATTTAAGTGGAAGCCCATATTAAAGACATTGAGTGAGCCAAATTCGGTCTGGCTTCTCGTGTAACATAGAATCTAGCAGAAATATGACCAGTGGAAATCATAACCGGTCTACAATAAGCAGTGCCGCTATTCTCAAAGCGAATGGCGAGTACTCGTACTAAAAACACCCTCATTTGCGTTAATTAACTGCGAGTATGAAGCCTCCCTGGCACGTCTTAAGCATCGCTACTGGTTTGGGCTATGGCTCTCGGGGAAGAGATGCGGAAGGCGAGCGAGGAGGTCGCTGTGTTCCCGGCCCTTTCTCTGGCTTCCTATTGCTCGTATCGCGTCTCGCTGTGCCCGTCCCGTCCCGTCGCGTCGTCGTCCGGTGCCATTTGCCGTTGCCGCCCGCACCGCGTCGCTGTCCCCAGCGCTTCCCGGCCGCTGCCGCGTGCGTATTTTCGTCCTGGCGATCGTTCGCGCGCCCCGCCGAGCCGCATGGCACAGAGGTCCGGAATACATAAAGAGCGCTCTTGGTCGAAAGGCTTGAAATTACACTGTGTTGATTTTGAAACCACGCTTCGTCTTACTTCTTCAAAAACGAAGAGTTATGTCATTATTAAGTGTAGCTTTATTTTGATTTTCACAAACGGAGTAAATAAAGTATAAATGGTAAAATTATTTTATTTTGTCAGCACCATATTTTAGTTCATATATTCTTGTAATTTCTGTGAATGAAGATGTAGCAGTTTTTATGTATGCCAAAGTGGACGGGAACAAACGGGCTACGACCCACCTGCGATCTTGCTTCCTATTCCTTGTCATGTCGTACCCCTTTCTTACACACGCGTACACGTACATGCACCACATTACCACGTATGCGGAGAGACCGGTCGGGAGCTTAGAGCTTGTCCCGGGTGGGGCGGTTCTACGCTGGGGTGTGGTACTTGGTTGTGGAAATCCCCGGTAGCCGACGATAGCGCCGGATCTCACCATTCAGCGGGGGAAGATCACCGCCACCTCCCGCGATAAAGCAAGCACTAAACTTACGGGACTAATGACCTCAGCAGTTGACGCACCCAGAATGACTGATCAACCAACCAACAACCAAAGCCTTCATACGAATATTAATCTTTATGTAATTGGTGTGTCTACGTACTTCTTCAGTTTGTTTCTATTGAGGCGTTTTTTTCGATTAGAACAAAATCCTTACAACCTTATCTGCGACTAACGAAACATTCTTACAAATAATATCGCAAGGAAATCTCGGAATCATATTTGTGAGTTTGTAATTTGTAAATGATGACTCCGAGAAAGAAAAACCGCGTGCACCCATCTGGGCCACTGTGCGCCGTGCCTCACTGCGCCGCGCGTTTTTTGCGTGCGCCCGGGTCCTGCGCGCGCTGGGCGTGCCAGCCGCCGCCGCCGCCACTGCCGCCGCCTCCTCCTACTCCTCGAACACACTGTGAGCCCCTGCAGAGTGCGAACGTGGGTGGAATAGGCCTCGTCCAACTTCGTAGCTGCTCATTAAATCGAGAGTGAATTTTGGTAATTGAGTAATTGCACATTTGGGACTCGAAACTGATGAAATGTAAATGCTCAGGGATGGTGGCAAAGCGGTCGGAACTTGCGTTCCTAAAGGATTTGTGCCATGCTGGCAAATGCGTATAACACTGTCCGGTAGGCAGGTGGAGGGAACGGGATAATAGGTAATAGGGTCAGAATGATAATGGCTTTAGAGAGGTTTTTGTCTTCTTTTATGGTTTCCATCCATATGTAGCAAAATGATTTAAACATTTTAAATCAGAATGGTTTTAATGGAGCAGGATTGCAAAACAATGTATGTGATACAAGTTCTTCTAATTTGTACTATTTTATATAAACACTCGGTACTTCTCCCTGCATAATTAAAGTATTTGTTTCCAATCCAGAACCTGAGAAATAAGGTGGCCTGTCGTGCAGATTCGACTTTCTTAATTACCACTTGATTTTGAGGTCGGCGAGGCACTGAGGCCGAATTCTTATATTAATTGTTTTTGTTCCCCACTATTTGAAGGTGTATGTGGCGGATGAATATTTGGAATCCAATGGAACTGTCTTCTGAGTTACTCTTATGTTTTTGCTAGTTCCCTTCGACAGCCCTTCAGAAGTATTCCAACGGAAAAATTTAAATACGGGAATTAACCTTGTTTTATTTGGACATCATGTTCTAGACCTGGATTGTCTCTGATTTCACGTTGAATTGGCAAGAAATACTGAATGTAACGTAATTTATTTTCTAATTTTACTGAAAGTTAATTTAAATGTATGGAACTTTTCGCGTTTCTGCTAGAAGAGAGATTTTACAGTTAATACAATAGTAAGAAAATAGATCGCAAAAGCAAGAGCGTTGAATAAAACACAATATAGGATTACTTCCTAAACCCTGTATATGCGTTCCAATGATTAATATTTCACTTCATATATTACACGTACTATTCCTAGGCAACAGGTTAGATTGTTTTTTCTTAGAACTCCATTTTCTATGTCAAGAGTTTTCAAAAGTTCCTCGTAGATTAATTTTTTTCAAATTCTGTAAGCATTAATGCCTGTGCTTTCGTTGGATATTGTACTTTAGTTCTCTCTTTTCGCATATCCGTTTTAGCGAACCATATTTTTCATCTCGATTCGAGGAGGGGAATTTTGCAGCAATAATCATAAACAGTCCGATTACCAGGTAGCTTTGCAGTAACTGTGCAGCACTGAAGCCTCAGATTTGCCCGCGAGGATTTGAGGGCTCTCCGTCTCCGAGCGCCTACATCTACAACCACAATAACAACTCCCACTCTTTCCTGCTGCCGCTGCTTCTCTTTCCCTATCCTCAATTACTCCACATCTTCATTCGTCTGTGGCTGCTCAACTCTCGACATTTCCCATCGCCAACGCAGTTCCTTTACGATATTTCGACGCTGAATCACACTTAACATCTCATCCAGCTCAGGCATGTTCGAACGAGCAAATTTTCTTTCCTTTGCCCATGCTTTGCTTCTACTTTGCCTCACATTGCCGACGTT
The DNA here is from genome assembly GCA_964035755.1 of Teleogryllus oceanicus. Lineage (NCBI taxonomy): Eukaryota > Metazoa > Arthropoda > Insecta > Orthoptera > Gryllidae > Teleogryllus > Teleogryllus oceanicus. The sequence goes on from CAXIVR010000004.1 coordinate 93,078,367, forward strand.
TCTTTATACTACTCACCCTCTGTTCAAATCACCCCTCATTTGAAAACGTGTACCGTGCGACCTCCCCTACCCACGCATCACCATCCGTGTCAGCCAACTGATGTCCGCGTCAGTCTTCCACCCAGTGCGTTACTACTGTCGTATACCTTCTCTCTCGGTAGCTCAGAAACAACCGTAGACTACCTCCTCCCACCCGACAGGTGCCTGTGTCTGATCCCTTGACACTTCTCCGACTTACGCAGGTGTCTCCGCTTTCCGTCAGACGAAATGCCCTCCTAGCTCTTCCCAAGCACTCGCCAGTGGCTGAACTACAGCTTCTGCCTGGGGCGTTCTAATACGTCTATCACTCGGAACTAATAACCTGCGTTCTCTTCAGTGTCTTCTCGTTGCCACCCTCACGGCATGTTATGCACTTTACAGGCATTTGTGCACGGCTTCTCCTCGCCACCCACCCCACCCAACCCAACCAATCCAACAACCAAACCAATTCAGACTAACCAAACCAAGCTTACCAAACCCAACCTCCTTACCGACCAAACCCAACCTCCTTTACCGACCAAACCCAACCTCCTTACCGACCAAACTCAATCTCCTTACCAACATAACCAACGCACCCAACCCAGTCAATACCCCCGCCCACTGCGCGGCTGGCGCCGGTCGCTTTTTAACGATTAGACCGCGGGAGCCCGGATCGTGGGGCTGCCACGCTTTACAATTTCCGCCCGCAGCCGCGACGCTGCCCGTCGACGGCTGTCCGCCCCTGCGCTCGAGAGGCTATGACGAATGGGCGCCGCCTCCCTCGCCCGTCACTGAAGGACGGTGCAAAACGCAACTGGATTTTTAAAAAATCGATTTGAGTCTGCTATTCTACTTTTCGTTTAGTTGGAAATTCCCGCCTTCGAGTTACTGTTGGGTTCCCTGTATTTTGCGAGTATAACGGTCCAGATCCGCTTGTGGGTTACGGTGTTTATTTAGTTACTTTAGATTTCTTCTTGAAAGGCTCCTACGTGTGTATTGCGCTTACATTATAATGGTTTTTGATTTCTGGAATGCTTGTGTGATTTGTACCTGATTAATTTTTAGCAGTGCTTCTCGAGGAAACTCTTAAAACTACGTCGATATTCACTTGTAGAAGTATTTTTGTTTTAAAACAAATTCTTACAGCAAGCTAACGAAGATCCTTCCAATTCAAAATGTATGTTAAAGAGTGTAGTCATTCGTCCCCACTTACCTCTTTAACACCGTCTCACGTATGACGCCTTTATTTTGAGTAACATTGAGTGTTCTACTGGAATATTTTAGCGAAGGATTGTCTATAAACACACTTGTGGGTCGGAAATATAGGCAGACAATATAGCCTTTGTGCATAATTCAACGAAAGAGGATTTTTTCTCTCATTCATAAGGTTCTAACAACTTCATTTGAATGAGTTGCGCAGCATTTTTGTTCGGATTTTGTGGTCTTCTTTCTGCTGTTATGGAGTGTCATGTAATGGTACTTGGGTAAGACTTTTCTTGTATCTGTATCTATTAGCTTCTCTCCTGTACATTGCTGCTGTCGACACCACGGTCTGGTAAAGGACCATTTATTTACAACAGAGTTCCGTGAAATGCTTATCTTTTACTACGCGAACTGGTCGAAGTTTTCTTCGAACATGGAGGTTTTATCAGTCCTTGTTCTCGTCTCGTATAAATAGATGACAGGTTTACCCTCGCACTCGCTTCCAATTTTCGCAATTAAGTCTTCCGTTTCTCGGCAAACCTGTGTTTGTGGTCTGACCCGAGTTGCGATGTCAAAATGATTACACAGTCGGCCAAGCGCTTCAGAGCCGCCTCGTGGCTCTGCAGGTCACCAGATGCGCGCCGGACTGCCAGGTAATTAGTGACAGCACGTTGGCAAGGTCAATAATACATTCACTTCTTGAATGAAGCCAACACTGTTGATAGCTGTGTGAAAAAGTCTAGTGGAGTTACTGTGAACTGTCGTAAAATATTCATTCAAATATCGTCAGTACTCGTATCTCCCTTTCTTTGTTGGAAACAAAACTTGCCTTGGTCGCAATTCAACTGTTTTTATCTTTCACCGAGGCCCATTTGTACGAACTCGGAATAAAGCAGAGATAAATTTTATTTCATGGGTACAGGAAAAATCGGTTGTAGGAATTGGGAATAGTGCTTATCCACTGAATAAACTCGTGATAAACTATTCCATTATTTTTGTGGAGATTTTCAGTGGATAACGTGCAATAACCTCAAAGTAGAAGCAGCAGCGAGACGCGACTACGGTGTTACAACCGGATTTTCGGATAGCGATGTTGAATTCTTGTTCGGAGTGTATTTGTCGTCACGTAAACGAAGACAGTTTCGGCCCAGGGAAGATTTATTGAACAAGTACGGTGATGATGATGATAAAGATGATGGTGACGAGTTTTTAAATAGATTGCTTCTATCGAAATTCAAAGTGCTAAGGGTTTTGGATCTTGTGAAGGATGATTTAAATCATCAGACAGAGAGGTAAATATACATTTTATTTCTGTAGATAATACAAACATCTGATTTTTTTATTAAGTGCCTAGTGCCCTAGAAAAAGAAAGAATTTTTCCTCAAAGTATTTACGTCCACTTCGAATTGTTGCAAAATAGTAAAAAAATTCAATTTTCCAGGAAATAATTTTTGATAAAATTATTTATTTTCGCTGTTATACTTTTTATCAGTATATTTTTCATATAACAGAAGCTTTTAGATGCGAATTGAGATGATTTTTTTCTTTCTCATGAAGTATTTTTCAATAATTCATATCATTTTAGATTCACGATCATGAAGTAGAAATGGGAAATGTAAATCACGGGATTTGGTCGGAGTGAATAAAGAATTAAAACAGTTTGCCGACGTTTCGGAATATTTTTATTCCTTCCTCAGGGCAGATAGTAAACCATAACAAGATGAGAACATTATAGTTATACAATTGACAATTATAACATAATAGCATACTATACTACAAGATGGATATGGTTAAACCATAGAGGGAAGCCTTCCAACACAACTCCACAAGGAGTGGTTACAGTACGATGGTTCATCCCGCCAACGCAGAAATATGCAAAACTTGAGAAGCAAAGAATAAATATTTTGACAGAAAATTATCGAATGCAGTACAAACTTACTTTTTCACAGTCGCTCCCAGGATAAACACAAGATAGTTATCCGTGGAATGAAGACAACAGAACGAGTCGTTATGAATTAGGAGGAAAGACAATTGAAATATGGGTCCTGAAACAGTCTGGCTAAGGGAAAGATCTTTAACTTACCATCATTAAAGTCTCTTACAAATGAATAAAGAAAACATTTTCCACGCTTCGTTTCTTTCGAGCTGTGAATAATTCGAACTTTTTAAGGGAAATTATCCCCAAGTACACTTTCTCGAGCGGTTGTTGTTGACCCTGACTCAACTAAAACCTCGATTAGAATGTAACACAGCAGCGCTGTACACAGGAAGCGAGTTTCCTCTTTTTTTTTCTCCCCTCTTCTGGGAATTTGTATAAATACCGACTGAGATATAGCGGGTTCCAATTTACGTATTCATGTGTTTTGTTTTTGTAAGATTACGTGCTCGTTGAATATTCATAATGGAAATGTCCCGTGGTACGCTGCGGTAAATCCTTTTTATTATTACATTCCCTTCCTACAAACGAACTGATTTTCATTGGAAATAGAGTGATAAAGTCGGTGACTGTGCAGTGGAGTGTGTCTCGCTAGGGATTATTTTCCTAATTTAAGATATGCCAGCCAACCGGTTTGACTCACGTAGTAAAGAAAAGTTGTTTTTAATGTAATTGAACTACTAATCCCCCCATAAGGTACTATTTTTAAGCGATTGCAATATTTTCTTTCTACTCCTACGAGTACAAGCAGTGAAAAACAAAAGCTTGAAGAAGCGATGGAGTTGAAGGAGTGTATGTAAGAACCAGACAGATCTAGTTTAAAAGATGCCTATAAAGAAAAGAAAAAGAAGAAAATAACCCTACAGAATTCATAGTTTTTTAGAAAGCAAATTCGTTTAGGATATTAATAATTCCTTTCTTTTCAAGTCTGGTTAAACGATATTTTCTTATTTTATCTAAAAATGAATGGAAAAGTCTTTCTTTAAAATTTAATACCAAACTTCTGGCTAGGCATGGAATTTTCAGCGAGTTTTCCTGTTGCGCTAGAACTGTGTAAAATGATTTTTTGTCATTACTTGACGATAATAACTACGCGTTGATTCGCTCAAGCATAGAATGCATTTCCGGAGTAACAGGTAAGGTAATCGTCACTCTGAACTTTAAAAAAATCATAGAAATAAGCTTTTAAAGAATTGAAACTAAGTTCATTATGTGTGAAAAAATCTCGTGAAAGATAATTGTCATGGAAATGTTATTGAAGTGTTAAGAAAGAGACAAAGAAATGTGTAATTTCGATGTACGAATTTGTTGGTCGCCCTGAAGAAAGTGCCAAAGGCCAAAGGTCATTTCGGTGAAGTGCGAGTAACGCGCGGCGCCGTCCAACCAACCCACCAGCGTTGTTCTCGGCGAAGCGCGCGCGGGACGATGAAACGGTGGAAGGCGGGGGGGGGGTGCGTCCACTTCCGGTGCAGTGTGTCGCGCGCTCTCTCAAGTGTTTTCACCCGAGTAGAAGTCATAAAAAATATCTCCGAGCTGTCGTCTGCCGGTCGTGTAATTTTTTTGTCCGCGTGATTTATGGACGCGAGAGCCTCCGGTAATGGTCTCTGGCCGCGTGTACTTTCCATGCGCGCGGGCCTCATTAGGCGGGAGAGCTTGCCCGCGCGCTCTCCGGAGCCCGCCTGCCCGTCGCCGGCGTCACAATGGTCGATACGTTCTGCTAATGAACGGCACCGTATTTTCTTTTGGCGGGCGCGCGACAAGGCCGCTGGCACGTGGGCTGGGCCAGCTTGAGGCATGAGCTTGACTGGGGAGAGGGAGGCTGCGGCCCAGGAGCCTTGGGCTGTTCGGGAGCCGCGCCGCGATAGAAGAAAGAAAACAAGCTCTGAAAAATACATGCATTTAATTTTGTCGTGTTGTAGAAACCGGGAGAGGTGGCTCAGTGTATCAACTGATGTCACTGCAGCGCCTCTGACCGGGAGGTCCTAGGTTCGAGTCCCGACGGCGGCAGGATTTTCGTCTCTAGCTTGCGAGCTAGGTCGAATTCAGTCGCTGTCTGGAGAATTCTAGCGGCCGGCTGCTCTGATCGGTAGTTTTCCGTGGTCTCTCCGATCAACACCAAGCGAATGTCGGAGCAGTGCCCTACCAAACGGGCCACAGACCGGGCGCGATCTTTCCTTCTCCCTTGTCCTATCCTCACCCCCACCACACACACACACACACACACACACACACACTAAAATGCACTACACCACCACACATGCCGGGAGACCGGTTGGGCGCTTAGTGGTTGTCCCGGCTGGGGTGGTGCCCCGCTGGTGGGAGATACCTGGTTGGGGAAAACCTCGGTAGTAGGGCGGTGCCGGATTTCGCCATCCAGTGGGGAAAGATCACCGCCACCTCCCGATGAGAAGCATACACTACACGTACGGGATTAATGACCAGTAGTTGACGCGCCCGGAATCACCAACCAATCAACAGGATATCCAGGCGTTTTTCATGCCATGCGCCATATTTATTCACACAAAAGCTCAGGTACTCAATACCACTCGAGCAACTTTTCTCTTTTCTTACATTCATGGCAGGGGCAGTATCTATTTCGCTTGCTAGGGGAAGAAAAGGGATAACTTGGTTACGCAAATTAATACATAAAAGCTGGTTCAAAGGACGCGTTTGCTGGAGGACCAATATGCATTAGTGAGAGATCATCACTTGGACGAGAAGGCAGTTCTTGTAGCTAGGGGGCGCTACAGCAGCCGAAGTGTCGTATTTGGTGAAAACTCTGTACCGCAATAGTTAGTGGATGTGATGAGGGAAAGAGTTGTAAGAGAGATGGAGCCCTTAGCAGAATACTTGAGTTTGATTCAGTTGAACTTCGGCATATTCTTTCAAAGAATAAGCAGTGCGCAACTGGCAAACAATACGCCATGATTGCGCTTGCACCCCAGGTGGGCCACTCCTAATACAGATGATTCCAGATGGCAGTCTCATATGCCACTCCTGCAGTAGAGGATAAATAAAAATGGTACTTTGTGAAGCCGCATTGTGACTAAATCAATATTATCGATGTTCACTAAGTAAGAAACGTAGTTACACTTCTGGGAACCTTAGTTGTGCCATTTCGGGGATCATCATGACATTTTTAATTTGGGTGATATTTTGCACGTTAAGCCCCAATGACAGTTACAAAATGTTCTGAAAAAAAGTGACAAATTTTTTCTATATTTTTTTATGGAATGGTGGCAAGTGCATTTGTAAATATTGCATTGCTTCGATTTTCATTTAAACATTCGAAATTTTAAAAATGCAAAATTTCAAATATTTTTCGTTCCTGACTTACTCTTCCGTTAAAGCCAAGATTTCGATAAATGCAAATTATTTTTACATTCTAGGTCTTTAAGCGATATCATGTACAAGGTTAAAAAGTATAAGTAGTTGTTGAGTTAAGTTGAAGGAGGTAGTGACATTTTTTCCAAAAATATCTGAATAATTTCAATGTGTTGGCACGCGTGTCTGTTCACGCGGGAGAACGCGAGGAGGCAATATATTCAGTTTATTTCCCGCTAGAGTGACGAGTTGTCACCGTCAACACGTACTTACCACCCAAATATTAGTGTTAATTACAATATCCAAATTAGACGTTTCATAACACTAGGAGGATGGAAAAAGCCAGTGCGTCATTTCATACATGCATACATACAAGAGGAGGAAAAGTTTCGGTACGCCGCGCATACCCACTAGTTTTTACATTGTCGCACTTACTTGGTAAGAAGAACTAAATTATTCCCCTTTTGCCAAAATCACGAATGTGCATTTTGAGGAAAAAGGCAATTAAAATTTTGAAGTCGAAGTACAATTACAAATTTAAAAAGTATTTTTTTAAATTTAAAGTCTAATTTTTAATTTAAGTACGTGAATTAAAATTTTAAGAAGTAAATAATTTTACATGTACTTAAATTTTTTCCTTAAATTTAATGGTAATATCAAAGTTGGATAAATCTTGTTTCTATGTATGTTTGTGGGTCCTTGATACCGAAAAACCTATTGAGGGCGTCTGTGCATCTGTGGTCAACGCTAGCGCCTAAACCGTTCGGCCAATTTTCTTCAAAATCGTTATTCCCTGATCAATCTGAACGAACTCCACCCTTTGGGAGTTTCACACGGATATTTTAAGTTTTGAGAGTACATTACATGAAGGCTCAAATCATTTTGAAAATTTTCTCAAAAATAAGTCCATTTTTTTAAAAATAAACTTTGTTCTCTGCGTAGCATAAAGGTTGCTTGAGAATGGTATCGGTCTCATCTTCGTTGAAATGTTTGATTTTTCGAAAATTGCAACTGTACATTTTTTATGCTATACCTACAATATTGAAGATAGATTTTTTCTTAATGAAATCTGTTCTTTAAAGACAGGTTTTGAAATAAGGCCATGTTCAATTTTTTTAAAATATGAATAGTTTTCTTGTAATTTTGCAGGAAATATTTCTCAGTCTCATTTTCATTGAACTCTGTGAATTTCCGAAAATGGCAAATTGAGAATTAATGAGAGACAGTATGTGCTGTTGTAGATCCACTAGTTTCTTAAATACTTTCAGTCCCATTGACCCCACTAAGAGGATATGAGTGGGTATCGACCTACGCAGGTGGAAAGGACAGAATAGTTTGTAAGAAAAACTTCGTAAGCGGAATTCTCTAATGTGAACTTGTGGAGAATGAAGTTGTGAAGTGGAAAAATACGAACGAAAAGAAAATGTGCGTGTCTGTAACAGTGAAAGTTTTGTGCACATTACTGACTGAACGCACAGGATAGAGTTCAATTTTACTATCTCTCAAATGCAACGGTTATTTTGAACTATATTTTGCGAACTATTGTCTGAATTATTTGAAATAGCACCGAGTATGAAATAATGTAGGGGTAATTTTCTGGACCATCACGTGGCTATAGTTAGGGCTATTATTAATGTTCTTACCTTAGTTTGTAAATGAAATATCCTCGGTGTTATTTGCAACTTGTCGGTACTTCCACGAAGGCGGATATTTTAGAATGCTTCTATGTGTATAACGGAATACTCCGCAAACGAGGAAGTCGATAAAGTACAAGAGTCGAGCTACCTTCGCTATTGTCTGCATGCGTCCGTGACCTTGCCACACCTTCCTAGTCTTGCATAATGCATGCAGAATTGGTGTATTTATTAATACTATTTCCGAGAGCGAAAGGACGTGTGGGCGGCTGTTTCCGACGGTCGCGGCGTAGGCGGCGGGCAGTTCTCCGCTTCGCTCCTAGATGTCACGTCGTTCGCCTGCTGCTTCCGCGAGAGCGGCGAAAGTTTCGGGGATAGCTTCCCTGGCCGGGGAAAGATGTGGGCTCGGAAAGCCACATTTTGATGGCATTACAATGCGTCAAACGTAAACTTAGTTTTCTTTTTTCTACGAATGTATAAAACTTCACGACTAATTTGCATATTTTGACTATAAAGAGAAGTGAAAATTGTATTATATTTAATGAAGTTCTGCCGCCCAGGCTGATGGCCTAGGTTGTAACGGTACTTCCTCCCTGAATACCTCTGTTCAAAGGATCGCGGGTTCGAATCCCGACGTAGACAAGGATGCTTGCTGCTTTGCTGCTTGTCTGCAGCCTTTGCTTTGTGTTGTGGAGCGCCTCGCGGCGTTCTATCCCCCAGATTCGAAGAGCCCACTAGCGTGTTCGTGTCGCAACAAATGAATGGTTGGAGATGCATCACTCCCTACTCTACATATTCGGATTAGAGAGTAGCTTTGGCAGGAAAGAGCCCCGAGAAACAATGTACTTCAATACATTTTTAATGGCGCGCGCGCGTTTCGAGTAATATTCTAGGTCGTTAAAATGTGCTTCGTCTAGGGATTTTAGGACCTAAATCTCAGAATGGCGACTGTTACGCAGGCTCCGGTTCTCCCTAGAGATAAATCTTCTTGATTCAAATGACGTTACTTGATGCCGTTCGGTGGCGAATGTTTCGACTGCTCGGCTCTAAAGTGGGGTTTAGATTATTTAAATCGTTCGATCATGATCACCGATTTAAATCAAATGCGTTAACGTTAAAAAACGTTCACATGGTAATTGCGACTAAAAAAAAGATTTGGTTCATTTTTAACAATTTAGAAAAAAATTTTTTTCTCAGAAATGCAGGTGTAAATAGTACAGATAAATAGGTAAAAATGTATTCAGAACGATTGTAATTTAAAAAGTTCGATCATCAAGAATGTAGATCAGATCTAAAAAGCAAAAGACAACAAGAGTTGTAAAAACCCTAAATGCAAGGATGCACAGGTGCCACAGGCTGTCAGCTTAGAGCGTTGGAGACCTCATCATTGGTTGCCTTTTGAGGGACTCGTAGGAGTATCAGTTTTCGGACTCCACCTATATATCACTGCTGCTAAATTTGTGTTTAGTTACTTAATGCATAAATTCAAAAACATTCTAATACTTTTTCACCTAACGATTATTACCCCTTCCCTTAAAAACACAAGAATGAGAAATTTAACCTGTGGAAAATGTGTTTTAAAAATAAATGTACGAGTTAGAATATCGTAAAACATGTTTTGCAGCAATAAAAAAGATCACTTTTGTCGAACAATGCACTGGAACGATTAAAACTAATCTAGTCTTAAAACATCATATCCTGGATTTCAATTTAAAAAATCCGATGTATATAAAATTTATATAACACGATTATTAGAAATCCTACTCTAAAGTAACAGAAATTACACTGGTAAACTGCATTGGAATATAAAACCCTGGCAGTTAAGATGTGCTGTACATTGTGAATAGTGCGTTGGCGTTAAAAAACGTTCACACGGTAATTGCTACTAAAAAACGAAATAATGACAACGGAACCATAACACCTAGATGTTAGAAAGGGAGAGAGAAAAGACAAAGATGGAATGAGTAATAGCATTTTTTCCTGACTCAGAGAGATACATACTTTTTAAAGAATAGGATTTATGTATGACACTGCATCACATCTAGCGTGCTGTGTCACTGAGTTTGTATCATCGCTTCAGAGAAGCGGTCTTAAGTGTTTCGGATGTGTACCTCTTCCACGCTGCTCGCGGAGAGGAGGCGGGGGTGGGGGCGGATGGGGCAGCGTGAGCGGATTTGGGAGGATTGAGTAGGTGAAAGTCGGCTAGCGGCAAAAGGCGGCACGCGGCGCGGGAAGCCGCACCACGGCTGATGCTATCTCAAGTCCGCCGTGTGCAACAGAGCACTCATGTTAGCAAATATCAAGCGAGTCTGGGAATTGCCGAAGATTTCATAAAATTGTTTTTATTGCTTTATTAAAAATTTTGTTATTATTGCTCTTATTTCTACTGTTATTACTACTGTCGTGCTCTTTTCAATCCAGTTCTCAGTTTTTGCCCATTTCGTTTTTAGAACTATGTTCCTCGGCATCAAGTCACATTGTGTTTTGAGTTCACGTTATGTCTGCTTCGAATGTTTGTTCGGCAGGGGGATGGCGAGTTCATTTTATGAGACATTTCGAATGATAATGACGAATGAAGTTAATCAGGATAATTTCTACAGTGGTAATACAGAGTCTTGTGTGGGCGGGTTCCTTCGTGAATGCAGGGATTTTACTTCGTGGCACGTGAATTTTTGCGTCGCCTCCGCGAGACCTGGAAAGTAAATTAGCTGTGCTTACTTATCCGAAATTTACCTGAAAACCCACGTCACTAAGGTACTGTCGCCTGAAACTTCTCCAGTCCTGTACGCTACTGACGATTTTCTTAAAAGCTCCTGCGTTGTTCACGTGCGCTCTGAAATTTTGCTGGAGCAAAGATCTGCAATAAGCCCCTCGAATATGGAAACAGTGGTTCTTAGGGATGTGCCTCTCCCAAAATGTGGACTGCAAACTTTGCCTCGACCCAGGCTTTTGAGTATTAGCCCCATATGGTGGGGGAACATTGCGACAACTTTAAACTTAAATTTGTCTCTAGTTATAAAATATTCGGATACTTAAAATAAATCAATGTTGAGGAGAGAAGCTGACTTATATTTTTCAACAAAACTTTTGACCTTAAAATAAAAACTGTCTGGCCAATGCTGTATAAAACTCAAAATCCGAAACAAAGTAAGTCCGTTTGTTATTCCATAATATTATTACAACAAGAGTTAGTATTATACAGAACAATTTGTGTACGAATATTTGTTATCCTTGCTCGAGTATTTGGCATTTTGCGGAAGCCGTTGAAAAACTAATGGTCTTTGTAAGAATTGCAACACTTAAGAATTTGTAGGATAGAAGCTACTTCCTCTGGAGAGAAAGACGTTCTCCCGTTGTCACAGTTTCGCTGGCTCCGCCTCTTTCGCCCAGTGGAGGCACTATGTACAAACTCCGCCGCCCCCTTCCTCCTTCGAACCCCCGTCCCTCTCCCCATGCGCCTGCGGCTGCAGGAGCGTCGTCCGCGCCGACAAAGGGACGGCCCGGGTTGTGTGCCGATGCGATTACGGCTTCCTCTGGGATTGTCGCACCGCCTAAGTTAACATTGTCGCTTTAAAAAGTGTTGGCGTGGGCACGATTCCTATAGATCCATCGAATGATGTGTGATTAAATTATTTCCTTGGATCGTTCCTTCTCCTGTTTTCTTACCTTAATTTGTATTCGGAGTATCCACCATCTGAAACGACCGTCTGGACTCCCAAACCCTTTCGTAAAACATATTTGTCGTTATTTATTTATTTATTTATTTATTTATTTATTTTTACGCATCAACACATTTTCTACCTATTGGTATCGCGGTTCTTGTGTAATGGTATAATTCCCCATTATATTGTTTTGATGCCTGGCATGGACAATACTGTACCGTGACAAATCTTATGTAATATAGTGTTTGTCAGAATTAAGTTGGTCCATCCGCTCTCCAACGTGCATCGGTGGAAATAATACATACATTTTTTTTGTATCCCCGATAATGTGAGTAAAAAAGTAGATAGATATTTAATTCATTTTAGTGAAAAATTTATGAGTGGGTGTAATGCAGATGAAAAGTATTTAAGAATTAGATCGGTTCTGGTAACTAGCGCACATCCATATCATGACCGCTCTTGTCCTGGGACTTGTTAATTGAATCGTTTGTTTTGCGTTCTCTGAATCCCCTACTGAATCTGGAATTTTCCACAGTCCACTCCTTACTCCTTGATTCTGGTGTACTCGGAGACCCTTTGTCTGCGCTTGTGCCTCGTTCTGAGCTTCGTCTTCCGCCCCACTTTCCCTTGTGCGCCCGTTCCGGCCCCGCCGCCGCTCGACTCCTCTGGCATTTCGCCCTTCTCGATGGTTCCGCCTTCCCTATCAGAACCCGTTCCCGCCCCGCCCCCTTATCCGCCGCTGAGCCTTCTGAGCGGCGCGCGCGCTCGCTCGCTTCGCGCTGGCTGCTCCCGCCGGAAATTGCTTTCTTTTGATTCGCCCCGCGCCAGAAAACGAAAATTAGGTAACGGACATATTTTTTTATTGCTATCATTTGTAGAAGTAGGATGTATCGTGTCGGAACGTTCACCGCGGGGTGTTTCTTTACTGCTGCCGGATATTTGGAGCGAAAGTTTCACGCGTTCTGTTTTGGCGTGAGCGAGGAGGTCGTTGGGGGAGGGGGATGACAGCGACGCCGGAACGGCGAGGCGGCGCTGCCCTGTGCTTCTGGCTCGACGAAGGAGCGTTTTTCACGAAGGTACGTCCGACTTTTGAACGTCCTCGTCTGGCAATGCCATCCCTCCCCCCAGCCTTTCCTTTCCACCCCTGTGCGACGGCTTTTGCAGGATTCTTGCCAAGATACGTATCACTTGACCCGGAAGTCTGGCCAATAAACGTTGCTCGGGAGATGATTTAGGGGTCGTATCCGCTGCGGCGTGCGGCGCCCCTCGTATTGCTAGCAGAGAAAGAAACTCCCCGCCCCGCTTACTCTCTTAAGAGTGCCCCGTCGAGGCACGCTAGTCTTTGCGATACGATAATTGGGCGGTGGTGGGGCAGGTACGACGTGCGGAATCGATTCCGGGGTCGTTAGCCACGCCGTGCGATTCCACTTATTGTTTATCTTGGGGTCGCCTCTGCAGCGCCCGCAACGGCCTCTGTGGCGGGGAGGGTTGCGAGGGTGGCGGTACCGGGATCGTCGACGTCTCCGGGGCGCCGGGGGAGCGCGCAGAGGCGGTGCGGGCGAAGGCGCCCGGGCCCCGGGAGGGGGGGGGGGGGCGATGGACGATGCGGGAGCGCGCGGGCGGGGCCTCAGACGAGAACGGCGCGCGGGGTGGAGGGAACGGAGCGTGATCGTGGGGGGGGGGGGGGGGGGGGGGGGGGTTCGTGACGAGCTGGCAGAAGGGCATCCGGAGGGCGGAGGCGGGCGGATTTCCTACGTCGTCGGCGTCCTTAGGCGCTTCCGCCTCGCCCCGCCCCTTCGCGCCTCGCGCCTCTGGGCGAAGCTTTGCTGCTGCCTCCCAGATCCTTCGTCTCCTCCCCTCCCCCGTCCCGGTCCCCGGCGAGCGAACTTGACTCGGCCCCCGCAAGGAAACGCCGTTGCGATAAGGAATTGTATCGGGCCCGCGCCACCGTAAACCATTTAATTCCCCGTCGTCTGCTGTTCCTCTTCTTACGTTTCCGCCCCTCTGTCGCTGCCGATCCTTTTTTTTTTTTTCTCTCGAGAAGTTTCGCCCGCTTTGGCTTTGGCAAGCGGGCCTTCCGAATCGTGACATAAAGAAGTGTCGCTCTGTTATGTATCGATTGCTCTTGTTTAGTCAGACACGCACTTTGCTGAATAGCCAGTCAGTGTGTGCGCGCAGCTCCTGCTTCTCCCGAATACTCCAGAGCGAACTTAGGGCTGACGGACGCGCCTTTCTCCTGGGACACGTTTACCGCCTCCGTGCCCTTTCTGATACTTACGAATATGACGGCATAGTCACGATGGCGTTGGTGATGCTGCTTTTGCTTCTCTCTCTTTCCTTTTCAAAGCTTTTCTCTCAAGATTCTCATCAACCAGCTTTGTTGACTTCTAGTAACGTTTCTATCTCCCTCCACATGCGTCCCATGACTGTTCATTATTCTTTTAATATTCGCGGTTTTTGTACTCGCTCTTGTGCATTATCTAGCCAGGCAGTGATGTATGGACTCCGAAACATTACTTGGCAGCAGTTGGCCGTATTATGGTTAATTTTTCACTAGTCGTCAGATCAGTGGGCGTTCTAATGTCGCTATCTTCCAGCGTAGCGTCGAACTCCTCTTACGGGTCAGCGTCGAGTCAGCATTCGGCTCCCTTTTTTCATCCGCTGGGAATGATCTTCCGCGTGGCGACGCGGTGCCCCACCCATAAACGGAAGTCGTGACCTGCGCCGCCCGTCGCCCCGGCTGGCGGAACCCGTTCATTTGGCCCCCTGCGCTCGGCCGCGCGCACAGCTGGTGTTGGCCGTTCCCCGCCGCCGCTGCAGGTACCCGACTAGTGGACGCTCGCGCCGCCGCGGGGAGCAGCCCCGACGCTACTTGAGACGCGCCACTTGGACATCAGTCGGCAGGGCGAGCTGGGGGCAACTTGCCCCTAGCCCCGAATTTTTTTCAATGAAAACCAAAAAAGAAAAATGGATTGGTTGATTCAAATTAACCGTAATCCAGAAATGAATTTTGTTCATGTAATAGGAGTGAAAAGATTGATTTTGTTTGAAATAGGGACTCCGGTGGCTCTACTACCTCATGCCTCGCGTTCTCTCTGCCCTCCCCTGTCGGATGGCCAAAAGGCGGGGAGAATCGTCGTGGAGAATAGCTTGATGATGGGGACAAATGGATCGCAGTGAATCAAATTGTGCATACAAGCATTAGTTAACAAAGTTTATTTATAACTTACCCTTTTTTGTCCTCATCGAGTGTTACGTGACCAAGATCAGAGAACTGAACCTTCGTTATCCTGGTTAATATAAATGTTTAGTTTATTGAAAATGGTATTAAACTTCCCATATCACTGTGTTCGGGAGATTAAAAAAAAAATTCCGTGCGTCACAAAGAATTCGGATCCATAATACTTGTGCACAGCTGCTGTCGTCAGTTTACTATTCAGATTAATTCGAGTATGTTGATGTAGTACTGTTAATAATTAACTTATTACCAATTCAAAACGTGATAGATTATGTAATTATTGTGTGTTTATAATGCCCAAACATAAATTAAATATAATTGGAATATAGATACTCGGTTTTTGTGTCTCTTTTTTTCTAGAACTTGGTTCAAAAAGAGGAATTATCCAATATTTTGGGCTTAAAGTTAAAAGTTGAACTAAACGTTTGGAAAACGGTAAATAAAATAAATGAAAGTCGTTTTAAAAACGGCTGATTTACTCTTTGTACTAAATAACCATTTTTTACATCCATACTAATGTCTGTAGTAATGCGCAGTTTTGCTCTGACCCAGATTCAGTGGGCATGACGCTGTTTTCAGCAAGTATTTTTCAGGTAACATAAAACTAAGCAGTGTTGTTTATGGAATATTTAACCAAGGCTTTGGATCCTCAAATCTGAAGGGAAAAAGAAATGAATCGCCTTATCGAATATTCCCTCAAAACGTTGGCGTTATCGTTTTCCAAAAGTAGAAGATATGCATAAAAAACGTGAAATTTTTTTTAGATGTATGTTGACTATATTTAAGATCTTATTTGAGGTATCGAATGGGTGGTTGTTAGTGATTCCGAGCCTGTAAACTACGGAGGCCACTAGGTCGGTAAGTGTAGTGCATGCTTTTCCCTCGGGAGGTGACTGTTATCTTCCCCCGCTGGATGGCGACATTCGGCGCCGACTTCCTATCGGCTAGCGGCGTTTCCCCACAGCGAGGTATCTCCCACCAGCGGGGCACTGCTTCAGCTCGTCTCCCGGCATGTGTGGTAGTGTAGTACATGTTAGTGTGTGTGAGGATAGGGCAAGGAAGATGAAAGAAATATCGCCCGCGGTCCGTTGCCCGTTTATTGGTGTACTGTTCCGGCAATCGCGTGGATTTTCCCTAACCAGGTATCTCCCACCAGCAGGGCACCGATCCAGCAGGGGCAAGTTCTAAGTCCCCGACCGGTCTCTCGGCATGTGTGGTAGTGTAATGCATGTTAGTGTGTGTGTGTAAGGGAAGAGGATAGAACAAGGAAGAGGAAGGAAACATCGCGCGGCGTCCATGGCCCGTTTGTTTGGGTACTGCTCCTGTATTGGTCTGGTGTTGATCGCAGAAACCACGGAAAACTACCGATCGGAGCAGCCGGCCGCTAGAATTCTCCTCCAGACCGAATTCGATCTAGCTGACAAGTGTAGAAAATCTTGCCACTGTCGGGACTGGAATCTAGGATCTCCCAGTCAGAGGCACTGCAGTGTCATCAGTTGATGCACTGACCCACCTCTCCCGGTTATAGGGAACGGAATTGGTCCCCGATGCTCCATTATATTTCTAGGTACAGACGCACGGGCCCTCTGTTACGCATGTTTCTTAGTCAGACGAAAGAATTTGAGCTAGAGCTTCGACCGTGGCGGTGAGGAGCGGGAGGGCGCGCTCGAAGGCGCCGTGCGAGCAGCCGGCCACTTCCCTTCGCAGCCGCCGGCGCTGCCTCGCATCACTGCGGCGCATTCGGTATTTGTGGAAAAGCGGGGCGCGCCATTCCACGCGACGCTCTGCGTCACCGCAGCGCACTGCCCCGCCCCGCCCCGCCCCGCACGGCGGCGCAGCACACGGCACACCGCGCCCGACGCGCTCCGCTGGCCAGCCCGCAGGGCCGCCCGGCCTCCCGGCCACCGGGCCCTGCCCTGCGCTTCTATTTATTGTGATGAGGGCAAAGGGGGGCGACGGGAGCGGAAACCACTTTTATCCGATACGAATTCCACACATCCTTGCCCGGGATCAAACTGGGGACCCAGAGGGGCGGAAGCTGATCCCGTTACGTGCGGACGAGCGCGCTCGAGGGCAGCGCGACGCCCGACCTTCCCGCCCCGCCCTCTTCCCTGCGTCCCACCCCGCTAGACCCTTTTTCCCTCTGCCGTCGTCGCTCCCCCCTGACCTGTCTCCTCCCCCGGCCGCTGCCCTCTGTTCGCCTTCGTCGTTGCCCGTTCCGTTCCTGCCCGCCTACGGTTTGCCCTCTGTCTCTCAGGACGGACGACCTTCCCTTCCACCTCCGCGTCTAGGCGTTCAGACGATTATTCTCTTACTCCATACCTCTGCCTTGTGCTTTCATCCATTCAACGTCAGGGGGAAGGAGTCGTTCTTCGACTGTCCACGCTGCCTCGACTTTCGCTTTGTCTACCTCTCTCCTGTCTCGTCCCCTGCTCTTTCAGTTGCATTCTTCTGGGGGCAGCCACCTACTACTACTCCTGACCTCTGCCCTTTGATTGCGGCGGCGGCAGCCTCCCGCAGCCGCTCCGTCGGGACCCAGTCGCTCGGCCGCCGCGACCCTCCGAGACCCTCGTCCTAGTTTGCGCCTTCGTCTCTCCTGCCACACGTCTTCGGCCGTGTCACCTTCGCCCCCGCTTTCAACCCGGGGAGGTGGGCGGCGTTAAGGGCCCTTTGGGCACGGTCCTGGACCGAACACCCGTAGCTGCTCGCAGCCCCTGCGAACTGGGGTGACGGTGGTGGTGAGAACGGGGGGGGGAGGGGGCTGCGGGAGCAGAGGTAGAGGCGGGGGCGCGCCGTTGTGCGTCGATAGGGCCGCTGGCGACTTCATATATAAAAGCCCTTTTTTTGCTCTCTCTCTCTCTCTCTCTCTCTCTCTCTCTCTCTCTCTCTCTCTCTCTCTCTCTCTCTCTCTCTCTCACGCTGGGATCCACGTGCCTGCGCAGGCTCCACCACTCCGGGGGAGCAGCAAAGGAAAGGGAACGAAAAGATGGGGGAGACAGGATGGAGAGGGCCGAGCCAGGCGAGGAAAAATCGTTCCGGCGCACCTTCCAGAAAATCAGGTTTACAGACTCGGAAATTTTTAGACGCCGGAGTCCTCCAAAGGGTGTATTGTCGGCGCGGTTTTATTGTCTGCTTCATTACAAAGTGCTTCACGGAGATTTTTATTAAGAATCGTCTCTCCCTCTTTCCCCCTTCCACTCTCTGGAAGGAATAGTTGCTCGCTTCTATTGTGAGCATAGGTGCGACTACCGAGTCGTTCATCACCGGCGAAGAAAAACGAAACAAAGGAAACGTTCCCGATCGCGGAGACAATGACGTGCGCCTTACTACGTCGGCAGGCGGGGCACTCCGAGGCGGCGATGCAAGTTAAAGTATTCGGATGCATCCTCATCACGAGAAGTACATTTTTAGAAATTAACTGCTTTGTGAACAAATTGGAAGCAACGGATTTTTTTATTGTTGAGAATATTAAGGAATATAGTTTGCAAATTGAATTTGCAACATTGTATTTGTGTGTTTTTGAAACATGATATTTTTTCGCGTTACAACTTCATTAAATCTATAAATTATTTCATATCAAATAAAATTAAAAAAAGTTGATGGCAAACGGAAATAAGATTAACGAGCGTCCGCTGTTTAGAAGGAGGACCAGGTGGCTTTTGCTGTGCAACGTTTCACGGGTGTTATCTAAACCAATTGTTACGTAAACATAAATAGCTCTTTCGAATTTCATAATAGTTGGGAAAAGGAAACTTTGGAATATTGTGGGAATATTCCTTTTCGTCACTCTTTCGATTAATTTCATCTCCCAAACATCTTCTTTTGTGGATGGCTGCGTTTATCGGTACTTTTCAGAATCGAACAGCACAAGAAGCAGCGCAGGTACGAAATTCATTGAAGTAAATAATTTTCTTCGTGTGCTTTCACCAAAAACTTAAAAATGAACTTGATTCCATTCACGAATCAGTTCATGATGTATTTGAGATGCTGTACGAGTTTCTCGTAGGAGTTTGCCGGGAATTTCATGAACTGAACTGTAGACGCGGCAACCTCGCCCTTTCCGTGCGGTAGCGGTAGCTGCGTGGCGCAGCTTCAGCGCGCTTGAGCCGTATAATGGAAGAGACACAGCGAACATGTGGCGCAAAGAAGCCCACGCAGTCGCCTCCGCCTCCGCTTCCGTCGCCGTGCACACTGGCCCAAAACAGGGCGGTGCGCGATTCGCAAAACCGGCAGCATTATGCGGGTGTGTTCGTGCGTTCCATTGCGGGTGCATAAATTGGGATAATGCATGTGTAACAAAACGGGATCTTCATTATAAGACAATCCTCGGCCTAGTATCTTTGAACTAGACAAGTATTTAGTTTCGGGATTCCATTCCATAGTATCCTTGAATATTTTATCCGTCGAGTTTGATGGGAAAAGATGTGTACTCTTGTGTGGCGACATCATTAACGAAAATGTAGTGCATCGGTTCAAGTAGTTCCATGTTACTCCTGAATGTGTTTCGGAATAGAAAGAGCAACCGCCTTGATAGATTTCGACTCTTTAGAGTTGTTGTTGAGACAGACGACGGCGATGGTAAATTTAAAGTGATGAAATAGTATTGATTTCCAACACTTGAATCGATGATTTAACAACCATAAATCAGTAAGAAATACTTCACAGAGTCATGGAAATAAGTAGAAGAAAATCCTAGAAAGGGTCCCAAACGTTTAAAAATGTTGGTGTACATGTAAAAGGAAAATAAAATAAACCGAATGTTAAGGCTTCAGTGAGCATCAGGCGATTTAACGATTTCTTTTTATTTGCACATGTGCTCGCTATGAAATTTTATGTTGATTGAAAATCTCAGATTTCACTACGAGAAAGATCCGCGTGCGCTTTACGCGTCGTGCGCATGATGCGGGATGTAGTGGAGGCCTATTCTAATAGGATAAACTAATTTTCGACTAGTTCCCCTACGTCCAGTTGTATCAGACTAAACGAACGGATTGACGCGAACGTTTGGGCGAATAACAATTCGGAGAGTGATGCAATGTATTGATGAAGTTTTATGTCACATTTAAGAAACAGTGAATTCTTTCTACTTCTGTATTTCAGGGTTCCAATTAGTGTAAAAGGGGACACATCTCTGACCACATTTAAAATTCCTTCTCGCTCATTAATGTCATTGTTGGGAGAGGCTTATTGTTACGCCGTTCTTAGTATCATGTGCGTGAGTGAAATGTTACATCATGTGGACCTTGAGCGCTCATGGACTTGCGCCGCTGGAAGGTGCGTGACGTTACTCTCTTCTCCTTCATCGAGTTTCCGCCCACTGCGTGGCTGCGTGGCGCGGAACGCTTTTTGCGTGGGTCGCGGCGGATGGTATACTACTCGGGGCGGGGCGGGGAACTTCCGCGGGAAGGAGGGCGTGCGCGGTCGCCGCCGGAGCGCTGTTTTGCCTCGCCGCCCGCAGCATGGCCGACAAAATGACGTTGGGCGCGCAACTATTGCGGAGGATATAAGGCTAGTGCGCGTTGGGTCGCCGTTATTGGAAAACAGTACTGTTTTAGTGGAGTAAAACGTTTCTGACATTCATAACAAGACCGCTTTTGTAGTGGCTTCGCGCGCTGTTGCGAGTTGCAGAGGTTTCTGCTTGTGCTCGCCTGAAGGGATAAAGCGCTCGCGCCTTATCAGAGGATCGTTGACGTATCGGAGTTGCGTTGGCAAATAAATTGAAATGTCGTTGAAAACGCTTTGGCTTCTGGAATCGATTTGCAGTTTCTCAATTACCTACTTTGACTGCCCTTCTCAATAAGTAAACCTAATTTGCTCAGTTTTGCGTAGAATATTTTGGAGTAAATTGTATACTTGATTGTTTTAGTATTACTTGCTTGTATCGTGTTCAGAAAGCTTTATGTTAGGAAACAAAATCGTCAAGTTCTTCAGCCTACCAACAGTACGGTTAATTTGTTGAAACAGCGTGTTCGTCGTTTAGTTTTTGTGCTCTGAATGAAGTGTTTTAAGCATGAATGGTGCGGCCCTTTCGAACAGGATTATTTGTCGTCCTGTTTAACAGGTTGAAAGGACAAGAAAGTAATTTTCTATTTTAGTGATCATTAAAATATAGCAGCTTTGTAATGAAATGCCAGAGACATTCTATTGGAAATTCTTTCTTTGGATTTACGCCGAATTAGGAATTGTCAATTTGGTGTGAAATTGTATTGCTCTTGCATCAGTGGATATAATCGTTACACGAATGTTCGTTTAGTTCTTTTGATGTGCCATAACGACAGTAACGTGTGGTTGAGAGCTGCTGCTGGCGTTGGTCTCGACACGATTGAGTTTTTCACGAGATGGAATATTCTACAGTAATATTAGTGGTGTATTAAAAGGTTAATGGTATAAATAATAATAAAAAATAATAATATATTAATGTTTGTTATTATATTTTTTATCAGTCTTCTGTAACCATTTTTTTGCATTGTTTTTGTTACATCTATTGAGCACACGAGATCATTTTAGTATTATAATGATGAATATATTTTACGAAAATGCTTGATATACTAATCAGAAGAAAATGGTCCTTATGATGCCAGTTACCAGTAGCCGAGCTAATTTTCGCGCATAGGATTTTTTTAAAGAAAAATATTATATAACTGCCACTTCGTAATTATTCTGTTGAAAGTGTTCATGAGCCTCTTAATATTGAATTAGTAGTATTAGTATATTGTATTGTAATTGTAAAATTGTATTGTATTTATATTCAAGAGAAGTAAAATGGAAGTATACAAAACTCTTCTGATTGTGTTTTAGTGGAAAATGAGAATCAATATACAGCACGTACAAATAATGTGTGAAATGATTTTCGTTAAAATAGGAGACCTCCTCTTTACCTCCTGGAAACTCCGTTGAGTACCTCATGTTTGTTTATGCATACAAAAAAACTGTATTAGCAATTCAATTCTAATGATTTGTTTGAGAAATCGGAATTGGCAACATGCATGCGGTTATTGACAGTTGATATATTGAAATTTGAATAACAAATATCGTAATGGAATTCAATGTAAATCTGTTCTGTATAAACACGTAGGCATTTACTAGATAACGAAATGTTGACAGTTCACATGTCCTTTGATGTTTCGCTTGTGGCTTGATGTGAAATGCAGATGGACAAACCAATATGTTTTTGGAAAGGGATGTGAGTGTATTGCGAATGTAAGAGATTTCCAGTTATTCTTATATTAAGATAAGCTGCGTTAGTCTTCATTATGAGGTTTTACTATCACTTAATCGTCTTCAATCAGCGTCCAGTATTTTGCGATTTATTATACAAAGTGCAGTTTTCCGTATTGAGACTGTGCCGGAGTACGCAATATAAAGCGTTTTCCATTCGTTGCACTGAAACCCACCCCCAGTGCAGAGCAAAAACGCCATCGCTCTGCAACAGTGATGCCCCCATACGCGTGAAGAGCAGCCACGAATGAAACACGATTCTGGAACAGTCATTGCGAGTGCGCTGTTCAGTGAAATTATAGACAGCTATTCTTTGTCTGTCACACTGATGGAACTCGAAAAATAAGAATTTTTAATGATCGTTGTTATAATTTTTATACTAATTATTATTTTTAACAACTTTTATGAAGTATTTTAGTAATTCTTACTCCTTGATTCATACATTATTAACGTGTGATTACTTTAAAAACTAACGAAAACTTCAAACGTGTATCTGTCGAAATTTTATTTTGCCAGTGATCGATATAGTACACTAGATTTTGAACCAAAAGGCTTCTGCAGAATTGTTTGGTTATTGAAAGCCAGAAAAATATTAACATTAACACTAACATTTCCGCTGGTATATGTATGGGCGTGCGAGAAACCTTTGTCACATATATTTGAATGATTTTGTAAGGATCACTATTTTTATTTTCACTGTAGTAGCATTTCGAAATTGAGACGTACCTACACTTCGATTTCTAAATAGCACGGGATTTGTTAACATGAAGTTATTCAAGGTTAAATTTTAGGAAAACACAAACTGATTTTACGAACTTCCCGTAAGTCTCATAAATTATTTTAAAACATTTCTTGTAAAACATGATATACTCAATCATTCGAAGTGTTCCGGCGTGACAAGATCCTATATTGCCTTCACAATTTCACCACGAATTCAAATCAACATTCATAATTTCTTTACCTAGAGTCAGAAGTTCCTCCTCTTGTTTTGAGAAGTAAGATTTCGAAACGGGCATGGGCAATAAGTGAGAATAATCTGTGAAGTGACCTAGCGCGAATTTCACAAGTGTGGTAACGGCGTTTTAGTGGATGTAAGTGAGAATGGATTGGTGTGATGCAATTTTTCACAGTTTTGAATGAAAATGAACGAATACTTAATAACGAAAATAGGTATTTTACATGATTATTAAAGTGATAAGAGTTTGGCCAGGTAACGACTTAACTATATCTAAGTTAAGGGAAAGGGAAGACTTTCCACCCTCCAAATGACCTACCTACCACTGAGACGTCTGAAATTCTCATGAGGACTTGATTTTTTTGGGTGGGAGGAGGAAGGGTGTAGATGGGAGGGGCATGCTTCTGGATTGATTGATTGTTAGTGATACAGTGAGAGTCAGCTACTAGAGTAATTATTCCCGTAAGTGTAGTGCATGCTTTTTCATCGGGAGGTAGCGCTGACCTTGTCCCGCTAGTTTGCGAGATCTGGCGCCGATCTACCGTCGGCTAGAGGGATTTTCCCCAATCAGGAATCTCCCAAAAGCGGGGCACCGGCCCAGAGGGCACAAGTTCTCAGCCGCCGACCTGTCTTCCGACATGTGTGGAAGTGTAGTGCATGTTAGTGTATGGGTGTGTGTGAATGTATGGAAGGGGTGACGATAGCACAAGAAAGAGGAAGGAAAGATCCCTCGCGGTCAATGACCCGTTTGTTAGGATACTGCTCTGGCATTCGCCTGGTGTTGATCGGAGAAAGCACGGAAATTACCGATCAGAGCAGCCGGCCGCTATAATTCTCCGCCAGACAATGATTTAATTGGATCTAGCTGACAAGCTAGTGTCATATCTTGCCGCCGTCGAGACTCGAACCTAGGACGTCCCGGTCAGAGGCACTGCAGTGACCAGGTGGTGCACTGGCCAGGCTTGTGGATGGCGACGCTCTTTGGAGAGAAAGAGGCAGCGGGTCGCTCCTTCGCACCGCCGCGCGCGGACTGCAAATGGCGGCCGGCCTCCGCGTCCGCGTGGATCTCTGGGCGGCGTAAATTCTCCCGCTCCCTCCCTGCTAGCTCGTGGCAGGACCTGGCGCGTGAGCGCTTTCGGAGAGGCGGCGGGGGCGGAAACGGCCGCGTAATTCAGAGCCCGCGCCTCGCACCTGGGCCCGCCCGAATTGGGTGGCCGAGGCGCGCCCAGGGCAGGCGGGGGCGGGGCAGGGACAGCTGGAAACGCGTGCGTGATCGCTCTCAAAGGAATGCCACGTTCCGGCGCGGTCCTGCCGAACTGTTCGATCACGGTCACCTGTGGTGGGCTTTTTTTTTTTTTCAGGGGGTAGCCTGGTCTCGCCGGATTGTTCTGTTACCTGATACTTTTTCCGGACTGGCACTGCATGTCGTTTCGTTATGACTTCGTATCTTAATCGTATTCCTTTCTTTTTGAGCAAACATTCTGGTGGTTGTTTATGAACTGGCTTCCTATTCACTACACATTACTGTTAACGCTGCGCGTTTGTTTTTGATTCATACATATAAATTATTATAGATTCGACATTTTTGTCCCAGTTCGTGTGCATTTTTATTGCAACATTCTTTTTCTGAAGACCAGACAAAATCCGGAAACATGGTTGGTTGATTTTGCTGTAACTGTAATATTTCGAATCTAAAGGAGGAGTGAAAGAATTTTCAAGTATTTCAAGGAGTTTGGATTATTATCATTGAGTTTCACAATTCTGAATTTGTAATATACAGATATTGTGTACGAGAATTGGGGAAATTCGGGACGTTCTGGAATTGAAAATTAGTCACATTTTTCTTTGTGTAAGCTGTTTGTAAACCATTTGAAGATTGTCTTCTTATTTGATATGAAACCCACTTATGTCCCCACGTGTCTCTTCGCTTCCTGGCGCTAGTGCTCCAGTGAAGGTGGGCGACGGGGTGTGCGCGCATAAGGGGGAGGTGACGCGCACCCGTTTCTCACCGTCTGCATCCCCCTCCCTGCCTGCGGGGTCGGCGCTTCTCATAATTCGCGCCGTCCAGCCTTGCCCGCGGTCTGCGCCCGGTGTTCCGCGGTTCCGCAACGGGCGCCGCCTTAATGGCTCGTTCGTCACCCCACCCCCCACTCCAAACCCCGGCCCCACCCCCGCCACCACTCTGACCGCTACCTCTGCCCCGCTCCCGCCTCGCTCCAGCTCTCCGCCTCTGCTGTTTACGTGCCGCGCATCAGGCTTCCCTCTCGGCCGCAGAGCAGGATTTCGGCGCCGGCCTGCGATTACTTATTTGCTGCTCCCGACCCACGGCCGGCCATTGTTGGCTTTCGCGGGCTGCCGCAACACGGTGAGACCGCCGTGTTGAGGACTTTTTATCGGTCATTAGAACACCGTGGTCACGCACATTGCGCGATCTGAGGAAATTACGACGCCCGCATTTCGGAACGTGACAATCCTATGGCAGGAATCCCCAACCCGAATTTGAAACTACAAACAAATAGGAGTTGCACGGACCAGTTTGAGCAGAATTTCTTAAAGTAAGATCTTTAATGTTGCCTCAGTGTTTTGTTTTGTTTTTATATTTATTTTGTTTTTACTCCACAACACTCTTATCCTGTTATGAATGAAATTGTTACTAAAATTCACCTTTTTATTCGCTGGGATTGTGCTATTCAGTAGTGCTTGTTGCATTCAGGAGAAAAATATGGTTTGCTGTACTCAGAATCACCTTTTGTTCGTTGTAATGGATTTGGTTAGTGGCTAACTTTATTTGCTTTGTTATCATTAATACACGTTATATATTGATTAGATCCCAATCTGCTCAGCCGTGTTGGTTGTGTGACTATTTTAGCGTATGATTTATTCATTTTGTTTCGTTCTAAAACCCTCTTCCGCGTAACAGCAATACAATAAAACATACCTTTCGCTGAATAAGAAAACAGTGGGCTATCTTTCTAAAATTCCCTTTGTTGTCTTGTAGACAGAACTATCTTGTAAAACAATGTGTTAAAATTTTATGTACTGGAAGGAGACTGAACGTACGCAAATCCTTAAGCGTCTTGTACGAGAGGAAGAGATAATTTAGTTCCAATGTTATGGTTGCGGAGATTTTAGCAGAAACAACGCAATACTGGGTGATGCATGTTCCAATGCATCATAATTGATTGGGTAAAACCGCAAGCGGTTCTAATTTGGTTTATTATCACTGAACATTTACTAATGAAATAGGATTTATTTAATGCTTCGAGCGTAGTGTTTTGAATCTGCGGTTGCAAATTGTTTTGCTGCATATATTTTTTATTCCGTGTTTTTTTGCACAGCATTAATTAATATTCGATGGAGTTATAATAATTACATAATATATACGAACACATTAGTTAACAGAAAAACCGGGATAAACGACGGAACTTGTTCATATATTTGTTTCTGGCACAAACGAATAATAGGCAACAGAATTGCTGCAGTAATGCAAAATACATTATCGCTGTTTCCTCTCAAAACCTATTTGTGTCATAAAGAGAAGATAAAATGACATTAGCTTAACGTGATTGGTTTCAAATCTAATACAAACTTCTCACCCCCAGGGGAACGCAAAAATCATTTTCTTAGTTTGGTCATACGTACATAAATTTATTTTTTAATATTAGACGAAACATTGGTAAATGCAAAAATTTAACTTTGACCTATATGGAATGTTTCAGAATAAATGTTACGAACTTCAAGGGCGTGTAGAGGGGTCAAATTGATCCTTTTTGCTCATGAAGAATGTAGGAAATTCCGTATAATGAAGGTACACGTGTGATATTTCCTCCTGATTTTGTGGCAACTTCTTTTGGGCAGATGTTCGGTAGGTCACGTTGTGACGCAAAGAGATTTTATGTACCTCTGAAACATCTGTGCGTCCGGGGTTGCATAACAACCAAGGGCAAATGTCTTGAGTGTAAATGCGTATAACTCTCTTATACGTAATATCCGATTATGTTAATTGGCAAAATGATCATTGATTATTTTGGCCCCTCTGCATGCTCTCAATATTTAAAATATTTATTCTTAAGACACCCTGTAATTACTGATATGAAATGTGCGAAACTTAAGCATTAACTACATGGACACTTCTCGAGTCATTTCTCCTTCCTGGAAGGTATATTCAATTAGAATTGGTTAATTAGAACACTGCAGAATATAATGATATGAAATGTAGTGCACGTTCTACAGATATTGAAAAGTGTTTTCTTAGATATCTGTACTGTTTTAGAGGGTATAAGTTCAAATGTGTAATGGTCGCTACTCTTATCTTAAACGACCGTATTTGTGAAATAATAGTTAATAAATAATAATAATAATAATAATAATAATAATTATTATTATTATTATTATTATAACAACAACTTGTAGAGATCTCCGGTTTACACATAAAAACAGTAAGTGTAAATCCTATATCATTCAACCACCTTGTTAGTTTGATGCGACAGTTATCAGTAGGGAACGGATTTTCATGTAAATACATCTTTTTAAAGGGACAAGATACCTGCATTCACTAGTATTTTTTACACTTAACACGACATTCTGAACGAATTGGAACCATTTTTATTTTACATATTTTTACATATTTTGGTATAATTACGTATTTTTACATATTGTATCTATAGCTACATATTTCGTTACATTTTAATATATTTATAGGTCGAAAATGAACATTTCACTTGTGATGTTCGAAATATATGAAAACTAACTTAGTTACTGAAATACTTAAAAAATACGCAATGCGCTTGTATTAACGCCGGACAATCGCTATTAATTGCAAACTTATCTCCCCCCCCACTGCTTCTTGGAAACAGCGTAGTCGTGATCAACGATGAGCGGATGTATTATGTAAGCAGAGAACTTCAACCACGTACTTACTCATGTTTCATATACCATGCGTAACTCGATAAAAAATCAGATCATTGTCTTATACCTTTCTGGAGTTCGGTAGAGTATGCTCCTTTATCCCCTTCTATCACAGGCTACAGGTACTATTCATTGAGCTCCGACTCCTCGTAAACAACATTGTATATAATACGAAAGTATTATGTTTCGAAGAAACTAGCGAATAATTGCTTCTGTAGATGTAAAACTTTCATTCAGCCTCCTTGAATCCATGTAAAGTTCTGATCGGTAACGTACTCTGCTCTGAAAACGCTTGAAGAATGGAATTGTAAACATTATAAGGAATATTTATTTCACATATTTTATATTTTTTCTTACATATTTTTGAAAAAATAAGTACATGTATATGTACCCTCGCTTGCACAAAAAATGGGCGATGTCCTGAGCCGAACTTTACAGAGTTTTCCGATCCTGCCCTGCTCTGCGGATCGAACTGACCAATCCGCTTTAGCTTCATTTCAGGGAGGCGGGACTATTCATCTTGAACATTACAAAATGGCGGTGATGGCAGAGTTATATTATAGTAAGTATTTGAATATAAATATTTAATCAACAACAGTTTTACATACATTTTTGTATATACATTTAATTACATAAATAAAGGCATGCAATTTCCCAGTAAAAACATATTTTAAAACTGTTATAAAACGGTTTTTTTGCAAAAAATAACACTGGACAACTACTATTAAGCTACATGTCTACATTTCGTCGTTTATTATTGTAATATTTAATATAAAATGCAAATAATTTGCATTGTATGCATTGTCTAACCTAGTTATTTCATTAGAAAAATTAATAACTTAAAGGAATACGTTTTAGAGTCAGTTTCACAAACACGTCTCCGAGATAGCAGCTTTCAGTTGTGAAATACTTCATCATCAATTTCTCAGATGACCCAATTAAAAATACTATATGGTCGGACATTAATATTGTAATAAAATAGTTTTGATATAAATACTAAATAAACTTAAAGTATTTAAGTTCATTTAGTCACAATGAAAGTTTTCTACTGCAGACATTATGATTGGTAAGTGAGCTGTAAGCAAATGAATGATTTTGATCTTTTGTTTTGGGGATCACAATTAATTACCTCTTCAATCTAACGTTAGGGTGATTGCATTTACATGAGTTCTTTACCGTAAATATTAAAAATCATATGTGATACCTAGTTTTGAGGATTTTGCGTGAGAATCAAAAACGACATATGACTCATATAAAACATTTTAATATCTTAATGTTTGCAATGGTAGAAACACCAGCTTTTGTCTATTGCGTGAACATTGGAGGAACACACACACACACACACACACACACACACACACACACACACACACACACACACACATACACTCATATCAATATATTACTTACATGTAATTTATGTATGATTTCCAATCCAACGCAATGAAATTAATATATTTATATTATTATAGTAAGTATATTTTTACATTACGATATTTTTATTTCGAGAGACGAGCAATGCAACAAAGTTTTTTACACGTCATCGGAATGTTACACCCACTTCTTCTAGATAAGCAGACCTATGCAAACACTGTTTTTGCTAATCCATTAAGAATCACTAGAGATTCTCCTGTCATAAATTATTTCAAAATTGTAATTGTTAATAATGTTTCAAAATTTTGTCAAACTTCGGAAATCTAGTCACGATAATCCTTAGAAAATGAATAGGATCCTCTTCTGTAAAATATTGTTGCAAAATAAAATTTTCTCATTTCTTACATTTTTACATTTCTACAAAATTGCCAATTTATTAGACATGTGTTCACTAACGCATCTTCAGTAATATTGCATTGCATATTTATAATTTTTAATGGATTGTTAATAAATATTGTAAACAAAATAAGCAATTAATTTTTTTTATTTGGGAAAAATTCATTTAAGTTATAAATATTTATAAAGTAATTTAATTAAAGTACTATAATATGAATTAAGGTTGAATTTTAAAACTATAACTACAATATTTATTATTGTTGAAACGCATTGCTACTATATTACAATGTAACGTTTTAAAATGTACTGCCCACTGATTGATCGTTTGTGTTCGTATATAGTATATTCACGCAGAGACGATTTTACAAAGAAAATCTAAATAATAACGAAATAACCTCAAATTTATAATTCATTGGCATTTGGTCGCACACTTCGGCGACCACTTTAATGCAAGGTCGGGAAGAAGGAGAAATCTGGCTATCGCTGTTGGGTTCGTAACCAAATCTTCAGGGTCACCATTGCGTTCCTTTTACTTAAGTCTTAGGATTCCGAAAGTGATAGTAGATATTTCAACATTAACTTGAGAATACATGTCGCATACCATGAGAGAGAAATGATGAACAAATGTCTGGAGTTTTAAAAAAAATCTGCCTTTGTGGAATACTGTATCAGAAGTCCTACTGGCTATTGTAATTACATTTTCTGTCATTCGTCGATAAACTGCCGAACACTTTCCGGTGAATTATGTTATCGCCGCTAAAGCGAAAGATTTCCAGGTTAAAGAGACCCACATATGTTATTGGTGGATCGAATATAGATTTTAATTGTGGAATTGACATTATTCATTGGTGCAACATACAAGAAATGTAATTTACTATTTGTGATAGTTTTCTTTTACTTCAGTCCCGTCAATTTTTCGAAAACACAATTCAATCATCTTTTTTACCTAAATACAATATTTACTTTCGACCTGTCAATTCGAAGAATAGTTGTTCCCATTGAAAAGCGATCATGCCGATAAATGGACAAAGTTTACAAATATCATAAATACCAAATAGAGTAATATCTGATATTTGTTATCTAAAGGACTCCCCTCTAGAAAACAATCAAATTTTCTTTGTTTTCATTTAATCTTTTCAAATAAGAACGTTACTTTGCTTTTGGTTTGGTATTCCGGCAAGATCTTAACAGATCTTGCCCCACTTACTTGTGCCAGCACATAATAACAAGGCTTCTTCATCCGGTATCTTCCACTTCAGGTTTAGGTAATTATTATCATTCTGCTGAGTATTTTACAGTTCTAATGACCGTTTTTCGCAATCTACACACAATGTTTTTATTCCGTCAGGCATTTTCCTCTATTCTTCTGCCCTTCATTGTCAAATCGATGACGTACTTACAAGATTTCCTTGGCCTTCCTCGTTTTCTTCTTTCGAAAGGGATTCACTCAAAGATAATTTTTGATTTTCTGTCAGCATGCATTCTGCAGCATACCATTGGAGTTGTTTGGATTCTACATTTGATCACTTGTCTTCAATCATTATTTCGCCTAATCTCTTCGTTTAGTATTCTATCAAACAGAATACTGACAACATCGTCTCACAAATTCATTTTCATAGCATTTAACCGAGAGTTTATTGCATCATTTTAATTCTAATTTGATTCATACGTAACACAGCTCTCCACCATTGTCTTGTATATTGTCTCTAGTTTTCTTGAAATTTTTGTTTTATAAAATATTATGAAGTCTACTAATAATTGGCCTTCCCTAGCTTATTTTTTAATAAACTCAATATTATTAGATCCCCCTGCTCTAATAATCATTCCGATATATTTAAATTCCTTTCCTACTGGAAATATACCTATTTCTGTTCTAGATCATATCGAGATTTCCCTACAACCATGTGTCTTGACTTAACATTATTTATTTTGAGTCTCCATTTTTATGTTTTATTAATTTCTGTATTAAATGTTACAGATACAAAAAAAATATTATTTTTTTGCCTATTTTTCAAGTGATCCGCTGACTCCAAAAGGCGGGAAATCGCATATGTATGAATTCAAAAGGTTTTGCAGCCGTTCACGAAGTCTTAAACGATATCCACTCAACATTTTTAGTTATTTGGATTATGACTAATCAAATCTTTCAACATTTTGTTTTACCAGTCTTGCATGACTTATTAGGGTGTCTCCTAAAATAATGTAACAAGTATTTCAACGTCAAGTTAAGGGTAAAGAACTGTTCTGATGAAATAATATTATATAAATAAAAGATCTTCATCTTCATCTTCATTACTAGTTTATCACTAGTTCATTATGAGAGAAATGAATCTTTCTAGGATGAAGAGAGGCACGTGACCCTGAGTCTTTATTTTGGATGCTGGTTGGGATGGTTTAGTAAAATAGCTTGTAGCATACTTTGAATGAATGATTGAGAAGAATATTTAATAATGGACTTGTTTATTAATCAATATCATTACAACAATGTAGCCTTTCAGAATGTTAGCAAATGGGCATGATAAACATATTTATTTCAACTAATAATCGAATATTTATTATATAAATACATGGTTTTAAAACCAAGAATTATTTTTTTCAACTTCATCACTAACTTATTCCTTAAAATTTATCTGCGTGACGCATGTTAACAAACACTTCACATATTACATTCTCGTATACTTAC
Organism: Teleogryllus oceanicus; assembly: GCA_964035755.1. Taxonomy (NCBI): domain Eukaryota; kingdom Metazoa; phylum Arthropoda; class Insecta; order Orthoptera; family Gryllidae; genus Teleogryllus; species Teleogryllus oceanicus. Next base: position 93,110,916 of record CAXIVR010000004.1, read on the forward strand.
GTATATACAGAGTAATATACGTAGTATAGAGAATGTTATATAATGCTGCGCGAAAAACTGCGCATTTTCTGCAAAAATCATTGCGCGCTCTGGTGACCAAAACTGAATAAAAAAAATTGCTAAATTAAGAGAAAAAAGTCCTCTAACACGCGGTGTAGCCATAATTCCAGTTTTGTGGATCCGTGATGCTACAAAACCAATTGGAAACAAAACGTCCGTCTGTCCGTCTGATACAACTCTAGCGCCTAAACCATGCATACGATTTTTTCCAAATTGAAGAAACCCCTGTCGTTTTCGCCTGAGCTGAAGCTATGCGATTTTGAAAAACATTCATTAATTTTTGGGGGGACTATTTGTAGCCTTCCGGACATTATAAATTTTTTTCAAAAACGGCTCCAAATTTTTTCTGTAAATTTCTTGTAAGGACTGTTTACTCTAAAGTAAAATACGCTTATAAAGGTAGAATATGTCCAATTTTCACGGTTAACTCCGAATTTTGAAAAATCCTAAAATTTGAATATTTTGCGGCGTCTTACTACAACTACAAAATTAAAGATAGAGATTTTTGCTTCAAATGAAATGTGTTGCTTATAATTAGATCTTTTAATAAGGCCACGCAATTTTTTTTAAAGGTTTAGTTGAACAATATGGCGTGCAATATTTGCAATTTTAAAAATTTAATAAACAAGATTTTCTCAAAAACGGCTCCAAATTTTTCTTTAAATTTTTGGTTGGGGTAATGCCAAATGCAGCCTATCCGATGACATAAACGAGATATTGTTCTATTCTATTGTTTTTTAAAAATTACACAAATGTAATTTTTTGAAATACCTCTCACGCTGTTAATATGAGCATTTGAATAGATTTGTATAGATTATTTAACTTGTGAGTAGAAGTGCTTCAAATGACTTTAGAGGAAGTTTTTCAAAAACTCAATAGATTCCTGTGAAAAAGAGCATTTTGAACCGAAAAGTTGAGAAAATTCAAAAATGTATTTTGTGCGGCGATAGATGTCATCTGGCAAGAGAACGGCAAGAACCTTAAAACCAGTCCACACAAGGAAATTATAAACATTTGCTACGAGAAAGTCTGTCCCATTCTGTAGCACCTCTAGTTCTTCATATTTTGGTAGTAGCGAAGTGTAAGCATTTCTTAATTTTTAAAAGCAAAAAAAAAAAAAATTTCAGCTAGAAAACTTGACAAAAGAACAGTGAGACACAAATAAATAAAGTTAATTACAAAGGACGTAATACTCGTATTAGGAATTGGGAAGGAAACGAACGTACCAATGTAAAACAAAAACGGCCTATGAACAGGAAAATATGGAGTAGTGAATGATCTCGTAAACGACCAGTAATCGAAAGTACATCAAATTCTTTCCCAGTTTTGTAATGGTATCTTCTTGCAAAGAAAGGAATGTTTAGAACATTCTCGACATCGTTATTAGAATTTATTTTCATTGCTCGTCAAGTAAAAACCGCTGATATCGTAGGGATTTGGAACACGCGTTCCTCTATTGTGAAGCCACGCACCTGCTGATTGCGCTACCAAACACAGACGTACGTAAGCATTTCCGTGAACTTACTCAATTAAGAATCTTACGAATTTTGTCTTCAAACTCATTGCTTTTCCGTACTTCTGCAATTTAAAATATTAAATAAATTACCTCTAAGAGACAATAAGAAAGCAAAGAAATCTACGCGGCACTATAAAATAGTTAATTCTACTTAAGAATGTTTCAGTTCAGTACTATGTCAATTTTGCGCTTCGGTTCTAGCCTGACGCTCAACCCTTATCGCCTCTGCCCAAGGTGAGATTATTAGACGTGATAACGTTGGGCTAGCAGACAAGTTTCGACACGGCCCGACATTCAGAATTCATTTGCTGCAAGTAATTACTAGAATCTAAGAAACATTTATTGACTTCAAGAAAATCACCTATCATTACGCAGTTATTATCTTTTGTTCATCTACTCACATTTATATAAAATAAACTCTTATTTTCTCGTGTTATTGGTAATGTTTTCTTAATATATAACAAATGTTACACTATTACACTTCATTCGTTTTGAAAACTCTCAAACGACAACTCGTAAATGCATACCTTAAATTATTGAAAGGAAAAGTATTAATTAAAATCTACACATTGTCAACAATAAAAAGTTGATGAACAGGCCAGGACGTGAACTCGAGTCTTCCAGTTCTTCAAACAAGCACCTGAACTACTGACATCACTCCCGCAGTCACTTATACAATGTTTTACATATTAGGATGTGTTGACGAGTGATACTGGTTGAGTTTTGCTAGCTGAAGACAGGAATGTTGCTTGCAAATGAAAGAAACAGTAAAAAGTACGATTTTGCAAAATCGGTTTTGAAACGTTTTAATAGTAAGAAAAGAAAAACGGTTTCATTGCAGTTTTGCATTTCAAACCATTCTTTAAAATTGTAAATATTGCTTGCACTTTTGCATGAAAAATGCCCTCATTTCAAGAAAGCCTACATGATTGTTATGCAAGAACGAATTATGAACAACAAATTTCATTTGAAAGACAAATGTGTTTTCAATTTTGTAGTTGTAGGAAGACGCCTCCAAAATGTTCAAACTTTAAATTTTTCGAAAATTCAGAGTTAACCATGAAAATTGGAACTATGTCATCCTTCTAAGTGTATTTTACTCTATTCTTACAGAAAATTAGGAGCCGTTTTTGAAAATTTTGAAAATGTCCGAAGGCTTCATGTAAATCCCCAAATTTCAAAGATGTTTCAAAATTTCCAAGCTTCAACTACAGCCAGAAAAACAGGGGTTTCTTCAATTTGGAAAGGATCGTACGTGTGGTTTAGGCGCTCGTAGTGATCACAGACGGATGGACGGACGGTTTGGATAAAACCACTTTTCGACTCCAAAACGTGTATTACCGTTTTACCGAAATCGATTTTCCGCTGTATTACATAACTTTCTCTATACAACGTATACGCACGAATATACTACGTATATACGTCACATACGAATATACTACTTATACTACGTATATTCGTGCGTATACGAGAAAGTAAAACGAGAAGTACAAGTTTTGTTTTGTGCTGAGATAACGAATTATCATAGTTCAAAATCCATCTAAACGTATTACAGCAGTTCCAAAAGGTGAGATACAAAAAAACAGTACTGAGAATTTTCTGCATTACTGATTGTCATTTCAAGGTGAGTTTATTTTTTACATAAATGATTCATATTGCAAAATATGAATGTATTTATCAAATCAAGAAAAAACGAGTAATTTGTCACAATCTGGGCACGACGTTGTGCAAAAGTCACAACTTTGATATCAATTACTTAAAGGTCCAAACCTTCCCTCATATTGACTTACGTAAATGATGACAGCGGTGACAAATATCAAATGCGTGGGGAATACACGAGCCCAAGAACCCAACTGTAAAACGCATTTTTTCGGAAGCTCAGTGGTCAGAGCAACTGGTCGTAAATCGAACGATGCGGGTTTGATTCCTGTCCGAAGGAATTACATCTTTAGTACTCAATTAATACGGTTATCAGGTCACAATGGATATCACTAACGAACGGATAAACATTTTCATATTTCATTTCCCATAAAAGTGACAGAGTTGTGACAAACTTTTTGGAAGTGAATCAAAATGTAGTCAAAACGTTCACTATCTTAATTCCAAGCGAGGTTAGGTTAAATTCTTACTAACTAAATATAAATAAATACACATTTGTATAAATATTTGTAATAAAGCGGTATCAAACTAATTACACATTATATAGTATAAAAGTTCAGCAAAGATCTTATAAGCAATAAATAATTACACGTATTTTCCGCTAAACATTCTTATCTTTTAATTCTTAGACTTACGTAAAACAGAACGCGGAACAAAAGAAAAAAGGCATCGCACAGAACTCGATCCTAAATACCTGATTTAAAACCCGGTGTCAAACGATTTGCTACAGAGAGTTATTGGTCTTTCAGTAATCTGAAAGCCTTAATGTATCTACGAATACGAAATATTTGTTCTGTAATTTCTCCATTTTCTCTGAGAGTAACATTTAAGACGTAATAGAAATCATATTCTCTAAACATATTCGTTCTCAAGCAGTACAATTTCTGGAAAATGCAATATTAGGGCAACTGATATTTTTAACAATACATGATAATATATTTATTTATCTAACTCCGTTATCATATTTATGAATTTTATAATAAATTTAATATTTAGATTTAAAGAACGTTTAATTTATGCATTGATCACCTACACAAGCATGTCGAATAATCATTGGATATAATTCAAATATTTAAAATTCCTTATTTTCTTTGTGAAAATTGGGACTGATTGAATGCTCACCACTTAGTCTCAGTCTACCCTGCACTAAAGATAAGCGTATCAAAACATTGTTTATTTAAAAATGGAGATAATAATAAAAAAATTATTGATTCTTTCACATGACCACGTCAAATCGAACTTTATTATGTTTTGGAGTTAATACATTTTGAAATGTGGCTCCACCCACCGAAGACTTACATTAAAATTTTAAGAAGACCATAAAGAAATAAAATTATCAATTGTTACAAACAATTAAGGGATGCGTTCTGTTAGCATTTATCACAAAGGCACAAACACAAAATGGTAATTTTAATGAGTTCGTAATAGTCTCTAAGGAACTTTGTTAAACGTGTAAAAAAGACATATTCCTTTCTCAATTAATAAAAGAACGAAGAAATTACCTTTATTGCAAAATTTTATAATAAACCCACAGACTTGTTAAGGATTCTGATTATCTTTAGAACTGTTAAATATGTAAATTACTAGTGATTATACAACTTGCTACAGACTTTTTCATATTATTTTTAACGATTACATAAAAATATGATAATGATATTGCAATTGAGACACTGTTAATATTTTAGCTATCTCTTCCAAATTTCGTTTCGTCACATTGCTTGGAATACAAGATACCAGCACACATATTAATATAATCCATTATCGTTTACAAAACAAGTTTGTTCCTCCTTGCAAGAATTTTGTAATGTCTCTCTCGTGATGATAGTGATTAATGTGTTCCAGGCATCAGGTAAAAAAAAAATACATATTCGGCAGGATTTGATCTGGCGTCCATTCCTCTATCTACTACGCGTTTAATCCACGGAGCTATCACAGAGGTACCTTACAGCACGATGAGGTGTTGTAGAATAATTCTATCTTGAAATTTATTGTTCTTATGATGTACAACATTTGATACATCGACTGATGATTCCACATTCTTGATAAGAATGTGGAATCATCACGTGATACTATTCTATAGTTGATTCTAGTTAGAAATATTTCGATTCGAATGTCTTTTGTAGGGCTCGAAGTAGCTTCTATCCTGCGAACTGCTATCTTGCCCCCTCCCATATCTTCAAGGTGATCTCACATTACGCGATAAGACTGAACTGTAACTCGTCGTGAAACACCAGTCTGAAATACAGAACCGCGTAGTATTAAGGAAGTAACTATGTGATTTTAAAACCAATTAAGACAACTAAGAGAATTTCCGGAAAAATTGCATTCGTTATTCATGAAAACTTGTAACCTAAACTTGAATGATATAATGCTAACAATTTTTAATTATCTGCAAATAGTTGATTGATTGCTTCTAAAGAAATTATAATGCTTATAATGTAAACAAGCAAGTAGTTGTACTACAACAGCACATACTTCTTCTCTAATGTCACTGCTCCGCAATATTATACTATTACATGAATTGGGAAAAGAGTTTTCAACCAGTAAGATCTCTATTTTCAATTTTGTAGTTTTGAAAAATTAACCTTTTTCAATTTTCAAATATATAGAGTTCTTTGAAATAGGTCGACCAGCGCCTCGGTCAGATAGTACAGAACGGAGGCTTCTGGTCGTCGTACTGATGGACGACAAAACTGGCCCTTTTTACGGCCCCTAAGTCTTTTCAAAAATTAATATTAATTACAAAATATTGGACATATCACTACTGAAATCACACCATAACAGAAGAAAAAAAATCACCTTCTGAATTCAAACTCACAGCGTTAGCAAGCTGACAGCGTACCTATGACGTTAACCACTCGAGCTAAAGGGTTCTGTTTCAGTTGCCACTTGGAAAAGTAGTTAAATATAAAAACCTATCTAAATAGAACATAATCGTTTCAATATTTTTTTCGTTTTCAGAGGTCAATCCTTTTTACGATTAAATATACTGTGATATATAATATAATATAAAAATGTATAATATAAGGAATATTAAATATATTAATATAATATAATTATATTTTAATAGAATGCGAACTTTTCTCTATAGAAAGAAAGTACAATATTTTTACTTTTCCTCATGCGTACTTCAGTAACACAATGTCATAATAAAACTGGAAAGGGACTTGCAATTATTCGAGAAGAGCCTAATGTCTAGAAGTAGGACAGTTTGAAAGAATACTAGTGATGCTAAAACAGCGCGTACTTTCTCACCCGTATTTTCACGGAAACGTATGCAGAAAATACTAAAAGTTCTGAAAAATTGCACATGATCTTATTTAAAAATCTTATCTTTAAAGAAAAGTTTCATGAAGGAAAAATCTCAAATTTCAATATTTTACTTGTAGAAATACTTACGAAAAATCAGTTTTCAACGAACATGAGAACTGCAATATTCTCTTAAATGCACTTCCCACTATCCAACCATAAAATGTAATAAAAAATTATGGAGCCATTTGTTTGAACATTTGAAAAATGTCCCAGGGCTTCATGTAAGTACCTCCCTAATTGAATATCGGTTTCAAATTGAAGGCGCTACGACATCAGCCAGATCGATTGGGAGTATCAATTTTGGTGAAAATCCGCTGAACGGTTTAGCTGCCATGCTTGTTCAGGGACGGACGGACAGACATTTACCGTCAGTCGATTTTCGCATCAACCACCCACAAAACATGGATTCTGGCTACACCACGATTTGGAGGATTTTTTCTTCTAAATTTAGCAAGTGGATTTATCCATTTTTCGTCACAAGGGCCGTTAATATCGTTTTCTGCAGACAATTCGCCGTTTTTTCGCGTAGCATTACGTAACTTTCTCTACTCCTTAAGAAGAAAGTGCAATTGATCAATATATGAGAAAATTTAGATTATGCGTTCACGGAAAAGTTTTATGCTTTCACTGCAAAGCAATTTTCTAAATTTGGAAAACATTTATACAATTTTTTATAACTTCATTTGTAGAATTAGTTATACCGAGAAGAAGAGTAAGAGTTCATGAGAAATTTGAAACAGATTAGTAATTGTAACGTTGAAAATCCCAGAGATATTAATAAAGGTGACATTTACTCAGTATTTGTAATAACGGTATAGTGTATCTGAATGAAGAGGTAAAGTAAAAAGAAAGAGTTCGTTTTCAGAAAGTTTCAATAATGCAATATGAGCGTAATGTAACATACCTCCAGAAATATTGGATTCTCATTGGATTCAGAATCCCAATGAACTTGCTGTATAATATCAATTTTGAAAAAGAATACATTGATTTGAAGTCAGTAATATTTTAATTTTTTGCGGTACCATGCGTACACAGGTCCTTTTCCTACAACGAGTCTAAAATAAATACATGTTCGCAGAGTCTTTTTGAAATATTTTTTGGAGTTCGTGATTTCAAAACCAATTTTCCTTCAAAACCCTAAATACCATTTTACTTGATATCATTGTTTCTGTAGTAAAGTGCATTCGAGAATGTAAAATATAGTAAAATATTTAATGAAGTCTTAACTCAATATTAGGCCAATTATTTTCCATCACTGTTCCTCAGCTTAAAAACTATGGAAATATTGTAATGAAAGAACATTATTAAATTCAGTGGTACTCAGTTTAATAAATATATTTATTTTACCAACGAAATAGAGAAAGTGTGAATAAAATATGTATTGGCTACAATGAATATCATTGCAAAATTGTAGGAAATCACTGAGAGAGATGAATATTAAGTTATAAATAATAATCGAATTAGCTGACAATATATGAAAATTTCATTTTTGATTAAATAAATTTCCGTTTTATAATACTATTTTGCCCAGGGAAATAAAGTCCTTAGGTTTATTAGGCAACGATTATTGAAGTCCGAATTCAAATATGTGAAATTTTCTTGACAATTGGAAGTTGTTGTTTTTGTATATATTTTTAATGTCTCTTTAACTACTAGGTCATATAACGACCACTGTGATTTTTATGTTTGGGGTTTTCTGTAGGAGAATACGTAGGACATCACGAACACATCTATGTCCGAGGCGGAACCCTGCCTTCAACCAGGAAGCTACACTTGTCGTCCATTTCCTCTTTCTCCTAGTAAACCTTTGACATCATATATCCAACATCAAATACATCGAAGATATCGCTAATTCTCCATCATTTGAATTACGTTTTTCCTGTGTCCCTGGCCACGTGGGGATAAGTGGAAATGAAACCTCTGACTAGGTAGTAAAGTTGGCCTCGAGGAAGCCAGAAAGACATCTTTATGGTAATATCTACTCTACTACCAAGATTTTATCAACGTTGCATTTTGAGTGCAAACAGAGTGGCAGAACTCTTTCAAACTCACAAGGATCTAAGACCCTTGTCGTGGTCATCCGTGGCTCTAAGCCCAGGCAAGAATTTTATTCACCTTCGGATCAGGCACTGCCACTTCTCGCACGGACATCTCGTGCAGTTACCCACCTCTATCCCCAGAAATGAAGAACAGACCTTTGTAAAGCATGCTCCTGTGCACTGCGATAATGAAAGAGCCGAAGAAGGCATAGCTTGCCGACTATAGAGGAGATGCTGGCTACTGTCCTCCGCTAACTCTTTAAACTTTCTTAGCTATGGATTTATAAATCTAATACGCGTGAAGGAGATGATTTTTAACATGCCTTTTATAACTAATTTTGCGTTTTTGATGTATCACTGTCTTTGTCATTTATTTCATTTTAAAATTAGTCATTTTACTGTTTTACTCTTTTAATCTTGTAATTAATAAAAACTATTTTAATACTTTTATACTAATTTTCAGAAAATTTGCAATAATATTGCACTATGTAATTGACAAGATAGTTGAGCACAATCCAGTTCTTTATATTATTAAAGAAGGTATGAAGTTTCATTTCGTGAAAATAATAAAGACTGTAGTTTAGTTTTCAGATTTGAGAACTTGTGATCTCATTGAATCTCTTGTTTTTCCAATGTTGATCTAAAACCAAATGTATTTTCAGATTCGATATGCATTCAAGTATTGGGATCTTATGAGCACAAATTATTTGTCATGCGTATATCTTACAATGGCTAAAATTATTTCACAATTAATCATTAGAAAACAAGGACGTGTGTTTCCTGTGAATAAAACCGTTTCTTACTTCAATATCGATAACCGTGTCAAGGTTTCCGGATGTTTGAATTGCAGAGAGCTTCTGAATCGAACTAAACACTCCAGAAACTGTTTCTGGGGTCATACAAAACCTAACATAAATTGGAAAGATAATACGATTCGGAAACACTGTGTTCGCTTAAATATTTTAATTGGAAAATTGTCCCGGAATTGAAATTTTTAACTAAATACTCAATCTCTTTAAAGTTTATTCAAACAAGTTTTGTTTCTTTCTTAACAGCTCTGTTTTAAGAAAACTACATAGATTCGTAACATTTTAGGTTTTCAAATTTATTCTTTTTACTCCGTAGTTATTCAAAATATTTAAGAAAATATTTAACTTCGTTGTAGATTTCACAAATTAAAGAATTAAAATTTGCTGTTTATATTATTAGCTATTTATTAAAGATATCAATTATTACAATTTTGCTATTAATATATGCAATGTGATATGTTGAAAATAATTAATTATGTTAGCGCCTATTCAGGCCATATCAGATTTGTACTGTTGCCTGTATATTACCTTAATTAAATAAATAAATAAAATATCACTGGGAAGGGATAGATATAATCTTCTCAGCAGTGTAACAGAAAATAGTAACATTTGAAAAATATAGAAGAATAAGACAATTATATTTTGAAATATTTCTAATGAGAGGTTCCTATTTCCTTTTCACGATTATCACTATAAAATTGCATCAATTTTACAAATAGTCTAAACAATATTAAAATAGCAATTTTGCAATGATAATCTACTTGGGACACCTGCAGTGATTTTTAATTGATTAACGAAATCACTGCATGCACCTGCTCATATAGAAAAAATGGGCGATTACATTTTCATAATGCGTAATAAAATGTGTGTATTGCTTGCATTTCCTTAATAAAGGCGTAATAATGTCAAAATACAAGTTTTTAAATACGTGAACATGAATTTCAATTTGCTTGATAGGAAATGTCTATATTATGTAAATGTATTATATTGTGTGTTTCCCGAAAATGATTATGTAATAATTAGTGTTCCTTGCTTTAGAACCATTAGCATTTTAAAATAGTTTGTAAGAAACAAAACTTTCAATACTATTAATTTAATCTGCCACAAATTTCTCACAATATTAGATACCATAAATTAGAGTTAATTTTCCTGGTAAAGAACTCGATAAAAAATGTCACAGCCCCATCCCGTGACCCGCTGCTCCTTGGTTCGTCAGCGTCCACGGGTTCAGGCCAACGTCCAGTGCAATTGGCAGAGTGATCCTGCGCCCGCGCGCACATCCGTTTCGTTCTGTGCCCTCTCCTGTTACCTCCCTCTTACTTCCTCTCACCCTCCTCTCCTGTTACCCCTGCTCACGTTAGCGAGGCAGCGTCACTGACCTCAGAAATTGCTCCGCCCCTTTGAGATAACTAGAGGAAAATCTTCGAGGGGAGGAAGGGGGACGTGTCTGAAACTTGGAGCAAAAGCCAATGATAAGAGCGGATACGCCTCGACGCCAGGATTGGTCAAGTGTCTAGCGATGGTTGTCCAAGCTGTGGAAAAGCCAGATTTGGCCGCACAAGGCATCGCCCATATTCTGTGAGAGTGGGTATACATATTTTGCTTTTTTTATTACAATAAAGTCCGTTCCCTAGTTATCAGTAACGCCTAAAAATTATTCCTTTCCACTAGTAATACCTCAATCATTCTGTTTTGCAAAGAAATTAAATCTGGGAAATCTGGTAACCTCTCTCGGCAGGTTCCACAGAGCTTCAGGTCTTCACACTGCTCTGTCAACTTACCAGTTCATTAACTTTCTTGGTCTACTTCCTTTGATGGTATGAAACGTATCTCCGTCACAAGTAAATCACGTTATTCTGAAAGACGAACAGATCAAATAAAAAAAATATAAACAAAATCTACAACAGCAACAAGAACATTCGAAAGCTAACTGAAACCACCTCACCTAGTCGGGTTTTAGGAACATCGGCTGTCTCGTGAAGCGTGGAGTCAGGCTAGGCGAGATTAATGAAGCAGGCGGCGGCGCGGGAACATGAGTTGCACGATTGATGGATGTTTCTGAACACGTCATCTGCTCTGGTCATTGGTTTCGTTGATGTAGTGAAGGTTTTATTCTGGGAGGTGGAGGTGATTCCTTCCCCGCTGGGAGGGGGTGGGATCAGCTGCCGATCCACACGTTCACGGTGGTAATGTAGTACATGTGAGTGTGTGTGTGTGAGTGTGTAAAGGAAGAGGTTAGAACAAGGAAGAGGAAGGGAAGATCGCGCGCGATTTTTGGCACGTTTGTTAGAGTACTGCTCTGCATTCTCCTGGAAACTGCCGATGAGAGCAACCGGCAACGACCTTGCTCTGTAACTGGTGTAGAAAATTCTACCACCGTCGGGACTCTGTGCTGGGACCTTTCAGAGTCTTGGCAGAGGCAGCGGGAATGATGGCGGGAATGATGGCAGCGTGGCTCTGATCTCAATCAACTCAGTCGGTTGAGTTTACACGAGTTTACCTCCAGTTTTCATTTTTCGGCCGGGGACTTTTTCCTCTCTTTTCTTCGGCCATTTCTGACAGTAATTGACATTTGCTAAATCCATCCCCGGCGCATTTGTGGTAGTACCCTCTTGATATGGCTGGGAGCAAGATTCCTATATTTTTCGGTTTTCCCGTTCCTCTTAGTGCGTTGCTTACTCACATATCCAAAGAGTTTCCGTCGACATTTAACCAACTTCTTCAACTTCACTTCGCAGTAAAGGAAATCTGTCTGTGAAGTCGTGACTAGCGGACTGTACAATTTTCAAACTTGTACAAAAGAGACTTGCTCTATTTTTGAAATTGATTTTCCAGAGTTTCGTCAATTGCGTGTTAAACACAGTATCAAGTATTTCACTTCCCTACTTTACTGAGAGCGTATTAAGTGATGCTTGAAGCAGCTTCAGATTGCGCCGTCGTGCTGTTTTCCACTTCCTTCAGCGCACATCAGAAGAGCGAATGTGTGCTTTGAAAGGTGTACCTTCAGCATTGTAGCTAGAAGGTGGCCATGCGGGCGACTGCCAGGGGCGCAACCCTCAAGGCGATGCACTTTGCGAACCCACAGCCTGCGGACCACTAGGGCACACAAAATTAAAACATGATGCTAACTTACATAAAAAATAACTTCCACTTCATTGCGATAGACGCCCACACAGATTAGGAACGGTGACCCTAAGTTAACTCACAAACTTGTACCGATTCCTATATATATTTTTTTAAATTCATGATCGACATTTAAATTTTCATCACAAATTTAGTCAGTCACATCTAGCCTGTTTCTGGCGGCATGGGTGCGTCATATTGGCTCGCAGATCCGACGCCGTGCCCCCCCCCCCCTCGAGAAGCTCAACATGAACCAAAGAATATCCGTTAAGAAACGCTAACTTTCGGGAAATAAAATTTGAGAATGGTTTCTTTCTGGAACTAAGGTATTAATTATGAACACAAGGAACGTAATTCAGTTCATTTGCAAGTCTCATTATAGGTGCTATTGCCTTGCGCACTTGTAATTTCGGTTCCCCGTAGGCCGCCTGGCCACGGCTTCGGAGGAAACTGCTAAACCGCCTCGGCGGCGCAGACGAGCGGACAGCCGGACAGCCGGAACGACGCCGGCGGGACCAATACCTTTAGCATCCCGCGTCGCGAAATACGACACCGGCTCTGCGGCTGCTTCGCGGCTGGTGTTTGCGCTTTCGCTTACGGTCGAAAGCGACGAACCCTTAGACACATTATGCCTTACCGGAGATTATATTTTCTAATCCTAGAACTAACTTGCGTGTAGGAAAGGGTACGAGAGCTAGTCGTTTCTTTTTATTGGTTGCATTGATATCCCAAAATTTCTAGTGATATCTTTTGGATATTGAGCATTCAATAAAATATTGAATACAAAAACATAACCCAATTGTTATAATTAAGCCTTTGGACTTTCTTGATGACCTAACGGATCTGTATTTGCATCATCATTGATTTTTCAGTCAAGAAACTTTGGCCTCAGATACGTCTGACGATCTTCTGTTTGAAGATGAATGCTTAGGATAAATAAAACTTAAACGTATATAATGCATCCTGGAAAATAAATTACATATCGCGATATGCTTTGCGACGCTTAATGCTTTACCCTCTTCCGCTTGCTGACCCTTCTCGCTGCTTCGCGTCACTTCGCGCCCTGTCTGAACCTTTCCATTCCTAACTTGAAAAGTCAACAAAATTGTAGTAGTAAGGTAATTGTAATAGCAAATTTCTTTGTGGGCTTTTACGCACCGACGAAACATTCAAATCTTCATATTTTTTAAGTTTGAAATGTTCAATATATTTATTTTGAATGCTCGATATTGCGAAAATTGCTAACTCTCCTCCTTCGCTGATTTTTTACTCGCTGTCATCCACACATTTCGTGGGAAGAAGATTAGGAAACAATTGTTATCATGGCTTGTTACTAGAAATTATTTTACCGAATAAAGAAATAATTGCGAATTTTTAAATATTTCAAGACGTGTTTTCCGTGACTTTTTTTTATTGAACGTGAATTTACTGTAAATCTTCGGAGTATTGCTTGGTGGCTAATCCATTTCTGCCATTTGAATTGTACTGTATGGGTGACCGGGTGACCTTGCTAGAGTGGATATCGCCGTGCAATCTGCTTCCTTGTGCAACTCCGTTGTACATGTCAACCTTGCTCATTAGTTTCTTTTGTCCTTTCAAAATACGCTCGTTTGCAACGATTCTGCTTTTCTGTAGTTACTGTCTCCGTCAATATCGGAGCTCTATTATACCTATGGTACTTAATTACAAAGATCTGCTCGTTCTCAAAGTTTTCTGCAGAAAAGTAGTTTCAGTTTAAATTCCTCGTTTAATGTACCGTATTGAACTACATGTGTGTACGGTAGAATACGTGTTTGTACACGAGATATACGTTTATAGATTTTGAGTTTTTCGAACGGAGCAAAATAACCTGACCGCGTTTTATATTGTCCGATGTAAAAGATGCAGCTCTAAAGAACTTCAATTATTTTCCATTGTAAAATCTCATTTTACTCTGGCCATTAATGGCGCAGACCAAGAATTCAATTGCCGTAACACGCATTTTCGTGTCTTTGTCATCATTCCATTTATAGCGTCTGCTGATCATGCTAACGTTTTGTGGACTTCTATTATTCCAAGCCTTATTGTTGACTGCGGTGACAATAATCTTCATACAGCATCGTTAACTAGACTGTGTGGCTTCCTGCCTTCCTACAATTCGCGACGCAGCTTCGCAACACTTCCCGTTAGAGGACGACACTGGATCGTGAATATTGAAATCTGTACCGATCATGCTGGCTAGAAATAGTGTAGCAGCGCCGCGAGGTCCAAGATGCTGGTGGGAACCTGGATGAGGGGAAGATGCGTTCATGGAGAATGCATTCGAAAAATAATGTGGATAATCCGTCAACATTCTTTAATATAATTTTCCATACACAGTCTGTATAAGCCTCCAACCAGGCGTGAGACTGAAAACAAAGAATTTTCTTGCAGATTAAAGGAAAACCTCAGATGTTGGAAAATAAATTGACTCAGTTCTATGTTTGCGAATCGTTTGCGAAACTTTTCAAAAATTCTGACTTCACGATTGTTAACTAACACTTGTATAGATGTAGCCCCGTTGTGAATGTTACGGACTCGTTCCCTTCTACAACTTCCTCTCCTACCATCGTACTCCCATCTCATTACGTTATTTTTTTTAAAGATAGCAGCCTCCTAGCTAGTTATCTTCTTCAGCAAATTATCTATTCTAAGTGTGGTTCAAGTGTTACTTGGTAGGAAGTACTTAACGTAATACCACCTATTACATTCTTGGCTGTCCGGATGACGCCGCGTTAAGTTATCTGGTGCCGACGTTTCGATCATCATGTCGTGATCTTCATCAGGGCATGATGATCGAAACGTCGGCACCAGATAACTTAACGCGGCGTCACCCGGACAGCCAAGAATGTAATATTGACTCTGGCAGCGGAAGCCTACGACTTCATGTAATACCACCTAGTTTATATTTTCGTTTCGCAAGAGAAAGTTATGCAGTCGTGCGCCGGAAACCCTTCTGCAGATGGAAAAGTATCCCGAAAGCTATTCGGAAATGGCTAGGTCTACATTTTAAAAGATATTTTATTTTGTTTGGTAGTTTCTTTATTAATATTTATTATGTTTCAAATGGTTGAGGAATATTTTGTGATGAATGCTTTTATGTAAGATTTTCACTTATGTTGACAACATTGAACAATTCGAATATTGAATATTTTAAATATATTAATTATATTAACTAAAAACTTCAATGAATTTGTTCAGAAAATCTTTTTTACATAAAAAAAATATTTGACTCTATATTTACAATTTCTTTGTTTTGTTTGCAGGTATGTACCAGTTGCATAATTTGCATCCTAGGAGATTATTATTGGTGAGTGATAGAGCGTTTGTTAATAAATTTAACTTTCTCGTTAAGAACCTTAGATACAGCATTTTAACATTTTTTGGCTAATGTGAGTTCGTCAGTTAGGTGACTTCAAAATTTCAAACACAGAACACAAAGACCTCTTGTGTGCGCACGGGAGAAGTTTGTATACGCTCAATAATAATAATAATAATAATAATAATAATAGTAATAATAATAATAATAGTAATAATAATAATAATAGTAATAATAATAATAATAGTAATAATAATAATAATAGTAATAATAATAATAATAATAATAATAATAATAATAATAATAAATGCTTACAAAAATTTAAGATTCAAAAAGTGCTGTGCTTATCTTTCGTAAATAGAGGGCGGATTTTAATGAAATGTCATTTTTTCCCTTTCACTTTAGAACAATGCCGTTTAGTTTATAAATTCATTTTTTGTCGATTTCGACTAATGGGTCATTTTTTACCTTTTCCGTCATTTTTAATGCATATTTTTACGACATTTTTCTTTGGTTTTAGTGCATTTTTAAAGCATTTTAAGAACATTTTATTGATCATTTTTGGCGATGTTTTAGGTCATCAAAATTCTCTCACTATTCATAAATATTCAAACGTGATGAGAAGTTGTGTGTTGGTTAGGGCACATCGCCGACCCAACGTCGAGAGCGAAGCAGTTTCAACCCAACCGACCTTTCATGTGCCGTTAGCAGCAGAGATTTCCGGTCGGCAGATTCACGGCGGCCCACGAAACAACTGGACATGTGCGCGTTGCCGGCGAGTTAGCTTTTGCCGAGCGAGCGGCCAGAGGACGTGCCGCGGCGAATTGGCATGCGCCCCGCCCGAGCCCGCGGCCCTGGCCGCGCTCCGCCCCCGCTTCCCAACCCCCCCCCCCGTTTATTGGGCCGCGAGCGCGGGCCGCGCGCCAGCGGCCGACGGCTGATTGATAGACACTTCCCCTCGTTTCCGCGGGCGGCGCATGGAGCCCACTGCTGGAGGCCGTGGCGGCCGCTCCCTGCCTGGCCCGCCCAGAAACGACGACAATATAGTGTTTGCTTTTTCGAATGACGGAATTCTTCTTTCGGTGTATTATTTTGACAAAAAGTGTTGCGAATTATTTTTCCATTTTACTGGAAAATTGTTAAGTTTTAGGAAGTAGTCAGGGTTGTAAATACTAAAATATATTCAGAGTTGAGGACACATAATAAATATGCCAAAGCATTAATTCATTTTTTGTGCAGGTCGTGACCCTTATTAATCATAAAAGTTTCGAGTCCTATGATTCAGGTTTGTGACTATATTATTATATTCTATAGTCTGAAACCGTGGGTTTTACAAGTCGATTACCTAATTTCTGTTTCAGTTTTTGTCGTTCAAATAAAAACCGGTATATTGATATAATGGTATTCCTGGGTCCATGCCGCGAAATGTGGCTTCGGACTAACGGAAATGAGAAAGAATGTAAAATAAAAATTAGGTGTAATAAGAGATATTTTGGGCAAAGGAAGCTTTCCTAAAGTTTTTCGATAGCGATTTTATTCCTCATTTTACTGCCTAGAGGTAATGGAACGGATATTATTGTAATACAAATAGGATAGTGATAGTAAGCAATTAATTCTCGACGTTTCTTTAAGTGTTTCGTGTATTGGCATTATTTATTTCAAAGATTGAAAGAGTTTGAAAACTTTAATAAAGAAAGTACTCATTTTAAACAGGTCCTGTCAGTGTGATGTGGATTCTGAAAGATGTGAGGACATACTACACGTGAAAACATGAAGCGGGGAACGCGTTTTATGTGTACATATCGCTACGAATGCTCGTCGCCCGGTGGGGCGGGGCGGGGAGATCGACCGAGGCGAACTAATTAAATGAGTGGAGCTTCAATGAATTAGACAGCGATGCCGATGACGCAGGGCGTGCGCGCCTTTCGCGCTCCTCGCGGACATTCCCTCGTCTCTCCTTCCTCGCTCCCACCCTTCTTTGCTTCCTCGCTCCCGCCCAGTCTTCGCTCTCGCCGGCCCTCAGGGCGACCAACCTTTCACACACCAAGCGACAGGTTTTGTTCACAAGCGAGATACGGAATAGAACTCGAGACAATTTTCTATCTTGTTAGGTACAGGATTCCGAATTAGAGGTAGGGGTGCTATCTGCTTCGGTTTCTGGAGGAAAAGTAACTAAATCAGCTAAATTAATGTTTGTGATTCAGATGAAAAGACACTTATTGGTGCAACAAACTACAATATTGATAATGACTAAAAGCCGTATTCCCTTGCACGTTTTCTTTGCTAACTTGAAAATGGATGAAATCTTGACAGAAATTTGAATAAATGAAAGGGTCGTTATTTTAGAAGTTGTTTTATTGTGCACGATATTGCACGTTATAAGTAATGCTACCTGAACATTGCTCGTATTCGAATTATACTTAACGAATTTGCAAGGTTCATAGTTTTATTGCATTTTTTTTTATATTATCAACTTGTTTAATTTACATTTTAAAGGTTTCATTTAAGAAAAATGTTTTTATGACGTAACTCAAAAATGCATTCGGGTGGTCTATGAAACCCGAAAGCCTTTTAATATGTATCAATTATGTATTTTGTTGCCCTATGAACTGAGCGTCTATACCTTTCATGATGCAATAGGCCTAATTAAAATTTCTGACTTATTCCAGCAGGGATATGCGATGTTACAACGAACCACGTCCGCGGCCCTTGGTTGCGGCCGCTTAGCCAACGCTATGTTCGGGGTCTATCTTCCCAATCGGATCATATATCCGTTTCATGAGTTTTCGCAGAATTTACCAATACGAGGCTGCACGCGCGAGTGACATTGGACCTTACATCCGGGTGGGAAGCTTAGAGGGAAGCGCACTGCGTTTCAAATTCATCGAATTTCTCGGAACAGACGTTGCCCAGCGAAGTGCGAGAGAGGTACGCAGTTTTTGACCGCTTTTAGCTGCGTGCACACACACGTCAGATGAGGCTCGGCTCACAGAGAAGTGTAAATGTGGAAGTTTTTCGTGCCTGAAAATAATTTGGAAATGTACATAATTGTAAATTATAATGCAAACAAGTAAGAATCTTTCTTCTGTAACAATTATTTTTGATTTCAAGAGGTATATTTGTACTTTTCAATTTTTGTATTTACTTTTCGTATTTTTTATAATTTAATTTTTTATGCATATAATATTTAAAACGTCAAATATGGTCTGTTTAAACAATAAGTACAAACTTAATTTTAATAAAAAACACTAAAATCATAATATTTCATTCACCTTAAACACCACATTCAAAATATAAGTTGATAAATGCATTAACTGGAGTTTTTAGGCTACATAAAATAGTTTTGCAACGTAATGTTTCGATTTTTTTATTGCATATTTTGCACGTTTTGGTATTTTATTGCACGTTTTATAGAGTTTTACTGCACAAAAAGCCTGTCTTTAATAATTACCTATTATCATTAAGAGGAGACTCGTTGAAGGGGCTACTGTTGCCGGAGACTCTTGAGGCAAAGATAACAACTGGACCGCAGTTGTTAGATGAGATGCGGTGGAAGGAGGGAGAGGAGGAGAGAAGGGAGGAAGAGAGCGTGAGGAGGGAGAGGGGGAGAGATGAACGCACACGTTTTCTTTAATCTGCTAACGCCCGTGAAATGCTATCGCCCACGCCCGAATTCCAGTCTACCTCCTACGGGTGCCATCCGTCGGGTGGTTGCGCCCATTTAGTCTTTCTTCTGCGCTCTTTGCTCTAGCGTCGCCGTTCGATCCTTTCAGACTTTCGTGCATCCGTTTTCCACCCGCGTTGGCAGTCTGTGCTCGCCGCCGCTGCCGCCGGGCGCCGTCGTCGTCTCCGCTGTCGAATTCATTGGAGCTCGACTCATTTAATTAGTCTGCCTCGTCCGGATCTCGCCCGCTCCGCCCCGCTCCGCCCCGCTCCGCCACGCTCCGCGCCGCCCCGCCCCGCCCCGCTCCGCCCCGCCCCGCCCCGCGGCGCGCGCATCAGGAGCGATATGCATACGTGACGCGCGGAACCAGAGAAATTCGTTCTTTCCGTTCGAGAGAGAGTGGGAGAGAGAGAGGGAGAGAGAGAGAGAGAGAGAGAGAGAGAGAGAGAGAGAGAGGGGGGGAGGAGTGGAGAGAAAGGGGTGGAGAGGGAGGGGAGAATCGAGTTGGAATTGAATACACGGTTTCCCTAATGTTGCCACGGAAAGAAATTGCGCAGGTGAGCATGAGGATTGTGATGTGGACATGACTTTCTAATATAAAAGTGCTGTTGCGAGTGCCGTTTTGCTGAGTTTAGATTGTTTCGAAGGAAGAGCTGAGTGAAATGGGAGTTAATGATGTCCGACAGGTCTAGATCAGGGTTTCTCAATCTCGTACGCGTACAGCCAGTGAGTCATAGGCTTATAGAGTGAACAATGTTCTTTTTGTTTGGAAGATTTGAAGGAAGAAAAAAAACACTTAAATGACAAGTAGGCTACGTTTATGCTTTGGATTTTTCATTTTATAAGAAATTTAAGCACTTACGTATCCCACTTTGAATCTCCTCTTGCTGCAGAATTACTAAGGGAGTAACATGATGGCACGCTGCAAGTGTCTAGCTTCAACATTCTTTCAATTATTTACTATGTAAATTTAAAAGAATTTCCTTCGAAAAATTACAATATACCTTAATCTCCCCGCGTTCTCTCTCCCTGGCCCGCTCCTTACCCCGCTCCCTGTTCTCTGCTTCTTCTGTGTTCTATGTTCGTCGCTCTATGTTCTCCCACATCCCTCACTCTTTCGAAACTCTCTCTCTCGTACGTCCCAGTCCCAATCCCGGGCCCTGGCTACGCCTTGTCATCAATTCCTCCTCCCTCCCAGACTTCGACCCTGATCCCAGGCTTATCCATTCCCCGCTGCCTCGTGCTGGTCGAAAACCCGCGGCGGCCATACCGGTTGGTTCGAGTCTCGTGCCGGCGTGCTCTCAGTGTGCCGGGAATGCGAGAGGGTGGATGGAACGGCGATGGCCGAATGCGGGCGCTGCGTCGACCGGCCACCCTGGGAACGATGACCAGTGGAACAATGCGACGGACTCTGCGGTGGCGCATTGTCTACTAGTGTGTATACATTCCGCGGATGAGATTGGTTTGCTCTTGGCACCAGTCGCATCCATCGTGAGAATGGAGAACATGTTGATTTGAGGGCTGGTAGTTGGTTGTTACAAAAAAATGTTTAAAATGGAGGTGTTGTGTAATTAATATTAATTGCATTTCAGTGGTATTGGGGAGGTTTGTAGGATTATTTGGGGAGTTCGAGATTCTCTTAGAGATATGACGCAGAAATTTCATGTGATCCATTTCGAAAGTACCTGAAGTGACTATCTTGTGCCAATTCAGTATTGTTGGTTGGGATTGAGTCGGGAGGATTTATTTGAATTTTAAAAATTGGGGCTGTCAGTGTAAAAATTTAATCTATTGTTTTTAAGTAGCCGAAGCTGAGATTAATGAATGCACTAATACTTTTAACTGTGACTAGTGTCCTAATTAGTTGGTGAACAGAAATCCGAAACTCAGCTGCTACTACTCCTCTTCACCCATGCTATCCTACCGCTTTCTCCCCACCCCACCGCACCCTACTTCGCGGCGGCCCGGCCCGGAACGGCGCTGGGCTTCCGCTATCTGCTCCTAATGAGCTGTCAAGACGTCCGCGCCGGCGTTCGCAGCCATGCTTTATTCAGGCGCTTCTCATCGATTAGCGCGTCCGCCCCCATCCCGCCCCCTCCCTTTCTTCACGTGCGTGTGCCTCTCCGCCCGCCGCGCTCGCGTGGGTGTGCCTTCCACCGCGGGTGGGGTGACGGCGTCTGTCAGCGGGCCAGCGCCCTTTGCGTTCGGGAACGCACGTGGCGCGTGTGGCCAGGCGGCCGGGAAGCAGCCCCAGCCCCTCAGCCCCAGCCCCCCAGCCCCCCAGCCCCCCAGCCCCCCAGCCCCCCAGCCCCAGCCCCAGCCCCAGCCCCAGCCCCAGCCCCCCAGCCCCAGCCCCCCAGCGCTTGGGACGACTTAAAGTTGCGGGCAAGGCGGGAGGAGGGCAGCTTCAAAGAACGCCGAGCGCATTCCTCAGACTCGCAATCAAGTCAGCTCCCGACTATAGCAGTGCAGTCGGGTATTGGTATCACATCTTTACTCATTAGAGCAATTGTCTATACAACATGATTTTGTAGGATCTTGTTGATACTGATAACTGTTGTCGACTAATTCGGCAATTTATTTAGTTATCAATGAATTCATTCATTCGTCCACCCCATTTTTGCCGTAGTCCATGAATTGGTTGTTTTGCATCAGTCCGCTCGCCGGACCTGGAGCTTGCTTTCCGAGAAGGCAAAGGGTAGATAATTCTTGTAGCGGTGCAGTCGGGTATTGGTGTCAAATCTTTACTCATTTTAGGGCAGTTGCCTCTACAACATGTTTTTTTAGGATCGTGTTGATACTGACAAATATTGTCGACTAATTCGGCAATTTATTGAGTAGTCAGTGAATTCATTAATTCTTCGTCCACTCCATTTTCACCTTTGTCCATGGATTGGTTGATTTGCGTCTCTTGCGACACATTACCCTAAGGGTATGGAAATACACACGTCAAAACGTTACTGAATTTGCAATTTCCGGGATGATTAGTTCATTTCAAATATAAGTAGTGCGATTTTATATTGTTACGTGAAATTTTCACCAAGTAAGAATGACCGTAGAAGATTTTCGTTGTTTCGTTGAACGCCAAGTAATTGGCGCCAACATCAACGGGCTGCACGCACACTTATCAGCTGTTACGCGCCTGAATGGAATCAAGGATTGTTAGAAGCTATAGGTTGGGAATAGGGAGGTTTCGAGGTCCTTAAAAGGAAATTTGCTTTGGGGAAAGCGTACATACACATTCCCTTTATCATGTTTAACAAAAAATTATGGTCAGAACTATTTAACAACCTATTAACTTATAACGACACATTATGTTGAGGGAATACCTCCTTCGTGTGTATGGCATGTAATGTTCACGCAGAATTCATATGTATTTGAGTAATTGTTACGGAAATGTGTTGCATTGTTTCACGGTAGTTAGGGGTTCTTATTAGATTATATCGTTGATCCCGGTGAATAAGCTGATAAGTCATAAACACTTAATTTTACAGGAAAGCAAAAAACAACGTTTAAATGAATTTAATCAGGGATGAATGATATTCAAACGAAGGTGAAATTCAAACAAAACTATTTTCATGTAGGTTTTGTTTGAATATCATTAATCCCGTATTTATAGCTTTAGTTTAAAGTTGTTTTTTGCTTCCCTGTAAAATTAAGCTTTTTTGACTTATCAGCTTATTCACCGGAATCAAAGATATATTGGTTGACTGTTGAAATTAAATAGCATACGGTTTTCATAAACGAGCTTTGGCTGGAACCGTCCCTCTTGGATGCAGATGTGGTCCGAGTATCTCAATTTGAGATCTCCCCACCATTTACCTTCTTGCGAGCGGAGAGTGCTCCAAGAAGCCGCTCGAAATCGCATCCCGGGGCGGACCAGCGCCGGCGCTGCCAGAGTGACGGATCGCGCGCTCTGCCCCGGCGAGGTCCACCCCGCCCCCAGCGAGGGCGGCGGTGACCGCGGGGGCGAGGGTGCGCCCCCTGCCACGCGTGGGGACTCCTGCCTTGCCCCCTACCTCCTCCTCCTCCTCCTGCCGACTCCCCCGCACGGCACCGCCCGTTGTTTGTTCTCGGGGCTCCGCATTGCAGCAGCTGGAGGCGGCTCTCGTGACACGCCGTGATTGATACCGCGTGGCTCAGTGTGAATGTTAAACATTAGTCACTTCCCCACAGTCTCTCTGTCTCTCGCTGGATTCGGTCAACACGCGAGAACGCGGAGTAGCCCGTTTAGAGCAAAGATACCAACACTTCTTCCATTTATCTACTAATCTTTCGGCATTAGTAGATTAGGAACTGTCTTTATCAAAAAGAAATGTATTGTTTAGATATGCTCTTCCGATTGTTCTCTTTCCCTACAACCAAACACCTAT
The DNA here is from genome assembly GCA_964035755.1 of Teleogryllus oceanicus. Lineage (NCBI taxonomy): Eukaryota > Metazoa > Arthropoda > Insecta > Orthoptera > Gryllidae > Teleogryllus > Teleogryllus oceanicus. The sequence continues at coordinate 93,134,808 of CAXIVR010000004.1, forward strand.
TAATTGTTTCATGAATGCTAAATTTCAAAACACTATAATGCCTCAGTAGTAGGCGTACATCTTTTGGTACACGAAACGGTTCCGACTCGCTGATTTTCGCCCGTGGTGAAGTCAAAAGATTAATCTTTATTTGCTCGGTCCTTCCCCTTCTCATTGTCAGAAACGTTTGGCATCTTTGTTGGAATCTCATACGATCTTCGCTCCAAACAAGCAGTGTGCTACATATTAAGCTGAAATAACGAACTTTCTTTGCCACTCACGAGATAACACAATTTCGTTAATTTCAATTTTGACATCTTCAGAAATAAAATAACGTTTCAATAATTTTGCGACAGCTGTAAATAGTTATATATCTCCAGATTAAAATAGTTTCACGGATCAAATAAAAATGATGTCTCCATTAATCTCTTCGTAGACTTCGTTAATCTTTATTTGAGACTAGATTGATTTCAGAAAAACGAAGATGGAGATGCCACTGCCAGTGTAAGAATGAGATTAACATCTTCCTCAGCAGTTAAGATTGGTTCTTGTGAAAGTTTGCAAAAACGCGATTATGTGTTATGTTGAACTTGATATTGTTTTCTTCGGGAGACTTTGACATTTACCCCTTTGGTCTCCGTTGACGTGGGAAATCACACAAAACTGATGATGAATTGGTCGACTTATTGACATGGACGGAGAAAGTTAATATGTCTGTAAATTCTTTAAAAAAAATCACTAATTGTAAAGTATAAAGTATTTCAAATAATACAACGGTCACCAGAAAAATTATACTAACAATATATCTGCCACAGCATTTGAGTTGAATTTTTTTTTTTTTTACATTTCAGTGAAAACCCACTAGTAGAATTGCATGTTCGTAGAAATTGTGTATCTATTTTCGATGGGAGGATTTCTTGAAATAAAATCGCCCGCAGAGGAAATCCCCCCCATTCCGACAGGATGTCGCCGCATGGCCGGTTGCGTGCGGAAAGGCGGCTCTTCCGGAGCGAAACCTTCCCGGTGGCTGGGGCGGCCCGTCTTCCACCTGCGCGGCGCGAAAAAAAAAGAAGGGGGGAAAGTAAAGGCTCCTCCCGGGCGACGCTCCAGCCGCTGATCAATGCGCAGGTGGCGGCGGGCGCGGCGGCTGGAGCGGCGCATGCAAATGCGAGAAAGTTTGGGACTCTCCAACGGCCAAGATGGCGGCGGCAGTGGCAGTGGCATTGGCGGCGTCTGCTGTTGCCACCGCCGTCACCGCCTGCCGAGGTATCGAGCGCTCCGCAGCGGTGCGCTTTCGGTGGAGCACACTGGGCCGAAATGATGCAGTGGTGGTGTAGGTGTTCACTAAGCAAATGTTTTTATTATCAGCAAGTGCGTGCAACGTTGAATACCCTCCTGCAAAAATAAAATAATGACTGAAGTACATCGGTTTTTTAAATTTGTATTCAAAGAGAAAGATATCAGAAGGTCTAGTCCCACTCTACTCTCTTTTGTTGTAAATTAAAAGTTAAAGATACCACAAAATATTTAATTTTTATTTGTTTTTCCAGATATTATGTCGATCCTTCAACTCCATTTAGATACTGCACTAATTTATCACTTGTAATTAAAAGTATATTCAACTTTTCGAACTTCTGGTTGGTTTAGTGAGGCAAAGCTAATATTATACGTTATCTCCAATCCACGAGTATTTTCATTTAACTGGGCACATCTTTGTTATTTTACCCCCCTTTAGAGCTCGTTCCAGCGGAAGCCTGTTCTCTTTCTAATAGCATATTCTACTACACATTTGGGCTCCCATACAATCTGGGATCAACTGATTGCTATGCCCTCTGCGGCACTACAAATTGGGGTGGCAAGGTACAAACAACTATCAACTGGTAATGATTTGAATTCGCAATCTTTCAGACGTAGGCTTTAGGTGCAATCTCTGAGACGGAGCCTTTAGGTGCAGTCTCTGAGATGCAGCCTTTAGGTGGGTACGCGCTCTAAGTGATGAGTTTTTAAAGGCGCCTTGACCGTGTTTTGATCTACTTAAATGATGAGTTTTTAAAGGCGCCGTTTGGCCCAGTGTGCGGTGGCGCCTCAGCGCCTGAGTGGCACGATGGGAGGGACGGAGCGGGGCGGGCGGCGACGCAGAGTGCCTGCCGCGTCCGTGATTATTTTACCTGCCTCCCGGGACGGGGATTATGCGGGGTGGGTGGGCGCCGCGCGGAGGGTAAGCGGGGGAGGCTGCGGCGGGGCCCAGGCGGAGCTGACAGTCTCTGTACGGGCTACGCTGAAAGGGTGGCAACAACGACAGCGTCGCCGCTGGCCGACGAGATTGTGGTCAAGGTGTGACGCTACGCGCTGACGCTTTTAAGGGTTTGCGTTGTAGAGTAACACTATTCCCGGCGAGCTCTTCGTGGCGTCGGTGAAACATGTTCACACGGTGTCCGTACTTTTAACTTCCATTCGTTTGTTTTAAAAATTTGTGATGTTTCCTTTCCTTTTCCTTTCCCTCTCGAATTTTGGGTTGGTTTACTTGGTTCTTGAGACTGATTAGTTTCTGTTTCTTAGCGTTAGTTCTTACTTAATTTCTTTGTTTAATGAATTCCTGTGTGCTGAATTGTTTATTCCTACGTGGAGGTGCAAATTATCAGGAAATATTTTCCGTGATTTTGTGATTAAATTTGGAAGTAAGGAAGTTGTTTATCTCTATGATGCGCCCTGAAAATTAATGTCTATAAATTAAATTAAATTGTAAGAATTAAGTGGAAAAAAGTGAGGTGACTTAAATTTAGTATAAGTGGACTAGTGTTTATTATTTTGCCAAACTTAGCGAGTAACTTTCAATACAAAGGGAGCCGGTGAGCTAGCAAATACAGTCGACACTGGTTATAGTGAAATCGGGTATAGTGAACCGTCGGTTATAGTGAACTAAGTCACAGGTCTCGCTTCACTTGCATTACAAATTAACATAAGAAGTTTCGGTTATAGTGAACCGGATCCTTGGCTATGGTGAATGTAGGAAATACGTCCTGGATATTAATTCCTTTCTGGAAAAGAATAAAAATCGCGCCGGTGTCACAAATTCCAACACTACGCAGCTTGAAAAAATATAGTCGACCAAAGATCAATCGAAGAACTCTCTCCTGATGTAAAGGTAGCGGACCCGGATTGGGCATCTTTCTGATGACCTTATGCCACTAATTTTCACTGCAGAAACAAAGGCCGTGTCCTGCGTGGGCTAGACGGGGGTGGCGATGCGCAATTGTTTCCTGCAGTTTGAATCTTGGTGTCACTTGACATTCCGAGAAATGAAGCACGTTAATTTTTACGTAGGCGACAGGAAGCACGCGACAACCCCAGCTTGGCGATATCCGCCGTGCCGCGCGGAAAAGCGATCGGTTTCCTTAGTCCCTTAACGCCCTCCCGCCACCAAAATCATCTCGTATGTTATTAGGCGAGTAAATTAGGGCCTTCGGAGAGGGACACTGTGTTCCAACAGAGCAAGAGACCTTGAAGGATATCAAGACTGTATTATGATACTGAGACTCAGAGAACAATGCAGAATCAAGTACGAACATAGCACGAACTCTGGAGAAGGATCTAGAGAAATTACTAATGAAAAAGTACGAACAAAAAATGAAATTAATTTATTTTTTAAGGACAAATAATGATAATGCAATTTTTAATTCGAGCTGTTAATGTATTTTGCAGTATGTCTGTATTGATCAAATCAATCGTTGTGGAGAAATTCTATTTAGTTTTGTTGTCATTGGATATAGTGAACCAAAAATGTCAGTCCCCAGTAGTTCTATTAACCTTGAGTTGACTAATTGTATTTTTACGACCTATCTTCCCGCGGGCTTCATTCGGGAAGATGTCGGCCGTGCTGCTCACATCTTGCTTCGCCGTCTTTTTCCCCCAACGCTCCGCGATTGCCCCCGTCGCGCGTGCCCTTCTCTTCGCCTTCCGCTCCTTATCGCGCCTCGTTTGACCCTCCCGCCCCCACGCCGCGCTGGCTGTATAATTAAGAGGCGTTCGGGCAGCGCGCTATCCACGCCTGGCGACGCACGCAGCTCTCTGCTCCTCTGCCTCCTCGGGCGCTGTTTAAATATGGAGGCCTCTGCGTCGGGTCTCAGCTTTCGCCCCGCCTTCCAGCGCGTTCGCCCCGCCTTCCAGCGTTCGCCCCGCCTTCCTTCCAACCCCTTCCGCCCGCTCGCCCCGCCTTCCAGCCCGCTCGCCCCGCCTTCCAGCCCGCTCGCCCCGCCTTCCAGCCCGCTCGCCCTGCCTTCCAGCCCGCTCGCCCGCCTTCCAGCCCGCTCGCCCCGCCTTCCAGCCCGCTCGCCCCGCCTTCCAGCCCGCTCGCCCCGCCTTCCAGCCGCTCGCCCCGCCTTCCAGCCCGCTCGCCCGCCTTCCACCCGCTCGCCCCGCCTTCCAGCCCGCTCGCCCCGCCTTCCAGCCCGCTCGCCCGCCTTCCAGCCCGCTCGCCCGCCTTCCAGCCCGCTCGCCCCGCCTTCCAGCCCGCTCGCCCGCCTTCCAGCCCGCTCGCCCCGCCTTCCAGCCCGCTCGCCCCGCCTTCCAGCCCGCTCGCCCCGCCTTCCAGCCCGCTCGCCCCGCCTTCCAGCCCGCTCGCCCCGCCTTCCAGCCCGCTCGCCCCGCCTTCCAGCCCGCTCGCCCCGCCTTCCAGTGCGCCCGCCCCGCCTTCCAGCCCGCTCGCTCGCCAGCGCCTCCATCCTACATGATGCATTCGACCCTTAATATTGCATCGCGAGCTTGTCGGCGCCCGCCTCGGCGCGGGTCGCCGGCGCAGGTGTTGGCGGCGGCCGCGCCGGACAAGGGACGCCCTGGGTGATGATGGCGGTATTTACTCGCAGGGGCGAGCGCTGCAGGGAGCGGGCAGGCGGCTGTGGCCGAATGCTCCTGGGGCAAGGGCGGGTGAGGTATAGCGCCATACATCAACCCCGCTGCAGCGGCCCCTCCCGCTACGCCGGCCTTGTGTTTGCAGCCCCGGACTCTGGCACGCACGTGCCGTGCTTCATTTGTTAACATGGTGCGAGTTTCCTCGGCCACCGAGGGGAGGTGCTCCAGGGAAGTCTCCTGTTGTGGTGCCGTCTGAATATTGTACTGTTGGAGCTAACTATTCGGTTTCTTGGTTCAACAATGATTTTTGGTTTTATTTTGAAAGGGCTGGCTACATCAGAGTTCTTTTCATAGTTCAGTCGACAGAATTTCTATTAAAGTAGTCTTGTTATCAGCCTCTAACTGTATAGCGTAGGGTCTTCGTTATGGTAAAATCTTACCCATTTCCTTGTACACCAACGCGATAACCAGCTAAATTTTTAATCTATACAATTTAACTGACGTCAGCCGAACTGTCAGAAAATTTTCAGAAACCGTCATATTAGATTTATGTTAGTTCCTTGGCGCCTTTAATTCCTTGAACGTGCGCTATTTAAAGAACCGGCTCTTGTTCGTGCGGCGATGTGATTTGTACCCGGGGCAGGGAGAAGTTAACGAGATATAATTCCGCTCGGCGTCGCGTTTTAAATTGCGCGAGGAGCGACCTGCTCGGCGGAGATTGATGGCGACCGCGGAGCGTCGCGCGAAGGCCCGGGGAGGAGGGGCAGAGGTTGGAAGCTGTTGGCGTGGCGCTTCATCAACCTCTCTTAGGCGCTGGGTGGTAGTTGCAGGAGACGAGTCGGCCCGTTCGCTCCACACGACACACGCTCTCGCGCGCGCACATACACATGCGCACACACACACACACGCCGCGCACGCACACACACACACACACACACACACGCACACGCGCGCACACACATGCACGCGCGCGCCACACACACACACACACACACACACACACACACAACCAAAAAAGCCATCACGCTAATAGCTACATTAACATTGGTTTACGCTCCCTTGCACGAGTTGTGTTATTATCGTATTAGTGGTTGTCGTATTGACATTGTCGTTTTGTTTTTAATAAAATTTGTTAAATAAGTCTGTTTTAACCTGTTCAAACTCCAGTTTAACTCCTTTTATGTTAAGAATCGTCTTGGATAAATCCAAACTTATGATAATCTTACTAGCGGACTTTGTGATTACTAAGAAGAATAAAATTTTCTCCCATATTTCCTTGAAACGCTTTAATTTCTTTCGTTTGCGTAGAAAGCTATTCTTATATCCATCCTTATTTTCTGTATTTTAAATTTCGTTTTAAAACATTTCATAAGAATTGTAAAAATTGACGCTCATTTGGAGGTGGTGCAACTTAGAATTGTCAACCGAGCATTGCTTCATCATAAGTTCGCTTGCAAACTGAAAAAACGCCGCCCTTTCGTCTTGCCTGCATCTAATAGGTAGCTCTGGTTTCTACCCCATTTTCGCTCACTGCAAAAACGCTTCGCAGACCTTTCGCTATTTTGTCACTCTCAGAACCTCGCGAGGTCTGACCTAATATGGATAAGTGACGATACTACAGTCTGTGGGTCACTTCATAATTAACTTCCACAAGGGCAGTGCTTGGTCTGCACATTGCCTCAAAGCACTTAGAGCATTGTGATTGTCCAAGGGTTTGTTGCTCTCGAAAGAGTAATGTCACGAATAGGGAACGGATTTTCATGTAAATACATATTTTTACAGGGACAAGACACTTGCATTCAGTGATATATTTTACACTTAACACGACATTCTGAACTAATTGGAACCATTTTTATTTTACATATTTTTACATATTTTGGTATAATTACATATTTCATCTATAGCTACATATTTCGTTACATTTTAATATATTTATAGGTCGAAAATGAATATTTCACTTGTGAAGTTCGAAATATATGTTACTTGAAAACTTAGTTACTGAAATACTTAAAAAGTACGCAATGCGCTTGTTTTAACGCCAGACAATCGCTATGAATTTTCAAACTTATCTCCTCCCGCCCCCATCTGCTTCTTGGAAACAGCGTAGTCGGGATCAACGATGAGCGGATGTAGTATGTGAAGCAGAAGGAACTTCAACCACGTGATTACTCATGTTTCATAGACCCCATGCGTAACTCGATAAAAAATCTGATCATTGTTTTATCCCTTTTCGGGAGTTGGGGGGGGGGAGTATGCACCCTTTCCCCCCCTTTCTATCACAGGCTACATGGTACTATTCACTTGAGCTCCGGCTCCTCGTAAACAACATTGTATATAATACGAAAGTATTATATGTTTCGGATGAAACTAGCGAATAATTGCTTCTGTAGATGCACAACTTCAACGTACTCTGCTCGGAAAACGCTTGAAGAATGAAATTGTAAACTTTATAAGGAATATTTATTTCACATATTTCCTATTTTTTCTTACATATTTTTGAAAAAATAAGTACATGTATATGTACATATTTTGCTTTTTTTATTACAATAAAGTCTGTTCCCTAGTCATGAACTAGTACACTTGCTTTAAGTGCTCATCTGTTAGCTGATTTATTTTATTATATTTAAAAAATGAATATTTGGTCTTGAATGTCCACATACTTAACTTATACATACCTAAGACCATAATCCTCTTAAATTATGATTTGTTGAAAATTCAATTTTGAAAATAGTTTATAGAAATAGAAAAAATACAGTTTTTGTTTCCATTTTAGTATTGAAATTATTCAAATTTGCTAATTTTTTCTTATATAGTTTTGTATTTCTACCACTTCCGTGTAAATGAAGGTGAAAATTTCATGTAATTGTTACATTACTTACTACGTTATATGATCAATCAATCCTTTGTTATTTCAAATATAATCAAGAAAGTCCTTTTTTAAACACCTTGAACTCTGAGGGTTGAGAGGTGTCGTGCTATCTGAAACGTTACAGGATTTATTTTCATAATTTATAAAAGTTTTCACATTATAACTTCCTTTATATTGAAATTTAGAAATAATTTTTAAAATTTTTTTTTCTGGAATGACCAACTTTGAGTGCCACATGGTGGCAAACACTCGGCACACTGTTGCTCACTAATTAAAACAAGACTGTTCTTACTCAGCCTGGGCTGGCGCCCAGAAAGAGAACCAGGTAATGATTTCCTTAACCGGTTCTGTCGTATTTAATTTATCTCTTTCCCCGCTCTGCCAAAGACGGATCCCGGTGACTTGTCATTTCACTAGAGACACACTTAAAAGGAGACGTCTCACTTGGAGGGTGCCCTTCAGACAAACTGTTGCCGAAGCGAAGGGACGTTTTACATGAGGCCAAAACGACTATAGCGTTAGATCGGACGACGGTCTTAGAATTAGTGCGAGCGTTACCTCGGTTTAGTAACTTTTAGTCGGTGTTGTAAAACTGTCAGATTGTCAGCGAAAGAGTATAAATAGTGACGATGATTGATCTGGGTTGTGGCTGTTTGATAGAAAATATCCAGGATAGTTAACATTTTAAGATGGTTACAGTAGTTTTTGTTATAAAATATAAAAAAACAACATAAAAGACTTGAGAACAAATGCATGAAGATGATCATCTCCAATAATATCTTTTTTTTTTTTTTTTGTAATTATTTTGTTCGTACATCAGAACAATAAGTAATTTTTTTGACCACGTAATTAACAATGGTTGAAGAAGATACTCAGTAGTATCTCTCCATTAATATAGTTGATTATACATGTAACTATACTTCAAAACTTGTGAGGCAAATGTAGATGTTCGAATGTTTTAAAAACGCCTCATTTTTAAACTGTTATGAAACAAATTTATGGCTAAAGTATTTGTATGACATTCTAATTTTGTAATATACTTAAAACTATAATTTTTTTTATTTCTTCATAAACTATTGATATTTTAAAATGAGAGTGAACTACATAATTTCGATCATACCAGGGGTCATTGTCAAAGTTTCTTAATACCTTGGATTGAAATATTTGAATGATTTGGATATTGGACTTCCTACTGGTGCCCCAGAGCTGTATGCATTGAGTCCGAACAAGCTTTAAGAATGATTTATTGTCTAGAGCTAACACTGAGTTTCTACCTAACAATCAATACAGTTTTCTGTATTTTAACTGAAGCTCTTTTCGTTTACACATTATATGTTTTTTCCACGTAAGTCTCGTATCAAGATAAACACCTAAATATCTCACAGAATCTGTTTGTGGAAGGTTAGTTCTGTTCAATTGCACTGGGGGACAAATTCTTCTTTTCATGGTGAAAGTCATGTGACTTGATTTACTTTCATTTGCACTTATTCGCCATGTATTTAGCCATGCTTGTAGTTTGTTGAGATTTTCCTGAAACAAGAACTGATGTATCGTCAGCTGATGTAATGTAGCTATTAGTTTCTTCGGTTGTAGGCAGGTCAGAAGTGTCTAATACATAGAGCACAGGACCCAGCTCACTTCCTTGGAGGACGCCAGACATGATAGCGTAAAAGGAAGATAGTTTGTTATTGTGCTTAATTTGAAAGAATCTATTACTCGGGTAGGATTTCAATAGGACATAATAAGGGCATTCAAAGTGTTTCTTCAGCTTGCACAATAACCCTACATGCCGTACTTTGTCGAATTCCTGCATTATGCCTAGAAACGCAGTCGAGCAATATTTCTTTTCTTCCAGACTTTTACTAAAGATGTTCACCACCTTCTGCGCTTGTTCAACTGTAGAATGCTTTCTTCGGAATCCCAACTGATGATCAGGTATCCAGGCTTATAATTTTCGTTGCAATTTCATCAGCAGCAGTTTTCAAAAGCTTTATACAGGAGAGGCGGCAGCAAACTAATATGCCTATAGAATGCAGGTTCTTGGGGTGGTTCACCGGGTTTGAGGATTAGAATGATTTGAGCTTATTTCGAGGATTATGGGAAATACCCTAGGCGCAATATTGCGTTGAATGTTGAAGTAATGAGGGATATTGCTTTTCTAGGTAAGTTTTGTATTATTCTACTAGTAATTAAATCATATCCAGGTGCTTTGTTAGGATGAAAAGTTCTGAAGGTATTCTTTATATCCTTCGAAGTAAATAGGACAATCGGAAGTGAATGTTCTTGGCTGTCCGGGAGACGGCACCTGTGCCTTGGACCTGCGTCTCCCGGACAGCCAACAACAGACACCGGCCGCGGAAGCCTACGCACTCAATCGGAAGTGACATTTGAACAGGTGCTTCTAAATATTTTATAATATATTTTTCGTCAGTGAGTTTTTTCGCACTGTGATCACTTGATGGAAAAGGTTGGTTAAATGGTGAGCAAAGCATTCAGCTCTCTCAAGGTTAGCTTTTGCCCAGATCCCTGCGTATCAGATGGGTGGAACATGTTTTGGTCTTTTTAATCTTTTTGTAACATTCCACAGCAAGTGTTCATTGGTTGCTTGTGGAGAGGTATTATTTAAATTTTTTTACAACGATATAGAATTATATTCCTTTAATATTTTGTTTAAGTTTCTTTGTTGCATTGTTCAGCCTATTTTTGTGTTCTGGTGTTCTGTTATTTTGCCATATTCTTGGAAATATTATTTTCGGATCTCTTTTTTTATATACTTGGGTATGTATTTGTTTTGGACCACTCTTAGCGAAATACAGGTGCAGATGTAGAGTTCCAAGCTACGTTTTGGATGCATTCTGTGGTATATTTGATAGCGGAATCTACATCATCATTCGTTTTCAAAGGAACATTTGCCGTTGCCTATTTAATAATATTTTTGTTTGGGAAATTCTTTTTACCCATCCGTGAAGCTGATATTGTGTTTTTTGGGTAATTCAAACCCATATAATGTAAAACACGCATTCTCCCGAAGGAACCCTTCTGAGAGCCAAACACCTTCCTTGGAACAGAATGATACACGAGACTACTTTGCGTTCTCAAATGTCTCTACATTGGACAACGGTCTGGAATCTGGTTTCATTGCTCCGTGGCGATACGAAAAGCGATCGTATACTCTAATTCAGCGATATTTGTATTTTTACGTTTGAGAAGATAAAGGGGCGAAATGTTTGGGTTTGGAGTGTGTGTAATGTAATGAATAATTAATTCCTGAAAGGTATCTCAGATTCCTGATCAAAATTAAAAATACCTTTTTTTTTAACGTCAACCAACGATGGTTGAAGTTTCCATTGGAAATAATCTTCACCCTGAAAGAAGTCCATATTCTCCCGCTGAAATTACCGTTCTTCCGGAGTCAGTCTCCAGCGAAAATTCTCGGTGGCGGAGGCCATTGTGAGGCGCCGCGGTGGGAGTGAGGTCCCAGTCGCGGGGCTGCCCCGCTGCGGCCCCGGGCGTTGGGGCGGGGCGGCGGCGGCGGCGGCGGCGGCGGCGGCGGCGCGCGGTTCGCACCCCGGTCACGATCGGCCGGGACGCCGCTTCCGCCTCCGAGCCGCACGCCGGCAGCCTCTCCGGACTGGGAATTGCGCGGGCGTCGATTTGGATGGATTTCAGGTAGACGCCCAGGAATGCAATTCTGCTGGGTTACGCCCTCCCTCTCCCACCCTCTCTTCTTTTCCTATATCCCCTTCTCTCTTTTCCTCCCGTGGTCAGTGCTGGACCGAGACACTGAAGGTCCCTCAACTGCTCGGCTATGCGGACACCCCGTGTAATAAAAATGAAAAGCTCCGCGGGACTGTTTCCTAGGGAATAGAAATAAACATAAGATGCTTTTTCTTTTTTTATTTCTTCTTGCCTATCTGTGTAATGTATGCCCGTCTCTGAGCATTTTCACCCAACGAGGGAGACGAGACTCCACAATCCAGTTCAAGATGTTTGTTTGGTTTGTTTATTTATTTATGTATTATATTTGTTTTCCTCTGGAGGTCCGCGGCTGGCGAAGACCTGGACCGCACGTGGCCTTGGTCCTGGAGGGGGAGGGGGGAGGGGCTATGGGGCAACGGTAGTGGTGGTGGCGGCTGGTTGGCAGCTGCGTTCTGGCGGGAGGGGATTTCCGAGGCCGTCGAATGTAATGTAGCACAGTGAAGCGCTGCTTCAAGAAAGGCTTTGCGACTGGGGGAACAATCCTCTCCGTTGCGGCAACTACGGTCGACACATTTGTTCACTCCTACTCTCTTCACGCCTTGCTTGCGACTCCCTCCAGTTGTCCAACCCTAGGTTGTCTCTGAGGGAGAGGAAAGTTTTCTTTCTTAAGGGTTTTTCGAGCCCGCCGCCGAAATTATTTCTGTAGAGACACAAATATAAATATGATCGATAAACAATGTATTGTTTTATTTTACTTTCCTTTCATTGTTTTTTGACTTGTTCGTGTTGTTGACCACTGTCTCAATATTTCACAATTTGAGAGTTATATTTTTTGTATGATGCTACGGTATTAGTCGTCACAATTCATGTTCATGAGAAGCAATTTTGAGAGACCATAACTCTGTTTTTTCCTGATTTCGTACTAAATTCCTAAAAGTGTTCGTTCCCTTTTTGAGTTAGAATAATTTTGCTTGATGAAAACAAGAAAAGGAGAAAAGTATTTTATAGAAGAATAGGCAGCGCTCCGGGACTCCTTGGTCCGCCTCCCACGCCCCACCTTGAGCAACGTCATCAATACTCCGTTTCTTCAGTACTCTTTTGCTTGAATGTTCCCTCTTTGCGACTCGCTACTATTGGGCGTCCGAATCGTAGCCATTGCCGACCGCCTCGCACGGTCCTCCGAAATTTATCTGTGGTGCCTGCGGCTGACGTTTGATGTTTTCTTCCCGGACAATTCCTCCGAGTCCCAATACGTGTGTGGGCGGTCGAGTCCTCTTCTTCGGTTGGCAGCCGCTTTTATCGCTGTTTGCGCGTTTCAGCCTTCCCCCCCCAAGTTCGCCACGCGTTGGGCTCCGCCCACAACGCCCCCTCCATCGCCACCCGCCATTGCCCGCTCCACCGTGCCGCATGCTGCGTTATCTGGCTCGGCCGTGCGGACAGTGCTCCGTTGGAAGTTCAACCGCCCGATATTAAATAAACCACTTTCCGTTGTATGAAATTTATCGCTTCTGTAATTTAGCGTTCCGGAATACACTCGCTGAGGCTCCTGCAGTTGCGGGTGGCGGAGCTCCTGTACCTCTTCTCCCGTCATCTCCTTTGGTTGTTCGCTCTCCCTACCACATCTCTTTCGTACATTTCGCGGGATAAATGCGGGCTTCAAATCTCACCACGATCTCCTTCCGCGTTCTCTTCTCGACTTCTACCGTATTGTATTTCCTATCACCATCGCGTTCACCTTCACTCTCGCAATGCGTCTTTTTTTGCTCTCTTCTGCTCGACCCCTCTTTTGTTACGTTTTTTTCTCTCTAGCTTTGTTTCATGCTTTTCTCTTGACAATAACGTTCCTTGCCTTCTTCCCACTTCTTCCTTACAACGTATACCAATACTATTTTGCTTTCCTACATTTCCCATGCCTAATAGGCTGTCATCACCACCCTCATCGCCCCTCTCATAAGCAGACTTTTCAAGGGGTTCTCTTTGTCTACTCTCTTGCCACCGCTTTTTGTTGTTTCCCGCGTGTTCCACTGCCTCCCGGGCCACCGCAAACACCTCCGCCTCCGCTGCCCCACCCGCTGCGTTGCTGCGCTGTGGGTTTGCCGCAGCGCTATCGCTGCCACCGGCCCGGCCCAGCGCGGCGCGGTGCGGCTCGACTCGCCGGCGGATTAGCAGCCACGCGCCCACGGCGGCTTTAACGCGCGGGGGCGAATCGGGATATTAAAGCGGCGAGCGGGCCAGGGCGCGAGGGGGGGGGGAGGAGCGACGCGGGGCCCGAGAGCGGTTTGTCTCGGCGGATGGCGCTCCCCCGACGCAGGCCGCTTGCTGTTCCGGTTCGTTGACCTGTGTGCGATTGAGAGAGGGAGGACCACGTACCTAGCGATCGTTTGTGACTTTGTGATACATATAACGGCAGGATGTTGTTCTTGCCCCTTATCTCCCTTCATCAAACGTTCACGTTTTGTTTCCAGTTGATGCCAATTTTTTTAATTGGAAAATGTGCCACTTTGTTGCGTTGTTGGGGAAAAAGTAGTAGTTATGTTTCGTAGATACAATTACGTAGAACTCGTGGGGCAGTGAAAACCTTTTAGATGCAATGTTCATGGTTTAAAATACTATTATGAATTTGACCGAAAAAAACAACAACTAATTGGATGTTATCCATTGTGAAATCTGTTCCTATACGAAGCTCATATAGTAACAAATTTGTGCGTGAGATCTTAGGCTAGTTGTCGGCGGAAAAGACCAACGAGAAAGGAAAAGCTGGAAAGCTTATAACACGTATATTATGGAGGTTAACGTACCTAGGCGAAGGACAGGGAGAGAAGAAACATTGAAGGAATGAATTACATACGGAAAACTTGTGTATTAGGCGAGGCGAGGTCTGGATGGCGGAGCATGTTTATTCCGAAACACCCATAAAACGGCAGGAGGCAGTGCGTTTTGTAAACGAAAAAAAGAATCTATAAAAACATCTCCGGCCAGAGCCTACTGCGCGATGGAAACCAAACAAAAATGGGGCAGAGGCACGCGGAGCAATATCTTACGTCGGGAGATTCCTTCCTCGAAGGGAGCGACGACGACAACGACGACGACGACGGCGGCGGCAGCAGCAGCAGCAACTGTCAAAGCGAAAGAAGGCGTAGGGCGAGGAGCGGCGTGGGGCGACGCGGCGCGGCAACGTCGCCAGGCTCCGTCGGAGAACAAAGGGCGGCGGAGGAAGGCGTGCGCGCGGCGGCGGCGGCGGCGGCGGCGGCGGCGGCGGTGGACGACGCGAGGACGCGATGGGCGCGGGGCGAAAGCCGAACGCGATAAAGCTGCGATCAGAATCACAAAGGCTCCCTTTCGGGATCTGAAAACATCCATATTTCAAATCCTTGAATCGTTCATAACACGAATTATTCCCTTCTCCCCCTCCCGCGCCCTGTCCCGGCCTTGTGCGTCCACGCCGCGTGCGAAAGGAGGGAGGCAGCGGGGCCGCGAGAAAGAAGAGAGCGAGCAGAAGGGCGGAGGAGCGGGCGGGCGCGTCGCGAGGTCTCGCAGGGTCAGGGAGGACCGGCGCTCCATGGGGTGCAACGAGCGCCTCCAGAAACATCTTACCGTCCAAACAGACACGGAACGGCTACAAATCACATCACGCTGCATTAACTGTTCTCCGTAATTGCCTCTAATCAAACCAGCTCCCCCCCCTCCACCGCCACCCGTTGCCGTCGCCGCCGCCACCACCGCCGCGCGGGAAATCAATACTACCCGAAACGGGGCTGGCGGGGCCTGGGCGACGCGGGGTGGTTGGGTGAACAGGGGGTTGCGGGTGGTGACGGGCGGGTGGATGAACAGAGTTGTCGAATGGCGAGGATCTGTCGGGCGGGTGAACAAGTTGTTGGGTAATGTAGGGGGCCCAAACAAAGGTTCGGCGGAGGGTTTTCCCGCGTTGCTCAAATTTCACAAGTTTTAATTTAAAATAAGATGTGTGAAATATCGGCGTGACTCAAAAGTTGTCTCATAAAATATCTTTCTGTCATGAGCGGTCTATTAATTATTGACGCCATTTCGATGCAAACGTGTTAATATTTGAAGTGTGCGAGTGATTATACCATTACGCATTCTAAATGTTCTGGCGTTACTTGTTAGGTTTCTGAACTTCGTTCTCAATGCGTTTGCGAAAGTACCAACCCTCCTGGTTGCAGAGCCCTGGAAAGCCGTGTAACCCCTAATGCAGTGCGGTTGGCTGAGCCCGGAGGGCGCTCGTGTTGTCCTGGGCCGGAACAGAGAGGCGCGGGTTGCAATGACTGTTCGTGTTAGAGGCGACGCGCGAGAGGTCAGGCGTGGCAGAGAGAGCGCTGGCGAGAGCCTGGCGCGGCCTGCCCTGCCCTGCTCTGGTCTGGCCTGGGCGGATGCGGGCGGGAATGTTCGTGTCAGCGGGAGGTGACGCAATTGCCTCCAGTTGGCCGGCGGCTCCCCGAGCCGGGACCGTGAGGGCCTGAGGCAGGGGTGAAGCGGGTTAGAAGCGAGAGGGAGAGGGGTGGGTCGGTGGCGGCGGGGGTGGGCACCTGGGGGATGGGGGATGGCGCGCAGCGTTCCGCGCCACTCTGGTTGCTGGATGCCCTCTCAGTGGGCGCTTGATTGAATTAGTTGTAATTTCGTGTTGTGTCGTCGGAAGTAATTTGGGTTTGTTTTGAAAATTCGTGCTGTGGAAGTTTCGGCGTCGTTGACACCCACGTGTCCATCACTTCTGCAACGCCGATTGAGGCTATTTGCCGCCGCAATTCGCTTTTCTGTGCGTTTGAGCGGTAGCTTTTAAAATACATTATTTCTTGTCGAAATTACTCTTTGTAAAAAAACACACCCTCGTGTTTTTCTTTCCATTGATTACTTTCTAGTAATTGCATTCAAATTCATTATACGCTTTTGTGATAATTATTTCTGAAGGTTTTATCGACATAATTGTCTTTTAAAATTCTTTAAGAGTGCATTTTTTAATAGTATCTGTACATTCAAAATAATATAAGTATCGTAGGATCTGTTTCGTCGTTTTGTTATTCTAATCAGATTTGAACTCATTTGCTCAGATTTCTTATAAAATTCTTTTAGCATGAAGCATATAAAAGATGGTAAGTATTATGATGGCCGGATGCAACTTAATATTCCAGAAATAGGTGTAATATCGGCTTTCTTTTCACCTTTTATATCCTCTATTTTTCTACGAGTTTGTTTTTAGTTGCCTCTTTTATAACAGGGAGCACGTGGCAACACAACAGTTAATTCTACTAGTCATTCGAGGTCAAACAGGACAATATAATTTTTCATTAATATCTATAAAGCAATCTGTTGTCTGTCGCAATGCTGTCCTTCTATTGTGGAAATATTCGAGATGGTTTTCTGACACCTACGCAGTTCCCCAGTTGTAGCGTAGTAAGTTTTCAGTTAATAGTATCAAACTTTAATTTACACACATGAAACGTCTATATTAAAATCTTAACACTAATCAAGTCTGAAGTTGGCAGGTTACTAAGAAATCATAGCGTTTGTGTGATGTGTATTAAATATTTATAATCAAAAAGGTTCCTTTTCGTCTTGTTTTATATTATAATTAGCTTATTGGAATTTGTAATGTTAGAAGTGCGTAAAGTACGTGTAAATCTAAATAAATATTTGGAATGTTAGTCTTAGAAGTACGATTGTATTAATCTTACTACTTATACTATCTCGAATTTAGTAATTTTATTTGTGATATACGTAATTTGTATTTCAGAATAAGTAATTTCTTTTCATTATTTAAACCTTACTTTTTTTATAATATATTTGATGTTGACCATTATGATGGGTCATTCAACCACTGGGTATGGTGAAAGACAGGGTATGAAATCGCCTTTTACTGTTTTTTGTCATTCTACGGCTTAGAAATCATACTCTTGAAAAGTTCGATAAATTATGCACAAGGCTTTTTAACTAGCGTTTCTGATGAAAAAAAGAAACGAATCTCTCTGGCTGCTTATTGCTTTTTATGCGTCTAATCTCCCCCTCTTGAGCATTTCTAAGTCGCAAATTGCAGAGCAGTCACAAAGCGCTCCTTTTGTGCAGGCGGGAGGTGGGGTGTCCCCGCCTTTCAGATTTTCGCCCTCGTCGACGCATATACAGTCGAGCGGCGCTCAGCAGATTTCATCCCGAGGCGGCGCGCCGCTTCCTACAAGCCAGCCTCGCCGCCGCGCCGCGCCTCTCGGCTTAGAGTCGTCGGCGCCCGCCGGGTAACAGGCATCTGTCTGCTGAATAAGTAATGGCGTCGTAGGCAGCTGTCTACGGTATCTGGCGCTCGCGGTGGCGGTGGCATTGCCGGGGGGGCACGATATGCTAAACGTTTTATTTGCAGCCTGTGAAGTATTGTGGGCCAACTGCATGAGGTAGGAGCGGGGAGGCAAGATTCGGGCGAGTGTTGTGTTGAAACTGCGCCCTCGAGCAACCCCTCAATGGGGCGCTGGAGTTGATCCGTGGCACGTGAGCGCCGTAGTAAAGGAATCTAGGAATCACTACCGTAAAGCCGATAGCTGATGCCCCTTATTGATATTTGGCAAAATTGGGAGATACCTGGTGGTAAGAAATCCCCGCAAACCGACTTATAGGATGTCACAGGATTTCACCATCCAGCAGGGGAGGAACATAAACACCTTCCGGAATAAAACTTTTGTTTTATTTACAGTTTAAAACAGTTTGGAAACATCAAATTCTGTTTATGTTGCACATCACATTTTATGCAGGTTTCACTGGACTTCAAAGAGAATTGAAAACAAAAACAAAACAAAAAAAGCCAATCCTTGTGTGTAGCGTATAAAAGTGTTCGAACTGTATTCCTTTCGGCACATAGGATCTTAATTACATCGAAACATTTGTTAATGTAAAACACTTTCTTTTATTCTTAATTTTGACAAATTATAAAATTTCGTCGTCTTAATTCAACATAACTGAGTTCTGTAGTTGAGATCATGTTATTAAAAAACAAAAACAACCGACTCTAATTCACTAATTCATGATGTTCGAACTTCTGATTCGATTGATCGAATGTATTTTATTCTAAGTTGAGTACGCCGTCACACGTTTCCAAAGACAAAGAATCACCATGACTTTTGACACCAAACGCATCACCATGACTTTTGAAGCAATCGTCTTTCATTGATTCTAATTGTCACATGACACATTACGTAGACAATTTCGTAAAATGTAATTTGCTTCTATTCATGATCATTCATCATTGTGGGAATAATAAAAGACCCTGTAAGTCTTCAGGAAAGTCTCGTTAGTGCTTGTTGACAGATGCAGCAACCAATTCCCAGGTGACCTCGGACAGCTTGGTTGTTTGTGCGAGTAATGCTTTGGCAGGCGGAGTGGAGGAAGCAGTCTGGTGAGAAGACTCGTTAGTGCAACACCTTTATTTATTGCCGTAATCCCATTCCGCTCTTGTAGTCGTTTTATGAGATGTTCTGGGCGTGGTGTTGATGCTTCGTAGTGTCTGCTACCGGCTACGCGTTTTTTGTCTTCAGGAAACTTGAAGAATAATTAATCTTATGTGTAATGAGTCAACTAGCACGTGAAAACGGGATGGAAGCATCTGTTGCTGATATTGTATGGTTCTTTTTTATCCACCTCATAATAGTCTGTTACAACTCGAGACACTTGGTGCTGATGCAATACTACTCTTCTGAAAACCTTTTTTTTTCTGAAAAACATGTTGGTATGCAGATCGTTACGAACATCAACTATATAGTCATATTACATTCGTTTCAGGTATGGATATTTCGAGCGACTTGAAGTTTTAGAAACTAATAGCGGAGCTCTGCGTAACATCTAGATCTTTGGAGAATGAATCAATGTCGTCAGTTATGGTTGTTGATGCTCTAACTGTGATCAATAGGGTTCCAAAATACATTTTTTGATTGCATGATTTTCTTGGATCTTTTAATCATAAATGGTTGTTAACTCAAAATTAGAACTTCTATGGTATTGCTTAACTTTCACAGTTTATTTCATTTTACTGAAGCGCTGCTTTGCCATTTAGTTTTGACCTATTAGTTATAAACCTCTAGAAATACCGGGGCGGTGAAGCGGAAATATAATGCAGTGTCGCCCTCCTCGGGAGACCCAAGCGCTCGCCGCCTTCCGTCGAGACAGAGTTCCTGCATTGAGAGTAGCGCATTCCATTGCGCCACCGGTGCCGTCATTTTATATCGTTGAACTAAGCGGTATTGTGGGTGAGTTAGGGACCACCAATCTATGAAAAACAAATGATGATATACTCGAAATTCCTCATAATGACTTCGCTTGTTACCATGTGTCCTTAACTCCAGAATGCTGCCTGTGGGGGTTATCGGGTGAAAGGATAGTAAATGGCGGCGGCCGTTCGGGTTGCGCTACTCTCTGTATAGAAGGATTTTTCCAAGAATGAACCGAAGTGACAGCTAGTGCTGGCAACATAACTGAAAGTTGTGCTGTTGTGTGGCGAGCTGTGATGGAGAGCTTTTCATTTACATTCGTGGCAGTTTTCTTTTACTGATTGTGAAAGCATGTTAAATGATTTTACTCATACGTAATTAAATTTAAATATTTCCCGGACTCGCGTACGTGCATATACCTCAGCGAAACTTGGATTTCTGTATACTGAAGTTTTCACTGGAGCCATAAACACTTGACGATGAGGCGTGGCAGAACAGCTGTCGCGGCGGAGGGATACTTCTCTGAATTACATATGATGTTCTTTTGTTTAGCGAACTGTCAGTTTGGCTCTTTCTCAGGAAAATCGTTCCATATCTAGGGGCTCTAGAGAGAGTCAGCGGGCAGCGCAGGGAGTGCGGGCGAACGAGCTGGAGGACCGGCGGCGGCGCCCGGCGCGGCGGTCGCCAGAGTGCACTCGAAATCTCTGCGGGGCCTGCTTGAACCGGGCGGCGGCGGCGGTTCGCTGTGCAGCTCCGCCGGGGGGTGGCCATCGGTCTGAGGAGACAGGAAATGAAAAGGAACATCACTTTTCGCTCCATGTGATGCGACCTGCTGGGCGTTTCCTAGTTTTTTCGTCGAGATGAATGAGCAGAGTTAATGTTCTGTACATTGTCGTGCATTTTAAAAGCGCATTAAAAGTAAGCTTCGGATTTACTTTGGAGAATTTCAGTTGTTCTTTGTCATAATCGTATAGAAGGCATAGCGTTATTTTGATTAATGATGTATTGCTGTTGTGCAGTACTTACGTTATTAGCTGGGAATACTGCATTTGTAGTGCGTATTTAAATGACTTGTTTTAGAATTTTGAGGATCTATTTTACCTGCCTATTTTTACGGTTCTTAAGCCTAAAAAGCTACGCAGCTTACTTGAAAGGAAATTAAAGTGACATGCAGAGATCGGTTGGGCCTAAGCTTCGATGGCAATATGTGGAAATCCCCTTATGTGTAGAAAGTTTATTCTTATGCTCCTGCACGTTTTAAGTGTAACATATTTTTTATTTTTATAATTGTGTGTGTATTGCTTTTGTTGCACAGTAAGAAATCGATAAGTTGCAAAGTCCGGTTAAACAGACTGTAGAGCAGTGCGCGTCTTATGAACCCGCATGGAGTTTCTTATCGCGTAGGTATTCGTATGGGTTGCCTTGAAGTCGATGCGGGAGGGCAGACGCGCTCCAGGTGGTCGCGGAAGCCGGAGGGTGGTGCCTCTGCGATGGTCTCGCCCTTCCCTCCCCTCTCCACCCCCTCCTCTTTCCCGTGCCCCTTTCTTATAGGATGACTGCGGCGGCGAGCATCCAGCCGCCAGCAGCAGCAGCGGGCGAAGGCGGTGGTTTTCTCCCTCGGAACGCTGCGCCCCTAGAACAGCTGACGCTGCAGACACATCACATGTTTCTTCCGCCCCCGCCTCCCCCGCTTCACCCCTGCCGCCTCGTCCGGCGACCTCATGGCGCGGGCCCTCCCCACCCCAAGCGGCCCCGCGGCGCTGTCGCCTGCCGCCGTTCTTCCTCACTTGGCTGCCTCATTAATAAGCTGCGGGAGAAAAATGACGTCCTCATGGCGGCCTCGCGACAGCCCCGTCCCGCCCGCCGACCCTATGCCTTGGCCGCCCTTGCCTTCTCCCCTCGCTCCCACGGTTGCCTTCGCTCCCGCCCTCGCTCTTGTGCTCGTTGAAGAAAGCTTTCGACTTCCCTCGCCCTACGCTGCCGACGAATCGCTCTTCCTCTCGTTCAATATTATTCTATACGCTCAACTGGGGAGCGATGAGTGGAACTGCATTAAAACCTATGGGCTGAATCGAGAAAGACTTTCCCACTCTCACTCGCTCCCATCGCTTGAATTTCCTGTATTTTTTTAAGCTTCAGATTAAAATTCGAATGCTTTATTGTTTTTGCATAATATATTGTGCACATTAATTGGGAAAACATTTCGAATATTTTGATGTGTCACTTAAAATGTGATTAATTTCTCAGTTCACGACGCTCAGAAATTGCAGAAACACACGACTTATTTTGTCCACAAAGTTTCTTTGCCGCTTGAATTTCTAGTATTTAAAGCTACCAGTACAGAAAGCTTCAAAATTTGTTATATAGACGGAAAAATGAAATAGTATTACGAATAATAGGTTGAAAGAGAGCAAAGCGGCTCGGATTCTAGGGATAGGGTCGGATTCTGTAAAGAATGAAGTTAATTTTAGTTTCCATTTTGCTACCAATTAGATTACAAGTGACCAGGGTTGATAAACATTTCTCCTCTATATCTATATTGAAAACATCCTGGCGTGAAATCATAGAACGGAGACGATCAGGAAGTATCTTACATTGTGTATTATATATAATGAAACAGTGGTATGCAAAGAGTACTACACGTTGCAGCTAAAGAAATAACAGGGAGATAATTTGTGAAATTCATCTTCACGAACGAAAGAAGCGAGATGTAACTTTTCATTTGTCACAAACGAAAGAAGAGAGGAACGAAAAGAAGTAGAACAGGAGAGAATCGTAGTAACATAGATATAGACTTCGGAAAGACTCAAGATGCATTCATTGTAGAATAAAAGATGATTGAATGATGAGTTTTTGAATTTAGTGACGTTTCCAAAAATACCCGTCAATCAAGAAAAAACTTTACTGAATCAGCAAGTTGAAGCATGAAACAAGTAACCTATAGGGAGCGATGCGTCTACCTGTGTGGTCGAAGCCTGGCCACATGCGTAGGATCTGGTATCGGAAAATGACACCCTGTTTGTAATTTGGTCACCGGTTGGAAATACTTGACATTAGGACACACGTTTATGATCTATTCAAAAATATTTATTATACTAATAATGGCAATGTTTGAAAATCACAATAACGTGTATACTTGATCAAAGAAAGTCATTTTCTGATTGAAGAAAACTGGCTGGTAATATGAGACCATCTTATGAAATTGACTGAATTGGTCCCGAAATTCATTTTGTTGCAATTAGTACACAAGTTTGTATTATTAGTTAACATCAACTAAATGGGTGTCACATTTATTTTATGGCTTGAATAAAATAATAATAATAATAATAATAATAATAATGGTGGGTTTTGTGTTTTTTGTTCATTTGCTTTGTGTACTGTGGGCGTCGGGCGAATAGATAAATTATCTGCTCCACAAGGTTCATATGTCCACCTGCATGATTTTATACACTGTTGCCATAGTTCACCACGTACCTGGGTCCAACTCCCCAGGTGTTCTGGAGGTCTCATATTGGGAGTCCGTAGTTGAATTCGTAGCAAATGTCAGATTATGTTTACTGTAAATAGTGTTATAAATAGGCATGTCGATACTTAAACTTATTAGCTCTCATGTAATCACTTGAAAATACCGTCTCGTACCTTTACTTCAAAAATCGGCACGAAGAAATTGGTGCAAAATCACTCTACGGGAAAAAATCACAAGAGCTGCCTAAAACCGTACGCAGCACTCACACTCGATAGCAGCTACTCTTAGGGCCAGGGGTCTCGTTTTAGGAAACGGTCTCATATTCGGGGACCGGGGACCTTCGATGTGTTCTTGGTTGTACCATAGTTTTCTTTCGCGATTTTAGCGTAAACATAACGAGTGGGTTGAGAGAAATGTGTTCTTGGCTGATATTGGTTTTATTTTAATTTTAAATAGAAGCGAAATAAATGATGAAAAATAGTGGTAGTGGCACAAATTGTATTGAACTATGATTGTGAATTGCAAATTTTAACACCCGCATCTCTAATGTGTGGCATTTGTAAAAGTGCATGGTTGCTGCTCATGAAATTTGTGTTTATTTACCTAGAGGGAGAGCAGAAAGTTAAAATGGAATAGCACTTCAAAATTGATTGCTTTCGAATTTACAATGCTTTCGTATTGTGTAACTTGGTTCTGTTCTTTCTTTGCAGGTCGTTCAAAAGATTTTGACGTTGGGATATTTTATTTTTGTAGCTCAATTGACAGTCATATTTTCTAGTATGTTATCACCACATGCTGCCACGTTGATTGATAGCTGGGAAATGTGTTTCCGCTCCAGTATATCATCCGTTATACGATGATACTATAGCTGAACCGCTCGCAAAAAAACCATCATGGCGGACGCACCTTTGGTAAAGTCTCGGAGGCTGCTCCCACCCTGTGACATCTGAGATTTCCCCTCTCGGCGATAAGGAAGCGCGTAGGCGACAAGGAGAGACTGCAAAACGCAGCGATCGCGCTGACCATCACTCGTCATCACTGCCCCCTTCGTCGAAAGAGGAACTCGCACTCCCAGGAGTGTCCAAAGAAATGGATACATTGTTTGTTGGTCCATCCCATTGTGAATTATTGTCACCTCTATTCCCTACACATGCTCGCAGGATTTCTTCCATTGTTCAGCACTGAATTGTGCAAACGCTTCTCTGCCAAACGTTTCCTTTTCTTTTAAGGATGCACCAATTGTTTCTGCTGCCTCGCGCCCTTTTATAAATACCCAAACAAGTTCTATTGGATTTAGATCTGGATGGTACGGTGGAAGACGGAGAGGAATGTGGCCATGTTCAATGATTATTTGATCAACGACCTACCGATTTTCGGTGGATATACTTTGAATTATTTGTAATAATTGGGTTTTTGTGAATAACAGTAGCTACTGTCTAAAGCACTGTCACTGCTCACTAGCCACGGTCAAACAGGCACTGGAGACCGAAACTCTTCTTCAAGACACGCCTAATTTTATGTTGATCGTTTGGACAACCCCTACTGTAGAAACACGTAAGCAGCCTTCCTCACTCATCAGTTTGTTATCAACAAACTCGCAGTGTTGAATGACCGCGTGACCCACGAGAGAAAGACAAAGAGAGAGAGCTACGTTGTGACAAAGAGCGCAGGCAGGCGGGGAAATATTAGGAGCTTTGGAGGGAGAGGCCACGTTCGGGCATGCGCAGTGGAAGGTTTTTTTGAGAGTGGTAGAGCAATAGTAATAAGTGCATTGAATAATTCAAATTGTTAAAAATGTGGGAGAGATCTTCTACTATCACTACATTGCTCATATTTGAGATAACTCCTTTGAAGTCTCAGCCGTATATTTTCAATTATCGTACTTAACATTCGCGAATGGTAAGAGAAACGTCAAGGAAATTGTGCGATGGCGTCTGTACTCGGACCCAAGTCTATTGCAAGTTTTACCGAGTTTGCTATGGAGTACGAAAGCGAAGCTCTTCAGCGGGTAGAGTTACCGCGATCAGGATAGTGGGAGGCACTATTAGCTAATAATTTTTTAATGAGGGTCAACGTCTCGTTTTGGCGGTGTGTCGCAGGGTCCATTCGTCGAAAGGGAAAGAGGGACTTCACTCGGCAGCGTGTGCATGCGTTGCGGCTACGGGCGCCGGCCGCTTCGGTAGCGCTGGCTGCTGCGCAGGGCATATAAAATGCGCGAGCCGTTTAATTAATGTTGGGATTTATTATTTCACAATTTATGTATAAAAGTTTCGTCCGTCGGAATTAAAAAAAAAAAAGAAATAATTTACCACCGCAGTTGATAAAGGCCGCTTGGAAAATACGACTCCCGAGGAGGGTGGCTGGCAGGTGGCCGCTCCAAAATAATTGCCTGTCTATGGGAGGTAGATGAGATAGCGGGATGAAAGGAAGAAAGCCAGGCTGTGCTCGGGGGAAGCGCGCGACTCCGAAGGAGCGCTCGCTTCCGGGTGGGGGCGGGGCAGCGGGGGAGGCCCAGCGGGAGGACGGGAAGAAAGAAAGGAAAAAAAAAAGGAGCTGCGGGAAGAAGTTAGACGAGCGACGGGCACCGCCCCTATAGTCCGACGCGGAGCGAAAAGCTCGGAGGGAGAGGGGATTTGCGGGGCTACACTTGGCGGTGACGGCAGCGCGGCGATAGGGGATGAAGGAACGGGCTGGTGCTGCCCGATATATAGAGAGGGATGGGTTGTGACTTTTAAAAAAAGATCGGAGGGTGAGGGGGTTGCAAGGTTGAAGGCCGAACGGCGAAGAACGCATCAGTTGGTGAATGGACTTTGGAGGGCGATGAAGCAATACGGTGGCGGCGGTGAGGGGCGGAAGTTGGACACGGGGTTGAAGTAGGAGGAGAGGGCACTCGCCAGTAGACAAGGGTGACTTTAGAACCAGGTTGCTGAAGAGGAAGAACGGTGGGGCGTCAGAGGTTGAAATTGTGTAGTAGTTCCAGTTCTGTTGGTTTCTCTGCAAGCTGCAGCGGTAGATGTAAATTGACGTAGTGAAACACTGTTTTTGCACCTTCAGAGTGGGAGGGTTCTGGGACTAAGGATGTACGTTACGTATTTGTATTTCTGAGCAACCACAGTGATGCCGAATCCGAGAATCGAAGCATTGGTCTTTCTGGCAATGTGGCTGCTCCCTGACAGCATAAACATACATCCTTCGGACCTTGAAAAAAATGTCAAGTTGATATTCGTGGCCTGAATGTTGCCAGTACAGTACTATAGCCATTTGCCGGAGTTATTCCGCAACAGTATTTTTTACCTACACTTCTATTGAAATCTAAGGCCTTGGGATCTTCCGAGACAGCGCACGTCATCGACACTGGTGACAGAGCGTTATGGTGCGAGGTCGGGAAGTTGAAATAAAAAGTTGGAATGTAAGGGAGTGAGAAATAAATCAGTATAGTGCAGGATTGATCACGAGATCGAGCTTGAAATTTGGCGTATAAGATGCACTTTTGAACTTCGTTATTGTACATCTTCGACATTACAGCCTTTCTGCGATAAATGCAAACAGATTTTACCCTGGAGTGTCTTCACGTGCACCATAGGTGCAAGGTAGCAGTCAGATAAGGCACTTCTTTAAGAGAGATGCATGGCGGTGACTAAACCTCTCTCACTCTCACTCTCACTCTCTCTCACTCTCACTCACTCTCGCTCTCACACACTCACTCTCTCTCTCTCTCACTCACACTCACTCTCTACAAACATTTTACCTTCCATCGAGAAAATTAAATTTGCAATTGAATCTAAGAGACGAATATATTTTGAAGGTGTCTTTTTTAAAATTAAATGTTAATGGTCCTCAACTAGCCCTTACCTCATTTTACCTTTCACTAAGGCTGCCATATGACCCTTTTTGTTGTACGTCTTTCTTTGCATTTGTTTTGTATTTCAATATATTTTAGCAGACTAGTCTAGATGGTTTTGCGATTTTATAATATTTTGAGATGTCGCCTTTAACAATAGATTGAAGTGTCCTTAAACCTATTCTGCATCGTTCATTGAAAATTTGTAACGCCTCGGTGAGGACGAGATGTTGGAAGGGAAGGTGACAGATGAGACCAATGAATGGAGAAAGATTGTGACATTAGTCAATCTTGGAAGTGAAGAGCACGAAGGACTCGAAATACGAATTAAAGATGAAACAATACAGAGGCATTTAGAGTGAGGGGAGTGTGCGGTGCAATGTATGAATTGACGACGTAAACAACATTGAAGTGTAATGTCGCAGTAATGCTTTACGAATATTTTCTTCTGCAATGACACGAGGAAGATTGAGAACGCTTGTGCCCTCCGATTATTTATTTTCCGAATCCTAGAAAATCCCATGAGGCCGTTTATACACTTTTGATCAGCCCAAGGGTGGCATTCTCTAACGGTGAATGTCGAAGGCAGACATCACATGACATACGGTATCAGTATTTCTCTGCAAACATTTGCTTGGTCCTAGCAATTTTATTATCGAAGCGGTTGCACCTTGGAACCCATTACTTGTAATCGACGGAGAAGGTCGCTTTAAAAGTAAACATGAAATCAAGTGAAACAGAAACGAATATGAAAGGATCTTCCCCAGAACATGAGTGGTCTCACTATAATGGAGGTCCTTAGGGACGAGTCCAGTAGTTGCGGGTGTAGCCTCTGGGACTTTCCAAGGGGCGACGTCGCGGCCGAAGCAAGAGATTGAGGAGGATAAGAAGAAAGAAGAAATAAAAAATAACCTCTTGAGATAAAAGCAGCGGCGTGGCGGGAGCATGGGGGGATGGGACGACGCGGAGAAGCGTCGCTCGGTGTTCAGGGGAAAGGGGACACTTACTGGCTGTGCTTCTGGATGACACGGGACGGTGAGCGTTGGTTGGGGGGCGGTGGCCCAGCGTCGGTGCCTCCCAAAATAAACGCAGCGCGCGCATCTGCCACACGTAGGTCCAGGCGGCGCGCCACGTGGGCACACGTGGGCCCCTAACGAGAACCGTGTCCCCGGCGGCGGCGAAGGCGGCGGGGCGCGGCTCCAAGCCTCCGCCGAAGAGGAGTTCCTTTTCATTCCTCTTCTCTTCCTCCTCTTCCTCCTCCGTCGACGCGGGAGACGAAATGCGGTTAGTAGTTCAAAGAAGAGGGTAAAGGCTTCCCGTGAAAATGGGGATTGGTCACCAGCATCCGAAAACTCTGAAACCCCGGGGTCACTAGAAACAGTAATAAATTACGCCCATTAATGTTTTTAGAAAGTTATTGGTTGGAAAGGCTATTGTCAATGGTTAATACAAATTGTGTGCAAATTAGGGAAAGAGTGAAGATAGGTACTAAATCCATAAGTTCTCATCAGTTTGGCAGTACTGAAAAACGAAATTTTCGCCTAAGGCCCAATCTCAATCTGTCTTCACTGACATTTGTTCGTTGCTGACTCCAATATAAGATGAAGTATTTCTACCCAGTAAATTATATTTATTAGTTATCACAAATTGAACTAATCGATATGCCACGCGTATCTTTGTCAGTATGAATGAGACTTATGTCAGTAGTGATTCAATTTTTACTTTCTCGCACTTATGCTTTTTGCTCATTATATGCGAACAATCTCAGCAGAATTTTTATAATGTACATTAATTATTTTTATTTTTAATATTTGTCGATGAATGAAATTCATTAGTGACAAATTGTGAAAAATTCAATGTACATTATTGTATTTTATAATATTAAAATAAGACGAATTTTGGTTTTGTTTAAAATGCTTCTTACTGATATGTGGGAAGATTGCGTTAAAGCCTTAATACACTATTACCTTGCTGGTTCTAAAGTCTTGCTGAACTTTGAGAAACCTCTAAGTGATTTTAGAAGAGGAATAATAAGATTAAGATTGAATAATAATAATTAATAATAATAATAATAATAATAAAAAAATTAAGCCAATGCAACACAATTGGAAAAAAGGATTTTGACTATCTTTTCCACGACGAGTTCTGTATGTTGTTTTTCCACGAAACAGAACACTATCGTTTTCTCTCAGGCGCTCATGTTACGTGAACGCTTTCGTGTTCATATTACGGAATTGCCCTGAAATCCGTGGTTTGTGAGCCCTCCCAAGACTTATTGCTGAAGGGATCCGGTATTTGGCGATTGGGGCCAATTTTCGACTTGATCAAGGGTAGATAATGGATGGGAAGGAGGGTTGTTTCCAGAATAAAGGCTTTGTTTACGAGCTCTTCTCGCTGAGAGAAGCCTCGCTTTACCATCCATCGAGATAATACTGAATACTGGCATATTTCTCCAGAGTTCACGTTGTCAAATTTATTTCTAGCGAGTAAAACACGAGATCCGATCAACTTTTTATAGCTGCAACTTATAAGTTTCCTATCAAATTTGATTTTTAATCGGACGTATCAATTATGACTCTAAAATTTTTAAATGTTTGTATTTCTTCTGCTATAATTCTACTGATAATATAACTTCTATTTATTCATTCATTTACGTTGATGTACAATACAGTACACTACAAATTATTTGATACCAAATTTTAAAAAGCACTGCTCTCGACATTTTTACCAGTTGTTTTCATTTGTTGCCTCCAGCTATACGAGGATTGAAGGTTCGTAATTGTCTGTGTACCATCAGCATTAAAGCGAAAATATTTTCATTGGTTTCTTCGTTATTGGTAATACACACACACAGTCTCACACGTTTGGGATAATACGTGGCCCGCGGCCGTGTAACTTTCACAGTTCGAATTTAGAACTTCAATTTCGCTTTCAGTTGTTGCACGTAATAAAAATAATTTTGTACGCAAATGACTCGGTCAAGCTTGCTTCTCAATGTGAGTTTTTTTTTTCTAATATATCCTCAACTCTTTATTCTGAAGAGGAAGAATGTTCAATTCTGCTCGCGTTAATTAATTAATCCATTGAAATGTAATTTATCAGAAATGCTAAGTGTTCTGGAATAAAAATGCGACATGATTTTGATTCGGAAATGATTTAATTTGCATGAAATTCACATGAAATACATGAACATGTCAATTGGTGTTTTATATTCGTTTTCTCTTTATGTTATAGGTAAGAAAACGGAGAAAAGGCGTCTGTGCCACAATGTGTCTGTAAGTACAGAATTAAGTTCGATTTCTGCACGGATTTGGAATTATTTTTATAAACATTGAATATGGAACGTGTCAAGATTAGTCGCAGAGGGGTTACGCGAGGATCATATCTATGCGCAAGGATCATATCTGTTCTCGCTATACGTAGTACGATGATCGAGGCAAAGGGTTTATCTTAAAGAATTAGTCTCCTTCACTAATACTAACCCAAGTCGTTTACATGGTTACAATCGTAATCCGCGTCCCTTTCCTAATTATTTTCCTTTTGTTTTCAATTTGTTTCTTTTTGTATGTAGTAAGTGACCTTTACTCGTGTGATACTTGACTGTCTGGGATGAGTCGTGTCACACTTGCCGAGTTGACGTTTGGGTCATCATCAGAGCTTACTGCTGGTGTGGCCTGAAGAAGGCCGAAACGTCAGCTCGACCAACTATGACGCGGCTCATCCCGGACAGCCAAGTATCAAATGACTCCTGTCGTGAAAGCCTACGAATCCTTGTGTTGTCTGTGTTATATCCATATTTATTGAAATATTGACATTTAATATGGATCATAGAGTCCAACTGTGTGTATGAAGTCGCTACGAACACGAAGAGATTGATAACGATCTAAAATCGAACTGTTATCTATTATTTCTTTTTCTTTCCTCTCTTTCCCTTTCTTCTTCCTTCACCTCTCCCATTCCGAATGACTAGAACCCATCACTATTCACCTCTGTCACCGCAACCATCACCATTGCTTTCCCCATTATCTCCTCAGGGATAGGGCTTGGTGCATTGCTGCTGCCCCGCCCCCTCCTCCTCCTCCTCGTGCGACGCCCTCTGCTGCCACCTGCCTCGCACATCCCTTACGCGGCGGCGGCGGCGGGCACGGCGGGTGAGGGAACCGGTCGTCATTGTGCGCAGCCATTCCCGTTAGCGCTTTAGAGGCCGCTGTTCGTGCGCCGCCCCGCGGGCCCGGCTTCGAAGCCGACCGGCTACCTGCCCCCGCCTCTCGGGCTGCGCGGGCGAGATCGCCGTGCACTCGTAAATGCGGCGGCGTGAAACCGGTTCCCGTCGCCCTGGGCGCGCGCCGGGTATTAATAGAACAGTCTGCACTAAGCGCACGCATGCACCGTTCGGTCGACTTCCACTTGTTCTGTCCTCGGGGATGTTGCTGCTCGATTGTAACGTTGTAATGGATTCCATATGGTTACTTTCAAGTAGTGGTAGGCTTTGTCTTGGAGTGGATGTCTTCATTTTTGTGGCAGTACATGAATCTTTCGTTGACTATTCCATGTTCTCTAACGGTGAACACTTCTGAATGTGAGCTTTCCCCATTTGATGCTGTTTTTATTTATTTAAGATGCTACGAGCTTCAAAAGGAAGCACAAGGCTTCCTTTTGTTCTGACTATGATTTGGCATGAGCATTTTTCTTCATATGCATAAAATTGCTTCATTCGAATTTTGTATGTATCTTTCCTGCAGTTGAGTTACATCCTATGTACTGGATAAGAAAGACCGGCGCTCAGCAATTTGAGTAGCAGTTACCAAAATATCTGGAGAACAAGTAGCAAATGTAACAGGGTAACGTTTTCGTAAAGTAGCGGCCAGCGCTCTGCTCAAGAGCAACATAAAATTCAGACAGAACAATAAATGAAATATTCAATTTTTTACTCACATTTTATTGCTTGCTACTGCCTTCGATGCGTAGTTTGATATACCTGCGTAACGTATAACGTGTGGTTACGAAGGAAATATGAAAACAGTTGAATGGTGCTACATGTTCTCTTATGGAGGGAATTGTGGGAGGGAAATCTGAAAAGACAAACAGAGTCAAGTTAACAACTAGTTAATTTATAAATAGGTCAGTTTGAACATCAAAATTACGAAAAAAGAAAATCAAGTACGTACCACGGGCGTTAATCATTTACATGACCGTGTTCCAAGGCGCAAGGAAACTATGCAGCCTCCGACCTTGGAGGTGTCTGTGGTTTTGTTAGATACCCAGCAACTCGGGAGAAAATATTGCAATATTCCTTAAGACTGTTAATTGTTATTTATGCACCAAGGGCCTTATATGGGATCTAATGATCGAGCAGCGACAAAAATCCCGAGAACTTTTGGCCTGATAAATAACCATTGCCAACAGATGATAATGACGATCACGAAGTACGCGAGCAGTGCGTAGTGCAGTGAATTACTTGCAGGCTGGGATACGCCTGCTGGTAATCGTCCGGAGCGCTCTTGTGCAGCCCGCATGACCCCCGTGGGTCGCTGCGCCTCGCGTCCCGCGTGCTGTCTCGATCAAGGCCGCCACCCTGGTGCGGCCGCTGCACTCGTTGACCCCTGCCTCTGCTCCGCGGCGCTGCGCGGTAGCCGGCGCGACGCGCCTTGCGCGAGAGCGCGCCGTCCCGGACTGCGTTGTCCAGGCGAAGGGAAGAAACTGTTTCTGAAATTGTCGGGTTATTGTGGACCTTAAATCTCGAGATGGAGGGGGATTCTAGCGGCCGGCTGCTCTGATCGGTAGTTTTCCATGGTTTCTCCGATCAACACCAGGCGAATGCCGGAGCAGTACCCTAACAAACGGACCACAGACCTCGCGCGATCTTTCCTTCCTCTTCCTTCTCCTATCCTCTCTCCTTACATACACACACACACACATACACACACACTTACACTAACATGCACTACACTACCACATTTTCCGGGAGACCGGTCTGGAGCTTAAGAGTTTGACCCGGCTGGGGCGGTGCCCCGCTGGTGGGAGAGTCCTGGTTTGGGGGAAACCCCGTTAGCCGACAGTGGGTCGGCGCCGGATCTCGCCATCCAGCGGGGGAACATCACCTCCATTTCCCGAGAAAGCATGCACTATACTTACGGGAACAATGAACAAATCCGTTGACGCGTCCGGAAACACGAGAAAATCAATCAATCAATCAATCAATTGAGATGGATGCAAATGATGGAGCAGGAACTTCGATACCGATAAAAGACACTGTCGAATCCGGTTATAGTGAACTCGGATATAGTGTTCACTCTGGTGAACACTATATCAGAGGGTGACTTAAGTCCTTTCGCTTACATTACAAATATGCATTAGAAGTTCGGTTATAGTGAACCTGAACCTCGGCTGTGGCGAACCTAGAAAATAAAACGTCCTGAAAATCATTCTCTCCTGAAAAAGAATATATCGCCTCAGTGCCACAAATTCCAACACCAGGCAGCTTGAATTCCAACAGTGCAAGAGGCAGTGAAGGGTGTTAAGACTGCATCACGATAGTTAGACACAGAGATCAATGTGTTATCAGTTATGGAGAGAACACGAATTCTGGAGAAGTATCTTGAGAAATTACTAATGAAAAAGTACAAAGCAAACAATTGAAAAGAAATTGATTTTTTAAGGAGAAATAAAGATATTGAAATTTTCAGTTCGTGCTGTTAATGTGTTTTGCTGTATCTGTATGTTAATAAATTTAATCTTTATGGAGAAATTGTGTTTAATTTTAACATCGGATATAGTGAACTAAAAATGTTAGTCCCCAGAAGTTCACTGTATCCGGAGTCGACTGTACTTTCTGAAAGAAAAAAGAACCCGAAAACAATGTGATTGAATATGGATAGCACGTGTTCAGACAAGATATTGGCTCAACAAACGTCTCACCGGGATCTCAATCGCTGAGTTTCGATTATTAGAGTTTGTGCATACCGTAGCGGATGGCGATCTTCTGCGCATGCGCAGATGCACAAAAATGATGCGAAACTTGAACTGCGCATGCGCAGAAGATCGATAGTGCTTTAACTTTAACGTTCGAGGATGCACCAACTCTCTAGTGTCGCGTCACTTCTTTGCTGACGTTGGCGGTACCAGTATGCTACTTTTCCGATGAAAACGTCCATGCTATCACCTCCATGATTCTCAAAGGGAATTACGAACGTACCGTATTACGTAAAAGATCTCAAGCAAAGATCTGTGCGTATATCCCGAAATTAAGTGATAGGTGACAGTGTCCGAATAGACAGACAGCATGAAGCCAATCATTAGGAACTAATATTTATTTTCTTTTCATTTTATAGCGATGCCTTTTAGTGCAGACATTAATTTTTATGTTATGACAAAAGTAAATGATCCGTTTTTATATGACTCCATTTTTATATTTTCCGTTTATTTCGAATAAGTCATTTTTTACCCTTTCTCGTCATTGTAAAGCATTTTTTCGCTGATGTCAACCATTTGAATATCATTGTAATGGTACTTAATACAAATAATATTTACGAAATCCAAGAGCGCGAGTTGTTCATCCAAACTGGTTTTGATCACATTTTGAACGTCATTTTTCTTTGCTTTTAGAGCATTTTAAAAACATTTTAAGAGTTTTTAATTGATAATTTTTGGGTGATGTTTTAGACATAAAAAGTCGTGAACCAAGTTTTTGGTAACATGGAATCACAAAATGTGAATTCTGAGTTTAGAATGTGTTAGAGGATGTAATTTGCTACCTACAGATTAAGAATTATCCACTTTTGGTATCAGCGACCTACAATACGATTTTTTCTGGCAAACATTGCCGGTTTTCGCCGCATCATTACTATCTGTACTATGTAGATAGTATGCGAAAGAACAGCAAAAGTTCCTTGCCCTACTGCTGAGGCTTCGGCACCTTTGGCAAATACCATATACTCTAGTCGTGGTTAGGCAATTACGAAAGAAAAGGTCTTTTTATTTACAAAATGAGACCATGTGGATGACAAAACTTCATTGCAATCGCTGACAAGGTGCAGATGTCTTATAGCATAAAATCTTAAAGTTATCTACACTGCTACACGAGCGTTAGTTGCTTATTTCGGTTTGAAGGGTACTCCAGTCATGGTTCCGTTTCTTCTAAAATCTTCAGAACATCGCCTTCGACATTGTTTGTGATTACGAATTGAACATCTTCCAATTTTTTAAAAACAATTATTTTGGAATAATTACTCCCCAAATCTGGACTCACAATTTCATAATTCTCAATATAAAAAAGTTAAACAGCAAAATTAAAATTTTCCACGCGCTACTTTTATATCTAAAGAAAAAATAACAAAATCAAAGAAATATAATGCACGAATTTGATGCAACCTAATTTCATAATAGAAGTTAAACGAGTCGTGAAAGTCGTTGATGGCGGGGTATACAGGTCATATTCATTGTATTAATTAGAGATCACTTTTATAGCCTGTATACATTGCGGTGACAAGTCATGGGATAGCAATATGAAAATATACAGATGGCAGTAGTATCGCGTACTAAGTGTAATACTTGATGGTGCTGCTTGCTAGGCCCCGCTCGCACTCACAATGATATAGGTAGGCAGGGCATCGCAGTTAAAACAGCGACAACGTATCACAAATATTTATATTTGTGGGTTCTTGGAAGCTAAGTCCCTTCACAAAACGGCAGGATGGTGAATCAGCACAAGTGAGAATAAAAAGACAATGTTTTAGCAAATGTCGAAGCAAGAATCCTTTACTTACAAATAAAATTCCATGACAGTGACGTGGAGATCTCCGTCCAAGTGCACGGTAGCTCAGAGAGTCCCGCGGGCGGTGCCCGCACGCGTACTTTATAGTACTCAGGGCTTTGTCCATCGGACGCTTCCACTTGGGTGGCACGTGGACCCCCTCCCCCAGAAATGACGTGGCCACAGGGTATCGAACCGCCTCTCTGTGCTCATGCCTCTGCTCCGGACATATCGTCCGTCACCTTAAGGGCTTACTCTTGGAGCTGGGGCTGCTAGCGGGTGACCTCATGCCTTAAGAATCCACGTGCCTAAGTGTCCATACTGATGGATACTTCCCAGTTAAAAGCGTCCTGATGCAAACTCATATAATGATTATATGCAATTACATATAATCATTACAGTAGTGATTACAATTACGTACAATCTTTACAGTAGTGATTACAATTACGTACAATCATTACTGTAGTGGTTCAATTACATATAATCATTACAGTAGTGATTACAATTACGTACAATCTTTACAGTAGTGGTTACAATTACGTACAATCATTACAGTAGTGGTTACAATTACGTACAATCATTACAGTAGTGGTTACAATTACGTACAATCATTACAAAAAAGTGTAAAAGAATAGTGCATTAACAGAGCTTTCATTTGTACTCGGGTAGTTAGTGTGAAAAGGTATTTGAAGTGATTTTGCTGCACGTGGGGAATGAACATACGTTGAACGCGGAATGGTAGGTAGTTGGAGTGAGACGCATGAGGCATTCCATTTCGGAAACCATTTTCGGGAATTTAGTGTTCCGAGATACACAATATCAAAAGTCTGCCGAGCATACTTAATTTCAGGAATAACCTCTCACCACGGACAATTTAGTGGCCTACAGATAGTTCCTGTGATAAAATGAAATTCTATGAAGTGTAAAACTTGTTACGGAATATTACATAAATACTAAATATTTGTAAGCGGGAAAAAAATAAGTCGCTGAAGAAAATTCCTATTTAGTACTTTTTCTCTAAAATGGAATCGCTAGTAGTTCTTTTTGTTTTTACCGAAAACGGGTCTGAGAGTCGTCCTGGCCCACCATAAACCGTGGTTGCGTCTCTTGTACGCAATTTTGTAGTAACCGAGGTTGGCCTAAACCAACTCAATGTATCTCTTCGTTGCGATTTGCGAGAACAACTAATCCGTAGATTTCGCCCTGTACAATATCCAACTGTGCTCAAGTTAAATCGTCCATTTTTATCGCCATTTTTATCCCTTCCCTAGCCGTGGCTAGAGCTCAGCATCCTGTGCCGGCACTTCTCCACTGTCTGTGATGTCGATCGCCGCGCTCTTCGACTGTTGTTGGATGCCACAACAGCAGCACCAGCACCCACGCAGCATGTTGGAGCGTTCCAAAACACAACTGGAGGACGAAACAATAAAATCTGGAGTTTTATAGTCGATCTGATAGAGTTGGAAAAAGTAAGTGGCCGTTATTCCGAGCTTCGGCGATACCATCGCCAGCCCGTCGCCCGATGCTATCGCCCTGTCGCTCCCTGGTGCTGCCCGTCGCCCGTCGCCCGTCGCCGCGCTGCCGGCGGGCCCGTTTGCGCCTTTGTCTGCGGGAGGTTGCGCGCATCCCTCCAACGCGCCGCTTAAATTTGTATGGAGATCTTTGTTATTTATAGGTATAGCACAAGCACTTCCACTTTTGTCTTCCTGTTTTTCTGCTCCGTTTCTTATCTTTTCTCTTGGGGGTTTCTCTGTTGTTCTCTGTATTTCACCTCTTTTTTCCTCTTTTTCTCTCGCCGGCTGGCTTGTTCTGAGTTTTGGATTGCTATTTTGAATTTGAGATGTGACTAGTCTTTATTTATTTATCTATCTTTTTGTTTGTGTTCCGGATCTCCATTTTCTTATCTAATGTTGAAAATGGCGAAGTTGAAATACATTTATGTTAATTCATGTATGTATACTTAGCTCATAAATGCGTACTTCAGGGCATGACGTGTCGGCAAACATTAATATGTGCACGATCTAAGGATATGAGTAGAGTAGTGTCGCACTCTGTATGCGAGGCCGAAGCACAGTCAGATTTCACATTTTCATTTCCGGCAGCGACGCAAAACCCGCTCTCGTGTGGTCGCCCCTGACGCGCGTAGTCGATGAGCAGTAGAGGTGGATGCAGCGCTGTCCCCGCTCCGCCGTTTTGCGATATGGGCCTCGATTCGGCGCATCGGCCCTCCATTACTGTAATTGCTTGAACAAGGATTGTTGACTTACTGCCGAGTGAATGCTGATGACTCGACGGAGTTATTTTAAAATATTCATTCGCGCAGCCGAGCTTCTTTTGAAGTGCCGGGACCCACAGAAAGAATATTGATGCGTGGTGGCAGGGGAGGCTCTGAGCGCGGGCGTGGGTGTGGGCGGGGCGGGGCGGGGCGGGGCGGGGCGGAGCAGGGTAGGTGGAGCTGTGACGGTGACGGTGGCGGGTTTGAGCTGTGCGCGGCACGCCAGGAGAAACGGAATATGATGTAGGACACGACTTGATACGACGCGATGCACCTGGAAGGAGCGGGACTCTGTTAGTTTCTTCTTTTGTCTTTCTATCTTCGTGCGGATTCTGGAGATTCCTTTTAGAGCTTTTTTTTCTTTTGTCTTCATGTCCTGTAATAATTTTTGGCCGTCAGTATCCATGAGAAAATTTAATGAATATGACTGTTTAAGTTTTGCTAGTAACATGTGCATTTTGTCTCGAACTATTTTAGTACGTTACCTTGAATGGTCCTTTAGAGATGGATACATTCTCGGAATGTAGGGATGTCATTCAGTATTGAAATAATGCGTTTACGTTAGTAGTGGCTTGATATTTCTGTCCGGTACAAAAGAGGAAAGTAAAACTAAAATAACTGAAGTGTGCAACTCAGTAAAATATGTTTACATGTGTGGACCAACACAGGCACATCACACATCATCACAAGTTTGTAAGCTATATTTATATATCAAGCTTTACGTGCGCAGAATGCAAAGTAAATTATGTGCAGCCTCTTTACAATGGCGCAAGTGACGGTGAGACTCTGCATGGTCACGCCCATCGTCTATCAGACTCCCACCTCCTGCGAGCTGGTAGCTACCGCCGCAGCGGCTGCTTTAACTGCTGCATTATCTCGCCAACAGATGTGGCGTAGTAGATGTGTTTACGTTCACAATGACAGAGGTACAGGGGCCGAATTGCACGAGCGGAACGTACGCGTTTTTAATTTGCATTAAATTGCTAATTACGCGTGCAAAAAAAAAGTTTTTATTTTTCAAAATAATGATGACAATTCAGCCGTCGCCACTGCCCGTGAAAGCGGTGGCCGAAGAAACTTCCAGTGACATACAGTGTATTCTGGCAAGAATGAAATTTGTGGAATCTTTAGAAAGAATCTACAGAAAGTTTTACTATCTGTAATACAATTATTACTATTATTAATTATTGTCATCATTGTTATTCCCACTTTGAGACTCCTAAATTCTCTCGGGGCTCTCGCAGTTTGTCAGTTTTTCGGATCTTCAACGCTTTTCGGGAGATTTTCTGCATTACTGGGATGAGTCGTGATGGGATAGTTTATTTTCTCATCGCCTGGTCTTCGAGACGGAAATGAGGACGGGATAGGTAAAACTGGGATAGCGCGTGAAACGTGGCATTATTCTTAAGTGCTGCTCCGGCATTCGCTTGGAAGTGATCAGGGAGTCTACTTATGAGAGCAGTCGACCTACGAATTTGATTTCGGCTCACTGATGTTACACTCATCAAATAAATTTCTGGCCTCAGACCTATGACTAGTACCTTTCCGGCCTCAGACCTATGACTATCACTAGTTTGCTCAAGCCGGAAGGCGTTGCATTAACGGTCGCCGCCACCAATTTTGATTAACAACATTTTGATGAATGAATTTTCGGAAACTGAAGAAGTTCAATGTTATATTTGCTTCATGGAACTACAGTATTGAAGATAGATATCTTTACTTAATAAAATACGTTCTTTGAAGGCAGATCTTCAAATAAGGTCATGTACAATTTTAGGGAAAAACTAGTTATTTTCGCGTAATTTTCGCTTGAAATAAAAGGAATTTATAAAAAAAAGTTATCAGAAACTGTCGGTGGCTCATCAACTATCACGGGAACGATGATGTTTGATCAGAGAATATCAATTTTAGAGAAAATCGACTGACCGATTTAGGCGCTAGTGTTTACCACTAACGGACGGACCGATGGACGGACGGACGTTTGCCGTCAATCGATTTTTCCGAATCAAGGACCCACAATACAGGAAGTAATTTACTCTATATAGCAACTGGATTTATCCATTGTTCCGTTGTCAGGGCCCGTTAACAATAAGAGTTTGTTGTTTTTGCCGAAAATTCGAACGTTTTCCGGCACACATTTATATAACTTTCTGTTCTTAGGAAGTGCGAGAAAGTAAAAATGACTGAAATATTTTAATTTTTTTCTTTGAATTATTTTGTTTTTTTTTTTTTAGTTTCTCGGTCCATGTCAATTTTAATTTTTGAAAAATAAAACTACAGAAACAATTTCATCTTTCATTTACATATTGCTCTAGAATGCTGTTCTTCATTGTCTTGTGCCATTTTGGTTTTTTCATTTCCTTAGCAGCTTCATGTAGTTTAGATAGCGACTATAATTATTTCTTAATTTGACAATTATTTTCCTTTCGTTTGTGTCGAGTATTACTGACTACTACCGTTTACGTAATTATTGGGCGCTCTACTGGCCTTTTAGTGTGTACGGCTGCCGTCACTCATCGCTCTCCGTTGCTGCCGGCCGCGTCCCAGTAGTAGCGCTCGCCGCGCCGCGCCGTGACGTCGCCCGTCGCTGCCCCGCGCGTCCTGCAATCTGCTCCTGCTCGTTAATTCATCCCGTAGTTATCTTCATCCCGCGAGGCGAGGCGTCCCCCGGCGGGCTGGCATTCGGCGCCGAAACGACCGTGGAGAGGCAGCCGTGACTCCGGCCGTATTAATCATTGCTGCAGAGGGCCCGAGTTCCCCTCCGAGGGAGACTCGATGGCGGACCATTCACATATTCTTTCCTGTCACATATGTATGTATGTGTGTGTGTGCTGGATCTTTCGAACATGTTGGAATCCGAATGAAACATACGGAATGTTCTTTTTCTTCATGAATATTTGAATAATAACGAGCTCGTACTATCGAATTCTGTAAGGAGGGAGTGGGCAAGAGAAGAGGTTATTTGAAACGGTCATCAGTCTTCGTGCTTCTACATGTGGCTTGGAGTCCATCAATTACTCCACATTTTCTAGGAGTCATTACAGTCTTACATTATGTGCAGTTCACGAACATGTGCATCACGCGAAAGTGTGTTGGTTATTTTTTTTTTCTTCCTTTTTTCGGACATTTTCAGTGATATTAAAGAAAAGTTTTAAAAAAGAACTCTTTCATTTCGCTTCTAATTAATCGCGGTCAACTATTTTTTTTAAATTCGTCGTGTAAAAATGGCACAAGGTCTGGCTTTCAAACAAGTTTTTCTCTGCGAGCTGTTGTGAATCCAGGCTGAAGCCCCCCCAGTGCCATCACGCATACCCGCGGATTCGAAAAGCGTGCCGGCGAGGCTCGTGTCGGCGACCGAGGGCCATGAATTCACAATGCATTTCGGTGCAAGTTTCCCATTAAAACTTCCGTAATTAAACGATTTAATGTCGGAGGAAGCTTAATAGCTCGCGGCACCTTAAAAATAAAGCGGCCCCGACATTCGTCTCCCGAGGGGCAATTTATTTCTCCGGGTCAGATAATTCGGCGCAGGCGCACCCGGCGTCAGGCGTCACGCCCTGCCGCCGCCCCCGCCCCCGCCACCACCACCCACCACCACCACCACCGGTCGCTTTTTTTTACGAAGGCCTTGCGCGCCGTAAACAACACGTGGCGGGGAGGACGCAATTAAGGATGCGGTTAATGCGGGATGCGGAGAGCGATTTACGATTTCAATTGCTTCCTTCCTTCGTTGATC
Organism: Teleogryllus oceanicus; assembly: GCA_964035755.1. Classification (NCBI taxonomy): domain Eukaryota; kingdom Metazoa; phylum Arthropoda; class Insecta; order Orthoptera; family Gryllidae; genus Teleogryllus; species Teleogryllus oceanicus. The sequence continues at coordinate 93,176,468 of CAXIVR010000004.1, forward strand.
TGGGAGCCTTGAGAAATGTTTTGAATTGAAAATAAATTACACGCGAGGGTGAATGTTAAACGTGTTATTGCTTTTGTAAAAGACGTTTGCACGTGAGCAGAATGAGTTACAAAGTTCTCGAGTGTGGTTCTGAAGTTTTCATGCTTTTTCGGTGGGCAAACTGAACAGTGTACTGCAAATGTTCGTCCTGTCGGCGCCAGATGATGGAGGAAAACGTTACTCAAACATAAAAAAGGAGTTATGTGGTTTATGGAAGTGTTTCTCCAGGCATAGTTAGTGCCATGAAGCATATTCGGAAATTGAGGAAGGAATTATGGTAATTTGAAGATATTTAAGTTAAGAGTACGTACTTCGTGGGTGAGGACACATTTTTATAATTGCATCGACATTTTTCTTTTTTTCCCCATGTGTTATGATTGAGAAATATCACTTGGGATTGGTACATATTTCAAACTAAACGATATTTACTTCGAAATTAACATATTTTATCCATGATGTGTGAGTGCGCAGGCACCTACGTGCGAATGTTTTTCTTTTTTCAGGCAGTTCATATTTTCATTAAACTTCCCACCTTCGTCTTGAAGAAATTTTACGTAATGAATCCTATCTGAGTATTTCATGTTTTATTCCTTTCCACACGTGAATCATCATAAGTGAAACAGAATTTAAACAATTGTGAGTACCATTTGGTTTATTCCAGCAACAGCAGAATGTAGACATGATTCTCAGCCAAAATAGTTTCACGAAGCGGTAGAGATCTATTTGGTTGAATCCCGAACCAAATTGAATATGTAGTGAATCATTTCAGGGCTATCCTCGCCAGGAGAACTCGGGTCAAGAATTCTAGCTGGGGCTCTCCTCGTAAAAACTTTAAGTAAACTCCTTGCAATGTCGATCACGTTTTCTCTCATCTCACCCAGCTCATAATCTCTGGCCTGCTACAGCTGGCGGTGCCACACAACGGAGTGTGCCCGCTGCTACGCTGCGAGTGACGATTTGAATTAAAATTGTTTATTGATGTCAACTTTTGGGTGAGACATTACCATGTAATGCATTTCGCGTTCATGACAGACGGTTAATTAATTTACTATTTCCTTTCACCTTTATACTTGAATGTTTAGTAAGTATGCGTACTGTTTTAAATTCGCTCTACCATGAATATCAGAATGTTGGGAAGGAATAGTTCTTACCATTTTCTTATTAACGCTCACGATAATTTCTTCCATCGTTTTTGCTTAATTGTTTTGTTTGGAACAGCTTTTCTCCCCTTGTGGACTACCGTACCTGAGTGTGCGGAAGCGGCAGGCGTGCGGTTGTTGGGGGTGGGGGGAGGGTCGCGGACGGCGACACGACAGTCGGCGAGTGTTGCGTGCGCGCGGTGCGACGCCTGGCGCGGCACGGCCCAGCCAGGCACAGCGCTGCACGTCCAGAGTGGAGCCGAGAGAGACGGCGGCGCAGAGCAGGGTTGGACAGCCCAGCACGTCGCTCTTTGTGACGCCAGCTGAGCTGTTTACCGCTACGGGGAGGGGCGAAGCTGCAGGCGAATCCCACATGCGCGCGTTCACCGTTGCGCAGTCTTCCGACCCGGTGTTGTTCATGCGTGTGTATGTATCTGTGTGTGTCAATCGGTCGAGACCATTGTATTGCAATTTAGGGAGCGTGCAATTTGATCGGGAAAACGACGCAGAACCTTCAAAAGTGGCACCTTCCGGTTTTGGGTTGTAGATAACATATTTGATGTAGGCGAAAATTTCGGGTAGTCTATTTGCATATCTATTTGCGGGGAGAGTGGAGATTCACTTCGAAAAAAGTGTAAATCAATGCACGTTCGTAAAAATCATAAAATCATCAAAACAACTGTAGTGTGCCACACAACACAACGTATTAATGGTTTTTCTGTAAAGAAAATTGCCTAGGACTTTCCCTTGTATCTATGTCTTTATTTTGTCTCCAAATTTGAGACAAATAAAATGTGGGTTGTCGTGTCAGATTTAAACTTTCTGCAATACCTTGTTCATATTTGTTAGCTCAAACTTTCCTTCAGTTGTCTTCACATTAGGGCACATACCTCTGCGTTTTGAAAAATGACTACTACACCATAATGTGTTAATTCACCATACTGTGATTGTTTTATTCACCATATTGTTTTTCTCAAAACGACATTTACGAAAGACTTAGTGAGGGTCTTTGAACAAATGCAGCGGAGTTGTATCTAAGATAAAGAATATAAAATAAAAATATTGTCGGATATATTATTTTTTTGGCATAGATATAATGAGAAAAAAAATTCGTTTCGTCCTTTTCCCGAGATATCCATCTCATTTACTGCAATAATGGTTGAAGGAATTCGAGATACATTATGGAAATTTGAAAATAATAACCATAATTTGACCAATAATTGACGATCGAAAAACATCCCTTCTTTCTTTGCATGTGAGTCAGTCGTGCAAGAGATGTATACCGGAGAAAAAAAAAAAGAAGAAAAAAAACTGTGCTTTGGAGATACCGTCAGATCAGGCGAAAGAAATGTGAATGACACTTTGGTGCCCCGAATGTTCTCGTACTACCTCTTCACGTTAAGCTGGAGCTGATGCAACAATTCGAGACTCCGAAACGAATGGAATATCAGATATTTGTTCCAAATTCTCAAAACTTACTGAAGCCAAATCGAAAGTAGGAACTTTTTTGTGGGACCTGATATTTGGAAACTCCAGCCACATCAAGTCTTTACTCAATCGAAGAAAGAAGCTGAAAAATACTTTTTGGACTCGTCGAAGCATACACTAAAAAAATGGCTACGTAATAACTTAATCCCGTGTACATCATGAAACAAATGCAACATTGAATCTGGGGATTACTACTGGACAAATAAGTGCGAAACTTCGAGCATTCAGAAACGAAAACGGACAAGAAAAAGGATGAAGGAAAAGAAAAAAGTCTTGCGAAATTATGTTATTTGAGCCTAAGGGCAAAACAACAAGTCATTCTTGGCGACAACAATTCAGATTTTTCCACCAACTGTTCATAAGCCAATTACTCTGCCGTAGTATAAAATCTATACGTAGAAAGTAACACTTTCAATATTTACAGCACACCCCAAAGCATACAAATCAGTTGAAACATTGCATCCAGTGATTTCTTTTTTTTTTTTTTTTAAATTCTTCATATCTGCATAAGAAGTGGTAGGGAAAATTCGCAGAAATTTACTGACAAATGAATTTGTGTTTGTAGAGTGTGAACGACGATCTTTATTCAGATATTATTTACACATTGAATAAATCTATTCCTTTGTCTGAAAAATAATTTAATACATTGTCGGAATCGCTAACTCAATAGTTCCTTCCCATTTGGAATACTTCGCCCGACGAGTGGGTTCTCTGACAGGGGTGAGGAGAGGCCGGTGGCGTTACAAGCAATTTGCGCCCAAGCGACCGATGTGAATGACAACAAAGTAACTGAATAAATATAATAGTCATTCTTTGGGAGAATTTTCGGATTGAGGTAGATTTCCAACGATTCTAAAGATTACTTATCAGTTGTCAAAATAACGATGAACCTGTCTAATGGAAAATAAGTAGTTTAATAGCAGATGGGAGTGGCCTCGAAAAAATTGTGAGAATGTGCGTTAATACCATGAACGGTAACGTAGCTGAGATGTGCGTTCATAGATGTACTCTTTTTGTAGTTCTGAACTAACCCTACAAATTAATTGACTAATGAAACATTTCAACGACCGAATGGATGAGTGATAGATGACCTGTCATGAATGTATGTCCTGAAAATGATCGCTCTCCGGACTGTACAGATAACCCCCTATCCCTCTGAATGCACTCGCAAGCTCATAAACGAAATGGAATTTTGCCTTTCACTGATGATGCCAATTAATTCTGTGAAACGCTCATTTTTTCGGAAAAGAACACTGAACATTACTTGTTCATCAGCGTGCTGATGTCAAGGGAACAGTTATCTTAAAATGACATTCTTTGATTTTATAAAAGTTTGGAATTCATTTCTAAACAGTATTGAAAACAAAAGTTGTTTCTATTAGGTGTTAACGTTTCTAATTTTGAAAAATACTGTTAGAATTAAAGAATTGGAAAACACACGTACATGAGTTAGACTGTTCAGCACAAGTGCAATGGAGACCAGCGTATCACACTTGCGCTGTGGTCGCAGCTCGGAACCTCATTACTCCCGCGATCGCCCTTATTTGGATACGGTCGTACAACGCCGCTTGCACTGTGCAGACCCACAATTTATTTTCCTTCGTATTTCGCTGGAACTCTCATGTTATTCCGAGACGTTTCTTCTTCTCCAAGATACATAATTTCCGTCTGTTTACGTTTGTTTCTCCTATTGGTAACGTTTTTCTTTGCTTTCGAATTCGGTGTTTATACAACGCCGCTCCGTTCGGAGATCGATCGGGAAGATAAGTTTTCATGCCTTTTATATCGGTGAAACGTCGCTTTTTCCTCTCGTGTTTGAATGTCGTTCTCCTGCGTGTTTTGTTGGCGCTTTTAGTAAATGGTGCTGCGAGCCACAAGCAGTCAGTCTTTACCGTACATATGTGTGCTCGTGTTGTTGATTAACTGTGATGTTTCGAATAGTTTGACACTGCGGAAGTTATTAATTATTGTTTTTTCGTTGCATATTTATTTGAGAGGGTGTGGACTGCCCACCACTCCATTGAGTTCTTACAGAAAACTCGTGTGGCGAAATTATCGTTTGAAAGTTACAAAAACCTCGTAAGTAAATTGGCAACGACGAACAAAGCTTAAGAACACAGGTATTGTGACAACTACTGTGTGTCTATTTCATACAGACTCGTTATTAGTACGGGGGAAATATTAAGCGTAGTGTTTACAACGGTTATACGTGAACCCCCAGATGTTCCTCAGTTTTTGTGGAGGGTTGTTTTATCTTAATAGTTTGTTATATCTTTGAAACGTGCTCCTGTCTGATTCAGGATATATCGCCATAATTTTCATTGGAAACAAAAGGAATAATTTTTATCCAGCTCTCGCGTTAGCATGTATAAAAAAGTCGGTCTGGCTTCGGTAAAAGGATGCGTAGTTGATAATAACAAAAATGTTTTACCTAACGTATTAATATGCCTAGAAGGTTACGAAATGTCTTGAATTGACTCGCTTTATCAATTAAACTGTCCAGAGAGACACTTGGGAATATTATTGCAGTCAGCAGGATTTATGCAGATTTCGGAGCGAGTACATTCGAAATAGGGCATTGAAATTATAATGCATTATTGCATAATTGAATTATTATTATTATTATTATTATTATTATTATTATTATTATTATTATTATTATTGACAAAATACGAATTTTAGGTTTGACAACTAATGAACACTTAGACACGAATTTCCGGAGGTAGGAAACACCCATCGACTGATCGATTTATTGGTTTCTACATCAACTTATGTTGCTATTAGTTCCGTAAGTGTAGGGATATTTTCATCCCGAGATGTGGCGGTGTACCTCTCCTGCTGGATAGCGAGATCCGGCGATGACCACGTTGACGTGGCGGGGGATTCCTCATCCAGGTATTTCCCTCTCGCGGGTCACCGCTCCTGCCGGGATAAGCTTGAAGCTCCCGAATGGTCTTCCAGTCTGTATGATAGTGTAATGCATGTAAGTGTGTGAAAAAAGGGGTGAGGGTAGAACAAGGAAGGGGAAGGAATGATTGCGCGCGGTGAGCGGCCCGTTTGTTTAGGTACTGCTCCAGCACGCCTGGTGTTGATCGGAGAAATCACGGAAAACAACCGATCAGAGCAGCCAGCCTCTTTCTCCTCCAGACACGTCTGTATTTCACTTAGCTATAAAGCTGAAACTGAAAATCCGCCACAATCGGGACTCGAGTTCTTGAAATAAACCGGTCAGTATCGCTTCAAAGTGAGGAGTTAGCGAACTAATCTACGCATCGAGTTGATGAGATCTGGTGATGTCTAAGCAGATAAAATGGTAGATGGGGGGAAAGTATCGTTGAAATCGACCAGATCGCCGTCCAACTGCGACAATAGAAGAGACGATAACGACCATCAGAAAAACCCGCTCGCGTTGTATCGCCCTGCTCGGGCGCGCACGCAGCGGCGAGCGACCGCTTGCTCCGTGTCCCATCCGCCTGCATGCGCTTGCCTGCGTTATCGCGCACACGATTCTTCTCTCGTTAAGAGATCCGTTTTTTTTTCTCCCCGGGGTGATTATGCTTCATTGTCAGGCGGGTGCCTGACCGGACCAGGCCTCCCCCACCAACACGAGCGTGCCATTTGTCTCAATTTCGTGTCCCATTGTTCGTTTCGGCGCCGCCGCGTTATTTCAGGCCATGCGTCCTCCCCGCGGCCGCCATGTTTGTCGAAAGCACGGTGGATAATTAGGTCGTCCGCACGAAGCTGCTGCTGCTGGCTGGCTGGCGGGTGGGTGGAGGGATGTGGAATTGCAGAGGAAACGTGAAACAATGGACATCGTATGTTTTCGCGTGAATATTCCCCTTGCGGTGTCGGCGTGATCATTACTGCATTCGTGACGTGCTTTTTTCTGTGTCTGTCAGTTGGATGGCTCTGACGTTTTCTTTCTTTCATACTTTTTTTTTGTCGCAGTGTTGAGTTTTGTTTTCTTTTACCTCCTGTTTTACAAGTTTTATTGCTCTCTTAGTTCCATATCTCGTTTTAAGTTCGCTGTACTTTGCTTTTCGTTTTTTCTTGAAGTTGGATGGATCTTTATGTAAGGCAACAATTTAATACATCCACTTGCTGTAGATGTTTTAGCTAGCGAAAGCATCGGTATTCTACGTACGATCAACTTCATAGTTTTTTTGAGAAATTTTCTTTGTAGTTCCTGCAGTAAGAAAAGAGATCAAGTGGAACCGACCGGAGTATACGTGATCGGAGTATACGTGAATTCGCATGGTCAGTTAATATTGATTGGGGAACCTGATTTAAATACTTTTATTTAATGAAAATGTCACTTTGCTAGTAAATTTGTTTCTCTGAGAGGGGACTTCATGTTTTCTTTAATGATCTAATCTCTTTAGTTTGATCGTCTTTTGTCAACACCAGTTCGATACACTTTTTACACTACAAAATTTCAAATAAGCACTTGGGATGTGGGGGGGGGGGCTCTTACGATGCTTCGCCCCCTCATCTCTCGAACAATGTAATTAATGTTTCCATATAACCCCGCATTAATTAAAGACTAATATCACATTATTTCATGCGGATTAAGCACGCGATGAGGAGAAACGTCGTGTTATAACTTAAGCCTCAACTTGCGGTCTTCTTCCCTCCATTTCTTTCGCTCTCCTTACCCCGTTTACACTTCACCCCACACCTCCCCAGCGTAACTCTCGTACCACAAAGAAATCCGCGGTCGCGTAATTCTCGTACTTATCGTTTCTTCGCTTTCGTTGCGGTCCCCCCCCCTCCCGGCCCCTCGCCAGCCTCTTTCACGACGATTTCGAAGCGACCTTCCTGCAACAGCGGAGGGTCGCACCTTTGTTCTCTACGTTTCTCCCTTCCCTATAATCTTCAATTATAAAAAGAATCCGCTCTGAATAAATGTCGTCAGCTGGGCGGCCTCTAATGAGAAAACTCGTTACGTCTGCTGGGATGAATGCGAGATTTGGAGAGCTCATTGTATCGAGGTTTTCCTCGCGAGGCCCGCTGCTACAAGAGCAAGGGGTGGGGGAGAAGGGAAAGACAAGGAAGTGGGAAGAAAACGCAAGGCCGGTGGAAGGGCGTGTTTCGTTCGTGTTCTGCGTCCTGGCAATTTATAACAAAATCACGGTGTCGCGAACGTCTCACCCGCTCCAAGACGAAACCACTGGGCTTTATTTGCGTTATTCAGAAAGTATTGCTGATCTGTTATAGTGATTTATGTATCAAGGACGCACTTTATTTCTTCTTCGGAAGGATGGTTTACCAAGGTAGGCTAAGCGCCACGGAAGAGAGATTGGTAAGAAAGTCGAAAGGAGGGTGGATACATGGAAAGGTAATACCCTTCAGTGCATTACTGTGAGCACTGTCGCCGTAACTATTTTATAAATGAAATGTGTTTGTAAATGAAAATTTTAACAATCTTGTACTTTCAGAAATAATGTATTGTTGATCCTGATGCTAATGTTGCACCATGAGTGTCTTCACCCAGAACGTTTTGTTACGTTAGTATACAATTTTCTTGATATTATAAATATCAAATCAGTTCCCTCAATCTGAGACAGAAGAGCAGGCCCTATGCCCTGAGCCTCGCCACTCATAAAAACATTATTATTATTATTATTATTATTATTATTATTATTATTTTATTATTATTATTATTATGTATATTACTAATTTTCAAAGCTCGTAGAAATTGAAAGAAAACTGTTCTGTGTCCGGTCTTTTCAGTGTCTGCGGTTTTGTTAGATACCCAGGAATTCGGGGAACATTCAAAAACTAAGAACCGTTTCGATTTTGACCGAATTTGATTGTGTTACTGCATACTACCATTCTAAGCATACCCACTAAATGATGATGCTTAAAGCGTCTCTGCTTACGAAAGAGCCAACGTCATGCAACACCTAGGCTTCAAGAAAGATGCCGCGTGCAATTACATATTTTCTATTTGCATACTACTTAACATCTTTTGTAATGTAGAACACTGATGTAGTGTAGGGGAAATGTGCCGAATTTTGACTGGTGCCTGAATTTAACTGCACGATTTCTTGGCATCAGAGTAAACGCCTTATATAAAAATTTCCTATAAACTATTGGATCGGTGATACACTGAAAACTATTTCTGGTTGGTTGTATTCTTTCCACTCGAATATCCAACTGCAGTACGAAGAAATAACGCGAAACAGAAACATCAATCGATTTATCTTGTCTAGCGATAAGATACCACTTCTGCATCGACTAGAAACGTAATGGAGTGGAAGGAAGTTAACGCGAGATAGACATCATAGCTAAACGTTTGTCACTGGCGGAAGCTCTTTTCCGCAACGATCTGAAACGTTTCATAGCAATTACCGATATGCGCTGGAGCAGTAGAATGTTGCCTTCGGAAGAAGCCTTGATACTTCACACTTGTAAAAGCGGACCTGTGTCGGGAAATTTTGAAGATATTGATGTTCAATAAGTTAACGCGAGATCGCGACACCAGTCAAAAGTGTTCTTTAGAATTTAATTCAAAGATCTAGTGTTTAAAATAAAATGTGTATATTTTATTGTATTCTGTTTACCATGGAGATGTATTTGGTGGATTACTGAATACTGATGTTTATCGCATTAGAGTGTGAAACCTAAGTGTAGCACAAAAGATGCTGCTGCACATTGTTCTATAGTGAAAATAGAAGGGAAACCGTTCAGAGGTGTTACTTTAAAATGAATTTTACCCATCTATTTGGCCGCACTCGAGTGCCTTCGAATTTGTTACGGATATTTTGGTTTTAGGGATACATTGCACGAAGCCTCTAATGCATTTTCGAGATTTTCTCCAAAATTACTCCCAATTTTTTCTTATAGGCTGCCTAGAACAATGACCCAGGTTAGGCTTTTATTAAAATTCTTAATTTTCGAAAATTCCAGTTGTTAAAAATTTTTTCGACAATATAATTGCAAATTATGTCTAGGGCAAAATTCGAAAATGTAGTTCCAAATCGAAATAAAAGCAGCAAAAAATACAAAACCATTTTTTAAAACTCATTTTACATCTTTAATATTGGAGCCAGGAATTTCTTTTTCAATGAAAAGTATTTTTCATGATTATGTCTTCTAATCATTTCACTTGTTCATGAAAATATTTCCGAAATGCCGAGTTAAAATGTACTGTATCATACGAGCATTACGAATGTGTTTTTCACTCTCAGGCCTGGGTTTGACTTCCAGATGGAGTAAATTTTTTTGCTTTCTTTCTTTCTTTCTTTCTTTCTTTCTTTCTTTCTTTCTTTCTTTCTTTCTTTCTTTCTTTCTTTCTTTTTTTTCAAATGTTTTATACAAATAGAGCACAACACACTCAATTCAATTGCAGGAAGTATTTTCATTTACATATTCAAATGATGGCTGAATCATTAGTGGATTAGGAGTACAAATCGACTTCCGATCAAAAAGGTTTGAACGAAGCAGAAGGGTCAAATACAATTTCCCCAATATAAGTATGGGGGAGGAACTGGGGAAAAAGAAAAGAAGGGTGGATAGACTCAAAGAAAGGGCAATCTGTGCCATTTTGTTGCACCACTAGTTTCCGCAATGATTCTCACATATCCGACAGCACCTTTCCGTGTAGATTCAGGTCGTATTGCTTGGGGAATGCTAAGCCATCTGAGGGACACGCCCCCCACTAAGCGTCTCGACGGTGCCCAAGGGGATAGAAGAACGCCGCACTCCAGCCAGGGTTCGTGCACACGTCATTCAGCACGACGTACGCGCGTGCGTGCGTGCACACGTGTATGCGATCGCGAAGGGACTTTCGTGCCACTCTCCTAAAGCTCGTGCGAGAGGGTCATTAAGTAGCAACACGACGTATATCTCGCCGCCGCCGCCGCCACCGCCGTCGTGTCGTGCTCATTCGAATTTCAATGCCGCACGCGTGCGTGTATTTTCCTGAATATTTCAAGAGAAACGGCGCAAACGCGCACCAAAATACGCGCGGCGGCTTAGCGCGGAACTTTCCAGGCTCCGCTCGCCGGGAAGGCGGATTGCGTAAATTTTGCGTAGCTCGACGCACCCGCTATCGCGAAGTTGGCGCTGCGAATTTATGAAAACACGCGACGAGAACTTTTTCGCGCTTAAAGTTGCGCGTGTACGTTGCCCGAAAAACTACGAGCGCACTTGCTGTCCTTGGGCAATTCCTTTTGCCCGCTTTTCCGTACTAATTTAGGTGATGGACACTTCTGTTGGTGGTCGGTGGCGTAGACTCCTTCCTACGGGTGTGTGCTTTGCGTGGCTGAGTGTGAAAGTCTGCGAGAAGAGAATTCTCACTTGAAAATTGGTCTGTGCAGAAGAGATTGAATTATGGTTGTTCCTATGTCCGATGTTACATGGAATTTTTAATGCGAGATATGTATATATTGTATATGTATTAGTGGAGGAAGGGGAAAGGAGGAAGGACGGAAAAGGATACGTCATACTGCTCGCATATTTATGGTTTGTGTTTTTTAGAGAAACAGCGTTAGGTGCCGTTTAAAACCTCGGGCGTGATTTGGGAATGTAAAATGTGATGATACGCATTAATTTGTGTGTTTTTGCTTTCTGTTTTTAATGTTATGATAACGCTTGAAGATGTATAAAGTAATTCGTGAATATTCGGCGTGAACATATTTTATATTCTTTTAATGTCTTCATTCTAGAATTTGTAGATAGGTAGCCAAGGTAAGCGCGTTGTTCGCCAAAATCTTGTCTTTGTTGCTGGAGTTGTCAGTGAGATGTAATCAAATTTCAGAATTCGTTTGTCAACAGTTCGTCACCTTGTTACCTTTATTGTTGGGTCAAATCGTCAAGCAGGATGTCACAGGCCTAAAAAACTGTTTGGTCTTTTATCTCGTTAACACAATGGTTAAGGCGTCGGGGAGCGTAAACGAAAAGACCCGAGCTCGATTCCTGTTCGGTTGGTGATTAATGCTTTGAATAAAATATTCAAACTTCAAATCTGAATTTAATTTTTAAATGGAAGGATGTGCTAATAATTTACTTTTTTATTATAATGAATAATAACTGGCATTATAATAGATCTTCAGGCTTCATGACCTCTGGAGTTCAAATCATGGTCAGAGAGATGGTGTATGTAGATGCTATCAGGGATACGTGGCTTTGCTCCTAACGTCATACTCAGAATCATCAAGGGCTTTCGCCGGTATCCGATACGCCGCCATAGCTTCGTTGCTATGCGACTTCCACAGGCTGTGTCAGGTGAGCTGTCGCGCATAAGTATGATTAATTGATGGATTCGTGGTGAGAAAATCTTAAAAACCAGGAATGTGGATGATGGAGAACGGTAGGAATATGACGAGTTGCGAAGCTGCTGTCACTTGCAGGGAATGGTCACCTCGCAGCAGCCTGGCTGCCATAGCCTACTACCATAGCTCGTCCTACACTAGGAGGCCCAGTACTTCGCCGCGTGACACGCTTCGCATAGGGTTCTTCAACGTAGTTCATGCACTCTCCTAGTATTTATTGCAGTTGGGTAAAATTATAATAAATATTTTGAAGCTATATTCTTCTAATATTTCAACGTTCTTTGCAAAACTCAGTTTACACTGCTTGATACATTGCCCCAATGGGCATTTTGTAAACTGTTTGAAAACCCTTCGTAAGGACTAAATTCCTTCTGCTGATTATCCGGCCAGTAATTCCTTTATCAATGCAGAATCACCATATCTGAATGGATTTCCACAGAATTCATTGTCGAGGCTCGAACGCTTCTTCAGCTTTAATGACTTTTGGACCCCACACTCAACATTTTTTAATTGTATTTTTTAATTATATCGTTTGTTGTTGACAGTTCGTCCCTGTCGAGCCTCGAAAAAAAAAAAGTTATTTCTGCGAAGTGTCACGATTTAACTCGTTATGCGGCGCCAGGCAGCGGTCGGTGAGAGGGCGGGGCGGGCGCAGGGGCGAAGGCCGCTCCGTGCCGCTCCCAAGAGACAGGCGTAAATCACGGGAGAGGCCGCTAACGATTTCTCGCGAAACGGAGCAGTTCCGTGGTGCGAGCTGACACCCAGCGCCTCGGGGCCTTCCTAGGGCCTTTCGCTGCTTGGGATGTCGACTCGCCTCGCGTCTGTGAAGATCTGGCTTCGTCAGATCGGCTTCGATCCTGCATTCAAGAAGAAATTCTATTGACCGTCATGCAGATTCTTTGAAGTTTTCTAGTTTGTTGCATTGACCTCTTAGAGAAGTGAGGTGGTACTGACATTGACGAGGTTGACGTCTTGTTAACATTTGACTCCGATTCTGTAAATAATAAGTGATGATGGTGGTGGTGGTAGCGGCCGCGGCCAAGCTGTCGAACCAGCTCATTATTCAAATAAAAATACAGGTAATAGTAATCTGCAATTAAAAGATTATTAAAAAATCTAATGAATTACTTTTCTGAAATATTATTAGTGGTTAGGTAAATAAAGCTGACCCTTGTTTGAAGAAATGATACAGAACGTCATTTTGTTTTGTTCATTATGGGTTTCGTGTAATGATGAGTATTTGTTAATAAGTTTTATACTTAGAGAAAATTATTGTATATATTTCATGGTGTTTTATATAATCGTATGTCACTATTTTATTGTAGTCTGAAAAAGGAAAGAATCTTTCCAGAAACGTTGCAAATAGAGTAATAAGTAGCAATCTTATTGATCAATTATAAATCACGGAGAAAACTGTCTAAAAAATTGTTGATGCATAACTACTGTTACTGAACACGGTCAACTTCCCAATGATGATAGTAAGCTATTAAGTTACGAAACTAATAAATATTCCTGATAATGCAATAAATAAATTCAATAAGATATATTTCGTTGATACTCAGTTTTTATTAAGCTTATGACGTTTGTCTGAACCTTTTTTGTGCTGAATTGGTATTGTTCGTAACTTCAATCTGGAAAAGAGAAACCTTTAGCCAGCTTTCATACTCGCGTCATTCTTTTCTTTCCCGTCTTTCTCTGACGCTTCCCTAAAATAATCCTGCAGGGATTTCCTCGTTGCAGTGGCCACGTCTCCCGCTCCTTCAGGTATCTCACGCACGCTTTTATTTTATTTTGTTTTGGTCCAGGATTTATTTTAAACTTAGGGCGTCCTTTCTTCTTAAGCCTCTGGAATTCCATTTTACAAAGCTTGAGCTACCTGGTCCTCTCCGACCAAACTTTTCCCGTCGTTCGACATTTTTGCTTGGGGAAACACTCTCTGGGAAATGTGTGTTACCTTTTTCTGCCACATCAACACGGTTTTTAACTGATGTCTCGGAGCTCACGTTTGTCTGTAATCGAGAGACCACTCCTGAGGAGATGAACTGTTTAATATTCTCTTTGATCTTGGCCGAAGCATTAGAGAAATTATGCTTTTCATTAGACTGATGGGCAGTTTTAATCAGTGGATTCCGCGTGATTCTGTGTTCATCGCCACAGCGTGGAGGCGGGAAGAGACGTAGGGGGTGCGGATTGAGGTGTGGAGGTGAACTTTGAGGGTGGGAATTCAGCCAGGAATTGGAGGTGCGTATTCAGGGGTAAGGGTGTGAAGGAGATGTGTGCGTGCGTGCGTGCGTGCGTGCGTGCGTGCGCGCGCGTGTGTGCGCGTGTGTGTGTGTGTGTGCAGGCGGGTGCGCACGCTCGCACGTACGTACGGATTGCTTGGGGGGTGGGCTTGGGGGGCGGATTGAGGCTTGGAAGGCGCGATTTGTGGCGTGGGGGGCGGATTGGCGGCGATGCGATGAGGAGGGGGGTAGCGCAAAGTGAGGCGTGTATGTGTGTGTGTGCGTATGTGGGGTTGGGGTGAGGGAGGAGGTGGCGTGGTGGGTAACAAATTTCCTGCGTTGGCGGACGCACTTTATCTCGCGCTGCGCAATTGGGACCGTATGCTGTCAATTAGTTGGTTATGGCCAGAGGGGATGCTTCAGCGTTAGCCTGAGGACAATGTTTCGTACCGCGCACTCAATGGCTCTTCAGCGCCGCGAGTGTAGTATTTACTAGGGGATGACGCGTTATGAATGACTTGGAGCGCCAGGAGAGGATGTTGGGTATCAACGCGGTGAAGTTGTTATAAACATGGTACTTAAAATTAAATGATATTGGTGTCTGTTCCCTTAAATTAATTTCAAAATATTTTTCTTGTGTTTTTCATATCTCAAATGATATATGTGGTAAAAATTCAACGTGAGTTAGAGAAATGCAACAAATACAAGATTACGTGTTTTATATGTAAATATATTCTCTGTACTTCCGCGTTGGTCTTTTGTGAAAGAATGGTTAACTGTTATCTACCCGGGGCAACTTCGTATATCATCACTAAGGAAAATATTTGGTGTTGGGCATTTGCCAATTTTCAACAAAGTCATGAAAGCACTACCCGAAAGATACCGAGATTGTTTGAACTTGTGTGAGATATTATTATTTGATAAGTTTAGTGCTTCTCTCGTGAAACCTACAATTTGTGTATTTTTGTTCTAGGTAAGTTCCTTCTAACTCTTTGGATGAATGGCTGTTGGAAAGGCACCATCCTTCATGTAAGTGAAAATGTATGCATTCGTGCAGATTGCAATAACATTATTGTAAAAAATGTGTATTTGAGGATCGTAATCCAAATTAAATTTAATTCTGTATGTTGAGATTCTTTTTAGATGTGATATGGTTTCATTGTAACATGGTTCTTATCCTATATATGCGATTGATGTCCTTTTCCGGTCATGAACTAAACTAAAAGAGAGGTTGTGTACATTGTGAGGGTTGGATGCTTTCTGTGTAAGTAATTCCATCCTTCAGCGATGGTATTCAAAGTCACGCTTTACAGCGAGAAAAGTGCTTCAATAATTATGGCGAATACAATATTTTAATATAGTTTTTGTGCACACGGTTTTAAGAGAACGTTTCCCGTACCTGGCTGCTTTGTACAAAATGCAAGGAGATCCGATAAAGAGTTAATTTTTTCGTTAACGAATGGTTTCAAAAATCCATACAATAGAAGGAAATTTTGGGGTTTTATGATTCCAGTTTAAATTTATGTATTAAAATTCGAAGGCAGGTGAGGACGATATAATAATCAATAATTCGGATGGACTAGGCGATTGCCGCTGACGAAGATAAGAGAAAACCTTTCGAAGTTATGTGGAAGACTTTGGAAGATACCGTGTTTACTTACTCTGTTAAGTTTCATTATAACTCTTTGAGAATAATTTAATTCATAAATTTAGCCACAGGTATAATTTTGGTGTAAGCTTTAAAATTAATTGGGATTGGTAGTTCATACATTTTACTAAATCTAGAGTTTTGTTTTGCTCTCATCATCTGAAACTTACCCTCGAAACATTCATCCTATTCAGGTATCTCAACATTTCCAAGCATGAATTGTTGAGTTAGTTTCTTTACACAATACGCCACTTGATCGTGTCGCTCACTCGACATTTGCAGTTGTTGGACACAAAATGTCAAGTCCACGGTCGAACATAAAAAGAGGAATGCGTTACAGAGTTCACTTTAGATGGCTTTTTTTCTTTTTTCTTTCTTCATGAAAATTCGCTGCATTGCGATGCCAGTGGAGACACAAAGAATGTAACTTTACTCAGAGTGTTTAGCTCTGCGCGTTATCTCCCACCTCGCCTATTTCTCCTCTGCGCTTGTCACTTTCTACCCGCTCTCTGCTACCTCCCCGTCCTCAGTCCAACGCGAGCCAGCGCGCAATCGTCCGGACCTAACCTCGCGCCTCGCCGAACGGAAGCCGCATCGCGTTTTTCATCAGCGGCCGCGGTACAGCCGACAGCTCCAGCGCCTCTCCCGTTTTTAGTGTGCTCCGCGGCGGGAGTCCCGTTCTCTTCCTCCCCTCCCCTCCTCACCCCTCCTCCTCGTTCTCTTTTGTTCTTCGCCGCCCACGCGTGGCGACACGTCCGCGGACCTCTCCGTGCCAAGTGGGGTCTAATTTCCGGTGCATTGGAGGCGTTGAGTAAAGAGGATACATTTAATTGAAATTCCGACAGCAGATACTGCCTGCTCCCCCTCGAGAGGGAAACGACGAAGAGGATGCGCGGGTCCCTCACAGGAAGGATGGGAGCTTAGGGAAATGGAGGAGAGGGGTTGAGGGAGGTGTCAGCTAGGGTTTGGGGGATCGGACGGTAGTTCAAGAGATCAGTGTAACGCGTGAGAGAGGGCTCCCTTTCTAGAAGTTTAGCATAGGGTGGAGAGGACGAGGTAAAACGGAGAAAATGTGAATTACTGCAATTAACTATTTGTAAATTAATTTTTTTCCTACGATTTTATGTAGAAAAAAAGTTATTTGTATTGAGAAATATATTTTGTGTGTGGCAGTCGAGGTTCCTCAAATAAAGCCTTTGTAATAATTCTTTACGTTTTAGAGATTTAAGAGAGGTCATCATATAAATGCATGGTTCTGATGTTTTTATAACCATCCATTAGTTACGATGCGACATCTGAGGAGGCAACAACGGCAGTGAAGCTCAGAGACACGGGGCTAATGCTGCAAGGTAATATCACGGCTCTCTCCGACCCGGGGGTAAACAGCTGGGCTGCTCGGGAGGCAAGCAACGGCGGCGGCGCCGGCCCGGTCCTCGCTTACTCTCTCCCTCTGCCCCGCCCCCGCCCTCGCCACCGCCCTCGACCCGCCCCTTGCCCGCCTCTGCGCCAGGAGCGGTGCACTGCCGCCTGGGGAGCCAGCTGGTGCCACCACGCCTCGGCCCGCCCCCGCCCCCGCCCCGCCGCCGCCGTCGGCCATTGGCATCGATCCCGCGACCCTCTCACGGCTCCCCGGAGCGCCGCTTCAGCGCGCGAGGAGCCCCTGCGCTCTCCGGCCAGCGCGGCGCGGCGCGGCGCAGCCTTCTGCTTTCGCCCGCCGCTTTGCCTCTCCCGCGCGGCCCTTCTTCCACCTCATGAGTGCTATACGCTCTCGGCTGTTTCACGGTTCTTTTTCGCCGCTCTTTTTTCCAGTTTCTTATTCTCCCTCTTTCGCTTGATCCCCTCCGGAACTCATTGCTCTCTGCGGACTCTCGAGCTCCTCTTGATCTTGCAACATTTCATGCCTGGGTTCCATGCTTTCTACTTTAAACTTATTTTTTGTAATCTGTTTTATCTACTATGTTTGGTCCTGCCCGTCTTGATTCCGCACCATCACTTGCAGCCTGACTCTTCATCTCTTATTCACTATTACTTTTCTTGGTTAACTTCGTTTCAGCGTTAGCTTCTAAACACTCCGTTCTTAGTTTGATTTTTTATAAGTGGTTTGAAAGATGATGTAGAAGAGCTGACAGGTCTAGAGTAGGGACACGTACGTGGCGTGACTAAAAAATTTAATTTGGCAGCAATGGAGGTTAATTTGAGATGTAACGTTTGCATCTCAAAGAAGTAGCGGATTTCTCTGAATGAATAGATTTTATTTAAGGTAGTTAGACTAATTCCATACATCTTCATGATTTCTTAACATTAAACCGTTAAAAATACTGCTGGATACAGTTTATTTAATTTATATGCTAAAATGAGGCGGTGCCTTTAACGCGAGCATGTTGAATATAAAACTGAAGCTCTCATAATTTTGTTTTTTAATTCTTTAATTTTGAACTATTTTTCCTCTTTCGTTCGGAGCTTTGCTGTATGCTTTAGAATTTTGCTAGACATCTCCACACTTGTGGCAAAGAATTTCATTTCTAGATTATATTTCTTCTCATCTAGGGTTTTTCTTCATGCTTTGCCCATCATACGCTTTTGGTCTGTGAGCACTTCGCTAACTCGAACTCCGTGAGCCATTTTCTCCACGAAAATGTGTATGGACATCACGTTTGGTCTTTAGAGGCGGCTGGCTGAATGAGATTTTAATGAAAGAAGCCGAAAAACTCGTGCCTGCGCCGGCAATTAGTCATTAAAGGGTAGGAGCCGGAGGGAGATACGGCGCGAAGGCGGAAGAACGAAAGGAAGAGCAAGAAGGCAGAGGGGAGAGACGGAGAGGGGGGGAAAGGCGAGGGCAGGCGAGCGGTCGGGTCGCGACATCAAGAAACGAGTTTTATGTCTGGAGTTTGCGCTTTGTATCAAAAAGCTTTCGCCACATAAACTTTAATTGCGTCTCAAATAAGATTACATTCAGTTTCCATTTCCGATGGGGAGTTGTCGCGAGCGGGGGGAGGCGTGGGGACGATTCGCCGCCCGGGGCCTGGCCGGGCCGAGCGCCGCACACTGGTTGAATTGGACCAAAAATCTGGTCATAATGGACAAATTCAAAGTGCACGTTCGGAATTCTGACTTGGCATATGTCATTCGGAAGACATTGGAACACACTACTTCAGCTCCAGAAAGTTATTTCAATCGTTTTTGTCGCCTTCACGGTCTCGTAAAGTTACCGTTGTCCGAAACACTCGAATTCATTGATAAGGATATAAATTATTTTTTTGTAAATTATTTTCGTATTTCCGAACAGAAGACTTTTGACTATACGTTAGGTGTAGTTTTAAGAAAAAAAAAGTCTAATTATTTTACTTATAATGTGGCTGAACGCGAGTCAAACCTTACCTATGGAGCGTAACAATGTTAGTCACGTATATTGTGGATTATATTTTTTGTTCTGCGTATTCCTGCCTCAATCCATTTTTTTTATTTATCAAGTAGAATGTCCTTAATCAGAATATCACACATTCAGCTGCACATACCTGCACGTTTTTGTTTTATAGCCTCTTCGCTGCAGTGCTAGTACATTATAAGATTTAACACTAGATATCCCGGAACTGTCTTCGACGCCACATTTTCTCTGTATGTTTGTTTTCTCCTCATAATTACTTTTAATAAGAATGATATAACGTTTTGGAATGATAACAATATTAGCCCGTGACCGCGAGAACTATTGTGTCCATATTTCTACACATATCGTTATTTTTATGAGTCAATTAGTCATTTCCAAACCGCCATTTTGAATTTTGAAATTTCATTATGATATTCGCAATCATTGATCTCCAAAACTTCATATGTATATTTTTTTTTTGTGATTTTGTTTGTTTTTAAATGAGTAGATCCGCCATATTGAATTTTGATATTTATTTATGATATTCAAATCAGCGACCTCGAAAACCCATTCGTACCCATTTTTACGCAAATCCACTCGCATTTGCAATTATGACCAGGTTTTAGGCTCGATTGGACCAGTGTGCGCCGTGCGGAGCTCTGGGAAGCCCCGCCGCAGGGCATCCTTCACCGGCTGCCTCTGGCGGAAACGAAGTGGGGCTCGACGGAAGTGTCATTGTCAGCCTGGATAAGAACAAGGTGGACGATCGTTCGCGGCTACTCGTCAGTAACCGTAACTATCTGTCGGGAGTCGAAGCTGATCGATTATTTCTGTGAAAGCTTTTTAGCTTTTTTCATTTGAAGTAAATATTTTTTAATGAATTTAAATATGAAGCTCCAGTTCGTTTATGTTGTGTTGATATCAATCTCACGGGCTCTTGGAAATGGATCAGACACTAGAAACGAATGGAAAACATGAGTAAAATTTAAATTCTTTACAAACATAAAATTAAAAAACTGTAATGACTATAATTTGTTTATGATCCTTTTTTAAATAATACTTTACCGATGAAATGTGAAATGATGGAACAAGTGCACGCAAACACCTCATACACAAAAATTGAGATTCGTGATTGCAAGACTACTTTGGAAGGTGTGTTCAAGCAGTGTTTGGAAATCCTACTATTATTGACATTTTGCTTACATGTAGTCTCAGGATACTACACGTGCGAGTTCATCTCCTTAACCTCTTGGCATAGTTCCGTTGCTGCTGTGCAATGCTACTTTAACAGATGTTATGAGGCGGTGTGCTTTAATAACCAGCCCGCGACCGTTTCATAGCTCGTCTTTTCCGCACTAAAGAGTGGCGGGCGAGCGGGTAGGAGCGGCGGTCGCGGTCGCAGGGGCGGGCCGCGCTGCATTGGACGCCAGTCTAGCTCGTTTGCATAATGCGCTGCGAGCATTTGAAAACTCTGAAGGCTTCAACTGTCTTTTAACGGGCCCTCTAAAGCGCCTCGCTTAGCGTTTTATTCCTTCTGCGGGCGGGCGCGCGCAAGTGCTCGGCTGTACGTTCTCCGTGCGGCACGCAAAACCAACCCTTCTCACCGGCCGGTCGCACAGCCCGTCTCGTTGCGTTACCTCGTGCGTGCGTATGATTCAATTGGATATTTAGGTACTATGCATTCGTAACATGGCAATGCCAATATGTTCCTGTTCTATGGCTCGACAACCCGCTGCGGGCCTTGGCCGACCAGCGGTGTCCCCGCGTCTCGGTCTTAGGATGAGCGGTTCGTGTGGTTAGCACGAAGACCTCTCTTCACCGTATATACTGGTCTGCATAACCTTAGGCTGGGTTTTCGTATCGTCACACAGCAATAGATACTGGGACATCTGTAAGAAAAGCGCACAGGTCTAATTTGCCTCGGCCGGAAATCGAACCGGCGGTAGCGCCGTGGAAAGCGAGCACGCTAACCAACGAGCCACCGAGGGAGGCTGGAAAGCCAATCTGTCTGTATAAAATATTACGTTTTATAGATATAGTATGAATTTTTGAACTTGAAAACCATCAAGGGTCAAGAGACATCAAACGAAGTTAATGAATGTCAGTTTATTTACGAACTTTTTGAATAAGTATTAAAAATATATGTAGATATGAAACATCGTTGCATCTCTTAAAATCTCTGTGAAAACGTTCTGTCGAATACAGTGCGAATAAAGTATATATTCGTGATACTTCAACATACCTCTTTTGAGATGTCTTTCTTCTACCTTTATCCTGGTTAATTGTTCATCATAAAGAATACTACCTCGCACACGTGCTTGCGGATTTCGTTTGATGCTATCCGAACAATAACCCGCGCGGCAAATTCTGACGTACGTAAACATTACTGTTATTATATGCTGAAAGACGTAAACAGTTTGTGTTTGGAATGCGAATACTGCCACAATATATTAAAGTCTCCGCTTCATTGTCTGTCCATGACTGTTTTATACACCGCTATGTACCGAATTGTATCATATAACAATATGATACCCACAAGTGCGCAAAGACTCTCCATTAAAATGCCAACTCTTGACGTCTGTAGTGGCCACTGTAGTTGGCGTGACTCGTCGCATCTGAAACTCAACTACGGCGGTGTTTAATGGAGGTTGGCAGGAGGCAGATTCCAACGATCGAAAGGAACGTGCTTCTTATACATCCATGGAGGAAAATGAGATTTCAACGAAACATTTGCGAGACCGAAAGAATGAAAGAAGGCTATTGAGGACTTGAATATCGATCCAATCATATCCACCGGCCAACAGATAGATTGGTGGGGTGGGATTAAGTGATGTCAGCATCCCCAAGGTTTTGAGTGTTTACATTTGTACGTAATCACTTCATCTCTATATCGTGGTATTTTCTAAATCTTGTGACAATAATTTTACTGAATTATCATCCCTGTTTTCGTATATCGGTCATTTGGTGATCCTGACAGTTTCTTTTATTTCTTAGCGCCAATTTAAGAGTTTACCAAACTCAATCACACGTGTTAGAAATTGTGACATTATTAGTTTGGTGTTCCCTTATCTTCACATGCCTAGATATATGTAGTATAAAGCCCAAAATATTCGAAACGAAGGGATAATTTCATATCCATGTACAGCCCCATTGCCCCAGTCAAGTGGTAGTTTAGCGGAGAAAAATATAGAAGTTCTTCATCTTTCAGTATATATTTCAAGCACTGAATCCGAAATGCAACTTTTCCAGCTCGTAAATATTGTGTATTCTGGGAAAAATCAACAGAAAAACAACTCACAGAAACTTCCCTCTTCTTACAGTTATGTCGCTTATAACTTAACTTTTATAGATATATCTTCTAATACTAAAATAGATAACTAACTCTAACACCTAAACAATTAGCTTGACAGAAATAAAACTAACACATTTTGTAGAAGTTTAATATATTTTACTTTTATATATGATTACTATCTTCTAAAAGGGCGTATTTTTTTAAGTTTTCAGCGAAAATCTAAATAAAAAACGTTTTGGTAGATTTCAAATTCTTGTGCAGAAATTTGTGCTTCATTGCCTAATCCTTTCCTTGTAATGAAAACTGCTTAATACATATGTCTTACTAAATTGAATGTAATCAATTTTTTATAAGCTATGTAAAAAATCTTTCTATAAAAGTATCTAGTTTAAGTTGTAAGTGGAAAACTGTAGTAAAAGCGAAGGGTGTTATTTCTTCAGTTTACTCATAACACGCATTTACGATGTGGCGAAGATGAAATTCGAATATAGCACTCCGAAAACACAGAGAACGGAGGAGGAAGAAAACTTCTAGTTTTTTTTTTGTTTTTTGTGTTGGCCTTTTTTCAGCAAAGGACTGGACTAAAAGTTAACAAGAGTTGGTTGTACAATGTTTTGTTTCCATACTACATATGGCATCCTTTTCCTTTTTGTATAAACGAGGATTAAACTATTATCCTCCCCTCTCAATTCAGCTATGAAATCTTTATTTTCGGTTAACGACGGCAGTAGATGCTATCCCTTAGTTATTCAATTCAGTTCGCCCGAGAGAAAAACAAAACAAAAAAACAT
Source organism: Teleogryllus oceanicus (assembly GCA_964035755.1). Taxonomy (NCBI): domain Eukaryota; kingdom Metazoa; phylum Arthropoda; class Insecta; order Orthoptera; family Gryllidae; genus Teleogryllus; species Teleogryllus oceanicus. The sequence continues at coordinate 93,199,729 of CAXIVR010000004.1, forward strand.
TAACCATGGTGCGTTTTCGAGTGTGAACAATGTGTTGCGATCACGAGCGCGTGATTTTTAGTAGAGCACTTTACTGCCGTGCGCTGGCGACGAACAGCGAAGTGGCCTGTTTTTATGCGAGTCGTTGAGAAGGCACTTTGAAGCGCAGGTCGCCGCGCCTGACCGCTTCGCGTCGCCCGGTCTGCCGTTCAATGCGAGCCTTGCCTCCCCACTCAGCTAAGGAGTGCTCTTGCGACTCGGCACTCACTGGTCGCATTTGCCAGACAGCGCGAATAAACTCAACAACAATAAGAAAATATCAATGAGTAAAACGTAGTTATTGCAAAATAGTTCACTTTTCTGATAATGTAATCCTTTGGGAGCTGGAGCTGTTCGTTTTAAGAAAATAGTGTCATTTTTCTATGTTCTTTTGGAAATCTCTTGCATACACCCTTTTCATAAAAAAAAACAAGCATCATCAGTAAATTAAATTATTGAAGACATCAAACTGAACATTTCCATCATTTTTTTTCTTCCAAAAGTTAACGTGGGCGGTTACCGAATAAGGGTAAATGAGTATGTGTATGTCCTTGTTCGCTAGAGTGTCGCGTGGCCGCAGACAGCTGGCGCCCGCGTAAGCATATTGCGTAGCTCCGCCTCGGAAAGAGAGTCTTTGCAGTAAAGGCCTATAAAACAGCTTGACCTCCGCTTAGCGGGGGGACGAATGCTACTCGTGAGCCCGTCGCCCGTGTGCGCGGACCTTCCACTCCTCCGTCGGTTCAGATCGGCCCAAACTGGCCCTGTCGACCTCCCTTCACCCCTACCGTTCAGATTGGCCCAAACTGGCCCTGCCGATCCCTTCACCTCTCCGTCGGTTCAGATCTGCCCGAACTGCCTCTTCCGACACTCCTCCACCTCGCTAGTTCAGATCGACCTTCCGGGGTCCTGCTAGGAGCTTCCCGCCCTCTCCCCTGACCGCTGTACACATCGTGTGTCGCTAACTCGTCTGATGGCCGCTGCAAAGTGTCTTTTCCGGAGAACAGTCCTTGGCGAGGCTGGGCTACTTCAGGTGCCAGTAAGGTGTATGTAAGTATACCACCCCAATAATATGCTGTTTGCCATGACTGGGGTCATCCCTATTCTTATTGCTCCCTCTCATCCGCCTTAGGCCATTAAGAGAATAGGGAACGGTCCAGAGAGCACCTTCTGCCCTTACCGCCCTTCCACTTCGCACGTGGTGCCAGACCCATCCACCCCCACCCCCACCGACAAAAGTTACGGCTATGTTCGAATCGCGCTAGTTCGCAAATTAGCCCGTTAATGTTCAGATTATCAAAAAAGGATGGAAAATGTCTCGAGTAGAAACGGGTTCGAAGCTTACACCGGATGTTACGCACTTCAGTCGTTACGAGGTGGCTAGAATAGGTAAAGTACGTTACGAGTACAAGGAAATATGCGATAAACGGGAACCGACCATTGGTTGGATTTTTGAATATTAGTGAGAGACAAGGTGTGTTCTTTTGGATTCCAGTATCAATCGTAAATTTGTAATTATACGGTACCACCCAATTAACCTCTTAATATACATAAGATGATTCTTTGCAACATTTCCGAGTGGACGACGAGACTCCGGCCTCCCGTCTTCGCAATTTACAGAAAACAACCTTTCAGTCTGTGCAACGCATGAATTTCAATCCATTTTATGCGAAAATACTTTTCGCGAACTCACAAGACGCCGTATTCAGCCATTGTCCTTATTTCAACATTGCGATGGGGCAGTGCGGCTATTGCTTATTGTCCACATTTGTTGGATGATGTTTGAAATCATTCGTTTGTCATTTATAATTCGCGAATTAGCCATAATTCGTAGTTAAGCTGTGACAGGTACATATCGTTTAGCGAGTATTACTGAATAATTAGCATATTTCGAAGGGTCATGTGAGTACAGTCCAAAAACCGAATAAGAGTTTGAAACAGTGTTTTGTAATGCTATAAAAGTGAGAATAGTCATATTGTCGAATAGTTTGAATTCTGGTCCGAAATGTGCCCCAATGTTGGGAAAAATAGTAAATTCGCAGAAAATAAAGATAACACCGGGAGCCCTCGAGATGTTTTGGAGTCTCCTCGCAAAGGGAGAAATCCAGGTTGCGTCGTCCGCCAGGCCAAAACTGAACGAATGTGTTCATCGCTTCCCTACAAACACACTCATTTACGTGAGACAGATCTGTATTCGTGGTGTTGACACTTGTCCATGACCTGCTTGGAGTGGGGAGTATATTTGTTTCAATTGTTCAAGATTGCAAAGAATAACAAGTATGTACGAAGATATTCCGAAAATCAGTTCTAGAAACCATCGGTTGGGTGAGAACACTACAAAAAGGCGTGAACTTTCAGAGTGCTTCATATTGTGCATTAAAAGGGGATTATTTTGTGAAGTAACATTGGGGTAATCCTCACCATAAAAATAAACATTGAAAGAGAAAAAAAATTGATACCCTATATTTTCCATTATTTTAATTTTCTTTGTGTATATCTATGTTCGTGGTGCTTCGTTGTTTAAACAAAGTTCGTGGTTTTGTATGGTAAATCTTTTGTAAGCCAGCAAATATTCCAAGGCGGCGCTTTTGGAGCCGTTTGGACCCACTGCCGCTCACCGCCCCGCGTCTCCATAGTGCTCTGGCGCTCCATCCGCGCCGCCCGCCTCTATTGTACACTCGCTTCGGACCCTCATTCGCTCCGCCAACTATCGCCTTGCACCACACTGGCGCCCGTTGCCGCTGACCAGCCAGCGTAAAGTTGTCCGGGGCGCTTGTTTCCTCGCAGTTCATGCCCCGGCCCGCCCACCTCCTGCCATTATACGGCACACGGGTCGCTCTGTTCGCCTTTCCTTGGTGTTGCCACGTCGTGTTTGATCTCGCCACCTTCTTGTCGGCGCCTTTGTGCTCGTTGGGGCCGGTCGTCTCATGCATATTTCGACTGTCCCTGCTCCATAGTGACACAACTTCCCATCGCGTCCTGTTCGTGCTTCACTTCGTCTTCTTGTGTACACTAGATTGACGTAGATACGGTTGAGGTACGTATTTGCTAACTTCATTTGTTTCCACAGAGAAGCCTGCGGGAATTTCCCCTTCTGCGCCATCAATCCCTTTTGCGAGCGCATAATGCCTGATCGCCTCGAACGTCGACGCTAGGTACAAGAAAACCTCCTCGAGCTTGTGTAAAACATGTGGGTTGGTGTGATGTTCGCTCTGTGCGCGATAGCGTTGTAGTATTTAGTAAGTTTCACCCCTTGTACAGTGCTTTTTAAAGCTCTCTTCCTTCGAAATTTCCTGTGATCTATTTTTCTGCGGAATCCGTGTATGAAAGAAGTAAAATCTAAAAAGCCGCCCGTGCCTTAATTTAGCAAAAAGGCGCAAAAATAAGAATATAGTCTTCGTCGTTTATCTCGGTGCATCTGAAATGAGGTATTCCACTTCTCTATTGATGCCTTCAGTCGTTTTAATAGTTTGACGTCTTTATTTAGCTAAATTTGTCGAAGTTTCCTTTGTAAACTCACGTTTTTACCTTGTTATAAAAGCTACTAACAACGGTTGTAATAGTTTTAATGAAAAATCTCAGTGATACTGAGTATATTTTGTTCAATGTTTGGATACCGAAACTTTCTCGATTCATAGACAAAGGGTTTGAAACGTTTCTCCGAGGGCAGCTATCAAATGTAACATTCTCTATATTCGAATTCCGCTTACATTTCCATTTTTGAATTTTCTAGCAAACATGCGTGGTGGAATGTTATTTTAGTCATTCATCATAAATTCCTACAAAGAATGGATTGGTATGTATTTGTTTACGAGGAGAAACAAGAAACATTCGCGCATCTGTCGGTGTGCTGTAGGTGGAACTGGATAAGCTATGTGCGCTGTCAGATTTTACGACGATATGTGCAGTGCCCGTAATATACGTAATGGGATTTCGCCAACGACTTCGTGCGGCGCAAATTCGATCCCATGCATGTTTGTATGTGAGTGCGAATGCTGTGTGTGCGTGTGCGTGTGCGCGTGCGGGCGCACGTGTGTATTATGTCAGAGGGGTATATTGGTGCGTACGATCCTCTTTCCAGGCGACTTGCGCGTGTCGGTCGCTGAGAATTCTGCGATCGCGTGTTTAGCCTGGCACGTTTTGTGTCGGCTTTAAACCTTTACGCGCGTTCGCCTGGGGGGCGCGCAGTCTCCCGCCGCCGCCGCCGCCGCCACTCGCTGCGCGTATGGAGATATGCAAGGGGAATTTATTGGAGAAGAGGTCCTCGATGCGGGATTCTTCCGATAGAGGGTGCGGAGGGCGGACGATGTACTCTGGATCCGGGCGCGCGCTATCTGGCGTTGGCAGGCCCATCCCGCCCTTCAGCGGCTCGCCCCGCCCCGCCCCGCTTAGCCTCAGCGCGGGCTTGAGGGCGGCGTGTCTGCCTCCGGAAATGTGAATGTTGGCTGACGTTGGTGTGATGGTAGAGGTTTCGAAATGTTCAATACCTCTCTTGGAAACACACTGAGCAGTGCGTTCTCTCAATCCCTTGTCCGTGTTCCTACGTATTTGTTTGTTCTCGTTTTATTCTCATTTTACTTTTTTTTTTCGCAATTATTCCCCAACCGTTCCTTAGCACTTGTTCCCTTTTCTTCTTTTCTTTCTCATTTAATCAATTTTTGTTATTAGTTTAGTATGTTGAAGAGCTAGCAGGACTCATATTCACATATCAAGAAAGTACGTTCACTGCAATTGCAGTGCAATCAATATAGAAATCTTGCTTACGTGGATGGCCGTTAGTTTTTACGTGACCTGACTTCAATCGGAACGAGTCGCAGTTTAACGAGGCTGCGGAGATTTTTGAATTTATATCTGCTCCCTGACTGAGCATACGATCCTTGGGCCATCTTTTGAGCTTCGTTGTGCTAAGCGTCGAGGAAACTATCTGATGGCGGCTGCTTTTCGCCCCGGTGGCGCCCACCGCCTGCCGAGACGTGCCTGGCGGATGTTCCGAAGCATCAGGCGGCGCTCTTTCGCCCCGAAATGAGTTCCCCGAGGCGCGTAGAGTTTCGCGCGTCGTCGCGTCTCGCCTTGAGCGCCGGCTTAGGCGGACGTTTAATATCGCCTGCGGATGCGGTGGGAGCCTCCTCCGGCCGCGTGCGGCGCGGCGCGGCGCGGCGCGGCGTTGGACGGAGCGAAGCGGAGCGGGAGAGGGGAGCAGGGCAGCGGGAGTCAATGCGATTGAGCAGTTTTTGTGCTCCTCAAATAACTTCTTGCGGTGATGCGCTTTCGGCGGATCAGCTCTCTGCTGCGACTTTGCCCCCCGAGTATTGGGTGGCTGTGCTCTTTCACGCCCCACTCGCTCGCTCTTGCCGTTTCCTTCGCCCTTTTCTAGTCATCTGACCTCACGCGCGCAGACGTACCCGCGCCCACATCTTCAAACACTTCCACATGTGCATAATGCTTTGTTGTTTGCTTCAAATTCTGGTAGTAAAAAATGTCGGTGCTCAAATTTTAGTACATATTGTGCATTACTTCCTGTGTACTTTTTACTCTCTGCTGTGTGTACTGTACCTCCTTTTTCTATTAGAAATGATCCGAAATAAAACGGGCTAGAAACGTCTAAATCCTTTAATTGCAATAACACATCAATTGATGGTAGTATTAAAATGAATTCATAGATAATGAATTGTCAAGCATTTTTACTTTAATTTAAATATATTTTCAAGGTGGGCCAGTGTGGAGCTGCACCTTGTGTAATCAACTTGTATGTCACGCTTTTCGTACTATCAGGCGGTGTCTTCACGTTCTTTTCTCTTACACCCTTCTGTTCTTCGCCTCTCCTCGCGCTGCCTTCTCCCTAGACAGATAAAAGATGCACGGGACGTCGCGAGGTCTGCCCCAGGAAACAGATGTTGCCGTCTGAATGGCCCGGCACCTCACTAGTTACGGCTTGCGGAAGCCCCGCAATCGATACTTGTTGCTAGTCAGCGCAGACACCGACGGCGACGAGATGGAAGTGCGCCGCTGCTGCCAGAGGGAACTGCCATGTTGCGATAATAGAGTGTGGGCTGAGTGCAGGAAAGAAGGTACCGGTGAAGTCTTTAGTATGCGCACGACAATGCCAGCAGACAAGTTGGGAAATTCTCTACGTCTTCGCGTGGGTTGCGAATAATAAGGAAATGGTTAGTGTGTTGGCGTTTGTTGCGCCATGAGGGATTCATCTGACTTTAATACCTAGCCAACCCCACAAAGCGTGCAGGTCTTCGGACATTGTCCAGGAGAATAGGAAATGTTGAATGTTCGTGAACACGTATTCTGAACGCATAATGTGCACGTTGTCAAAAGCAATCCACAGAGGGTCTTGAATCAAGGAATGAAAGAAGTCACGTAGACATTGATAAAGGGCAGTTGGAGAAAAAGAAAATTCTAAAGACTTGAAAAAATGAGATCGTAAAAAGCAGAAAGTATTCGAAAGTGTCACCGCCCAGCGAATAGCGAGGGCTCTAAGAAGACGCGAGGCGGAGGAAATTGATGAGAGAGGCGAAGGCGGCGGGGCAGCTAGGTTCATCCCGAGGTGGGCGTCTTAGCGGCCGCGGCCGGCGGTAAAAGGGTCCAGAAATCCATTGCAGGGCGCAGAGATCCGGCTTCGTGGATGTATTGACTACAGAAGGAGCCGAACGGACGGAGGAGTGGGAGAGTCGGGGGACCTCCAGCGCCGCCCTCGCTTTTCCGCGCCCTCTCGCTCGCCCAGCGCATTGCCGGCGCGCAGGCAGGGGAGACGGGCGATGGGCGCACACGGGCCCCGAATGGGCCAAAGAGTACATGGTAGCATGAAAGTAAATTCTCTTTCTCTCTCTTTCCCTTGTTTCTCCCTTTCTCTATTTCCATTGTTTCTCCCTTTCTCTCTTACCCTTGTTTCTCCCTTTCTCTCTCTTACCCTTGTTTCTCCTTTTCTCTCTCTTACCCTTGTTTCTCCTTTCCTCTCTCTTACCCGTTGTTTCTCCTTTCCTCTCTTTACCCGTTGTTTCTCCTTTCCTCTCTCTTACCCGTTGTTTCTCCTTTTCTCTCTCTTACCCTTTTTCTTCCTTTCTCTCTTCTTACCTTTTTCCTCCTTTCTCTCTTCCCTTTTTCTCTCCTTTCTCTCTCTTACCCTTTCTTCTTTCGCGTTTCCTCTCTTCACCCTTTCTTCTCTCGCGTTTCCTCTCTTCCCTTTCTTCTCTCGCATTTCCTCTCTTCCCCTTTTTTTTTTCTTTTCAATTCGATTTTTTAATGTTACTTTTCATATCCTTTTATCATCTGTTGGCACCTGTATTAGCTCGGAGACTAAAGATAAACCTACCATTCGATCTTTGAGTATCATTTGAGCCCAGTGAGTCGCGACGGGCGCGTGGTGAGTGCAGTGGTGAGCGCGGCGGGCGGGTGGGCGGGCGGGCGGCGCGGCGAAGTTTCGCACCGCAGCGGCTGCGGCGAAGTTCGATAACTGGAGGCCAAAATGGACTGTGTAATTCCTCTCTGGCGCCGTCAGCCGTCCGTGTTCCCTCCCGCGCTCCTTCCCCCCCCCCCACTACCATCTCTCCCAACTCAACCCCAATCCCTTTCTCCTCTGTCCCGCCCAACCTCGCTCTGCCCCTGCTCGCTCCTGCTCGCTCTGCCCGGGTGTATCCCGCTCTTTCCTGTCGTTCTAAGGTCGATTCTGCTACTCAAACCACATCGCCAGTTCCTGTTGGGTGGCTTTCAGGCACAAAAAGGAAAATAATTTGCGTATTTTTAAGAAAAATGTTGTGATGTTTATTTCATATCATTTGGGTTCTATAAACAATCTATTCATTTATGTGAGAACAATGTATATTTGGTCTGTTCACTTTGGAATTCGTATAATGAAGTCAATCATGTACATGTTACATTGTATAAAATGAGTGACTGAATGAAGAAAAAGAAATTCTAATCCTACCGTTCCGTAGGAGTGGACGACCTTCTAATTGAAATGTTGGCCTTCAAATCTTACCCCACCGCATTTAGCATGGCGTTTTGTGGCATGTAGTTCTCGGTATACGACTCAAATACGTAAGAGGGATTGTGTGCAAATGCGGAGTAAGGAAACGACACTCGCCTCGCGTGTGGCCGGGTGATCGACACCTGTCGTGCTCTCCCATGCGGCAGGTTCGCAAAGCGCCAGATGTCATTTGCATATTCCCGCCTTCGCGCTGGATAAGGGCCCCCCAACTTGCGCGTCTTGCCGTACGCTCGCGCACCACCCTTCCTCAGTGGCGCGTAGCGTGGGCATAATTTCCGTCTCTCTTGAACGCGCTCTAATGCCGCGTTATCAAAGAAATTAATGCTAATAACGGGTGAAATGATGAAAGTAATCAAGGGACCTTGATTATATACACGCATGGGTACCCTTAAGCGCTGTATTTGCAAGGGAAATGCAGGCAGACCCACATCTCTGCCATTCTCTCACCCGCTCAGAGCCTTACGGCCATCTTTATGACGTCTGCCGCGTGGGCGAGCCCCGGTAGGAGTGTGGCAAGGGCAGGGGCAGTTGCAGGAAGAGGGGCAAATACTGAAAGGGTTCGAGTGCATTCGCCTCGCCTCAGTCTCCCGTGGAGATCGAGTGCACAAGCAATCGCGGTGGTATACATATACACACACACATATACACACACATATACACACACATATACACACATATACACACACATATACACACAAAGCAATCGCGGATATACACACACATACACACACATACACACACTACACACACATATACACACATACACTACACACACATCACACACTACACACACACACACACACACACACACATCACACACACACACACTACACACACACACACACACACACACACTACACACACACACACACACACACACACTACACACACACACACACACTACAACACACACTACACACACACACTACACACACACACTACACAACACACACACTACACACACACACACTACACACACACACACACACACAACACACACACACATACACACAACACACACCACATACACACTACACACACACACATACACACACACACTACATACACACATACACACACACTACAAACAAACACACACAACAACACACCTACCCCACTAAACCGCGATGTAGCGCTTGCCACCGCAATTGTTCGTGCACTCGATCTCGAGCGAGTGTGTGTGAGTGTAAGATACTACGAGCTTTCTACGGCGCTCTTGGCACGTTTTACGCAATGCCAAATTTCTGGAAGCTCCTTCTGCTTTTGCAGTACATTGGGAAATGTACATGGTTGTTTCATTCGGAAATAGCAGCGACAGTAACAACGGTGTATGGTCAGTATTTGAGTTTGAATGTTGTGTCGTTTCGCCGTTGAGATGGAGCTAGAGTTCAGTTATTTCAGAAATTCGATTTTTTTTATTCCAACGGCCATTGTAGTAAAGAAGCGTTGCGATTTGGAATTCAAATAATTGTTTTTAGCTTCTTGGTCGAAAGCCGGTAATTGGCTTGTGTACACACTCGTATGTGCAGACTCTCTCTTTTGTTTCTCAAATATTGAATTCCTTCAATTCTTGAGCATTCATGTCTTTTCTTTACCTTTGCAGCGTCGTTACAGGCGTCGATGGTGTCCGTATGGGTGTTTCTCCTTCCTTCCTTCCTTCCTCGCCCTCCATTCCTAAGCCCCTCGCGCCTCCGCCCAGGCCGTCGCTTGATCTTGCCTCCAATTTGCACGTCAATTTGTCGCTTTCTGGTGCGCGCCTTTGAAGGGCAAATAGAATACTGATCTGTCATTAGCTTTGAGCGGGCGCCGGATCGCTTTCCGTGCGTCGGCTAGTATTAATTACGATATCGACGTGGCATGGCGTAGCGCTGCGCGCGGTGCACTTCGGGGACGAGTTCGATGCTCTCGGAACTGATGCTGTTCCTGGCGGCGGCGCCGGGTACTGTCCTGCGATGAGATACTGAATGCTCGAGTGGCAATTCTCGCGTGAATGTCTGCAGTAGAATAATGTACAACAAACAGAATTTGTGTCCTTGATGGCGTAAGGTAAGTTTCATCTTCGTGTTCGATATATTGATGTAAAAATTTATGTAAAATGTTAATATTTGCTCTTCGATGATTCGTGATGCTTCATCTGGACGTATCTGTAGCCGAATTCGTAGGGTAAAACTCATACTACTGGGTACTATTTACTTACACCATATCTGTAATATCATACTGAAATCTGTGAACTTTGTGCCCTTGCTCTTTCTTTCGTCTAATAAATTACTTTCGAGTGTTTTGTGATACCATTTGTGTATACGAAACGAAATTGAAAATAGAATTTCCTCAAAACTACATTGCATTTCGTTGGTGGTGAAAATTAACAAGTCAACATATGCATTTTTGAAGAAGAATTAAAATAAGGGACTCTCTGACGTGCCAGGACATGAAATATCTTCGAGAATACAATTGGCTTAAAAAATGTCACATGTCTAACAGCTGTAGGACGGATATACATTGTTGCGAAATGCCAAATCTCCCGAGACGTGGCATTTTGAAAGTAAACAGAACCTCATAGATTAAATTAACGATTAGCAGGTATGTGGTAAATTTATATTGCGACTCAAATGATGGGTTCAGTTCATTTTAGCAAAGATAGGAGATGTGGCTTTTTTTCAAAAAACTATTCAATTATTCGTAGAACTAACGAGAGATGTTTTCTGGAAATGAACGAAGTGGCTGACGACTCTTCAGAGTAAATTTGTTATTTTTTTTTTCATTTGAGTTTTTTTTAACAATTGTGATGAATAAACTTTCATAAAGTTATATTCGTTTTTTGATTTTAGTTGTGCCCTACTTCATGAATTAGTGCCATTTTAATTCTATTGCCATGGCAATTGAGTGCATGGGGCCAATATCAACTATTGATTGTTTAGTCCATTCCCTTTCGTCTGCAGAAATTACGTTTACAGAATTTTTAATATATTCACAAGAAAACCCGTTTTCTATTAAAGATAACTTTCCCGCTCTTCCTGCTGTCGCGCGCGCTCAGAATATTGTTAGCGAAACTACAGACTTCTGCATAATGGTCACTGAGAGATATTTTAACAAGAAGTAAAAATCTACTGTGGTCATTGACTTACAAATTTTTCACTAGAATTTTTTTACGCCTGCCTGATAATTTTTGCGCAATTGTAAATGTTAATGCGGTGTTTATATATACTTCAGGTGACATCGTAATTCACTTTTTAGGGAGAAGGAACGGATCCGTAGAAAAGGTGGCGGCTGTCGTGTGCAAAACCTATAGGGTCATACTGCTTCTCCTGGTCGCATATTCCCGTCCTTTTTAAAGTGGTTCCGGTGGGATAGGCGGTTGTACTGGTCCAACATCGGAACGAACCGGTCCAATATGGGCATGAGATATGTATGTACTTTTATGTGAAAGACCTTAACCGGTCATTGTCACCATCTTCATATTTTGATATTTGTTGCTGTCCCGGTTTCGTCAGGTTGTAATCCAGTTTGTTGTCGTTTGGATAATTATGAACGTTTCATCTGATTGAATGCTTGATCGCTGACAAACCATATTACGTGACGTCGCGCAATGAGGCAAAATATTTATATTGATTCTGGGCACGAATGCATTCGGTTTCGTTAACCCATTTAATCACTGTCATCATCTCCATCAACATCATTGTCAATTACGTCACTATTGTGTGGCGCATTTTTTGTTTCGCTCGCTCGTCGCTCATTTTGCATCTCTGTTCAACATTCTGTCTCTAAACTACATTGTATATGAGTGTAATTTCGTTCAAAGAGTATTATCGGTTTCCCCCCTTTAGTGTCTTTCTCTTAACCTTTGTCTTCCATTGTACCGGTACCGGTACGTTCGACCACACTGCAATGGCATATCCGCACCGAACACGCGCCCTTTCCGGAGAGCGGTCGCCTCCCCACGTTGCGCGTCGCCAGCTTTGGCCTGCGGGTGCGACCTGAGCCATCAGTGCGCGCACGTCGGGTGGCATTATTGGCTCGAAATCTGCCGATCCTGAGACCAGCGACAGCGGTTGGCGCTGCGGGCGACTAGCGGGCTCCCTCGGGGGCTCGAAAGCCCCTTCCAGCGCACTCTCCCGCACTGCCTCGCCCCACCCCCACCCCGTCCCACCACTGCCCCGCCCCCTCTCCTCCCCCGCCTCCCGTCCCGCCCCGCCCCGTCCGGTCCCCGTTCTACCCCGTCCCGTCCCACCCCGTCGTGTCCCAACCAACCCCGTCCCGCCCCGTCCCGCCCCGTCCGCCCCGTCTTGCCCCCGCCCCGTCTTGCCCCCGTCCCGCCCCCGTCTTGCCCCCGTCCCGCCCCCTCTTGCCCCCGTCCCGCCCCAGTTCCGCCCCCGTCCCGCCCCAGTCCCGCCCCCGTCCCGCCCCTTGCCCTAGAATCGCTTCATCACCCGGACTTCACCGGGCTCCAAAGATCCCGGTCCCTTGAGGTCTCCGACGAGACGCCCAGGAGCGATCGCGTCGAAACGTGTGACAGCCCAGAAACTATTTTAAATGTGTGTTGATGTGAGCGGATTTCGGCCTGCGAAGTTAAAGCTTGAGAATCATCAGGCGAATACTACGAAATCCTTGAAATACGGTGAAATAGATTCATTTTCTTTTTGATACTTCATGGTTCTTCGATTTCGCCCTCGAGTAGCCTCGGAATTTACTTGAAATTACATTTGACTGTTTCATGAATCAGCTTTGTATATATCGGAAATATACACACGGTATGTGTTGAGTTCTCAAGTAGTAATGAGACTGGCATGAAACGGAATGCTTGGAAAAGATGTATCAGCACTGTATTACACTGCAGACAGCGACATTGAAGTCGGGGCGCCGAAGAGGTAATGCATCTAGTTTGCAAAAGGTTTCATTAACGGTCGGATGTTGTGAGTGAGCCACTCCGGTGGTTGACGAGGCTGCGCGGGGTGGAGGAGTAACGAAGCCTGCGCGGGTTGCAGCGCCGACGCCGCGTCTGCGCGATCCACGAGCCTCCTCCGGAAGGGCGCCGGCCCTGCGAGGCTATAATACTGTTGGTAAAAATTTAATTAAAGCCCTCGCGTCTGCTCTCGTATTGGCAACGGCGGGGCACGGACAGGGGTGTGGGCGGGGCAGGGGGTGGTGGAGGGGAGAGATGCGGGAAACGCCCGGCCGTCGAGGGGGCCGCGCATTGTACCGAACGCCGGCCGCGGGAATTGTTTCTTAATTAGGTTGAGAACCCATCAAACATTCGGGACGCGAAATCCTTTCGGATCTGCGATTACGAGCGTTAAAATTACAGTACTTACCTCCGCCGGAAAATTAATGGAAGGAGCTTTCCCGGCCGCAGGAAGCTCAACGCGGCTGCTCGCTACCTCGTCCTCCGGCCTTACCCGCTCTGTACCGCCCTGCCTCACGATCCACCCTGCTCGCCGCTGTGGCGTCGCCGTCTGTGGCGCGTTGCTCGTCTGGTATTCATTCCCTGCCCCTCCCCCTTTCATTACTTTATTTCTGCTTTGTTGCTGTCCTCATTTCCGATCGTCTCACATACAAATTCTGCCTTGATTCTCTTTGTTTGCATCTTTTCTGCTCCTCATTTGCTTGCTAATTTTGCCAAGCTTTCATTGCCCTGCACCTCTTCACCTGCTCCTCGAAAGTTTCCGAACTTTTCATTAATTATTTCTTGTTTTACGATCTGATAGTCTAAAGTCCTTTTCGTCTTCCAGACTCGCTTCTCTGAGGCGACTTACTTCTTTTGTATCGGTATGCTACTGTGTTCTGTGGTTCCTTTCCATCTTTTACGTCCCCATTCTCCCGCGCGTACCCCTTCCGTCTCTCGTGGGAGCGCTAGGCATCGGAGTCCCGTTTCGCAGAGTTTGAAGCGGCCGCCGAGCGCCCGCCCTCCTCTTCCCCCACCACCCTCTTTCATCACCCTCTCCCACCCGCGCCCGCCTTCGCCACCACCGCTGCGGCCGCTCCCCGCCGTCCTTTTAAGCGGGCGCTGAAAGAGAACAATGCAATAGCGCGCAAAGGTCTTAATCATGACTTGGCTCAAGAGCCGGCACAAAAGCGGCCGCTCGCTCAACCTTTTTCCTCGGAGGGGCGGCTGGCTAATTTTAACCGGCGCGCGCGCGCACCGCCGCCTCGCCCCTTCGCATCATCGCCGCCGCCGCCGCCACAGCCGCAGAAGCAACTTTACTGGCCGCAGCCTTCCTGGAGCAAGATGGCATAAGGTTACTACCCTGTACGGCCCTCTTTCTCATTCCTTCGCATCCCTTGATTCGAGGATTCTTGAATGGTTTACTATTATGTTTTCTCCTTTCCTATGGTTCTTGATCACTCTTGACCATCTCTCTTCCTCTCACACACACACACACACATACACACATACACATATACACACATATACATATACACACATACACACACATACACACATACACACATACACACATACACACATACACACATACACACATATACACATACACATACACACATATACACTTACACACACATATACACACATATACACTTACACACACACACATTTACATATGCACGCGCGTGTGCTTTATTTTTGCTTCTTTCCACATGATACATCACCTGTTAGCTGACGTGCATAGTATCTTGTGTAAGTCTCAACTAGACAGATATTACTTTTTATTAACCTAGTATTATTTACATACATCGCATTTACTTTTCTCATAGTAATATGTGTGCTTATTGCACGTTATTTGCTACTTTAGTGCTTCCACACAGACATACAATTTTTTCTGTTTCTGTTGTAATGGCGTGTTGTGGTAATCAGAGGCAAATATAGAAGATTCTTCGCGTACGTAAACCAGTAGTTAATACTCGTAGTTATGGGTTTTTATTAAACAAAATAAGAAGTTACGAAGGTGGATACTCGGCGGAAATAGAATGATAACTATGTTCCTTTTTGTTCCTCAATGCGGTTCATACCTCCCGGCTAGCTGCATAGAAGGACCATAACGTAATTGTTTCGACAGTCACCTCTTTAATGAGCCCAAATTGCATGCCGATATTACATTTGTTATGGAAATTCGATTTTATGAATAATTGGACCGGTGGATTCACGACCAGGATAATGAATATACTCCTATTACGTTCCCATTATTCATTCTTTGCTCCTTTTATCGTGCTCTTCGCTTTGAAGAGGAGCAGAAATAAAGAGGAAATAGGCCATTCGCTTCCCGGATCGACACTCGGGGAAATACGGCGTTGTAAAGCGGCTCGGAATGGCGGGGGATATGTTATTTACCTCTAGTTAAAGGCTGCATGGGCGTGGGTGAGGGCGCGGTGCGGCTGCTCGTTTTTCACGGTTGGCCGCCCTGCCTTTGGCACAGACGCGCGTATGCAACCGCCCCCCCCCTACAATTCCTCCGCCCCCTCTCCCTTCTGCTCCATTACAATGACCAACCGTTAGCTGTGGGTGACGCGTAGTGTAATGATTAGAATGATCGCCTCTCCCCGGGTTCTCTGGTTCGACTCCCAAATCCCGCCTGAGTTTCATCCGTTTGAAGCATCAGATGCCCTTCGCCTTCTGCTGAAACGCGACTGCAGTTTCGGCCGTAAAGTAGTTTGCGTGAATTGGCAACTTTAACTGCTGATTAGGTTGGTTTTGATTTTCAAACTCGTTATTCTGTTTTCACATTATAGATTGAATATCTTTCTCCATGACGTGTGCCAATGTTTGCTTCATCCAAATTTTAATTATTTTTTTACCGTTTTATTCTTTCGGCTTTCCTACTTCTTGTCAAAAATAAAATTAATTTTCACCCATGATGTCCATTTTAGTCGTCTCAATCTATTCGTTTTTACATACAGCCTCTTTCCAATATGAGGATTTTTTTCTCCACAAAATACGTATCGTAAACATTCTGAAGTTGCGTGGCGTGCCTGCCTCGCTTGCCGCGCGCGGACCGTGTATCGCCGGCGGGGGGGGGGGTGCAACCTCTCCCGGAGCGTGGCCGCGGGGCGACGCGACGGGGGCCGACGTGACGGGGCTCCCAGCGTGAGCGCGGGCGGCGCTCTGCGTGATTGACTGCGGGAGCCGTCCGCCGCCGCTGCCGCTTAATCTCGTTGAATTCAAGCGCCCCTGTTTTCACTCGGCGCGCACGCAGCCGCGAGCGGCCCACTATTTCATCCGACGCGCTCGGCCCCGCGTCCCCGCTTCCCTACACCCGCCCCGCGCCCCGCCGCCGCGCCGCCGCGCACGCTCCGTGAAATCAATTATTTGTGTTTTAAATAATTGCTTGATTTGAATACCGCGCAATGTTGCGAACAGTGGAATAACACGGCGTTCTCCGGTGATATATATTTAATGCTGTAAAGCGTCGTTTTAACATAAAACTGCAGTAAAACGAGGGGCTTCTCTCCCTCGTACCGCCGCGAACCCTGTTCGAACGGGGCTTTCGAGCCGGGCGACTGACGCGATGTGCCGGGGCGTCGGGCGTCGGCAGAAGCAACGGGCGGGGTGGAGGAAGGGGAGGTTCGAGTGGTCGCGCTCAACTTTTGAAAAGATCTGTGCCCGGGGCAGCCGCCCGCCGCCGGGGCGACTTGCGTTTGTTGTGACAGTTTGTCAGTCGTTTGTTTTTATTTGTCGCGAAAAGATTCCCGTTTGATAAATCCGACAAGGCGACAGGCGAGGCTCTCTTCGACGAGCACCCCGTTCGCTGATCGGAACTTTAATTGAGCGGGATGCGATGGAGATTGTGAGTAGCTCTGGGAATGGCTGTCAGGACTAAAGAAGGTAGGATTATGGTCGATTGGAATTACTATATATTCATGAGATTCTATTGGTGTTTGCATTAATCGGAATATTGTATGTGTCAAACAACTTTCGACAATCCTTGCAATGTTCTTTCGTTGATAAAAAAACAAGTTTGCCGAAGTATAGCTGTTTCGTTAGGTCAGTTTTGGTTATGCAGGTCTGTGCTAGAATTAATTCTAAGTTCGATGGCTAGTGCTCTGGATGGTCAGAGAAAATAAATTACATCTTATTAGTGTGCAAGTTAAAGACAATGGGAATGTGAAGTCTTACTTTCATTCCCTTTTAAGGTTTGAAATTCGGCGGAAGAACGACTATCTGAAAAGGGTAATAACGAAACCAGAATTTTCTTTGCATAGGAATCAAACATTGCACAGTTGAGCAAGAAACACATTTCAATAGGTTAGAGAGAAAAGGCTGTTTCCCTAAGTTGGAAGTGCAGGCTGGAAGCAACCGATTCATATCTTATGGATTTTTTTATTTCAGCGTATACAAAATAAAATGGGTTATTTTACAGACAGACTTCCTCAAAATGATTAAATAAGAAATCTGTACTTAGTAAAAAAAATGCAGATTACAAATTCATGTTTACATACTCGTATGAATTAACATGAAATATAGTTCGCTTCCAACAATATGTGAAATTGACAATAGTGTGAGGATAATTACATTGCATATGAAAGGAATAATCCAAACTCATTTTCAGTTGTCGCACAAACCGAAGAAAAATATACAATTTATAAATTAAGTTTTTTTTTTAAAGTTCGGTAATTTTGTAAACACTGGCAATGCGCTGAAGCTGGAGAGGAAACGAATGTATCACTCTCACTTGTTGGCGTGATGTATTTTCGCACTTTGGGAGACCATTGTTATTACGATTTTATGTGTGGGTCTGTAATTTTACCAATTTATCACGATGATATTGCCGCGAGAGTTGACCTGTTTTAACATAGCGAATGCCACTATAGCTATTGTACAGATAATTTCACATCTTTACCTTTTGTTATTTCAGTATAAATGTGTTCACCCCAAGCACATGCGCGGATTCCTCATCAATTGAAAACGACTTTTTCGCCGTGATGTATTGCGCTTTACACAATCGTTGCGGAATTGTTCCATATTCATTTAATTTATTTTGATTATTCCCCAGGCGCACCGATGTTCGAATCCTGGGATTTTGTGAAGTATGCATTATACAAGATCGCAGCCATGCGTGCTGCCTGCCTCCGACACACTAGCGTCCGTTTTTTTCCCCTTCCTGACATCGCGTGGGTGCTTTTTGGTCGTTTTCTAGCTGTTAGCGTCCTTAAAAGCCCACATGCCGGGATTAAAATTCCGTTCTCATTTTCAGGGCGGGTTTATGATCATTTTAATTTCCCTAAGTGGATTCTGTAGTTCCAGCAAAGCTTTAACACTGCCGTTTCCAGATATTTCACCTCGTCTGCGACGATTCGCGAGAAGGGCAGTGCGCGTTGCCTAGCGTTCTTTCTTGCTCGGGGATGTTCCGTCGCAGATAACACACTGTTATTCGTTTTATTATTCATACTTTACACATTTTGTTTTATCGGAATTGATCCTCTCACGCGAGTACACTTCGCATGCGCGATAAAAATAATAAATTGTATGTCTGTTGTAGCTTGTTTTTCAGGAAGGTTATGTTTCTTTGCATTGCTAAGAAAATTGCGCTTGAAATATAGTTGTGATAAAAGTTGGTTTCCTATCTACTCATAAATATCGTCCGTGTAATTGCACTTTCTTAGGTCAATTTATATGCGTTTTGATCCCAAAATAATGACTTTCGAATCCTAATTCATTCTCGCTTTATTTAGTGAAGCAAACTGTAGGAACATTGTGCGTAAGTAGAGGAGGGTCGGATTTCTGTGTCTTAAATATTAGGATCGGTCGTTACATTCATAAAAACTACCTATAAAACACTTTATTATTGAACACATCCGTCAATATTTTGATACTTATTTTTAATACTTAATAAGTTATCTTTTAATGATTCACTGTGTTAAAGATTAAAACAGTTCGAAGGAAATTCTCCAGCTCCATCGTACCCGCTTTTGCAATTCCATCAGAAGAAATTCTACATCAATTTGAAAGATTCGGTGTTTAAAAGAAATTCGCACGGTGGCTTCCATGAAAATGTATCTTTAGAGCATGCTGACAAATGTTTTGCCTAAATGCAGCTCGTCGTATAAAATGATTTTTTACCAATAAGTGCCAAAAATATTATACATTTATAATAGAAGTACCTTTAAAATGTCAAAAAATGCGTCTTAGTGTTCAATTAAGTTCTAAGTAAAATGAAAGTTAAAGAGATGATTATTTCTTGAAGATCAGTGATAAACATGGAAAACAAATACTCCTTTTGGTTTCTTTTCACACACCCTACATTCCTTTATTTAATCAATAAACACCAAACCATCCAATGTTTATCATAGTCATTCTACCACAGTGCTTCTTGTTGAATTTACTAACGAACGCCACAATAATCTTTATAAAAAATTTCTAAATGTGTGATAGTGTGATTATTTCTGCGTTTAGTTATGTCAAGTATATTTCTCAAGCATTGTATGTCGTTGAACCATTGCTTATCAGCAAATTTGGTAATTCCTCTATCTCTATTTAACGACTTGCATGCCATTCGACGTTCTTTATTTCGTTGTTGTGGAGATAATTGCGTTGCATATTATCCTCAAAAGTGTGAAATAAAGAATTGCGCGTGAATATTTCCGACAACACAGAATGCTATTCAAAGTATAATCTGATCTGATTGTAAAAGAATTAAAGGACATAATACTTCAAATACAATGGTTTCCTGCGTACCTGTTTAGAGGAGGATAATCGACAAACCGCGTGCAAGAACATTAGCATGCGATTTGCACTCCTCGATTTCCGTCATTAACATGCAGTACATTGGATGTGCCTAGAATACAAATTCCGTTCTTTGCATGTTAACTGGAACTGTTGCGTATTAAGTGACTTTGTAGTAGAAACGCGTGTAATTGTGGCCCCAGCAATTGCATCGTTCCATGCGGTTGCGAATTCGCTTCCTCCGCCACGGGCTTTCATCGATGTGTGGAAAATTGCTTTCGCGCACAATGAACGGTGTTGGAGGGAGTTGAGCGTGAACTATTACGCAGGGTGCAAAAGTTACGTTGAACCGCCCGCGCACTCTGTGCGTGGCTCCCATCAAACCGTTTTGAAAGGCCGGAACCGCACAAAGCAAGCAAGCAAGCAAGCCAGCCAGCCGCCCTATGAAACGTCTGCTCATGCCCGGCGTCTCGCGGTGTATGCTAGGCCCACGTCCCGTTGCGCTCGCTACCAGATTCCTAGAATAGGACTGCGAACCCGCGAGGAAACAAGGCGAATCCTGGAAGAAGTAGAAAGTCATCAGGACATAACATTCGTTCCACAGTAACATATGCTTGTCCTGTTTGGGTTGGTACTACAAAAACTCATAATTAGAAGTTATTCAAAATACGTTTTTACGACAAAACAAGTTTTTACGCTCCCTGGTTTATTCGTATTGACCAGATTTTAAATGAACTAGCAATAGATATAATAAGTACCTATATTTCAAAATTATCAAATCGTTTTTATTCTTCTCATCCATCTTGTCCAGTAACTAACGAATTTAAATTAGCCATATCATGTAATAATTTTTCCCGTATTAAGACTCGATATTCAAAAGATCTCTTTTAACATCCTTAAATAGCAGTATGAAATTCAAACTGAAAGAAAAATATTAATTGTAAATAAGTATTTATGTGGGGCCCTTCCTGGGGGTAACCTTAAGAATTATATATCAATGTTAATTGTTATAGTTTACTGAATTATGAAAATATTGAAATTGTACATACCCTTGAAAGACATTTGTATGTCGAACAAATTGAATAAATAATATTTGTAAAAAAAATTATGGTAAACTTTTTTTACAGTTTTTCTTACTCAAAAAGCACAGTTTACCTCCTTTAAAAACTGAGAATACTATTTGAAAATTGGCAGAATTGCATCCTCTTGAAAGTTCGTTTAATCTAAGCCCAACAATACATAATAAACAAATATTTTTTGAATCGAGATTTTGAAATCAATCAAACAAATACAACAAAAAATGTGTCGCGGAAATACTATCGCCAAATTTCAGTTGTAATATGAAATTGTTCTCTCAGTAAAAGCGCGTTGCTTCGTGGAAATATGTTGGGCTTACCGCCGTTCCCTTGTTACTTCATACAGAAAATGCATGTTCTACAGTAAGAGTATTGAATTAGGTCTAAAAAGTTCGATTTCTCCAAGGTACTAATTGGAACGGCGGTAAGCCCAACATATTTCCACGAAGCAACGCTCTTTTACTGAGAGAACAATTTCATATTACAACTGAAATTTGGCGATAGTATTTCCGCGACACATTTTTTGTTGTATTTGTTTGATTGCTTTCAAAATCTCGATTCAAAAAAATATTTGTTTATTATGTATTGTTGGGCTTAGATTAAACGAACTTTCAAGAGGATGCAATTCTGCCATTTTTCAAATTGTATTCTCAGTTTTTAAACGAGTTAACGCTTTGTTAGCGTAAGCACTGCAGCTAAGTACTATGCAGTTGCCAATTTCCCACCGTTTTTCATAATTTTGAATATAACCCCGACTTGCAAGTCTACTTTATTAGTAAAACTAGTGGTGGCATAACAGCACATACGTTTTCAAATTATTTCTAACTTTTGCAGTTTTCGAAAATTCAGAGTTCATCAAATATTAGATTTTTGCCATTTTTAAGCGTCCTATGTTCTATCCAGGGATAAAAGTATAAATAAAATTTTTGGGACCGTTTTTGTGATTTTTTAAAATAAATTGCTGCAATTTCTCGCTGAAATTAAGCGAAAACTACTGCTTTCATTCTTCTTCCAAAACATTTGAACGTGACCTTCCTTAACAATCTCGTACTGTAGAAGAGATTTTATTAAACAAAATTCTGTATCATCAGTATTATACTTTTGAGAGATTGATTTTGTCCAGTTTCCGAAAATGCGGAGTGTGAGTCCAGAACCAATTCTTTTACTTCCTTTGCTACATACGAGAAAAAAATTAAAGATAACATTTGGAACCATATTTGAGAAAATAATGGTTAAAATTAAAAATGGTCTACATATCACACACCATTACTCGAAAATTACCAAAAATTTTTTAAAAACTGTTTGTGGCCTTGTTTCAAGATGTCTTCGAAGTACGTGTTATTGCAAAAAAAATCATCTGCAATAATATAGTTGTAATATGGAAAGAAGAAAAATACCTCTTTCAAAACTTCAGACAGTTCAACTTTGTCTTTTGATGTACCCCAGGCCAAAGTTTAAATAAAAAATTGGAGCTGTCGAAAAATTTTTAAAAAATGTTGAGTTTTCTTCTAAAGTACTCCCACCGTTTCAAACTGCGACCCCCAAACAATTTAAATTGTAACTTAAACTCGTCCAAAAAATTGCCGCTTTCCTGCGCACGTTTACAATACTTCCACTACACTACCTACGTAGTAAAGCAAAAAATTAAAATGTTTGCAATTCATCTCCTCCTGGTAATTTTGTCGTCGAGTGATGTTCTGTTTTGTAAGGATTGCCACTCTTTATTACGTATTCTGCGAATTTTCATTGTGCATTGCTCTTCCTGATTAATCGTGTTTCGTTCGATACGTGTCCTCCCGTGGCATTGAACGCTTGAGGAGATATCAACTAGAGAGCATCATTAGCGCTATTCACAACAGCACTGTGATTGTGTATTTGCCAGAAATACCGTGGCGGAAATCTAGGACCTGTATGTAAATACGAATAAAAATAATTTGTTCTCATTAGTTGGATATTGTTTCCGTTTCATGGTTCATATGTTCATGTAATACTGGAACTTGGCACAGAATGAAGAAATTTATGTTACTAATTTACGCGTGCAAATGAATTTGAGAGAAAACTAAGCAGTCTTTAGCCATCTGAGAGCCATCGATTTCGTTAGATATCCAGGAACTCATGAAAAATCAAAAAATAATTAACTTTCGATTTTGACTCAAAAATGCAAATATTTTATTATGTGATTTGTTGATTATTTCATACTATGCCTACCGGCTGAATGCTCATACTGAGTGCATCACTGCATACAACACAGGTGCCGTCATGCGATAGGATGCTCTGAAGAAGAGTCCTGGAAAAGCCCCTTTCTTTTGGTACTCTTGATAGCATGTAAAGAAGTTTTTGCACGTACTAGTGAATTGCAGTATTAGTGAAGACATTTTGTTAAAATATTTAATTTCTTGTAGGGTTATGGCAAGACTATTTTATTTGTTCTTGAGCAGTGTGCGTGGTAGTATTTGTAAAACCATTTAGTGTGGTTTTATTCAACAGCATTTTTGCTGCTCCAGGTAACTAGTATTAATTTATGTATTTATTTCTTGTACGGACATAATATACACTTTGTGAGTAGAAGTGAGTTAAAAGCAACATAATATAACTTATTATTGAATTATTTTAAGGAAAATTATCCAGAATTTGGAATATGACGTTTCCATTGATAATTTTCGTGTTCTTGTAGTTTGATTTTCAAAGAGATTAAGAAAAGGTACGTAGCTGTATTTCTTCTGAATTTCATGTTTCAATGCCATCGCGTGATATTTGTGATTGTAATCGCATTGTCTCTTCGGTTTACATATTGAAGTGTAATCTGTTAAAAGTAGTAAGCCATTTTTTTTGCTTCATAATCTGCTTGTTGATAATGTTCCAATTCACAATTACATTTTCACGTCTGGCTCTTTGTAGGTTGTGCTTCTGGAACTTCCCGCTTATTTGCGAACTTGCTCTTCATAGGGGGAAGACTGGCGTTCGGAACCTTCAAATCAAGTTCAATGCGTGTGCCCGCGAGACGCAATATACTAAGTTACTACAGTCAGATTTCTTAAAGGCTGGCCTGGGCTTGCCTTTCGGCGAACTCACACCATAGTCACTACGCATACACCATCTCAGCTTATCGGAATGACTTTAACTTTTTGTTGAAGGCACAGGAGTGACAAGAAATAGAGAGCCATTAGAAGTGCGATAAAATGACGCTAATGTTAATATAAAATTCGTTTCCTCACACTCAATGTCATTTTGATTTATGCCGATTAATAATTTTATTATTATTATTATTATTATTATTATTATTATTATACATATATCTGCGCTGGAGCCTACCCAGAAAAGATTATAACCTACGCTAATGCCCATGGTACATTGGAGAGGACTGCTTCATCGAAGGACCAGTGCCATATCAACAATTTGCTCGTGGATATCAAACTGTAAGTTAGCTGGGGGTAGGAGTTGAGAGGAGACGGACGCGATCGACTTCGCGTCTCTCTGAAAGGGAATGATGAGGAAATTTACTCAAACCGCAAGCAAGAAAAAGGTTAAATATTTTACTCACTGAAGAATGAAAATTCTAATTGTAGTATCTCGTAATAATCCATTTAGCTTTGCTCTAAAGCAGTGATTCCCAACTGAACCTATGCTGTGGATCAGTTTCCTACTTAATTAACCCCCTACTAAATTCAGAAAGGTTCACGAGTTGACGACAAGCCTTCCACCAAAAGTGTTCTTTAGTAAATTGCATCGAATGAAAGGTCTATGCTTATTCTTTCTTTCTTTCTTTCTTTCTTTCTTTCTTTCTTCTTCTTCTTCTAATAATAATAATAATAATAATAATAATAATAATAATATTATTATTATTATTTATTGTTGTTATTATTGTTATTAATACTACTACTACTAATAATAATAACAACAATATTTTTTGTTAATGGCCCGCTTTGTGGAACACCAGACTGGAAACCACTCTAACGGTAACACTGAATTGCTGCCTCAGAAGAACAATGTCAGTCTGACCGTAGAATGTGCTTGCGCCCATCATTTTCTAGCTTCCACACGTATGTTCGACTTGTATGTTCGAGCCGGTGTGTTTTGTCAGCACTTCGTAAATGCCGCTTTGTGCTCGTACTTTTCACCAGTGGACCGCGCTTCCTGTGTACGGGGCAGAGCCCGTGGCGTCGCGCGGCGTGACGCAGCGTGGCGCAGCGCAGCGCGGATTACTGGGTCGCGACACGGCGCGTGCATGGTGTGTGGCTGGATGCCGCGTGATGTGTGGTTTTGTGGTGGGGCGATGGGGGTGGGTCGTGGCGTGGTGACTCGCCGGAGCGCGAGGAAAGTCTGTATGACCCCAATACGCCGGGCCGGGCCGGGCGGGGCGCTAGGTCCGATGGGCGGCCCGGCCGCCGGTGCGGTGGTCGCGCCGCCGCTTCTCGCTTGACCGCCCAAGCCGAATAGCATTGATCGCTCTGCCTAGTGCCGGCCTTGGGGACGGAAGCCGGTCCGTATCCGGTTGTGGCGACCGCCCCCGCGTGTGGAGCTAGAGCTCGACCTAGAACAAGGTCTGCGCGGAATGACAAATAGCCATTGTGGCGTCTAGCGTACTGGTGTGTTGTTCTGATCATTGTTTAGTCTCCATGAAGGACTAAAAGGAACGCCATTGTGTTCTTTAAATTACTGTTGCAAGGGCAAACTCAAGGTAAGAGACATAGTAATTATTGTTTCTACGTACTTATTTCTTTGTGAAGTTTTGCCCGTAATAATGTAAAAACACTATTGGAATTACTGAGGGATGCATAGATAGTAGAGATAATTTGCAGTTTTTATCTTTCACTGCTAATGGGGCACCTCCAACATATTATTTGTTGATTTTTCTTTGAAGGAAGGATGCGCCAAAGTAAGTCACATTTGCAGAGTAACTGAGACTAGCAGCAGTATAATCTGCAATGTGCATCACAGTAAACCTACTGGAAGTGCCGGAATGACAGTTCGGCAAACCGCTTTGCTGATGTACTTCACGGATTGCATTGCGGCTAGTCTCCGTTGATGGGTCAATTTTCCGCGAAATGGGAGCTTTTGCGGGATAATCATGACGCATAATGGCCTGTTTGGCGCCTTTTTTGGCGCTTTAATATTTTCAATGTTAATTTTTTAAATTGTAATTTTTTGCACTACTTAACATGAAAATATAAGCGTATTTGATTTTTAAAGCATCTACACATTGCACATTCAACAGAAAATATACCTATATTTCAAACCTACGTTGGGTGGGAGTGCCCTTGCAAACTGCTTAAGTAGATAAAGTTGTTCATTGATAGATTGATTATTTCGTGTTTCGGGGCGCGTCAACTGCTATGGTTGTTTCTTCCGTAAGTGTATAGCATGTTTTTTTGTTGTTTTTTTATCGCTGAAGGTGACAGTGTTCCCCGTTGAATGACGAGATCCTGTGCCGACCTACGTGTTGGCTTGAGGGAAGTGTTCCCTATCCAAGTATCTTCCATAGGTCCCAGTCGTGGCATATTCTAAACTCCCGAATGAAAGCTCGCCTATAATTCTTTTATTTGAAATGCCGCCAACGACAAATCAGAAATAAGTGTAAGGGGTGGAGACAGGATAAGGAAGTGGAAGGAAAGATCGCAAGTGCTCCGTGGCGCATCTGTTATGAGACTGCTCCGGCGTTCGCCTGGTAATGATCGTAGATATCACGGGAAACTACCGATCAGAGCTGGTTGATCATACTAGTTCATGGTGTTCTAATGAATACACTACTATCAACAGATTTGAATTGGCGCAAAATATGGAGCTTCAGTATTTGGTACTATTTAGTGCTTTGACTTAGAGTACCTAGATGTATCTAGGGACTGATGATAATGAATAAGCACTGCTAGAAGATAATGTCCTAGCAAATCTGCTGTCCCATTACCAGGTGAGCATTTTTTGAAATCATGATTTTTCGAGTAGCGCAATATTTATCATTCAATTTGAATAAATATTTCACTTTGCGGCAAGCACTGAATAGCACAATGTCGTGTGGTACTTGATCTCATCTTAATAGGTGAGCTAGGTATTGTTTACGGTGCACGGTCATGAGTTTTTAAATGAGATTACACTCACTACGTATATGGAGATTCATGGTAGTTGTGGGAACATCTCAGAATGTATTGTAGTTTTGTCTGAATATCACAATTTTCTTTTCAAAATTACTTGGTCTTCGTGTTGTTTCCATGTAGTGCAATGCATCCCCGGTTTTCTTGGAGGAGATTTTTCAATAAATTATACGCCTGGTTCACAACTCTTTCATTATTACATTTTAAAACACAAATAATTTTTTTTGCCTAATTAATGTCTCTTGACAAACGTTTTAATGTACTTGGAGACTAGTGTGTGTCTATAATAATATGAACATCATAGTATGGAAACATCGATTTTTCTGTACATTGAACATCGTTTTCACTTTGTGTTGCTTTCTTTAACAAAAACGACACCTCGAAATACCTTTATATTACACAATGTACCCAGCGTTCTCTTATTGGAGTCCCAACGTCTTCCAGGTGCGGAGAGCAGCAGCGTCGGTAGGCCGTGTCGGGAGAGGGTGGCGCGGGGCGCGGGAGGACGCAACCCGCGTGACGCGTTGCCCGCCGCCAGGAAGCCCCGCCCGGAAGCGGCGTGGGCGGATGCGGCGCGGTGCGGGTGCGTCGCCGTCGTAATTGCGGAGCGCGCCACGCGCCGCTGCTCCTTCGGCCGATGACATAAGCCACCCGTTGGGCGGGGCGGGGCGGGGCGGGGCTGGGCTGGAGGAGAACGGAACCCAGACCGGGAGCGGGACCGCGCGTACGCTGTGACGCCGTAGTTGGGCAGCCGGCTCGGCGGGCCGCGCCTGGACGTGCTTCGTCGCACCGCGCAGCACACTGCTTCCCAAAGCCCCCCCAATGGCGCGTGAAACACAATGAAAACTCCGCGGGGAGAACCTGTTACCTAAAATTGCGGTACTTTATGGGATAAAAGCGATATTGATGAACTGGGAATTAACGCGTGAATGAGGCTGCTAGTTAAACAAAATAATGCCATTTTCAACTTCAATCATTAGAAACTATTGGAATTATGATGATGGCGAATTGTTTTAAAAATGAAAGCTATGAATTGATAAATGATAGTATTATTGGGCGACTTTGCGGTAACGCACTGAATGAGACACTCACGAGGATGAAATATTTTGTAATGTGCTTCATTGTATGAGTAAAAGTGAAATGTTGCTACATATGGCAGTTCATCACTCTCCAAGGAATAGAACGTTGAACGTTAACTAAAATTTTGAAAGACAATTTGCGAGTCGTTTTTTTCTAAAGGCTTTACTATTTTCGAGAGAGATAACGAGACAACGAATGAATGCTTCGTGAAGCTAAATTGGTAGTAATAAAACAAAGAAAGTTTAAACTGCAACTGGTTTCATCTTTCGTGGTTATTTTATAAAGGCAAATATGAATGGGAGAAAAAGTACATTTCAGTATCAAATTGGCCAGGATATGAAAGTTTTGCAATGAGTTTTTCCACATATATGTTACTATGAATATAGTTTTTGCAAGTAGATGTCGACATTTCTTGAAAATAGGATGTATACTTCCAATAGCAGTACTTAAAGGAAACGTAACTTTCGAAGTTTGTTCAATGATAGAGAAACCATTCTTTATTTAACTTTTCTATTTTACAGTTTCGCTGGTCAATTACGTTTTCAGTTTTTTTCACTCGTGTATGAATGAATTTCTGCATTTCATGAATATTTGTTTCTTTATTATCCGATATTCACCCTTCCCGTAAATCTGATTGTACTGTTATTGCGTAACAGAGCTTGGAGTGTGCTTCTATTTTCCATTTTCACTATATTGCTATCTACTCAACAACGATTCTCTGTTGTTTTCACATATACGTCTTTAATTCATGCAGCAGCGTCCGCCGTTGCTGCTTCTTTCTGTGCCCGCTTCACTTGCTAACTCGATTTGGCGGCGCTGTGCGTTTTCCTCCGTTCACGTTGTTTTCGGTCGGCCTGTCGCCGCTTCGTGCCGTAATGTGTCTTTTTGACGGGTTCTAATTTGATTTACCTCCGCGTTGGCTCTTGGTTGCGTTGTGTTCTCCCTGAGGGTCTTCATTCGTTGGTTGCACTTTACGCATTTTCGCCCTTTCACTTTTAACCCGCGTTTTCTCCCAACGCCGGGAGGGACTTCCTGTCATAACGTTGAGCCAACCGGCTGCGCTTCGGGGGAATCGATTGGCGCCAGCATCGGGAGCTCGGTAATAGGTTTTCGATGAAGACTTCGTGAAGACACGTTTCTCCTTTTCAGATTTGGCCCACGCAGAATAGGGGTGAAATTTACTGAATGGAATTGAGGCAACCGTTAGGGAATTAGATTGCCAACCCTCAATTTAGATGTAACTCCAAAGCCTACGTATACAACACTTCGTTCTCCTTTTCATCCCTTATTTCAATAGGTTCAACCCCCGACCAATGTATTATGAAGGGCTTAAATGAAAGATAGCATGTTACGTGACCGCAAAAATTGATTGTTAATATGAGGCAATAAATGTGTATATGTGAGGATACCTTCAACAATATACGAACAAACATTGTAAAAGAAAGGTTAGATGCAAGGGAAATGTGAGTTAATTTCCTTAAAAAGAATAACAATATTTTTGTAGGCAGATTTGAATATCAAATTTGATGTTATTAATTTGCCTGTAATATTTTGTGAGGTTTCTTGTGGAACCAAATATTTGATTTGTGGCGAAAATTATGTGGATTGAACGTTTGTACATAAGCAGTAAACATATCATGAGAGCAAAGGTCCCCTTGAAATGTCACTACAAATGAATAATTTGTATTTCTTACTTCGGCTCAATGCATGCATTCCATTCTGTGCCTTTTTAACAATTCGATGTTTAACAAATTATTTTTTCGAGAAAAAAAGTATTGTATTTTTCGGCCCTAAATTTTTTTAAAATTGTGTTTTGGCCTTTAAGACTAAGACCACTTCATTGGCTTTCCCCCCTTTAAAACATCAGAGTTTTCTCGTACAATTGTTCAACGATTAATGCTTTTCTAAAACGTACAAATTCATTACGACACATTCTGCCCTGTGATTTCCTGGAATATCTAAATTACGGGGAGTTTATGCCTATGTCGACGTAGCGGTGCGAGGGTAGGAACCCCGTGTTTGTGCTGGGCCGGTGCCTGCCTCTCCGAGACCGAGGAGACGCAGCAACGAGGCAGTCAACGGACGTTTTATTGTTTGTATCCGCCGCGCCGCGTCGCATCGCATCTCGCGCGTGGGCATCGAATCCCCCATGTGTATCCATTAGCGCTGGCAGCCAGAATGCTTGCCTTCGGGTATATGCGGGCCTTGCGATGCCAGAGAAATTACCGACGGTGCATTGGCGACAGACTTTCTTGCGGATGGTGTGTTCTTTTACTCGTCAAGTGACGCAATCTACAAAAGTTTAAATATTATCGAAAATATACATATTGTAGAAATTTGAAAAACTGAGGGTGGCATAATGTTTGGCAATTATACTGCCTCACATATAGACGGGGAAATGAGTGGATGGTTCGGCAACAAGTTCTGGGAAGACACGCATGTTGTAGTGGGCAACATAATGGGGAAGTAAGCCAATATAAGCCAGCCATGTTTTCGGTGGCAAGTTCGTGGTCAGGGAATCAGACAAGTGCCATTCAATGTATATTTAGTTTTTATGTGAAGGGCGATGGGTGGGTTAGAAGATCTTATGTCACTTGCTCGCAGTCTTTCTGAATAAATAATGAATTTGAAGGCATGTGAAATTTCAGCATCGTTTTAATGAACCAATTTATTAATGCATCATCGACTGTTGTAATGAATACGTGAGGAAGACCGTGTCTCTGAAACAGCATTTTTCGGCGGTGCGAGTGTGTTTGCCGACCACCAGTTGGCGACAGGTATCAATAAATCAATGTGCCCCTTCATACGAGCCGCGAGTTGGGGCTGTTTTCCTGCTGCGGAGGGCAGAGCCCTACTCTCCTCCTCCTGTGTAAACAACGCTCTTGACGGCGAGCAAACGTTTGCTTCCAAGCACACGACGAAATGCGGCCTCCGTGTTCTGTGACGAACATGTAGGAATATTAGAAAATACCAATAATTTGTGTATCTTTACCACGCGTTTTTTTATAGTTTTAATATAGTAATATTTGTATTGGATTCAATTGCGTAGAGCAGTGATAGTATTGCACCTATTCTGAAACAGCGATCCAACAGTTTTTGTAGTTTCTGTATTCCTAATCGACAGCACATTTAGGAGAGGATAACATAATTAGAAATGAAGTGATAATTTCGGGCAAGTCTGGGGATATTTATGACTTCATTTATTCATTATTTACTTACCAGGGGGGTATCCGATCAAAAATGTCAGAACAAAATCAATTTCTTTAATAATTCATAATAATGAAGATTAAAAACAATTTAATTAAAGCTAAATTTAAGAGTGATTTTGTTTTCGAAATTTCCCTAATTTTCAGCTAATGGGTATCCGAACGGGGATCCGCGGTTTTCCATGGGTCCGCGAAGCGATTGTAGTAAGACACTGAAGGGATCACCTGGTGAAATTTTGTGCTAGTTTCGATTGTTGCCACATCTCATGGAGGATTCCAATTACTTCCTCTAATATTTGTTATAGTCGTTTTGGCATACTATATGGGTTCTAGGAATCCAACAACATGTGTATCGAAAATGAGGTCCACCGTATTCCGAGAAGTCTTCCGAATTTTGTGTAGAGTCCACTGTATGTGGCGATTCAATTATGTGTTTCTGTACTTTATGACGTGATCCTAACTTTATGTAGTATTTTATCTATATCTCCGTTATCCAGTGGGTTTTTGTGGAAAATGTTTTACTAAAAATAGCTAAGATGGTAATTGTAGTTTGTTTAAAAGGGTTGCAATGCAATCTTAAGCATTATTCAGCGACCGCCATGCAAGG
This sequence comes from Teleogryllus oceanicus, assembly GCA_964035755.1. Taxonomy (NCBI): domain Eukaryota; kingdom Metazoa; phylum Arthropoda; class Insecta; order Orthoptera; family Gryllidae; genus Teleogryllus; species Teleogryllus oceanicus. The sequence continues at coordinate 93,231,409 of CAXIVR010000004.1, forward strand.
ATTATTGTAATACGATTGTATTTTTTTGTCCCGAGCTGCCACACAAAATCTAGAGACACAAAACGAAATTAATTTAGAAAAGCCTGAGCTGTATTTTGCAAGTTCAGTTTCCATGACTATCTATGGCCTCGCAAACTGCTAACACGAATTGCGCGGCACGAAAACTATCGAATTGTCTCGCCAGACGTTGTTCCAATAGCACCACATTTTAAAGCGATTCGGTTGGTTTTAAATTTTTTAATTACGTATGGGGACGTCCTAACCGAAAAATATTTTTTGGCAGCATATCCTAAAGCCATAGGTAATAACATGCAAATTGTCCAAGTGTCTGTCTTGGTTCAGTTGATCAAAATTTACGATACAATGTCGGGGTCACAGGAAATGTTATAGATTTATTGGGGTTGAAGTCTTCGACTGCCGATATCACTGAAGCCCGCTAGTGAAGATCTACTGAGATGATTTGATTATAATTATGGAAAAATGGTGGAACGAGGGGCAGGAGAAATAGGACAAACCCGGGAAACATGCAGGCAGCTCTTACTTCACGTCGTATATTCTACATAAGCACTCCAGAGGCGGAAGGTATACCTGCTGATCATTTCACCTCCCTCCCCCTAAGTATAATTTCAATATTGTTCAACTATCATATTTCATGATTTGGAGTATACGAAAAGTTCAGTTTAAAATAAGGAGCTCCCCGAATTGTACATCTGTGATGTTGAGGTAATTTCTCCAAGCTTTTTGTGCTACGTAACTAGTAGTTGAATAGAAATATAATAATCCAATGATTTCATTGCTCTTAACTATTAACACTTAATACATGTGACTTGGCTTTCATCATAGAATGAGTGTTAAAGCTGCACATGGACATTTGAATTAGTAATCATTTTGAATTCTGTAAAATCTGATAACGTTGATAAGAAAATCTGAAATTATTGGCGAGAGATAATCGGATTAACTAGAATGAGAATATAAAAGTATTTTCAATGGTTCCGTAAAAATTTTAATGTTTTTTGTAGTTTAACGAATGATAAATAGATTACATTCCGTGTTAAATATCATTTAATCCTATTTCGAACATACTCATTGCAATATGAATTAATTTTTGAAGAATTACATTTACAAAATACCGTTATGAATTAACATACTCCTGAAAATATGCTAAACGAGCAAAGCAAGCACAATGTGTAGTTTTTAATGTTTATATTGTTTATGAGAATCGAAATACTAAATACCTTCTAACGAAATGACCTATCTGCCGTTACTTTTCGGTGAGGATATTTCATTTTTAACGGCGTACTGTTTTAGCAATGTTGCGAAATGAGAGGAAATCGGCTTAATTGCTTTGAAAGCTGCGAACGTGCCGAGTAGCTGCTCTGACGAGGTTTTTGTGTTCAGAGTGAGCTGCTATTCCTTGTGACTCACCATGTTTCTACCTAATCTCTGTTGCGGAGGGGCAAATAGGTGTGGAGTGCGGGTTGACTGAATCAGAGAGGAGCGGCTGCAGTGAGGCTAGGGCTTAGCTTAGTGCTCAACCACGATGTAGGAAAAAGTAAGGAAAGAAAGGAAAACATATTAAATTTACTATATTTTCAGAATATTTACAAATTGTATGTTCGTCGATAAATCATATGGTGTTCAGGTTAACGTTGTATTGAGAATCAAATTGCCATATGGTTGTTCCTAATGCAAGTGTTGAACAATTCGTCAATTTAAAAATGTTAGATTAAATGTTGGTGAAGGCCGTAGCAGAAATAATTTGAGATTCAAGGCAATAAGGCTAGAGTTTGTAGAAAAGTTAGATCGCAAACATTTGTCCTCTATTTTCCCTTTGCAGCGTCCAGCTTTGGGCGCGTCGTACTCGAGCTTGGGCGTGGGGGCATAGTGGAGGAGCTGTACAAACAGTTCTTTGGTGTGGCTTGATTCATTATCTTCTTACGGGCGCGTCAACTGTTATGGCCATTAGACCCGTTAGTGCAATGGATGTTACGTCGCAGGAGATGGCGTTGACCCTCGCTAGCTAGCCTCCCTAGCACTTGAGATCCTGCGTGAGACGACGGCTCCCGGGAGTTTCCTCCTCCACGTACCTCCGCCTGGGCACCGCTCCAGCCGGGACAATCTGTAATCTCCCCACTGGTCTCCCGACATACGTGATACTGTAGTAGTGCATTTAAATACGCGTGCGTTGAAGCGAGGAGGGGGGAGGGACAAGGGTGAGGAAGGAAATATCGCGCAAGATCAGTGGCTCATTTGGTTTGGTGCTGGTCCGCCATTCGCGGAGCGACTGAATGCGACGTATGGGTGAATATATTAGAGAGATCCTTCTGTCTGCGCATGTGCGAATTAAAGTGACCTCCTTTATTTTCGAGTGCTTGCATGGTGGGGTAGTCGCGGCAGTTCGAACTCAAGAGGCCATTTCGAGGGCCCAGAAATAACAGAACACAGCTGCCCGTCCCGTATGCGACAACTAATGAAAGAAAAGGCGTCCAGTAAAAGATGACTGATCACCTAATTCATTCCAACTGTCATTGCGCTCAGTATTATTGCCATTTCTAGAGTGTTCGGCATGCATGATGAATGTTTCTCAGTGTAGGTCTGGTTGTTAGCTTTTTTCAAGTAAATAGAGGTATTGATGGACTTCATTTTGAAGAATATAGTGATTTAGTGATTTCTTTGTATCATGGCTTCTACGTCAAGCTGACGGCTTGAACGGCTGGTATATCTGACTGCATCGTAAAACACTTAATCGTGATGGTAAACAGTCTTCAGCTTAAGATTTTCATACAATTTTTGTCGAACACGAAACAAATGAGAAAGAAATTGTAATAGAATGGTGAATTAATTTGCCAAAATATTGAATTCCTTAAACACAATATTGAAGCTTTCGCAAAAAGTGACACAGCGCAGGGAAATAGATAAAGTGATTATTTCACTCTGAAATACCTCTGAGCAAGTCAGTGTTGATAGCAGCGACAGGAAAGAGTCGCAGGATCTCCATTCACCAAACACATCATTCCGCAGGGTGGGTGCAACAAGTTCACCCTTGGCGATATGGGGGGGGGGGCACACACGCAATGTATACTCCTCTTCCGAAAGGAGTTTTGTAACTTCTTGAGCTCTAGCTATGTAGTGTGGCGTCGTGGCAACGCTTTCGAGCCAGTCGGGCCGGAGGAAACAGTTGCTCTCGCACGCTTGAGCCGAACGCATCGGGGATGGGGCGGTTGATATGCACATCCCAGATTTGCGTGCCTGGCGCCATGGAGGCAACGCCAGGGACGCACCTGCACTGAATAGAGGGACGCCAGGGGGAGGGGGCGTCAGGAAAGGTCCGCTCTAAAATAAACTATTGAGAAAGGTTAGTGGCGAGTCTGGGATGATTGTGCAAGACCCTTGGAGAAGGCTGGTCCTCCAGCCTTCGGGACGCCGGTAGCAGGGATGCGCCGAGGGGAGGGGCAGCCCTCAGGGTGCTTAACGCAGCGTCGTCTGCACCCACGCGGGATATGTTGACAGTCGAAAGACTGGGCGATATCTCCTGTGCTCTCATACACACGGTCTTCCAGGCGGAGACTGGTTCGGCGTTCAAGCCATGTAATAAGTGTAGTCCCAAGGGACTCAGCGTCCGACAGCATCGCACCACGCGTTGCTCACCTGCGTTAGAGCTGTGGCACTTGGCTGTAGGCCTAGGGCCGGTCGCGGGGTTTTCGCAACTAAGGGAAAGGAAAAGGTTGCCAAATATTTTTTTAATGTTAGTATATTTAAGTTGATTTGTAAATATATGTAAATATTTTCTCTCAGAAACAGTTGTCTGTGTTCATGAATTCCAATACGTCACAGTAGCGAGTTTTGAAAATCCGCCAATCAAACCCTACGACCTCCCGGTTAGAAGCACTGCAGCAGCAAGTTATTGCCCTGCGCTATCGAAGCCGGTCCTTTGGTGTTGCGGCGGCGGAGGCCGCGCCCCGCTGGGCCGTTCCGAGAATCGATTCGCGCCCTCCTCGGCTTCGCACACGTAATGAAGCGCTCGGCGAGAAGGGCCCCGTCATGAAAGGCCAGGGCAGAGGGTAGGGGGTCCCCGCGGCGTTTTCGAACATGAAGCAACGCACGTATTCACACGGAATGTTTGTTTTCAGAGCATCGCTCTTTTGAGCGTTCTGTTGGCGAGCGCATTTCAGTTTTCGTGTGTATGTGGCAGAAAAATTTGAATTGGTAAGGAGAGTCAATTTCGTTGCTTTGCTAGAACTATTGAGTTTCCTAGGCACTATGTACCAAAATGGGAATACGCAGCGGTTTGCTTTCGTAGGAAATGTTTTTGAAGAAAAGGTTTATTTTGAGATGTAATTTTTTGCTTGCAGAGCGTATTTTAATAGATTGATAGATGGTTAGTGATTCCGGGCGCGTTTAGTACTATGGGCATTAGTTCCGTACGTGAAGTGCGCGTTTCTTTGCTTTGGAGATAGTGGTGGACTTCCCCCGCTGGATCGCAAAATCTGGCGCCGACCAACCGTCGGCTAGTGGGGTTTCCCCGACTATGTATCTCCCCCCAGCGGGGCACCGCCCTAGCCAGGACAAGCTCTATCTTCTGACCGGTCTCTCGGCATGTGTGGTAGTGTAGTGCATGTTAGTGTGTGTGTGTGTGTGTGTGTGTGTGTGTGTGTGTGTGTAAGGGGTGAGGATAGGACAGGGAAGAGATAGGAAAGATCACGCGCGGTCCGCGGCCCGTTTGTAAAGGATACTGCTTCGGCATTCGCCTGGTGTTCATCGGAGAAACAACAGAAAACTACCGATCAGAGCAGCCGGCCTTTGGAATTCTCCTCTAGAGAGCGACTGAATTCGTCCTAACTGACAAACTAGCGTCGAAAAGCTTTCTACTGTCGGGACTCGAACCTAGAAGCTCTCGGTCAGAGGCACTGCAGTGACATCAGTAGATGCTCTGAGTCACCTCTCAGTAACATTTCAAACTAGAAGAAATTACATGCACTAATTATTTTGAAAAATACTTTCTCGAAACTGGCGGTAATATCTCGGTAGTTCTCAAAATTATTTGGTGAGAGAACGTTATTATAAAGCTGTATTCTAACCTCGTTTCCATATATCCGCTTAATGCTATCGTGGAAGACCAATAAATTACATAATTAAATGACAGTTATTGGTGACAAGATTATTCCTTCATAATGCACTATAATTGAAACGGGTTCTTAGCTCCCATGTGATTCGGACAAGAGAACTTGTAAAGAGAACTATAACTATAACCATCACTGTGCAAGGGGATATGCTAGTTATTTTTTATACGTATTCAAATATCGTACTTCTTTTCGTGGTTTATCTGGTTGTGATACCTGAAAAAAAATATTGTTAATACTTCAACTCCATTCGCTGTCTACCCCATATCGAATGATGTATTGATTTGAGCGGTTTTGACTTCCACATCGATGAAACTATTGTTCTAACAACCTCTGAATGCCGCTGGCGCTGTGCTTGAGGGCACAGCGGCCTCCACCCCGCGCCTTGTGCGCGTCCGCGTCTCTGAGTGCGAAACGCCATTACGTGCGAAGGGCGGAACGGGGGCGGGGACGCCAACCTCTGAGCCGCGCGCATGCGTTCGTGCGTGCGAGTACGTGTGTATCGGTGTGTGCATGTGTGTATCTGTGTGTGCGTGTGTGTATCTGTGTGTGCGTGTGTGTATCTGTGTGTGCGTGTGTGTATCTGTGTGTCGTGTGTGTATCTGGTCGTGTGTGTATCTGTGTGCGTGTGTGTATCTGTGTGTGCGTGTGTGTATCTGTGTGTGGTGTGTATCTCGTGTGTGCGTGTGTGTATCTCTGTGTGTGTGTGTGTGTATCTCTGTGTGTGCGTGTGTGTATCTCTGTGTGTGCGTGTGTGATCTCTCTGTGTGTGCTGTGTATCTCTCTGTGTGTGCGTGTGTGTATCTCTCTGTGTGTGTGTATCTGTGTATCTCTGTGTGTGTGTGTATCTGTGTGTGTCTCTGTGTGTGTGTGTGTGTGTGTGTATCTCTGTGTGTGTGTGTGTGTGTTCTCTGTGTGTGTGTTCTGTGTGTATCTCTGTGTGTGTGTGTATCTGTGTGTATCTCTCTGTGTGTGTATCTGTGTGTATCTCTGTGTGTGTGTATTTGCGTGTGGGGGTGCACGCGTGGGTGTGGGTGCTTGCGCGGCCGCGGCTGCTGTGCGGAACGTCGCGATTATCAGCCCGCAGCCACGCACCCTGTAACCCAGCCCGTCTCCTTCTTCCCAGGGTATATCACAAACGTGAAATATATTTTTTTAAATTTTTTTCTCATAAAAGGCAGGAATTATGCTACAAATTTGATATCGCTGCGTGCATTTTATATGGTGCATATTGTGGCGTCGTGGTAGCGAAATGACTACACAGACACGAGCTCTAGTTACAATATTTATTTACAGAATATTATACAGTATGTACAGCTCTGGGGTTCCGTTCGCAATCTACCTCCGCGACTCCACGCACCCTGCTCCCATCTCCTGGCTAGTGCATCCTCCACCCAGACGCTTTACGCGCCGGTGTCCTGACACCCGGTGCTACGCACTCGCAGTGTCCAAGGAATGCACTACCGCCAACGGGCCGCAGTTGCGTCCGCACGCGAGGCGATCTCTTAACGAACTCCCTCTTTCCGGCCGGCTAGCTTCTGGCGGTCATGTCCCCACCCCCACCCCCTAGCTTCTCTGCACGTGTGGGTGGCTCTGAGACCATGGCCAGCCAGCCTCCCTGACCGCCGGCGGGGTCAGGACTCTCTGCCCGGCCGACTTGCGTCCCGGGTGTTAATAGCTCCTTTTCAGTTGACAAAAGCTACTAACAGCTTTTGACTAGCCGACCGGATGCACTTCCCCTCTGCTAAACTTCTAAAGATGGTCGAACCTGGCCACCATGTGGTGACGTTACAGACTCCTATATCCGCGGAAATGAATTTTTTCCGCAGGTGCCAACCACAGGACAAAAATTCACTAGTAACCTGTATTCTGGATTCTACATGGCCGTTTTGGCCTACAGGCTAAAGCAATTCTCTATACCTTTACTATTTTTTTCTCCTAGCCATTCTAATCTAATGTCTCGACTGCGAACGACCCCAGTTTTTTTTGTCAGTACAAAGCAAGATTACAATTTCGTATTAGATCTATGTCATACACACATATGTACATTTATATATTATTTTCAATCTTCATTTAACTTACTATGATACACATGAATGACCTTGAGAAAAGAAACAAAACATATCAAATAAGCATACATGATTATACATTAGAACCATCTAACAACAAGACATTATGACATCAATAATTATAACCTTTGAAACAACGATTAAACTTGAACCTAAATATAACTTCCACAAAAGGAAAAAAACAAAAAACAATACATATATAAGCACATTTTGGATTTATATAATGCAACCGTTGCAAGGACCCATACAGTGTGTCCTTCCGCATCATTGTGATCAGATCAGCCTTCTCAAAACATTCGACTCAATGCGTCGACATTTACATGTTCTTTCCCCTTTTTATGAATGATTTCAATGTTGTGGTATTGAATCATTAGTGACCACCTCATTAACCTAGGATTTTTCCAGAACAATTACTTAACCATACCAAGGGTTATGATCAGTCTCAATTTTGATCTTTACTTGCCCGTCTAAATAATATTTCAGTTTCTGCAAGCCCCAAATTATAGCCGTACACTCCTTTTCCGTTGCACAAAATTTAATTTCCGAGTCAGATAATTTCCTACTTATGTACAATATGGGATGTTCATTCCCTTCCTCATCATTTTGAGCCAGAATTACGCCTATTCCACGATCTGATGCATCACATTGCATAATAAATGGTTTGCTGAAATCTGAGCGTGTACTACAGATTCACTACATAGGGCGTCCTTTAGGGCTTTGAATGCGTCATCACATTCTTGCGACCAATTTACTTTGCCTTGGCGTTCCTCCCACGCAGTAAATCTGTTAACGGTGCCGCTTTTCTGCAAATCCTGGAATGAACCTTCTATAATATCCTGCGAGCCCTAGAAAAGCCCTGACTTGCTTTTTGATTTGGGAAGCGGATACTCTTGGATCGCGTGAACCTTTGCTTGACTGGCCTCATTACGCCCCGCCCACAACGTATCCCAAGTACTGCACGGAATTCCTAGCGAATTTACATTTAGTCGGCTGGATATGCAGTTTCGCCTTTTGATAATCTGAAATACTTCTTCCAGATGACGGATATGATCTTCCCAGTTATTACTAAAAATAGCAATGTCATCCATGTACGGTACAGCAAATGTACTACACGAATCTAACAAGGATGCCATCATGCGACTGCACTGGTAAGGTGCGTTCTTAATCCCAAAGGGAAGTCGTAATGGTCGATAAGTTCCGAATTTCGTCACAAAGCCGCATAACGCTGTGCTCCGGCGTGAGGGCAATTTGCCAATAACACTTTGCCAAATCAAGTGTGCTAATGATTTTGGCCGCCGCCACTGTCTCTATTCTTTCCTCCATGCTCGGTAAGGGGTAATACTCTGTCTTAATGCATTGATTCAGACGTCTGTAGTCAATACACGGCCGCGGCTTCCTTCCCGGTGCTTCTACTAAAATCATCGGTGATGTATAATCTGAATCACCTACTTCAATGATTTTATCCCGTAACATTTTTGTAATTTCTTCTTTCAGAATTTCCGACTGTCTAGGCGACATACGGTAGGGTGCACTTCTGACAGGTTTGGATTCGTCCATGATTTCGATATCCATTGTTACCATGTCAGTCAGACCAGGCTTGTCCGAGAATATCTCTCATATTTGGATACTATCTCTTCCAGCCTTTTCCGAAACTCCGGTTCGACATCTGTACCCTCGAACATCGCTTCTAACTCAAAATCCCTATTTTCTAGTTTCACGGCATATTTGTCCAATTCATCTTCGTCTGGTTCGAACTCGGGTGCCTGTGTTGCCACGTAACTAATGTATTCCGTTCTCTGATGGTACCTTTTCAACATGTTCACATGGTATACACGGCCCTCTTTTTTCCCAGGTAACAAAACGACATAATTCGTTTCGGATATTTTTCTAACACCTCGCCGGGCCCGACCCACTGTACCGAAAGTTTCTGGGTTCTGTTCGGCGCTAACACTAGGACACGATCTCCTACAGCAAATGTACGGTGCACTGCTTTGCGGTCATACCACACCTTTCTCTTTTCTTGCTCCTTAACTAATTTTTGATGAGCAAGCTCGCGCGATCTTTTGAGACGGTTCACTAATTTAAACACGTATTCGACCACGGAATTCTCTTCCTCCTCAGTTCCCGCAAGACGCTCATACATTAAAGTGATTGAGTTCCTGCCATACACAAGCTCGGCGGGAGTGAATCCTAAGCTTTCGTGCACAGTAGTCCGTAACGCAAATAAGATTGCCGGAAGCTGCTTTTCCCATTCCGTGCCCGCTTCCAAACACATAACCTTAATGAGTCTATTCATCGTTCGATGAACACGCTCTATTGCATTGGATTGAGGGTGGTACGGCGAACTCCTAACTAGCCGAATTCCGAATTTCTGTGCTAATTCCGCTGTCAGTATACTAGTAAAGCAAGCGCCTTGATCCGTTTGCATCTCTTTGGGGAATCCTATTCTACTAAATAATTCCAGTAGCGCATCAATAACCGTAGTAGATCTTAAATCCGTTATCGGGATTGCCTCCGGAAATCGACTAGCTACACAGATGGCAGTCAGGATGAATTTATGCCCCGTTTGCGATTCAGGAAATGGTCCGCATGCATCTACGTTTATTTTGCCAAATATTTCTGAGACAGGCGGTACTAAGGTAAGGTAGCCACGCACCTTGTCTCCCGACCTTCCCACCTTCTGACAACTATCACAAGATCTAATAAATTTTTCCATTTCCTGGAAACAATTCGGCCAATAAAAGTATTTAGCCATGCTATCCTTGCTCTTAGTGGTGCCTAAGTGTGCATTGGCTGTTTCATGACACAACTTAAGGACGGTACTTCGATATATTTCCGGTACAACAATCATGTCGAATCTTTCTCCGCGTTTACTGTGTCGCGATCGAAATAACACTTGATCCTTAATGAAGTACGCGTCTTTTCCCCTCTCTGGTACTCTATTCACGTACGCTTTGTATATTTCCTTCAGGCTATTGTCCTTTGTTGTTCCGCCGCAAACGTCTCTCTGTCTACGCGGATTAATTCGACAACCTGAGGTTCAAGTTCCGTCTGACTTCCCTCTACGGCTTGCGGTGGCTCTAGCCCTTCTATTTCGTAAGCCCCGTCCGGGAGAGCCTCCTCCGGTCGCTCACCTGACGGCGACTCGGATGCTACGTCCTCCCGAGCCTCGGCCCTGGCCGCGCCCGCGCGAGTTACCACGGCCCCAACCACTTGCGGCTCTACGTAACCTTTGCGTATTTCATCGAGCAGCAGAGCAGTTCTGTTACTCAACAGATAGTAACCGATATCACATTCTTTTTTTACTACCGCTGCTTTCGTAACTACGGTTCCAAACGGCCCTTGAACTGTTACCTGCGCGACTGGCAAGTTCCGTGGTTCAGAGTCTAGTGGCTGAAATATCCAAACCGACTCGCCCGTCATGTGCTCATCTTTTACCAGCCGTTCATTAACAATATCAAAACTCGCACCCGTGTCTCTCAAAAGTTCCGATTTGATTCCGTTAATTAATCCGGAAACCGTGTGTAACCGACTCGCCCGTCATGTGCTCATCTTTTACAGCGGTTCAGTGGCGAAATAATTCACGCGCATCTTGGTCGGCCACATGACCAACCTTCTCCCGTTTCGTGCACCTGGACAGTCCCGCTTAAGGTGTTGAGTCGAGCCACAAGAGAAACATTTCCGTTTGCTCGGCTGATCGAAATCTATTCTTACTTCACCCTTCTTATCATATGGCTTCGCACTATGCTTCTCCGAACTCGGGTTAATATCTGCAACTGGTTCTGCCTTCTTACCGTGCTTTGGAAACAAGCTCTTCCATCCTGCCCTATTATTTTCATAATTATCTAACTTTTTTGCGAAGTCCAACGCAACTGTAAATTTACCCCATTCGTCTATAAAATGTTCCCTGATCTCGGACGGAACCCGCCGCTTCATTTGATCGGTAACAATTAGATCAAGAAGAGCTTCAAAGGTAGATATTTGCAATCCCGCCACCCACTGCTTACAATAATTGTGCAACTCTCTCGCGTACACGTTCCAAGTGGTACCGGTCTGCTTCATATGTTTAGTAAATAGTTGCCTAAACTTTTCCGCATTAAACTTATACATTTCTAATAATTTTGCTTTTATCTCGGTATATTCGGTCGCATTTCCCCGACCTTCAATCATAAGCCATGAGTTGACTTGGTTCGGCAACAACCCCATAAGATTGATTACCCAATCTTCTTCCGGTACGCCCAATTGATTGGCCTGTGCTTCGAATACGCTTAAATAAGCCGTGATGTCATCCTTTTCGCCTCTAAATTTATCCATTACATGATATAACTTAATGTGAGTTTTAGAATTTGCCTCCGTACCTGCTTCCGAAATAGTCGTCGTCTGCCTCGTTAGCCTCAACTTCTCCAGTTCAAACTCCCTTGCTTCTCGTTCCCTTTCCCTCTCCCTTTCTTCTCGTTCCCTCTCCCTTTCTCTTTCCCTTTCTTCTCGTTCCCTGGCGATAATATCTTGACAATTATTCGCTAATTCTTTAACAAATTCTTCCTCGTAATGAACACTATCTAGAATTATCTGTTTGAGACTGACCACTGTATTCTCATTACTTACAGACTCTCCTAATTCTCTCGCGACCTGCACCAGACAGTCTTTCCGGTACTTTGCTAAAAATGCCATTATGCCTGATTCTGATCGCTATGAATGCCGAAGGCTACACTTACGTACGGTGTCCTTGATGTCCTTGTATCGGCGTCGGTTGGCTTTGACGTCGTCCTTCCTTCCTGTCCGGGATGGCTTCTTTCTTCGGTCCGACGATCCAGTCTCTGCCCCTTCGATGCCTTTACGATTTAAATAACCCCGTGCGTTACTACACCGGTGAGCCCTCGAAAGTTCATCCAAGTACCGATATACGAGTCTATCGTAACCGCATACTTCCTCCCCCAGCCTGGGTACTTATGCCGCTGCACTATTAAAATTTGTTAACTAATTTTAACACAGCTTCCCTTGCCTGGGTTCGTTGACCGCGCCACCATTTAAATAACCCGTCTGTGGCGTCGTGGTAGCGAAATGACTACACAGACACGAGCTCTAGTTACAATATTTATTTACAGAATATTATACAGTATGTACAGCTCTGGGGTTCCGTTCGCAATCTACCTCCGCGACTCCACGCACCCTGCTCCCATCTCCTGGCTAGTGCATCCTCCACCCAGACGCTTTACCGCGCCGGTGTCCTGACACCCGGTGCTACGCACTCGCAGTGTCCAAGGAATGCACTACCGCCAACGGGCCGCAGTTGCGTCCGCACGCGAGGCGATCTCTTAACGAACTCCCTCTTCCGGCCGGCTAGCTTCTGGCGGTCATGTCCCCACCCCCACCCCCTAGCTTCTCTGCACGTGTGGGTGGCTCTGAGACCACATGGCCAGCCAGCCTCCCCTGACCGCCGGCGGGGGTCAGGACTCTCTGCCCGGCCGACTTGCGTCCCGGGTGTTAATAGCTCCCTTTTCAGTTGACAAAAGCTACTAACAGCTTTTGTACTAGCCGACCGGATGCACTTCCCCTCTGCTAAACTTCTAAAGATGGTCGAACCTGGCCACCATGTGGTGACGTTACAATATCAGTGCTTCTTTAAATTCAAGAATATTGATCCTCTCTCTTTGAATCACTCTATCACTCGATCAAATCAATTATCATTCTCACGGCCAGCTCAAGTATTTTATTTTCGATCTGTAATAATACTAATAAACACGTAATAATAAACAAATATCTCAAGGCTTTATCTTTAATATTAACATTAAACGATGAACCTGAAAATCCACTTGTCGTTACGAGGTCTCGGCTAATAGGAATTGTAAACTCGATGGAAAACACGTTAAAATATTACTGAAAGTAAACAACAAGCATTCATAATTATTTCTGAAGAGCTTGCGGCCCGCGAAGCCATGTCATGTGGCTGCGGGGCCTCTATATGTTGATCTGCTGAAAAATAAACAATGTTTTGTTGTTGTTTTGGCATTTTACGTAGTCTAACAAACTGTTTTTTTAAAAAACAGGTGAATACACTAACAGGTAATTGTAATACAGTTTCCCAGTTTGTGTTATCTGGAAACATGGGATACCCCTACTCCTAAGGCAGTAATCCAACCCCCTCTCTTTGCTCCATTCTTATTACTGCTTCTCTTCCCTGAATCGACCCTGCGTTTTTGTTATCTTCGATAGGATTATATTCCGGGGATGAGCACATGGTGTGGTGTTGCGAGAGTCAGGAGCTCTCGCCACTGAAAGTTTCCTATCGGAAAAGCTACAGTCATCGGAAAAGTTAAGCAAAGTTTGTGCTTGATCTCTCTGTTGTATTCGAATTGTTCTAATCGTAAAAAAAAAGTTAGAACCCCTCATTTGTTTCTTCGCTCTATTATTATATGTGGATCCCATCCTCGTTTTTAAATAGTTCTAAAACAATAATTGAATTGTAACTTAAAATTTTAAATTTGTTGAATAAAATGTAGGCTGGAGAGATCTGCGACCCGCGAGTTGTGGGGATTTGACAATGTGGCCCGCAATTACAAAAAGGGTTGCCGCCGACCCCTTATCTAGAGTCTAAACTACTTCTTTCGTGAGCATTGTAGAATATTCAATAAATACGTTCATTTTTCAGGCAGCATATTGTTGTACTTCAGCTATTTTTGTAGGAATAAATGTATGCATTGCGCTAAAATGTAAAAGAACTCTCTTTCTCTCTCTCTTTCTCTCTCTCTTCCTCTTCTCTCTCTCTCTCTCTTCCTCTCTCTCTCTCTTCCTCTCTCTCTCTCTTCCTCTCTCTCTTCCTCTTTCTTCCTCATTCTTCCTCTTTCTCTCAAAAAGCAGGATAGATATCGTGAGGTCTCATCTGGGAGGCGCATAGCCTTTGAACATTAAATATACCGGTAAATTCTCTCGTGTGGTGCTCACCTATTCTATCAAACGTCGCGAGCAGGGAGTGAGCGCCCAACAGAAAACTCACATCTTAACAAGCGCCGCATTGTTCGCTTTAACTGCACAGCAAAAGTACGAGTGAACTGGGTTTGGCTCGCGGGGCGGTCGAGCTCCCCCGAAACACGGTCATTATGGAAGCACGGGCGTTTAGTAGCGCCGACGTTGCTGTTTCGCTCCCAAAGGCGTTTCCAGCAGCGATTAATACACTTTTCGTTTTTCATTCGCGGGTATTTCGCGTTGTGTTTAGTTAATAACGCGGGGCGCTGCCACCCTGCCCCACCTCGCCGCGCCGCGCCGGCGGGGCTAGCCTAGGGCCTCTCCACTCGATACGACCTCCCATTTAAATCGCTTCGCGTGAGCGAGATATCGCACCAAGGTCTCTCGGAGAGTGTTGGGGCACCCCCCTCCTTCCCTCCCACGTCCCGCCACAACCGCGGAGGATTTTTCCCGACGTCGAGCGCGGCCATATCGCCCCGCGGTTAATCACAGCTGGAGATGCCATCGCGGCCGCTGGCTGTTAGGCCGCGCCGGGAGGTCGCACGCCTGCGGTTCGCTCGTTTTCCACCCCTCCTCTCCTCTCCACTGCAATGCTACGTCCCGACCCGTCCCGACCCGTCCCGACCCGTCCCGACCCGTCCCGACCCGTCCCGACCCGTCCCCGACCCGACCCGACCCGACCCGACCCGACACGTCCCGACCCGACCCGACCCGACACGTCAGAGTGCGTTGGCGGAGGAGGAACTTTCTTTATGTGTTTCCTTGTGGTAGGACGTATGACATTTCAGTATTTCTGATGGTGTGTCACTCTAACGTCTCCGGCCTTGTAACGGCGCAAAAAGTTCCATCAGAAGAGCGATGATGAACTTCGTTTAGCTTTCGAGACTGTTCTGAAACGATTTATTCGGCGATAGTTTTTAGCACATGCTAATAGAACTAATTATTGGTGGTGGTAGTTCGGGGAACTGGGCACTGAGGAAGTGAAAAATGATGTGGGTATGGAAGTTAAGATAATTTCATATTGAAACATCCCCAGAAAGACCATAGTAATAGCCACCTTATCTGGTGAAGGAGTCGTGACTTTGTTTCTCTTCATAAACATGCAGTTTCTATAAAATGGTCACGTTCCATTTTAACCTTTTAGCGATCTGTGTCTAACTAATGTCGCCTGCGACACGTTTGTAAACTGGAAAGGATGATGTAGGTGGAAAGTGATTGATATGGAGTTAGCGTGGCTACTTCAATATTGCATGTATACAGGAAGAAATATATTGCTTTAATCTTTATACTAGTATATTTTATTTGCTTCCGAAATATCGGCGAGAGGAACATTTGCGAGAGATTTCACGCCAGATTTGCCCGGATATTTTTGCAGTTTTTATCATCTATTTATTTTTGTGGAAGAAGTGAAGAATGAAGAATACTTTCGATATTCTGTTTATTTTCATTCCAATTTAACCTACGATATGTCAAGGGTCTAGAATTCATTTAATATCAATTTTCATGTTTCTTTGATAACTTCATGGGTTGCACGGACGTTGAAAACACTTAATCAGTAATAAAGTTTCGCCCTCTTTTCATGCACCTTTTGCAGTTAGTCATTCATGATCGTTTTCTATACGTCGAGGTAATCAGTTACAGGCGAATTCACTACCGACATTTGGATCAAGGATGAATGAGATATTATTCATCCATGCCTCAACTTTCTTCAAATGTTCCTAGATAAAAATTGACGGCGGATACAAAATTCTTCTCAAGCTTACGTTTGTGAGTATATGCAATCGAAGCTATAGTTTTTTCCACACAATGGCAGGCATTCGCGTAAAACAGAATTTTCTCTATTGAAGTCTTAAAATAAAAGAAAAGGATATAAGTGTCATTTTCATACTACCGAGAAAAATGAGTTTATACATACGTTAAACCTATTGGCACACACAACTCCTGCCATTTATAATCACCCCGTCACACACCGTCATTCATTATTATTCTGGTAAAAACGTAAATTTAACAGAAATGGCATTTACATTTTTTTCAAGTCGTCAATTATGAGAAAACTGGAATTTTAATTGTAAAAAGAATATTTTGAACATTTTTCGGGCAGCCTTAAAATGCAGTACCGGCCTGGGAGGTGCAAAGCGCGGTCGCGCGGGGGTCGGGGAGGGGCGGGGCGCCTGCGTTCAGCTGTCGTGCCGCGTTGCGCCGCGCGGGGGTTGAATCCCGGAGAGGGCAGCTGGGATTCCAATTACACGTTCCGCATTTTAATCAGGACGGTCGGCGCGCTCTGGAATAAATGCGCATTTTCAACGAGTTCTTTTTTTATGTGAAGTTTTGTTTGTTTTAAAAACATTCTGACGGATGCTACTCCAATTAATCATCGTTTCTGAGTCGCGATGACCTCCCATTGCCGACGGCCGCGAGAGCACTTGCGGCGCATGTGAGGACTCGCTCGCTGCGATTCACGAGTGCGTTGCTCTGCATTTGCTGCGATTCATTTTCGTCCTTCCAAGAGATTTTTTTTTATTGTATGTCTCGTTATTTTGTAATATTCCATCATTCATTGCTAAACTTACCCTTTTCTCGTTTGTAATACTGTTGTGAAAAGCCAAAAGTGAACGTATTCATTTTGGTCGTTTTCTGATTTTTTTATAGTCAAGGAAACGGTTTTCTTCATGATGTCAAAAAATATGTGTAACTATAAAAGCTAAGGCCTACAGCGACTGCTGTGATTGTTGATACGTGGCATTCACGTCATTCGGCATGCGTCAATTTTTGTGAAAATTTAATTAAAAGGTAGGTAGCATTTATTTATTGCGCACAGTTTCATTTTGTACACGGTGATGATTACCAAAAACATCGTTCGTCCACTAATACGTTACCTTATCAATCTTATGCTTTCCAGTAGAGGCGATGAGCTTACGTTGTTCTGATATGTATGTTGAAATGCAGCGGTGTGAGCTGCCTGAATTGCTGAACGCCGTTGGTCGATCCCGTTGCTCTCACCCCTCATGTCTGCGCAGGAAGCCTTGCCCGTGGGTCCTCGCGCGGGGATGGGTAGGAAATGGCTAATATTCCAGTCTGACTTCGAGTGACGGCCGGCCAAGCCCCGGATGCTTCCCTGATCGACTCTCACACTTGCCACCTGGCGCTTCTCGTGCTCCTTCTACCCCCGGCCGATGTGCATGTTCCTCAATTGGTCTCCTTCAGTTTAGAAGTGCACCGTCTTCCCATTTCCCCCAGTTGGATCTTATCGCCTTTCTTTATATCATTAATGATCACTACTCCTACTTAACCAAATTTTTATCCCAGTCACCGACTACCTGAAGAGAGAGAGTAGCGTGAGAAGATATCTGCACAGACATACGTATGTGCCAATGCACCCAGTCTTCACGTGTTTTGGCTATTTTAGTACCCAAGCATGTAGTATACGACAAGCTTTAAGTTTCTTGCAGACCTTGTTTCCATCTCTGCTCGTTTTCTCGCGATGCCGCCCGCACCAGCGGCTCGCGGGGCGAATTCCTGGCGGGCGCCGAGAGCTCCGCCGAGAACAGTTCTGAAATTGGTTTCGCCTTTCGCGGAAGTTCATTCAGTCCGCGTCATGCGTCCGGGGCCTTATCGAAGAGTTGTCGGGACGTAAATATTTGATGAAGCCATTTGCAAAGCAATTTCGTAGTTTTATTGTGTTTGTCGTGTACTTAACGCTGTTGTTTTAAAACTTAAACGCAAATGGAAAGAGTTACTGGCGACTCGCGTATTTTATTTACTCTCGACCTTAATTATATTTGTATTGCAGGGTAAAAAAGAATCGGAGGTAATTTCAAAAATGTAGAGTGGCACGTGCAGCGGCGTTGTTTGCTCTTTTCGTTTCGTGGTCGCGCATGCGTGATTCGAGCGCTGGGGTGGGGGGAGGGGGAGAGGAGGAGGGGAAGGGGTGGGAGACGCGCACTCGTTCGCTTGTTCGCTCGCGCGGGCGCCGTCGAGTTTTTAATTACGAGCGCATCTGAAAGCCGTAGGGCGAAACATCCGCGCGTCGGTAGCGATGGAGGGAGGTTGGGCTTCGTCGTGAAAAAGATGACGCTTTCCTTCTATTTAGTGCTAGAAGTTGTGTTTTTAACTTTATTTCGTTTCACGTCCTCCTTCCTGTTTCTTCTTTTCTACCTGTATATTACCTTGATCATTTGTTTATTTTTTTGTATGTTTCGCATACAGTATTTTTGGTTTTTATTTGTTGATCTTCTAGCGTGAGTTGTCAAAATTTATATGATGGGAAATAGATTCATGCACTCTTGATGCTCTGAACGGGAGTGTTACTAATGGAAACCGAACCAATATTTGAAACGTTATATCATGATAATGGAATAAAAAGATATAAAAGACATTGATGTATCTCTCCTATACACTATACCTGTAATTGTGCGAATTGCATATATGTCATTATTACTACATGGAAAATGTAACAGTCGCTTTTATTACGGAGTCGAATTCCCAATTAGTCAATTTATGATTTGCTGAAAGCAGAGTTCATTTGAAACAAATACTAATTCAGAATATTGCGAGAAAATACAGATTTAGAAGCTTTATGCCATTGTTATATTCTTTCACATATTCTTTGATTTCCATTCCATCTATCACGTAATACGGGTAGATGTTGTTTTTCGATATGAAACCCGGGATACTTCGAATGCTTTCTCCGTGTACTCACAGTTATTGCGTTTCCTTGCCCGCTGCTCGCACCTTCCTCACTTCCGTTCTGTAATCACATGACTAGTACTTCGTCGCTTGCCCTTTCCTCTTCCGTCACCCTCTCCGCCGCACCCTTCAATATGGTTGGCTGCTTGACCCAGTTCCCTTATTATAGCGTTGGCGCCACCGCTGGCCGAGGTGGCGTGCGGCGTGACATCGTCCGCCGCAGCAGACTGAGCGGTGCTCCCCCCTCAATTCCGCTCCCACCCCCGCCCCGTCCCCTGCCCCCAACCCTTGCCTTCTCTTCCTACCCCCCCCTATCCCCGCCCCTACCCGCGCTCCTGCGCACATCCCCGCCCTTTCTATTGCCTCTGCCTAACCGCTGCGTGCCCATTCCGGTTATATTCTCCGCCCGCTGCATTTTCACTGGCTCCCATTAGGTCAATCATTTCCTGGCCTATCTAAACTCGTACATGCTACATGTGTATCCCCCTTCCTCCTGTCATCATGTTCTATTAGAGCCGGCGCCACTACCACCGCCGCTCCCGTAGGGGTCCCTCCAGTCTCACCCATCATTTCCCATCCTCGAGTTTTCTCCCCTTCTCTTGCTACATTCTTCCCGCCAACATCATCCCTCCAGCCTCCATTGTCACATCCAACAATTTCGCACTACGCTCTCGCCGCAACTACACCGCCCCTATTGCCATGCAAGCTGCCGACTTTCTTTACCATCCCTTTGTCTCTCATTGCCGCCACCATCACTGTTATAACCTTGCTTGTGTAACCTCTATTAAGTCGCACAACGACCTTGCGAGCGCTCCCCTGCTCTAGAACTCGCCGATGGAATTTGAATTACAATTGCTTTAATCACTATAAACTGTGCGCTTGGCGAGCTTCGAAGCGGAGTCCCTTGCCGAGGGGGGCAATTGTTATCGAGCATTATCCCCCCGCTCGCCGCGTTCTCGAGAAGCGGAGCGCGCTATCCTCGCTGACCAACCCCTCCGCTCCGCATATATATCCCGTGCTCCGCCTCCCCCGCGTGCTCCCGCGTCCAGCGGCCATACTGTCGCAGTCCGATAGCCGCTCGCCACCGCCTGGCCTCGCCGCGGCGCTGCGTCGCGTTGCTGTGCTCCGTGGCGGCGACGGCGCCCTCGCAGCCATACGTCAGCGCATTAGCGCGACGTGGCCCCCGATAATACACGCGAACGGAGGGACGGGATGCGCTAGAGGCGACTGCTCGCACAGAAGGCCAGAAGCGCTCCTCAAACGCACGCCGCGTAATTTGGATACAACAAACGACCGGAAAGTACAAGGTGATGTAGAAGCACGTGTTAATAAAATTAAAAGGAAACAAAAATAAATATGCCCGGTTTATCTGGGGTGTTCCTTTCCAACGTTTTTTTTATGGCGTAAGAAACACGGATGTTATTTGAAGCAATATTTTCCATTTAGCCGCAGAATGATGGCGTATTACAGTGGTGGTAAAAATGTAGGTTGCTGCGCTTGGAAATGTCCTGAAGAATGAGGATAGGGTGAAGAGAAATACAACTATTGTTCATTTTTAGTAATATTTGTTTCCCCTGTACTTTCCTCACTCGTCATGATGCTCTTGTCGAATTTGCTTCGTTTGCTCGCAATGTGATATCGAGTCTTCTCCCTCTGAGATTAATTAAAAATATCGTTTAGTTCAATGCAGTGAGTTCGTCACATACTGCTAGCAATAACTAATGCAGGTGATCGTAATCTTTCACAACGTTGAAAATTATTTGAAAAAACGCTCCAGACATTTTTTTAAAAAAAAGAACGCTATTACAATACGCTTTGCATAAAAAACATCTTTAAGCGTTTGATAAGAAATTAGATTTTTGCTGACGGATTGTCGCCTTTATTTCAAGGGCTGCGAATGACGGTAATTAAAACTTACGTAATTTTAATTTAGCGACTACGCATTCATTTATTATTATCTCACTCATTTACATCTTAAGAAGCTATGGATTTGAGATGGTTAATTGTAGTATTTTGTCCCACCTTAAGCCTTTAGCTCATTTTGATTGGAACCAACCCGCCCCGCACACCAACACACCCACCCACATGCTCGTGCAGGCAAACGCAACCGTCCTCCGCTAATCGGCAAAAGTCGAGGGGAGGGGCGCGCATCTCCTCTAATGAACTGATCGATTATTGACTGGCGGTTGCTGGCGCTGCGGCAGCGGTTGCCGCGGAGTGCTGTTTGCGCGGCGGCTTCCCCGGGGGTGAGAGGATGACGATGACGCCCCGTGCATAATGACGGCGCTAATGCCCGTCCGCAGCGCAACGCGTCGCGGGGCGCGGCCAGCGTGCTCTGCGGCTGCCCTCTGAAGCTGACCTGCTCCTGTTTGAGAGGCTGGCGTTAGCTCGCTGCACAAGCACGGTTTTCTGTAGCGCGCCAGGAAAGTCTCTCCGCAGTGGCACGTTGCTGCGGGCAACAAAAATTATGTTGGTAGCAGCACGTAACGGAAGAAAACGTAAATCCCGCACTCACCACAATCATACGATGCCGGAAGTGTCCCCTTCAGTTGTTTCCCAGCTATCTGTTTGCTAACATCATTGCCATTTTTAATGGGAGGACCTGACTCGACCCAGTGCACAGACGCACTGCCTACTTTTTTTTTTGGCGCACAATACGTATCCTACTACATCCTGGCGCACTATATTTTTCTGTCGCCGTATCCTTTACCGGGTTGATGCTACACAACTGACATTTGGCTTGCCTGGGCAATTTTGAAAAGATGGAATGATGATTGTTTGAAAGTTGAAAATGAAAATGAAAACTTGCGATAGAGCCTTACGCATAATTTGAACTCTAAATCCAACGGGAAAACAGGATTTATTTGAAGAGAGTAAATCCCGCCTTAATCATACTCGGGAATCCTAAGCTTGGTGAATGTCTGCTGAAGAAGATTTTCATGGTCCGTGTGACCGAGCAATATTTAAGTGTTCCGAGATGCTGCCTGATATGAATTGGTGAAAAATTACGCTGTCACAACGAATGATCCATGATATCACGTAGCTAGAAGAACTCTGCCAGACGAAAAGAGGTCAGGCACGTATTGTTGCGTGCGATGAGGACATGCATGATGTTATTTACCGCGGGGGTATTTGTGTTTCTGCAAAAATTGTGGTTTATCACGTCATGGTGTTGTGGCTCCTATTCCGGAGGGTTTACACTTACTACTAAAGACTGTTCGCTGTATTGACAGACATGTGACCTTTTTTTCATTCAAGTTCAGTATTATCTTCTGACACGAATGGCATCCCCTTCCGTTTTTCTCGCAGATCGTGCTGCGTGGAAACGAATGACCTGTTTTGACGCTGAGTATTGTTGATTTGATATTCAGATATTGTAGAACGCGTGTACTGTTTGCGTGTGGAATGGAAGTTATTACGGAAAAAATGTGCTGGCAGCAGATTTTAATGATTAAATGAAGACATTTGTGGTATTCGTTAGAAAACCACTGAAAATTGTGTACGATATTTATTCAACACGTGTTGATAGTGCAAAACTCTTGCCTTTTGTATCAGGTTGTGACTGTTGGTTTTGGTTGTTCCAGATAACATTTATTTCCAAAAATGGAAGACCATTCTTCTGTGTGTTCTGTCTGGCGGAAATGTTTACGAAGTAGATATGAATTCATTATTTGCCATCTTATCTTTGTTAATTAATCAATCTGAACAAACCTTTTCTTCATTAACTGATCTATTAGTTAAATTACGGTGGAGAAGATTTTCCCCCGTGAATGCATGAAAAAAATTCTCCAATGAAGTCGCCAGTACAGTTTTTCAAATGGATGCCACCCAAGAGGTATCAAATGTAAAGGATTTGGTATTAATTTCTTTTCTATAAGAATTACTTTTTAATAATAGTGCACCTAAAAACGTAAAAGAAATGTGAGGAGACTAAGAGAGTTACAAAAAAGTCGTTGATATTGTAGAAATATAATGAAGAAACGAAATGCTCCTTTATGTTCCAAAGTACGTAAATATAAATGTATTGTATGTAAATAATGTAAAAAAATATTCTTTCATCTACATTTATTATATTAAATATAGCTCTTTGGCACTGTTGCATTGAATTGTGTCAAAATAATGGGTTTTGCTGCAATGTAACTTGGTTTCAGAGGCGTCCTTCCCAAACTATATTCACTTTACCCGGAGGGAGAGAATAACTATGACTGGCATTTGGAATGTTGTTTTAATGTTCACGTATTAGCTACGAGAAAAGTAGAAATTTACAATTTTAAATTCTTGATTGACATACCATATTATTATTTGTATTCGAATCAGTTCAAAGACTTTTACAAAGATCTTACAAAGATATACTCTGCACGTGAATGCAGCTTAGAATAGTGAGCACAGTGTATTTGACGATGAAGTAAAGGAAGTGAAACGTTGAGCAAATTGTGCTGGCGCTACTGCAAAGCATTCGCACTCGGGCGGAATAGCAACCCTCCCCGTCTCCTCCGCCCCCCACGTGTCGCGCGTGCGCGCCACAAAGACGCCAGCGGCCGCGCACCCGCGCGCCTCGCGCTGCGGCTTTTGTCCTCGCGGCCACTAAAGTCGCGTATCTCGTAAACGCTTCTTGAATTTCGTTTGTTGCAATTCCGCTATCTGAATGGAACTTAAGCGCATTGTTCTGCGCCGTTTCCCCGCGCGGGCGGGAGGCGTTGCCGTCGTCCACCCGCAACGTTGCCCCTCCCCCCCCCCCTCCTTTCGTCCCGGCCTTCCTTTTAACCTGCGGGGCCAGCGGTGGCACTAAAAGTGAAGCACGATGTATTGGGAGATGGGAGATACAGCCGCTGTATTGTGTTTCTTCCGCAGGAGCGCCTCTGCGGGACGAATGGGCTTGCACCCCGCTTCCAACCGCAGCTTCTCCTCCTACCACCCCTGCCTTTGCCCTAACTGCTCCTTTTTTTGTTGCCCTCCCTATCCGCTCTTTACCATTCTCATGCTTTGCCTCCTCTTTTTCTCTTCCTTCTCCTTTTCTCTCTTCCTTGCTCCTTTTCTCTCTTCCTTGCTCCTTTTCTTTTTTTTCCTTTTTTCTACAATCTTTTGAAAGATGTTCTACATTCCCTTACTGACACTTATACCTTCATGTCCTTCCTCCGTTGACTCATGTTGACATCATGTTCTCCTCGTATACTATTTACATTCTTGAGTTCCTCTATTTTCTCGTTTCATCTTTACACTCATTTCGATTCTCTAGTCGTGACTGAAATGCCCTACGTTTGTTTCTTCTCTGGTTTCTTTTTTTTTTCCTTTTTCCCCGGAGCCGTCGCCTCTTTAGAGATATAACCATAAAAGCTGGAATATTTATTTGTGGAGATTCTTGTGATAACATAAAACCTTCTATTTACACTGTTATTTAATGTGAATACACCCTTTAGTAATAATGCAAGTTACAAGAGCAATAAGGGTACTCGACAAATAAAATTTTTGCATCGTTTATGATGCATAAATGACACCTGCTTCGTAAAATCATGAAAATCATAACTTTTGCAGTCTTGGAATGTCGTTTCATTATATGATATCGAAGAAATTATCTCCGCGATACCTGTAGTTTCATCGAGTTTTCGGAGCCCAATTTATCAAAAAGTTTAAAAAGAAAGCACCACTCTCCCATGCGATAATTGAGGGTGGAACGTGGAGCGACACGGTCCATTGCGTGTGAGTTAGGAGCTTGAAGGTGAGGCAGAGCTGCGTGCCGTCTTGCCTTCGCTCCATCGATTGGCGGCCGCGGCGCGTGTCACCTCGGAGGCGGAGATCGGGAAAGCACAGAGACGTCGAGTGGGCGGCAGGGGGAGACGAGACGGAGACGTGGGGATGAAAGAGAGCGGATAAATTGAAATCGTGGGGGGCCTCCGAATCGCGTCTTTGAAGAAGGTAGGACGACGCTTCTAAAACTCATTCAGTATGTGATCTTCTTCTCGCCTTTGAAATGGGAATTCCTTGAAATATTCTCTAGTGTGTTGCTGTTCGAAAAAATTTCGAGATGCTTGCTCATTCGTTTTACAAGGAAAAACTTTTAAGGTGTTCTCGGTCTTCATTTCGACTACGAAATTTGTTTGAAAATTTGAAACTGTGTCGTAAAGTAAAACAAAACAGGTAGCTTTTCTAAAGAAAGCAAGCAAGCAAGCAAGCTAATGCACTCATTGAGATCTCGAATGTCATGGATCATTAATAGTTGGACAGCTATCCACGCCGACATCTATCAATAGAGAACGTTTATATAAAGTATAAATGGAGGACTTAAGTTTGCGCTGAAGGGGAGTATTTTTCATTGCTTATTTTAAGTGCAAACTGGAGTAACCAGGCATGGCTCCGACATTTATTTATCACAATCATTCATTAGTCAGAAGAAGGAATGAATTGTATCTACAGGATAAAATGAAAGTAATTTTATTTACAACCACGCTCTGCTGTCACTGCTGACTCCCCGTCTACTCCACCATGCCTCCCTCTCCGTCAATTCTGATTTTCAAATCCGACGTTACTCGTACATTAACGGCATTATCGGAATGAATCAAAATCCATGTAGTAGAAAACTAATGGTAAGGATCAGCAAAAACGATGCTGCACCAAACCACACAACTTTTTTTCCAAAATGTAACACGCACACTGCTCGACAACAAATAAAACACTCCTTTATTACACGGGAATACGTTAAATATTTCACAAAAATAGTCTTCACGAACACCCCAATAACTATAGAATATATAACACAGTACAGCTGTTCTTTACATTCCAAGAAAATTAAAAGATGATGTTCATAATGCAACTCGTAAATAACTAATATTTAATGGCAGTTGGCCTCTTAATTGAGCCTCTTGACATAAACCGCGCCGTCGCATGACAACCATGTCGTAAGGATTGTGTCTCACTGAGTGTGAGAATTCAGTGGGTACGCGAAGTATGATGACAAGCAGAATAAAACAATCTGATACTTTCATTTTTAAGTAAAATCGAAACACTCATTGTTTCATGAGTTCCAGGGTATCTAACGAAACGAAAGACCCCTCCCACGTGCGCATAGGCTGCATATTTTTCTTTCAATTTCTGCGCGCATTGGAAATTGGGAATATTGACAGATTGCGTGGCCCTTCAGAAAATTCTGATTCTCTTCAGTGGACTTTCTTGCGTTTTCCATGAATTCACGACAAACTGGGAGTGCACACCTACATCTTTCATGGAGAGTGGGGAAAAAGCGATAGTGACAGTTTTTAAAATATCCAAGTAGTGAGTGTTTTTTTCTGTTGATTTGAAACTCAATTCCACAAAAACCATTAACATCAGAATAATTCTAGATTTGTTTTAAACATTTTATGCGTAATACAGGATAATGATTTTGAAAAACGTATCATAAATTATTCCCGAGAAATACTCTTACATACATTTATTACAAATACATTTATGCCCGTCGAAATAGGTTTAGCCCTAGCAGAAATTAGCCCGGGCGGGCGGACAAAAAATTGAAAGATGAAAAACATAGTAAGTTTTATATCATGTGAATAACAATATGAGCTTATTAAAGGACGGTATGTTTTTTAATTACAAGGTTAAACTTCCATTTTATAAAATGTTTTATTATATAAATTTTTATATATATATATATATATATATATTGGTTTCTTTAATTACATGCCATGTTAAACGAAGATGTTCTGTCGTATTCCTAGCTCCTCTCAATAGCATCACAACAGATACCGTCATAATGAAGGTTCGCCTGTGGCTGTAAATGCTTTTATGCTAACGAAAGGTTCTCTCCAAATTTGTCTTCGGTTGCTGCATAACTGTGCGTCTTAAACGATCGCTAATGGGAATTTAACTATGTAAAAATGTAATGTCCACGCCCATTAAAAGCTGTTGTCTCTCTTCTGAAGTTTTCGTTGCCAAGTTGGCGCGCCGACGCGAAAATTTAACGAACTTTTTTCTTGCTCTGTTTTTGCTCCTTTAAATATTCTTTAGTCATGCTTTTTGTGCTAGTGTACTGAATAATATACTAATTGTTTTTGTATAATGTGTATTTCAAGTACTAATATAACTTTTTTTCAATTCGCAGGTGAGTGTCATCTGTTCCAATTTGTGGACGTTTACCGCCAACGAATTGGGTGAGTCTTATGTCGAAGTTACGCAGAACGTTTTGTGAACTTTTCCAATTTGAGTCTTGCCTAGTTTTGGGCTTCTTTCTTTTCGTGAAAAAAACAACAACATAACAGTGTTTGAAATTGCTCGATGCTGTATCTCGTTATATAGTATAACAAGATTCGAAGTAGTAAGTACATTTTAAATTTATTTCAAGAGACGTGTTGAAATGTTTGTCGCTTCGAGACTCGTAGGGGTTTTTTCATCTCAGAGTAAAAACTTCTAACGGAGGCAGAACTAGGGCGCCAGTGTTGAACAAATTTGTGGTGTAAGGAGAGATGAAGGAAAGATGGAGCAACCGGAAGTTTTCTCAGAACGGATACAGTCCATGCATGACGTGTCTAATCTGTGTTTCTGCCGTATGCCGAACGTCAGTTCTGTACACTATTATGTGCGTAGAAGTTGAATTTGAAGTAATTTGAGTTTAAAGTAACAAATGATCAAATATATTTTTGTTATTCTTTTTCGTTTGGCAAATCAATGAAAACTTAGGGTATGTGAGAAAACGGACGTTGAATGGACGCACTATAGAGGGGACTTTTATTAGTTACTCCAACACGAGACTCCTGGCTTGCGTCACAAGTATTGCTCTCGGCTGCCTGTCCGTATGGAAATAATATTATACTCATTTGTGATACATTGATTAATTTAAATATTAAAAAGTAATCAGTATTAATAAAAAAAATTGCTATTTTAGGGAATTACTATGTTTTAAACAAAATATATTCTCAATTTATTTATTTATTTTGCGAGTTATTTTTTGATTCCATGATATTTCTCATAACATCGGGGCAAAAATTGTATTGGATAATCAATAGCTTGTTAATATGATGTTTCGAGGGCCATGGAATTTATCAGGAATTCTAATGCACGTGATGCTTTTATTAGTATTCCGCTATTCAAATTTAATAGGATTGCATATTCAAAACTATTGAATTTCAGTACTATTTCCGAATCACTTATTTCGACTAGTGGTGGCCACCAGTTCTGATCAGTGCTTATCGAGAGAAACTATTTTCTAAACGATCATTCAAATAAGATAAATGACCTTTTATTTGTTTACATGGTAGATATTTTTTCGCTTTTTAGACGTAAATTTTATAAATCCCTTAGAAAGTGGTCTCAAATCTGATTTGTATTACAACTCGAGATAAAAATGTTATATTTCAGGAGTATGTCATAACTCCGTATTAGCCATTTGCTGGAGAACGACAGGCAGCAGTGCGTGAAGCGTGCGTGTTTGTGAGCCGACCACAGTCGCGTGCCTCGTGCGTCGACTGTTCGCCGCTAGCGCGTCCTAACTAGGGACGCGGAACGCCGTGCGTGCGTGCATGAATGCGTGTGTGTGTACGCACGCGAGTTCACGACCCAGACTGGGGACGCGTAACGCGGTGTAACGCAGCACCGCAGGACGCTACGTCCCACGGCCTAGCTGGGACGCCAACGACCTCCCGCGACTGCGACCTTGTATTGTGTGTTAGCAGTACCCCGCAAAATCGCAATCTGAGCAACTTAGAGAAGGGCGGCTCCTTCTAGGCAAATAGGTAACGGAGGGTAAAGTATTGTAGCTCCTCACAAATAAATAAAATCCCGCCCAATTTTGTGCTATTATTCATTGGGGAAATTTCTTTGGATAGTTATTTATACTAAGAAAACAGTTTTCTATTTACGAGTCTTTTAGATATCTATATTTCACATTCTATTGAGATCATGATACTGCAACATTTCGTGACTGGATTTCGTCAAATGCTACTTGAAATGTTCTTCACCTGTTTAGTCTTCGATTTCTAATGACATAATTAGTAGTTAACTTTGTCTGGAGAAAAATAATACCTAGAGATAATAATAGGGACGCTGGTTCTTATATTATTGCTGTGTCCAACTGTTCTAACCTGTAGGCCCTAGATTTGATCCCGTCCGACTGAATTGCGGCTTTGGTTAACGATCAAAAGCTTATAGACGATTTTACTCTTCATAACGTACAAGAGCTCTTCTTTGTACATTGTGAATACTGCGGGAGATGAGTTTGGTATTGACAGTTAGGCGGCGTCCCTACGTTACCATGGTGACGGCATGCGCTGAGCCAATCGGGTGTCAGTTACGTCAGCATTT
Source organism: Teleogryllus oceanicus (assembly GCA_964035755.1). Lineage (NCBI taxonomy): Eukaryota > Metazoa > Arthropoda > Insecta > Orthoptera > Gryllidae > Teleogryllus > Teleogryllus oceanicus. The sequence goes on from CAXIVR010000004.1 coordinate 93,260,531, forward strand.
GTCGAACCGCGTTGCCGATTATTCGTGTACATCATGTCCACAGCCAAATGCACGGTTGGGTTACGAGCGTGGGATGTCGTGCTCAATCGTGGATCCCGATGAAAGATCAGCAGTGATAGATAGTAAACGATGAGTAGCATTTCCGATCCTTTTCAAACAGTAAGAACTCTCACCGCTTGGTGATATTACGGTTCATAGTCTTCAGTAATGTGCATCGCGACACTCTTTAAGGGTCGGTCAGGGACTTTGTGCTTCAACAGTATTTCTGGAGTAGTGAATGAACTGATATACATTCGTTCAAGTTTATTGCAGTATCTCTACTCTGCTTAAAAGTTTTATTTTTACCTCCAAATCATTGCTACTTTAGTGAAATTTAAAATATTTGGGCTCACATGAAGAGGTACGCTGGGGAAAGAAAGAAAGACTTTCACGATCCAGAAATGTGTTAAAGAAGCTATTCACCATAGCACTCCTGGCACCTGAAAAAAGTTGTTGAACGTATAGAAAGAATAATCAAACTGTTACAGTGGAAATCAGTGTCTGAAGGCACACAATATTGAAGATTTCATAATTTTCCAACGGGATTCTTGGGATAGTGATAATGAAGACAGTTCTGCGGAAAACTGATTTTGGAAGTGACATAAGTATCTTTCCAATGAATAATTGAAATGTTTGTATCCATCACATAAGAAAATAAGTGGGAGTTCATTCTGAAAATATCAACTGTAAGTATCTGGGTTTTCTACCACGACATGTCATATTTTTTTTATTCCACCGATATGTTTCTCTACGTTGAACTGTGTTTAGAAAAGTTGCAATGTTCTCAATAAATTCTGTAGTGGCAGCAGAGATCGTGTGGTACTCCATGATTAAAATTTCAGGATATCTGAGGTATCAACCACAATTTCTAGGCAAAATAATTTTACTATGCAGATAATTTAGCTATGCATGTGTTTCGGGATTTTTTTCCCATTATCAGTGGCTCTACAATATTAAAATTGAATTAACAAATTAGCACATGAATGAGTACGTCATACAAGGAAATACATAATATGAATTAACATTAAAATTATTTAAATAGAGTCGAAGTTGGAAACGGCGATAGAAGAAAGTGATTGGAGGTGAAGAGGAGAATGGTCAAGTTCAAATTGAAATAACTCGATACCAGAGGACGGATTTTCCTTCAGGTTCTGGGAGCCTCGTCAGCAACTATCGCGCTTGCTTGGAAGGAAGGGAGCTTCGCGTTGCAATGGGCTGGCTCTTTATGCGACCACCAGCTCTTCGCCCTGACATCTCCGGGCGAACTACTTTTGCCTCCCCCCTGCGCATACTCTCGCCACGCCCTCTCGCGCCCGCTCTCGCCCCTCGTCGCGTCACAGATTTTTCATTCACGGTCGTTTCCCCCCTTCCCCCCCTTCGCCCTCCTCCCACCCCCGTCAGCTCGCTCGCCGTTCGGGGACTCGGCCACCGTCGGCTAACTTTAGAGCGCGGCTCGCTGCCGCATTCTGTGCGTCGACGCCAGGTGCCGACGAATCGATGAGGCCGTGAACCTCCTCCCCCCAAGACTACCCCCTCTTCACTCTTCCCCTCTCCTTCTACATCTCGCTCCCTCTCATCGCTGTCTCGATCTCTCCCATTTCGCTTTTCGTCCTTTCCCTTTTCTCATATCTCTTCCCCTCTCCCTCGTTCATACTTCCCTTTTTCTATTATTCATCTTTGCCAACTCTCTTTCTCTTTTATCAATTCTCTTTGTGTTCCGCTCTATCTTTTTTCAATCTCTTGTCTTTACAGTCTTTCTCGTTTCCAATCAGTCTCTTGTTTTCAAATCTCTCTTTTTTGTAATCTCTCTTCTCATTTTTTTCCCGACTCTTTCACTTTTCCTTCCTCCTTGTTCTCGCTTCCCCATCTCTCTCTTTCCCATATCTCTCCTCCCATCACTTTACTTGTCGTCAACGACCCTGTATTTACGCACAACTGTCGCCGTCGCCTAAGCCCTTGGTATTATCCGCGCACGTTTTCTTGAGCCCTCGCTTCGCTTCCTGCGTGAGGAGTGGAGAGTTTGGTTATTTCCACAAGGAATTTTTATATCAAATTTTGTAGTTCGTTTTTTGATGCAAAATAGTTTCTGGTTATCACATTTGTTCCACAATGCTCGTTGGTATCATTTATTCTTGATTCAACTAATGTTGGCAAAGGAGTGGGGGTAGGTATTCCGGGGCTCAAGAAAGCGGGCGCGTATAATACACATTCGATGCGATCGTCGCCGAATCACATTCTCTGCGATCTAGCAATGCCTCCGGGTATTTTCTCTCATCCGAGAAATAGTAATGAAGTAATGTCTCCGTAATTTCTCGATAAGAAGCAACGCTACTCAGGGTCCCAGCCCTTGCTATAGAACTACCTAATCTTAGATTGCAGTACAGAGTTAAATGGAACTCTTACTTGCACTTTTTTCCCCACATGACTCTCCTTGTCTAACAGCAGTGAGGTCGCTATCAGAGAAGAAATTTTGAAAGTGAACTATTTGCGTGGTAGAGTATAAAGAAAACTAGTTGTACATATTAACGTATTTTTCCAAATTCAAAAATAGTACATATAAACAATTGCACTAAACAAGTACTATTTGAAATGTTCACACTTTGCTTTTCATTCCTCTCAATATTTCACATCATATCTTGTGAACATATGGTATGGAAAATAAATTGTTACTTTTTTTTTGTTTATAACCACATCCTCTGCAACATTTCAGACGAATAGGAATAGTAATTATGAATTTATATAATTAAATTTAAATTAACTACAAGCAAATTTAGCGACGAAACATTAGCATGCGAGAAACTTTTTTCCGTTTGATTTAATTTGTAGGTTGCAAGCAAGAAAAACGTAGAGAAATTATTTTTCAAGTGGTTGAAAGTCAATACACCACCCTGTTTGCTTCATACGTTCCCGTTTGTGATTGTCGCAAGAGCGTACGGCGCGGAGCCACGTCACACGCCTGTCGGGGTAGTCAACACTGGTGTCGGCACGCGTAAGGTCGAAACTTACATGATGAAATGGCTGGGGATTTATTTTACTTCTTGAAACGGTTTTGTAGCGCTCATACCAAGTTAAGATGTTCACTCTGTCCCGTGGTTGAAGTATTACGTGCAATTACGGAGTAATTCTGGTCGGGAGGTGCCCAACATAATCTGGTTGAGGAGTACGTTTAACTTTAGATAATGATTGTGACTTGTTAAGACTATGAAAGTAATTCAAAATATATACCGATTGTTTGTTACTAATTCAAACGTAATTGAACGGACTTTTCGTGGGTTAGAGGCAGGAGAGTGACCACGGGCAGACGAGAAGGGAAGAACGGGAAATAATTTCAAATCATTCCGAACATTTCCTTGAAAAGCATGAACGTTATATGTAAAAGAAATGTCTCAATTTTCGAGACGCTCTGAGAGGACGATTTTTAATCGAAAAGAAAATCGAAGGGACCCGACTGTCTGCTAGGTATCAATGAATTACGAAACTCTGGAGGTAAGGTATCCTCCATTTACCTTACCTCCAAGTATGACCCTTCTGACACCCTACCAGTACTTTTGCCTTTAAATTCATTGAATTATTAGAATGTATTTCGTTAGGGAAATTCTTACGTAGTACGTTTCGTAATCAGAGATCTTCGTAACACAAAGACATTCATAAATAGTTCAGAATATATTCATGAGGGATAAGAATCGTTTATAAATATGAATAGAATTTAACAAGTGAGCTAATTGAGTGATGATTCAGTGCATTGAAATGACCAAAACAAACAGATTAGACCTCAAAAGAACCTTTGAAAATAATGAATGTACAAGATTCCACGCTTTTGGGAACGAGGAATTCTGCTATTAAACTTGGACGATACTTCTTTTTCTTAGATCCTACCTTTGAGAAAGTATTGATATACTATGTAGTGTTTTTCCTATAAGTATTTTTGGTGTTGAGAGCGAGTTGGTGAGGATGCGTGCAAACTGCATTCCAGGCACGCCTGTGGCATGTGCTGGACATATACAGCCGCGGGCGGGCAGGGCGGGGAGGGGAGGAGAGGAGAGGTGGGCAGACGGCGCGTGGCCGACCGGATGCGCCGCGCGCGCCGCGAATCCAGAGGCGACTCGTGTGTCACCGCCCCGATGAGGCCGACCACGAGGCGTCATCGCACTCGCCGCCCACGCGCCACTTGCCGACCCTCCGCTCCGCCTCCCGGCCCGGCCGCCGCCGACAGCTGGCGTCTGTCGCCGCGGGTCGCTTTCACGCGTTCCTGGCTACACGCCGCTTGCTCGACCTTGCTTGCCCACAGTTTTGCCCCTTCCTAGCATTGCCCGTCTTCTGGAATTTTCTCGTGTCTTCCTCTTTCTGATTTGCCTTGAGAGTGCCTTTTTCTGTTACCTCTTACACGTTCTATCTCTCTTTTCCTACTGCTGATGCTCATCCATTATTTCGGATTCTGTCGGGTAATTTGCTGGGCATTGTCATCTTGTAACCACTTCCAATGTTCGTAGAATTGCTGCAGACTCGGGCGCCATTGCTATAACGCTATTAGGGAGTTTGTGCACACCATAACGGACAACACTATCGAACTTCTGCTCATGCGCAGATGCACTAGTAATGCGAAACTTGAACTGCGCATGAGGAGATCGATAGTGCTTTAACGTTCGAGGGTGCACAAACTCCCTATTATGCAAGGACCATTAATGCATATTTGCCCCTTCGTGACACACCTTAGAAAGCATGTTTCTAATATTTCGGAACGCGAATGAGAAGCTTTTAGACAACAATATCCTCCATGGCTGTGGAAGATCGGCAGTGCTGAGGATCGTTTTCCGCTGCTCGAGCAACGACCACGGCTCGCTCTGCACCAACGCCGTTGCCGCCGAAAGCGAGTCGCGATCCCGAAGAGGCGGCAACGCCGGCTCTCGCCCGCTCCGCTACATCCTCCGCTGCGGCCCGAGATCGGCCGGCCGGCCGGCCGGCCGGCCGGCCGGCCGGCCAGCGCAGCGCAGCGACGCGCCGACAGGACGTTGACAGGGCCCGGCATCGCTAGCCGTGGCGGCGCGCTCCGACCGGAAAGAGGCGCAAGTTGCAGCATGTGTATGAAGATACGGATCGTTGTTAATAAAGGGGCTTTAATTACGTAACGCTAAGGGGATGAGTGAAGCAGTGCTACGCTGCGTTAAATAGGGGTCGGGGTGTTAGCGTTGTGTTACGTAACGTTGATTTTTAAAAAAATTCAACATTTGCTGAGATAATCAATTTTTAATATAAAACACAACTAAAAATAATACAAATTGTTTTTGCTGCTTTAAATTTTTAATTTCTGTAAATGAGGAAGGGGATGTCGTATGCGTTACGTAATTATTTAGGGGATTCAGCGGGCGTTACAACAGAGAGGAGAGGCGATTTTCAAAATTCTTCAAATTTACGTTACGTAATTTATGGACGACCCCTAATCGCGTATTTCGTCACATATTTATCTCTCCTGCGAAATGTATCTTACGGTTAAGTATCATTTTTTTCATATGTTACTTCTCTGAGTAAGGGCTGTGTCAATCCAACCTTTCCCTTTACCCAGCTACGGGTTATTAAAGTGCGCTTTGTATTTGCGATCAATTTTCATGTGACTTGAGTATTGATTTGCGTCATATTCCTATTATTTGTAGTTTTAACCGTTGTTCTTTAACTGCTTTCTTTTTCAGGGGTTGTGCTCACACATTTTTTCTCTCATTATATTACCTCAGCGTTATTTTTGTTTCCTCGCGCGTCTTTTGTGCGGTGCCAGCCTCCTTCCGTTCCGTCCCGTCCTGCGGCGCTCCAGTTCATCGGCGGGCGTGATTCAGCGGCGCCAGCCCGGCAGCTGGGTGGCGGAGGTGCGTGCCGCGTCGTGGCGCACCTGCCTCGCCCGAGAAATATCGCGCGCGCCGCCAGTCGCCGGTCCACAACGCCGCCGCCGCTGCGTTGTGATAAATGGCGGCGCGTGCACGGGCTCCCTGCACTCCCCTCGTACCCGCTGCACCGCTTTCTGTTCGGCTTCATTTCTCGCCACCTCCCGTGTAAATCCTATTTTCGGGTTTGTCCATGTTAAAAAAATTGCATGCACGATGCCGATCTGTTTTGGATGTAGGAGCTCGTCTCAAAGTCTTAATGTATACTGCTATTTATTCAGAGCTGCTTCTGACAGATCATCAGCTGTTACGGTGCCATCCAATGGGGAGCTTACACGGCAAGTAATGAAGTCACTGTGGTGGCGTTCAACCTTCCGATTGGATGACACCTTAACAGCTGGTTTACGTCATAGGCAGCTCTGAATAGAACCAAGTGTAGCAGCGCTTGCTTTGTCAGGAAATCTAAGTTGGTTCTTGTTTTTATTCTTTAGTTTTGTTAATGAGTTGGCTCTTTTGCAAGAGAGCTTTATATTAAAAAATGTGTCTAGGCTACTCTGACTTTTTTTATATATATTTGCATTCCTAAAGAACAAAGCGCTATCTGCAGACTTCTGCTGCAACAGAGGAGCTGACTGGTTACAAGGTGTAGTAACCTAGTTACAAGGTGGTCCACGAAATGGTACCCGATTTGTTTCACAGTTTATGCATGTATTTGAGCAAGAAATTGAATTGTTTAACATCTTCGCGAAATATCCCTAGTACGTAATATGTTAGAAAAGTTGGCCGATTTCTGGACTTCAAGGTACACCTGTACATGAAAACGACTTTTCGAAACTGATAACCCTGACTTGATCGGTATTTTCTGACGGATTTTCTTTTAGGAAACCCCGAAGGAAAAAGTACACAAGTTAATTAATGTATGGGGCTACCTCTTTGAGCTACCATAATGATATTGAAATGTGGCAATGTTCGATTTCCGAAAGGGATATCACATCAAGCTTAATACTCGGCGGTATGTGGGCGCATTACATTTTGCATAAACTGCTCCTTCCATTGCAATACCTAGGTCATTATCTTACTTGTTTTCTGCAGTATTCATACTAATTACGGATAACATTCGAGTAAGACGCAGGTTTACATTTTAACATAGATTATTTATTTCATCACCCAGTTAGGAACAATAAAACCAATAAAACAAGTTAAAATCCTTGTACATAGTTACTACAGAATGAATACATTTGCTTTTGCGATACAAACAAATACCGTATCACGATATATACAAAATACCTAATGAATTAATCTGCAACAGTTGAAGTAATTCCTGTATCTTAATAGAATTGATGAAAAAATGTATGAAAATCACCTGACGTTTCCTGGTCCACCTCTACCTTCTTTCTATTTGTAGCGTATCCCCACACCTCTTCCTCTCTACTCGCCACTCATGGTCGATGCCACGCATGCCCATGTCCTTAATCCGATTTCGTTCGCCGCTCTAGTAGATCGATCCAATTTATCTTAACAATTTTTTCCCCACTACATCTCACTTATTTTTGTCTTTACAAACATGAATTCCTTATCGACGTCAATTTTCTCAAAGAGTATGATTTCCTTTCTTCCATAAAAAATAGAATTCCTTACCTGTAATGGATACCTACGGGATGCCTTCTTATAATTTCAGCTCGTTTTAAAAATTAGCCTCATTGTTTGCTGGGATAATGGTAATTGAATTCACTAATCAGAAACAAAGTACGCCACTGTATAAGCATTTTCTTTCCTAGAGGCACACTGGCCAGACACTCCATAAAATTACATTTCAACTGCAGTTCCCTTGCAGTACTTTATTCTATAAGATAGACTACGAAATGTATTAACGGTAACACTGTTCGAAAAGAGTATAAAATCCGCCCCATCTCTCAACGTACAGTCGAACTCCCCCGCAGATATCGTTACCAACATAGTAACCTGCGTAACAAAACCGCCATTCCTTCTACGCCGCATCGTCTCTCCCTCCCTCACTTAGTTCTGTTCCTACTCCCCAATCCCCGCGTCCGCCCGCGCCACTTCCCGCTCCGCCCCTCCCCACTCCCCCCCCCCCGGCTCTTTTGTGGCCGCGCGCTCGAAGGCAGAGCTGCGTCCGAATGTGCAAATGGGCGGGTGGGGTGGGGCGGGGCGGGGCGCGCTTGGCCGAAGATGCGCCTTTGCACGGTCGCCTCTTCCAACGAAAAATGGCTCGCGCGCATGCTGCGGATAAAAGCCTTTGTGGCTGCAACTCTCTTCCCCCGGCGGCGGCGGGCTAAAGTGGAAGATAGAAATGTTGGAATCCGGCGGGTTTTGGATCCCTTTTTGGAGAATTCGTTTGTTTTGTTACAGCGACGTGTTTCTGGCGCGTGTGCTGCGAGGTGAAACTATTCTAGAAATGCGCTAGTGTCTGGATTCATGGGTGGGAATGTGATTCGGAGTGGAAACAAAGGAAACCATCGGGATACAACGTGAGACGCTAAAGGTAGTGGAACTCGCCTTCGATCGACGTCGACGCAAATGTTGGACAGGGTTTAGAATTTTCGTGTGTGCGTTAGTGACCGAAAATTAAAGTTATTTTATTCCTTCCCTCTTCGCTGGTACGATGGATGACAGTTTCACCAGTTTCAATTTTTGTTTTAATCTCTATCGCAGGCATACTTTCTTGTCGCAGCAAAACGTGCACGAGTGTGAGTCCCTGCCCGCGAATGTTCATTAATTCATCTTGCAACTCGTGTAACAAATCGTCGGGTGTGCTCCTCTTTTTCGCACTGCCGAGTTAATTGAGAAAAATGAGCTTCTCTCTGGACCTTATGATTCATAGATCTCAAATGTCGTCTTTAGGAGCAGTCTTACTTAAATAAAGTGTCTTCAACATTTTTTAAATAAAAACCCCGCGTTGTAATAATGAAAGTGAAACTGAAATAATACTTAATGTAATACTATTAAAACGTAATTTAAAACAGTATGAATTGTCCGAACACCCCCGACCTGGATGGCCGAGGTGTGTAGATCCTACTCAGCGCCTTGGTCGGAAGGGTCGCGAGTTCGAGCCCCGCCGTGGGCTGGTTGTTTGTTCCTTGTCTTTCGTGTGTGTGTGTGTGTGTGTGTGTGTGTGTGTGTGTGTGTGTGTGTGTGTGTGTGTGTGTGTTGTCGCGGAAGGACTTCTGAGTCCGCTGACCACAGACCGAGGAGCCCGCAAGTGTGCCAATGTCTAATGTAAAAGTGAATGTGTGTCCCCGTGAGGGATAAACGGGGTAACCGCCGCGAATAGTCGAAAGTCGGCATCCCCTGAACTTGGAAAAAGCCCCGGGAAGAAAAAACCGAATTGTTCGTACACAAAAATTTTGAAAATATAAATTGAATACACGTTAGGCTTTATGGGATTTTGAAATTTCATCAAACCAAAACTTATCAATTCTTGAGAGACCTGGATCCTCTCCCTAAAAACAGATTGACTCGACGTTTGAGAACTGAAATGAACACAACATACAAATATGTTCTCACGCAAAGATAAATCGAAATGACTTCAGATCAATAAAGCTTAACTGCATCATGTGAGTTGAAAAGATGACATTGTCGATGGTGAATACCATGTCCACAAACCGCTGGAACTCCATTGCCTTAGTATTGGATCTCGAACGTTGCTCCCTGATTCTCCGTTGTTTTACCATGCTAGTTCTTGATAAAATATATGATTTAGCAGTTTCAACTTTAGTGGACATCGTTTGTGGACTCCCCCGTTGAGACTGCCTGTTACCGCCTTCGACAGCAAACACGCAGTCTGAGCACCCCTGGTGTAGCCCTGCACGATTACCGTCGATCTCCCGCAGGGCGACGCCGCTCCACCCGCGGACAGCGAATTTCCGGGCGGGATGCCGCCGCCGTCGCCGGCATCGGCATCGGCGTCCCGGAGACGTCTTCGTTTTTACGTAGGGATCCTCGGGCACTTCGGAATTGGCGCGGAACGAGAGCGCCCCACCGCCCCCGACCAGGCTCATCCCTCCGCCGCCAGCCTCGCCCTCAGCCCCACCCCAGCCCCCGCTCCCGGCCACGCCCCCAGCCCCGCTCCCAGCCCCGCCCCCAGCTTCGCCCCTCAGCCCCCGATCCTCGGTTACCGCCCCGCCCTCAGCCACGGCCCCCGGCCCAGCTACCGTCCCGCCCCCGGCCCCGCTCCCTAGCCCTGTCTCCGCCATCACTCTCGCCGCGGATCATCGCCGACGGAATTGAATTTTAAAGAACGGCGCGCCTCGGCGGTCTCTCTGCCGACGCACACTCGCCCGCGCGGAGGACAAGCGTATCGACGAGCGCTTCGGCGCGCTTTGGCATCTTAGGTGAACTTTTAAGCGACCGCTTTCGACTCTAGTTTTGCTCTCCTCAGCTCGGAACACACTTCCACGAAATTTCATTCACTCCCGATGGGTTGGCGTTCTCTACGACGAGTTTTGTTTCTCGCTTCTTCATTTTCCTCGTCAGCTTGTTTTAAATTTATAATCTGCAAATGTGAAATCTGGCGTATCTCGTTTTCCTAATATATTTGTATATAGTAAGTTAATCAGAATTATAAAGCAATTCAGATGAATATACTGAAAGTAATGGAATTCATTATAGCGAAGTAATATAAGTTGTAATAAAAGTTATAATAACATCTATGATAATGGAGACTTATGTTTTAATATGAGGGCTATGAGATGCGTTCTCTTTCCTTTGATAAACTGAAAGGTATTTGATTTTAGGCACGTATACATTTTCATGCATGTTATTGTTAGAAATTAATGTTTACCTTATACAACTCTCTTTTACCATCTTTTTTGTTGTGGTCAATATCACATAACCCTTCTGAGTCATGCCAATCAATTCCTCTTCTTTTGTTTCATTCCTTTCATATTATATCCAATTCATTCGATGTCATCTCTCACTTGTGACTCTACTTACCTCATAACAAAATGCACGGATTTCATTACAATATCCATTTTACTGCAGCGTCCCCACCTTCCAATTTTCATCACACCTCTCCGCTCGCATCTTCTCTAGCAGTAAATGCAGCCCTTCTGGAGCCAGGTAAATTCGCTCGTTCCCCGTCGCCGGGAATCTCCGCGTCTCTTCTCCTTCTCCCCTTCGCCCACCCCTTGCCGAGACACCTCGCCCCTCGGAGCTCCCTTGCCTCTTCTGCGTGGAGAGGTTGGGTGGCCGCATTAGTCGCAGCCAGCGCACAAAGACAACGACGGCGGCGAGAGCCATTTGCAGCTGCGGTGCAGTTACTTCTCGGAAACAGGAGCAGCTGCAGCGACGGTGGCCGCGGTGGCAGTAGCAGCAGCAGCAGCAGCAGCTTCAACAACAACAACAGCAGCAGTGGCAACAACAACAGAGTGTCTCTCGCTACAAGTCTCCCCCTTGATTCCAATTTCGTCCCGCGCGGCCCGCCCGTTCGTGTAGCTTGGCGTGGTTTGGCATGCAAAGCGGAGCGGGAGGCATGGAGGGACCGGTACATCGTGGTGTAGCGTGGCGAGGCGGAGCGAGTGCCGGCCTGCTGGGGAAGGGCAGTCGAGGCGTGACGCGGTGTCCCGCGTTCCTTCAGTGCGACCGCTCTGCTGTCGACCTCGCGCAGCTCTCCTCTAATCCCAAGCGGAGGGGGCGGGGTTGGAGGCGTGCGCCATCTCCATTTCTCCCCTCCCCTCCATCTCCGCCCCGGAGCGCTGGGGTTAAGAATGCTGCCATTATCCCGTCGCCCCTGTGCGACGCCCAGGCGCTCGTGACAAGTGAGTACGCGTGTTCCTAGATTAACGTGGATTGCTGTACTCGTCGAGAAGCTAACTCGCGCAGACGTTCAGAGAATGAAAGCCGGATTATTTCTGGCTGCGAGAATGAGCTAGGTGATACTACGGAATTCTTATATTTTTTTCTAAGGCCAGGCTGGTTAATAGTCTAGAGAATTGAGAAATGGAAACGTACTGTGTGTATAGGTCTTTGAATTACCTTGAAAGTGATGGAAGGGTGATTCATAATTTCGTACTTTACATTAGAAACGCCATGCTGAATCAGCGTCTTGCTTTCTCGTCCAATATTTTTATCATATAAAATATTCCTTCACTATTCTGGTTTTGGATAAAAAACTATTGTCATTAATAATATAATTAATTACTACTCTTCATCGTCGTTTTATGGTACACAGTTTAAATTCTTTGTAAATTATGTACGTGACCTTGCCTTCTCTCCATGTTTATAAATCATTGTACCATTCAATCGTTATTTGCGATTTACAAAAACACCACCCCGGTGTGGTTGTACGAAAGCGTGACACAGAGTTTTCTGATCGAATAGGAAGTGGCTCTGCCTAGTTCCTCTGTCCTGGAAACAAATCTGGTGACCCCTCCGACTCGTCAGGACTTTCGCGCCCATGCGGTGACGCTACCTCAGCCCCAACACCACCACCTTAGACCCGAGCACTCCTGCTTCCACAGCCCATCTCTACGCTTAGGCCTGTGTTCGAGGCCTTCCCTCTGTCTCCATCCCGTCGCAGCCCTGCACGTCCCCCTCCACTTCCTTTCGTCCCTGCCCGCGTCCTCGTCCCCACTTTGTGGCCTACGCTGTTCATTTCTCATTCCTATCTCCGTCATGCGCCGTTCTGACCCTTCCTCACCCGCTCGAGAGGACAACGCGTTGGCGGGATGTCTGAGGGCGCTGAGGACCGCGGACTACGCTGTGTTTTTCCCTGCGTCTCCTCTCCTGCTCGTCGTAAAGATGGGAATGTAATGGTGCTTAATTAAGAAGAAATTACAGAGATAACCTCGGAGAGACGCAAATTGAAAAAGAAGAGGTTTTATGACGTGAAATTATAGTGCAATATATCACTTACCTCACAAGACGCGCTCATTTATCTCAGGACGTGTGTCACTTTTTCTGCGCTTCGCACTTTTCCCCGCCAGTAATTAATTCTTGGCAGCTGGCGTTTCATGGTGCAGCGTCCTTGAGGTGTGCGTCTTACTGTTCCCTCGCCGTTGTCATCGTCATTGCTCTCTCCGGAAGCGTTCCATGATGCTTGTAGTGGAAAATGCCTCAAACTACTTCGCTGTGGAAGTCAAATAAATGGGGGATGTCACTTTTTCCAAGAGTATCTGTCATTTGTTGCTCTTATTAGCAGTGGCGGATGGTGGATTCAAACTTGGGGAGACCCAGATAAAGTCAGGCACGGAATCATTATGTAAAATTGAAAGTCACTGACCTATCGTTTATTGGTAAACTGTTTTTGTCAACATTCCGAATAAAGGAATTATGTTTAATCTTTCTCTTCTTTTAGGATCATTTATACGCGAAAACGGCACTTCCAATAAAGTTATTGTCTCTACTGAAATACTGGGTGTGCCACACAATGAATCCATCACAACCACAGAGCACCTGCTTTCTGTGACCGCAACGCTTCTTCACAGGAGGCGGCCAGACGCGCAAGAGCCTCCGTGCCAAACCAACTCTAAAGCTGGATAAAAGAAAACTACTCTTCTCTTTTTGGTTGAGGGACGTTGTCATGGCAACAGGGGAGGCGCGCATCAGCTTGGGCAATACCCTCTGTATATATTCAGGGGGTGTTGGCTTGGGCCGCCGGTATCCTGCAGGCACAAACAGTGCTATTACTTGGCCTACCTATGTGTAAAGCATAGAACTGCTTGGCTCCATCTTTAATTGTTACGCTATGTTGCAGCAAGAGAAACGACTTCTTTCAAATGCTTTCTCGCCAGCCGTAAACATTTATGTCAATTTTAGACAAAGTCAATTCTAACAATTCTTAAGTTGAAAAAAGTATGTATAGTTCAGTGTTGTTAATGTTGTTGGGAGGTCTGGCCTCTCTTGCCTCCTGAAAATCTGCCACTGCTTGTTACATTTTTCAATTTAGGAAATTTATTAGAATCGCTAGTGTTCGATTTATTTACGTGATACATTAGGTCCCGAAACCATTTGCCTTAGTGTGAGAGTGCACTTCGCTCGTAAGTCATGCGGAACAGTGCTCCCTCGCGTTTTAGCCCCTGATTTCGACTTTTTTCGTTGAAGCGGAAGAACACGAATCGGGAAGAGCGAAAAGTTGGACTGTAAGTTTACTCTTTTGCCAACTGGATTTGCTGCTCTTGTTAAAGACGTGTGTGTTTTACTTACAGTAATATTTTTATTTTAATAGGGTATAACACAAAGGACTTTCGGTAGTTCAATTAATGACGACACGTGCAAAAGTAATATATGAGCTTGGTATCTTTGTACAATTGTATTATTATTATTATTATTATTATTATTATTATTACTATTATTATTATTACTTCTTCCTCGTTAATTTTTCGTTTCTTCTTTCTCTCACGTTATTCCCGCAATCTTTTGCGTGGAATTCTACCTGAAACAGTTTACAAGAATAATACAATCCCAAAGTAAACATACTCATACATAAACACTGTGTTACATAAATACTGAGTTATGTCTAAACGATGTTTAAAATCATTATGAATCTCAGTGAAAAATCTGATACATCCACACACAAACTACATCATTCGCTTCTTCAAAACTATATTTGTTTTAGCTTTAGGATAATCTGGATTTCCTCATGACAGTATGTTATTGAATAATTTTATTTGCATTCATTTTACACTTTCTTGACAAAGCTCACAGACACAGTCCTGCCCTTTCTACTCTTCTCTCTAAGAAAAATTTAAACTCGCATGCTTGGGGTTAAGAGGGGACATGAGGCGAACATTATTATTATTATTATTATTATTATTATTATTATTATTATTATTATTATTATTATTATTATTATTATTATTATTTGTTATAGTATAATGTAGTATAGTATAAATGTATCCTACTTCGCAATGCTTGAACGTTTCCCCTGAATCGCTCTGAACATCGTGTCTGGCCGCTCTCTCCCGGACGTGCTGACCTCTGGGGCCCGGCATCCTGGCCGCGCCCGCGCGCGTCGCGTCACTTGGCGTCGCTTCGCTTCTCGCCGCGAAGCCAGGAAGCCGCGCGGGCGCAAGGAGGCGTTGCAAGAGGATCCGCTCCGCGCCCCGCCACGCCGCGCCGCGTCGCACAAGAGGCGCTTTGAGCGCGGACCGCGAGCCGTGCCGTGACGCGACGAGGCTCTGCGCGGCGCGGCGAGCCCCGGCCGAGACATCGGATACGCGTCGAGAGGTACTGCCCCTCGTGAGCGTTGCTGCTGCCGCCGTCGCCGCCGCCGACGCTGGGCGTCCGCCTCATGACGTTTAATTATTTAAGACGCCCTAATACCGCTCCTCTGAAGAGCTCCGGGAGAACTAGCGGCTCTGCGTGGTCTAGAGGTCGCCAGCCGTCTTTGAGGGTCCTGCTTTCTGACACGGGCGAATAGGCGTTGCAAGGGGTGCTTTAAGATTCACGCTTGGGGTGGGGGTTAGTAGTACTGTAGAAGCCCAGGCGTATATGTGTTGGAGTGTTGTAGGTCTTGGGCGGAAATTTTGTGGGTTTTTTTTTTTTTGCTCGCGAATAGGCCATCTTGGACCACGCCGGACATGCACTTGCACGGGCTCAGTATGATTTTATCACGTTGCAAGTCTTGCATGTAACTAATTAGGAGGATCAGCATTAGGCTGAATCCGATTTTTATACCTCAGAGTTGTTAATCCTGAGGGATGGAAGATGAAATGATGATGATATGAAGGATGAATGGACGGCACACACAAACAGGCATACGCAAACACCCCCATGCCCGAGGCGGGACTCGAACCCGCGATCCTTCCGTCCGAGATCGCCACGGCACTACTGCCTTAGCGGTCTCGGCTATCCGTGCTGGCTTTATGTTGTTGTTTTTTATTACATTTTATTTCTTTTTTGTTTTTCATTTGCGGAATGAGTTCTAAAATGAAGTAAAAAACATAGAACATTGATTCGGGAGCCACGCCGAACAGTTTTCACGTGCCCAGTTCTCTCAAAAACGTATAATGCCGCAATAATTAATTTAGTGAAATGGTTAAACGTTCGTCTCCGTGGAATTGAACATTGGGTAGAGTTTTAAGTCAGTTGCATTTTGCAAAATTGCCTTTCGCTGAAGATTGATCGCAAGTATGCTTGCAGCAACATGATTGTTAGTAAATTGATATTGCGAATTCTTCCTTTCAAGTGTAACGTAATGTAATGTTAGGAATATTATAGAGTACGCTCTTTTTTTACTTTGGAGTAGCCTATTTAGTAGACACGCAAAAATTGAAATAGAATTTGCTGGGCATGCCAAGAGTTACGTCACCACAAGGCATCTGTACGCACCTTCTGCGTTGTAGGTATATTAAATGTACTCAGAGTACCGTGCGGCACACGGTGGTTGAGTGTTCCACAATGAATCGGTGCTTCTCTGTACTCGCATTCCCGGGGCAAATGAAATAATAGAACGAGTACAGCGTGGGGCGGCTCGGTGTATCTTGATGGCGAGTGCAGCGTTAGTGGCAGCGTGCGCGGGTAAATCAAAATAGATTTGCGCGTGAATGGCTGAACTGTCTCTGTGCGTGTGTGTGTGTGTGTATGAGAGTGTGTGTGCGTGGCACAAGTCGCTGCGCTAATCCACGCTTTGTCGCGGCCAAACAGTCGCCGGCGCGCCGCCCCTCTTCGCTCCCGTTAATCCCCGCGTACAATGGGCAGGTGCGGTGACGGGGGCGGGGCGCGGAGCGGACGGCCGACACGCCGCTTGCGGCATGTTGCGGAGGTCCAGCGCCGGGGAAGCAGAGCGTTCGGTGCTCACAAAAGAACTGGATGCCCGTCTCCCGATAGAAAAAATGAAGTGCTTTTTTTGTGGGTTGTTTTTGTTGTTGGGGGGGGGGGTCCGCGGTCGCGGTGTTTTCTGTATATTTCCTGAAGGCTCAGCATTAGCGACAGTACTTGGGATAGTTTCTTCATTTTTGTGATAGTGGACAATCTGGAAATATTTTTCTCACTTGCTCATAATTGCTTGAGCAAAAAGCAGAGTTTTTCTGATGTTGTTTCTTTGTGTATTAATGTAAATAATGAAATGATACGTGCTTATGATTTGTTAATTTATAGTTTTCTTTGAATGGCGGTGGGTCGATTCAATAAAAGTTTCACCGCATTGAGAACATATCATCGCGGCCGTCGCCTAATCTCTGAGTTGTGTTAGTTGTTCTCTCTCTGGGATGAGAGAACGGTGTGCGGCCCAAGTTCGCACTGCTTTGCTGCAACTGGCTCTGGGGGGAGAGACGGTCAAACACCAACTCAGTTGACAGCCGTTTATTCCAAAATGAGTACAGAAAGATGTGGTTACAGCTTTCAACTAATTGTGCCCCCTCTTACAGAGCGCCTTCGCTAATATACCCGCCGCTTCGCGGGTGACTAACAGCCACGTGCCGCCGGCAGGCGCCAGGCTGTCGCCTGATGGAGGATCTGTATTTACGCAGTTCTCACTTTTGAGAACTTTTTGCGTGACTCCACGCGCACACGTGAGCACACGTGCTTGAGTGGATTGGTATGCTACATCTTGGCCGCAACTTCCTGCGTGCTGTTTCTTAATATTTATTAGAATTTATAAGTGCTTTCCAGCTGCTCAGGATGCGGTACTTCGGCTGATTGGGTCACAGAAGTGTGAGGCACTGATGTGGTATATAACTCCTGGAATTCGGCACATGATTCAAGACATGAAGACTAACGATGTATTCAATAACAAGCCTGAAGATGTAGAGGTGGTGAACTGAGAGGCAAGGGAATTCGAAGTGCCCCGAGAAAACCAGCTATTTGTTGGGCATCTCCACCATATTTCTCGTAGTGACGTAAATTTTGACTCCGCTATTATCTGGAGCTGTCTACTACTACGCTAAGAGTGGCTCGGAATAGGTGACTGGTAACATTGCAAGAACGTCTGTGGAAAGTGAAAATCGCCATTCGAATCTCACACTAGCGCCCTGCGCATCCGGACTGTTGCATGACGTCCCGCCTATGCCGCTGCGTTGACGATTACAGCTTCCTCCCCTACACTCCGGAGTGCGGAGCCGGGGGGGGGGATGCTGTCGGTGGCGCGAAGCCTCGTCTCTGGCCGCGTCCTTGTGCTAACGAAGGCAATCAGGGCCCGTTCGGCGCGCCGTCGACGCCACGCCGGCGAATGCGGCACGTGTCAGCTCATTGTGCCGCAACCCCGGACGGCACGTCGCTAGCAACGCACGTTGATCCCTGCGTCCGTGGGGCGACGGCGCACAACGGTTGCGGGTGCCTACCGCGGCCGGGTGTCAACGTTCAGATTGGTTCATAACGCTACCAACATGGAAACTGAAGTGTTCGTTCAAGGTTGGTGGTTGAACGATCGATATTTTGTGAATTACCGACTATTTTTATCCACGGCATCCAAATAGTAGCTTATGCAATTAGTTCATAATTTTAAGCTTTATTTGCATGAATACATGTTTCGAAAACAAGGGACGTTAGGAATGAGTTTTCAAATATGTACGAATGCTATAAAGGTACATAATAAGCGAGTTGCATACGCTATTTATTTGTATAACAGCATTATAAATGTAGAAGAGAATTCAATTTAATTTTGCGAAACAACTTTCTTGTGACGTTTTGGATATTTGACGTATGTGCGAGAAAACTGAGGTCAGCTGTTCCGTTTATCTCTACCTTCTCCCCGCTTTTCTCGCTGCGATTGGCTTAATGTGTGATGTCGCAATTCATCCATCTTTCATTCATCATTCGGGCCGTAAAATCTAATGTCATCATTTGTGCCGTAAAATGCGCTATTATGAACGACTTCTTGCAATAGAAAAGGTAGTGTATTCTGCTGAAATACAAAAAATATACATGGCGTTATTCTGTTCCTTTCTTACCCGCTCAATAGGGTTGTTAAAAATATGATAAAATCACCTAATTATTAGCATATCACGAAATCAAAGCGTCAGTACGCGTGTATTATGAAAAATGTAATAATGAAATGAAAAATTTTGTGTTACTATTATGCAGAGATGTTAGATTTTAAGCCAACCTTCATAAATTATTTCATATTAATTAATAATTCCGTGATGGTGAAAAGTAAACCTGTAACTGCAACCCGCTGCTTAGTGGCAGCAGTACATTCATTATCCTTGTGAAATACCTTAACGACACCTTAAAGAAGTTCTCAACTCATGAAGTGATTTTTCGAGCTTTTCAGCCCTTTGGGATCTTTTGTGAACTACAGATATGAAAGAATACGTAAGTAAATATGTATTATTAATTGATTTTCATCCCTGAAATAAACTGTTATAAAATGAAGAGACATTGAAAGCAAAGAAAAAAGCATTGAAGCAAATAATAATAATAATAATAATAATAATAATAATAATAATAATAATAATAAACAAAAAAATAGAATGTTTTCTGAAACACCCCGACGCCTAAGAAAAAACAACCGATATTCATAACTATTATTAGGAGAGAAAATGTAGTGTATCATCTAATCGAGATGCAGGGAAGCGGCGGCGATGACAGCGATGCTAGAGGGTGGCGCGGGGTCCGCGGCAGTAGCCTAGCGGGTCGGCGGTGGCGAGGCGCGCCCAAGCGTGCCTCGACGCGGCCCGGTGCGGCAAGGAGCTGCGCAACTGTGCGGCTTCCATCGCACAAAGAAGCCGGCGCGCCGGGGTCGGATACGCGCGCGCGGCGTGCCGGAAGCGGAGCAGTGCGGTGGCAGAGGTGGCGGTGGAGGGCAGCGGCGCGTGAATGCGTCTTACGCGTTCAGCCTCGTAGAAGCGTGGGTGGAGTGTCAAGTTCGCGCGCTCTTGGCTGTGGGAATTATGCGCAATCCGCGGCTGCACGTGGCAGAGGTTGCGGTGCAGATTTCATCATTGTATCTGTCACCGGGAAGTACGTACTTGATGGAGAAGTAAATGGAACATACTAGTTTGAAGTTTCAACACTTACCGAAAGTTTTTTGCCAAATGATCAAATGACAAGAGATGTGGTGAAACACATTCCTACTTAAAAATCAGTTTTGCCGTAGCTAATTCCGTTTTCCCTTACTGCTACTAGAGTTTGCAAATATACAGGTTCAGCCGTTCAACTAACTATTCTATATTGCTTCTGATCCTAAGAGCATCAACTTCGCTTATTCACGTTTAAAGTAACAATAATTAGATTTCGCCTAAGTGCTTCAGTGTGTCTGGGCTACGTGCTCATATTCGCCTTAAGCACCTTAACGAGTTTCACCGGCGACAGTCTCATGAAATTCTCGTGATCTCATTAAAAAGCGCGCATAAACTCTATAGCGCTCATTAAAACGCACACTTGACCTCGGCCCGCCTTAGACCTCACTTCGCCCTCCCGCTTTCCCGTGCGATTATATCCGCAGTCGCGGGGCGCACGAAAGGGCGCTCAGGAGACAAGACGTTCGCGGTGGCCTTGGATTTCGCGGACGTCGGGGTACGTTGTGCTTGTGTCACTGGGGCATAAAAAAATATGTCGTGATGTTCAGCATCACTTTAAAATATTCGTCTGTCTGTCGCGTGGAGCTTCTCCCGTGATTGTAGTTGTGTGAAGCTTGTCCCGTGGTTGCCTCCGTGATGGTAAGCAAGCTTGGTGGTTCCTACGATCTCAGAAGAGTAGTTTCGGGAGAGGCGATTAGGTGAAAGGAGAGGTGGAAAGATCTACTTAAATCCAGGTTGTTTAGATAAATAAATGCCAAGTCCTGATCTAAAGAAAGGTGATGTACAGTTTGAGATTTGTTTTGATATTCTGGTCAAGTGTGGCAATTTTGTTGGAGGAAGACATTGCTACCGCAACCTTCCCCACACCTTTCCTCTCAATCCTCAGCAGCTGCAGGCTTCACCAGCCAATTCGTTCTTGGAGAATGAGGAGGTGGATTTTGTCTTCGTCCCTAGTTTTCGACTCTTCAGTGTACTTCATGGTACATATTTTTTTTGTTTCCCCCCTCTTTGTCCCCATTTTTCTTTCCCCTTTTGTTATTGACACTCTCCTTCATTTCTAGTTATTTCGTTTGTTTCCCTCTCCTTTCCCCCGTTTCTCTCATTTGTTCATCATCTATCTTTTTATTATTTGTGTAGAAACCCATGACGTAGAGGTCATTGCGATAAGTCTTCGCTCCTGGAACAACAATTACATGCGAGTCAGCATAAGAATGGTGGGCAGGGCGGGATTCCCGCAACTTTGGTCCTAGGTCTTCCTTTACGGCTGCTTTCAATTCCATCAATTACTTCATATTCAGATAACTATGAAATGTCTACTGGACAAAAGCTACAAGAATTTTAAAAAATCAGATATAAATTCTTCTCTTCTGTTCTTGACGTCTTGTCTTCAGCTAGAGTCTCTGTTGAGGAGGGTAAGAGAACGGCGACGTATGTAAATTGGGCACCAGAAGGAAAATAGAGTTTAACCCGTATGCAAATTGGGAACCGACCCAGAGAAGAGCATACGTAAATTGGGGGCCAACTACCTATCTCCTTGCTGATAAAATGAGAAGGTAACACTATTTTCCAAGAACATTTTCATAGTCATTATTTTTAAAACACAACTCCCTTCCCAAATTTCCGGTCTTAGGATTAGCATATTTATTTCGAAATTGGTTTGGTTAAAGTTGTTTTCATTCAATTGAATCATTCGTTGATTGAATGAAGTCTGTTTTTCTTGGCATGTTTATGTTCTTCCTTTTGAGCGTGAAATTTGGACACATTTCTAGTACCCTCTTTGCTTTCCATTTTCGTATAGGATCGAGTCTAGAAGATTTTCAGTAAGGCACAAGAAAAAGTTGAACAAGAGAGCGGCGGTGCCGGCCTAACGTGCTTACTGCTCAATCAGTCTTTTTCCTTACCTCGATTCGGTTGGTCCCCAGTTTACATATAAAATTAGAAAGTAAGTTTCGCGAGGAAAGATGAAGGGATTATTTGGTCCCCAAATTGCATACGTCCGAGAACGGGCGATGGTTCCAGTCAGTCGCTCCGGGAGTTCCGCGCGAGCGGCTCTGTGCCTCGGCGGTGGTGGTTCTTGTACAGGTGGATCTCCAGGCGGCGCGGCACGACGCGGCGCGGTGCAGTGCGGTCGCTGCCACCAGGGCCGGGCGGAGGTGAGCGACCGCGCGCCGCCTTGGAGACTGCCATTTTCGCCCGAGTCCGGCCCCCTCCCCTCCTCGCCCCGCCCCTCCGGCCCTTCCTTGCCCCTCCCATTTGGGCGCGCCCCGCGTCCAGCAGCAGTCACGCGTGAGTCGCGGGCTATATTTACCTGGCGCTGCTCTGAGGAGAATCCTTCCCGTGCACTGTATCTTTACGCACGCGGTGTGCGACTCCGTGGTGTCCGTGGCCAAGCGGTCCGGTTGGACCCAGCTGCGCTGTAGTCGATCGACGATATTTGTGTGTGCGCGCCACAGTGTGTTTGGGGAGCATAGCGTTAAACGTCAGGGGATATTTAGTCGTGCTAAATAACTTTTGTTCAGATAGATTTTTATGAGGTAATTAATGTCGCTTATAAATACTTTTTTATTTCGTTAGACGTACAGTGCAATTAAAATGCCATCCTTCGTATTTATAAGCAGCGAAGCTACTTTTGTTTTAATTCTTATTTTTCAGTGCCTTTTTCTCCATTCTCACTCACTAGTTTCCCATTTTTCTTTCTTTTCCCCGTTTTAATATGCCCCACTTGGCTCTCGTGCGAGAACATGTCGTGGCCGTGGATTGCTGCTGCAGATGGTGACCGTCTCGTGACGACCGCTCCCCTCCTCTTCCCTATTCTCCTTTCTGTCTGGACATGTGCATTTTAACGTGCTGCTGACGACCTGCTGACGTTATTGCTCCCATTTCAAAACACAAACGACTCCAGTGCCTTATAAAAGCTCAGAATTGAAATCTACAGAGCACCGTATTAAGAGTTAGGACCTCAATGTTTCCAAACCTTAAGGGTGGAAAAAGCCGCTTATGAGATCTTATCTTCTGAATTTTGTGGTTCGTAATCCAAGCGGCATCTGTGATCGATCGCGGTGGCACCGCGAAAAATTCTTCGGGAAGTAGCTGTCGCCTCGTAAAGCTGAGCGATGTGGTCTGCCGCCCATTTGGCGGCCATTGCAGAGTTGGTGCGCATGCTTCTAGGCTTTTACTGCTTTCGCCTTTTACAGTTTGAGCGAAGCAGGGCACCCAGCAGCATAGTGGGCACGCCTACCAAAGTAATGTAAAATGTAATTCATTTAAAACAATGTTCAGTTCGTGCGTTAATGAGTACTTGTCAAATAAGATGGGAAGGATGGGGAAGAAAAAGTGGAATTCGAAAACTGCCGGAATCTAAGATTTTTCTAAAAGAAACTGCTGTAATCATTAATCCTCCAAGTGTAGGGAGTGTTTTATCTCGAGTGGTGGAGGTGTTCTTCCACCGCTGGATGGTGGGGTCCGTCGCCGAACTAAACGACTGTTTGTGGGGATATCCCCTTCTAGGTATCTCCCCAAGACACCGCTCCAGTCCGGAGAAAGTCTTATGTAAGTTTCGGTTAGTGTGTGAGGGGAGAGGATATTGCAAGGAAGGGGAAGGAAAGGTCGTGCATGATCCGTGGCTCATTTGTTAGGGACTGCTCCAACATTTTTTTTGGTATTGATCGGAGAAACAAAAAAAAAAAAAACTGATCAGACCAGCTATGGACCTCCCGGTTAAAGGCGCTGCAGAGATAGCGTCATTGTTGGATCGGTGCACACGTCTCTTGCCCCCTTCCGTCAGGGAATACATCAGGGAGATAACATTAATTTTGTCATATCCCCAAGTTTAACCGTTCGCTAAATAAGTGTTATACTACGTACTCTTGAGAAGACTTTTTCCCTGACGATTCCTTCAGGCCGTAACATAACATAGGTTATTGAGAAATATCTTGTTTTCAGATGGCGTAATTCCTTAAGCAAGCTCACATCACTTCCTACAGTTCCCTCACAATTCTAGCTCACCCATGTTCTCCCACAGCCATACCCCCTCCACGGGCAACCATGACTGTAATCTGCCTGTCCGTTCCCCCGCTCCCCGCTCTGCACCACGCCGCGGGGCCCCGTGCACAGCAGAGGTGTTAATTGGCGCGGCGTGTCCGCCTCGGAGCGAAGGAGGCGGGGCGAGGCGGAGCGGCGTCGGTGACGCAATTGAGGACGTAGAAGCGGAGCCCTGATGCGACGCGCGACGACGTTGTGTCCCTATGTACGCTATCCTCGGTAATCTGGACTGAAATGGGACAGGGATGAGGACGACCTTTCAGATCGATATAAGCAAAATATCGAACACATGCAAAAGCTTAATTATAACCCAGAAAACACATTTTTTCCCCAAAATACTGTACTCGGTTGTTACCCAGCACTGTACCGAATTCGGGTTTAGCTGGGAAATACGAGTGATTAACGCTAGTTGCATCTATGTCGCGCCGGTGTGTGACCTCCGCTCTTATCGCAAGTCTTTATCTGCTCTTTTTTAGGGGTACCGGGACCTTGTAGGTAACACGGTCTTTAACGCTACTGGGACGACTGGCAGGGCCCGCGGCCCGCGGTACAGATGGCAGCACCCGCATAGCTAGTGGGGAAAAAATGTTTTAAAAAAACATGAAATCCTTAGAGTTTAAGTATGCAATTTCGCTATATTTATTATTACACCTACATATTCCGCATTCATCATTTCAATGAAATATGAAATCCCAGTGGTAGTCGTGTAATCCAAAAGATGCATTTGAAATGAAATTACTCAATAAATATTGTAAAAAAACAAAACTCGATACTGGCCACTGATTACATGTATTAATTATCTAATATCCTTTTTTCTGTAAAATATGAGAGATGTTATTACCAATGTGGAACTCGGAAATATCGGCATGTAACTACGTTAAGAGATGGGTACAGAATGTATAGTTGCATGCGGAAATAGGGGTATTCGGGAGGTGGCCTTTGACTGTTCGTTATATTTCACTTCGTAAAGGTAGTTTTATTGTATAACCCCCGTTGATATAAGCTAACACTCTGAACATAACGGGGGCGTGCATTCTCTCTCCTTAGAGCTACCTGCGAAATCAGTCGTTTTCGCTGATGTTTATCAGTTCTCTGTGATGGACAGAACGCCGAACGACAGTGGCTCTGGCGCGGAGCAGGGATGCCGAAACGGAGAGGAAGACGGCGCTGGCGGGGAGGGCAATCGCAGCAACACGGGGCGCACTGGGGCTCAGTCGTGTTTACGTCAGCGGGAACGGGAGCACAATGGCAGTAGCGGTTATTGATGACGCGAATAGGGGTAGGGAGCAACACTGCGCGCATATACCGAGTACTCGCACACGCTAAACCTCGGGGATTGGACTCCCACTGTAGAGGTTCATTGGTGTTGATCTCACATCGAAATTAATATTTTACTGTTGCCAAAAGGAGAGTAGAGAACCTGAGCACATGCTAATTTTCTTTTATAGTATACGTAGATGTGCTCTTAGAGTCCAGTAGGTTTTAATATTCAACTGCTTGTGTTTTTATAATTTTATAAATTGACAAACGAAAAAATGTAATTATAAATAGTGCTGTACTCTTATTAGCATGTTAAAGAACAATGGGAAAGCTCGGGAGATTAGTTTTGTACTTTCTCATATACAACGTATATACTGAGTAATAAAAGTAGTATGTAGAATGTTATCATGATGCGGAAAATGTAGCATAGAGATTGGAACGGAAATACATGTATTGGGAATCACTGGTGCCGAAAAACCGTCTGTGTCTGGGATTCTCTGTCTATGTCTCCGAGTCCGTCCATCCATCCATCCATCGTTCTGTCGTATTCGCACAACACTAGCACCGAAACTATTCGTATGCTTTTTGCCCTAATTAGTATTCCCTAATCTTTCTGAATTGGTCAGAAGTCCAGAAATTTGAAAGATTCCAAATGGAATCTTTCAAATTTCGATGTACTTTGCGTGAAGCCCCTGTGACGATTTCAAAGTTTTCTCAAAAATTGCTTCATTTTTTCTTTAAAGTGTTTTTGAAAGAATTGAGTGAAATACACAAAATGAGTCCGGAACAGGCCTAAAGGCCTAATCCATGCTGTATATGATGATGACATAAAATGAGTTAAGTCAGATTTTCACTGTTTCCTCTGAAATTGCAAAAATTTGACATTTTTTTCGACGTCTTCTTGTAACAATATTGAAGGTAGGGATTTTTTCTTCAAATGAAGAAAGAGTTATATAATGATGTGAAATGTCGATTTCAGTGGAAATAGATATGTATTTGACATTTATGTGTTAAATATTTTAAAATAGTTTTACACTCTATTAAATATTCGTTATTTAGTATTTTTGTTAAACCGATAAACTTATTTCAAGCAAATACGCGTTCACCTTGTTATTTATTGCGTGCTTGGATTACCACTTTGTTGTAAGAGGCATGTCTGCCTCAAAGCACTTTCGAACAAGGAAGTGATTTCAATTTCTTATTTGTCCGTATTACTTCGGTAATTGTTGTTAAATCGAAGTTTAAAGTTCCGTTTTCAATTACAATTTTCTGTAAACATTTTAATTTTAATGTTTTTTTTCTTTGACATTACCTTTCAATGGACTTACTTTAATGGCTTTTTGTGCACTTATTTCACGGTGTGTACTTTCTCGTATTTGTGGAACGTCTCGCATGTAAATATTTACATTACTGGTTTATTTTATAATTTAATGCATTTGTGAGCATAAGCATAAATAATTTCTCCTGAAGTATCACGAAATTTCAAAAACTTTTGAGTGTAAATATTTCCTTTCTTGTTTACATCTATAATCAGAATACTCTTTGATTTATCACTAGGTGTACTTGTTGAGATGGTCGTATAGTACTGGTCTACAAATAAGTAGGGCGGTGGTTACAGAACCAAGATGAGTAAACT
The DNA here is from genome assembly GCA_964035755.1 of Teleogryllus oceanicus. Classification (NCBI taxonomy): domain Eukaryota; kingdom Metazoa; phylum Arthropoda; class Insecta; order Orthoptera; family Gryllidae; genus Teleogryllus; species Teleogryllus oceanicus. Next base: position 93,287,296 of record CAXIVR010000004.1, read on the forward strand.
ATTTTCTCTTGTTTGGTTTTAACATAAATGGGGAAAAAGTAGTCGGGAAAGCGTAGGAAAAGATAATCGTTGCATAGGAGATTTTTACTAGTCCAGGGGTTTGGCACCCACAGTTCATGAGACTACGAGCCGTACTGACTTTACATAACGGTTACTGATAATACGAGGATGCCTGTGCTATGTCATAGCACTACTGGGTACATTTTATATTGCTTTATTGAGGGAGATAATAAAGAAATCAGCATTACATTGCATGCTTTTTGACATAAATACATAGTCCTGCATTTAAACTGACATTTTTCGTTGTACACTATACATCATCTTGTTCTCCTTGGATGAGTTGTTGTTTTATACTATGTTCACTTTGAGAAAACTGAATGAACACATTACGTACAGACGTAGTATCATTGGCACTACATGTGTTTGTAATTGTTAGTATCCTGCTACAAGCTACGGAACAGATTCAGGAACTGGTGGGCGTGGATTTCCTGGGCCTATCGTCTACGACCGAATTCAGGCCCGTGATCTCTCACTTCCGTGAAAGTGAACCTCTACCTTCATGTTCTCAGTTGTTGTCTCTCTTCGAAAGTAACAATTGTCAAAATTCAATAGAATGATTGTTGTTTTAAGATTGAATAGAATGTTTATAGTCGATTAAAAGGATTCTAGGAATTGCTGGAATTCTTCCACGATCACTTTTACTCTTTCCATCATTTTTCTGAACGTATGTCTTTCTCTCGTTTTGTTGTGATGTCAGTTTTCTTTCGGCTGCGCTGCCGGCGATTGCGCCCTCCTTCGGCGCGAAGAAGCTGCTGCTACTTCTTGCGAGAGCGTCACCCGACGTCGCCAGCCGCGACTGCCGCCGCCGTGCACGAGATGGCACGAGGGCGGTGCGCTGCAGAGAGCACGGAGGAGTTGAACGGGGGCGGGTCGGGGCGGAGCGGAGCGGAGCGGAGCGGAGAGTCTCGACATCGGCGCGCGCCAGAGCTAATCCCAGCGCGGCGTCGCGCCGGTCTCCGCTCGCGCCCCCGTTCCCCGACCACGCCCCCGTCCCGCGCGGCGACGGCGACCGGGACACAAATCACGGAATTTATTCATGTCGCGGAGGCCATTACCCTGGTCATAGAAGTCGAAAGCCATCCAAGATGTATGGGCGCCGATCGATGCCATTGTTCTTGGTCGCGCACTGCTTCCGCTCGCGCTCGGACGGGAGGCCTAGAGCGGGGCGCGAGGCCGGGAGAGACAGATACTGTTCATTTCATGTGAGGAGCTTTTAAAAATGGAACCTGAAATCGTAACGGGTTGTTTGGTCATTTTGTTGTGCGTAACGAACTTTGTTCGAAGAAAGGGTGTGCTAAAATTTAAAGTTAATGATACGCACGTGCATTCATTCAATATTCGTGTTTCGGAAAATTTATATGTGCACGTGGATTAGTATGTATTTTTCATTTTGTCCTTTTCATTGTTCCTCTGATAATACCATTTATTTGAAAGAAGTTTGTATGACTTTAAAAAAATCGATTTAATCCAGTCGTAAATTCGATGTGTTGCATTTCACTGGATCCAATAAGCAATACGCTCATGTCATATATTTTATCGCTTACTTCTTTTACAAATTACCATTTGAATTGTGCTGTTATCGACTTGTTTGCTAATATTATTTCTTTATTTGTTGCAGGTGAGTAACGTGTTTGGATTATTCCGGAGTAAACATCATTCTGAATATTCATGGACAAAACGTAAGTTTTTAGAGGAGATCACTAAAACATATTTTGAAGCGTTCTTGAAACTTAGAATCAGACCAGTCCGTGAAGCAGGGGGTTCAGTTTGCAGCGAATTCCGAATATCCACTTTCAAAACGAGAAGTGTCAACCCGAAGCATTGGTTCCGGAGTTGATAGGTACCCCTCCCGTCGCATTGCCACACAGTTTTTACTGCCCCAAGGCGACGCTCATATACTCCTGACGAACAGCATCCGCTTCCTTGCTCTGGCGGAAGCGGAGATGTCAGTGGTTCTATCTGGCGGATTTCCTGTCGAGAGAGCAGAAGGGAGGGCGGCAGAGAACTTTCTCGTGACGTGGTGCATTTCCTTCCACGAAGCTTGCGACAGGAAAGGAGTATCTTTAGTGTCGTGGTTACATACTTGTTCTCGTGAAGACTTACTCGATTACAATCGGTAATATGGAATACTTCGCCGTTTATTTTGATGTAGTGAAATATATTTGAATACAGATTTTAGGAGTCCACTCAAAACTGGTACGGTTTCAAATAGATGTTCATTCGATTCCACGCTTATGAAAACGTCACTTTTTTCGCTACTATTACATTAAAAATAACGAACCATATGTGTGGTATTTTATGTGTTAAAATCAACTTAGCTTTGAAAATGTGTTGTCAGTGGACGTTTGTCTACTGATCGGTAGAAATAACAAGAAACTTGAAATACAGAATTCTAAAAGGAATGTTCATGTTTAGTAGTTACGAATGCTCACTTGAGTAATACTTCTTTCGAGAACTATGTGTAAGATTAGAGTGGAAGAAAAAAAAACAACCTGTGCGAATGCTCCCTAAAATTATTGAAACGTCTTTTAATATTATGCGCAATGATACATTGCACAGGGGTGTCGCCTGCGAAAATTACTTATTAGTGCGCCAGCAACTGGTTCGTCGTAACTCTTATTGTTGTTTTGATGCGCAAGCCCTCAGAGGACGAAAAAAAAACACCTAAAATTAATTTATCGAGGAAATTGAATTGCAAAGAAAATGAAATTAGAGGTGCATAGAAGAAAAAACAAGGTTTGCACTTCGGCCACGAAGTGACTATTTCTTGCTTGGAAAATTATCAACTTCGGCTCCGCCACGTTGTATCTCCATATGTTGGCGTTCCAGTCGCAAACAAAGAATTGATATTTACCAGTAACGTGGAGTTATTTCCAAAACTTTAATGCCGTTATATAGAACCCAGGTGCTTGCAGACGTATTCAGTTGACGCAAACATGCAACGCTTTTGTCATTTTTAAATCAACATTTGGAATGCAATATTCTTGACGTTGCGAAATCTAAGTGTATAATAGTCACGATTCTTCGAAAAAATTAAAAGTGTTGAAGTCTCAGTGAGATTATTATATGAAAGCATTAGTTGACTACGCCATATTGTCATCGGGAGAGAAAACATTCATTTGAATAATGCCGGAATTTATTAGGTTTCATTTACATCATTGACCCGCAACTGTATTGCATGTGACACATTGGCCCGCTGTCCGCGGGCCGTATGTGGCCCACAGTGGCATTTATTGTGGCCCGCGAAAGGTTGTTAGTCAAAAGTGGAAAGTCCTTTTCATCCATGTCGGGCGAGAACATTGTGCGCTCTGCGGGGTTCAACACCGTATTCAATTAAAAATAGGTGAAATTTAGCTTTAAGGATTTTTTTTTTTTTTTTTTTAGTAAATTTAGAAATTGAAAATCACCCATTTGTTTCACTGCTTTATGCATAGAGACCTTGCAAATTGGACACTCCTGATTTTCGTCAATTTGGTGAAATTAATGTCCGATCAAAGGCGGATAGACAAAGCCATAAAATAGTAGTACACACTTGGTGGCTTCACACGTCGGGGCGGGCTGCGTTGCCCTTGGTCGTCGCCGTCTGCCGGGGCTGGCTGGCTGGTTGCTCTGGCGACGGGTCGCGACACTGAGAGAGGCGTCCGGTTTCGCGCGACCCGCATGGGCGATCGCGGCAGCTGGCGTCCGGCCGCACACGCACACGCAGGCACGCCCGCCCGCACGGACGTCCCGCTCGCGCTCTGCTGCTCACTCCACCCCACCCCTGCTTGGCGCTTCCGCCGCGGCGCGGCGACGAGCCCGTAGCGCGAAGCCCTTGCCGCCACGCGACCGCTGCTCAGGAGCCCATAAAGTGCGCGGAGGGGGTTTCTTCTTTGCGTGAAGATTTTGAGCACTTTTTTTCTGCCGTGGTGTTCCTTCTACTTCTTCTTTCAGTTTTCTTCCCTCTACAGTTCGGTTCCGAGATCTCCGACCCTGTGGGGTCTAAGTTTCTCCGCGGGGTGAAGGGAGCGCGATAAGGTGATGGGCTGTAGGATTTGTTTGACACACGTCCGTGAGTCACACATGGACTGTAGGAAAGCGCCAGCGCGTGCTTGGTCAATGCATTGGTTTCGCAAACATCAGCTCAGTTTTGATTCAGAGTGCGCGAATGTTAGATGCGAAATGGCGAAGCGGAAATCGAATTCGACAATTTACAGTGAAGGTCGGTTCTGCATCAGGCGATTACCATGGTCAGATGAATCAAGAAAATTTTGAAAAGTGGGTGAGAGAATCATTATTACAAAAACAGCCTCCTAAGGCAGTAATTGTTCTTGATAATGCTCCATATCGTAGAATGTTAGCCAATAAAACCCCAACTGCATATGCATTAAAGCGCTACATGATTCAATGGTTGAATGCAAAAGCAATTTCAGGTTAATGAAAACCTGAGGAACCCTGAATTATACCAACTAGATCTGCAACTAAAACCTCAGAACAAGACATACAAAATTGATGCGCTGTTTACCAGTAGGGGTCATTCTGTCATCCACCTTCCTCCTTACATGTGTGTACTGAATCCCATTGAAATGGCATAGGCAAAAATTAAGAGACTTATAAAAGAAAGCAAAGAAGTTGTTAGAGCTTACAATCTGGGCAGGTCACTATTGGAGACTGGGGAAGGGCCGGTCCAGTGCCAGATATTACAAACAGTATTGTTATAAATATGGACTCGGATATCGAGTGTGAAGACACTGACAATAGCGATAGTTCATCGGTGGACAATGATTAGGTGAGGCCAATGTCTTTAACTCAATAGTAGTGTCCATCTCTTCCCCCACTCCCTACCGTCGCTTCCTTTCTGTATCCCCACTCTACCCCCTCTCCTTCGCTCTGCGACTGACACAGCGAAATGGCATGACGTCACAGAGCCGGAGACATCAGAACTCAACTGTAGCTACCCGGGAGAGGCGGGTATTTAGTCAGTTCATCGGATACAATGGAGATACAGTCGATTAGGCTTTTACAGAGGAAATCCGACCAAATTTAAATATACTACTTATAATATATTTAAACACTATTACAGATGGCCTTTTTGGGACTTCTTAGTTTTATCCTTAGGTAGAGTTTTATTTTTTTATTTTAATAGTTCTAGTTATTGTTATTTTTTCTTCTTTTTTCTTTAATTCATGTCATTCACGCTCTCATTCATTCATAGTCTGTAGTATATACAAACACTTTCACTCACTCAGTCCCACAACAATAGTTCGCTTCACTATTTTCACTATGTACACTTTTATTCGCCACGGAGCCGACTTCACTCAAGTGTTTGCTGCCGGAGATTCCCCGTTTCATTAAAGATTAATCATTCAGACTTTCCCGATAAGCGAGCATGCCAAAATTTAAGAATTACGTAGGAATATGATAATCAACATCGATGAATGGTCCGGCTTCAAAGAACACTTTGCCAGATGAAATTAAACTATTAAATTCGATAGAAAAGTTAAATTCAAAGTAAAATCATTTCTGCTACATAACTGTTCGTATACAATTAGATAATATACTGAGCATCAAAAAGGAAAGTAACATTAATTTTAATAGTGATATTTATCGTATTATTTACCATTTGGACTGTATAATTGTAAACAACCTGTAACAAGTAACATTGTATCGCAGCTTCTGGGTCAATGACCCCCATCGCGATCAGGTTTTTTGTCCAGTTTCCCTCATCCTTGAGCAAATGCCGAGATGGCTCCTTGTTTTGCTTATAGACATAAATGTAACTTCATTGTCTGTGTACGTCTTCTAGACTTCAGAGGGAAATATAGTTATTCAAATTATTGTTCTCTATGGTGTCGAGGCAGGAAGTATTATTCATTGATGAAGGACATGGGAGGGATAAGAGCCCAAATTTATTGCTAATTTATCCTTGAAAATGTATTTTATTACATCGGAGCGAATATTTTGTTAACAATCCGTGCAAAATACGCTCATTTTCTGTCTTTATTCAAGATTCAAATAGTATATGGTTCATGGTAGGGATCACAGAATTCACTTCTCTCCATAGCACGTCACACAGTTTTTACTGTTTTGACGTAAAATAAATAAACGTTTTGAAGCACAACGTAGCGAACAGCAATGTCGACCATGCACAGATCGATTTATGCATCACTTTTGGGTATCGATGTGTGCGCAGGTCGAGAATGGTGTCGATTGCTGTACGTTACGCTGTGCTTCAAGTCCCTATTTATTCAACAGGAAGCCTTCGAAATAACCGTTTTCTGTTCTAGTATGAACATTTGTTAAAAGTGTAAAAACAATAATAGAAGGGAGTTTTTGCGCAACAAACTGTTGCAGCAATCGACAGCACTTTCGATCCGCGCATGCGCAGTTGAAGTTTCGCATCACTTTGCATCCGCGTAAGCGCAGAAGATAGGGATTGCAGACGATTGCCTACAAAAAACCATGTTACAAGCATTTGAAGCTTTTGGACCATGTTGCTTTTTACTTCACCTGGACCCGTGTGCGCCGCCCCTGACACAGAGCGCTCCCACTTACCCACTGCGCTCTATCTGTCTGCCTGGTGTCCCGCCGCGCCGCGTCCCTCCCGTCGTTTCCTGCCGCTGCACCCGGCGCGGCCCAGCCCGGCTCGGCCCGCTGCGCCGCCTCCCTCGCGGCACCCCTGCCCTTCCGCTCCGCTCCGCTCTGCCCACGGGCCCTGATTGCCTCATCCTGCGCTCGTGTCGCCTTGCGTGGTGCCTCTTGGCTCCAGCGCGGCCCTCCCTCGGCCTCTCCCCTTGCAGCGGAGCGGCCCACGCGGTGCCAGCTTTCCGTCGCACAGTTCAAATCCCGAGTGGTGTGCGAATGCCGTTGGGCTGAACAAAGCAAGCATACGGTGAGCTTCTGGGAGCTCTCCCCTTTCATCATTGTTCAAGTGGCGTTCCATCATCAAAAGATCCACTGATTGAACATCTCCGTTGTAAATAATTTCTAGTAAACTAGTTGTGCTACTACAGTTCATACTTTCTCGCATTATTTGTAACTGTTTCAATTTTTGAAAATTCAGTGACTTCAACCAAAATCGATCCTTCACTACCGTACTTCGCAATAAGAAAATTATAAAAGAAAGAAAGAAATTTGGAACTTTTGTTTTAAATTTGCCTTTATTTCGCGAACAAACCTACTCATATTCTAAAAAAATCACACGATTTCATTTAAAAATTAATTTTGAAGAACATATTTCATTTAGAAAAATATGTATCTTCAATATTGTAGATGTAAAAAGAAATCGAAAAATGGATAAAAATTAATGATTTTATAAAATTTAGTGTTGAACGAAAATCGGAAATATGAATTTTTAAGCGTACTTTGGTTAGAGAAAAAAGTTTTGAGAATAAGTTTATAGCCATTTTAAAGAAAGTTTTGAAATTGTCGTTAAGGCTTCAAAAAAACAATACATCCGTGACGAATTCAAAGTGCCACGACACCGCCCAGATCGATTCGGGAATATTAATTTTGATGAAAATCCAGCGCAGGATTTGGCTGCGAGCGTTGTTGACAGACTGGCAGATGTGTTGCTATAAACCAGTTTATCGATATCAAGGACGCATGGCGTATTGGAGGAAGTTATTTACTATATAAAGGAACAAAAATTATCTACTTTTTCCGTGGCGGTGTCTCAGAAAACTATTTTATTTTTCTGAAAAATATCTCTTTTTTTCTTTCTTTTTTTTCTTCTTTTTTTTCTATGGTATTACAATACTTCTTCCATACTGTGTAAGTAGTACTCGAGAAAATAAATGAAAAGTCTCCTGGAATTCCTGCGTTCCGTCAGTCTGTAGCTTTCGTGAAAATAGGCCAGTTTCATCCTCACGCTCGTCTCCCATTTCTTGAAAATGTAAGAAAACAAGTTAACGTTTATGGACATCAAATATTTGATCTAAAAATGAAAGCCCATAAGAATTGAAAGTTCTCTCGTTCTTTTTCTTATCCCTTCTCTCTTTCGCTGTCTCACCCCTTCTCTCGTTCTCTTTCTCATCCCTTCTCTCTGTGTCTCTTTCTATTGTTCACATATTTTTTACCTCCCCCCTCTATTTCACCATCTTCCTCTTGTTCCGTTTCTCCATCCCTCCCTCTTTGACTCCTCCCCATATCCACCACCTTTCTCTCTTCTTTTGTTTCTTGCTTCCTCTTCTCTTCCGTAGAGAAAGGGAGAGGAAGGCTGTTCCTCTGCCCCGCCGCGCACCATCCCCGTGAGCGCGCGTAATCTTGTTACGCGTAACAGGATCTCTCTTCTGTGGCGGCGGCGGCAGCGCTGGCGACAGGGCCGAGGTGCGAACGTGTTGGCGTTCACGCACCTGCGGTCGCCGTTGCCTCCGCCGCCCTGCACGCCACCGCTCATAGCATCTTTCCCCGCACACACTGGGGTAGTACACACTGGGGCCGAGCGATGGTCAGTGTGAGCCTAGTGGATTTTCTCATACGCGGTCGTCTCCAGTTGTAGTGGACCTCCAGGGATCGACTTTGTGGGTTCACTATATCCGATATACCAAAATACTCTCCACGATGAATGATTCTGTTCTTTCAGAAGTTGAGTAAAATATTCAAACATTGCGAATTCATTTAATCTTAATTTTTTTAAATCCCTATTTGCTGGGTGCTACAGATTTTTATTAGTATTTTTTGCAGAACCTTCTTCAGAATTCATGCTTATTCCACAGTTGTTTCTACATTGTCCACTTTATCTATATACTCTTTATCATCACTAGGGCCCGCAATTTCAGTATTTTATAATCGTCATTTTAGGCGTTTTGAATGGTTCATTTAACCCTCATTAGATTATTATTATTATTTATAATCATGTTGGTATAGGCCTGAACAATAATTGCTTAATGACACGTAAATTAATTTCTTATTTTATTCAGTTTTTGCCTTTGAACATGAGCAAATTTCTTCTTAAAATGTTTCTTCTTCTTAAATATTCCCTTAAACATTAGCAACCAAAACAAACTGTTATTTCTGAACCAGATGGAATATTTCAGTCATCATCGATGTTTTTTTCCGTAACAACAAAATAACTGTAGATGAACTGAAACAATTTCCTCACTGGTACTGTACCCTCAATCTCTTAAATTTGATGTAAATTCTACAAAAATAACTCACGAGATCTTCGTGTGGAAACCCTTCGGCTATTGGAATTCGCTGATCTCATGCGAAGTATTTTTTTTCTTGGAATTTGTATTCCTATGTTCACTACAGCCGATGTGGAAGGTTCATTCTAACCGAATCATTAAATCTATCATGTAATGGACCTGGACTGGGACCAGAGATGTGAGTTCACTATAACCGAAAGTTTACTCATCCAGTATAGTCTACTTCATTTTTTTTTTTTTTTCGTATTTTCTGTGGCTGCTAATGGATTAATCAATCTAATTCAGAAATGAGTTTCTTTGGGTTTCGTGTTACCATGATCACCAAAGGATTGCAGTTAACACGGCGTTATTTTAGTATTCAATATCAACGGCTTCTACTTTTAAGAATTCATGGTCTCAAGCTTCAACTCAAGAGTAATTCGTACAATAGAGTGACCGGGTTTGTGCCATGAGTGTCCTTGAGGCCCTTTTCGGACCAGTGTGCGCAGGTGCTGTGCGTTGCTCCGCGGCTGTGGCGCCGAAATGGGGTTCTTTGTTTCCGAAACGAGATGGAAATTGTAACGCGCCGTGCCGCCGCATCACGCAGGGCGCGTTGCGGGGGAAGGGCAGATTTCATCAGCTTCCGTCACTTCGTTAGTTGGGTTGCTACGGTGTTCGTGCTGTTAGGCGGGATTTGCTTTCCTCCATTGGGGCCGCGACCCTGGAGGGTGACTAAATGTAGACTGGCGTCAAGTCAACTTTTACGCGAGTGAGAATTTCAAAGGTTATCTGCATGCATTATCACGGGTTGTATGTACGTTACGTCTAATGTCCAAAACGTTACTAGTTCGCGAGTTATGCGGTTAATTCGCACAGTACCCAGACGGTGTGGATAAAGAAGTGAGAATGTCTGTGAACGGATCATTTCGAATATTAATGTTATCATTGGTGACAAGGCGCTGGCTAAATAAGGTGATTGTCCGAGCGTGAGGCGTCTTATTTGTTAACGAATAATATTTTGACATAAACATGCCACGAAAATTATGCGTTGCACAGATTCAAGATAGTTTTAAGACTCGCACAGAGGAATTCCTAATTGCATACATAGAATCTCACTTGCCGTGGAGACTTCCGAACAACAGTCTGATTACTACTTACCACGGTATTTCTCGTCAACCTCTGGTAGGACTATTTCTCGTCACCGTAGCGTACTTCTTCTACCCTAGCCGTATCGTGGTGGATAATGTACTACATACACTTCAATCTGGCTTAAGTCTGAGGAACACATCGAAGGTGAATCTACTTGAGACATCGTCTTCTCCATTTCCAAGTAGATTAATGGGCACATTTATAAGCTAATTCGTGAATGAGCCATATTCGGACGTTAGATATAAAATACGCATTTGTGTAAGATATTCTTTCTATTAGTTTCATTTTTTCTGCTTCCTGTAATTAGAAGCACTTTTCCTGACTTGATGTTTTCCCCAACATTTTTTGTAATCGAAGGTCAGTGTTTAAGAAATCAGTAAATTAGCTTAGCTCTAAACTTCTGTTCTTAATTTGTGAAAATCATAATAGGAACATAGACATTACAGTAGACATTTAGAAACTGGGTTGTAATATAATAATGACAATAAAAGTTACTATTACATTGCACCTTATTAGAGGCATCTGAATATTTTGTCTTGAAGCTGAGAAGTTTCTTATGAGTGATAAATTCGCCTTTCACAGATGATCTGAGGTATTTCTGGAAGGGTATTTCCATAGATGGAATTCCTTCCTATATAGCTTTTGTTAAAATTGTTCACTTTGGTATCCCAAATAATTGCGCCGAAAAATTTGAGTATGACATTTAAGTCATACTCATTGGAAAGAAAATTGTTCTGGAACCAAAATTCGATCTACAGTGGGCGGAAAAATCTAATAAGCGGATCTCTTTCATACGCAAAGAAATGTCCAAAATCTATACATTCGTTAAGCTAGTATGGCATCCGAAAACGGGTTTTCTTGTAACCGAGTTTTTCTATATTTACATTTCATTTTTGATCATAATAATGCAAAACTGTACTTCCCTGTATTGTGACCTTCATTGAAAGTGAAAAATTAAACTTGATATAATCATCTTTTCAATAAGGCAGTAGTTCGTAGATTTACATTTCAATCCAAAAAGGAATATCTCTTTATTGCATTTGTTTACTGGGCAGTTCGGTGAACTTCGCAACGGACGCTATTTAGAGCCGTTCTGCATTCTATACCCCCAGCCGCTTGAGATAAAATTAAATTGTTGCTTTTCTCGTCGTGAATGTTTTAACATCATCCCCCTTTCCTTTCAAGTTTGGATGATTGTTATTTCATTTCCCGGCGACGACGAACGTCGCGTCGCGAAAAGCGTGTAATAGAACGCTCAATCGATTCTTCACATCGCTTCGCATTGAATGGAATGGGATCCTCTCTTTCACCGAGACGTAATAGTCCAGGGAATAGTGGAAGAGAAGCTCTCGACGATTTCTGCGAAACGACTGCTACGTTAGAATCGCTGCGGAAGCGATCGCGCTAATCGACGGGACCTAATCGAATCCGCGACATGCTTTCCTCGTGCAGCGAGTGTTCATCGGCTGTTCACCGCTGGACGACGCTCTGAGATCACTGCACTAGCCTGGAAGGCCCCGCTGGTGCTTGCCATAACAGACCTTTGCGGTGGCAGTCGGTTCTTGTAGTTTGTGAAGGCAGATGACTGCATAGTACTCTTTGCATTGCGTGTTTTTATCCCACTCACATCAGTGTGTGAGAGTTACGTATTGCAAGGCCTTGCTGTTTGGAGATGAACGCACAATATTTGCATTGTTGTAAGAAAAAGTGAATACGTTTTTAGAAATATCTGTAATTCTTCTTTGACTCCAAATTGGAGATAAACCAAAATCTACCATGTATATACGAGAGTTAAGAGAATAAATATCTGCACTCAATTTTTTATAACTTATTAAAACTATACAAAATTTAGAATGAGACATTTTTTTCCCTTCCTTCTTCAAAATAGACATCATGCTTCTCTCCATTGCATCCTGCAATGTACTTAGTCCATCATGGCGCATACTTTCCGATACCCTCAGAAAATAAGTTTTTTCCTTGAGCAGCAAGCCTCCTTAAAGCCTGATGGCGCCTCCGTGCATACACCTGGGACCTGCGAGTCCTTAGCGATACCGATTAGAGTTGATGAGACATGGTGACGGACAATTAGCACTCGCCGTTATGGTTCGCAGACTCATTGACAGCGCCTTACTCGCCCTGTCTGCGGAACCCCTGTCCAAGGTGGGGGAAAGGCTCTTTTATTAAGTGATGCAGGGCGGTTTGGAAAAGTCTCAACCTCTTCTCAGAAAACTACAACCATGCATACGCGGGATTCGAACCCGCGACCCGCAGGAAGGAGCTCGACCCTGCACTCGTGCCCTAGCGTCCTCGGCCAACGGGATGGCCACTGACGTAATAAAATTGAAAGGAAACTAATACAGTGTAATGTAATGGTCTTTATGTGCGGTATGTGGTGGGACTTTATTTATGATGCTTCTTTTATTGCCGTTGTTATCCGTTAATAACGAAAGTATCTTACATTGTATGTCCCAGAACATCGTTATATCAGTCCATGATCCTATGCACTTCGTGAAATAACGAAGACGTATTATTTTGTAAATGGATCAGTAACCCCATGCTTATTAATACATTGACTCTATTAAATTCATCAATAATCGTTCGGTTGCTTCTTTGTCTGAATATCGACTACTCATGTACTCATGGCAGATGGATATCGATAGCTTCCTACGCAGAATGTCAATCCGCCCCTCGCTGTTCTCTGTCGCTACAGCGTTATGAAACCATCCGTGCATTACGCCGAACTCGATCCAGCGCCCCCGCCTCCTTTTGCGCTTAAAGTGCCTCCGCACAGAGGCCGGCTGACTCACCTGTCGTAATAACGCAAAGGACACACACGGAAGAGCGCGGCGGCCGCCACGGTCGAGGACGACGACGAAGGCGGCGGCGGCGGCGCCCGCTAAAAGCGTAGGGATATTCTCGCCTCCCAGTAAGTAGAGCTCGCCGTCAGCGCCCGCGCGTTGCCTGGCGACGCCTCGGCGTTGCCGACGTCGGTCGTTCGAATTACGTGCGCGCCAGGCAGCGGCCGCCGCCGCCGCCCCCATCAGCCGAGGCACGTCGCCATCCTTCAGCACAAAGGCGTGCGGTAGCGGCCGCTGCTTTTTTCATACGCTGGTCGTAGACGACAACGTAACTTTTCCTTTGCTCAAAATGAAAGTCTTTTTTTTTTTCTCTCGAGAAAATTGCTCGCGGTAGTGTGAGGTATATTTCTGACGAGATCACGTTACGCACTCCTAGTATCACCTGTTCCATGTTTTTTTTCTTCTTCAATACTGTGCTTCCTATTGTTTACCGTTTACCCATATAGGTCATTTACGGTGAAAGTTACCTAATGTTTTAACGTGCTTTGCAGTAAAGCAAGTTGAGCTCTCTGCAAATCTGTGTGAAAGAAGGGATCTTATGATGTAATTTAGCAGTTTTTCTCTTTCTTATTGATCAAGATTTTCACAAATCTTAGACACGATTTTATGAAGAGAAATATTTTGCTTTGAATACGTAACTTTGCTTTTATTTTGAGTTTAGGATGCAAACAGCTCCTTCTCCTCCTCCTCCTTCATCTTCTTCTTCTTTTTTTTCTTCTTTTTCTTCTTCTTCTTCTTCTTCTTCTTCTTATTATTATTATTATTATTATTATTATTATTATTATTTCATCATCATCATCATTATTGATTCCTTCATACATAGGCTGAAAGAAACGGTCGATAGGTGTTAATTTCTTTTTAATAATTTTAGTAAGTTGCATGAGCAGGCTGCAAATGGGTAGTAACTTTATTAATAGTAAAATTTCACCCCGAGTATTTCCTTTCGGAGTGACTAGAAGTCTTTGCGGAACTTCTATGAAGATGTATTTTCATTTTATCTTCATTTTTCGTTGTTTTTTTTTTTGGGGGGGGGGCTTTTCATTATCCTCTAGACGGAATTTTGAGAATTAGGGAAACGTCACAGGCCCTGACAATTATCGGTCGTTCACGATGATGCTGGAAATACCCTGGATTATTCATTTTGGGCTCGTCATGTCGTCTCTACTGATAAACATTCCGTTCTTGTTAAGCTTTGTCGACAGGTGTCACTAGAATATGTCACAGGGCACGAAACATAAAGACCTAACACCAGAAGGTTCCGAGCGATTACAAGGGGTCTGGATGTTTGTTTGTTTTTACTCATGATGGAGTGCACTCTGTCATTGCACTAGGTGATTCCAACTTGCACTCTTTTTTCTTTTATCTTAATGCCCTCTTTTCGCAATGCGTTCGCCAACGCTCCTTCTCTCGCTCCATTTCGTCCAGCCGCCTCGGGCTTTTCTTTAGAAGATGCGCCGTTTTGTGGGCGGCGCTCCATCCACCTTCGTCCCCGCACCACTGCGCCACTGTCGGTTTCCCCTCCGCCCCCGCTTACCTTGCCCACTCCGCCGCCTGCGTTTCCCTTGAGCCATTCCCCCCACCCCCTCACCCCCCGCGCCACCATCCATCCCCATTTGCGACGGCGGCGGCGCGCCGAGCGAACAGCCGGGCGAGGGCGGGCGCGCGTATGCAGATGAAGCTGCAACTTTCCATTTGGCGCCGCCGCAACGGCGTCGCTATGAATTCAAACCGCGTCGTGCTCGCGGTAATTATTCCTACGCGTTCGCTGGGAGAAACGGGCGAGGGCGGAGGGGGCGGGGCTGGGCGGCGGCCTGGCAGGTGTGTTTACGTGCAGCTTCGCGGAGTTACGCGGAAAGTTGCTCCGCGGGCGCGCACTTGGGACCCGGGCCGGCCGGCCGGGTGGGTTGGCTGTGCGTTGACTTCGTCGCGCGGGCGGTGTCCTCTCTGCAGGGGAGGGGTAAGACTCACGAACTAGTCGCTGTTTTGTGCATGCTGTCGTTTTGTTCGGTCCCTTGTGTGTTTCAGCCTGCAAAATCCTCTGACGATTCTTGGCGTTCCTTTATTTTTTTTTTTAATATTCCTGACGACCCATGTTTCCAGATAACTGGTGCAACATGAAGGAAATGTTTTAAGAATAACCCTTTTTATTCGTCATGTAATTGGGCAGATGCTCAGCTATTAAACCAAGCGTACAAAATCTGAAATTACATTGATTGAGATAACTCATTAACGTGGCATTACTCTTTTGGCGAGTTTTATTTTTTTTTTTAATTTATATATTAGGGAGCTTCCTGTTCAGTCGCGTATTAAGCTACAAAATAATGCATTTCGTAAAACAGTCATTTTATGGATCTTATCTTTATTAATCAAGGTAGCTTACTACCGTTCAGTAGTACGTGTTGTAGATTCCTCTTTCTGCTTAAAAGTGGTCAGTAATTTTGCAACCGTGTAGTTGATGTTTTGAGAATCTTTAGTAAACAACGACTCCATTGTTTAGAGCCCCTCGGCGAAAGAAAGAAGTCACTCAGCCTCCTAAGAAATTTTCGGCGCTTTGCGCAGCTGTTCTTGTGTGTACATTTTCAACGTGCACCTTTGTTCCCCACGTTGACGAGCGCACAGTGGCTCTCGCCTTCCCCTCCGCCTCCGCGCCCCGATTCGCCGCGCGCTCCTCGACCTGTCTTCCCAGCTCTTGGCTGGCCCGGCCGGCACCCCCGCCCCGGGGCGCCCGGCCCTTCATCCTCCCTGCGAGGGAGCCTTCGTCCTCGCCTCTGGGGGCGAATGGAGCCCCCCTCTTCGCCCGACCCTCTCGCCCCCCAGACCACCATCTGCATATTTGAACCACGCGGCGGAGGCGCTCTTGATTAGAAAAAGAGTGAAGCCACAAAGCCTGGCTTCTGACAAAGAATAATAACGTTCTCCGGCCGCGTTCCGCCCCCTCTCCCCATCAGGCGCCTGGCCCTACTAGCCCCGCCCCTCCCATCCCCGCCCCTTCCGTCATTCCCGCCCTCCCCGCGTGCGTTCGGCCCGTTCGCCGCCTGCTTTTCATATTTCATATTGAAACAGGGAGGAGGAAGAACTGATCTATTGGGCATACAACGGAGACAGGAAATTAGAATGTACACTGCTTATAACATTCGCTACAAAGTCCGTTTTCATGGTTTTACGGTCGATCGTTCGCCGGCTGTTTACAGAACTCGTTCCGCCGCGTTCGAACAGAAACTAATTAATTTGGAATGGTGGACGGGTGGCGCCCCCACCCCTTACCCCCGACTCGTTCTCTTTTTCCATTTCCTCTCCACGCACTCGCCCCTTCCTCCTCATCGTCCATGCCGTTCGTGGTAGGATGAGCCGAATAAAAACCTAAATAGTGCAAAATAGTAGTAGCATCATAAAAGTAGCTGCATTCGGGGCAGAAACATATCCGCCGTTTTATGACACTTTTATGACACATCATTCTCTGATATAGTACTATTTGTTGGAGAGAAAAATGTGACGTACTTGTAGCGAAACGTTGAAACTGCAATATTGGCTCATTAGCACTTTGAATTACATTTTAGTATCGTTTCTCTCGTCAGTCACATTCTCGGTAGCAATAAGTTTGCATTGCAACGATTAGGAGTGGAATGTGCTTGCGTTTTAAAGTTTTAATGGCGTGAAAATTGCTTGCTTTGGAGTTGGTTTTTCTCTCTTTTTTCGTTCCTCAGCATGCATTGTAAAGTGGAGCATTATAGTATGCCGATTAGTGTTGTTGTCAAAATAATGCCTGGAATTATGATTGTGTTTTGAAAACGTATGTGACGTACTTTATTAATACACTGTTATTTTTCAACACGACAACGCGTGGGCTCTGAAACATCTGGTACGATTACGAGTCGGTCTTGATGACCAGTCACGATGCCGCAGGGTCCATTACGTCTTACCCCTTCCCCGTGCGTTCGCCACTGACGATTCTTTCGTTTCTAGTGCTCTCCTTTTGCCGTTTCCCCGCGCTGTGTGCGGGTTCCCCCTTCCCTTGCGACGCGCTGGCTGGGGCGGGTGGTTGGGCGGGGCGTCAACACGGGATTTTTCACTGGGAGTGGACGCGTGAATCGCGTCATTAGCGTTGGCTCTAATGAAGCATACAGAGGGGGCGGCGGAAACACGCAGGGCGTCTGTTTAGCGTGTGCGCGCGGGGGAGGGGGGCGTCTCTTCGAAGCAACGCATGGGGGCCGGTAGGACGCGCCGATTCACTTCCCGCTTTATCTTCCCTAGCCGGTTTTACTTTCTTTTTTTTCCCTGGAATAATATTGGGCTATCGGCGATGACCGATGAGCCACTGCGTTTTTAACGTGCTTTCATCTTGCTCAGACGAAGATTCTGTAAGCCGAGAGGAGGGAGAAGGGATCTTCGCGGAAGCGAAGGAGGGGTCGATGAAAGAGGAACGAGAGAAGACGATGGGGGAAAAGCCTGAAGATGATGTTCGCTACTTCGCCACACGGAGACACGTGTGAGGGTTCCCTGAGGTGCTGAAAAAAACGTTTTAGTAGCAGTAGTCTGTGAAGGTGACCGTTTGTGAAGAGAATGGGAACTGCTAGGATGCAGTTGCTGGTTGCTTGGGGCGCAGGTGAAGTGAGTAGGAAGGGACGAAGAAGAGGAGTATGAGCGATGGCCGAAAGAAGACGCGGAAGAGAACTACAGAGCGGAATCGTGGGAGCAAGGAGGATTGCGCTCTCCTCATGGGGAAGACTAGTCTGGGGTTGTAGCTATGGCGAAGAGAGGAAGATAGGAAGGATTGATAATCGGAAGTGTCTTTTGGAGGGGAGGTGAATGCTCGATCTCGTAACACTTTACGTGGCTCAGTCGATGGAATAGCAGGGGAATATAAAACACGGCTGGCAGCCCGCATTTCCAATGTTTTTGGTTTATTCAACCGTTCGTGTTAAGGTCTTATGCGGAGGTGTTAAAGTTTTATGCGGAGGTAGCGCTTGCATGCGTGTACTCTGGCAGCTGTAACTCTCAAATACTATTTTGCCAACATTACTCAGTTCTTGAAATGATGAAATTTTCGGTGTCCACGTTGTGCGAAATTTCTTTCTTACACGAACTGTTTTGATTATTTTAAATTATTTATATATGGATACAAATGTATATATTATGTATGTCATAATATATATTAAATTACAGTACACAGTTATAAAAGAACACATGCGTGTTTAGCACTGTTATGACGTGACTGACATCTCAATCAGGAAAAAAAACATTACATCAAAAAATTTCAGACAATAGTTCGTTGTTTCTAAATAATATCAATAATAATAATAATAATAATAATAATAATAATAATAATAATAATAATAATAATACTGCAAGGGTATTTAACGGTACGAGCTAGCAATCCCATGTTTTTAAGGACATCCCAAAACTATTCGTTTAATGTATTATGACATCTACGTATTGGTAAAGTAATTTAGGTATATTGTATTGGCATTTTTGTGCTAGTAACATAACTTAAGTTATTTTAGAATGGTGATAAGTAATATTCCACATTTCGCTGCATAATTGAATTTTCAATATAGACCTTATTTGCTGCAACACTTACCCAAAAGTTGACAATAATGACTTTATTACTCCTAGAAAAAAATAAAAAACTATCTCCTTCCGGTGTAATGGAAAAACCATGTCTTACAATTAGAATCGAGCGAGTATTTGTATTGTTGTTACACTTCTATATTTCGTTTACAACTTTATTTGAAATATATCTACTGAAAAACAACTTTTTGATGCAAATAAGTGAATGCTTCCATTTACGAACATTTTCTAATGTGCCTTCTCAAAAACAAGCTTGTTGAAGCTAATTAGCGAACGTTCGTGGAAGTTGGAATGAAGGATAGTACTACATGGACAACGTATTTTTTGTTAATATTACTTGTGCATAAGAGACCGCAATGTACGACCGACAGTTACATTGTGGAATATTTTGCAGTTGATTTATACAGAGTTGATTCATTGCCATTATCTTCCTGGATAGTATTGTAGTGTAACATTTTGCAATAATACTGGCCAACTTCTCGAAGAAACGAATCTAGCAGCGGGCAGGAAGGCGCGTTGATGAGGATGCCGTCACCGCCACAAGCGCGAGGCGCAACGTGTGGCGAGGGCCGGGGGTGGCTGTCCGTGTTTGCCCAGTGAAGCGTGCTCTGCAACGGGCGTCGTGACGCCCGGCGCGTGGCGGCGGCGCCGACGTGCGCGAGGGAGCGTGCGCCCTCCGCCAGGGGCGCTGTCGGCGCTGACAGGAAGTGACGTCGCGCGAATGGCGAAAACGCGGGCGTGCGAATGTGTGTGAGTACGCTGTCATGTATCACGCCACCGGTGAAACAGGCCAGGGGTCGGCCTGGCTCTTGGGTCGCAGCTAGCACTTCGTGTAGGCGTCATACTTGTGAAGACTCGTTAACTTTAAAATCAATCTCAAGGATGTCAAAGGAAAGTTGGCTGCAATTTGAAACGTTGAAATGCGCTTATACTCGTACATCTTTATCCAACGGATCTTTCGGTCCAAATGGCGTCAATAGAAGTTGCCAGTGTAGTGTTGATGATTTAACAAGTAACCAAATTCACGATCGTGATAGTACCATCTAAATTTACGATGCAACCTGAATTGATATTTTCCTTCCAATCTACGCTGTTTTTGCGAATATGTAAATCTCCGTGAAATTTAGGGAATTTTTAAACACTTATTTTTCTCAGAAACTGCTCCAATTTTTTTCTTTACATTTTCTCCTCGTATGTAGCATAGGACGGTCAAATATGGTGCAAGTCCCATATCCGTCGAACTTTTTTTTTTTTTCTTCTTTTTGTAAAATTGCAACATTTTAACATCGCAAGAGTACAATATTGAAGATTTTTGTATTACATGATATGTTCTAAAATATCAGATTCTTAAAAAGCTGATGTTGAATTTTTTGAAAAATAAATATATAAATAATTAAAACGAGTATTTTTCGCGTAATTTATGCTTGATGTTAATGCAATTTATAAAAGTAACATTTTCTCAAAACCCGCTCCGAAGTTTTTCTTTAATTTTTTCCCACGGATAAAGCAACGAACCGTTAAAAGAATATCGCAAGTTTTGTTTTCGTCAAACTCTCTGAATTTTCGAAAACTGATAAAAATTTGAAATAGGAAGTATGTGAGGTGGTAGCACCACTAGTTTCTTTATGTAGTTATGAAATTGCAAGAAAATTGCAAAACTTACACAAAGTAAAATGTTGAGATAGATGCACTGGAAATACATTTCATGAAAAGATTCTTCGATACCAAATTCTCACCAGTTTGACGTAGAGCAGGGTTGTCCAACTGGCGGCCCGTGGTGCTATTTATTGCGGCCCGCGAAAGGTTATTAGTCAAATGTTTAAGTCCCTTTCGCCTAGGTCGGGCAAGAACAATGCGCACCTAGTGCATGCATCCTGTCGGAAGTAACACTCCCTTTAATATAAAAATATATTAAAGTTAGATGTAAGTTTTTGTAGTAAAAGCTGATATTAAAAAGCATCCTAATGTGTTTCACTGCGGTGTGCATACGTCATGATACCACGCATGGTTCCACCTTCACCCCCTTCTCCACCCTACCTACCCGTTTCAGAGCAGCCGGACAAACTGCCGATATCAACAAAACGGGGAAGTAAGGTGTGGATCGCCCGAGAAATGAAAATATAGCCCGCAACCATATTAAAGGTGCTAGTAGTGGCACTTGAGGCCTTCCAAGTTCGACACCCCTGACAGTAACTTTTTTTTCGAATGGTAATATTTGTCAAATAGAAGGGGCCACATCCACGTATATTAAAACTAAAATGTGAGAAAGCTGTTATCTGCGTTCTCAAAGAACTCTCAGTTATAACAATTTTTTTTTTTTTTTTGATATTTCTGAAATTTCTATGGCTCTTCGTCAAAACACATGAGCAAAACGCTTCTTATTGTAATACAAATTTCATTTCTAATTTTCGTATCTGATAATATAAATGCTTTAATGTTTACTTGAAAAGTATGGCATTACTTTTGGGAAGAAAAGAACGTCAACTTTTTAGAATTTGCCAATTGTGCTTTTTGGTATTATTTTTGGTAGAGTAATAAAGTCCTGTTAGAATTCCGGATCTCAAGAAACCTGTGTCTTCCGGCTCTGGTTCTATTGCATAGCGATTTGTCTTCCTTATCTCACAAACTAATGTGATTTAAAATCTTTCTTGTCAAGTTTGTAACACATTTAGCGAAATAATAGAAACGTAAAGCAACATATCAATCAAGAAGGCCGTTATTTTCTTATTTTCAAACCATTATATTAACAGTTTCATGTAACAAAAGTTTAATATTTTATGGGGGCCACTAGTTAAAATTTCTTACTATTTGCGTTTGTTGCCGCGTGACAAATAGTTCCTCTGGTATTTAGTACAGTAGTTCAGACACTGTGTTCTCGGAAGCCAACATTATGTGCATCACACGCTTGGTCATGTTTCGCACTCTAGTAGAATGAAAAAGAAAACAATAGTTGTTTCGTAGAGGAAAAACACGTAAGGAGCCGTGTTTCGCTCACAGAGTTTTAAACAAATCATTTTATCATTGAACCATAAGTAATAATATACCAAAAAAGTTTCTATCTTGCTTTAGTTGCTCGAACTTGACTATGCAATCTCGGACACACGCAGGAAATTGGGATAGATTTCATTTAAGGAGCGTGAAACACTATACGAATCATGCAGAGAAAAGAAAAATATGCTCGATGAGAATCCAGAAAATAATTGGCCACTCTTTAATTCCATTCCGATTTGTTCGTCAGTTCAAAGAAATATTGTTTTAGAAATGCTGCAGTGATTTAGTGTTCATTGATTTTACGTGATTTTTTTTTTTTTTTTTCAGACATCCGTGGATATAGCCTTGTGGGTTGAGTTAATAGACAAAAATCTTAGTAGAAATGGTTATTTTAATGTTACAATTTTTCTGCTTTACAAATGGATTTCTTTTCAATGTGACAGACACTAATCTGCGAACTGTGGTGTACGCGCACATGCTGTGTTTATAATAAAAGTGTGTGTTCACTAACTCCCGGATAAAATTGCTTTACTGCCACATCGTTCATCTCTGCCCTCGTAACATCTGACTGAGGGATACGCAAACCCTAGCTTTAGAGAGAATTTGTCTTTTTCCGAGCCGCAGGATGGGGGTGAGGGCGCTCAACCAAGCAGACGTTTGATGCATTTACTTTCCGAAACAAATACGAGATTTGCCCTTGATGTGTGTGATCGTAACTCCTACGAGTAAGTTCGGTGCGATGCTTCGCTTTTATCGAACTGGTATCTGGGTGGAGAACTTTTCGCGCTTTCCTGGAATTGTTCAAAGCCACTCTTGCCCTCAGAGGCGGCTCTGTAAATGCTTGGGGGTTATTTCGTCACGTGTGGTCTTTTGAAAGAATTTCGTGCTCCTGTGTTGCATGAAAGCGAGTAGAGAAGGATGGTCGATGAAAAGGAAAACGCATGCAGGCTTTGAATTGCCCGGAAAAGGTTGCTTCTGTTATCGGAAATGGCAAATCGCTGTCATTGGCAAAGGATATTGACATGAATGGGTGCAAATATCTTGTTGGATTATGCTCTTTTATTTAGGGTTTGGACTGCCTTATCGGTTTTTCCCGACCTGTTACCTGACTGACATGTACCGATGCCTATAAATTCCCCGGTTTTTTCTAACGCTCTGCTGGGCCAATTCCAATCTCCTCAAGCCTCACCTCTCTGAGGTAGCCCTTGTTCTCATTTCGGCGTTATCCCTTGGGACCGTCTCTGGCCTTGCAGCTTACAGAGGGAATAGTGGGACAGTTTCCAACAGCGAGAGCCATTGCTGGAGGCGTAGATCCATAGCACAGTACAACTGTGTTGAACATTATGGGGCAAGGCCAAAGGCGAAATACGCGGAACTGGCTCTCTGTGGCTCATTCGCTGCTGAAAATGCTGAAGGCTGATGTGGGATTCGAACCCCCCATCGTGTACTTGGGCGTGCCTGCTCATGCGTCAGACCGTTGGGTATTTTGGTGTACGTTGTTATTTTATGTATGCACACCTGCTACTCAGCAGGAAAGCTAATAATGAGTAAATTTCTAACTAATAATAATAGTATTTTCACGTAAGAAAATAATATTTAAATAATTATAATAATTATTTATAATTATTTAAATATTATTATATTATTAATTATTTATACTAATAAAATAATTATTAATATGTTGCTTTCAATTCGAAAATTTTATAAACATGTGAATCGGTCGATACATTAAATTCCCTCCAATATATTTTTCGTTCTTCTCAAATTCCAACTATATCCACCCCCTCCGTTAGTTGCAAAAACATCACTACTGTGGCTTCAAAGGTAGCAAAAGAAATTATGGTAGTTGAGAACTGTTCTTGTGATTGATTCCGCGCTTCACCACATAACTATTCTCGAAATTCTGATTACACATGTTTCGTATGGCGATTTTGAAACACAGCATAAGGCTGTTTTTAAAAAAATGTTTTGATATACATTTTGTATTACACACGATTATGAAATTATTACAGCTCATATTAAGGAATGTTTACTTTGTATTTTGTGGGTTTACTTTGTATTTTTTTCCCAAGTATTGCTCTATCGAAAATTAAATTCCATGACGTATATTCTCGTTTTGCCGCCAACAAAAGTGAAAAGGGGTTAAAATTGGTATTAAGGGAATTTGTTCTGTATGTCACTGCTGGAATGCGATGTGTTCTCAGGGGGAGGGGGCTTCAAAGTCTGCGTTTCCTGTTGGGAAATGCAGGTTGCAGTTGCGTTATGGTTCTAATGCGGCGGTCACAGTGGAGTCGATTTTGCCCGAAATTTCGCCGTTTTTATTGGAATTTCCGGATTCATTGAAACACACGATTGTAAACGGAAACCTTGTCGTAGTGGACCCGAACGACCTCCTCCGATGGCGTCCGAAAACATCGGCTGTCGGACAAGGATCCGTTCCGTTTGGTGTCGCCCGTCCGACATCCGCCAGCCAAAATTGCAACGAGAAACGGCTGCAGTGTCGCCGCCTAAAGAAAATGACGCGAGCGCCCCTGCGTCCGGTTGGGTACAGTACAGGCGTTCTTCGCATCGCGCTCCCATTTCGCCCTCGCATTCCGGCGTGCCGCCGCGCCATCTTGCCGGCGTTCCCCGATGCCTGTCGCCAGGTCTAGGCATTCTGCTCAGCAGCCTTCTGTGCGCCTTTTCGCTTTCGTTACTTTGTATTTCTATTTTTTTGCTCCGTCATTAATATTTAGGAGAGTTTCAGAAAAAATGAAAGGGAAACAATGGGGGGGGGAAGTGAGGTGAGGTGAAGTGAAAGACGTAATCAATGTAGAGAGAAATAGAGAAGAGATCTATAGAGAAATATTATTTAATATAAAACTGAAAAAGTGCGATGAAATGGAAGTGAAGTGGAAATGATTTTTCTTCTTTTTTCTTTGTTTTTTGACTATGTACTACCTCGTTACTCAAGCTCTTTTCACGATTTGTATATACGGAATAGAAAACTGTGTAATGTTGTAATACACCCTTAAAGTTTTGGGTTTCTCTGATTACGAAAAAGTGTTTTTCTTTTTTCTTCATAACGTCCGAGTGCGTGTCTGCTTCTACCTCTGTACGTCCGTCTGTGGACATTTGCGCCTACACTATCCGTAGGATTTTTTTCCAAAATGAATATTTCCCAATTGATCTGATCCGACTTGAGTAACCGCGAAATTTGATACGAATTTCTTGAAATTTGCAGTCACGTTGCACTAAAGCCCTGCCGTGTTTTCAAAATTTTCTCAAAATTGGCTCCAATTTTTTCTTTAATGTTTTTACTGGAATGAAATAAAATACAATTACAACAAAGGCATAGATCCGATTTTCACTGTTAAGTGAATTTTCGGAAATTTCAAAGGTGCAAATTTTGTCAAATCGTTCGTACAACTTGTGTGATGAGAGATTTGTTTCTTAAATAAAATTTGTTCTGGACAATTAGTTATCTAACAGACGTCTTGTACGTTTAAAAAAACTATTGAGGTTTCGCGTAATTTTGAGTGAAATAAAGGCAATATTAAAAGCGAGATTTCTATAAAAAAAAAGGCCCAATTTCTTCGTCAAACGTTTTTTACGATGTGCTAAATGTATTCAATAACGTGACGTAAACGCCCTTTTGATGTATTTTTTTGAGTTTTCGAAAATTTCACCAATGATTTTTTTTAAATCTCTCTCTCGACGGTAATATTTACTGCAGGCCTTTTTATACAGTGTTGCATTTGTGAGGGCGTGTGCTTCGAATGCTTTCTAGTAAAGTTTCTTGAAAACTCCAAAGTTTTCTGTGCCAGTAAGTCAATTTTCAGAAAAGCTCGAACGGCCGTTTTTTTTCTTCAAAAACGATTTCAAATTTTTTCAATGAAAAGTGAATAAGCTTCTCTAATATTTTCTGTCATTTCCATTCTATTTTGGGACCGAAAAATAGAGAAAATATTAAATTAGTTTTTAGATAAAACACAATTTCCCTTCATATTACAAGAAAGTAAAGAAACCATAGTGTTCTTTGATACGTACTGTCAATATTGTTCTAAAATTTTCTGCACAGCCATTTAATTTTGAGAAATTGTTCCTTATTGAGTGCGACGTTAATGATATTTTGAATCCAAAGTGACTTTGTTTGCATTGTTGCAATGGAAACAAATTGTGTGGAAGTAATTGAAATACCTAGATTTAATCTAGCGCAGCGCATGAAAGACTGTGTATGCTTAAATGGGTCAGCTTTAGTTTTGTTAGTTTCATCAAATTATTTTTGTGTTACATAATCGGGACTACGTTTGCAAATAGTTCTGTCAAATTAGTCGGCCTCGTGAAACAACGTTGGTGCAGATGAGTCCAAGTAGGTGAACACACAGCATAGGTAAGCTGTTGATTCGAAACCCACGTAATTTGTGTTCGTGGCGTGGGGTGCATTCCTAATTCCCCGTGAATTACTCCTATACCCCGATGATTCCGTAACCTCTTGGGCTGACATGCAAATGCGTTCAGTCTATGTTTATAATTGCGGAAGTGAATCCCTAAACCTAGAAAATTAGAACAAGTACCGAGATGGGGCCAATATATACCATGGACAAACATGTAAAGGCACGGGACCAAGATTGAGCTATGCGATGTTTTCTCCAGCGGCAGGTACCACGACCCCAGCGGCAGGCCCTGGTAGGTCTTTAGGCGCCGATAGCAACTGGAGAAATGAAAATGGTTGGGGAAAATGGAAAATCTATCCCAGACTCAAGAGAATAGAACCGAACTTGTTCGTGAAAGTGTGTGCCGTTCTGGAGCTCCACCCGTTTTATTTGTTATTTTCTACGCGAAACTGCATGTATTATCCTTTATGTCTGCGAGAATTTTTCCCTGGTAGTTTATCATTGCATATGCACTCTATGCTCCTGTTTTTTCTCATTTCTCGCCTAGTTTTCTATTATGTTTGTTGTTTCTAGCCATCGTTTTCTATTACGTTTGTTGTTTGTTTTCTCTCACGTGGTATTCTTTGCTGGCGCGTGCGTGCTGTCCGGGCGCCTGTCCGACAGGCACCGCCGCGACGGGGGCATCGCGGCGCAGCGTGGCTTCCTCGGAGAACAGGCCCGCTCGTGCCGGCTGCAGCTGGGGCGTGCGAGCTTCTCCCCAGTTATTGGTAGATAAAATTTCCGCGAAATTCTCCCCAACTATTCCCGTCGGATGCCTGGCGTGGCGGTGCGTGCGCCGGAATGCTCTAATAAAGTGCTAGCGCCGCTAGGCGCGGGCTCAACCTCGCCTGGTGACGAGCGTAGCTCTAGCTAGCACAAAGCCCCTCGGTCGCCACTTGCGCTCGGCGCGTGTTTATTAGATGACATTGTTCCATAAATTGGCTTTACTCGTGTGCGCTCGATGTTCGTTGGGTTGTTCATCATTCGCTGATTACTGAGGTTCGCGTCTGTGTCTTTTGGAAACCGAGCAACTTCAACTTTTGATGATGGCAAATGTGGCAGGTAGTGGAATCACCTCGGGAACGTTGCATCGTTGCCCCTTTTCATGGATATCAGCGATTAGCGATGTTAAAAGAAAACTCGTGGAATACACGCGCTTTCAAATATTGTAAGTGAATTGAATTCAAGCTACTCTTAGGATACCAGAAATGCGGGTCTGTTTTGTGTCGAAAACGTAGCTGGAATCAAAAGCAAACAAACATACGACAGCGTGTACCTATAACACTGCATCAAATGATGAAACTGGTGTGACCTTATGGTCCGTTGCTTCTATATGAATACGTAATTAGTTCGGGCTCGTGTATTCACTTTTAGCTTCCGTTTTGTCTTTTCAGCGTTTCTTCTGTAACAGCAGTGCATTGTGTTGAGGATGCACTTGTTTTCTACATAATAAGCGGAAGTAGTTCCAGAAGGCGAAACGGTTTACGTAATAGGAAGCATTGCTTCTGAGAGAGGAATACGTCCGGAGATTGCTCTCCGAGGTCCGATAAACTGCGAAGCCAACAGAGGAGGGTGGGGCGGTGTGGGAGGAAGGGCGGGGCGGCAGTTGCAAGCGGAAGTGGCTCGGCGTCTTCCCCGCCACAACGCATCTCACGGAAGGGACGCAGCTCAAATTGCTGTAAATCAGCAGTCTTAAAAGCATGCAGTGGCCTTCAGGGAGAAATCGACTTGAGTCAGAGGAGTTGGTTTCTGATCTTCATAACTGGGTAAAGGCAATTTTGTAGGACTTTTGTTGCATAACGTAATCAGTGTTACGTTGCAGTCGTAATATTTCGAACAGAGGTTTTCATTTGCGAGTGTTAATTATTTAAAATTTAACTCGATGTATACTAAAGTACCTCATGAGGTTTAAGCCCCTTTCAAAATAACGCGATTTCAACAGCTACGAAGTAAAGGGAGGAAAAATAGTGTTTGCGAGTTTTTTGTTAGATTTGATATGGAATTTAATTTTTTCACGCGTATATGTCGGATCTTGGACGTTGAGTAAGTTCTATGAAATTTGCTTCGAATATTTTTTTGTCGTTACAGCTATTTCTGTCAGTTAATCTTTACGTCAATATACAATGCGCGTTGAATTGTGCACGAATGTAGCATTGTATTTAAACGTAATTACTGAAAGTACGAATAGATCATTCAGTACATTTTAAATAATTGACGTGTTTTAGTCAATGTTCTGGAAGTGAAATATTCGAATCGTTAGAGGTTGTTTAGCAACATACTACTGCATCTCCTGCAGTAATGCATCACTTACGAGCGTCAGCTTTCCTATCTGTCCTGACAATGTCGTAATAAAATTATTTGGGATATTGGGAGGCTCTACCCCTATATTACTCTCTAAATCGATCGTTCCCGCTTCATGTCGCTATTTGATGTTGTTTCTTGCTCATTCATTTTACGTCTACATGCTGAAGAATGCAGAGGTTTTCTTGAATTGCTGGCGCTCAAGGACCCCGCGCAACCACTTATCTGCAGGTTTTCTAACCTTGTGTTACCTACATCAACCTCATACGTGTATTTTCTTTCGCAATTCTCTTCTACGTAATTCTTCATCCGTTCTCTGAAACGTATTTTACAGTTAGTTATTAAACGTATTTGTATCCAGCAGCACGCCTCATCACATCAATCCTCCCGCACATTAAGTGCGGCCACCGTAATTCGTGCATCAGTGAAATATTCAATAATCTGCTGTTCACATTAAATTCACATCCCATGAGCTGTTATCCCTTTCGTCCTTTCCATTTACGTTGTAAATAGAGCATTTTTATGATTTTATTATTTAAACTTTCCTTCTGTTCTTTTCTCATTTCTCTCTCAATGTATTTCTGGCGTCTCAGCTTGTCAGCAGCTCTTTCAGTTCTCCTCGGAATTCCTCTCTCTCCGTGCGAGCCGCTGTTTTCTTTGTGCTGGCCCCGGCGTTCCGTGTGGCTGCCCCCCCGCCCGCTTCCGGCCCTCAGCCTCCGGCGATGGGGCCTCGCGGGTCTCGCTGCCACTTGTTCTTTCGTTTTGGGCCACCTGCGTCGGTGCGCGCGCCACTCGCTCAGTCGCCGCGCCGCGCCGCACCGCTCCTTCGCCGGACGCGCAAATAACTGTATAAATATTTAATTTTTCATTAAACATTCGTTTGTCTGTTTCATCCGGGGAGCGCCGCCGCGCCGGAGCGCGATGTGCTCTGACGGGTCTGGGCTGCGGGGAGGTGAG
Source organism: Teleogryllus oceanicus (assembly GCA_964035755.1). Lineage (NCBI taxonomy): Eukaryota > Metazoa > Arthropoda > Insecta > Orthoptera > Gryllidae > Teleogryllus > Teleogryllus oceanicus. The sequence continues at coordinate 93,316,702 of CAXIVR010000004.1, forward strand.
GCGGGGAGCGTTTGGAATGGGATGGGCGGCGGCGGGGAGGGGCGCGATGGCGTGGCCGGCAGGCACGGGGCGGGGCGGGGCAGACCGGGCCGGACCGGACAGGGAGCCGGGGCGGCGGCGGTGGGGGGGGGGGGGAGCTTTGGAATGGGAGGCCCGGGGGACGGGACGGTGTGGCCGGCAGGCGCGACGCTGGGCGGGGCGGGCCGGCGCCGGACCGGCGTGGAACGGGTCGATACGCGGCGGAGAGTGAGGATGGCAGTTGTGGGGGGAGGGGAAGGGCTTTTCGTTTCCCGCCACCCGTGAAACACGCCGGCGCGCGCGTGTGCGTGCGTGTGTTTATCTCTGGGGCAGGTGGAGCGTCGTCGGGCGACGCGCAGCGCAAACAGCGACCAGGCGAGTGCTGTGGCGGCGGCGGCGGCGGCCTTGGCGTAATTGCACTGGAAAAGTTCGTTTATGGAGGTGTCCTGGCGCGCTCTCTTTCGCTCGCGACGCGGCGGGGTAAGATGCGCGAGTGGGGTAGTCGGGCTAAATGCACGAGCGAGGGGACGGCGCGGCGTTAATGGGAGATAGGTTTACAACGTGGCTCTGGAATGGGCTTCCTGCTGTTATGCATTGTTCATTCGTGACTGAGCGCGCTTTAAAGTTGTCAGCGCTTAGGAGGAATGTTTCATTCCCAAATTTGGTCGCTGTTTCCTGCGTCCGGTCGCTGTTTTTCGATCTGAGTTAATTCAGTTCAGAAAATTGTAATGTCTTTGTTGTTTGCGTGCAGTAGATAAGGCCTCTAATGAGAAGTTTTATCATATAAGGCGGGTATGATATTTACTTTTGTTTTAGTTTTCGCCCCAGTAGGTTTTTGTCGTGACTGACTATAGCTTTAGTTCTAAATGTTACTTGTTCTCTAGTTGATTTAACTGCTGTTCGATATCAATATGCACATAGTTCTTCGATTTCTCTCTATTGCTCACCAAACTTCTGATATGTTGAAGAGTTCTAAAGGATGCAGGTGAGATGTAAACGGAAACAAGTAGCTCAGAGTACTAACGTGCAATAATTACATGTATAATAGTCGCTTTTAATATATTTTATTTATTCTGTGCACACTTTGATTTACTTAATATGTTGATAACGTTCTTTGTTTCTAATAAAAATTCATTTCTTTGTTTCAGGTGAGATACTCATCGAGAAATAAACTCGCATAATCCTGAGGAAGAGCGATGCATTTGTAACAGTAAGAAAAGTCTACATTTCAGTTTACTGTTCGCAATTTATTTTCATATTTTTCGTAGTTCTAATAGGCAAGAAATACATTATATTTCTAGAAAACAGCTACGTAATTTGAATGGTTTTCTTCTGATATTTTGTGAATTAAAGGAAACAAAACTTTTCATCCTCTCACTCAATACCATGGCATTTTCCTTATATCCTCGTCGTAAATCATAACTATCATCATGATCATCTTCATCATATCTCTAGCCTCTGTCGTGAGCACAAAACTTGACTGCAATAAATAGAGGATGACGCAGACGAAAGGAGCTTCATCATACGAGCTGTCTCGTCATCTCCAGAAGAGGGAAGAAAAATGGGATTTATACCAGGTGCATTAGCGATTATAGCTGCTAGACCAGTGCATGTATTTCGTAGACCAGGAGATCTAGCTTCGAGGGTAGAGGAATTTCATCACTGCTGCTGCTAGGAAAAACTCTTGACATGCGTGGTAATATAGTGCATGTAAGTGTAAATATGTAAGGACAGCAGTGGGTACAACGATGATGAGAGAAAGTTCGCGTGGAGTCCGTGGCTCGTTTGTTAGAGTACTGCACGGTCATAAGTCTGGAAGTGATCGGAAAATTTAATCACATCTACAGCTGGTTTGGCAATGCAAATAATTTAGTGCACAGGAGTGGATTTACCTTGTTATTAAATGTCAGCAGCGCGTTTGCTACGTTTTATTCGTTATTTAATAATGGTGGTAAAGGAGAGAGGGGTAGGGATTCCATAACTCAGGAAGACATGTTGGTGTAACTGTCGGGTTTGTATAGAAATATAGTGAAAATACTTACGATTAATGATGGCGTAGGCTTTGGCGGAGTTTGTATTTATATTCTAAGCTATCTGAGGCGAGCTACTCTGTCGTGGTGGCTGACGTTTCGGCCACTATGCTGTGGCCTTTCTCAAAGCGTACTTTCAGTACTTGAAGCGGCTCGTCCGGATAGTCTGGATAATACTTACTATTAACATTGTGTAACAAACATTTGCGCCTTCTCTGGGACTAAGAAATTTTTTCAACTGTTTAGAATTCCGAACATTTATTGTAATTCATATTTTACAGCAATTTGAATGTTCTTAATTGATAATTAGAGCCCGGATATTTCCTTCAATAAGGCACGCAAAAAGGCATGGAGAAAACGGGTGTAACAAGCCACGAAAACAATGAAAAATACAATTTAAAAGGAATTATTGTAATTCCTTTCACCATTAAAATGTTTCAAATTTCTCTTTTAACTATAAAATCTACATCAGCATTTACCTAGAAGAATTTTGTTGTTGTTGTTGTAATCTTGATTGCACATGATTACCAATCCACCATTGTTTTTTCGCACTCCGTCTATCGGAAAGATTATTTTGTTTCACAACTGAAAATTATTCTTAGAAACACTAAATTTTGGCATGAAGACTACGAATTTGTGTCACTCGCGACGAAGCCTCAATGCTATATACAGGATGCTGTTTTTGACTCCCTTATGAATTTTGGCATGGTTTCGGTGAAAACGCGATTATAATTTTCGTTCTTGTGTAATTGCCAGCTCTGAGAAAGACCGCATAGTGTCATGCATAGAAAGCTCTGTCCTCGAAAGGTGTCGGAGACTATATTCAAAGTTAGGATGGGATTACTCGTGAGCTAACAAAGGCAGTCGGAATCGATGAAAAAAATCCAAAAATCTTGTTTGGTATCGTGTTCCTTTTTCATTTAGATTTTTAACATTTCTTATCTCTGAAGCCCCCACTTGCAGAGAAAGAAATAGCAGCACTACTTTCGTGTTGTTTAGGCTTGCTGGTATGTTTCTTGCTTGATCGAGATCGATGCCAGGAGAAAAAATGAAGATGGAAGAGAAAGGCTAAAATAAGGCAAAATATTGTAAAGAGGCATTGAAGCCAAAGAAGACAAGGAAAGGCAAAATAAACATTTCATAAAACCAACTTCAGAAGTACGGTATAGTGATATCTATTGCTAAATCTTAAAATATTAACAAAAATAAATTGTCATTTTGCCAAACTTTCTGTCTCTGTTTATAATATTTAAAAATGAATTTATACATTTAAAACATTCTGCAATATGTGGAACTGCATGTTATTTCATGTCTGAATACCCTAGGTGTCTTAATTTGCTATTGATTTCCATTTCCATTTTGCCTCTTTTTACGGGTTTATATCTATCTCACACTAACTCTTTCCCTTTCATCTTAGGAAGATCCCTTTCATCTTAGGAATTAAATTTTGAAATTTTTTATTGCAACATATCATATTTAAACTTTCAATTATAGAACATTTTGAATATATTTGTTGAAGCATTTACTTCAATAATGTAAAAAGTAAATATTTCCAGTAAAATTCTGGTGAACATTTCAAGTGGTTTCTTTGTCAAAATGGGTACAGTTTGGTAGTTTGTGGTTGGCCGTGATTTCTTAGTGCCTCCACGGTAAGGCGCGGGCATGTCGACTTAGCGCTGCAGTCCCGTTTCTGAGTGCGAAGGCGTTTGCAGCTGATGAATATGCACCCGAAAATAAATATTAATCAGCTCACTTTCAGAGGCCGTCCGTGTGTTCCGTAAGGCGCCTAGTCGTTCTGCTGCTTAGCATAAGGCGCCCTTTGCATCGTCTACTTTTTTTCTTTATTTTCCTGTTCGGTTTGAGATGCAGTTTTATGTACGTGTAGTGCCTAGAACTGCAATTCAGTTGTAGTTCACTGTATTTGGTTGTCGCGAATTTTAAGCAATTTGTGACGTATGCATGGGAATTGTCGCATCTTTTGGAAAATGAAAAAACTCTTTTGTTCTGGGTGTTGAACTCTTAAAACTGTTGTATGGCCGAGTATCATCCTTGCGAAATACACTTGTCAGAGCATTTATGTGTAATATTTTGGATATTACACATAATCGGCGCCGATCACTCGTAATGTAGGTCGAGTCGAATGTGCCCAATTTCTGGATTGGCAGAAATGCCTTGTTCTTGTACGGGTATCAGTGGTGATGTACAAAGAAAAAAGTAATTGGATTTATTTCGGCTGTAGATTGTACAGTTTAATAGTATTTAATAAACTTTGCATTAGTGTTCCTTTGTTTGGAAAGCTGCACTGTGCTTCGGGTCTCAAGTGCACGACACGCTCCTTTCCCGGAAATTCCATCAGAAAGGCCTTTCGCAAGACATTGCCTGTGAGTATCCAAGCACCTTCAACCTCCCCCGGCGGCGAAGGAGCAGAATACGGTCTGCGTCGCTAACGCTTACCGTTCGGGGAGTGCGGTGGCCGGTGGCCGTCGTGTCCACCGCGGGCGGGCGCTTGGCCGGGCCGGGACCCCTCCCCGGCGGCCGCTAACTCGGGCGGGTGCTTGGGGCCGCGCTGGGCTGCAGCTAGTAACGAGGGAGTGGACATTTCTCGCAGCCGCTCCGGAGGACGCGCCCGATCACCCCGCCGCAACTTCGCCTCTCGGGGCGGCGAGGGCGGGGCCGGTGCCGTGTGCTGAGACCAGTCAACACATGCACATGAGCTACTTCTGGTCGACTAGCCGAGTCCGCGTGGTTTGCAGGGAACTTTGAACCCTTCTTTATTGAATTTTCACTTTCCTTCAGCCCTTCAGAGAAGTGGGAAGTTGCTGGTTGGTAGTGAGCTAGGGCGAATCTGCGGACAACGGCTGGCAGAGTTCCTTTAAAAGGCCACGAACACGAGTATTTCTTATTGGTAAATGCATTTGTAAAATCCTGTTGGGTACGAGTGACTGAAATTAATAATTTCATACTTATTTTACCAACATTGTTACATTCTTCGTGCAATTTATTCATGCCATTTTTAGATATGGATTACTCTCCACAGATTTCTTCTAACATTGTAACTGCTCTTAATGTTATCAATAAAAGTACGTAATCGTTATCCAATGTGTATTTTGATATCAATAATTTGATTTCTTGTTGTTGTTTATTTCCATGCCATTCCTTCTGTATGTTGGAAACACACTGGATGTAATAATACTTAGGAAAGTGTCATATTAGTGTTATTTTCGAACTTTAATAATGATATTGCTGGAAGTGAAGAAACCCATAATTGCTAAGTGAAAAAGAAAAGAAACTACGGCAGGAGGCTGTCAGAAGTACTATACATTGTTTTGAAATTGACAACGAAATGTTATTTCGACTCCGGCTATTTTTTCTACCCACTGACTTCTATTTTATTTATTTAGGTCCGAAATTGCAAGTGGTCTGAGTACTGTTGCGTAATATTTTCTCGTTTTAATTTAACTCTTTGCGTTAATACGCAATTGTTCGCAAATAATTATACTTTCGAACATATGTTTCCCGGGTAAATGCGGTACAACAAAATGCTAGGGGTTGTTGGTATGGAACGAGGTCGGAGGGGCCAGGTCCAGAGTGGGTGGGTGAGGTATCGAACTGCAGATTGTTTGCCGACCCCTGCTACTGTTGACCGAGTGACGTAATCGCGCGAGCAAGCGGGCAGACGCGCGGGCGCGGACGGACGCGGAGGCGCCAACGCGTGGCGATGCTTCCACTCCTGGCCCGCCCCCACCCCCTCCCGCCCCCGCCTCCGCCCCGCTCCTTCCGCCCGGCCCCCGCCCCCGCATTCTCCCCCGCATCCGCCTCTGCCCCGCCCCCGCATCCCCAGTCCCACCCCCCCCCCCCGCCCGCCCCGCCCCGCCCCGCCTCCGATCCCGCCCCGCCACCGCCCCTGACCGTTCTCCGCGCGATGTTGACCGAGCGCGCAGCTCCGTGTTGACGCGCACTCACCGGGCCTGCTTCCGAGCGCGGCGCGACGGTCCTGCTGTGCTCTCTTTCCTCGGCGCCGGCCACTGGCCGCCGAACAGGTGGGGCGCTGCTGGACTGTTGTTGCCCATTGTTCCCAACGAGATGTGAAGATTGGTATTCTTGTGATGCTGGTCTTGGGTTACTTGTGAATCGTTGTTTTATGAAATTAAATTGGTCAGTGAAGGCGAATTTTGTACTCTGAGAAATGTGGTTACTCGGCCCCCTGGAAATCTGGTTATTTGTGGAATCATCCGAAGCTTTCAAATGGGTCGTCGTGCCGGATTAACTTTTCATATTGTTGTAGTATCGTATCAAATAATACTTCGTGGTTTGTTTTTGAATGCTCACAAGTGTGTTAGGATTTCTTTTCAACATTGGAAAATTAAATCAACGATAAGAACCCCTACAAGAGGCACCCAACTGAATCTTCACATTGTGAAATCACTGTGGTTGCCACCAATGTAATAGAGCAACAAATAATATTTGTATTTCACGTCTTTATCAGCATTTCTAGGCACTGAAGTTAGTGGCTAAACAATGTTTGCTGACGAAATACAGCTGTTTCTTTGTTTCCGTGATGGCTACCGTTGCGGAAAATTTCCCTGTTCCAGCTGCTTACCTGCTCAAGTGCGTGATACGCTTTGGAAGCTCTTGCGTCGGACTGTGGATCGTTTATGCTCGATGGTCGCGTCTTCCTCCCGTAGCTCTTCTCCCTCAGTTCCGCCTTGACTGCCGGGAGGTGGGACTGCGTCAGTGTGCGCTTTTTGTTAGCATTAATTCGGCGTTTATCGCCCGAACAATGCTCGAGAAGACGGAGAATTGTTATCGTGGTTACGCCTCGTATTAACTGCTCGCTCCGCCGTAAATTGATGGTTGAAGGGTTCCGGTTTATGCTCGGCGTACGGCATACAAGATAACATGGTAGGTGGCCCATGCATCAAAAGCGTCACGAAGCGGTTGGGTTGCGGGAGATGAGGACGCGCGAGAACAAAGGACGTCGGAACAGAGGAGTGAAGAGGCTGAAAGTGAATAAACGACAGTCAGAGGCGGCAGGTGGAGCCACATATCGAACTTGCTTACACCACCTGTGCACTAGAGTGATGCAAATTTAATCAAATGACGAGTGGCATGATAGAACGTGCGATGGACGAGTGCTGAAGAACGTAAATGTGTCTTTATTCGTAATAGATGTAATTATATTTTGCTTATGTGGTTGTTCTTATATAGTTTGCTTCGTATGTTATTACTTAAATTATTGTTTGGTTATCAAATCTTTATTCAAGTATTGAAGACCCAGTCAAAGAATTAATTTCAGTGTAGAAATGAGTTTTGGGGATTGCCTTGTAGTTCCTTTTGAGATGAAGTATATTGACATATTCGATTTGTTTTCTATCTGTGGTGTTTCAAATTTCGTGGTCAGAATTTGTATTTCCTGTAACCAGAGTCATCAAATTTAGTGATTAAAGAGGAAAATTATTCTGATTTCTAAAGATTCCGCAAAAATGAGTCAACAGTAAATTAATCTAAACATCTGTTTTTTCTATGGTGATTTCTTTGAAGCCTACAAATGTGTCCTTGGTTTGATAGGTTATTAGGAGGTCGGTGTCGCGCTTGTCATTATTTTAGTACTCTCGTAAATCTCTTTTCGCAGCCGTTTCGAATCGGTTCGGCGAGAACGACTGCGATGCATCTCGTGACAAACACCCTCCCCACACGCCGTGTAAGATAGAGCGAGGCTCGAAATGGAGAGTCCGCTAAGAACATATCGCGGGCCTTCGCTGCAGCCTCGGGAGTTGGTTCCGAGGCGTATTTCGGGAGCGGACGACGTGCGTTGATGTATTTCCTCGATCCGGGCGCGCGCCGCCGCCGCCGCCTTCGCCGTCTGTCGTGAGGCGGAGGCCGGCACCGCCTGCGCCATTTGCCATGGGCCCCGCCGCTGCTCGCCGACGTCTTCTCCGCCCGGGAGGGGTCCCCCTCCCGCCTGTCCGCGTCCCCCCGACCACCCCCACCTCCGCCTTTCCTTCCCCTGGACCTCCTCGCACCGCCTCACCCCACCCACACCATATTTCATCCGCGCGAAATTCCGCGCTGCCAAGGTCGCGTTGCCGTGCCCCGCGAATGCCACTCCTCGGTCGCTCGGGTTCTGTCGCGAAATCGCGAATCGTTGCCCAGGAATAGGTGAGGAGGGATGTGACGGTGCTTGAGTATCCTGCGTATTTGATATAAATGGGTGGTGTATTTTAATTCAATTTGTTGTTGTTTATTTCACTAAGACTAAGTAAGTCTTACTTTTATGACTTTTCTCTTGTTCAGCAATTAGTTGCTTTATAAAATTAGAAGAGGTCAGTTTCAAAATAAAATAAAAGAAGCTATATTCGTTTTCATATTAGGCTCGTTAAGTCTTGTTACAAAGCTCCCCAGAAATTATCCATCGAAACAGTCCAGTGATAAAAGCGAATGCAGTGTAAAAACAATTGGAAAGTTTGGTTTGAAATGAGGCAGAAAATGAGACGTGAAGTCATCACAAAATTTTTGTGCGGTTCATTGCTTAATTCTAATTTGGGTTTTACTTAATTGTGCATTTCCGCATCCCAATAAGTCGTGTTTTTTTTCTGACGACTGTCACGTGTAGACATTAATGCGAGAAACGATGTAATTGTCATAAGTATTTTCGAGCATTACCATTTCACAAGGTCAAGCATATTCACCAATAGACCGGGCGGAACCAACCGGTGCTCCAAATCCTCTTTGGTTGGCTGGAGAGAGGCACTTGTGCGTTGAGACTGGTGCCGCTTCTACGGCGAGGCTCGCGGACCGGCGGCGGCAGTGGGATGTATTCCAATACTCACGGCACGTGCATCCCGGGAGAGCGGCGTCGCGGAAATCAGATTTGGGCTCTCGTCCGCTTCGTCTACCCCATCCTGCTCCGCCTCTCGCGACCGACCTCGGGCCGCAGGGACTGTCGCTGCTCCGGCCCTTCTCCTCTTGCCAACTCCTCGCGACCCGTGTCCTGCTCCAGGCCTCCCAATGCAGCGTCTCGCTAGGGTGTCGTGGCCGAGGGTGGCAGACGATAACTAACAACTTCATCCAAAAGGTTCGTGAACGAAAGGTGGCCAAAAAACTTAAGTTCTGGAGGTAGAGATGTGTCGGGAGTTGAACGCAGGCTGTAGATGTTAAATTGAACGCTGTAAGAAGTGTACCCGTATGTTGTAGACTACGTGTCCTTGTACTTCTGCTGCAAGAATTTAAAAAAAGAAACATGTGCTGTTTCATTGTTGATGCTCATTGGGGACTTTTGTGTTTGTGCCGGGAAACGAGTAGCAGGATCTCGAAAGCCCCCACTTCCCTTCCGCTGACCTCGCATACTCTCGATCTCCCTTTCGCTGAGCCCGGCCGCGCCGCTGATCGCCTCTTGTTCGCGGCGCCTTGCACGTTCCTCATCCCGCCCTTTCTCGTTCCCCCGAGCGCAAGGCGGCTCCCCGGCGCAGGCCTTGCCCGGCCCAAGTGCCCGCTCTTCGCTTCTCGCCTTCGCGCGCCCCCGCCACGCGCCGTCCCGGGGCTCCTTCGCGGTTTAATTACACTACCGACGGCCCAGTCGGGCGCGCGGTGTGGTTCCTGAGGTTCCGGCCCCGGCTGGGGCTAGTCCTGGCCCCGCCTACTCCCCCGCCCCGCCCCTCCGGGCCCCACCGCGCCACGCCGGCGAGGTAGCGCCGATAGCTTGCCTCCGCCCCCCTCGCGCGCAAGTTATGGGAGTTGGAGCCTCCTTTCGGGGGGAGGACGAGAGAAGCGGGAGCTATCTCGTTTCCGGAGCGCCGGAAAATTTCTCTTTCGCGGAGTCCGCGAAGCGCCGCTCTTCCGGAAGTTCCTTGGGGTGGGCGTAAGGGTCACTGGCTTTGTGCGGAGCGCGTTTGATGCGAAAATCGGCATCTCGGCCCGGCCCGGCCCGGCCCCGCCCCGGCCCCGGCCCGCCTCGCGGCCGCGACCGCTTCCGCCAAGTTGCGCGTGATGAGCCGCGCCGTTGCGAAGTGCCGACTTCAGCGGGTTGCCGCAGAGGCTTTCTTTGGGACCAACCCTTGTGATGTAGCGGTGAAATGTTTTTCCTTCGTTCCTTTTCTTAGTTTTGGCAGTTGATTTTGTAATCAATATTAATCGCCTCCTCTTCTTTGTCCATTATGTCCCCACCCCCGCGATGAGATCTGTGTGTGTTGTTCAGTGTTATGAGAATTCATCAGTTTTAAAACATTATGGTTTAAGAACTGTCGAGTAATAATCCGAGTTTTAAAAAAAATTTAAATGCATTTTATGTCTCTAAACAATTGAAGGGAACATACAGATTGCTGTCAGTATGTTTACTCCTTTTGGCTTTTTAAATACAATTACTCTTTCTGTTTTCAGGACGTTTTAAGGGTTAGAAAACAGCGAGTGCAACGTTAGTATTTCGACGAATAGTAGCTTTTGCGTTCAATGAAATGCGTTTTTAATTAATGTGTTTTGCCATTTGTGAAGCCAGATCATTTTCCATTTCCTTTCCCATCTTTGGAATCAGTAACTGTATTATACGTTATTTCGGCCCCTTAGCATTTGCCCTCCACGATAGTTTCTCATCCTCCTGCTGGAGCGGGTTGGCAGCAACGGGAGGCTACGGCTTTTACAGCCGCTGGAGCGCGGGGCTTCGTTTCCAGCACCCCTTGCCCCGCAAATAAAGCAAAGCGCTGCGCTTTCGCCTGTTGCGAGTGCGCGTCGACGCCCTCGCCCTCGCCCTCGCCCTCGCCCTCGCCCTCGCCCCTGCCACCGCCCTCCCACCCCAAACCCAACCCCCTCCACCACCCTTCCTCTGCAAGCTGAATGGCCGCCGCCACCCCGCGATCACCGGCCCCCGCCGGCACGGCGGCGACTCTCGGGTTCTGCAGCCGTCGTCGTGGGTTGGCTTCTTGTAGAATGTGGATGCTGTGGAGTGAAGGCGAAATACCTACAAAGGGCGTTTCATGGAAATATTAAAAAAAATATTTTTATACGTTTAGCATGTGCAGATCTATTGACATTTAACTGTTTATGATATTTAAAGCCTTTCAGTTCAATGGATTCTAATCTAAATGGCTTTTAAATTCAGAGTATAAATAGCAGTAGTTAAATGGTCATTTCTGTGTAAAACTATAAATGGCTACAAATATTCATTGTGACTTTCACAAACATACATAATATTTTTGTGTGGAAAATATATTAAAAACATCGGCAGTGACAGACAAACAGAAACTTTCAAAATGCCATGATTTTACAAGACTGTAAAAACCCGGAAATTTGAGGTATCGAATCCTGAATAACAAGTATTCCTCGTGTGTTCAGTGAAGTGGGTATAAAAAGAGACGAGACTGATTTTGTAGACAGTAGAACTTTACCAACCAGTAGCAAAAATACCATTTTCTCTGCAGTAGACATCACTATTAACAATTCTCGAGTAGGAAACTTTTCAACAGAATTATTTGCCCGAACTTTTAGTTCTAATTATGCAATATGATACCGTATATATGCGCGCTTTTCTAGCCAATCTGAACTACAGTGGGGGCGATCGCTGATGATGGTTTACATCTTTGGGCCAGAAACTGACGCTGCATTGCCTGCATTCGAAATGACAGGAATGGAAAAACGTTGTTTTGGTAAATCAAAAGCCAATGCGGTTTATTGGTTGGTGCTTTTTATTCTCCCCTGCCTAATGGCGTTCGTTTTCTTTAAGGGTTGTTTTTTGTTACCAGAACATTTCCCTTTTTTGTAAACAGTTTCATTTCTCGTTCACCTGTACTACTTGTGCTGGTGCCTGCTGAAAATGTTGATGGCGACTGTTGGCCCTGGAGACCCAAGTGCATGGCTCTCTTGTTAACCTTCACATACTTGCTCTGTCATGAACACAATAATGCTCGTCCTACCTCTTCCTGTTTCATTTTATGCGTTTTGTATATTGTGGCAGTATTTTTATAAGTAATTTATCTTCCATCTGCTAAGAGAATGTTTCTTTTTTAGATTGTACAATATCGGAACTATCTGCTTCGACACCATGCTTGCTATGTGCTGATAAATCTTTTCCCTTCCGCTCACGTTTCGGTACCTTTGCACAAAGTGTATGGACACTGATCTTACCGAAAATTAGCATCAATGTCTCGAAAATTCTTTCTTTTAATGTTCAGACATTCTTATGAATTTTTCACTAAACTGAAAGTTAACTCTAGGAGGAGTTCCATGTGCACATGATCTTATACATGACTAGATCAGTCTCAGACTAGTAATGTGAAAATGAATTATCTTCTTTCGATGTCATCGATGTAAAAGCTGCTGAATTCGAAGGCAATCGCATTGCTGTGGGTTGTAAGCACGAATCCTGCAATTTGGCATAGAAAGCAAATGCAGATCATAATATAATAACATACAGATATCGAGACTTACACCAAAAATTAGTACTGTATCTTACACATCTAAAGGAACAATTATAAATAAATAAATAAATAAATAAATAAATACTTCCGAGGATACTGTACACATTTTTATCTACACTGTATCGTGTAGGCGTAACTACAAATTATTGTATTTGAGCTGTGATTTACGTTAATTGTTGTATACTATCCTGCTCAATTGAGCGACCTCTTAACATGGAGGTCACCGAGCATTTCTCGATACAAAACATTGAGCAGACTATTAGATTCGCTGGCTTTGAAATTTTTAAGCAAATGTAGTCGTTGTGGACAGCGGTCTGCGAAATGTAGCATTGACGCTGTTTGCATGAAAACTAAACGTGAGCAATTTGGAAAAATGTAAAACCTAATCTAGCGTGTTGAATTTTAAAATATTTGGTAACTGTTGTTTGCGGTTTCCATGATTCGTTATTTTAATTTGGTGCGAGTAGGTTTGGACATCTGTTTAAATCATAAGTCATTCGTTCGCTGTAGCCCAGTGAAGTCGAGACTTATCTGCTATTATGCCGCCAACCATGTCCCGGATATACCAGGAGCACCATTAGAAATACGGCATACATGCTTGGAATTTCCATTGGAGGACACGTTGAGTCTTGAGCGCTTGACCTTCCGAAACGGAGGCAAACGGGAGGTCTCCCCGCCTGCAGACGCCTGGGAATTTCCCTGGCAGTTGCCCACCGCCGCGCTCGCTACCTCCTCCTCCTCCTCCATGTTGGTGTGCCCCGCGGTGCCGGACTTCCCTCACGTAATTCCAATTTCGCGCTACCCCGAACCGCATCGCTCTGCCTCGACCCGCCTCAACCCGAATCGTCGCCATCCGCCTCCCCCGCCCTGCTCAGACCCACCATTCTTCGCCCCCCGCCCTGCCCCGCCCTGCCCTGCCCTGCCCTGCCCTGCCTTGCCCTGCCTTGCCCTGCCTTGCCTCCTGCCTTGCCTTGCCTGCCTTGCCTGCCTTGCCTTGCCCTGCCTTGCCTTGCCCTTGCCCTTGCCTTGCCCTGCCTTGCCCTGCCTCCCCCTGCCTTGCCCTGCCTTGCCCTGCCTGCCTCTTGCCCTGCCTTGCCCTGCCTTGCCCTGCCTTGCCCTGCCTTGCCCTGCCTTGCCCTGCCTTGCCTTGCCCTGCCTTGCCCTACCTTGCCCTGCCTTGCCCTGCCTTGCCCTGCCTTATCCGATCCGAACGGTCTCGTCCCGACTCACCCCACCCCAACTGATTTCGCCCACGCTTTTTTCAGTACCTCTCCTACTCGCTCCCACCCTACTCCCTTTCACCTCATCCTTCACTTTCCAGCATCTCTCTGCCTACATTCTTCCACTCTGCTTCTCCGCTCCTTTCCACACTCGCTCCTTGCTACTTCTCTTCTATTCATCTGCACACAGCACAGAGTAAAGAATTACCTCTTAAGTTTATGCACACAGCATTCAACTGGGATACCTTGGGATGAATGCGCTGCCGCCTTTACTCCTCCAAAGGCGGCTGGAAGAGAGAGGCGTCCGGGAACGAGTCACGAAGCTTGGCCTAAGCATCGGGAGAGGGCTGCCAACGGGGAGATGGAAAAAAATATCACCCTACAATTTATCTCAACACAACTTGACAATTTTTTTTTTTTCAGTTTTGAATTTGAATTTTGTAGTGTTAATTCAGCCATTATTTTCCAAAATCTAATAGTACTTTACATTCCGGAACAACTGGTTTAGAGTTCTCTTTATTGATTGTGGCGTAATTATATTACATATTATGTGAATTAATTTCCAAATGATGCCAGAGGTTCCGCAGGTTTTTGTGGCTGTAATGTGGTTGCCAAAACCGCCAGGGACTACAGACTTGTGAAGAAATAAGAACGTCAACAACACCACATCAGAATTCCCACAATTCTACAAAATTGTGTTATTTGAGTGTATTGTCTCCCAGCTCGTGCTCACTGCGAGCTCACTGTGTGTGCGTAACATAGACTAATACTTATTTTCTCTTGTCGAGGGACATTGGTTCTTAGGCATGAATTTATAAGATACGTGATAATTCAATTTTGGCGCAATTTAGCCACTCTCGACCTTCTTCAATTTTAAACACGCGTAAAAATATTCGACCACAAACTCCACGTAATCTTTTTTTTTTTTAATTGTCGTATGGAATTTAGGAATGTTTCGTAAAACCTCATTGTTCACATTTAGCTTGTACTAAAGATGATCACAGCATATTATTTCACCACCTTCACCGCCTACAACCTCTTCGCATCTCCTGTTTGCACATATTCTACGAGTTTGGAGACGATGTGATGTTCGGACCGCTTACCTTCCAACTTTTGTGTGCCAGGGTTCAAATCTCGACCGATCCATGAAAAATGAGGACAAAGCGGGATCTGGGTTTCTCCCGTTTCTCCTCTCTTGCATTTAACCAGTGCTCTATTATTCAAATCATATCAACATTGTCATGACTTGTCCATCAAACCCGTTTATTGTATTTGTAGCCGAAAAGGCTGAAGTAAATAGTATCATAATAAAAATCAATATGCCTTGAGTTGTTCTTCTGGCAATAAAAGCATCGCTACTGCGTCCGCTGGAATTTTTTAAGGGGCAGAGGGCTGGTGAGCGGAGAACGCAGGAGCACCCCGGAGAGCAGAAGCAGTAACACTGCCACCGTGACAACGCTCACGTGGCATTTTCTGAAAATGAAGGCCGGCTGGGACCGCTGGGTGGCGGCGGGCGCCAGACGGCACGGTGCGGCGGGCGCAGAGCTCGATTTGCGATTGGGGGCCCCGGGGGCCGGCCTTGCCCCGCGGCCCCTTGGGGGGGGGGAGGGCCGGGCGGGGGGCGCAGCTGCTGGTCCAGCGCTGTCAGTCTGCGTGCGAAACAACGGAAGAAGTGAAGTCGCAAATAAAAGACCGAGCAGTGGAAGAAGGGCACTCTCATTTAAATAGCATTCGCATTTGAATCGCGCGTGTTCGCTTGCATTAGGTTTCGGGAATTATCGTTTTGTGTGGAAATTCCGTGTTTGTTTTTATTTTTGAATGACATTGCTGTCGTAATTTGAGGCATGGGCATACGTTTCCGCTTGCTCTACTACTTCAATTTTCACTTATCGACTTGCATACGACTTCGGATTGTCGCGTGTGTGAATTGCGACAGAAATATTGATGAAGCCTAGAAAAAAAGCAGAATGATATAGCTTTGCTCGTGGCGGCTACATTAGTTTTTCCTACATTCTCCGAGCAGAGAGAAAACAAAGACTTGAATAATGAGTATGCAGTAACTTGAGTAATCATCCAAATAGCGGAAAGCCTGTAATGGTTTGAAAAAATTGCTTCGACGATTATTGATGTTAATAAGCAATTACCTTAAGAACATCGGGTTTGATTACAATAAAACATTTCAATCGTGAATTTACCCACTAGAAATTGAGAACTCCTGCAGTTTATCAGATTCAAGCAAGTGCTTGCTGATTCCGCTGCTCAATCAGATGAGGTCGCGCGCTCTTGTCTGTGCCCTATTTCACGTTTTCTTCTGATCCGCGCTGGATGCGTCCACTCTCGCTCTTTCTATGCCGTCATCACAGCGTCCGCTGGCGCCT
This sequence comes from Teleogryllus oceanicus, assembly GCA_964035755.1. Lineage (NCBI taxonomy): Eukaryota > Metazoa > Arthropoda > Insecta > Orthoptera > Gryllidae > Teleogryllus > Teleogryllus oceanicus. The sequence goes on from CAXIVR010000004.1 coordinate 93,332,754, forward strand.
TTGGCAAAGTGATCGCACGTCCTCGCCGGGGCGGTGCGGGGTCGAGGGAGTGGGGGACAGGAGTGTGGGGGGCGAGGGCTGCCGCGGTGACTGTCGAAGCGTCCGTCGTGGAGAGGCGAAATGTCAGCGCGGAAATATCTCCCTGGCGCCACTCCTGCTCCTGCTCCGGCGGAGAAATCCGACACAAGAAACAGAAAATAGACGTATCGCTATTTTTCACTCCAATATTCTTGCGCCGGGGACTCTGAAACTTCTTTGCCAAGGTAATTCGCTGTTGGCTAGTCGACTGGGATTCATACTCTTGCAGAAAGTCACCCATTGGCGACCGGCTCCTGTGATCGATAGTTTTTCGTGGTTTCTCCGATCAACACCACGCGAATGCCGGAGCAGTACTCTAACATAGGTACTTGTCCGCGCGCGATATTTCCTTCCTCTTCCTGGTCCTCCCTTCTCCCTGTACTTACACAAGCCACGCGCGTTGGGAGACCAGTCGTGAGCTTAGAGATTAACCCGGCTGGAGCGGTGCCCCGCTGGTGGGAGATACCTGAATGGGAAACCCCCCTAAGCTGACATGGAGGTCGGCGCCAGATCTCACCTTGCGATGGGGGAAGAACGCCACCACCAGCACCTCCTCCTCCTCCTCCTCCTCCTCCTCCTCCTCCTGCTGCTGCTGTAATAATAATAATAATAATAATAATAATAACAATAATAAGTATTATTATTATTATTATAAATATGTGCTTCACTTACGGGAAAAATAATCATTGTTGACGCGCTCGAAAACACGAAATAATCATTTACTCATCGTCGATTATTTGGTACGGCGTACAAGCACTTGAATCCTGTCTGGAGTACCTGATCGTTCCAGATATTAAGGCAATCAGAACGGGGTTCTCCTTATGTCAAGTGCTGCGTCTTGAGGCCATTACTTCTACAAATTCTATAAGTATTCTTACAAGAGCGGTGGACCGTAACTAACTTTTTGCAGCCAATGGAGTGCAGTTGGCCGGCGAAGAATCGCGATGTTCTTAACTCAGCATTCGTATTTCGGTACATGAACGCACTTGAGAAGACACCTATGGAAGAAAGCCTCCGGAGGAAGAGGCGAAAGGTCGGCCTGTATTCAGCGCTCGCTTCCAACTGGTCGGACCGGTTGCGCGCTTGGAAACGTCTCATTGTGTGATCGATTTTCTATACGGTTGCCTATCGCAGTGGAGATACAATAACATGACAGTTGAATCCGTGGTGCATTAATTTTCCTGTACATGACATTTCGATGAGAGTCCCTGACGCAGATGAATGGAGAATTTAGGAATACTCGTGTGTTTAGTGGCTGTGTTTTTATTTTAACAGTCCTACTTGTTTGTCTTCGCGAAAGTAAATTTATAACACTTCTTCATTGGTATTCATGCCACTAGAGTTTCTTGTTTATTGCTCCATTACACGATTCATGTAATGGTACTAAATTAACATAAGAAAATGGTAAAGTAATTTAAAGTAATATTAGGTTTTAGTTTAATTATATTTAGAATTATTTTTTAAATTTAATTTAGGTCGCTCTTCAACTTTTCGGTCATTAGCGACCAATTGTTGAATTATTGTTTGCTTATATGTTAGTTTTTATATCCTACCCATACGAATAATATAAGAATATTCACGTTTTTTTATGAAACGGACTCGAGCGTGTGAAATTAAGGTCTTTTAAAGTGTGAAAGCTGTAACTAATAAGGGAGACTCAAGACGGATTTCTAAACATTGTTTCTGTAATATTTGAAGTAAATTCCGTTAAGTCGCCTTAAATTACAAGTAGAAATTGCTACCATGTTCATGGCAAGGCTATAACCGATCGATACAATTCCAATTTCATTCAAAGCACATGCAGATAAGTGATTCGTCTGGCAGAGTTAGGAGCGCTCGCGCACTCACGACCCCACAGTGCGAGGGGAGCCGTGCTAGGCGGCCCCCTGCCTAGCGTCGTGTCCGCGTGGCGCTCTAATATTCCTATTTATACACATAGAAACCGTGCGGGTGACGCGACGTGTCCTGGGCGGATGCGGGCGCGGCGCGGCGGGGCCAACCGGGGCCAACCGGGCGGGCGGTGCGGCGGCCGTCCGCCCGGGCCCGCTCGGCCTCCGACCGGCCCCATGCATATTAATGGTTGTTGGACGGGGGTGGCGGTGGCGGCTGCGGGCGCTGGCGCTGGCGCGACGGCCCTCGCTCCCTCCCGCCCTGGCCCGGCAGCCATATTTTTTAACGCGTCAGGCGGAGCTGCACTCGGTGGGGGTTGGGAGCGCTTGCACAGGAAACGCGCGCGGACTGCAGTTGAACGCGAGTAGGAGGCCGGTATGTGGCCGCGACTGTGGTGGGAATTGTGATGTTGTAAGAGTGGACCGCCAGTAAGTTGTTGCTTTTTCATGACGCATTTAAAAAATCACTTTTGTGCAATTTCAGAGGGGACTTTTACCGAGAAAAGGTAACGTGGCATGAGTTGGGCAATTGACCTAGAAAGTGAAAATAGTATAATAGCTGGATTTTTTATTATAGTTATAAATTTTGTATACGTGTTTTTCTGAACATCACTGAAACCATGAAATACAATATATGGTAAGATATTAAATCGTCAATATGCTCTGTTTATCCGCAGGGTTTTGTTGTTAATATCAATGTAATACCTACTGATGAGAGATGTTTCTGGAATATACTATCAGTTTGTGATAAATGTGACAGATAGTTACCGTGGAAAAGATTCAAGTGACAGACAGTGGAAAAGAATCAAGTGTCAAATAGGCCAACCTAAAGAAAAGTCGGTAATCATGCGGGATGCACGTCATAGATTGAGAGGATCGTTTGAACTACAACAACAACAACGTCAATATTGAAAACTGTCCATCGAAGCGGTGAAGTCTGCCCTCCGCCCACGCTTTCGCCGCGGGCGTTATATCGCCTCAGTGAATCACCTCCTCGCCCTCTTGTGCGCTTCTTTCAACCTGTCCGCCGCGCCACCCGACGTAGCACTCTCAAGGCGATCCGCGTCCAAGGTGGGCTCAGGCTGGGAGGACGTCCATACGCACAAACTGTGCGCTGTGTTTGCTTCTCTTCGCTTTAGGGCGGCTTCTGTCGGAAGAGGCGTAACAACACGCCACCGTCTTTGAACTTGGAATAGTATTGAGAAAAGTCCTTCAGATTCATTTGTATTCTCTTACCGATACAATCGGATTCATTTTACATTGATTCTAGTGTTTTGTTAACATTTTTTGTGCTACAGTAGCTTCATTGATTTCTGGTAATGTTAATACTTCACTGATCAAGAGAGCTCCCGTTTTCATACACAAACACCACGAAGGTGTATTTTTCGCAGCGGTTCAAAAAGTCGGTTCTACATTATATTTTCTGCGTCCGTATTAAAAATATATTGACTTCGATGTCAAAATGCTTTCGGATGAATCGCGGCGTGTCAAAACAGCAGTAGCTTGAATGCACGTCCTGCAATCAGAGAACGCCTCACCCCTTGCGCCTGTTTTCCTCCCGCGCTGTTACGACCTGGCGCGTCGGCCGCCGGGTCTTCGGAGCCTCTCCCCGGCGTGAGGGGGCCGGCGCCTATTCAGGGCGGCGATCTCGGCTCTTGTCCCCGCCCGGAGCAAGCACAATGCGACTGCGGTGGCGGAGCACAGAGTTGCGGGCGAACAGCCAGTTCCCCGCTGGCACGCGCCCTGCGCCGCCGTACGCCCCCCCGCCCCCCACTGCACGTCACTATTCCGCCGGGCTCTGCTTGTCGCCTCCGCCCCGGCTTCGTCGTTCCTTGTTTCCTTCGCCCAACGCCCTGCCTCGTCTCTCCTTTTCCATCACCTCCCACCTCTCTCCATCCTGCCCTGCCCCATCCACCTCCTCTCCGCTCTACCCATCCCAAACACATACCCTTTCTGCCCGCCTCGTCCCGCCTCACCATCTCGCTCTCCCTCGCCCCTCATCTCATAATGTCGCCCTCCACCTCTTCGGAGGGCCCCGTCACTACATCTGTCTCCGTTTCCTTCCCCACACTCTGCTCTACGCTGTCCCTTCGCCTGCGCCCCCTCCACTCCCCGTCCTTCCGCTTCCGACTGCGTTCCCGCCACCGCCCTCCCCCACCCGCGTTGGGAATTCCCGCGCGTTCCATTGCTTTGTGTGGCAGTGCGCGGGGTCGGTCGCCCCCTCCGCGCTGCCCATGCCAGGCCGACTGTCCGGAAATTCACAAGCGCGGGCTATCGGATACCTCCGTTCCTTTGACGGCCCCCACAATTAACGTGTCCGGGCTGGTGACGGGCGACCAGGGCCGACCGGCACATCATCTTATTGGAGACAACTCAGCTAGGAAACCTAGCGAATGAATATTCCATGACAAAGGGCTTATGACTGTCTCGAATTGTTCCTAAAGTACTAGTAAAGTGCAATTAAAATGCATTTATAGAATAATTTTGATAGTAAAAAACCAATTTTACGGTTGGAATGTGAAAAGAATCGAAACCATGTTGTTCTTTGTGTGAACTCAGAATTCCTTTTACCCTTTTAAGACTCTCCGTGTGTGTCTTTATTTTGTATACCATATACTATATGATAATGAATCTATAAATGTTTATTAGATTATAAAATGCGAAGCGGGCGGTGTTAACGCGAGCTTCCCCGCCTGCAGTACTCAGTTCCCGCTGCAGTTACGATCGTGTGCGAGCGGGCGCGGTGATGCCGCGCATGCGCTTTCGCCGCCGCTGTGGCTTTTCTGCACCTGAAATATTCATGCTCTTGCGAAGCGCCGCCGGGGAACTTTGTGGGAGGCCAACGGCACTATCAGAAGTTGTTCGAGGCGAGTGCCAGTCTTTTCACTTAAGCGAGTTTGCTGAGGAGAATAAAAGAGAAATGAGTACTGGTTTACGAAGACGCGCTTTTCGATATTGAGTTTGCGGTGAGAGGTACTTGCCGGGTTTTCTCTGCGTATAACCAACAGAGTTAGATGAAGTGTAGTGTTCTCATCCCGTTGGTGGAGGGATTTTGATTGGACAGACGCTATGCTTTTGATTACGTAACACCGTATTACTAAGCCTAGCATCGCAGTTTCCCATTTTCAATTGTGTATTACACATAGTAATTCGTCCCGAATCAAGTGGATCATAATAAATATACGAGCATTAGAGAATCTTTGTACTGGCTCTTTTCTGGTCTGAAGAAATAATATTCAATTTCGTTACATTTTTAGTTATAAGGATAACTCCTAATATTAAAGAGAAATCAGTATTCATAACAGTTTTAGTTGAAACTTCACGTAGTTTAAATTTTGAATTTCAACAAGCTCATCTGCGATTGATTCAAACTTTTTCTGTAAATTTCCAAAAATACTTTTCAGTGCGAACATACACCAATAATTTGGAATGAATGCGTGGAAGTAATTTCAGCTCAACACTAGTTATAGGCCTTCTGTCTCTTCTTCATTATGCGAAGATTGATATTGAATCGCCATCTGTTATTTTGCAGTTCTTCTGCCTTGCATTCTAAAAATATTGTCAGTTGCTGACTTGTTAGTATCTCCCAAAACAAATACAAATTAGATAGATGCAAATCCCTTTGCTCAAATGTCTTTCTTTTCCCACGAACAACTTGTTTTAAGGTGGCTAAAATGGAAGATACGAGCGCCGAGTGGGCACAGAGCGTGAGCTCTGCCCATCGCGAACTCAGCGCACCGCCGTTTGTGATTCAGAGCAGAGTATACAAAGCGAGTGTTCGGTTCGTGCTCGTTTGACACTCACTTCGATGCCCAGCCATCGACTCGCCGAAAACAAATGGCGAAGAGTGAGCGCGGATGGCACGTTCAACTCGCAATGGGCTGAGCGACCGACAACGCGAACGTGCTCCTTGGGGCCGGGTCGGCGTTCGCAGTCAGGTGAGCCCCCGGAGGAGACTGAAGCTCGGTGAACGAGGCTGGTGGACCTGGAACTCGATGATTTCTCCAGAATCCAGGCGAAGGAGGGTGAATGCGAAAAAAGGGGTGCAAAAGAGCTGGAAACGGTGTTCATTTATTTTGTTTCAAAAGGTCCACAAAAGTTTTGTTTCAAAAGGTGACACGAGTCCACTCCGCTCCCGTCTTCCTTTAGTAGTCCAGTCAAAAGGTATCTGATTGAAGAAAAAATGAAAATCAATCGTTTAACAATAACGATTATTTGTACACAATTGTTTTCTAAGGGCCGGTTGTACGAACGGAGGTTAAATCTGTGGATAGTAATCCTCAAGTATTGCTTAACCCTGGGTTAAATGGAGCGACCAGTTGTACGACCCTTTATGTCACCGGTGTTACGTACCCATCGAATAAGCTGAATAAAAGTTTGTTGGCAAAACTGGCGATTGTCATTTGTCGAAGTAAAAGCTTTATTTTCCCTGACGTGTTTCATGTGTTTCTTTAAAAGCCGCAACGGGATATTGGTTATAGTTCGATATTCTGCGAAGGTGTACTGATTGATGTTTGGATTGTGTTGGTTTGTTGCTGTTTTCGCAGTGTTTAGTTTTCACATCGTTATAAATTATTGTTATTATTCGTTATTGTTATTCATATCTTTATAAATTATTATTATTATTCGTTTTTGTTATATAGTTATAAATTATTATTGTTATTAATCATTATTTTGAGAATGAGCGATTCGAAACGAATTCGAACTCAAAATTACACCAGGGAAGATACGATGAGGCTTGTAGACTTGGTGTACACGTTTCGACACGTGATTGAAAATAAAATCACCGATGCCGCAACGTCAAACGAGAAGGTAAGATTAGTAAATTATTATTGATATATTAAAATAAGAATACTGATTTACCTATATTGGCGAAGCGGTGAAATTTTACATTAGTATTTTATTTTGAATTTTATGCATAGTCATAATACTACATCACAATTTTATATTTTGCAGGACAAAGCATGGAATAATATTGCATTGAAATTCAATGCAGAAACAACTGTTCCGAGGGCTCCCGGGCAGTTGAAATCGAAGTATGTTTCTCTAAAAAAAGAAACAAGGAAGTATGCTGCTCGGTTGAGGCAAGAAAGATTGCAAACTGGTGGTGGGCCGGCAACCGAGAAGCATAGCATTTTGCACGAGAAAGTGTTAGGTTTAATTAAATTGTCTGCCGAAGGGCTTGAGAGCAATTTTGATTCGACAGAACATTGGCTGATGAATTGTTGAATTCTCAGCCTATTGTTATTGAATTTCAGGGCATCGACCCTGATATTCAAGACATAGGTGTTGTGGCTGGTCCAAGTGCAGTGGCCAGTTCATGTGCAGTAGCTGATCAAACTGCAGTGGTCAGCCCAAGTGCAGAGGCCCATCCGAGTCTCGTGCCGGGCCCAAGCACACAAGATGATAACGAATCAACTGTATTTTCTAGTTGGGGAAAATACACTCCTCAAATGCTGAGGAAACGTAAGCATCCTGCTTTACATGTGAATCGTGTAACTGCAGAGGATCTGTCGGACACAAGCGATGGATCCGAGCCGGAGGTAATTCGGTCTAAATATGGCAAACGCAGAAGGATTCCAGAGGTGAAACACGCAGAAACACCACTATCTGCAAGAGGAAGAAGAATGGAGTCTTGGCTCAAAGCTAAAACTGACCTAATTGAGCAAACTAAAGCTCTGTTGCTAAAAGAGCATGAAGAGGAGCAAAGAAGGAAGGAGGAATTGTTTGAGCTCCAAAAAAGGGACTTAGAACTATCTATTAAAATTAAGGAAGAGCAGTTTATTTATTATTCCTGGAAGATTATTTGTTTGGACTTCACTTTAAGGTATTGCTCAAAATTGTAAATGCCTTTTGATATTTTAATTAATATAATTTCAAAACTAATGGTTGTATCCTTAGTATGCTCAGGATTTATTTGTTATCAATGTGAATATTTTATAGTTTATTTTATTTTGTCATGGAATTGAACTGTCAATCATGTTTAACAAGTCTTATTATTTACTTATGATATTACTAGAATTAAAGCTAATTAAACATTAAAAATAAATATTCAAGCAATGCAATATTTTGCACAAATTGACGATACTCCTCTGCAGAATCAACAATTAGGGTGGTTCAGCATGTGCAAATATGCAATGAATAACTTATTCACTCCCAAAATTAAGTAAAATTTAGTGATTATTTTCAGAAATTCATTTATCTTAAAAATTCTAACTTAAAAACTTATTGTTTTCAATTTTCCTGACTTATAACCTTGACACATTAAAGCCAGTGAACTGTTCACATACTATTACGAATAACAAAGGTTACTGAGATTTACTTATATCAACAGACTTTCAAAATATTGCTCAAAATTGTTTCTAGCTTGTTGATTTTGAATGTTTTCATTTTGTTGGATTTGTCGCTCAGCTGCAATGGTTTCCTCAACTAATCTTGTTACTTGATCATCAGTTGGAGGTTCTTCTTCTTTTCTGTCAATTGCCAAGTTATGCAAAACAGCACATGCAACAATGACAGCTTCAAGTCTGTCGTTTTTAACCTTAATGTATTAACCAGAACAGGAAAACGTCTTTTCCACACACCATAGCTTCTTTCAACAACGTTTCTTGTTCTTGCATGTGACTCATTATAAAGATTTTGGGCTCTTGTCTGTGGATTTGCAAAGGGTGTCAGTAAGTAACTGGTCAAGGCATATCCAGAATCTCCCACTAAAATCAAATTGTTCATATGACCTAACTCAAATATTGCTTTCAGCGATGAGTTATTAAAAATAGTTTGGTCATGCACTGCTCCTGGCCAGCGAGCAACAATATTCTGAATTTTCAGATCTGCACTGCACACAGTTTGTACGTTCAACGAGAATGTGCCATCTCTCCCTCTGTAATCTTCTGAACAGTCTCCACCTGGGCATTTTATTTTAATATGGGTGCAGTCAATAGCACCAATTACTCTTGGGAATGCTGCTTTCTCGTAAAACCCTTGTTGGACACGATTCCTTTCCAGTGCACTTTTGGGAAAGTATATAAATTTTGGGGCTAATTTGGCTATTGACTGGCTAGTTTTTTTAATTATTCTGCTTGCGGTACTTTTATCAAGCCCACAAAAATCTCCGATGCAAATTACAAATGCTCCAGTAGCATAATACCTTAATGTCAGGAGGAGCTGGATTATAGGAGGTACAGATTGATTCCTGTAAGACAAACATCACCTTTACGTAACATTTTTATACTGCACCAAGCCGAACATAGTTCCAAATATAATAAGCGATAGAACATATTTTATACAAAAACTAATATTTCGTGAACTTACCGGTTTGTATTGTGTTCGATGTCGTCATTTATAAGCATTAAAAGTTCAAGAACAGTTTGCTTTCTTAACCTGAATCTTGCAAAAAAATCGAAATCGTCGTATTCATTCAGCAAGTCTGGCCTTCTTCGCACTCTCCTCAACTTTCGGCTTTTTAAATACATTTGGAGTATTTCTTCTTCTTCACTCTCGTCAGAAAACAAATACTCCAGAATTTCGATCATTTCAGCCTGAAGTACTACAGATTTTGCCGGCAAAATGAGGTGTACAGGTTAACACACTGTTAACTGCATGCGAGATCACGGGATAACTTAACACCTTGTTATCCCTCGGTTAACCCCTGGTTAACCCGTATCCTGTGTTCGTACAACTGATTTAAACGCTAACAGCGTGATAAAATTTATCCAGAGTTTATTCTGTGTTCGTACAACTGGCCCTAGAGAAAGTATTTTTTAGCCTCTAAATCGTTTTTCAGAAAATTGAAGATATTTTATGCTTTTTGTAGGAAATTTTATCGACTTTAATTGTGTAAATAACAATTGTTTCAACGCTTTCTCCGTGAAGCCGACCTTTTTTGAGGGGACAAACATCAAATTAGAATTCAGCACCTTCAAAAACATATAGAACCCATGAGGAAAAAAAACTTCCGGAATTTTTTTCTTGCATTGGACTCTTTTGAACATCAATTGATTAGACTACATGTGGTTTACTTTGTAGCGCCTCGTCTCGGTTTTCTACCGAATTGTCCCCTGCTCCGCCTATTCCCGCTTGCTTAGCTCGATGTCCAGCACTGACACCACTTGGCCTCTTCCTCATTTCCGCCTCCACAAACTGTCGCCCGCTGTATCACATCTCACATTCTCTTCCATGTAAGAATTTGAACAGCGCAGTGCCGGGCCACCCGGTTTGCGGCTCGCTGTCGCCACTCCAGGCCCCCCCGGCCGGCGCCGCGCCTTCCTCCTCTTCGCTCCTCTCGTCTCCGTCCGCGTTCGTGCGCCGCGACGTCGCTGGCCCGCCGCTGCCCTTCCGCTCGCGCGGCGCCTGTCAGAGCAGCGTGGCCGCCGCCCCCGCCCCCCGCCTCCGCCGCCGTCGCCGCCAACTCGCCTGCGCTGAGCCGGATTATCCTGGCGCTTGGTGGCCGTGGCGCGAGCGGGCCCGGAGCGGGGCGGGACCGGCGCCGTTGTCGTCTCAGGGTTGATTTGGGCCCTCCCAACGAGAAGCCGCACCGCGCGCCTCGCCGCTGTTACAGTGGCCGCTGCGCGCTGAGAAGGATTTGCATGATTCTAGAAATAGATGTTCTCACGACGCGTGTGAATACTCTGCTTTCGATCAGACGTTTCGTTGGATGGTCTTTTTTGTGGTGTACAGCTATTACTCTGCCACCAAGTGAATGTTTTTGGGGTGGTTGCGAATCAGATGTTGTTAGATGCTGAAGGGGTTGAAGGGTTGTCTGAAGTGAAAGTAGTTGTAATGGATTTCTAATCTTTGTGTTAAATAATAAATATGCATGTCGCGAACATAGGTGCACTAAAGTGAAGTATTTTCTTTTTTTTCTTTCTTTTTTTTCTTCACATTTTCCAAGAGCAGTAACGAATTTTAACTGCTAAACTTTCAGAAGCACTTACGTATTGGTGCCAAAAAAGGAGTTATTCTTCTTATATCGCTAAGAAAGAAAAGAACTTGATGAAAATTGAGTTAAGTGCATGCTATCTAATATTTTCGTGAGTAAGGATAATCGGAATAGTTGTTTAGTTCGGTTCTCTGATAGGCTGACCGAAGTTTTAGTGATTTTTTCCCCCTCGAAGTCTTCAATAAGAAAGTTAGCAGCAGAGTTCAGACTGCCGAAGTTGCGCCAAGCGCACTCTACTGCTGCGGAGTTCTGTTCACTGGGGAATTTGATCCGTAAACGATGGACTGACGCGGGGGAGGGGCGGGGCGGGGCGGGGCAGGGCAGGACGAGGTAGGCCGGAGCGGCTTCTCCTGCGGGCACACGCCTCCCTCACAAGGCCATTAGAGGCTGCTTGCTTACTGCGGTCGCCCAGACCTAAGCCCCGAGCGGATCCGGCGAATTAAATTCTCAGCAGGAACACCCTTCGAACCTGCGATCTTCGGAATCCAAGTTGGCGGATTTGCACCCCCTATCCTTGCTGCCTAGCCGCCTCTCCGGGTATTAGGACGCTTGCGGTGAGCCTTATTCGAAGGTACGCGCTCGGCTTTTTTCAACGCCGGCTTCCGCCACGTGGTAGATAAACGGCGGGTGGCTGTGCGGTCATTAAGAGCAGAGGACGTTAAAAGGCGATTTAATGGGCCCCCGTGCCGCGCGCGCTGTGCTCTTTTACTGCACGTCGTCCAGTGTCTCTTCACGCTGGCCAGTGGAAGAGCGAGCCAGAATGTGAAAATATGTATGGGGAAAAAAAGTAGAATTCTCGTTCCCAATTTTTTCCCTCGTGCGATTCTAAAAGTTACTACTAGAGTTAAATGTAGGTTAGTAAAACATTGACCCTGAGTGAAATGTAATGTTCATATAAGTTTTACGATCGCTTGAGAACTCCCCCTAATTTGCACTACTTCGACCTATTATTCGAAAGGCATGATGAACATGGTATATTAAGTGCCTTCACATAGTAATTGCACTCGTATTTTCAAAGTTGTCCTTAAAAATGTGCAGAAAAAGTTCTGAAAAATTTAATTATTTATTTTGGTCGTGTATTGTTCCCGTTGTTTGGAAAAACGGATATACATTTTTATGTATAAAAGGGCTTTGGATATACTTATATTATCACGTAGTGCACTGACGATATAAATTCGATTAAAATGATTTCTTTATGTTTAAATATTTTCTTATATCTTCTTTATATTTAAATATTTTCTTAAAATGAGTTCTAAAGATGAGTGTAGGAGTTCTTTCCTGTCTTCCTCAGATATTTTCTTGCGTAACGTATCTGTACCAGATCACCGATTTGTTTTTATCCATATCATTGTGTCGTTCACATTCTCTGTATCTTTAGAGTTTCACTGATCTTTGGAAAAAATGTGCGCTCTTCATTTTCAGACATTGGAACACGAAAAATGATATTTAAACTACGATTTGGTACTGTAGCTTGACCTCCAAATTCTTTTATTGGCTATGGCGTCGACCTCATGAAATTCTCAATCATTTTTATTCGTGCAGATAAGATCGAATTTATGTTTGCATGCATGTATGCATTGATGCATGCATGTATGCATTGATGTTTGCATGTATGTACGCTTGTATGCATTGATAATCTAGTCGCCTACTTTCCGAACGAATGTTCACGTTTTTGACGACTTTTAATGTCAGTGTTTAAATAGATTCATAAAACCAAATGTTGTGTGTGTTTGCTTCCAATGTACATTCTTGTAATCAGAATGTGGAAAAGATGAACAAGTTTTGCTGATATTTGAAATCATATTCACAATAAGATTGTTTCTCTTGCTCTGCGACATTACTACATATGCTGGCCAAACGTTGTCGAGATAATTTTCATCACCTACTACGACCACTTACCCATCCTGAAAGTGCCAGCGCTTTCTCCCACAGGTAGAGCCTCGCTTCGCCAGCAGGCACCGGGGTAATGTCAGCCCGCGGGTTCCGATCCAGCGCACCCTTTGTGGATTAATTTGGCATTTCATTGAGTGTTGATTGGACGGGTCGCCCGCGGACCCCGCCCCACCCCGCCGCCGACGCGCCGGTGCCTCGGGAGGTAATGCGATTGCTGCGGGCACGCGCCCACTCCCGGCTGGGCGGGGACGAGTGGGTGGGTGCGGGTGAACGGGTTCGGTGCGCTTGGACTCGCAGAGCCCTCGAACGTGCTGGATCTAGGAGAGCGTGATTTTTCAATGACGCCGAACGAGTGCGGTACTCGACGGAGTCCGTTTCGGTGGCCCGCATTGGATTCGGGCTCCGGGAGGGTAGAGTGTGTTTAGGATTCGAACTGAAAACGCTGCAAAGAGAGTAGAATTTCTCTTCGAACAGCATATTTGAGGGAGCAGGAACCAACGCACTTGGCTGCTTGAGGTCTTTATCATGAAACACACCAAAATTTCATAACTGAGGCAACTCCTCTTTTTTATCTATGGAGTGTCTAAATCCAAACGATTTGTAAAACCGTTTGGAACAGATAATTCAATGACGTTTGTAATACATTTATTTGATTTTGTGAAAGGATGGTATGTTTATTTAAAAACACTTCAGGTCAGAAGTAAAATTAAAAAGGGTGAGAATCACGCTGTCTGTAATGTCAAATCACCTACGTTAAGTGAGATCCGCCCTCCCACCAGATTAGTGTTAATTTCTTTACAGGCCGTGGCCCCGAGAGCCCCGTGGTAACATTAGCTTTTCTCGAGCGTGTCGTAACGGTACGTTGAGTAGTTTGGAACTAGGCGAGTGGCCCCAGCGCAGCTCGGAACCCCCGGCCGCTCTCGAAGGGCCGTTCTGTAGGCCGCGCGGTGCGAGCGGGTGGGCGTGCGGGAGGCGGCCCCTGGCGGCCGCGTGCGGTCGATAACCCGACACCGGCGCAGCCACCGCGCTCGCCACGCCGCGCCACGCCGCTCCACGCCGCGCCGCGCCGGCAGACAGGCCGGCTGGCGAGCGAGCGCGCGGCTGGCGTTCCGAAGTAGCGGGCGTGGGAGGCAGAGGAGGCGGCTGCACGGCGAACTCATTTGCTGTCAGCCTCTGAGGCCCATGTTGTCGCCTTCCGCAGAAACTGGAACTTACCCAGCAATAGAGACTTTTTGCAAGTCGTTGATTTGAAAGTCGTAACAAGACAATTCTGTGGAGAACTGAACTGCGCATGCGCCGGCATCAAATGACGGAATTTCGACTGACGGGTCTCGACTTTTTCCCTGTTTTTGTCGTCTACGACAAATGTGTTCGTAACTTACACTTTACGTAGTTTTCGCCGCCACCTCTAAACACGAATTCAACACTAACACACAATAAACATGGAAGTAATGAAAACTACAATATCCATATTACTAATATAATAAGGTAGGAAGTTAATGGGTATTTTTTAAGTTAATTCAAATGTCAGAAACAAACTAACATAATTGTTAAGGGTTTGGAGGTTATGTATATATTGAGGCTCCTTTGATTTCATGTAGGGTTCATCATACGTTTTACTTTCTTGTAATGTTTATAAAAGCAAAAACGTATTCTAAAATACACAGATGTTCAATAAAAGCTTTTAGATCCTGTTAGAGGTATCCAGTTCCAATTAGTTCCTAGTTTTAACGTATGTTGTCGATTGTACGACATGCAAAAATACATTTTCCGGAAGATACGTTAATTCCTATTGACGATAATGCTTACGAACTAGGACAATGGATTTACCATCTTGCAAAAACTCTCTAATGAAGAAGGAATAATACATTAAGATATTGAACAATTGGTGATTGAATATAGGCAAGAGTTCATGATTTCTGTTGGGTCTTGTAAATAGGCATGTTTTAATAGTGCATGCTCTTGGTCTCGCAAGCCACATCGTTTCCTGTTATTCCATAAAAAGAGTCTTTTTAGAAGGCTTTTATTTAACAGGTTGGTTTCTCTGATCCGATTAAGTTGATGTAGCAAACTATATACATTACTGTTGTTTACTTCATTAATAAACTCAATTATACGGAAAGAAAATTTCTAATTAATTGGCCACCCGCTGTAGACTTTCCTCGTTAGAATACTTTTACAGAATTACGGGAGTAAGGTTTCTGTAACGAAATGCACGTAATAAAATCAAATACCGTCGAACCTTTCTACGTGGGATTTCAAGGAACACAAATTTAAGATAATAGGAGATGGGCACTTATCAAGTTTCTCTCTTAATGAAGTATGCCAAGCGTTCGTGTCATAGAGAAATTTATTAATGCCAATTCGTATTACATTTTTCTGAAGCAAATGTGTATGTTAAACAAAAGTCCAATATACTTACAGGAAACTTCAGTTTTAAACATGTGTCAACATTTTTAATCGACACATGTTTAACATGGACATCATGTTTAACATCGACACATGGTTAACATCGACTACATATTTAAAACACTAAAGGTTTTAATTTTTTTTTTTAATCGAGCTCTCTCTTGAATCAAATGTCGTGATTTCATTGTTTAAATGGAAGGTAATTGGTCCTAGATGTGTTTCCATTTGATCTTACCTGGTTTTGAGTTAAAAACATTAATAATTAATATATATTAAAATTAATTGAACGATTATTTATCAACATTTTTTAATTATGTAATTTCAAGACCAATTGTTTTGCCTTGAAAATTATCTTTTGAACTAATGATTGTAGAACCACAATTCCGTTATTTTTTGTTATTTATGGTCGCATCAACATCTAGGTCATTAGCGACCACTATTGGAGTTAACTTTATAATAACTGTGAAGATGAAACGATATGGTGATGATAAGGGGTGAAAGGACGAACACAAATACAACTATGCCCGAGGTGGGACTCGAACCTACGACCCTTCGGTCCGAGATTGCCACGACACTACTGCCTTGGCGATCTCGGCCACCGGATCGACATAATTCAGTTATTGTTGGTCTTGGTTATTTCGTTTTGCGACTTGCAAACGTTCTATCGGAAGCAGACGACAGTTCGCACGACCATTTGTGTCGGTGTAAGATTATAGTGTTATTGTAGTTGGTGAGGTGAAGATGGCGACTTCTTTTTAATTCGAAGATTGACTGTTTTGAAACGCAAAGATTAGTGAGTGCATTTTAACCGCAATATCCAACAATTGTCTGAAGTCATGTGACGTGAACCTTGCATAAAAAAAAAATAAAAAAAAATAAAAAAAAACGACAGTATTTTAAGTGAAGCATTCCCTTTCTAAGTTAACGTGGATAGCAGGATATTTTACAATTATCCACTAAAATATATGTGAACAGATGCTGGTTAATATAAAACAGTTCAGTTACATTTTCAGAAGCAAGTTTAATTGTGGATTCACTATGAATAATGATTGCTCTGTTCCAGAATTTGTAAAACCTCCCTCATTTCATCTGTATTGTGCTCGTGTAGTACTTTTCTATAGTAACTTTTCTACAGTTCTTCCTTTTGTGCGATGCAATCGCAAAGGTTCAGTTAATCTAGTTTGACTTTACGTAAACTAACAGTAGACAATTAAAATTAGTCAATTTTGGCATACTAAATTCTTTACAAAGTTCATGTTTCGTACCATTATATTCCCACAGAATCAACTTTTCACTCGCTGCGCTGGAATTTAACTTTCGCTTTAGTATTTGCGAAGTGCGTTCATCAGATGGAATGTTCTTCGTGGACATTCTGCATATTAGTTTTCGACGGAATTTTCGATTACTACTCGTTAACAAGAATTGAAGAATGTGTAGAAACGCCATGTCCGCTGGTATTGCTCTTTGACAAACCGAAGGCTTCCAGGAAGAACTGTGTCATCAAAGGAGAGTTGAGTGAAGCCTTACGCAAGGAAGTCCACGTGTAGCTCATTTCGATTGAAAGGTTATTTGCGGAAGAGACATAATGCAGATTGCTGAATTGAAATTGCATGCACGAAACGAACGATAGTACTGTGAGAATATTTGTTTGTTTCTCTTTCAGCGTAGTGCAGGTCTTTAGTATTAAGTGTGTGATAAACAGAACACACAGGCTACCTCCCTGGGAAAATCTCCGCTTTTATTTTCCCTCTCTATCTCCCTCCCTCTCTATCTCCCTCCCTCTCTATCTCCCTCCCTCTCTATCTCTCTCTATCTCCCTTCCTCTCTATCTCTCTCTATCTCTATCTCTCTCTATCTCCTTCCTCTCTATCTCTCTTCCTCTCTATCTCTCTCTCTCTCTATCTCTCTCCCTCTCTATCTCTCTCCCTCTCTATCTCTCTCCCTCTCTATCTCTCTCCCTCTCTATCTCTCTCCCTCTCTATCTCTCTCCCTCTCTATCTCTCTCCCTCTCTATCTCTCTCCCTCTCTATCTCTCTCCTCTCTCAGCCCCCATCTCCGCAGCGCTCCTTCGCCCGAGGTCTTCCGTCTTGGCGAGGGCAGGTGGCGCGGGGTGGAGGAGCGGCCGAGGGTCTTCGCGTAGGTTTCGTCGCGGGCGCGCCCACTACCACCCCCACCCCCGCACTGGCGCCTGGCGAGCGTCCGCCTGCCTCCTCCCGCGCCGCGTAATGAGGAAGCATCCGGCGCCGGGCGGCCGCACCAAAGCCCAGGCAGCGCGGGAGGAAATGGGATCGGAAATGAATCATACCGAGCGGGGAGGTATCACTCGCCAGGCGCAGCAAACTCCCAGCCTTCGCGGTCGCGGAGTAGATGGAAAAAAATACACCCGCCGGCTTGGAGGAACTGGCGGCGAGTTACACAACTCGAGGAAGAGCGAGCGTTAGAAATGGAAGAGTCGCTCCGGATTGCACGTTTGGAGTTCCTTAGCATCTAATTGAATGAGCTCGGGATGTTTCATTTCTTCGTTTGAAAGTCGTCTCAAGACACACCGTCGTGAACTCTCTTATGTTTTCCCCCTGTTGTTGATTGTGGGAGGTATTCGTGCATTGCGTGTTTGTCGATACTAATAGGACGTAACGCGTATGAGGCGAGATGTTGAGAAGTACTGAACATTATTTCTACCGATTTCAGTAATTCGTGCAAGTATATTGACTTTGTATCGATAATGGATTTTAATTCCAACGTCCTTTAAATCCAGCGAATGTTAAATAACAGGTTTCCCAGTTTCTCCTTGCAGCGCGTTGATCTTTTGCCAACAGGCGGCGCTGTTAATAGTCTGTATTGGTGAAATGGCGGTTGTAAATCATGGCTAACGTATGCGCTTGCACTTCAATAACTCGCGTAATGGTATGTTCCTGTTATTGGACATTTTGAGCTTCTCAGCCGTTATACATTCCTCGGCGTTTCGCCAATGTAGGCAAATCTAATTTTAATTGAGCTATAAATCGAACATATTAAACTCCATGCTCGGCTCACATTTTAAACGAAAATAAACGGAAAATTTACGAAGATCGGCGGAGCTGGGAACTCTTGTCCAGCGATTTCTTGGAAGTTCAGAGAAATGGTAGTAGTGTTGGAAGTGCAATGCTAGACATGTTTACCTCGTGTCAGTACTCTTAAAAAAAAAAAAAGGTGCTCGAACGCATGAGGACAGGACTGTTGCATTGAGTAAATAAATATTCGAAGTAAATAAATAAAATGACAGCAGATAAAAGGGACCAGAAAATGGATCAGAGAACTTCTACGCAAGTGTAATGAGATGTTTGGTCAATAATTTTCGTTAACAGTATTGCGGCACTACACCCTTACATTTTATTTACAGCTCACCAATTTGTGAAAGCTAAGAAACAGGAAAAGATACTGCATGATTAATAATGTTGCAGTTGAACATTAATGTGGAACTTGGATGCACTGGTTTGTGCGCAATTCCCATTTACATAAAGATCAAAGAATCCAAACAGTGTACTCTGTCTTATAATATTCCAAATACATCGTTCTTCCACAATTTTTCGGTACATTCCCTCTCCCTCGCCTAAACCAAATTAAAGAGAAATTGTTATGTCCACTAGATCTCTAAAGGGCGCTAGCAGATCTGAGTGAACGGGTAACCTGTGTTTGAAATATGTCAAGTGATATTTTTCGCTCTCTTACTAGAACGCTTATCTAAAGTTTCGTTTCTATAAATGGGGCACATGTGGTCTGCGATGATTATAGGTGCATTACATCTCTAGCGAACGATCAAAAACAACGTTGTTTTTCGGGCATAAGCAATTACTGCTATGGAATTACTGTGCATCGAAGTGATTGTACTCGTGCGATATCCTTTCCGTCTATAGCAATTCTCATTTATTGCATTTATCACTAGCATGGTCCCAATTCACTTCTGCGTGGGGGCTGTGTCAAGTCTTCCCTTGTTGCTTTCCTCTAGTTTTTGTTTTGAGTACATTTTCTATGTCCTGTAGACCTACTAATTGGTTTTATGACACAATTTTAACCCTTGTTCTTCTCTTAGATTGTTTTTTAGAACTAATCACTAATGCTTGGTATATTGCAGTATTTCTGTACGATTTTACGTTTGTTCTTCTACATGGACTCTTCTTCATTTTGCCGTATTGTTTTCTCCATTTAAACTGCATTCATAGTTTTCCTGGAACCAAATCATCTCGGAGAAGGTATTCCACTAAATAAATAATGAAGCTATAATGATAATTGAGCTCCAGAACTATTTTTTCTTTCACTCGCAGTTTAGTTGGTTGGTTTCAAGATAAATCGTTTCCCAGATTACATTTATAGCTTTTTTTCTACGATTATATTTCTTCTCAATGTTAAATTACGAAGGAATCCATAAATCCTGGCCGTTCATTAGTGATATATTTGGTTAAATATTGACATCAATAATGCTCGTAAAACCTGTAGGAAAGAAAAAAGTCTGGACAAAACACGATATTAGCAAAAATGCCCCTCAAATGTTTGCCGAAAAATGTAATCTCAAGACGTATTTGAGTTCCGTAAGGTGTATTGCGAAAATGTATAATTTTTTTGGCAACTATTGCTTCATGTAGCGCGGAATATGATAAAAATGGAAAGTTACAAATATGGGGTTTATTATAATTGCTGCCTCGTATATGTCTCTCCTCTCCTCTGAGAAGCATTTACTTTTGCATACTTTCTAGTATTTTTATTTTGGAAATCACTATCTGGCAAGCCGTTCTTTCGATTGGAGTCGAGGATTATGTGGTTACTTTAAGAACAGGTTCTTCCTAGGGGAGCACTGATTTATAAGCATATCAGTTCAGATAAGTACTCCGAACCTGCTCATTCATCTAGCCAATGCAAGTGTTTTAATTAGAATCAGGGAAGAAATCGGGTGTGGTATCAATGATAGTTTTTAGTCCAGGTTGTGTAATGCGATTAATTTCATTCCTAGACATTATATATGCTTTTTAATTTCAGTTCATTTTATGTTCACGTATGTGCACGAAGATACCTCATAAATGTTTCGTATGCCGGTGTACATTATCTAATGAACTGTTGTATTTCACCTTCCCAATATTTTCTTTTGCGTCTGAATATTTCAATAAAATGTGAATGTTTTAATCGATTTTCGATTCATTGAAACTTATGCACCAAGATTGGACCAATATATGTTGTAGATAATGTTGGTTTTCTAACCTAATTGCCTACAAAATTGAAATGAGGCTTAAGCTGATTACTGTTGTTTTTTCCATGTTAAATAATGAAGTATTTCACTTGCTTAAGCGAAACTTATTAATTCGGGAATGTATTAAGTTCTTTTCAAAAGGATGATATGATAACCAACCAAGTCTTGGTCTTGAAGTGGAATATGATTCGTAATAATGGCTCACATTGTGTGTAAGAAATGGAGGACTCACACCAGAGCTCAAATAATGGCTCATATTCTGAGGAACTGTTGACATAAAAATTTGCTTCAATAATCTTCATGATAACTTCATCTTTCACATAAGTTAAAACAACATCCCGTCTAAAGAACTCTAGGTTTAATTCTTGACAGCGAGAACCACTTCGCTGAAACCGCTCCTAGTTGTGTCTCCGCCGTCACGAAACTTTTCATTACGGTTGCCCTCGGCAATATTTTCGTAGTAAACGCGACAGAAACTCGATTAAAAGTGCAGAGCTTCAAAACTGAGCATCCTTTATAAGTTATCTGCACCCGTAATGAAAGACTTCCCTTCTTTTCTTTATGGGCACCTTCTCTGATAAAGCGGCCGGTGCTGTATAAATCAGATAAGGCAAGGGCCGCGGCGTCGCCCGCGCCCACTTCCTGGTTATCGGCCGCGCACTTGAGTGTTCTCTCAGTCTCCCTCTTTCGCTCAAAGAACGAAAGGAGCAAGGGCCGCCAGGCTGGTCTGCATCGCCAAAAGCACCCGCCTCCCCGCCAGTTCCACTTCTTTTATCGGTTAGCAGAGAGGTTGGTGGGCCGCGTAATTATTGATGAAATGATTGTATGAGCTGTGAGCCACCGCCGCCTCTACAACCCCTCACCCTCCACCATCCCTCATACTGCTCGCCTCCACCCGTCTCCGCTTGCCCCTGCACAGTGCCCCATCGCGTAACAAATTGGTTTAATTTGCTGGAAATGCCGGATGGTAGCGGCTTTTTTTTTTATATACATTTTGTTCCTGGCAAGAGCGCTCTTGCTTGGCGTAATGATGGGAGGGGCCTGCTTGCCTTTGATGTGTGCCTAATGGCCAAAGCCGTCCCTCGGCCCACCCTTCTCGTTTCCAAAATTCATCTGTGCTGATCGAATGACATTAATATGTTGGCGTGTGTGCGTGCGCGCACGCGTGTCCGAGGTAGCCTGGGGGAGGGAGGGCAAAGTGACCTCGTTCATTTTAACTCTTGAATTTTGGGAGGAAGCCGTTTCATGGTCAACTGCGGTGTGGATGGTGACAATTTGTCTCTAGTGTTCGCCCCCTATTTTCGTGTGATGTCTGTCCTTGATGACGAGGAAGGAGAACAATTCCCTGTCTTGAATGTTCGTTTTCATTCATCCCTTTTACGTGATCTGTTTTTCGCCGTTTATCTCTCGTTCAGTGGCTAGTGTTATACAATTTTTTTAAATAATTAATTTCGTTTAACAGAGTGAACGTACTGCAAATCGTAATGACCTTGCAATGGAAACCCGGAGTACTAGCAACCTTCGCCGACAGAAGGCGGTGACAGCTCTAGTTTGTGTTGACACATCTAAACAGTGCTGACTTTGCTTAATAGCTTTCAGCATTCCCTGTTCCCCTTTTTTTCCCTGTCTCCATTGCTTTTGCTGTCAACTGTACGGTCGCATATCAGTGCCATGCATATACCCCAGAGAACAGCAATAGAGAAAGGAACAATGGCGGACCCCAGAAATAATTGAAATATAAAGTGAAATTTTATAATATTAAGAACTAACGATACATCTATTTAGCTATATACAGTATCTAACATTCTTATTAGTACACATTGCTTTTACAAGGTAATATCTAATTATTTAGGTCAAAGTAAAGGTTTTTTTGAAAAACAGTCGTCGTAACATGAAAAACAATCTAATTACAAACTGAAAAATATAGGTTCTGAATGAGAATCAGTTAGTATATTAAATATAACAAACAAAAAAAAACCAGTAATATTCAGATCTGGGAACCTTAGTATTCGTACATTAGAGGTTATAACACAAAATAATAAATAATAAAAGACTGAACTATGGTTTCAGTATTTTGTTACTTATCTCATGGCTCTTTCATGGAAAGAGCAAGGTTCTTGGATGTTGTAAGTTTTATTTTCTTCGATCCTGATTCTACAAGACGTTTTAGTTCTTTGTTCTTCACGCCTGTTTTGTATGCTCTCTTTAAACCTTACCACAAATGCTCTATGGGATATAAGTCCGGTCTTTGAGGTCGTGTTTGGAGTAAGTTTGGCGTGTTCCATATTTACTAACTCTTATTGATATGGCCTTGTGCTTACTGTCATTGTCCTGCTGAAAACGGTAAACACGTGGCAAGCCGATTTTCTCAGCAATTTGTTTTACATTATTTTTCAAAATGTCAAAATAAACGTTGGTATTCAAGATTTCATCAATGAATTGAATCGTAGCATCCCCGTTAGAAGGCATACAACCCCACAACATAACTGAATCACCACCATACTTCACCGTGGGAATTGTATTCGTGAAACAATCGCCTGTATGTGGCTTCCTCCAGACCCAACATGACCCATCTGACCGGAAGAAGTTTATTTTACATTCGTCAGACCGAATTACACTGTCCCAAAATTATTCTCTATTCAAATGCTCCCTAACAAATGCAAGTTTCATCTTGCTATTTTCCCTGCTTACGAAAGGCCTCTTCCGTGCTAATTGTCCATGAAACTCATTCTTCCATAAAACACAACGATCAGTCTGATCGGACATCATCTTTTTGGATACATTTTACACTAAGACATAACTGAGGAGCACTTAACCGAGAGTTTTTACGAACTTGTTGAAGTACAAATCGATTCTCGCGTTAATTCCACCTACGTTTCTTTGATTTTTGTGGCAAATGTGTCGTACAACCTTCCTCTCTAAAGTCTCTTACAATGAACTACACAGTGAATTGACTTTTGGTAACTATTCGAACTACTGTCGCAACGAATAGTCCTTAAGTTCTAAGTTGACAATTACCTCTTTGTCAGTGGAAGTGAGCTCCTTCTGTTTGGCCAATTCGATGTCGACTGTTGCCTATTGGCGGAACTATCCCCACAGATGGCATTGAGACCTTGAAAAACCGTCAAGAACCGAGTAACTTGACGCGGAAGAACTGCATATTGCCGCTCACTTCGACTGTACGAATAGCAAAGTTGTAACGAAAGAGATTTGTTTTATTCAATATTAATATTATGTTAAACATATGTTCATGTAATAATTTTTATTGACATATGTTTTCTACTAATGCAATTGGTGCACAATTTCAACAAAGACATTATTTTTAAATATTTTACGAAGAGATATGATATGATAATCTAAGTGTTATGATATGAGAATAAGAATAATTTTTTTATGTTAAATTATATTGAGTATTTGAGCTATAAATGTTTTGAATATGTTCTATACAATCAGTCCTTTCCGCAGAACCCAACTGGCCTCGCCACTGTTTTGAAGAACTAGTTCAATATTCACATGTTCCGAATGCACAACTTATCAACATCGACAGATACTAAATTAAGATTTCAACTTGATTAGGCTGTAAGAGAACGCTCGACGTTCCATACACATGGCGGCGGTTTCGAATATTTTTTTTTGTCATCATTCTATAAATGAAATTATCACTAAATGTTCAGAAAGGTCCTAATGAAAAAAGTTGTAAACGATGAAACAATAACTCATGGCCTGAACAAATATAGAGAAAGAAAACCGACGGTGAGGTCTGATAGATGAAACTAAAGATCCTTGAATAAAATGATAAAACTGTAAAAATAATTCAGACTGGCTTTGAGTTTATATGTATATTTCACTTATAATTCGTAAAACTTCGACGCACTCGAATCGCCAAGGGTAATTGGGAAGGAATGGTATGTGCTTGCTGATCTGTAAATGTTGCATTATTATGGGAACGGTAAAAGAAGTCGACGGCCCAAAATCATTTTAAAATTTGATCATTTATTACGAATTTCAATGATTATTGGATTAATATGGGCACGTTTCCTTTTAGTTATACAGTAAACTATGGAAGGATCGCAGTGCCATTTAAATTTTGAAGATTGCTGAGCTTAACGTAAATGCTTTGTAATTTTGAGTGTGCGTATTCGTAACAATATACGACGATTACACACGTATACGTAACGAAAATTCTTTCTGAATCTACTCCTGGTTTCAATTGCGAGTGAAGATTGCGGAGTTTGAAAGTAGTCGCTACATCCAAGAAAATTTAATTACATTGCGTTTTCAATAAAATTTCATAATTTTGGAATACGTTTGTTATTGCCTGGAAATAATGTTAAGGGATTTTAGAATTAATGTAGTTATAAAAGTAATTTATTCAAAATTAATATTACTCGTACTTATTAAAAATAATTAACCAAAAACCTATATAAACTGTTGACTTATATTTTTCCCTTACTATTTTTGAACCACAAAACTCTATTTAACTATTTTTAATTTCATCAAACGATGAGAGATGTTTACATGAGAGCCTGTTTACATAGTTTCAATTTTGACGACGCCCTGCTTTTTTCTTTTCCGCATCTTCCTTCTTATTCTTTCTTGCTCGCAGTAGAGAGCTCCTGCTTCCAGCCTCCACCGCTATTGTCCCAGCTAGCGCCGGCGCCAGCGCCTAGAGGGCGGAGACAATGCGGCATTCGCTTCTCGGGATCAAAGGCGCCTCCGCCGCTGCACTTCCCAATATTAAGAAGTGTTTTCATCTGCGCGGATGGCCACCCGCACCGTCTCTTCCGTTTCCTGAGCCATCGACGGTCATTGCTCGCAAGGCTAAGAAACTGCGGTTTAAGTATTTGATTTCAGCACGGCTCCTTGTGGAGTATTGCCCACTTACTGTAAAGAACTGTGGAGAAGATCTCTTTGTCGTACGCAAGCCATGTTAGTAATTTTCGTGTTTATTCGGTTTGTTGGTCAGGATTCGTAAGCAAATGTTTCACATATTTACTCAGCGGTAACAGTTGGACCTTAAACTACTGAATGGAGTTATTTGTGGAAAATTTATGAATGTTATGATCATTTCACAATTGTGTTTGCTGGTTTAACTATAAATAAAATTTATAAATGATAGCCAAGAGTTTGATTTAAGTTTCAATGTTTTTAAATTTTCGAAGAATAGTTCTATTTATTGAAAATAAGCGCAAACGTTCAAAGGAAGAAATGCACATGTTTCTTGAGTTTCACTGTGATTCACACAAAGTACTTCGTGCATTTGGATCAATTTCCATTGTCAAGACGTTCATGGACCTCGAATTCTCTTTTTTGAGTTCCCAGGTAGCCCTTCATGACCTACGTGCTTCCAGTAAAATATGACGAAACCTTGGAAAGAACGAAGTGTTATGAGAGGTATGTCGACTGTGGGAAAATGGCTTCCTTTTAAACATTTGGAATTCATGCTGGAGCGCCAATTCAAAATGATTCGGGAGTTCACAATTAAAAACTAAGGTGTACATTACTAAAACTGTGGGGAGAATCTTACATTATAATGAAAAATATATATTACAGATTTAAGAACTACGTAGATAAATGAAAAAAACTGTTCCGCTACTTGCGTAGTACAAATAATATCAAATTATGTTTGAAGCTGTTGCTTTGTATGAGTAATACTGTGAATAACCAAGAATGCTGTAGTGAGCGCAATTGCTAAACGCAAATCTATGTCTAGGTTTTACGAGACCTATTATTTTCAAATTTTCGGTTACACTGGCCATCACATAAAGTGTTAATTTATTTGCATACACTGTTGCAAGACTTTCTTATTCATTTCACCATATTGTCAGAAACTTGAGAATCTATTCCAAATAACATGTCTTTGAAATTCTTATTTGATTCTTGTATGTGAACTTTGTACCTCTGCTTTTAAAAGTGGCAA
Organism: Teleogryllus oceanicus; assembly: GCA_964035755.1. Taxonomy (NCBI): domain Eukaryota; kingdom Metazoa; phylum Arthropoda; class Insecta; order Orthoptera; family Gryllidae; genus Teleogryllus; species Teleogryllus oceanicus. The sequence continues at coordinate 93,359,099 of CAXIVR010000004.1, forward strand.
CGCTGTTCCCCGTAAGAGCTGTACTGAAATAAAATGCAGATGCTCGTCGTCGTCGTAGTCTTGTTTTTCGCGTGCTTGTTCTCCTTCAACGGTGCTGTATCATCGCTGCCACTCAAGTTGATACCGTCTTGTGCGACGCGTCTTTTGTTCGAGTAGACGAACTTGGTCTTACGTTTCGCTTGGTTTTTCTATCGTCTTTTGTCCTGCGCTTTTTGTTAAATTTTTTTCTTCTTTCGTATTATGTTCGTGCATTCTGTGCCCCTCTCGCTCTATTAACTTGTTTGAAGAGAAGCCCAAGTGTGACAGGCCCATTTTATTTGATTAATTTTGATCCATTGGGACAGAAAGAACGGCCTGTGTTATTTTAATTTTCATTCAGTGCGCGAACGCATATCTGCAAGCTTTCATCTCAAATCGGATTGCGCAGTAACAAAGCTATTGCATTCGCTATATCAAGTCATCTGTTTTTAGCACTTAAAGGCTAGAAGACAATTGTTTTAATATTTGACTCGAACATCCTATCCTTCCGTAACTTGCGTTCGTAATGCGCGTTCCTTTATTATTTCTTTCTTATTTATTTACTTTTTTAAAAAAAATTTTCTTCCTGTAATTGTCTTATTCTCTCATACATTCTGGCATACAAAACTATTAATTATTGAGGTCTCCAGGGGGGAGTATCCTCGCTCTCCTGTAACACAGTACTAAGCTTGCTAGATTATAGTTCATATACAATCTTGTAAAGCGCTTACTTCGATATATGAAAAAAAGTTATTACTGTCTTACATGTAATTTTCCAATTATCGGTGAAGCAAAGTGGTGCAGTCTCTTCCTGACGTGAAAGATTTTCATCTGTTTGTAATTTGGGTGATTTTGTATAAAAATGAAATTTTATTGATATCGAAGATTTGCGAATCTTATAAATTAAATAATGATAAGTTTTTGACTTTACATTATTGTGAAATGTTTTTGCCACCCGTGGGATTATGGATCGTCGTTGACGCTCGCGCCGAGTGGTGGAGGCAGGCGCTGGAACGCCAGCCATTAGGAAGCCGCTTCGCCCGAGGGGAGGGCGATTGGAGGCTGTGCGTATTAATTGAGCCTTCGCTGCACATTATGCGTGCGCGGCCCGCTGATTGGAAGATTGCCGCGGCGGCGACCGGCCTCCCGACGCCCTCCCGCGCCAGCCACCCGTGGGAGCGCTCGCCCAGCCGTCCTTCTCGTTCCCCTCCCGCTTCCCCTTTCCCTTTCCCTGCCACGTCCCCACCACACACCTCGCCCACCCATTTTTGTTTTGTTCGCGAAGGCATTGACGAGCCGTATTTGTCATAATTCTGGTTGTCTGGAATTTATCCCGAAATTGTGTAGGGTCGGCTCCGGTTATAGTGAACACAGATGTAGTGAATCCTTAGTTACAGTGAACTTGAGTCACTGGCCGAGTTTATTTACATTATAAGTAAGCGTATGAAGATTCGGTGATAGTGAATCTCGGTTATAGGAATTACAACGACCCGGAAATTAATTATCTCCTGGAAAAGAATATATCGCCTAAGTGCTACAAATTCCAACACTAGGCAGCTTGAAAAATATCGGCCAAAGGTATAATGATGTCTCTTCTGAGGTGAAGGTAGCGGACCCGGAATGGGGACTGACGACCTCATGCCACTCAGTTCCAATGCAGAAACAAAGGCAGTGTCCTGCGCGGGCAACAACTGGCGGCGGCGGCGGCGGCGGCGCGGGTGGCGCGATTGCTTGCTTCAGTTTCAAGCTTCATTTTACGTGATATTCCGCGGGTCAAGGCGCGTTGTGTACTAGTAGGCGACACCCTACAACGGGCGATAGCCGCCGTGCTGCGCGGAAAAGCGATCAGTTTCATTAGTTTCTTGCCGCATCCGAAAGGATCGCTTTATGTTATTAGGCGTGTAATAGGGCCTTCAGGGAGTGTGATGATGTTCAACAGTGCAAGAGACGTTGAAGTTACGTACGTATTATGAAACTTATGTAATTAGTAGACATCGGATGTTTAGGCACTAAAAAATCCGTCTTTTAGGCGCTTAAAAAGGCACTTAAGGAGAAAAAGGCACTCATAAGATACATACACATTAAAATGAAAAATTGTAATTTTTATTTTTATTATTTTGTAAACAAAACAAGTTCGTACATTTTAATGTAAAACTAGATTTACATATTTTCAACTCTTCAACATTTTATTCTTAATAGTTTGTATTAACCAGTAATATTTGCATATTACCAGTAATCTTTCAAGGATCACAATTTCAAAATTGCGACGACTGGGTGACAAAATCAGTTTGAATGCGGAGAAGGATATCTGAACTATGTGACTGCTATATATTTTAGAAGTCCAACAGTAACAACACTGAAACCTTCTGGGAATTTATATTTATTTCCGCTTAACATTTCGGTGCCCTCGGTGAATTGTCAATCGATCATGTTCTCAGATCATGGCTGGTATTTATGAAATAGGGAAATGGAAAAGAATCAGTTGGTATACTTTCAGGAATTCCCTGGTAATTTAAAATACCAAGACGTGAATTAAAGATTTCGTAACGGATAACGTTGGACCATCGCCGATTTTCCGATATTGTAGCATTGTGTATGAAAATAATAAGTAAAAAGGCAAAAAAGTCAAAGAAAAGGTATTTATGTAAATAAAGGTATTTATGCTCAAATAAACAAACATAAGCATTATAAAACTTCGTCATATGTCATCATTTGTCATGATTCGTGCACATATATTGTCAGCCTTTATATAAGTTTGCTAGAATAAAATAGGCATTTGCCTAAACATCTGATGTCCAGTAATTAGTAACAGAAGAGTACATCGAGACGGTAGAATTAAGAATGTAGAATTAAGTGTACGGAGAGTACGGTAAATGGAGAGATCACGAACTCTCCAGAAGGTTCTAGAAAAATTACCAATTAAAAATTGAAAATAATTTATTTTTTTAAAGAAATTGAAAATAAACTTTAAGGACGAATAAAGATATTGAAATTTTCAGTTCGTGCTGTTAATTTATTTTGCTGTATCTCTATATTAATAAAATCAATAATTGTGGAGTAATTCTGTTTAATTTTGAGATCATTTCATCTAGTGAACCAAGAAAATATTAGGATGATCATGATCACTATCACCGGAGTGGACTGTATATGCGATTGAGGCCATGACTAATTTGACGAATAAATACGAGACTATCCCCCAGTTTGTTTCATTTTGGTATTATGTTGTTCTGACAGTTATTCTGACGTTCGGTCTCTCGACTCTCAATATCCGTTTGCCGATATTAGAGTGATTTCAAAGTCACCAAATGCGACCAAAAAAAAGATGAGTAACATTCTTCGTGAAAATTTGTTGCTGGACTGGATATGATTTCAAACTACTGTAAATATTTTCTAAATATTCTTGGCCATTGATTCTAAAATTGAGACGTATAAATCTGTTTCACTTGGCACATTAGGCATTTTTTCAAATAGAAAATTATTCTAATTAGGCCCTACTTGGGACGATCGTAGACGTGTGAAATGTGAATTGGAAACAGTAAGTTGTAAACTGTTATTAGGAAATAGAAAAAATGAGTTACTAGATAAATGTTCGGCCTTAAGCCACCATCCTGATGGAGTTTTTTTCTGGGTTTACTCAATCGCTTAAGGCGTATGCTGGGATGGTCCCTAATATTGCATCCCAGACGTAAATATAAAATATACTCCCTTTTGTTCATTGTTCACAGTTGAGGCATTTCGGGTTTAAATAATAACCGACATTTTGGGCGAAAGTAGAATTATTGATTCTTAATGGAATATATGAAAGTTCTTTTTTATCTCATTTTTAAGAAAGTCCCTTACATCATGTCTTTCCATTTTGCAAAATTTCAAGAATAAACAAAAATTGACAATAAATTCACTTCGCTCGCACAGATAATTTCATGTAGATGGCAGTCTCAAATTGATTTTTTCCCCGTGTGGTATGTTATGTCAGTTAATATTAGTTACGTCCGAACGCCTCAACTAAAATTTTTGAAATTGTAAATTCATTAATGTGGTTAGTCTGAAGAGAAGGCCTACAGGCCTGAGCCTCGCCAAAAATAAGGGTTATTATTATTATTATTATTATTATTATTATTATTATTATTATTATTATTATGCTGTGAATATCGTAAATATGCTGTGTCACAAGTTTCGTAGTTCCCAATTCCTTTAAACGACTTTTTTCAGCTAGTTATGTTTCTGAATTCGGAGACAAGTAATTGCAACAGAAAAACAGCTGAATTTTAATAAAGTTATCAACAAATAATTCAGATATGTTTGCATCGAAACACAATACGGATCAAACATCAGGCTTCCTCTGACCTTTTTCTGTTATCTAAAATATATTACAGAAGTTTCGAAAGATGTGTCTGGCTCTTCAGAGATAACGCTGTTGAACGTCGCACCCGTGACCTAGCGCGTCGGAGCAGCTCGCGTCTTCCTTCTGTTGTATTTGTGATTCTCGTGTTATCCCTCGGAGATCGAGTAAACAGCGCACTCGGTCAGGGCGCGTTGATTGCGTCTCCGCCCGCGGGACGGAAAGGGGCTGGCGGGCGGCGGCGGGAGCCGGGGCGAGGGCGGAGGCGGGGGCGGGGGCGTGGCCCGGACGCGGGGGCAAAGAGGGTGGAGGCGAACCTCCCTGTTAAAGTGAGAGCGCGCAGACGCAAGTTCAGAGGAACGAGGCGAAATGATCTCTCCGCAGCCGGGAAGAGGAATCGAATTCTCGCAGCACATCCAATATCCAGGCAAGTTATCGTATTATAAAAGGCGTTTTAATTTGTGAGACAGGGTTTGTGTGATTATGCTTCTGGAAGGTTTTTTTTTCTTGCAGTGTAGATAGTTGTCTATGAACTCTTGTAAATGTTGGTACAGTCGTCATGGTTTTTTATTTCTTAGCAGATTCCAATTGGCATCGTTTCATAGCGGTAGTTAGAATTTGGAAGCACCGTAATTTCGTGGAAATGCCATTTGATCATCGTGTTGGGACGTTAGTGGAAGTAGGTGGGGATTGCTTAAATGTAAGTTAGCAGCTCTTGGTCGAACTCTCGCACGGCGTCGTCGCCTCGAACCACGACGATAACCGCTCGACTTCCGCTGTCCTCATCCCTCCCCACCCCACTCTACCCTCTCTCTACTACCCACCCCCCCTTTTTCTTTCTCCCCCTCTCCTCGCTCCGCTCTCGCTCCCTCTCTCTCCGTCTCCCGACTCTCCCTCTTTCTCTCTTCGCCTGGCCACCGCTCTCCGACCCCCGCCCGAACTCCCGCATGCAATATCGTAAAGTACTTCCACTATCTGGGGGCCTTAATTATGGCAATCATTAAGCAAAGGGTGTCGTGTCCTCGTCTTCTGCTTTCGAGGAGGCTTAGGATAAGAATCAGGGGCTTTGGAAACCATTACGGGGAAGGATGGCGGGTGGCGAGGGAGGGGGTTGGCGTCAGTGCGTGGGCGAGGGCAACGGCGGGGCCGGCCGCTGCGTCCAAATTAGGCGCTCTTAAACGCGCGACCCGCCGTATTAATCATTCCAGATTATGTTCTTAACTCCCGAGTTGTAAATTTTAGAGACGACCGTTTTGAAATAGCAGAAGGGAGAAAAGATTTCAACGAGGTTCAAGAGTTTCCGACTGGAAGTGAATGGTGTAGTTGCTGCAAGGAGGCACATTTCCAAGCTGGGTGCTTAAGAACTTTGCTGAACGGGCTGGTGGATTTACAGCATGCAAAGCCTTTCGTATATTTGTTTCGTGTCTCCTCTCGTGTCGACTTGGTGTTCTATGAGCGAGTGGTCTGTGATGTAGGCACTAGCTTTATAATTTGATACTCTGTGAACAAAAGGAGGTGTCTTCATTAATGCACTGTTTCCCTTTGGTAATAAGGTAATATCAGATGGGGTGGTTTCATAAAAAAAAACTCCGCATATAAATGAAAATTAAAGATAACAACAGCAATATCCGTGTTTTGTTTTTCAGAGAAGCACTTTTCCATAATGTATTGATTCAGACAGTTGGGCATATGGTCGAATTATATTTTTTCTCGTGATGAGGTTGATTGTGGTGTACTACGATTGAGTCTCTGAAGTGGATTTCCTACAATTACTGAAAATCAGGAAATATTGTCGCACACTTCATTTAAAAGTCGTTTTCGTGTGCCCAAGATAATGCTGCTTACTCACGTGTTTGTTCCTTCGGACTGGACCCAAGCAGGGCAGCGGGCGCAATAGATCAACTGCCAATCGGATCGTGTCCCGCCACAGAAACCTGGTCCTTGCACCGCTCTCATCTTTGTTTCTTGCCGCGCCGCATGGAAGCTGGCCCGGGGCGTGTAATTTTCCGCGATGTTCTCTTGCATTCATGGCAGCGTTACGGAGGTATAATTCGCGGCAGAAAAACTGTTTACAAATCCCGATGTGGAAGGGCAGGCAGGCGCTAGTGCTGCAGGAGCAGCCAACCCCGCAAGCCACGTTATCAGGGCCAGGGCAGGCACTGAGTAAAGGCGTCACGAGTACGCTGCTCTTCCTCCGCTGACTTGTGCACATTTATTCTTTCTATTTCTTTTTCCATTTATTATTGCTATCCATTTATTATGTTATTTTCCATTTCTTCTTCTTCCTCTATCTTCTTGTTTCTCAATTCTCGTTTCCTCTATTTTCCTTTTGGATCTTTATTTTTGTTCGTCCTGCTTCCAATTTTTCTTGCTGTTCCTTTTTCCTATTTTTACTTTCTAGTGTGTGCGGTTTTGAGAAAGTTCTGTAATGCAGAAAAAATTTAGTAATGTTGACGGAGGTAAACAATTTTGGCGGCCCCGGATGCCGAAAAGTAGTGTGTTCTTACTTCGTATTTTTTACTTGTCCTCAGGCACTCATTCAGTCTGTCTCTGTGTCAACTATATGAGCACGTAACTGCACTCAGGATTTTCACCGAAATGAATATTCCCCAATCGACATCACTGAGCTTCGAATTGAAAACAGATCTTCCAATTTTTGATGGTACTAGCAGAATAATAGTAGATGAAGCCTCGAGGACAGTTTCAACATTTTGTCGAAAACTCCTCCAAATCCTTGTCTTTAAATTTTTGCTCAAATAGAGGAATGTACACTTCGGTCTTTAAATAATGCAATGCACGTTAAATTTTTGCCTAATTGATTTTAAAAACCTGTTTTTTTTCTAGAGAACTTATTCAAAGGCTGATAATATATGTCCACGAATCATGACAAATGATGACATATGACGAAGTTTTATAATGCTAATGTTTGCTTATTTTAGCATAAATGCCTATTTTTTGCATAAATACCTTTCTTATGACTTTTTGCCTTTTATTTATTATATTTATTGTGACGTCATGGAATTAGACAACCCCATAGCGCCACCATCAGCTACGAGAAGAAGCCCACGAAGAGAGAGGAGTAGGGTACGCGGCGGAGCGATGGCTTGTAACCGCGCCATCTGCTCACAGCTTTTCGAACTAGCGAATACTGTTTTTCCGGGAGGTCACGAAAACGGGAGAATATTCCCCCCTCACAGTGGATGATGATACTGAAGAATTATATCGCAGTTGTTACATTTTATTTGAAGGCGGGTGTTAGGAGTGTGATTTTTTGTGTACTAAATTTTTGTGGATTAGAGGAAATGAAAGAAGTCGGTGTTTGCGTTAGACTTATTGGATGCTGGGAATTTATGTAACATAGGTATATATTGGAGGCGTACTTGGACCACACCTTTCAAAAGCCAAGTTTGAACAGCTTAAAGAGAAGCAAGTTTCCTTTTCCTGTACCTCAGGTGCTCCCTCTCGGCTAATGTAGTCTGAAGGAATTACGATTACAATGCCCGGAAGGAGAAAGAAAGGGAAGGAAGAAGCTGCTATCAGAGCCCCTCGCATGCTGCTTACCGTTTCCTGCATCAAAACTAAAAGTAGCTGCGGGGGTGTGGTAAAATTGTCCTGGCCAGCTGAGTCAATTGTTCTGTAAGCCTTTTCTTCCGGCTTGTCGTTCGCCACGAGACCCGAGCGGCCCTCTCCGTCACGCTTTGCGCCGCGTCGCCCCGCTTCACCTCTCCCTGCGTCACGCCCCACCAGCGCCGCTTGCCGTGTCCCCATGACCACGCGTGCGGCGTCGGGTTGCGACTCCCGCTCCGCCGCTTGCCCCCGTCCCTGTTCCACTCGCCCTCCCAGCACCCCAGTCCCGCCCTCTTTCGTGCGTGAAGCTGCATTGTTTCTTTGTGCCATGCCCCGTAAACTAATTGCGTTCTTTTTTCTTCTTTTGTTCCAGGTGAGAGCTTTGTTACTGTTTCTGCCTGCCGTGTCGGCGGCCACGCTCTTTTTGAAAGTTCGGTGAGGGATATTTTGGTGGATCACCATTTCTTTTCTGATTTTGGCGGTAGAGTAATTCCGCTTTGATTGATTGATTGTTTTTGTGCGCGTCAACTGATAAGATCATTACTCCGGTAAGTGTAGTTCCTATTTGTATCGCGTGAGGTGACGGTGATCTTCCTCCGCTGAACAACGAGATTAGGCGCCGATCCACGGTCATCATGCGGCATTTTCTCCCAACCAGTTATTTCCTACCCGCGAGGCACCGCCCCTGCCGGGAGAAGCTCTAAGCTCCCGACACGTGTAGTAGTGTGGTGCATGTAAGTGAGTGTAAGTAAGGGTGAGAATAGGACAAGAAAAAGGAAGGAAAAATCGCGGGCTGTCCGTGCTCGTTTGATGGGGTACTGCTCCGGTATTCGCCTGGTGTTGATCGGAGAAACCACGGTAAACTACAGATCAGATCACCAGGTCTCTATAATTCTCCTCAGACAACGGTTGATTCGTTCTAGCTCTCTAGTTAGTGTCGAAATCCTGCCACCGTCGGGACTCTAACCTTAGGAGCTTCCAGTCACAGGCACTGCAGTTGACATCAGTTGACACACTGAGCCATCCTCGAACTGTCTAGGACACACTGTGATTCGTAAAATAACAAACGGGTGTTATTACATTGAATTGTGGGCATCATTTTCGTCGTCCTTAGTTTTCCTAATATTTTTCTTACTGCGGGTCTACGAGGTTCTTCGGTCCATAGAAGTGTTAAAAACTAATTTCTTCCGTTGTGCGAGGTTGCGAAATTTACGGCGTGGAGTTTAATGAAAATTCTGTGCGCCTTTGAGAAAATAGGCTCGTTGCGGTGGCGACGGCTGAAATGAAAACTCTTGCGACCTTAGGCTTCAGATCGGCTGGCCCGCCCGCGAGAGTATTAGGTCGCGTGTAGGGTAATCCTACATTTGAGTTAGGGCTTTGTTTGGAAAGAAAATAACTTTAACAGTTTACCAGCGGCGCTCGAATTGTCTCCAATTCCATCAAGAGAAGTCCCGGCTGGCTTTACGACGGAGAGAGATCGCGTGGAAGAACACACGAAACAGGAGGAAGAAGAGAAGGAGCGGAAGAAAAAAAAATCGGTAGATCCTCGAGGGTGGAAGAAGAGATGATGGAAGGGAGGGGTATTGGTGTGGAGGCGACGTGGTCGGGGGTTGCGTCCGTTGCTTGCGAGGGAATGAAATGAGCGGTGAGGGAGGGGCCTTCGCGCCGTCTGCCAGACGGGCTTTCAGAAGTTGCGGAACTGCCGGCGTCGCCGTTCCCTCGGTCCCTTTCGGCTCTTAGCCACCGCGCCCCTCGCCCCCGCGGGCGTCCCGCCCCGTCCCTCGGGCGCCCCCCCCTCCCCTCCCCTCCCCGCCCCGCCCCGCCCCGCCCCTCCCCGCCCCACCCCGCCCCGCCCCGCTCCGCCGGGAAGCGTTGGTAGCGGCCTTGGCGCTGGAGGAGGGTGGCATAGGAAAGTCCTTCCTTACCCTCGGTAACTACTTATTCTAAAGCACATCGCTACCCTTTTACTGTGCAGCCGGGATCATTGAGTCAGCATAGTCAGCGCGTTTCCCCTCCATTACAACACCTCCCCTCCTACACTCATCTCGTAATCCTTCATTTCCGTGTTCTTTGAATTTGTGCCTTCCACGACATATCTCTCTTCTCTATCTTTCGGTGAGCGCAGGCGTTCCCTCTCTTGGCCGCTCCTTCGTCTTGTACCTGCTGAAGCATCGATCTGGCTCTCCTCGGACTTGTCCCTCACTTATTGGATGATCCAGTTATCTCTGCGACCCGTAACCATCAAACGCCTTTCTCAGTGGTCACGTCGAGCGGTGAGACGTTTCTCTCTTTCCCACTTCACCGCCTGCAAGTTCAACTCTGTCCTTGTTATCAATTCCAGGGATATTCTGTTTGTGCACCGCCCTTTAGATCCTCTTCTAGATCCGCGCTTCTCATCCGACTCTGATCCGAGCTCCGTTTGCGGCATTTCTTCCTCTCGGTTATCCCGTCACCACCGGCTTCTGGTGCCTCACTTGCGTCCTCATTCATTCCTCTCCCTCCGAAAGCTCCTTTCCGCTTTCGTTTCTCCCGTTCGCCCCTCGTGAGCTCCGAGTTCGCGAGACCCCTTAGGCCCTTTTCTTCTTTCATGGCGCCGTTCCCTTCCCCCGCCGCCTCTTTTTACGCGCTCGCAGACGAGGGCTCTGCTGAGGTGGCGATATTTCCGCGGCGCAATTGCCAGCGAAGAGTTTTAAGGAATTGGAGCCCCGGCGACTCTCGCTGTTCGACTGGCTCGCGCAGCATTAAAGCGGCCGTGGATGAGAGCAGGGGGGGGCCTTGGCTCGCCGTGCTGGTAGCGAAAGGAGTCATGATGGTTGCAAACAACGAGGGTGGGTGAACGCATGTAGTGGCGATGTAGTAGCATACGCGCGTTAATATGTTGCGAGATAAGACACGTGAAAGTTATCAATGGAAGGGTCTGTAGTCGATGATTAACTTTTGCATCCGGATGCAAACGAAAGGAGAATCAAGTGTTTGCAAAGAGTAGCTGTTGTTTTCCCTCGAGATGATCGAAACGCGAAAATCATCTTCCATGACCATGTTGGATTTTTATTACAGAGCAACTGTTTTCAACTAAATTATTCTTTGTCGAGGTAGTCTGTATTAGTAAATAATCAGTGTACAATGCACAATATAAATTTTCTGTAGTTTTGTCATTGTTGGAATGTATTGTTTATCCACATATTTTGTGTCATTAAATGCAATACAACGATGTCATAGTTTTCAATAAAAAAACTGTTTGAAATATAAAGCAGTGGTGCTGCATTACATCTACTCTCTTCAACTACTACTGTAACTTACGGAATATAATATTGCTCCTAACCTAACCTAACACTTTAGCCGTCACTTGAAACATTCCTAACCAAACAAAGCGAGGGAGGTTCGAAAACGATACGTATTTTGAATACTGTGAAAGTTTGAATGAAAATCATCCTGCCAAAGAATTCAGCGTATTTTGCTCAGTTGTTCTTCTTTAATAAAACATATGTAAATAGGTTGGAATTATAACTTGAGCTCAAAGGAACAGGAAGCTATATTCTTTCCTCTGTGCTGTTGTGTTTGACTGCAACAAAGAATTCTTAATGTTTAATTTTTTTTTTTTTTGGAAAATATTGAAAATTTACTATGAGCTTCGTGTAAAGTACCCCCTGAAAATAAAAGATCCTTTTCAAATTCGAAGGGACGCGACATCACTTAGATTAATCAGAGAATGTTAATTTGGTGAAAAATGGGTGTACGGTTTAGGCGCTAGTTAAAACATCTTATGGACATTATTAGCTTGCGCTTTATAAATACCGTACAATTAATAAGCAGTCTCATCTTTCTTACAGAGGGAAACGTTTGTACTCTCTAGTGTTCGTAGGTCACACAAAAAGATGAAACGTTTGCGCCGAGAGTGCATATCACGTACGTGTCCGTTGCTCCGGCCTCCGCACTCACAGCGATAGCCGCGCCACCACTGGGAATGTTAAGTAGGTGCAGTCACGCATGCCATGTGCTCAGTCTATCTTCTCGTAACCAATAATGGCTTGTTTTTGCCACGGGATTATGTGATGATATTAGAACGTGGGACGACGTTGATACGAAGAAACGAATATTTGTCATTGGGTACTACTCCGTGGAAAGTGGAATTTTGTCCATAGTGAGTCACGTTGTACGACAAATGTTAGCAATAACTTCTGAAGACCTTAAACGTTTTCCACCGCCTGGAATTAGTTATAATCGGAATCAACGCTCCGAACTATCGAATGTGTTCTATCTGAAGAACATCGAACGCGAATAAACGTTCTCTATTGAAGGAATAGGTACGTGATCGTGAAACGGCGAACGCTTTTGTGAATCCAGAGTCCACGCTCGCGCTCCGCCGATGGGTCTGTTGTAAAGAGGAGCAAGGACGAATGTCAGGGAGCGCGGGCAGCGGCGCGTGACTCCCTCCCGACTGGTTGGCTGGGCACTTCCGCATGAATGTGGCGCAGCCGGCGGGGGCGGGGCCGCGACCCGGCGCTCGGTGCCAGCGCGTCGCCGAGGGCACTTGGCGGAGGGCGACGCTTGGGAAGGAGGGGTGCGGGAGCGACCTCCGACGCCGGCCTCCGAGCGTTAATCGCCTCACTCTGTGCCTTCGCTCTCGGCGCTGCTAGCTGTTCTGTTCGACGCTTTGGTCTCTGCTTGCAGACTCGTGTTTTGTATACGCATGCTTTGATGGTGCTGTTGTAAATATCCTGTTGACGCTGCAGTGTTGCTCGACCCGTGATCTCTCCTGGTCTCTTCTGTATTACAACCATCTCATCCTCCACCTGTTTATGCCATGCGTTTTGTTACATTCACATCTGTATCTGTCTCTATCTACAACTCTCCACTTGACCCTTTACCTGTTGTTCCCAGCACCCGTTTTATTTTCATTTTTAATTTTTTTTTCTCAGGATCTCTTAATTCGAAAACAATTCAACCGCCTTTTAACTCAGAAACTTGTTGCAAATCATGTCTTCCTCTCTAATGTTTATTTTCGAAAGGTTTGGGTGAAAGCATTCGCTGCCGAAGTCAATTTTAGCTGGGCTATATATACTTATTTCAATCGTACTAATTGCGAAATAAACGATGTTTTTCCTGGAGAATCCAGGGGACGTTTACTGTTATTTCGGAGGTGATTGTGGTCCGTTGCATTATATTTCTCATCCACGTACGTGGAGGTCCTAGTGTACCGAGTACTGACGGTTACTGATTTTCGACATTAGCACGAGGTCGAATTCAGTCTCTGGCTGTAGCAAAATTCTAAAGGCTTGCTGCTCCTATTGGTAGTTTTCCGTGTAGTTTCTCAGATCATTACTAGGGCAGAGCATTACCTTAACAAACGGGTCACGGACCACGCGCTATTTTTCCTTCCTCTTCCTTGTTCTACATTGTCCCCTTGCACACATGCATTCATATTTACATGCAGTTCCACACATGCCGGGATTTAGTGGGGAGCTTAGAGTTTGTCTCAGCTGAAGCGGAGCCCTGCTGGGGGGGGGGGATATTAGGAGGTGGTGCCTCACAAGCAAACTTAAAAGTCGACGCTGGATCTCAGGTTCCAAAGGGACAGGGACACCTCCCCATCCCGAGTTATACCATGCACCCACGAGGACTAATAACCACAGCAGCGGAAGGACTAACCACTAATTTACTCATTCAGTCTACGTGCGCTAGTCATCCCGTTCGTTCCCGACTAGCCAGGGGCGGCGTGTCTTCGGGGAGGGGGGCGCTCACGTCCGCGGGCGACCGCGTTCCGCTCTCGCCGCCCTCTCGGCGCCGCCCCGTCGAGAGCGCGCCCCGCGGCCGCGCCGCTGGGCTCCATCGTCCGCGCGGCGGGGCGCTGCGCTGCGCAGCCAGCTAACAAAGCGTGACGGTCGCGCTGCGCTGCGTCCGTTGATGGAACGAACATGCCGGTATTTGATTACCGGTCGCTGATTTTCAGATTTACAACGCGTGATATGAGGAGTAATGGGCTCGCTGTTCCTCTGCTGTTAATCGCGCGTTCTTGCGAGAAAACGGAAATCTCGCTTGGTTTGGCCTACGCACTCTCGTTAGTCATCACGGCACGGCTGTTTTTCAGGACTCGTGAGGGTGATAGCTATTTTTGGGCTAAGCTGCAGGAAACTTCGTTTAGTAACTCATTTTAATAAAGGAATGTTTAAAGAGCTCAGGTTGGATCGGATAGTTTCTTTACATCATAGAGAAAAACATTACGTCCAATATAACATTTATGCCATTGGTACGCGTGTTTATGTATATTTTGTAGATGTGTTTTGTACATATTTTGTACATTACATGTGTACCGTATGTTTAAAGTTTTCTCACATATGATGGAGTACATCGAAGGTATCATTGTGTTTGTGTGGAAGATATAAAGAATCGCCTTGTACTTGAAAATGTTTATTATACAAATGCTAAAAATAAAACTACTTACATCACATGTGTCACACATTCGTAGAAATTCAACTTTTCTGATATTCATTTTATTTTAATGCAAGCGTTCAAATTAATCACTGTGTTGCATTGAGGTCAATAGTAGCTGATGCGATCAGACGAAATGTTTTTGTTTTTCATTATTCAGTTTAATCTGAACATTTGAACAGCTTTTACGAAGGGCTGTCTAAAAATTTATTTTAAACCCCCCAGCGTTTCTTTTACTTTGTTATTTTGTAATATTGCAGATTGCGAGCAAAGTTTGTAAAGGCATTGAACGTGTTGTAATACTCACAGTAGTGCAAACATTTTACAAGCTTCGATTAGTGAAAACTAAACAAATATTCTAAGTTCTTACGAAAGTAAACCTAGTTGCAATGGAAAATGTCTGGTGCGCCAAGCATCGTTGGTATTTTCGTAAACCGATTGATCTCATTTCCCGCAGGAATCGGAGGCGCATTCTTCGCCGCCTGTTTATATGGTCGCTGGACCGAGGGGCAGAAAAAAAAGCTCAACGCAAAGCGCACTGGGGCGGTTCTGCCCATCGGGACGAAAACGTTGATTAGCATTGCATGAGGCCGCTTCGGATGCCACAACGCGTGGGCGCTCGCCTTCCCCGCGCCCTCCGCCGCGCCGTTTGGCCGCATGCCCCCTTGCGTACCCCCGCGCGTCTCGTGCCCGCCCGCTCGTAGCACACATGGCTGTGCCGGCGTCTCGCGGCTTCTGACGCAGGATTTCTGCACTTGTGATTGCTCTCGGCCGTCCGGACGATTGATTGATCATTAATGATTGCGGGCGCGTCAACTAACGAGGTCATTCGCGTATACGTAGTTCTTGTTTTTCATCGGAAGGTGGCGGCGATCTTCCCCCTCTCCACTGGACGGTGAGATCCGGCGCCTACCTACCGTCGACTAGCGCGGGTTTCCCCAATCAGGTATCTCCCTCCGCCGGGGCACCGCCCCAGCTGTGACAAGTTCTAAGTCCCCGACCGGTCTCCCGGCATGTGTGGTAGTGTAGTGCAAGTTAATGTGTGTGTGTGTAAGGGGGGTGAGAATAGGGCAAAAAAGAGGAAGGAAAGAATGCACGCGGTCCGTAGCCCGTGTGTTAGGACACTGCTCCGGCACTTGCCTGGTGTTGACCGGAGAAACCACTTAAAACTGCCGATCAGAGCAGTCGGTTGCTAGAATTCTCTTCCAGACAGCGTCTGAATTCGATCTAGCAGAAAAGCTAACGTCGAAAATTCTGCCGCCGTCGGGACTCTAACGTAGGACCTCCTGGTCAGGACACTGCAGTGTTATCAGTTGATGCACTGAGCCACCGCTCCCGGTCCGTCTGGACGACGACAAAACACCGCGCGTGGGCTGGCCAGCGCGACAACATATCGACCGTCCTGTCGTAGGTGTGAAAAAGATATTTCAGTAATGATGGCCACGAAAGAACGACCGTGGCGTGTCGTACCGCGGAGACTGCCGAGAGCAAATATGACCACTAACGCGTAAAACTACACGACTCAATGATATGGGATACTTACTCAGAAATCCATGTTACCGTGAAAGATGAACTGGACATTATTTTTCCAGAATTTTGATTCGTCTGGTTGTTGATTTGTTGGCTCGTACTCGATAACATGTTTGGCGCAACGTTTAGTTTATGCCTTTTCTTATTCAATTGGAAAGGAAATATTTATTTGCCAGTAGATGCAGTGTACTGTGATATAGATAGAGGTACGTGCAGAAAATACCAAATTCTAAAATACAAATTACGTAAGTAGAAATGGCAACTGTTCATAAAGATAGTAATGGTAAGTGTGTGCGTGCGTGTGGGCACGTGCTTGTGCGAGGTATACTTGCCGTATCTCCAATTGAACTTGACACTTCATCATGCTATTTCGTTTTGAGCAAATATACATCTCAGAGTTTTTGTAAACTGAAGTAGTTTCAATAATATTTTATTATATTCCTGAGAAAGTACCGTTTCCAATCTCTAGGAAGGGGAGTATTCTGATAATGATCATCGTGACTGCATCTTTCTTTCCAAGTTTTATTTCTGATGGAGCTAAACGTAACCTATTATTGTTACCCTAGTAGTAAAGTGCCAGTGTTTGCCTTAGAGATTACAAAACAGCAGAAGCACAATGTTTTCGTGGATTTTTTCGTCTATTATGTTCTTTGTACTTGTCCTCCATGAGCAGGGCCATTTCTTTTGTAAGATCTTGCCGATTGGTGAAAAATGTTTTAAAAATCATCAGATAATGTTATTTAAAGTCACCATATTCTTATTGAGGAGCGATCTGGGCGTGGCGGCAAACTAGTTGTGTCTCAAATGTTCCACATCGATCTCTGAAGCTTATACCTCAATCCAGACGTAGCTGCGCCAGTTGCAGTTCCACCTTGCACGCTGCCTCAAAACAGATTAACATTCTAACAAGACCAAATAAACTTGTAGTCAGAAACCATAAAAACAGTTAGCGCGGTATCTAAAATATCATCAGGCATAAATTGTGTAGTTAACCATTCGTTTTGTTCGAGTAGCTCCTAATTAATCTGATAATTTGCAGAGAGGATCAAAGAAAGCATCAATTATACTTTTCCATAAAGGACTCTATTATGAGACGGAATCGAGACGAGATTACATCCTTCGGTGTTGAACTTGTTTTTCGTAATTGATAAAAGCACAATCATCTTGTTGCTTTCACTAATCTCATAATGGGCGGAGGGTATTCATTGTAGGGAAATGATCCCAATGGTATTTTTCGGTCGAAATGAATGCAAGTAAATACCAAATACATCTTCTCGTAATACTAGTAATGTTTAAATGTGTTTCTTTAAAATTACTTGTTTGAGGTAAAGAATTTATTAGTAGAACATTATTTCATTTAATGAATCCGAGTTTAAAAACACGTGAATACTACATACAATACTTTGGCGCCTGGCGGGTTGCCTACCAGGAAATCGCAAACTGCTTTCTTGCTTGCATTGCACAAACATACCTAAGTAGACAAGGAAAAGGGGCCTGCCGTAGAAACTAATTAGAATTTCGATTCATTTATAATTCATTACGATTCACGACTTTATCCCCAACTTCTTCAACCACAAACAAAGGAGTTCTTTTCTGTTGTTTGAAGTGTTTGGGTTGAACTAGTTGGTGTACTTGGTGCTGGTTGTGGTGCATGGAAAGCATTACATTTAATTATGTCTTTTACTTGTATTGCAATCGGTATGTATTATGTTCAACAGTTTTTTGATTGTCTGAAAGAATTTACGAAGGATAGTTGACAAATTTTGCTTTCTGAAAGTCAGGTAAAAAAGCATTAGATCGGAATAGTATTGTTTTCTATTTCTTAACCCATATTTTATGTGGATGGGCAGAAACAACCCGTAAATATCCATGTCTTAGACATTTTAATTTAAATAAATAACATTTAACGCATTGAAACAATATTAACGGATGAAGTCGTAGGCTTCCGCGGCCAGAGTCATGTAAATGATCTTGGCTGTATGGATGACGCCGCGTCGAAGGCTGAAGGTAGACCTTATTACGCTGATAAAAATATGCAGGTCCGATTTTCAGTATAACTTCTGATATTATAAAAATTTCCGAACCTTAAAATGTGTTGGACTCATCTTACAATTACTTTATTGAAGATATTTTTTCCAACTGAAATCACTTTCTCGAAATTGCACTTTTTGAATAAAACTTCTTTCAGATAGATAAGAAACGGGGCTATGGAATTTGGAGTGCCTCGCGTTTCGGTATGTGATAGCGTTTTTCAAGGCTGAAGTATTAGTAAGATACAAATTGTAATATTATATTAATATTATATTAATCGTTTCATGTAACACAAGATAGCAGCATCACTACATTTAAGAAAGTAAATTGGTTCTTGGAGTGTTCCGTAGCCTACTTTCTTTGAGCGAGCTGAGAAAGATCCACTGTCGTTCCTCATGTCGATAACAATACGTGAAGACCACAGATCATTGCACTCCTGGCCGAAATGTGTGCTTCCTCAACGGCTCCACCGGGAAACTGCGAGGCCGCTCGCCTGAGGGCGGTGCAGATTTTCATTTATATTCAGCAGCCAATCAGGGGCGTACCATGTTGACAGTGGGTCCGGGTGGGCACGGGCACGGGCGAGGGAGCGGGCGGCGCAGCGGCCACTGCCCCCGGGCGACGTTGCTTATGGATGACGCCGCCGCGCACCCCGCAATCACTTAGAGCGAGCCAGCCTGCCTTCGCTTCCACGCCCACACGCCCTCCGCCCGGAGCCAAAAACCCCATACACTTGGCGGCTCACGCTTATTGGAAGACGATACGTTATTCTGACTGAAAGGATATCAGAGGATTTTTACGTCGACGTTGGAAATTTCTGAATAAAATTTTCGCAATCGCAGAAAGGTTTAATCATGAAGTTGTTTCAGAATTGTTTCCGATGCTATGTCTGTCTTCGTATAAGAGAGCGTTTGTTTAAATTTACGTGTTGTGTGTTGTTGTAATCATATTTCACGTGATCGACAAGCACGTTGTAAACATTTATGGTAGGTTCGCAGAAATCGTACATTATCAGACCAATTATATCCCACGAATTTGTAGAATTTCATAATTAATAGTGCCCTATATGGTAATTAGTAGATGCAAGCGCGTATAATTGCTTGAGAGGTATTTTCCAGCAAATGGGTGATTGCAAAAGTTAGTTTATTTATATTTGCGATTTTGGGTTGACTGTCCGACTTTGCCACCTACTAACTAACTAGTGTCCCCCGTGCCTGGGCCTAGTTTAATTCCCACGCTAGGGGGTAAGAGAGACATGTGGTGAACATGGTGCCAGAGGTTTGCTTCGCCACGCAGCTACAGAAACTGAGACGATTTTGAAGGAAAGCAACAACTATTTTTGTTCCGACCGTGAATCGAACCCAGGATCACGTCATTTACTTTCGTGATTTGTTCAATAGATTTTTCGTTCTCTAAATTATTTCTGTGAATAAGTATGAATTTGAGCAATACAATTGATAATATTACTATATTTATGTACTCTGGCACTACAACCTTGTGAAGCTAGGGTTCGCTAGGCGTTCTAGTCTCACATAAAGGACTCGGGAAACCTGTGTTTGGCAGATCGCAAACCCCTCATGCCCTTTACTTGACACTCTCTTCCGTACAATAATTTTTGTACCGGCATTCAGCTGCAAGGGCTGGGCCACATCAGTGAAACGCGACAACTTTAATTTTTGTCTCGTTCGAGAATCGATACCGGAGTCCCTACCGGAGCCGCGGATTGGAAAGCGAGCTCGCTATCCATGAGCCACCGGGGAGGCATAATTACTGTATAATGAGAATAAAAACAGAGTTATGAGGGCGTTGCAATAAGTAACGCACAACAATTGATTTAGAAGAGAGTATAATAGTTAACACAATATAAATATAGAAAATTAAGGTATAATTTCTATACTATTTTTGGATTTTATCCATATACTACATTATAGAGAGGAAAATGTTAGAATCGCCTCGTAATATGACCTCTAATATCTGTCGTAAAACTGTGTTTATGGTTCATTTCAGCTGTAAATTAGCACATACGTCTGCATTAAAGTCTATTAGTTCTCTTCCAAAAATGGTTAAGGTTGGTGCATGTGTAGAGGAGATAATTGCAATTTTGTACGTGAAAATCTATTTGTATAGTATATGCTTGGATGGACGCACGGACAGACGTGTCACAGATAACTCTGTTAGATAAGATTTTGCGCTGAAACTTTGTAAGTACATCAAGTGTAAGATCTAGTTGTGCTGTTTCAGAGATCATCATCATTTTAATTTTTGGGTGTACTTCACATGAAATTCCTATGATATTTTCAACATTTTCTAGAAAATTGCAGATATTTTTACTTGAATTTTTTTGCTCGTATAGAAGAAAGTGCAGTGTGGTATAGTTACGATTTTCATTAAAAGCTCTGGTATGTAGAAAACTGTATATTATAAATATAAGAATCTTTATATTTGAAACCTAAAGAAATTTGAAAATTCCACTCAACCAAATTTTGTGATTTTTGCTTTAAGTGAAAGGTAGTGGCCTCCGTATGTTTTATCGCTTGCTATTATTAACCGGTTTTGCAGTATAAATGCTGTTGTGAGAAAATCATAAAATTAATAGAATGAGCGCATTTGTTCATTATTTCATTTTGTAAGTTGCTCTCGATCTGTTGAAAGCATTAAACATTTCCTCTTCCAAAAAACTTGTGAATGTAAGGGTTTTGTTAGAGAAGCTAACACAAGTCTTCGAGACTTATTACTGAACGACATGAAATAATGTTTTGGGGGTTTTCTATTTTCCATATAGTGAGTGTATGCAACTTTTCTAACTTCTCTAGGGTCACATTCCACACATTTAACTTTTGGAGTGCATTCTTGCTGCTCGAAATTTTAAGATACGACCCAACTTTCTAAAGCATTTTTCAACCATGTTGATTCTTGTGGCTTAAATGTTTTCTACATAACGTCATTCAATTGTCGATCTTTAAATGATCTCATGCAGTTGGCGCATCTCAGAGTGCTTTGGGGGAACGGGAACTTCTAAGTTAATTAAAAAAAAAGCGAAATTAATTAATACAAAAATATTTTAAAATGTTTAAAGAATTGGAAAGGCCGCACCAAGGTAGTCAAATAGTATTTATGAGAAGATTTTACTGAGACGGAGTTGAGAAAGCAATGCTGATATTATTATTTAGCAAAAGAAAAGATACTTTTTATGAGAAAAGGAAATAATTTTCGCAAATCCTGGAAAGGAGGAAAAGCGAATCACGTCGGTTTTAGAAGTAGTTTCGCTAGCATACTTTTCCGAACGAGTATATATAATTAATAGTTATATTTTTTCAAAAATATATAGATTTTGTCAAAAACAAAAATAAAAGTATAATACCAAAGAAATCGTACGTCTTAGGGTGAGACAAAGATAATCATGGATGATAATCACGGGATGAGCAATACTTGCTTGTGGAGGTAAGTTTCGAAAATCGAAGTATGATACTCGTTTATCTATAATATGGATGCTAAGTGTAGGTTCGATAACGTTGAAATATTTTTAATTGATATGTTTAAATATTGTCATTGTTTGTTTCTAAATGTAATCTCTAATATGAATCTTTTGTTTATTATCAGCATCTTTCCTAATTATTCCATCTAATTGCTCGATTTTTTCCCCGTTGCGGAACTCGGATGGTATTTGTGTAAAGTTAATTGCACTCGTGTCAATTCTTTTTGCAACCTGCACTTCACTTCCTCTTCACACTCGGTCCTAATTTCTTTACGAATATTTTATTGCGATACATTTCGTGACTGCAATAAATAGGAACAGTGCGGGCGTGCTCGAAGGTCTTGCGATCTTAGTTCGAACCGTACACGTAATGAAAGCATTTATCTCGACCATTTATCTGGGCATTTAATTACATCACAAAAGCCCGCTGCGGCACCGCCAGCGCTATCTTCGTAATTGCCGTTCCACGACGCATGCTGTTTATGTACCCGCTTGCGCCTTGCATCCTGGGTGGCGGCGACTGCCGCTTCTGCTTCAGGCATACTCGGTGATCTGTTAGTCGTAGTTAGATGTTCAATCTTATTTTTATGAGAATATCAATTACATAATTGAATAACGTGATAATTGTTATCGTTTTATTGTATAGAAAAATAAAGTTATAATATATGAAAACGAGTGTTTCATTTATTGTTCTGTGTCGTTCGGGTCTTTAGATGATGCTTTTTTGATCCTTTGAGTTCTAATTTTCACTTCTTCTGATCTCTAGCCATTTCGGCAAGTGGAATTTTCATTTTGATAAGTGGATTTTATTATTTAAGTGCCGTAATATTTCATGTAGAATACTGAAATATGGATTTCTACGTAGACTGCAAGTGGCTCTACATTGAAATTGCTGTTGAATTGAGTGATTGATTCTCTTTCCAAGCGTTACACTTGGGACAGGCCTACAAGTGATTTATGTTTTTTAACGATATTCTTAGTTGGTACAATTTACACCACATCGTGGATTGTTTTTGAATTATTTTTACCAATTTTGACACATTAGTTCCCATCACATGTTTACTTGCAGTTGCTTAACACTGTGTTAAGGAGCTTGTCATTTGCGTGTTTCACTGAGCAGGATTATTTCGTTTTGGCCGTCAGCCACGATTCCGCTTGCATGGTAACGTCAGTTAAGGCAGTAGAAAAACTCGACCGTTTCGTTCATCACACTAAATCTACTATTCTGAAGACAAAGAGGAATCCCTAGCAGGAGACGATTCTACGATAGTCGATGCGAGCGTTAGAGATTCATATTTACTGAAAAAAATGGGATAAGCTATTTGTTTTCGTGGAGGTTGTCCTTTAAACTACATGGAATAAAACCCGCCAAATTCTAAGAGACGTTTTGCATCTGCCGGAGAAAATTCCGTAAAATGTGTGGCTTTGGCTTCAGCTTAGACACAACATCAATGGTCTATTTGTAATATGATTTTCATTTTATTCTTCATAAGTGTAATAGCAAAATATACCAATTTCAAGAGACTGGTTGAAAAAAAAATTAAACCGATCCAGCGCCAATAGAGCACGAGAGGACGTGATTTAAAAGCCGCAAGTGCTTCATTCCTCTCGTTTCTGATTAAGCGAAACCAGTGGTGCGATGCGCGGGGGGAGAGGTTGCGGCGACGTCGTGCAGTCGACACGTGGGCGGGAACGGGGGGAGGGCGGGACGCGTCACGTTAACCGCATTACGTGAGCATGAGGCCGAAGCAGAGGCGGCGAAATTCGAAGTTTATGAATTTGGGCGGAAGTTGTGCCGGCGCCGGCAACTTCTCATGGAAATTCTTGCCTGCGCGGGGCGGCTCGGGGTGGCGCGGGGTGGCGCGGCGTGGTGCGGCGGGGCGGCGCGGGGCGGTACGGGGCAGGGCGGGTGGCGCGGCGCGGCGGGCGGGGCACGGTGCGGTGCTGGTCGGGACGGGACGGGGCGGGGCGGGGCGGGGCAGGGCACGGTGCGGTGCGGTGCTGGTCGGGACGGGGCGGGGCGGGGCGGGGCGAGGCAGGGCAGTGCGGTGCGGTGTGGTGCGGTGCGGTGCTGGTCGGGACGGGGGTGGCGCGGAGTGGTGCGGGGAGGCGCGGGGCGGCGCGGGTGGTGCGGCGCAAGGGGGGGGGGCGGGGTGGTGCGGTGCGGCGCAAGGGAGGGCGGAGTGGTGCGGTGCGGGGCGGCGCGACGCGGGTGGGAGCGGCTGGCTGGGCCGCTCGCGATGGCAGCGGCTGCTGCGCGCCCAAACCGCCCCTCCGCGGGCTTTGCGGTTTGGAACGCGCCGCACGCCGAACACTTGCCTGCCATTCTGCGCGTGATAAAAAGAGTACAGGCTGGTCTAACATCAAAGCTGAATTTGGACTTCGTTGGCGCCAAATAAAATACTCGTAACTGTAGCGACGGATTGAGCCGTTTAGATGATTGAAACTTGTTTATATTGGACGGCCCGTAGAAGAAGAAAATGATGAGATATAAGATTACGCGTATTTTTCCCTCGGGTAGTGTTTTGCTGCCAAATTTTGATCAAAGGGAAATTAAGATGAGGAAAGTGGGGTAGGGGATCAGGAATAACACAACCACCAATAGCTATAACAATATTATTAAAGGTAGTACACGATATAGTGAATAATTTCGTAAATAACTTATGATAATTTTGTGATGTTGGTATGTCCGTAGATTACTTCAAATATTTAAATCATAACCATGTTTTAATAAACAATCTTTTCACACGTGAATGCGTTTTTTATGTCCAGGAAAAGTTTTTTTTGAATTACTGCATTTCTCAATCCGAATAGACAATTTTCTTTCTGCATTGTTTCCAGTTGTTACTCCGTCCACCTGTTTTGTGTCTTCCGTATCGTAAAGAAATCAGGACATCATGACTTGCGTCGTATCGTCCCATCGTCTTGGCCGTCGCGGTTTACGGCACTTAAGTGCAATCGAAACGCGTTTGTTTCTTGACGACGAGCTGGCCGGGCAACCGAGCTTCGTATCGAACCCAGGGCGCCGCCTTGGGCCACTTACGCAGCCGCGCACGTGTTGCAACGCGAGGCAAGGCGAGCCGCGGTCGATGGCGCGCGGTTGCGACAGGCAGAAAGGCAATGTGCAGCCTTTTCCGACGCCCGAGTCGCCCACGCGTCGTCGCCTCCTTAGGTGATCTCCTGCTTTGTAGTTCGTATTTGGTGGGTCAGGTGGCGCTGTCGGTTGGCGTGGGACCATCTGCTTTACGAACCTGTGGGAGGTAGCCCCCGTCTGTGTATTTTTGATGTAAAGTATTTTGCTCTTAAAAAGGCCCGAATGGTGGGTGAAATGTTGCTCTGACTATGAAGGTTACTAAATGTACATTTGTTTACTCTTCAAGATTTACTCATTACGAGAGGCAACGGGACATGTCACATGCCACGTACTCAGCTACATGATTTGATATTACAACTGGCGATCGCAAATACAAAGTTTCTCTAGTGTCTTGAAACAAATCATTAGTACAACTAGTGGTTTTTCAACGGCATATAATTCTCCGTTTTATGTTAACCGGTCACTTAATAATTTAATACTGCAACTTGTGTCCTTATAATACTTCAATATCATTAGAAACTTTCTTCACCAAACGATGTACGGGAAATTTTAGTAATAAACAAACTGGCACTTCTGCCCTAGAATTCAGTGTATTGTGCTCCGTCGTTACAAAAAAAAATCAAAGGAAAAATGGAGCTCTGTTGCCCAAACGTTTCAAGATGTGCCCTAAACTTCGGTAAAAAGCTAATATTTTAATGAAAAGTGTACATGAAATTATTCGAAGAACTAATTCAGGATAATAAAGTAAATATAAATGTCAAGCTTCAATAATGATGTAAGACATATAGTAGTAAAATTAATTTTTTCATAGAATTCGTTCAGTTGCTGCGTTATTAAATGCAATTTTCTATATGTTAGCATAATGTGCTATTTTTGCTATTCAAGCCATTCCGAAAAGTTTAAAAATGTTCTAGAGACTTCATGTAAAGTATCTCTAAAAATTAAAAAATACATTTCAAATGTGCAGGGCCTCGAGTTCTGCTAGATCAATCGGTGGAAAGTTTGTGTTTTTTCACAGTTGGCCAGTCGGACGGGTATACACTAAAAAATATTTTTTTTTCCTCTATTGGGACCTTCAAAACTAAACGTTACCGTCAAAATGTTTACATAGATTTTTTGTAGGATTACATAACTACGTATGTGATAAATGGGATATTTATAAAGTCAATGTAATGGTAGTAAGAGGTAGTAAATGTTACTGTAATATAATATGCACACAACTCAGCACCTTACTAGCTTGAATTGAAGGTGCTCTTGATTGTAAAAGTTTCTCGTCGGCTTTCATGAACTCAGCTGAATGAATAGAGCCCGTTAATTAAATTTGTTGATTTTCATAACGGTCACATTGTTTTGTGTTTTTTTGCCTGCACATTCAATTTATACGTTTTCATTAACCCCTCCATTTTGCTGTTTTTGTTTTCAGATACGTGAAATGGGAATGAAGTGCATTTTGTCCGCGTTAAAATGTATTTTGTTTTCATTTCCAATAACATTTTATACACAAGGTTTCTCTACACCTTTTTATCATCGAATTCGGTGACCTGTCCCGGCTTATGATCCCTCTTCTTGGTAATGTGCCGTTCACAAGGTCGAATTTAGACGCTCCGTACAGCACGCTGTTCGGAGAATTCTAGTAAACGGCTGCTCTGATTTGTAGTTTTCCGTATCTTTTCTATCATTGCTAGGGGAATGCCGAAGCATTACCTTAACAGTCGAATCACAGATCACGAGCGATAGTTTCTTTTTCTTCCGTGTCCTCTCTTCTTCCCTTACACACACACACACACACACAGCACACGCACACGCACACGCACACACACTGACATGCACTACACTACCTCAGACTTCGAGAGACCAGTCTGAAGCTTAGTACTTGTACCTATGTACTTGTTGCTGCTTGTCCCTTAAGAGGTACCTGGAGGGGGATATCACCATAAGGCGACGTGTAGTTCGTCGCTTGATCTCATTCTCCACCCGGAGATAATCGGATCTGTCGTGGTTGACGTGCCCGGAAACAAATAATCAATTTGGAATGGTTCGAGAAGTTCTGTAAATAATACACTTGTGGGATACTCTGCCGAAGTTCAAAGAATTGGATTTGGGACATTAATCTGCGAGTTAATTTTAAGGCGAAACAGAGATTATATTTCTAGCTTAGCATTTTTCTCGGAACGCTGTATTTCTCACTTAATCTTTATTCGTTGATGATATTCGGAATCTTATTGGCGAGAATAATTTTTTCCACTGATATACTGTGAGTGAGCTTTCGCGGCCGTCTTTCAGCCCCCTCCTTCCTCCCACGCACACATATCTACTTGACTTTCTGCTATATCGTAACAGACATGCATTAACTTGATGTATGAGGTGCCAAAGAAATGGTCAGAGATATGCAGTGTTGGGGAAGCCAATAGCGTATAGCACCACGGAAAAGACCGCCTTTTCCCTGAATAGAATCCGCGGACGCCCCCTATCGCAGGAAAGCGTGCTTTTCGGGCAAGTACTTATTTCTCTCCTGACGAGTATGTGTGTGTGTGGGTGAGTGGCGGGGGCCATTGCACAGGGAATGGGACGATTTGGCCAGCGCATTAGCGCTCACAATCACAATTGCCAATGAAGAGGAGTGCAGTGAGAATAGGCGATACAATACACTAATAAACAATAGAAATAGTTTGCAGTTCCGGCAGGTTATGGTTGCCCAAACCACGTGAAAACGAGGCAACCACAATACAAGGCGTCCGAATTTTCTTACCAGAACTGTACTCTTCAGTCTTCGCCAGTGTCTTATCTTTTACAACATACATCCAAATTTCAGATACAATTATATGTTTCGGGAGATAATAAAAAATAAAGATAAATTTATTTAAACTGCAATTGGGTGTAACCCGGTGGCAGTTATTTACGTAAATAAGGTAATAAATACACACAAATAATATAATAATGGTAATAATAATGCTAATATAATAATAATAATAATGATAATGTGAAAACTGATGATTCATAAAAAGATAAATTACATGAAAGAGGAAAGAAACGTCTATAATTTAAAGACGCACTGAGTGTTTATACAATTAAGACCGCACTGCACTGGCACTGCACTGTCTTTCACTTTACTGCACTTCACTATAACACTGAAAGCATTTCCTTCATTATTTCTCTGCTCTACACTGCACGACACCTCACTTTACTATATAATTTAATATTCTTAGTTAATGCCCTCATATACTTAGAAATACCCTAAATTAATTTCATAAACTCTTGAACGCTTCGAGGAAAAGGTTCAAAAGGTTTTTTGTATGCAATCTATTCTAATCCCTCATCGTTCAATTTGTGAAAAAGAATTTCCCGACCTCCGTTCTCCGCGGTATTAAATTTATTTTGTGCCTGTGATCCCCTGTACTGATGTACGAAGGAATACATAGCCGCCGTTTAATTTCTTCCCAAGGTGGATGACCACTATAAGCTTCATAGAAGGCGCAATCTTGTCATTGTTCTCCTGTTTTCGAGTTAACCCCACCATGCCATTTTCTTGTCCCTGAAAGTACATTTAGCTGTCCTACGCTGAATCCTTTCCAAATTCTTATACTGCGTAATGATATATCTCCCTTCGCCCTTTTAGTTAGATGTACAATCGTACAGAACATGCTTTAGGTGAGCTATTGCCACTGTTTTTGAAATAATTCATTGTTTATTACAAAACAATCAAGCAAGTTTAAAACACAAATAGAATCTAATTTGCAAAGTCAGTGGAATATTTCACAAAGTCGGTCTTATTTTTCTGTTTACGTTATATTCATATATAAGAGGTATCATATACTAGGTTACTATCAAAAAATACCGATATTTAAATGCAATAAAATCATATGGTAATGTCGGGAACGCGTCTTTAACTTTAAAAATAACACGCAAAGAACAAGTAACCGAAAAACACATAGAAGTTGCCTCCCGAAAATGCACTACACTTACGGGACTAATGACCTTAGCCGTTGACGCGCCCGGAATCGGCAACCAATCAAAAAAACCTCAACGCCTCTGTCGTACCAGAGTGATTCCTAAGATAATCGGCACGAGATCGATCTAGCCGTTGAAGAATAACCGTTCCGTCTCCCGGCGCTGTGTGTCATCCGATATCTGGCGTATTATGTATTTATCTCTTGCACGCCCTGCGGGCTCTTTGGGCCCAGCGAGCGGCGTGGAGCGCGTTCCCGCGCGGGCGATCGCGCCACGCCCCTCCGCGCGCGGGGCAATTGTGCGCGCTGACGCAGGCTCTCCCCGCCCCCGCGCCCTTCTGCATGTTTAATGCCCTTTTCTACTTCTCTGCGTTCTCCACGCACAGGCATCGTAGCTGTCGCATTCGCTAATATATTTTCTCCATTTCACTGTCGTTCCCGTCTGGCGTTCGTTTAGTTCTGCTCCATAGAGCTCGTTTGTGACGCTTCTTCACACTGCATTTGATACGTCACACTTCATATTGTATTTCTGTATTCTTTTTTCCATTTTTTTTTTCCCTTAGACCATCCCCATGTTTTTGTAAGTCTTTTTACATTTTCTCTTCTTTAACCTGCTTTCACTCTCTCAATTGTATTGTCTACTGGCACCGTTCTATCCTTTCGCAACGTATGTATATATTTTCCGGCTTTTCTCTCCTGCTGATCTTTCTAGAACTGCGTTCTTCCACATTTAGCCTGTCGGGCGGATTCTACCCTTCGACGGCAAGCTGTCCCGCTGGCACCCCCGTCCCCGCCCTCCCACTGGGCCCGTGTTGTCCCAGCGGCGCCTCCGCGTCCGAAATGTTGCGCCGCGCCAACCGCTCGTTCCATATTGATTCGCTCGCTCGCGCCGCGCAGCGCCGCGTCGCGCCGCGCCGCCCGGTACGCGCTTTTGTTCTCGCGCGTGGGAGCGACAGAGGGAGGGAGGGAGGGGTGAGGTCGACGGTCACGCGCGGAGTGTGGCACTTGGCGGCGGCCGCCGCCGCCTCCCGCTGTCTCTCCTCCCCTGCCGCCCTCCCTATGGCTCTCTTCTTCTTGTCTTTCCGCGGCCAGAATGTGACCAATAGGTGACTGCGATACTCGAACTACATGGCCAGTTACCTGAAAGCGTTTTTTCTACTAGACGTGTAAAAAGCTTATCAGAAACAGTTTAACTCTTCTCTTGGAAATCAATACGGAATTGCGGCATTATGGTGTAGGACGCTGTTTATCTTAATGATGTTAAATAGTCAAGTTAATACAGCTTTCTGATTATGAAATAAACCTGTTCTGTGGTTTAGCGTATTTTTGCTCAAAATACTTCACTAACAAATAAATCAATAGAATGAATTCGCGTCGACAGGACATGTTTTAACAATTATTTATGATCGTGCCATTTCTCATTAAAGAAACACACTGGTAGAAATACACTATAAGGTACTTTTATTATTTTACCTATGAGTTTAATTATCTGTACGTAGACATTACCTGTTTATTGCTTACAAATGTTCACGATTGCGATATTTCTGGTAGGTATTTGTGTAGTTACTTCAGGCTTTCGATTTAATTTTTTTAAGACCAGTCAAATGGCGATGCACTTCCAAAAGGAACAGTCACCCATTTATTAGACGTGTTTAAAAATTATTAAAGCCGGACTCTAGCGACACGTGCAGAAATATGAATTCCAATGCGGCAACCACCCGCCCTCGTGCTGATGTCGCATGCATATTCGACGCTTTCTGTTGGCGCCGCCGCCGTCGTCGCCCGCGCCGGGTACACGCGAGCTCCTTAATGAAAGCGCGTGCTTAATTAAGGCGCGTTTTACGGGCGACGCAATCGAACGCCACCGCCAGTGCGCCTGCGCAGTTTAATCCCGCTCGGGGAGGGAGGGGGAGGCGCGAGCTGTTTGCTTTATGATTGCTCTGCCCCACGCCGTGCCTGCCGGCCCCTTCCCCCGCGGTTGGTTGCTGTCCCCTTGCCAGCTCTCCCGTGCTTATTAGGTGCTCCGACCTAATAAGTAGGCATGGCCCCCCAGTTATGTAATGGTCCGCGCCCCATAAGGGCCCCAGTAGGTACCTCTCGGCTCCATTCATTAGTGCCCTCGCTGTTGTTGCTTCATAAAGACTTGTGTATGCAACGAGGTACCTGAGGGGAGTCATGAGCTTTCTGCCTCGCTCGTGACCACTCTGCTTTAATTGATGAGTTACGCTGCTGACTCGTGGAATGCTGCGCCAGTCAACGTAGTTTCTAATTGCTTGCTTGTCATCGTCCGCCCTTTAATGTTAGCATTGATTGTCTTTGAATCATTTCTTTCGACTTATTAACGTTATTCAATTGCAATGCTTAAATGCTCTAACCGAACTCTCTACAACGTTGTACCGCTCTTATAAGTTCTATTCATATTTCTCTTCATGATACTTGAAATGAAATATTGAAGCTCTACGTTCTGGATCGGATCCATTCGGGGTAGTTCTGTAAGAGCATCCATCAAAGATGATCACCGTTCTCAGTAGGGGTTTAGATCGACATTACCGATGGATGCTTGATGTATGGCTACATATGTCAGGTATCTCTGGAGGAGTCTTGAATGCAAATAGAACCGTAAAACAAGTAAACTGCGCTCTTGGCAAGTTCAGTTGTTATTGCTCATACGTTAGAAAAGAACTCTGTCGACAGTGCGACTTTGTCCATATTTTGATGTATATTCATGTATATATTTTCACTGGTTTAATGAGGGTGACTGTGCACTTTTAAGAAACTCCTGTGGTTCAAACTTGACACATAATTTGTTTTGTCCATGAGAGCTTTTTAGCATAGAATTTAAAAAAACTGTTTATTCATAGTAAATGTGCTTATACTACCTTTCCTGCGACTCGCCCATACGTGTGGCACTAGGAATGCTCAGTCCATTGCATCCGAAATATCTTCACCAGAACGAATCAGGTCTACAAGAGATATGTGTGGGAGGAATGCCGCCGCTTCTTGCCTTGTTGCGGGGGAGGAAGGGCGCCTTTTCGTCTACTGCTCCACCCGGCGCCGTCTATCCCATCCTGCTTTGAAGTTGCGCCGCTCAGTGCTCCATAATATCTAAGAAAACGTACTTATAAGTTTCTGTGTAGTTGTTATCTATATAGCTGATTTTCAAAGCGCGCAGAAATTGAAAGAAAACTATGCAGCATCCCACGTTTTGAGAAGAGTTGAGGATTTCGGTAGGAACTCGGGAAGCAAAATCTCCGGTACTTGGGAAGTAAAAACTGTTGCTTTACCGACTGAAAAATGTAAATATTTGATTGTGTTATTTCGCATATTATCATATTGCGCTTAGTGACTGAATACTGATATCCAGTGCTTCACTGTTTATATCATTACCTTTTTTTAAAATTTGTTGTGTCAGCTCACAACACGACGCGTCTCCTAACCCCTTGTTGAGTGTTAAGCACTTTTTTGGAGTAATCGTCCTTTACTTTATTTTTAATATTTTGAGTAATCCTCCGTTACTGTATATTTATGTCCGCCACGTCTCGTCGCAGTCAGTTGTCAAGAGGACCACCAGGTATCATCTCCGCGTACGCGCCTCCCACCACGCGCTCCTGCGTCACTACCCAGTGGCCAGAATTGGGAAGGAATAAGGATAGGGGTAGGGTTTAGGGCACTTCACAGGGGTTTGGACTAGCCCTAGTGAAGCAGCCAAACTCGTTTTGTTGGAACAAATTTCACATGAGATCCGACGAGAATCGAACTCGGACCTCCTTGGTGAAAGACTAGCGACTTCACCTGAAATCATTTACTGCAAGGCTCCAAGAAAGAGTCCCCCACTAAATACTTACTATTCACGTGATAAGTAATGGAACATAAATCTTTTTGACATTCTTGGAAAGTGAAGAACGATTGTGCTGTAGCACATATTATACTGTATTATGTTATTCCTGAATTCGTGAAGATTAGTTTTGTTGCTATATTTAATTTAATGCAGCATCATACAAGAGAAATTTATTGTAATACTTGAGCATTATGCGCGCTATTTCTTGGAAAAGCATTTTTTTTCTCATCAGCAATTTTGCTGTTGCGGGTCATTAATGTAGATTATTACAATTCTTCCGTAAATTTAATACAGGTATAAAAGTGTTCATTGGGTGGTTTTTTGGTTGATGAATCATTTACTACTTGCAGTTTTATTGTAGTACTCGTACAATTCTATCAGGAATGTGGTTTCGAACCCGTAATGGTGTTCTATTAAATAACATCGTGATCATAATGGTGGTAGTTGAGTGTGTCTGTAACAATGGATTGCATTATTGGCAACTGTAAATTCCATGTTGACACCAGATTCTTAATTATGACCCAAACATTAAGAAGAGTCAGTATTAAAAAAAAACAGGAAGTCCTTGAGGCGAGTCCCGTCGGTGGCGGATTTGGTATCTGCTACATAGGTAGGGGGTCGAGCGATGCCATCACGTGAGTGATTCTGGGCGCCGGCTGCGCTGATTGGTCGTTTCGTCTTTTTCCTCTGTTGAATTCCAGGCGCATCGTACAGAAATGATTTAAAGAACGGCCCATGGGCCCTGCACGATCCTTTCTCCCCTTCTTAGGTTAGGAAGGTGGGCTAAATCTCCATTCCCGATCTGAAGTGTTTAAAAATGTGGTCTGGAACTACAGTACCGTGCAAAAACGTCCAACCTCCAACCGTTGTATTCTTCAACAATAGCAACAACAACTGCCGAAATACTTCGTGGTTCGAACACATTTTCAAGAGACATCCTTTTACACAACAAGTCACTTGGCATTTAATTCGATCATCTAAATAAAACAGCCCCTTCCCATCGGGATCTTCGCGACAGGGCACGAAAATATTACTAGTATATTTCGGGCCGTACGGCCCATTTTCCCAGATATCCTTGTACGTAGCATTTGTGAGGCGAAGGCTCCGATTGAGCTGCAACGCCAAAAGAGATCGCAGGATCACATAAAAAGCGGCCTCTAAGCGCCTTCGGAGCCGTCGTGGACCACTGTGCGGCGAGTGTTTGCGTCGTAATTCGTCGCGAGGTCTGGCGGCCCCGCCAGCGGAATGCGGACGGCACATCGCCTCCTTTCGTGCTTCCACTCGCGCATGTCTTACGATTTCCTCCGTTTTCCACCCCCGTTGGGTGTGATGTATGCGTGTACGAAATAAATAAACATTTGTTTTTCTGGGATTTTCGTTGCCTGCTTCTGCATCCCTCGACGCTGTGCTTTCTTTGCGTTTCGCTTTGGAATGCGCGGAATGGTTGAGAAGTTGTAGGATGGAATTCTTTCGGAAAGTCTCTTTCGGATATTCGTGTTCCCCGAATGTCTTTTTAAGGGGAGTTCAATAATTCGAATACTAGACTTTTCCTTAACGTGTTCCGCTAAGTAAATGCTTCTTCCACCGGGGTATCACTCCCTATCAATCTCCGTTCGTGTGTTCGTATTCATTAGAAGTTGAACGATGTGATTGAAAGGCTCCCTCCCGTGTCCGTGCGAATATTTGGCTATATGGGTATCTAGCTATGATTGTTTTAGTCAGTTTTTTTTAATGTTATTTGTGAGTTTGTTGTCAGTCATTTACTCTTGATATTTGTGATACGTCCCTACTTTGGAGAGTTCCAAATAACTCGATGAAAATACTAATCGGCCACTCCTCAAAGGCATCTGAAGATTATCTTTGAGAGATGTGGATGTATGATGTTGAAGAGATTATAGTATGATTTGTTTCTGGTATTTCCAATAGCCTGCTAAGTAAAAATCGTTATATCTCGTTATCTGCTTGTTGCTCCAAAGAATATGAAATGACTTTTTCTTTCGGTGGTTTCATTAGAATTTAATAGAACGTAAGTACTCAGACATATTTCATCTTTCGACTTCATTTTCAACTCACCCTTTTTTTACCAGACTTTTCCCGATCAATACTTTTCTCTTGAATATCCCTCGTTCTTTCGTTAATGGCCACCACTTCCTAATGTGCTTGGATTCGAAGAGGAAAAAAACCGTTACGAGTTCTACCCGCCTAATCCTCTCTCTTTCCTTTGTTTTCTCTTCCTCGAGAGTGAGTGCTACCTTCAGCCGATAAGAGCAGCGAGGAGGGATCTAGAGCGACGGCGTCGCCGATTGGGAGATAGCTCCGGTGGTCAGTGCGCCCTCGCCTCTTCAGTAGGAGAGCGAAGTGACGCGGGGAGGAGTTGAGATTCGAAACGCCGATTTGCGGAGAGGAAGATGGGTCTCGTTGCCGTAACTGTCGCCGCCAAACGGCAGTTCACCTCGTCAGTCTGATTCGTCTCCTCGCTTTTCCCAGCGCTTCGCGTCCTTCGTGACCCATGGTTTGCATTTATGTTCGTGCGCGGAAAGATTTTAGGGTCTGTCTTTGTCTTTTTCTTCGCGTTGCAGCGATTGCTGTCCCGATTTCTAATTCTCATCGTTTTCGACACTGGTAAGATTGCGATTATGATAGTGATTTTGACGTTTGTTATAGATCTGCCTTTGAGGGTATTTCGCTCTTTACCCTAATTTAATGCCACATGCTTTTTCTTCTTTCTTCGAAGCTCGTTATTCTATCGGGGATTTGTTTTTTGCCGCAGTGTTAGCGATCCATTGTATGAAATATTTATTTTTTTCTTTACGTTCTTCTCGATCACATTTTTCGTGAATTTCTTTCGTTCGTAATTGGGAAGGTATGGGTATGCTCCTTTGGCAGAAAAAAATTAGAAATTCAAATCCGTGAAAATTGAAGGGTTCTGCCTCGGGAAGGTGATGAAGAGTCAACGTTAACTCAGCTGTATGGCACGTAGCTCGTCGGGAGAAGGCCGCGCTCCCAGCGTAATTCAGGGCCTAAGGGGAATCTGCGATTCGCATGTTTTCTCATTTGCATGCGGCCTACGTGTGGCAGCGACGGCGTACGTGCTGGGCCGCTGTCTCTCTCTCTCGGAGCACCGTTGCCTTGGAGCACCGGCAGTTGACGTGGCGTCGCTTCGAGGGAAGCATAAAGCAGGGGCAAGAATTGTTGTGTGGCACACATTGCGAAAAACGCTTATTGGAACCCGAATTTTGGAAGGTTGCCGAATCTAGTTGCCATTGTTTGCTCTTTGAGTGCATTTGGACAATATAGTTTTCGAATAGTGAATGGTAATGCTGCTAATAAACAAATTTGGAAATAAATACCCTTCTGACATTTTCATTCAAACATTGTGGATTGCTATTGAGAAATTTGCATACAAAAACGATAATGGCAATAATAATGATAATGGATATAAATGATAACTACTCTAACACTTCCCTCACCATCTACTAATATTATGCACTCCTCCTTTTTGCTGGAGTTAAAATCACGCTATTAAAAAAATCAATAGGTTTCTAGGAATTATGTAGCCTACTAGTTACAGTGTTTGCGAGTAGTTATGAGAGTAAATGAATATTGACATTTGATGAGAAGTCATAATTATTTTGAAATAAACATAATCTGATATTGTAAAAGAAAGAGAAGGAAATGTTTTGGATAATTGGAAATCTGACTGTTTTAAAGTAGTTCTTTTAAAACTCAACCTGGAAAGACTTTCTTGAAATTGTCCAATTCATTTTCATATTATGCAAGCTTGGTAGGTTTTCTCAGAGTACTATCTTTTCCCTACCAATACTCATCCCATCGGTATGCTTCATAAGCCGTTCCCAACCCTATGCGATCATTATCCATCATTGCCCTAAGGATCCAAGGATCACAGCGGCGGGTAAGCGATATCCAAAGAACTATGTAGTTAAGAGTGGTCGTGGCTAAATCAGCGGGTTAGCGATAGGAAGAGTCCCGGCCTGGCGAACTAGAGAGAGAGAGGAAATGGTGAGGGAGGAGGGGACACCCCGTCCCAAGACCCTAGTTACGATGATACAGGAATGGATGGCATACCATGCGGGGCGAAGGGATACGGCTTCGTTAAAGATGCCCCTGAGGGGAAAAGGGTTTTTCATTTTTGAGCAGGCCTTTGTTATGGTCTCTGGATTTTGTTTTTCGAAGGCTATTTACTCTCTTCTTATTCGCTACCCAGGAGTCGACTTGATTTGTTTCTTTTTTAGCAAACATTTAGAAGTTGCTGTTTTCGTAAAAGCTAAAAGAGCGTTTGGGATAATATTTTCGTGTGTTCCAAACTACGAATATTAACTTAAACACATTCTAATTTCCCTTCATTTCTAGTTGATGTAATATTTATCTTTCGCTCTTCGCAATTTTGTTTGTAAGGGTTGATATTCAGATTGTTGCTAAATCACCGACACCGTTAGTAAGGATTGAAAATTTACATGACAAAAACTCTCAAATAATGATTTTTCGTTTTATGATATTAAATATACATGCTGCACATAGTTAAATAATGTTTTTTTAGAATTGTATTAATCCTTCATTACATTTACAAGCAGGTCGTTGGCTACTTTTTGCAATGTAAATTTATTATCATGAAAAGTCCAATCAGTCAAAAAAGTCAATATCAAATGTATTATCATGAAAAGCAAATATTAATATTGTTCACTAAAACTACTTTGCACGTGAGAAATTTTTTAGTTAATGAAAATCAGAAAACAACGTTCTTCATATATTTTTGCCTTATTGTTTTAGTTTTCTAACAATAGAAGAATATAATTGATATTTTTAAAATAAGTATGTTTTGTAGTATAATTGCTGATTTTACTATAATGTAGATGTTTTTTTAAAATACATTTCACACCGGCTTAAAATAATTAACTCGTTCGATTTTATTAACTATTCTTTTCAATTTTCTAGCAGTTCCCACAATACACACTGTGTCATCTTGAGCTGTTGAACATTGCGTGCGCCGTCCAGGCAAATAGTGCTATGATGCACAGTGTTGCGATGACCTGTCTGTAGCACTCTAAAACGTCATCCCCATTCATTCGTTTCTCGCGTCGAGTGTCAGAATATTGGGGGTTCCCTAAAACCACACTTGGAAAGGACCAAACATCAAATCATTGCTTGTTTTGAAATGAATGGGCACCTCACATTGTACGTTACGTGAGAACTTGACTTTCAAGATATCTTGTGTGGTAAAACATGCACGGGAATACGGTTTGTTTCTGTGTAATTTTTCATTTGAATATCTTCATTTTGACTAGAAGAAGGAAACTGAACGAACATTCATAGATGTATTCTCGCAATATTTGCCATCATATTCCTGGCGTCTTCGGCAGATATTTTCATGTTGACATTGTTTCCGTATTCGGAACTATATTTTAACCACTTTGTTGAATTTGGAAGGCCTTTCCGATGGGTCCCCAATATCTTTCCGTGCGAATATTAGATAAAAAATAATAAAATTAAAATAAAAAAGCCGCGACCTTAAAAGAGTGTAATGAAAAGTTGATTAAAAAAGAAGACTGAAGATTGGAACTGAAAAAGAACAAATATTGGGTCTCCACCCTGTCACAACTCTGAGGGATTAGTTATGGCTATTGATTGTTTTGTTATTCCCTAAATTCGCGGCTAATAAAGCTGAGTGTCTGTTAAATACAAAAATCTTCTCCAATTTGCACCCAACATCCTAAGGAGAAACTATAATGACTACTGGTGTTTCTACGTCTCACGTTCGGTTGATGTCAATTTGCAAAACGTGTCTTTATCGCCCTAGATTCGATATTATGACTGTGTGAGACAACATCTATGAGAATACCCGATTTTTATCCACAAACCTGATAACAATACTCCGTTTGTTAGCCGCTATCGAACGATCAGTTTGTATATGTTGGTCGGATACTATTTTACACAGTATAACAGATGTCACAACTTATGATGTTTGAACCACTTTAGAGCATGCTTAATTAAAAATCAATGTAAATACATTTTGTCGTTTGCTAATTTTAGATAATAAATGTTCACTGTCAAAGAAGCTTTGTGTGCCCGCCCTTAACACCCCTTTTCATCAGTCCAGTCATTTTATTCATAATGTTAAAAATAATATTTGATTTTATCCATTGGTAATATTTTATTCAGGATTAAAACTATTGGCAAAACGTACCGCATGATAAGAATAGGCTTAAAAAGACAAAAATTATTAGCAAGACAAGATAGTTGTACTGAACACAGACAGGAAGGTTTTTGATTAGCCATTCCAATAGGTAAGGGAAAGTTGCACAAAAATTTGTCAATATTGACCAATTAAATATTGACATTGAATTTGTAAGAGGCTAAATTATAGGAAATTTTAATTAATATTTTGGTAAACTGTAACTTTTGCCTGAATTCGATATTTTTTTTAAAATTTAGGCAAATAAGAGACGGACTTTTTTTTTTTTTTAAATCAAATTTCGACGGAAATATGTTTTGGCAAACGTCAGATTCGTAATTAGCATCTCCAAAAACATAAATGAGCAAACAATTATAACTACGCCACAATTTGCTTTAGCAAACTACGTAATGATTGGGCTGTATGTATATTTCGAGGAATTGATTTAACACATTCTTACAATCTCGTTCATTGTCTTTGCACGAGTAGCTTGTAATATAATTAATTTGTATAAATAACAGTTTTAATGTGCAATTCTGTATGCCCATGATACTTATTGTTTTTTATCTTCTTTGTTCTAGGTAAGAAATCTCGTCATCCCTTTTAACTGCCTTGTTTTACCCATTTAATGGTAAAGTATATTATTATTACTACTTCGAATATACTACACTAATGTTTTAGCGTTGCTATATCAGTTCCGAATTGTTATGTTGAAATAGTTTTTCCAAGATTCTTTTCGATCCACACGTGGTGTTTAGTATAGAAGCTGCGCTGGCCATTGATTGTCTAAACAAAAAACATGCTGCCTTATTACTCCTCGTTCTAACGTGTTGAAATGTTGCCGATTGGTGACAAAAACATTCCAGTCCTATCCACATTTCTAATTTTACTAGTTGGGTGTTTGCGACAAACCTTTTCTACCAGTATTAAAATCACTCATTTCAACCATTGCTTTCTCTCCGCCGGTATAGCAAGCTTTTATCTGAGTAATTGCCCTCTCTTTTCGTTTTCCATTGCCAACTCCTGTCCCATCACCACCCATCTGCGCCCGTCACCGCCATCGGTCCCGCTGCTGCCGTCGCCTCTCCATCGCCACGTGCAGTCGCCCCGCGAAGGCGTAATACGAGTCGCATAAATTGCGCCGGGCTTCGCACGCGAGCGCCACATCGTTCTCTCTCCCTCTCCTTTCTCTTCTCTTCTCGCCTCCCGTCCCGCCGCTCCTTTCCTCGCGTTGCCTCTGTGCCCCTGGAATGTAGGCCAGCCGCAAGACCTCCGTGCGCTCGGCGGCGCGCCCAGTGACCCAGAGATGGTTATCGCCCGCGGAGGGCGGGGCGGACGGCGGGTCGCGGCGCGGCGCGGCTCCGAGCGGAGCGGAGAGGCATAGCTGCGGGCCGCCGCTCATCTCCGCGCGGGTTAGAAAGCGTCGGCCGCGGCGGGGGTGGGGGCGTCTCTCACCTTGACCGAGAAGCCGATGGACGAGTGGGTTGGGTGGCCGCGGGTGGGTATCGCCGGGGTTCTAAAGGGGCGGCAAGGGTGGAGGAAGTGGCGACTTTCTCCTGGCGCAGGGCGGCGGGTCACGGACGCGAGCTTGCTCTTGGATGGCCTTCGATGTAATGCAGTCTTCGTGTGAGGCGCGGGTTACCGGAAAATGGCCTGAACTCTCGCCCTTGTCTGTCGGCGGACGATTACATATCCCTTCGAT
This sequence comes from Teleogryllus oceanicus, assembly GCA_964035755.1. Taxonomy (NCBI): domain Eukaryota; kingdom Metazoa; phylum Arthropoda; class Insecta; order Orthoptera; family Gryllidae; genus Teleogryllus; species Teleogryllus oceanicus. The sequence goes on from CAXIVR010000004.1 coordinate 93,399,259, forward strand.
TTTATTTGCTTTCGCACATACAGGCTGTTCAATACACTATTACATCTTTTGCTTGAAACAAAAACGTGCGGTGGTTCTACCGTTTGTTGGGTCTACAAACTACAATCATAATTGAATTGTTAATAGTTTCGGCGTATGCTGCGTTTTATGTCTGGACCTGACTGATTTTTGCTCTAGAGTTGTTATTAGTTTGAATGTGCTGTGGATTTTGTCGAAGTATAAGAGTAAATGCTTCCCATTAGATCTATGATTCCAAAACAGTTAATGTGCTTTGCAGTTTCAGGAGTTATTTGCGAGAATATTCTATTAAGTGTAGAAATGACATTGGTGTTGTTATTCCTTTTTGGTTGTCTCTCGTATATTGTCTTCTGGTTCCATACGTAGTTCAGTATTCATTACCTAAAAATTTTCTTTTATGATACATGCTGTCATTGATTGTTCAAACGATCACTGATAGGAGCTGTCTTGAGTACTTTTTACGTAATGGAAGCGTGTATTTTTGTAGGATTAGTGAAATCATTTTATCTCTTCTTTTATTGCTGGTAAACTCGCATAAAGAACCATCCAAGATCTTACATTCATTGTTTTGCTCTAACTCGTCGTTTTCGTAATGGACTGATGCAGGCAAACTACTGTCGAGCACCTTAATCGGGACGAGAATGGAGCGGTTTGGTCGCCAAAAAATACGATAATTATCGCTTGAGTCCCAAGTTGCGTCCAGGATATTCGCCCCTGATTATACCTTAATGACGCGTAGTTGTCCGCAGTGTGCAGTTATTAAGGGGAGTCATTGAACACGACGGCGGCGGTGGTGGCGGCGGCGGGAGAAGCGATGGTGGCGGGAGCGGTGACGGTGCTGAAGTCGTTTCCTGCCAAGCAGCCGTTAGTTCCTCTGGGATCGACCGCCCGCTGCGCTGGTTCGTGGTAATAGCGCCGTGCCGTGAGCTGAGTATGCAACCCGTTGTACTCCGAAGTCCAGCGGGGAGCCTTTGCCCCTGAACGCTTGTTCCTCCACAATAGTATTTCATTTTGGCGTTAGCTTCTCTCTACTTCGTGAAGGCTCGCTTCCCGTTTTCAGGTTGTGTAAAATGAAGGGCAGTACATGAAGGTGTTCTTTAGATAGATCATGATATTCTTTCATAAAGCATTGTCTTCATGATTAGAGAAAACACAATTCGTTCAATTTAACATTCGAATACATTGAAGACAGCACAGAACTTGTATAATTCATGTTACGTGTAATGCTTTGAGAAAGTTGGTCTGGCTACTTACTAGTTCTAAGGGCTGAAATAATTGATATTGATATATGATCGTGCTTATCTGTGTGTCTTTTGCTTGTATCTAAACTCTTGTTTCCCGTGACGGCATTCGAGAATCACATCCTATTTTCACAGAAATAATGTAATACTTAGTTTTTCTCTTTCGGAAAATTCATCTAAATATAAATCTGTGCATCTCAACATTTGACAAAAATGTAAAGATGGATGTGGATCGTTTGTTTCAGGCAATCGATGTTGTTCTGCAACAAATAATTCTCACATCGTTTGTTGACTATCTTTGTTGTTACCGACGTCTAACATTTATTCAGGCTTATTAGGAAAAGTGTAATTTAAATTGATTTGGAGTATGTAATCTACTATTAAATAAATATTTGAATATTACGTTTTTATGCATTACAAATTCTGTACCAAACCCTGCGTTGCAAAACGAGCAAAATGAATTTTTAGTTTTTTCATATTACGATCGAAATAGGAAAAACTGCTGATGGTCTGTTTAATTGTTGTATGCGTAAAATCCGAAGCAAACGATTCGAGGATTCAGTTTGAAGTGAATTTTCTAGTATCGTTCACAACTTTTCATTAATGCGTCGTGTGAATTCGCTGAGCTATTAACAATACCAAAATTATTCTTGCGTGCACACTGCCTTTGTGGCGAGAGCATTACGGCGTTGTGTCAGCGCAGTAAATCATACTTTCGCAGGCTTTTGTAAATTTAATTTTGAGTACTACGAGAGGCGTCAAGAGCTCTCTCCCTCTTAGTAAGTCGTGAATCCAGCTACCCTTTCCCATTTTCCATTGTTTTCCTTTTTCAGCATGTTCTCGTGGTCGACGTTCGCTCCATTCATATATTTAAACGATTATTTGTTGCCTTTATTCGTTTTATGGTGATAAACGGCTTACACCCAACATTCACCATCCTGAATACTCAAATTCACATTGAATTTCATTAGCTAGTACAGCATCATACAAAATCTGTATATAGAAATCTTGAAGTGCTGTGAATTATATAATTAGGGTTTTAGAGACTTCTTGCATGAAGACCTCCGCACCTTTCGTAAGCGAACCGTTGCACCGCAGCGCTAGGAACCTTATCAGACGGCTATCAGCCGGCGTTAAATTTCGTAGCGCGTTCGTTCGAGTCAAACCGCCAAGATCACATTCCCTCGTTACCTTCTAGTTAGATGTTCACAGAAACAAACGTTCTTGTCATCCTAACAATGTTTTGTTTAAAAGATGTCCCAAATCAATGATGTTTTGATGAAAACTGAAAAAGTAATTTGTTTTCGGTTTTGGCGTCTTCACACTGATGTAGATACTTTTTCGCTTGATTATATCTTTAAAAATTCGTTTCCATTGCAAAATGACGATTACGCATTCGATTTATTTAAATTATTGAAGTGTTGCACTCTCCCGACTTTCCGAACTCGTTCCCTAACAATCGTTCTTGTTACTCTACACACCGTCCGAGGCAATTGACACCGTCCCGACGGATAGGCTGATAGTACCGACGCAAGACCGGGACTGACGCAAGACCGGGCCGCTGCTCGCAGCGATTTTCGTGCAGGCGGCAAGGTCATGAAAGATCCCATACTGATTGTCGCCAAAAACACGAATAACAGATCTTCTTAGCATTAAAAAAATTCTTATATGCATTTTGCACAGGGCTGAACAGGCCGGTAAAATTTCATTTCAATCCGAGAATCCAGTGTTGTGTGTTAGCGAAATTGAAATTTTACTGAAATTGAATTGATAGTTTACTAAACTTTGTCGTGAGCCGTAACCTTCATTCAAAAGAGCGATTCTGGGATTTTTAAGAGAATAAGGGCCATATTCATAGTCGTCACTTATAGGATAAGAAAATACTTAAGCTATAAGAAGTTAGTTACTTGATAAGGAAATGCTTATACACATTTTGTATTCATAGACGATACTTATAATAAGTACGATGCTTAGCAGTGCTTCGTGTGGCAACAGCGTATTGGCTGTTTCACAGCCACTTGAATCTTGCCAGAAGCGCTCCATCAAACTGGCCGTGAACATATTCTTGCGTCCGTGAGGTAACCTAACCTACACAGTTTCTTAAATAGTGCCAGTATCTTAAACAAAGGCTTAAATGGTGGTGAAATCAGTAAATATCTATTAGTTAGAGGTGGTTTTAGCCACCAATGTTACCAAAAAGTGTACAAAAAGAGGTTTAGTAAAACAATTTTTTTCTTAAATTCTCGATCGCTGTGCATTTTCAACGTGTTTGGCATGTTTCGTAAATATCACTTGTTGCTGCAAAGAAAGATGCCACTGTAAAAATCCTTATAATCTTTGAAATAGTCGTCCATTTCCATTTCTTTCAAATTACGACAATTTTCAACGAATCAAGAGACCTTCACTTATAGCTATAAGTGAAGGCTGGACCTTCCTTATAGCTATCAGTATTTTCTTATGTGGATGGATAAGTTGCTACTATGAATTGGAAAATGTGTTAAGGAACTCCATAAGGTTTTCCTTATTATAAGTCAAGACTATGAATACGGCCCTATGTCTCTGGAATTGGCTATTCGTTCGTATTGATGATGCAGTTGTATTTGTTTGCTGGGATTAATAGAGAGAGATAACGAATATTTTCATACACTAGAATACTTTTAAATGCGACTATGGATTATGCATTTCAAGTTTTAATACATTTATTAGGATTCCATGTACTTAAACCTGTTCGGCCTGGTATATGATGAAGGGGTTGATTAATGATGTTTGTAATAGAGCAATGATGGAGCTTATCGGAGGAAAAATAGAATACTTGCTCTGCTTTCTTCACCACAAATTTCACATGGATGGATCGCCCCGAAAGGGAAAATAAGCGTTCTGATCCTACACCATGTATCGCGTAATGGAACCCCGGAAAAAATCAGGGAATTTTGTTGCTCTGAAAAAATTACGGGAAAATCACGGAATTTATAGAAGCATTGTTAGAAGTCGGGGAAACTTTCAAGGCGGTGATGTGACTATATATATATATATGAAATATTAAACAAATTAGTGCAGCAAGAAATAGTGACTCTGTTTTTATTTGTTGAGATTTTTTTAAAATTTGTACTTTATCACGGTGAAATAGAGAGCTGACAAATTAGTATCAGCCTTCATTTAACATAAATTATTATATATTTATTTTAAAAATAGTATGAAATACTGTACAAATCTTATCAATGGTACAAAATGCACGAGAAACGGAAAAATCGAGGAAATTCGGTCCAAGAAATGAATGACCACTCTGAATTTTATGCATTAAGAAATTCCTTATAAACGCACAATGAGTATCCTCGAATGTTATTGTGAGGTAATATTTCTGAGTTGTTTCTTTTGCACCGCACCCCTATTTTATCTCAAATTACAAATTATAAAGGATAAATATTGAAAAGAAAGAATATTTATTTTGCGGTCATCGGAGGTTTATGAACTTAAGAAATCTAAGTTCACCCCTGAGACTAATGTTGATACTTTTCACATTTCGTGACGGCACACAATGCGCTTTCTGAAGTTTCTCACTGAATCCCAGTCATTAATTTATTTTTTAACACTCCCTTTAAAAAATCTCTGTAACGTTCTGGATATTGCGTGAGGAATTTGCTGACGGGCGTGATAGGAAAGAACTTGTGGCCTTCAGAAAAAAAATATCCAAGAGGGGCATTTCAATTATTTCAGGAAAATTTTGGTAATGACTATTTAATTTTTCATATTCATTCAGTTTGTGAATTTTATTTTATAGACCAATTGAAAATAAAACGTAATAAATATTTTTAATAATAATTTTTCTACTAAGACAAACATTGAAGCTCCTTTCAGAATTTAATTTAAAGTAATACTGTTTTAAAAGTACGTTAATTGTTAATAGTTCGAAATAATCGCTCAGATAATTTGCAGCTTATTTACGATCGTTTAAGAATATTTGTAAAGGTGTCCGACCGCTTCCAGAGGTGGGCCGTGGGAGCCGTGGCCTTTCCGCTTGGGAGCAGCCTCTGTGCTGTGGAAGCGGCGTCTTCCGCTGGCCGAGCGCTTTGGTTCCGGCCGTGGCCCTCGGCGTCAATTAGGTCGCCCGAAGTGGCGCTCTCGGCACTTGCCCCCTCCCATCTTCCCCCACCCCACCCCACCCCGCCCTACCTCTCGCTACTACGGTCGCCGCTGCCGCCGGCGCCGTGGCGAAGAAACGCGCGATGGTGTCGGCGGGGCGGCGGCCATCGTCTCCGCGTGTAATTACATTTGCATAATTACAAGCGCGCCCCGGAGAGGCAAGGGTGCATGATATTAATATTGAAAGTTTCATAAATTATACGTATTTTGTATGCTTGGTTCGTTATTGTGGTCGTAAAGTCCGGCATTAGCCGCGCGCGTGGGAAAGGCTCGTTATTTGTTCTTTTCATTGCGCTCCTTTGTGCGTCGGCGGGCGGGCGGAGACCGTATGCGCGCCAGAGAGCGCCTTTGTTGCCAGGCGCCTTTCGGTGCAGGCTTCGTCGAAGAAGTTCATACTGAAAATGGTCGCTTTTTGGTGTGTTTTTTAAGGAGGATTTCTTTTGGGTGCTTAAATTCGGCACGCCTACAAATTTGGTTAAATGGTCAGTTTCATTATTTCCTAACGTTCCTATCTTCTGAACACTTTTCCTGATTCATATGTATGTTGATATTTTTTGTCATAAAATGGAATCCTGCGAAATAAGGAAATTGTCTTAGATATTTATATTTGCCTTCCCTAACACACAGGGACTACAGACCAGTAACAATTCGTCCTTCATTTTTCATGTCAATTACAGTGTTTCTTTCGGAAGATGTAGGATTTCTATATCGCTGTATCCTCATATTCCAATACACATATGTATTACGGTATTTATAAACTTCGGGTTCCCTTGTTTTCGGTCTGATGTCGAAACTCATACGTCGGTATAGCGTGTGTCGCTGCAATGCAGTCAATGTGTCTTTACGGTTCGCATCATGTTCCTAAAAGCTAGTGCATTATGTACCAAGCCAATGTTTCGCTCGTGGCCTAGATGGGATTGAAAGCGAAGTGTAAGTGGCGGTGACAGCTGTCTCCGCGTAGCGCCACCACCGGTTGTTTTTGCGGGCACTATCGGGTTGCACAAGAGCTCATCGGCATGCGCGGGAAAAGGGCGCTCTCCATAATGAATAGGAATTGGAGGCGAAGCAGTATAGCAGCGCTGGGGCGGCAGCGGCGGCGGTGGGAACAGGGGGAGGGGCAGTGGTGCCAGGGCGATGGGATGCCGATGACGATGGCGGAGACGAGAGCGGAGGAGGGGGTGGGGCGGCGGTGGGATGCGGATGGTGGCAGAGATGGTGATGGCGGAGACGATGGCAAAGGCGGTGGAGAAGGTGGAGGCCGGGGGGGCGGCTTTAGGATGGTGATGGGGAGGGGGGGGGGGGGCGGCGGCGATGGCGGTGGCAGCGACGGCGACGGCGCACGCGGCGGGGCGCCCACGCGGTGGCGCGCTCCGTGCGTGCGCCACGCTCACCGCGGCGCGCTGCCTTCATTTCTAAAGCCAGCCCCGCTCCGTGTCTGAGCGCCCGCGCTTTGTCTTCCGCACCCAAAGGACACATTTCGCTGGCCCTTGCTAAAAAAAATCACGCTCTCTTCTTCCATGCATATAAATGAGCGAGAGGGTGATCGAAGTGTGAATGGCTTTTTGCTATCTTCATGAGTACAGAACTATTTTTTATAGTACAGTGGTGCCGTGACATTCGTCTCCACGTATTGGATGGCGGCGTGATAAGACTGAATGATGGCTCCTAACTCTGAACCTTTTGGGTAGATTCAATGCTTCATTATTTCGAATGGCGTAGAGCGTTGCGCGTCTGCCAATGGCCAATACGAGGCATTCTAGTTCCCCTGAAGTTGAACAAATGGGTGTTCAGTGTGACAGTGTCGACCGCACGTCCAACAACAACGAATTGTGAATTCGAGGGATGCTATGCTAATATTTATGTTAGAAGATACCGTGTTCTCAAAGAATTAGAAAATATTCCAATACACTCACCAAACCAGTTCGATATTTAAAGTGAAATACCGCGGTAGTTTTTAACGCCTAGGAGGCACGTCGGTTCTTGCCTCCAGACGAAGATTTTCTCATATTTTTGTAGCATGTTCATAAAATATGATGTTATTTCTCAATTAAAATTTAATCAGCCGGTATTCATTTTGAAATGCATTGATGTGTTAATAGTGTCATTTTGGTGTACGCGTTCACCTCATTTCACGTGAATGCACGTGCGGAGCGTCACCTCGTGTGCTCTCGGAATTGAGTAACGCGTTCAGCATGTCTCTGCATTCCCCAATTACACACGCGCCCCCCCATCCCCGCCCGCGCCCCCGCCCCCGCGCTTCCGAGCCCCAATCGCGGCTGGGTGCTGCACTTAGGCGCGTGGGATTAGCGCCGCGCGACGTGGGCTCGTGGGCGGAGGAGGGAGGTGGCGGGCGGGGGCGGGGAGGAGGCGTGGTGCGCCTCAGTCGCCCGGTGATTTGTGAAGACAGGCGGAGCGGCGCGCCGCCGCGCCGCTGCTAATGGAACAATGGCGGCTCCGCTCGCTCGCTCCGGGCGGCGCGTGGCGGTGTAGGGGGAGAGGGGGCGGAGCATGGCGGGGAGGCGTGGTGTGGTGCGGCGCAGCGCGCGTCGCACGGTTGCAAAGTGGCCCCTTCCGCTGGCGACACCGCCGTCGCCGCCACCTCCAAGCCTACCGTTTCTCCCGTTCCCTCTAGCGTTCTCGACTTCTTTGCTAGATTCTCTGCAGCGGTGGCCATCTTCTCGCGTATCCCGAAACCAATAACTCTCTTTGTTGAGAGTTACTGGTACTGCCTTTTTTTGTCGTTGCCTCCCAGGTTTCGTCCCCTTGCCTGTTGCGCAACTCGGTGTTCTCCTCCTTCAATGATTTTCCCTGGTTGCTTAATCCATATCCATACCCAATCTTTTACTTTCGCCTGTAGTTACAGTTTTGACCACCGTACCCACCGCTCATCCGTACTGCATTGTATTTTACCTCCATGCATTTATATTGCACTGAATATACCATGTAATTGTGCTGAACCTGTTCGCTACTGAAATTGTGTCTGCATTTTTTTCTTATCGTTCCATGTCGCCTTTATACTTTGAATGTGACTTTGCGTGGCAATCCATCTTCGCACAATGTATTATCGTTTCTGCGGATTTTAAGAATTGTTGTTGTTGTTGTTGTTATTATTATTATTATTATTATTATTATTATTATTATTATTATTTACCGAATGGACGGTTGCTGTACTGCAGCCATATCACATGTCCCTGCTTCATATTCCACTGCCATTGTAGCTTCTGGTTCTGTGTTATCCTTTGAGGCTCATTGTTTCATGGAAATTGTATATAGGAATTAAAGGTGTTCTACATGTTTTGTCTCAGTTACCAATATCAATTTTCTCCTGTCGATGTCACTATTTACGCCAAGTTCTTTCATGTAAGGTTCACTTTGTATTTTTTCGTAATTACGTCCTGTTATTTCGCCTCAACGCAAATAAACACAAAGGAAAAGACATTCTTATTGGCCGCCGTCTGTTAAGAACCATGGAAACAAATTAGTTGTAGCGAAGGATGGCATATGACGACTCTTGCGAAACAAGAAATACTATTTCTTGGCATACGATTTTTTTTCTTACAGCATACAAGCATACAGGAGGAGCATACAAGATAGAATCATGGAAAATAGCTAACGACACACGGACGGGAACAAATAAATCTCGATTGCTTAAGATGGAATATTTCTTGGCCTAATAATGTTAATAAATATAATTTCTGTGTATTTAATATGAACATTAATATTTCATTTCATATTCTGCAAACTTTTCCACTTTAAAACCACCTATTAAGAAACTTCTTCTATAATCACGACGATATTACAAGTATCTCGTAACCACGCTTTGCATTTTGTAATACAAACTGCTGCTCAGAATACTCTTATCGTTTAATCTAAATATTCTCAGCAGAAAGAACCGTCTTTGCAGATTTGACATTCATTTGTTTCATTCGCTGCTGTAGTTCTCGCATTCCATTTTCTACGTAATGCTCTTGCGACTCGCCTCTCCCTATTCCCCCATCGCAGGCGCGTCGCTTCGTCGCCCCCTCGCGTACGATGGCGAGTGTCGAGCTGCGTGCCGTGCTCTCGTGCCTGATTCCGTGCGCTGCCGCCGTCCCTGGCGCCGCCGCCGCCGCCGCCGTGACCGAGCACCCCCTCCCCCTTCCCCACACCTTTGGCCGGTGCCCACCTCCCCTAGCTGGAGAATCGATAGCGCCGCGTTGCCGCCGCCTCCGCCTGCATTGTGTCAATTGAAGCGACCGCCAGTTTATCGTCGCCCCCCCTCCCGTGTCCCCCCCCTCATCACGACGAACCGTGGTTCCGGTCGCCCCGCCCCCGCCCCGGCGGCGCTGGCGCAGTAAATTAATGTTTGCTTTCTGAGTACATGGCGCCTCCGCCCACGCTCCCGGCCGGTGTGGCGCTGCCTTCGCATTTTTCCCCGATTGATTTATTGCCTCCGCAGGCCCCCCCTCTCGCTTCTTCCTGACGGCGACGCTGGCGGGCTGCTCGCGTGCTGCCCGCGCCCGCAGGCCCGCGGTTGTCCGTCGGAAGTGCGACTAGGGAAGGAGACGGGCTGAAATTCCGGAGGGCCTTATTAAGAAGAAACTTTTTTAATAGAGCTATAATTTTCAAGTGACATTTATCGCCGTGGCTTTAGTGAACCCGCGGGGGATTCCCGGAGAATATTTGGGACTTCCGGGGCGAGTTCGTCATATTGATTCGGCGGTTGAGCGTGTAAGTCGTCTGCCGAGTCCGTGTCTCGTAGGGAAGTGCGCGTGCTGTTGGGGGTCTGTGGTGCGTCGCCACTGTAGCGCGCGTTGGTAAAGCGACGGGCCCAGCAGGCGGATAATGACATCGGCGAGATTGTGCGCTTTCGACCGGTGCACCTCTCGAAAATCAAACGTGCCTGTAAATCAGGATAAGTAAACAAGTAGGGTGCGGGTGTTGGCTGCTTACCCGAAATGTGTTTGCCTTCTCCTAATTGCGGTGCTCGGCGTCGCGGAACGCCCTATCGGGGCTGTGCTGTGCGCTGCGGTCCGTGAGGGTGGGCGGGGCGGGGCGAGGCGGTGCGCGTCGCGCGGCCAGCGGTCACATCGGGGCGGGTCGCTGCGCTCTGAGAGCACCCACCCACCCGCGCCGCCGGTCTCGCTACACCCAAATTACACGCGTTCAGATGGTCGCTGCGTCGTGTTCGCGTACGGCAGCAACGAAAGCGATTGTTTATAATGAGGTACGGGTCTTCTAACTACGTCTACTTGCGCTTGTTAAATCCATTTATCTCAAGATGAAATGCATGTAATGATTTACTCTCGGTGGAATGATCAATACGTTTCGTTTTACAAGTCGTATAAATTCTACAAAATACATGATTTGTCAATACTTTATTGGGTAGATTGTCAATAAAATATTGAGTTTAGGAGATGTAGAATTGTTAGTAGTGCCGTAGTTCAATAGTTTACTTTATTTGGCATACGTTGCAGCAGGCGCACTATATGTGAACATTAATATTTACATTTTCGCCCTTGCCATTTTCGCGATTTCTGGGACATGGATTAATTTAATCTTATCATCTAATTAGAGGGGTAAACATAAAGAAACATTTCGTAATTTGTTTCCGTTTTGGATTATTGAATTTCTTTCGAGATCCGACGGAAATTACTTTCTTTATGTGACTACGCTAAGGGGTATATACTACAATTAAGCAATCATGACAATATAATTTATGATTATCACTTCCGAAATAAAATTCCTCTAATAACTAAGATGGCGCAAATGTGAAAGAAAATCAAATGTGAAATTTCAATATTTTAATCGAGAATATTTTTGTAATGAAGGAATATTCTTCTTTATATCATTTGCATTTTCCATTTCAAGATGTTTTAAAATATTTCTTTTTGATAGTAAATTGAAAATCATTTTGGGTGAACGGTTTAGGACATCTCAGTTTTGCAATCGCGCTGCACCCTCGTTATGTTAAGATAAAACTTAGAATTTGTGAAACAGCAACACGAACGGGTATTTATGTCAAGATCTTGCGGGCTTGTTTGCTAAAAGCGTAGACAGTTAGCACGCAAATGCGAGTGGAAGAGATTTCATCGTTGCCTTGCTCAGAAAATCTGTGCCCTAGAACTTGTCATAAGGTGGCTGTGAATAATTCGAATAACTTGCAGGCTTGCGTGCCTCATACAAGTCTAAAATTGAGGCTGTTAGCAATGCACATTGTGTGGCAAGGGGAAAATACTCAAGATACGAATTATCTTCATCAAAATACATCGGTTGAATCTCTGATTTGGATTAGAAGATTATGCGTATTATATGACCTATTTCCGTTTTCGATTCCTGAATTTGTATACGACTCGGCAAAGTATGGATAATGTCCGAACCATTACTAACAACAAAAAAGTCAGATAATTTGTTTTATAATTTTTTTAAGACAAAGTAAGTACTTCCATTAGCGGGTGCCATTGAGGTCTTTGTACGGCTCCATCATTCTTTCAGGGAGTAAAAAATATATATTACAACTGTCGTTTTTCAGGATTCTGCTCCTATATTTCTTTAAAATACATCAATGAATTTCCACCTTTTTCCCCCTTCTTTTTTCCGGACGATCTAAGACGGCATTCTATATGTCAAAGGGGTCGCGGATGATAACGAAATTTCGATCTTGCCAACTGTACGAAATGATGCCGGTCGAAAATCCGACCGCTGCCCTGACAAATCGGATTTTCTCGCAGTGGACAGGACAGCTCTTCCCGCCATCCGCCCGACCGACTGGGGGCCGCTCTTAACGCCTATCCCCCCGCCTCCCACCCATTCCACACATGCTCTGCCCCTCCTCCCGTTCCTTTCTTTTCCCCTTCCCTTCTTCCATCCTTTCTCCCCTCTCTCACTCCTCCTTTCTTCCCTCTCTCCTTTCTTTTCCCTCTCTGCATATCGTGCTCTCCGCACGTCTCTCCTTTCACTTGCCTGACTCCTTTTACTTTCTCGCTACGGAGTAGGGAGAAAGTTATGTAATACTACGGGGAAACTGCCAATTATCCCAGAAAACTCTTATTACAGGGCCCTGGTAAGGAAAAAGTGGATAAATCCAGTTGCTAAATTTAGAAACAAAAATACTCTAAAATGTGTTGTAGCCAATCTATGTTTTGTGGGTCCTTGATACCGAAAATCGAATGACGGCGGTCTGTCGGTTCGTCCGTCTCTCCGTCCGTCTGCGGACAACGCTAGTGGGTAAATCGTTTAGCCTATTTTCTTCAAAATTGATATTCCCCGATCGATTCGATCTGGCTGATGTCACGGCCCCTTGAATTTGAAACCGATATTTTAATTTTGAGTGGTACTTTCCATGAAGCCCCCGGACATTTTTTTAATTTTCAAAAAAACTGGCTTCATCGTTTTTTATGTTTGAAATTTTGTTGTTGGAGACTGTGAAGGAAGTTTATATTGGCGTATGTCTCATGTTTCTTTAAAATCCTGTTTTTTTTCGAAAATGGCAAAAGTTCAAAAGTTCTTCGGCGTCTTCCTACAATTAAAATATTAAAAATAGAGTTTTGTTCCTTAGTGAAATCTGTTCTTTAAAGAGATCTTGAAATAGGAATGAAATACGTACAATTTTTTCGTAAATTTGAGTACTTATTGCGTAATTTTGCGTGCAAATACGGACGAGAAAGTACCTGCTGTTTTAGTACCACTAGTTTCCTGTGACACTCCGTCCTGAACTCGTTCGCGGCGAATCTGCCTGCCCGAGCGACGTGGTCTCCCTGGCGTCTCGCCTGCCCGACCGCTGCCCCTCCAGTTGGCCGCTACTCGCCCGCCCATGTCCTCCCGCCCATTCCGTTCCCGGCAGCCGGCTTGCACGAGCAGCGCGGTCTGTGGCAACGCTTCGGAGGCACTTCGCTTCGGAGCGGCGTCTCACGGGACGGTCGCTCGGAGGGAGAAACTTTGCTTCAGTGGTCTGCGTCTCCGGGCCTCGCGGGAAGGAATTTCCCAGTTGCTGGAGACTTAATTGGAATTAAGATTGAAACGGCGCTCATTTGCATTCCCTTTAACGTTTTGGTTGCGTGCAAGTTTATGATTGCGATGGTCTGTCCAAATGGAAGCAGTGGTTCCATACGTTACTTTGTCCATACGTCTATATAAAAATTACAAGATGTGTGATTACGAAGGAGTGATTTTAAAAGCAAGTAGTTCAAAAGAGAAGGGTTACTAAAATCTAATTACGAAATTGTGCGCGTTAAACGCTAATCCATGTGTTTTACATGCATTCAAATATTCAACAATCCTATTATTTAGGTTGTGTTGAAGAGGTGAAATCACACATCTCTATTATTTAATTTGTTACATTCAATAAATGACGTCAGTTCAGATCGAGCGAACTCTCGTTCTCTTAGAAGAATCCATTGTCAATTTCTTTCTCCTGCAATTTCTTTTAGTTTTGTCGGTATCTGAATCCGTGATAAAATTAGTGTCATTCTGTGCGATCAACTCTGCAATAATTTTATGCCATAAATAAAGTCATACTTATTTTGCTAAAAGCATATTTGTAAAAACATTAATGGGGAGAAGTCTACATCTTAAAAATAACGTAATTTTATGAATTAAATGCAGCTGTCTAAATGCCCTAAATTTTCCGTTGCTCCAAATTGAATGAAAAATCAGTGGAAATTCCTTTTAAAATCGGATTCCTGCCATCACTGTCTTCAAAAGAAAAATAATAGTTTCCATTTATTGTCATATTTTTATAAACTGCGTCTAATGAAAAGTGGAATGCGCTCGAAGCCAGCGATCTCGACTATATTTAATTACCAGATATTTCCAATTACAGTTCTCGTTACAATTAATAGAATTCTTAACGTGTTAGTTCATTTGCTTCGAATTGGTAGAATTCCGTTGATAAACGTACCACCGCGATGCCATCGCTTTGACGAACGTCACGGGTTTCGCTGACTTTATGTCAATGTCAACGAAACCCGGTAACATCTATACTGCCCTAGTTCTGTTCTTCCCGTGCTCATTTTTGGGGTTTCCATCTGTTCTGCCTGAACGGAAACAGAATAGGTACTCCCATCCCGCCACTTCTTGTTCACTCTCTCCCTTTCAACCAGCCCCCGCCCGGGCTCTTACCCTCACCCCCACCTCCCAGCGGTCACTACTCGCTTCGGCCCGTCCCCAACATGACCCCTCCCCTCCCTTCCCCGCACCATCGAGCCCCGCCCCGCCCTGTCCAGACTAGCCCCCCAACCCGCTCCCCGCCTTCCCCGCCTCGCACTCGCAGGGGACAAATCGCGTTCTCGGCCTTTGCGCGGGGTTTTGCGTCATCCGGAAACTCCCTGATCCTCTTACGCCCCTTTCCCCGGCCCCGGCCCCGCTCCTGCCCCCGTCTCTCTGGGCCCGGCCCCGTCCCCGCCTTCGCCGCCGGCGCGGCCGCGAGTTCGCCGACTTTGCGGTCGCAGCCGCTTCATTTGTCGCGCGCCGCCTCCGGCGCGGTGCAAGAGGGCGGCCGGCAGCGACGCCGGATTTGCTGTATCCAATTTGCGGCACGGTCGCCCGCTCGCAAGTTGGCACAAAATGTATTAATTATAATTTAATCCGATTAAGAGGCAACTTGGGCGGAAAAGACCTGTGCCAGGTCATCTTAATCAAAAATCTTGTTCGTCGCTGAGATGGTAGTTTCTCCGTGCCGTCGTTCGCCGGTTATTGCGCGATTAAGTTGTCCAACAGGCAACTCGTAAAATCTCGCATTACGTAAAAACTGTTCGGGAATCGATGTAGAGATGTGAAAGTTATGGGTTGCTGCCTACAGATTTCGCGTGAACAAGCGTCATTAAAAATCATGGTTATTTTCTTCAAATTATGGGTCTAGCACTATTTTGAAAAGCCTTTATATTCCAGAGAAATACGATCGAGAGAACGCTGATTTTTCAGGTGAGTGGCAGTTTTGAATTTCCTAGCATTGCGTTGACGTGACCTGCTTTCGAGGATTTTATACACTCCTCTCACGCAGAGAAAAAATTCCGGTACATAGAGGTACAATTTTTGTTTCGTGAGTTGATTCAAACTGATTTTTCACTTCTATTCTAACTCAAAATTGTTAATACTGTTTAGGAATGAAGGCAATTGATGCAACTGTGATAGAGGCGATGTTGGTAAAACAACGATCAGTGTAAAGGAAATGGTGATATTCTCAGAGACGGTTAATTGAACTTTAGCACTCTGAGGATGAAAAAATAAAATTTGTTTCGAAAGGAAATAGTTGATGGATTGTAGTTCGGTTGACATTTAATTCCCTAACTAACGTGAGTATCATATTAATTTTTGAGCTTGTCGTCTTGCTGATAAGCAGTCAGGTGGATAAAGCCAGCGGACGAATTCCTCCGATGAGACGATCTTGTTCACCGCGGACATGATTGTCTCCGTCGAACAGTAGGACTACATGATAGGAGGACGAGGGAATTGGAGCCTTCCGACACGAAATACTTCGTTTGCTACTTTCGTTGGCTCTTTCGATTGTCAATCGTCCGCTGTCACACTTGTTTCTCACTCGCATCTTTTTCTGTTCACATTTGTCCTGAACCTGAACTTCCTTACATTCTCTCTTATTTTCTTCTCTACAATTCTCTCGCTTTGAATTTGTTTCCTCCGCCTCCTATTTTACATAGCTACTCGTTTTCCCAACATCCTGAAACAAAGGATTATTTCGTCTTCCTCTTGCCTGAGACTTCCACGCGACTACCGCCCATTTCGGTTCCGCCCGTGACCTAGTCGCCTTTCGTTCTGTGGTGCCTACCTACCGCCTTTGCCCATGTTCCGAGCCCCCGCACCCATATCCCGTCGCCGCCAAAATCTCCGCCCGCCAACCTTCCCTGCCGCCCCGGCCCTGCTGCGCGCCGTGCGAAATCCCGCGTGGCCGTGGGGCCCCCGCCTGCGCCGTCATTACCGTCCGCCGTGATGCGGATGCAGCCATGTAATTTCGCCGTCTGCTCCGTACGCCGCTCACTTTCCAGGTATCAATTTTCCTCACGGTCCCCGGCGCGGCGCGGGGCGCGGCGGGGCGGCGGCGGAGGACGGGTTCGCGTGTGCGGCGGGCGCTGCCTCGGCCTCTGCGGGCGCGGGGGCGCTGAACTTGGCCTGCGCCGCCGAGCCACGGCCCCGCTCCGAACGCTTGCCTTCCAGGGAACGGCTTGAAAACATTGCCGTGTGATTCTTTGTGAGGAACCAATTCTCGTTAGAGCGAATGCGCTGGTTTGTAGTGGTAGTGTTGTAATGAAACTGACAGAGAGACGATGTGACGCGAGTCTCTGCATCGTTTCAGTCATGTTTCTTGGCAGGTGATAGCATTCAGTGTTTTCGTTCCTGAAAGTCTTTCTCTCATTTCTTTCGAACTGCAAATACTAGATTTAATGTGCCGGACCACTTATCAGAAATATTATCTCAAAATTCTCAAGTTTGGTGATGGTGTACATTAGGTTTTTTGCAGTATTTTATATTATAAAACATCTCTAACCTTTTATTGGTTACCCCTTTGTTTTTGTTTGTCCGAGATTTGAAACCCTGCTCAACGGGGTAAAATAACCAGCAAAAATATAATAGAACAACAGTTCTCGTTTTTATTTCATTGTGCAGTGTTCCTTTGATACCTCGCTTGCTATTGTGAAATAGCGTTCTCTGGCCACTAAATGATTTAGGTGAACTCTCGCGCTCGTGTAATCCTTCAGCTCTCCGATGCAATTCAACATTTCCTCTATTGCAAATTGCCTTCAATGCGAATCTGATGAAGGGAAGATCACTTCTCCATTCAAACGCTGCACAACTGGATGTTGTGACTAGCAGTTTGACAAATAATGCCCTTGGTCTCCTGTCTCCGTGATGGCCAGGTAGTCTTAGAGAAGTCGTCGAGTTTTCTTGAGAGCGCATTTCTCCGCTTGTTACCGCGGCGCCGTCCGAGCGTGACGCATTTCTTTGGAAGCCACTTTTTTTCTCTCTCCCACCTTATCTCCTTCTTCTTCTTCTTCTCCTCCTCCGCGTCGGCGACGCCGCCGTCCGCAGACACATTGTCTCCGCGCCGTTGTTCGCTTAATTACGGCGGCAGCCGCTGGAGCGCGCGCGCCGCATCCTGCGCCGCTTTCTTCTCGGGAAATAATTTTCCGCTAGTGCCGCCGTGTGCGCACTTCGCGACGTTGGGCTCGCTCTACCCTCCAAGCGAATCGCCCACGTCACAGATGACGTCGAAATTATTTTTGTTGTCTGTTATTCTTGGCTGGTTATTGACAAAAAAACACACAATTGTGTAAGACTCCATTTCTTGCATAGTTTTATTTCTGCTTTAATATTTTTGAGCAAATTTGAAACAGTTGTTTAATCTTCAAAGCCTTTTCGTGTAGTAATTATTGAAAAGCTGATGAATGGTGCTTCGACCAAACCGTTTCCTAATAAATATATAAAATTAAAATAGAAAAGTAGTGCTCCTTTCTTGTTTGCCGGACCCTCTTGTTGAACCAATTTGGTTTTCAAGACAATTAAAAGTGTTACCAGAAGGCAACCAATATAGTAAAAATTAATTGTATGTGCTAGAGAAGTGATGAGGTCAATTCGAATTTGGATGATTCTTCATTTCTAACCTTCGCTGGAAACTTTATTTTGATATTCCAAGACTAATTTGCAATTAACACCGTCTGATGTATGGTTTTGGTCGAAATTCCTACAAGAGGCATATTTCGTGTATAGTTTTTAGCTTTTTCTCACATTAAGGGACATGTGCCGAAACGAAGGAGTCCCGCGGATCACGGATTTCTCCCGATTACAATCTTTTGTTTTTAGAGGTGCAAGTTATTTTAATTTTTATGACGTTTTTAGCTCAAACTGCGAACATGTGGTTATTAATATGACAAAGAAACTCTTGCTGTGAGCACACGATCTTCAATGTCGCGCTAAAGGTTCCAAAAATACAAGAAATCCCCCCCCCCAAAAAAAATCGTTTACGCTTTTTTGTACCTTTCAAACGTCAGTGTGGACGTGACTCTGATGTATGGATCAGAATTGAAACAAATGTCTATCATTGAAATGTTTTAAAAACGGACGCAGAGTCGCTTTAGAATTGCTATAAATCGCGACGGCCATTGCAGAAAGCGAGCGGTGGCGTTATTTTTGCGCGCCCTTCAAAGGTTATAAATCTGCGGCGCTCTGGAGCGCGAGCCACTCGTCCGACGCGCGACGTCACACGCCACGACTCGATGCGACATGTGCTCGCTGCCCCGCCCCGCTCCCCTCCGTCCCGCCCCTCCCCCGCCCTGCCGGCGACTCAAGGCAATTGGAAGGAGAGGGTCCGGAGTGAGAGGGCTCCAGAAGCTGCAGGTCAGAGACCTCGAGAGAAACAAGCCAATCGTCTGATAACGTACCACAGACTTTCTCGTGTTATTCACGTTGACGATTACATAAAATTACAATAATGTTGCTCTATACATACTATTACTATTTCACTCTCTCTTTAGGCAGAAGTTTTGAAAAGCTACAACTGTAAAACACGTCTTATTCGACATCAGTTCTCTCCAAAATGTCAAACTTCCCACAGATTTGGTCATAGATTTTTGAAAGTTCGAGGTTTGATTGGCTTCTATTTCCGGCGGTAGATATTTAATACATATCAAACGGCAAGTTTCAAGGCTGAATTCTGAGCTTGTTAAGTGTGTGAGGAGAATGATGAAATTTTCTAATAAATTCTTGATTATTATTATTTTTTTACATTTTTAATGGGCTTGATTCTTGTGTCGCACATTGAATTTACAGTACCTTGCCATATTATTAAACCCAAACTTAAAAATAATGTTTTCATCATTTTCAGTTCGATCATTTTTTTCAAGGCACTTCTTTTGGTTAAATAATTTATCACTAAATAAAAATAGGACGTTTTATTGGAAAAAATATTTATTTACATGAAAATAAGTAATCAATACACTGAAAATTATTTTTTTGTTTGAATCAATACTTTGTATGGCCACCTTTAGCTGCTAACATAGCTTGAATACGTCGACGCATGCTGTTTATACACGTTTCAATTTTCATTTGTATCTCTGGGCTATGTTGCCAGGTCTGATTGAGTACCCGAATGAGCTCTTTCTTGGTAGTAGGTGCTTGTTTGCTAACTTCAGATTTCATAAACTCCCAAACGTTCTCGATAGGGTTCATATCAGGAGAATTTCCTGGCTAGTCGAGAACAGTAATTTTCTTTTTAGCTAAAAATATGCTTATCCTTTTAGCTCTGTGGCATGGTGCACCATCGTGCATGAAAATAGATTTTTCTATTTTTTTGAACCACTTTTTCAATTGAGGTAGTAGCTGTGTTTTTAACACGTTCTCGTATTTTTCAGCATTCATTGTACCTTCTACAAAGTGCAAGGGTCCTGGACCCTTAATACTGATTACAGACCATACCATGACTGAAGGAGGATGTTTGATGGTTGGTACAACGCACTCTGGTTTGTATTTCTCATGGGACCTTCGCCTGACAAACTTAGATTTTTCGACCAATACTTGGAAAAGTGATTCATCTGAAAAATTCACCTGTAAAATATGAAAAATATTTACACCAAATACAAATCAACATTTAAATATAATAATAAAAGGAATATATAGCATCTAATTACTTTTTTCCACTCATCAATCGTGAAGTTCTTGTATTTTTGTGCCCATTGATAACGTTTCTTGATCATGCTTGGTGTAAGTTTTGGTTTGCGTGCTGGTCTTCGACCGATTAGGCCTTCTTCAGCTAATCTTCGCTGCAATGTTCTTTGGGATATTAAAATGCCTGATTCAGAAACTTCTTTTGTTAGGAATTTTGAAGGTATTTTTCGATTTTTAACGCAAATATCTCGGATTGTTCTGTCACTTCTCCTTGATGTTATTCTATGACGACCACTCGCACCTTTGCGTTTAGCTTTTAAATAATCACCAAGGTCGATTTTTCTTTTTATATTTTTTACTGAACTACGTGAAACTCCTACAAGTTCAGCTATTTTGTATTGAGTAATGTTTTCAGCTTTCAACAAGCCGGCAATTCGACCAACTTTCATTGACGACAAATCACTCTTTCTTCCCATTCTGAAAATTGTATCTTAATCACAAATCCCTACAATATCTTAATATATACATCGAACAGTGAACAAATGTTAACAAAGAACTTAAATGGCGCGATTTCAATTAACTTGAACTTGTTTAATCACAACAAACTATCGAATTTCACGATGTAATTGACACGCTGTCTTTTAGGTTATATAGCATTTTCTCATTGAACAGTGTTCCCAACCGACTAAATATATAATCAGTGTCACAAACGCTAAAATACTATATATAAGATTCTAAGCAACTACCGCAGCATTCACTGCGTACAATAATTAATAATTATAACAAGAAAAATGTGAAAATTGTTATTTTTCAGCTTAAGTCTAATAATATGGCAAGGTACTGTAAATGTACAACAAAACCTCCAAGTAATGTTTAAGTTCAGTAATACAGGAATGCGGTGTTTACGTATTCGTTGAGAAAAATAAACTTCTCTCCCGCTAACACAAATTAGAAACTTCCAATGATTCTAATTAATTGTAATGTACAGAAAATATGTTATTAATGTCTGCTAGAGAATAGTTGCAAAAAAATTTATGAAATATAAATTTTGTGGTGATTTTACGAAAACGTTTACAAATTTTTACTGGTGTAAACATTATAAATAAAGTAGAATAAAATATATTTCCTTCGTAATAAAAATACTTCGCTTTTATGTATCTTTTTTAAAAAAAATTAAGCTTCTCAAATGTATTCCTGATATTTGACGTTTACTGTGCTTCACTTTGAAATTGCAATCTATTGCTTGAAGCTAAAAGAAAACAAAAATCTGCATGTTCACATAACGCGCTGACACTCTCTCTTGTCGCACAAACCGTGAGTCTAGCGTTCGAAAACCTCTGTATTTGTTTCCCACTTAAAAAATAGAAACCTAAAAAGATCTTTTCTGACTCTAACATCGTTTTTGTGTTGTAGAAAAATTAAGTTTCATCAAAGAATGTCATAGAAGAGAGAAAAGGGAAAGATTGAGGAAATTTTCACTGTCACTCGTAAGTATGATGTTTGTTTCCCCTCGAAGACGGATACAATCCGATAATATATCTGTGAGGTACGATGAGTTTGGTTTGTTCTCGTATGCTTTCTGACATTGTTCTCGTCTCGCTTACAGCATATGCGTGCAAAATGACTTTTACAAGTATTCGAATACTTATTTCTCTTCTAACGTTGGTTTTGCGTGATATACTCAATCGTATACTGTTGTGATAAATAACGTCCTCTCATTATAAGATATCAACCTCCGCTTTGGATGTCTCTTTGTGATATTGCACATTTGCCTCCATTGCGCTTTCTTATTGGCTCTCATCTAATCATCTTTATTTCCCTTTTTTTACCTTTTCTTTTTTCCCCACTCTTTCCCTTTTCTGTTCCTTTTGTATTAGATTACGTTCTTCCCTTTATCACAGTTCACCTTCTCGTGGCACAGGAAATAGTTTTCGCTGGCAACAAGCCTGGTAAGCAAATTCGGCAATGCACATGAAAGAGGATGCACAGTTTGTTGCCACGAAAGTCTATACTTACGTTGGAAGATGCGTTGGAAGCACCGAGTCTCATGTGAGAAATGTGCGTAGGCGCCGCGGCCGGCGGCAATCTCCATGCCGCCTCTCCCTGCCTTAACGCACATCGCTCCACCCTGCTTCTTCCATGGCGAAGCCGCTCTGCTTCATCCCCCTCACCCCCCGCCTACTCCCTCCTTTACCCCCAACCCCCTCCCTCCCTGCATCCCCCAACTTTGTTTCATCCCAGAGCGCCCCATCCCATACTTCCAATTCACACCCCCTCCCCTGCGCCACCTCTCCCATACTATCCCACTCGAATGTCTTCCCATCCTAATTCAACACCGCCCAGATTCGTTTCGCCTCCACTCACTTCATAACTCCGTCCCTTTTCGACTCCGCTTTTTACCTTGCTGCGACGCCTTCTCTTCTTTACCTCCGCTCACTAGACTCTTACTTTCCTTCCATCTCCATTCCACCCCACTCCCCTCGCTGCGTTGCCTCACCTCCCCCTCGGCTGGTTCCCGCCCCGCATTGCCTCCTTTTCCACCCTCCTAGCTTCATCGCCACGCCCTCCGACCCCTCCTATCTCCGCCCCTTGCGTCCTTCAAGAGATGCCTCGCCTAAGGCCCCCGCGGGCGCAGCTGACGATGAGGAATCGATCCGCAGTCAAGGCCCCTCCCTCTCCCCTCGCCCCTCGCCCCCTCGCATTGTTAGCAGCCGAGTTACGATGTTATTTCGGAAAATCTGCGGGTAGCTCGTTTTTTTACTGATTGTGTTTTATAACGCCTCGGGGGCTTCTTCGCGCCAAAGAGAACGTCTCCGGAGATTTCTTTAATATCGCGAGTGCTTCTCTTACCCGCGCCTAACATCTTGCGAGAGTCCTCAGTGGTTGCCAGGCGAACACCTAGGTGCTGCATTCATTAGACTCGTGGGCAGAGAGTGGCGGACAGAGCGAGGCGAAGCGCGGTGAAGACTTTTCGTTATTAATGTTTGTTTATTTTCTCAGAGTTGCCGTGTGTTTACTAGGGCTGCTTCAAAAGCTGAAGTGCATGTATATAAAATCGCGGAAATAATATTTCTGCAGACTGTGAGTGCTTGTGAAGAAATAAACAAAATAAATAAATTGATGTTAATAAATTGATTATTAATTAATATAGTGTCAGACAATTGCACACTGACATAGAAACATCCTATTTCATGCTGTTCAAGCGAAATATGGACGTGTGTGCGTATGTACTT
This sequence comes from Teleogryllus oceanicus, assembly GCA_964035755.1. NCBI lineage: Eukaryota > Metazoa > Arthropoda > Insecta > Orthoptera > Gryllidae > Teleogryllus > Teleogryllus oceanicus. The sequence continues at coordinate 93,422,483 of CAXIVR010000004.1, forward strand.
CCTAGAACCAGTGTTGTCACCAGTTTATCATTCGGGAATTCACCTACGAAACCTACGAATATTTCTTTGTGTTTTCGTACTTATCCGACATTATCCGAGAAACGGAATCGTACACGTGCGGGAGGTGGAAGACGTTCCCAGGCGTCTTTCGAGCGCCTCCTTCCGATAAGGCGCAATCATCGCCGCCCGTCGCTCGTGGCGCGCAGGGCCACTTTAGGGGCGCGGGCGGCGGACGCAGCCCTCATTTCCTCTAATTCGCGCCGGAGGAGCTCTGAAGGGCCGCGCCCCCTCTCTCGCACGTGCGTATTGATTCCGCGGCGCGGCCGCTTTGTTCGGGGCGCTTGCAAATGTCTTCATTCCGACCCCGTCCCCGCCCCGCCCCGCCCTGGAGGCGGGGTGTCCGAGCGTGGGAGGTGCAGGGAAGGTGGGCTGGGGTGGTCGGGGAGAACGTGTTGGAGTCGCGAGCTTTTTTGAGGGTGGGTATGTGTGAGTGTGTGTTTGAGAGAACGCGAGAGATAGAGCCAGATAGACAGCGTCAGTTAGAGCGAGAGAGACAGATAGATAGAGCGAGAGAGACAGATATAGATAGACAGATAGATAGAGAGACAGATAGAGAGACAGAGAGACAATAGAGAGAGAGAGAGAGACGGAAGAGAGAGAGAAGAGAGAGAAGGAGAAGAGAGAGAGAGAGACGGAAAGAGAGAGAGAGAGACGGAAAGAGAGAGAGAGAGAGACGGAAAGAGAGAGAGAGAGAGACGGAAAGAGAGAGAGAGAGAGACGGAAAGAGAAGAGAGAGAGAGACGGAAAGAGAGAGAGAGAGAGAGAGACGGAAGAGAGAGAGAGAGAGGAAGAGAGAGAGAGAGACGGAAAGAGAGAGAGAGAGGAAAGAGAGAGAGAGAAAACTCATTTTCATTCGAGATTTGATGAAATATATTTGGTTCTCTTGGTTCAGCTCACTTGATGTTTTAGTACACGACCAAAATTTTGCAATTCTAACTACTGAAACCAAACTCGGAGCTTTTTTTTCTTTTGGTGAAGAGATCTTTCATATTCAACTCCAGTTTTCATCTTTTGGGGGACGTAGAATATTGGATCGCATTCCTATCAGTCTTCTTTCATTTAATTTCCTTTCATGCCCCGTTGGAATTTGTGCTTACCGTTCGCTTGAAAATGCCACAACAAACCGAGCATAACGTATAAATTGTAAACTGAATCAGTTTGATTGCTTTTCCTTCATTCTGCACGTTCACACTTGTCGTAAGTTCCCATGAGCAGTGAACAGATGCTGACGGGCAGAGCTCAGAGAGAGCTACGCATGCTGCCGCCTGATCTTCGAAATGTAAATAAATGTTCCTGATACACGAGATAATGAGAAGTGACAAATATCACTAATTTATAAATAGTACCTTGATTTTTTAAATGACAAATCAAAATGTATTTTTAAAGTTCGTCTTCCGTAAATTTGAATCTATTAGGAAACTAATGTATGTATTTTTTTAAATATACTATATACATTATTATATTATTATTATTATTATTATTTTTTTAATTTTTTTGAGTGTTTAAATGAATTTATTAATTAAAAACTATTGGCTCTTTTAAAACTATTTGGCCATTTGTTTTTGAAAATCTATTAAAAAAATTGTTTTATTTAGTCATACAAACAGCAGAAAACATATGATTTTTAATCAATACTTTGAGTGGGAGGGATGCGTATTTTACTCGTCGCTGGTTTTTACTTGCGGCGGAGTCTCCTATTGTGAATGCATAGTATGCGCCGCTGTGTGAAAGCCCGAGTCCTTTAGCTCTCTGGAGAGCGGAGCGGGTGTCACGTGTCAGCTGCCCACGGCACGTGTGTCGGCCGGAGGCAAGCAGCGGTGACGTGCAGCGCGGGCGACAGCGACCGCCGCAGGGCCCAGGCCGCCACGCGCCACCACCGCGCTCGCTGCCAGTTGCTTGCGTGTGTGTGTTTGCGACTTGCGGAAAGATTGATTGGCAGCGCAACCTAATTTTCGTTTATGGAGTTCCCGCGTAATTAATCTCGTTTCGTTCGTTGGCACCCTCTGCGGCGATGGCGACGCGACGCGGGACGTCATAAGCGCCCCGGCGACCGGCGACGCCCGGCGCGGGGCGGACGCCTCGCTTCCGCTTCCGGCCCGGCTGTTGAAGGCGACGCGCGAATAGCCGGCGCCCGTCAGATCTTCCGTGCATTTCGTGGCAAATGCGGGAGAGGGAGATGTGAGCTGTTGCAGCTCAGCGACCGCTTCGTGCGCTATGCAGTAGTAGAAATTCTCGTTGATTTACCCGGAGAGGAATGCGAGCTTTAGATTGGACTTGCAGGTAGCAGTTTCTCTGCGGACGGACGGGGTGGAGCGTTCTGTGCTGTCTGAAGGAGTTACCTCTATGCTGGAAGAGAAAAATATAGAAGTAGGGTGTGTCTACAGGAGGGGTAACGAGTATGAAAAAAGGATAATCATAAAAGTATTGGCTCTCATTCTTAAGGCGCAATTGGTTGATATTGTGGAAAACGTTTCTTCCATTTATGATTCGACCGTGTTCACACCGTTTAAAAGTGTCGCTTTGGACTCGTTTACAAAGGAAGCCGAATGTGCGAATTACAGAGTCATTCTTGCTCTTAAAATGACTTCCTGTGGCGGACTCGCAAATAATTTCTAAATGATCTTAAGCGGTTTGATGATATTCAACTGTAAAAATGGAAAAGAAACAATATATTATGAGTGAATCGTTGGTGTAAGTCTGTGGGTCTTTCTACACTGTATTAGTGTTAATTTAATACTGTCATTGTGGACGTTTGTGCTGCCCCTGACGCTAGTGTGGATTATTTCAAGCGAATATGACCTGGAGAGTGTTCGCTTTGTTCTATTTGAGGTGGGCGGCACGGCGCTGAAGGGACGGAGGGTGCGGAGCGAAGTGGATGAGGCGAAAGCGGCAACGTTGACAGCGCACAGGCACGGCGCGGGGAGGCGGTCGGAAACGACGTAATGGGTGAAGAGACGCAGGCGGCGCTGCTGCAGACGCTCCGCCCCGCGTTCCGCCCCGCGCCCCGCCCGCGCCCCGCCCCGCGCCCCGCCCCGCGCCCCGCCCGCGCCCCGCCCCGCGCCCCGCCCCGCGCCCCGCCCCGCCCCGCGCCCCGCCCCGCCCCGCGCCACGCCCCGCGTCCCGCCTCGCTTCCCGCCCCTCGCTCCGTCCCACACCCTTCCCTGCCACGCACACACGCACGGGGCGCTTTAATGTCTCGCAGCGAGGCGGGGCGAAGGGAAGAGCGCCTGCGAATTCCCTCCCGCAGGTTAATTTTCTGCGAGGAGAAATAATCCGCTCGGGGATGCGCCTCTGGCGGCCTCGCGCGTCTCCAACCTTCGCCCTAGCTGACGCCAGCCGAGACCTCCTTCAGATGCTGTTGCATCCCGTGGCGACGGGGCGAACTGCCCAAAAACGTGTTGTCCTTGGGTGCTCTCAAAGTACCATTTATTGAAGACAAAACCCCTGGAGTTAATAGAATTGCCAAATTTCTTGGGAGAGGTGGCTCAGGGCATCAACTGATGTCACTGCAGTGCAGGTCCTAGGACTGCGCGCGATCTTTCCTTCCGCGTCCTTATCCTGTACTCATCCCTTTCATACACACACTAACATGCACTACACTATCGCACAAGCCGGGAGACCTTAGAGCTTGTCCCGGATGGGGCTGCGCCCCGCTGGTGGGAGGTTTCTATTGGGGAAAACCCGCTAGCCGTAGGTCGGCGCCAATTTCACTATCCGGCAAGGGAAGATCAAGGAGAAAAGAAAATATGCACTGCACTTACGGGACTAATCACCTTAGCCGTTGTCGCGCCCGGAATCACTAACAAATCAATCAACTTTCTTGTTTTCGCGGTTGATGATCACACCGCCAGTTCGTTTGCGAACGAAATGTAAGCGAACATTACTTCAGTTTTAGTTTTGTAGAGTATCACCTTTTAATTTAAACAGATTTTATAAATTCGTGTTCCAAAATAAGAATTATCAGCCAAAAAGTCTTACTTTCATAGAATCTGTGTATGGATATCTGGGAAATACTCTTACGTTATTTATTTGACAGCACATCTATTGTATGGTGTACGGACTTGGTATCTTGATATCTTGGTGTACGCACGCGAGTTTGGCACGGAATCGTACAAAAATTTCTCTATCTTAATTGGCAATTGATTTATGTTTTTTGCTTCAACTATTAAATATTCTCAGTTACGTAGTTTGTTCTGAAACTCATTTTTATATTTTTCAATGAGAAGAGATTAGTGCGCATCAAATAGAAAAAGTATGCATAAAGCATTGGAGCTTCAGACGCTCGGGGGTGCCTTGCGAGTAATTCAGCTCCCTTATCGTGTTTTAACAGGGGCGAGGGGCATCTCAAAAAGTGGGTAGGTGGGGAGAAACTCACGTAGGTGGATAATTTACGAGAGTTATTCCTAAGTTCTTTTTTATTATATTTTAAATTTTTGTCTGTGTCACTTTTATAACTTTTTTATGGCACTTAACTAAGCCTGTGAGCAGCGCGGATATTCAGCATAACCCACACGCTTCTGCGAGTTCTGCATCATCATGTTCGTTAGTCGTGATGAACAGGCTCCACAGCATGTTTCCCTCTTTGTGCTGAAGATGCACAATTACAAAGACTGTGCCCCTCGGCCACGCCCACCGCTTAGTTGCTGTTTGTCGTGTACTTCAGTGTCAACGAGATTAGAGATGGGGCAGGATTGCGCAAATATGCAAATTATTGGTTTTGTTGGTCTTGTTGCCAACTCTGCTGTACATGTATTTGTTGTGTCGATTTAGCTATAGCTTTGCTTCCATTGTATAGTTCACTTTTCGTTTGTATTTTCGATGTTTTGATGCCACAACCTATAAATCTGCCTTGTTTGAATTTCGCTTTTCGTTCAATTTTCCCAAACTGCCGTCCAATACGCGATGAGTTTTCTCCCTCAATTTACATAGATTTTCAGGGATTTAATATAGAGTAACGTGCCCAACATGAAATGACAACATTAGCCATATACATACACAACAAATGCAAGTTTTGTCGACATTGGCGTCGATATTTCCCTTGAGCAAACTGGGGACATCTATCTTCTCTTAGTGCGTGGTCTTGGCGACAGATATTGTCGCGCGCCTATAAAGAGCGCGCTGGAGGCTTTTAGCGCGAACTAACTGCGCTTGTTCGGAAGCGGCGAACGCGCGTGCAAATTGATGCTCGCGGCGGGCAGTACTTTTTTACATTTACACGCGCGTCTCCCGATGCTCCGGGCCCATTCCTCGGGCTACGGCCCCACACTCCGCGCTGCTCACTTACCCCGTTTCATCGCATATTCGTGTTTTTTACCTTGACCAGAGTAGCACCGCATCCCGCAACCGCTCGTCTGCTGATAGTGTAACTCCGTTCCATTCTCCCTCACGAATCTTCCTTCTGCCGTTATCTCCTTTGTTCTCGTTTTCGTTTTTCAGCGCTACTGTTACCTTTTCCTCTGTTGCCTCTCCATCTTCCGCTCTTGTGACCTCTAACACACATCCTCATGTTTCTGCTACAGCCGCCGCTCACTATCTGATCCCTTTGTACCTCCCGTACATCCCGATGCTTCACCTTCCTCTGCTTGTTCTACCTCTTTCCCAAACTGCTTCTCCTCGATCGACCCCCGCCCCCATCTGCCTCGCCTCCCTGGCCGCTGTTCTGGCCCGCACTCGCCCGCTTGCCAACGCGGCCCGCACGTAGGGATTTCGGCCACCGGTCGCCCGCTGCCCGCGGGGCCTTCTCGTCGATATGTAGTTTTGGCGCGCGCCCGCATGGGGGCGGGTGGCGGCGGTGGCATGCGGGCGGGGCCGTGCGGCGCGGTAACCGGGCGACGGGCGCGCAGTTACGACCCGCCGTCCCACTAAAACGTAATTGCTGATCGTGTATTTGCGGTGCGTTTTATGTTTAGCGGCGGTGGGTGAGTGAGTGAGTTGGTGGGTGGATGGGAGGGAGGGGGAGAGTGGCGGATGCTGCGGCGGACCGCGGGCGGCGCTGGCGACCGGAAGACGCTCGCAGATGCGGGTTACGATGCTGCGCTGGCAGCTGCCCGCCGGGCGACCGCTCCGCCAGCTGCCGCCGCCGCGGAGACGCCCGAAGGAAAGCGCGCGCAGGCCGCAGCTGCCGGCGCGTCGGGCTCGTAAATTGTTGCTATTAGTGTGGTGCAGGAAACGGACTATGGAAACATGTCGTGACGAGACATGATGTGTCTGTTGGGCTATTTGCAACTGCTGCTACAGTAAATCAAACCCCAATTTTGAGGTCGATGTGATCTGACTTCCTATTGAAAATGAATTATTGTAAAATACACAAAATGGGTTTGTTCTAGGTTAAAGTAATTTTTGAGTTAATGCGTTTAAATGGAAAAATTTATTTTCCTACCATGATAAACTTAGCGTATTCTATTGTTTCAGCCATCGTTGGAACTACCGTCTTTTAGAGACATAAAATGTATGTTCTGAAAATATGGTCTTTTCTATTATTGTTATTTAATGAAAGGTTTAAAAATGACTTCGTTAGTGTACTAGTGTGAATTTTTGTGTTTATAACGATTGAAGAATTGTTATCTCAAGTAGAATTTAATCGTCGTTTATTATAATATTGCATTGCTTTCAAATCAAGTACCCATATATAGTTTTCCTACCACTAAACGGAGATAAAAAAAAAACAACCTGTGTTTCCATTTTAGCGAACAGCGGAAATGGTGCGGGTATTAGGGTGTCGATTGCAAGAGTAAACTCCTTAGGATGTGTTTTAAAATTAGTATATCACGAATAAAATAGTTAAGCTTAAAACAAAATCACGAAAAGCAGTAAAAAGCGTAAGTTATGGTCGAAAGGGGTGGATATGAATTCATCATGTAACAACTTTAGGAAAAATAAAATGTTAAGAATCGAGGTAGAATATTAAGATACGTTGTTAACTTCATTCGCGATTATGTCAGATGAAGTTTTTCATAGTGCCTAACAAGATGTAATGGACACAACATCACTCTTTCAGAATGTGTGAGTTTTCTCGACTTCTCTTCAACACTGACACCCGGTGTCTTCTGGCGAGCGCAACGCATTGCCTCTGCTAATAATAACGCCCATGAAAATAGAAACGTAATGGGATGCGGCGGTGCAGCTCGTCCGCTGCGCGTGGTTCAGATTCTTCCATGAAAATTCATGAGAGTGACGGCGGGCGCTGCGGTCCGCGGCTTCCTGCTCGCCGCTGTCCTCGTCTCCGCCTCCATAGCACTGCCACGCCCCCGTTGCAACTGGCGATCTGTGCTTTTGAACGTAAAGGAGTAATGCGTTGAATATTCTGGTGGTTCAAACGAGTTCTTTTTTAAATATGCCTATAAAATATCGTGTGTATTTAAAAGATTCGATGTAAATTCACGAGCCAAGTTTTCTTGCGGTTGTGCCCTTTGTGTAATTCGAACAAGATTCGGCTGTTGTGCGTTTTTGAAGCGGTTATCTGCATTCTGGTGAACATGGAGTCTCGAGCGGAAGGCGTGGTGCTTGGGAATTAGGTGTCCCTGCTGTCAGTTTTTATTCCATCATTCGCAGCCATTGACTTTACAAATGATGAGTTGTTCAAAAACCAAAAACCTAGAGCATTCAATGTAGTTTGGCTCTTCCATTACGAAAGATGCGTTACGGAAATTGAAAGTAACCTAACTACAAGAAGTACTCAGATTAATGAATTCGATTAGAATACGCTAAAACTATGCATCGAAAAAATACTAGTAGAGTGCGGGAATGTGAGTGCACCATGGCTCAATGTAAAGGAAGGAAATTAAAGCCAGAAACATGCAACCTAATTCAATTTTGAGTAGTTGTTTGCTCGGGAAACACTACATGGAGTAATAGTCGGACATTGCTGCTGCCACTTTCGGCAAGGCTGTAAACCTGAATTCCTACATGAGCTGTTAAACTTATGTTTAATAGCTCATAACAGTGTTTCCCTTTTAACTCTGAACAGCAAGCATAGTGTTTTTGAGTTCGGCACCATTAGGTTTAACTGTGTTTTACAGTTTATATTCATAAAAACTCAGTTGTACTCATTCTTAAAATCGACTAAATAATATTAGCAGTCGGTCAATAGGTAAATAGGTAGAGTACTCTTACATTGAATAAATGCATTGGACAGAAGTGTGTATTCTTTGTTCTCACAAATATATATATATATATATATATATATATATATATATATTTAATTATAATTATTTTTATATGAAATCTTGAATTAATATGCTGAAATAATTTTAGGCTAGAAGCCGAAGAAGACCAAATACAATTGTCTAAATGACGTAATATTTTATTGTGAAGTTAGCGTGCAACAACTACTTACGAACTGTCTGTATAAAATTGGTCGTTAATGTTAATTAATAACAGGAATTCCAGATATTTAACCATCAAAGATTTCTGTTAATACTATTCAGATATTAGAATATTGGCTACCTCATTTAATTTGTGTACGTTATAAGTTATTTGGATAATTTGGAGGGATAAACATTTCAATAAGCATTTATAACCCAGTCATCCAAAGTATAATTTCTAGATTAGGGATTTTAGATCCAGCGTGGAGAACATTTTTTAGTGTACATTTAATGTAGCATTTTTTCTGTACTCCATTATTACAGTTAGTAATTATTCTATAGTTGTTTTACAGCACGGGAAAAAAATAGGAAACTCGTATTCAATTCTTGTCCTAAACAACACATGTAGAAAAGATGAAGAGGTGGGGAAAATTTTCAGTGTTCTTGACAAATACTTCTCAATTACCCGACAATTTTCATGTATAGGCTACATTTCATTAGGGACTCTGTAATTGCCTTTGTTTCGCTACTTGTTGGCAACACCGAAAACTATTGCTTGTGAAGTATGATTGTTTTATCTGGGCCAATCTAGCATGGTGTTAATCTGCAGAGGCACAAAGACTGAAATGTATAAACATCTTCACCCATTAAAATTCTACGTGAATTCAGGCATCGAAACAAAATGTAACATAGACATTAGCTCACACTCATACGATAGCTAGTATAAAATAATTTAGCTTGCCATGAGGTTGAAGTTCATTTAGTACGCAGTTCAGCCAGTGGTTTTGCAAGAGCTGTGACGTAGGCCGAACGTCCCTCCCCTTCTGGGAGGAAGAAAGAGCGCGGGGAGAGTACTCTCCTTTTTCCGTGGCTCTGGGCGGGCGCGGAAGCGGTACGACGGCTGCGCGGGCGAGCAAGGCCGCAGGGCGGCGGAGACGGCCTTGACCGCGAATCGCGGAAGAGAGGCGGCGCGCTACGGCGCAGTGGCCCAGAATTGGGTGGAAAACGCACAAAGGGCGTTTTGGCATCAGCAACGTCTGGGTCGCAGGTTCCGAGTCTGCTTCCGAAGTGGGATTTCGACACTTGATAATTGTAAATGGAACTCTCATGACCGTGAAATTTAATTAAAGAAAAATGTTTAAAATGTACCTAGAAATAATTTCGATGTAATGCTTTATAATTGTTATGTGAAGCGCCCTTTTGACTTGCATTTATTGTACGGATTGGTTCTAGGTTTTCGTTTATGTTTGCACTATACATATATTTATATATAATCAAATTATTATTATTATTATTATTATTATTGTTGTTGTTATAAATAATAATAATAATAATAATAATAATAATAATAATAATAATATATTTCAAGTTTCTGAACTTGGGTAGTCGAGGTGGTTAAAGTAGCTCGAGACCCATCCAGGACGTGCCTGCTTTCCCTAGTCTTACGTGTGTTTTCCGTGTTGTGATCCCTGGAAAAGCGCACGAGTGCTCTTAAATGTACGTTTCACGATGCATTCCATAAGGTTTGCTGGTCACTGTCTTAGGCTAAAAAAAACGGCGAAGAAATACAAATGAGTGGTTTCTTACAAGAACCAAACAAGTCCAAATTTCCATATTTTTCACCAAGTTATTCCCTACAACTGGCGCTATCTGATGGAACATTTCCTTTCGGCAAGAGCCAAACACAAGACGGGGAAAAATCGTAAATGTATCACTATCTATGTCTACTCTGTGACGTTTTTGGTGCCTTCTGAAAAATCTGCAATTTGGACTAGTTTGGTTCTCGTGAGAAACCCTTCAAATGTTTATCACTTTCCGTCGTGCGGCCCACTGTGCGTGGCGGCTGCGGCGCGTGTGCGCCTGCGCAGGACGAGCCCCCGGGCGGGGGAGGAGGCCCGCCTTCTGACGTCAGAAGCGCGGCGCAGGGGGATGGGCGGGTTCGTGCCTCCCCCTCCCGAGGCTTTACATAGAGAGCGCGCGATGCGTCAGGGGCCCCGGAACAGAAGCCTCTGCCGCCGCCGCCGCCGCCGCCGCCTCCCGCCGCGCGCGGCAAAATGGCTCGCATGTTTTGTCGTCGAGTTTCGATTTAGAAAATGGGCTTTTATATAGTTCGACATAAATATTTTTTAGGGGTGCCGGGTGATGCAGAAAGTTTTTTTTATGTACATCTTAAAAGTTAATTTCTGATGTTTTTCATTCCAATTCCAGTGCCAAACAGGGAAAAAGAAGAAACATCTTGCAGTTCAGAGCAAATGTTAGCGTCTTTATTCGTAAAAAAAAGCATGGGGTTTTTTAAAAGCGTCTCTTTCAATCCACGAAGAATGCTAGAACCTTTGTAATTAATATATTACGCAGAGGATGTTCGCGCGTGGGAGGCTAAATAAGGCAATACTCTTGATTTTTGCCTCCCTTGACACAAATAATTAAACATCATGATTTTTAGCAACCCCTTCCATACTGTAACAGCACCTGAAAAAGTACTGATTAAAAATGGACAAAATTCTCTCAATTGTACGTCAACACGGGATCCAAAGGATTGCATGAAGCAGCAGAAATAGTGTTAGTACTAAGCAATTTTCATATTCGCCGCTGCATTCGACGGAAAGAAACCGACCAATCCAACCGTAACTGATTCTTTCAACTAGCTTTACTATTCAATTCGAATGTAAATTTACATTCCTTCTTGACTCGTTTTCCGAAGGTAAACGATAAAACCGTTCATAACCGATTTTTTCATCTCCTTGCGAACCTTCAGCCAGATGATTAACCATAACCACACAGAATTATGAGGAAATTGAAGAACGGGGATAGTTCCGGCAATGACGTGAAAAAAGTTGTTAGCACAAGTAACTCGCGCTGTTTCTCGCTTATGATGTTGAAACTAACATTGAGGAAATAATGTTTTTTTTTTTTTTTTTGCTCGTCCAAATAGTCACGTCAGAATCGACGGAGTTCTTCGTAACAAGATACTTTCAAAACTCTTCTGATATGTCAACAGTTTGTTGTCCTGGCACAAAAAAAAATGGTTTTTCACTTGCTTTTGCTATCACTTCTACCACAATTAGGAATGTATGGGTTTTTGGTGGAAAAAAAAAAAAATTGTAAAGGCAAGCGGTCGTGTTTCTCTGCGTTGGCGGCTGGCTATGGCGGAGGCGGCCTTAGCTCCGACGAGAGAGCTGACGCCCAAATCCAAAGTTCATCTCGCGACGCGAGTCCCGCATGGCCTCCTGCGGCGCTAGCGACCTCTTCTTTTTTCTTCTTTTTCCTCTTCTCCAGCTCCAGCGGCTCTGCCGCCTCAAGAGCAGCTCATTAAAACTTTTCTGGATCTTGGCGACGGGAGCCGCCAAGAAAACACTAGCAGGCATCTTCTCGCTCGACCCCGCCCGCCTCTGCTCCCGCGCCCGCCGTTGCCTGCGACTGTTTTCGGGCGATGGCGGCGGAAGATAGAGGCGAGTCGCGAACAAAAGAGCGGTGGAAGGTGAGGACGGGAGGGTTCCCGGGGAAAGAGAAAAATAAATAAATCGTGTGTGCCAGTGTCGCACTTCCCTACTGCTGCTGATGTTGCTGCTACTGACGCTTGTATTGCCGCTGCTACTATTGCCGCTGCAGCCATTGCCGTTTTTGGTAATGTCGCTGCTATTGCTGCTGTCGCTACTGCTGCTTCTTCTTCTTCTGCCGCTGCTGTGCCGCTGCTGTTGCCGCTGCTGTTGCCGCTGCTGTTGCCGCTGCTGTTGCCGCTGCTGCTGCTGCTGCTGCAGCTGCCGCTGCCGCCGCCGCCGCCGCCGCCGCCGCCGCCGCCGCCGCCGCCGACGACGACGACGACAAAACTCAGACTAGGACCTTTGCTAGCCCAAAGATAAAACTTAAAGACGGTAGCTCTTTAACCGCAGAATCTTCATCGTCCTCCCACCCGAGTAATTTTGACATTGTGAATGGTGGAGCCCGTCGGAATTGTTTTACACAAGTTTCTATCTGCCTTTTCTGCCTGCTCTTTTAATTTTAGCTGTATTGATCTATTTGGGAGAAATGCCCTCAAAACCAAAGAATTCATTGTCTTTATATTAGAATATGAGATATGTATTGTGTACTCATCGAAAAAGTTAAAACAGATGTTTGATCGTTTTTATTAAGCTGAATATGAATATTAAGCGAAGTATGAAATAATATTTCCCAGATTTTACTCCATCCTGGCCGTTTCATTAACTTTGTAATTTTTTGCATTGTTAATGTACTGAACCTTCGAATTTCAACGCGTTGTTTATGTTGTCTTTCACCTACTTATTCATCATGTTCTTTTTAATCTCCTCTATTTTATTGCCTACATCTGATATTGTTTTGTCTGATTATTTCTTTGTGGTTGGCTCCTCATTGAATCTTGTTATTCTTTGCTTCCGTATTCTTCTACCCGTTGTCCGACGTTTGCATGCCCCTCCCTCTTTCCGCGCGGAGGCGGGGTCCCGTTTTCGGAATTAGACATAATTAAATAAGCAGCGCGCGCTCATTCCGAGCGACCGTATATATTTACGTTCATCGCGTGGAGCTCGGCGTTCGTTCATTTGCAATTCCGCGGCAGCATGAAATGACATGTGGAATTATAATGAACACGACAGAGGCTGCTGTGCGCTCGCGAGCGCGGTCGCTCGCTCGCAGGGAATAAATTGTGCGGAAGAGGCGACGCTGGAACAGAGCGGGGCGGGGTCGGGCGGAGTAGGATGGTGCGAGACGAAATGGTGCGGGGTGAGGAGGGGGCGAGCGAGAGGAGTTAAGCGGTGCGCTTAATTTCATTTCGAATGCCGCGGCGCAGCATCCGCCGGCTCCTCGCCTTCCTTTCGCTGGCGGCGCGGCTCGACGCAGGCAGGTCCAACGCGGCGGCCAGACCTCTCAGCCCTCATTTGCAGGGCGCGCAGCACAAGCTCCTTCCTTGCTGAATGCTTACTAGTTGGGACCTCCTTTCCGCGTTACCTACTACCGTGATACTGTCGACTCGGTGTTGCCGTGTCGATGTTGGCCTAACTACGGGGGAAAACGTGTTGTGTGGAGATCTTAAGAGATCCCTAGACGAATGTCTCAGGTGTAGTTAAATTGTTGTATGCTATTTTTTATGTTATTTACAAAATGATGTATTCTTTCCGCGCCACATAGTTCACGCATGGAATTAATACTTGTGTTATTTTTTTTTATTTTTTATTAATGAATAACTACTGGGAGAAGTTGAATATGTGAAAATGAAAGACGTTTCGCGGGAATCAAGTGTTCGTTTTGAAACAATAACCGAAACTAAATCTAAATATGTTTAGCTTCTCCGACTTTTCTGTTAACAGGGAGTCGTTTACTTCGCCATTGAGTCTAATCGCCATGAACCTATCTAGTTATTTTAATTTCGTAGTGCATTGAGAACACATTAGTTTTTTTGAATTTTCGGATATAAAATTCGTTTCTCATTAATTTAATAGTTAATCTATTTATGGAGTAAATGTATAATAGCATGGAAATCGGAACAATAAATTACTTAATTTTTGCATTTATAACCATGAAAAGCTTGAATTTTTAGAATTTCTTCCATTTCTTTTATTTTGAGTTTCATACAAATATTGCACATTCCAAATTGGCTCAATGGGTCTGTGAATGCTCGTGCCTCCTGTATAAATTGTAAACGCTTTTCTCTTTGTATGCGATTTCCGGGTTCTACGCTGTTGCACACTGTTATTTCACATGTCATAAAGTTTTATGTACTTCCATAGTTTCCTGTCATAGTACTCCCTAGTCGGTGGCACATTCATTTTACGTTTCCCTATTACTGTAATTGGAGTACGACGAAAGAAAAGTAATAGTAGATACAGTTTCTCGTTATTGCTGCTCTCGAGCGTAAAACTACTCTCGTGGACTTTTGTACATTAGACGTTTATTTTCTATTTAGTTTTGTTTTCAATACTTTTTACTCAGATATATTACGTCTCGTTCACCTTAATGTCTAATATTTGTGCCGCGAGTATAAATACTCTCTCCCATTAGCTGCGCCTTTCAGAAACATGCGGTTCACCCTTTAAGGCTATTTATGAAGGCTATATTTAGTGGATGAAATTACCTTTCTCGTGGTAAGCGTTCCCTATCGTTTTAGCTGAGAATTTACGAGTACACAATGCTCGTAATTTTCGACGACCGTCGATACCGAAGCGTTCCACATTGGCTCGCCCCGTCTCTCCTCGCCCCGCCTCTCGCGTTCTTTTCTCTCCCCGCTTTTCTGAACTCTCCCTTCCGCATCCAGATCCTTCTTGGGCTTGACTTCTTTTCATTCCTCTTTCACTTTCCTCTCTCTGCGTTCTCGGTTATTCACTGACCCATGTTGCTCTGCTTCTTATCCCCTCTCCTTCCATCCGTTCTTGCGATTTTGCTATTCATTTCAACTACTCCTTCTAGATGTACTTGAAAAGCATGCGGTATGAGATTCGTTTGTGCTAATATTGAGAAAAGATGTAGTTTATGATTAAAATTAAATTTTTGAACATTATCAAACTACATTAAATATCTTTACTGCTCCGACTAAGGAAATGTGTCGTATGAAGTGGTATTACTTTCGTGCCTGAAGAAGTAAAGCGCGATAATGCTCTACAGAGTGCAAATCCAACGTGTCAGCAGAAATATGTTTCGAAAAGTTTGTGAAGCCCCCCTCCAAACTGGAATGGTAAATTGCCATCCTTTCTGATTTTAATATTAATACGATGTGTGTATTAATAGATCTAACCTATACGGACTAATGCAGTAAAACACTTTTTTGAACCGTAGTGAAGACATAAAAATGAAATAGATAAGCCGATGAGGAAGGATCTCATTCTTTAAATCTTTGTAGTACCGGAAAACTACAGAGTCGTTTGCCAATAATGTAGGTTGCAACCGCAGGCAGACTGTTTCATGTACTGAACTTGTAATGAAACAAAAAAAACTTTAATTAATTTATTAAACTTAAATTATTTAAAAGAATTATAAATATTTTTAAAATTAAAAAATAAATATTTTTAAAATTCCCAGAATCTTTACACCTATATGTTGTACCATTCTTCCTTGTGCTTGACAGTTTGGCTTCGGCAGAGGTAGCGTTGGTTCGCTTTTCTGGCCTTACCACATTGCACATGTGGCCTTGCCACTTGTCAATCACGAAGAAGTTTGGTACAATGTATAATCTCATATTACAATTCAAACTACTCTCTGACCGTGCTAGCCTATCATATCCTATTCTAATTGGAAGCGGAAGGGGTTTTTTCCAAATCCTGGAATTCCTAATGCTGGCGATGAATATCCTGCAAATTAATTCTTTAGGAACTATTTACTTTCTAGGAATTGTATTCACTGTCATAAGAATCATATTCTTTACTTTCAGTATTATTTACCCTTATCTACCAGTCTTTATCATAATAGTCTCCGTTCGTGCACTTTTCAGTTTTGTCGCGTTACTGTTATTTGTCTACGACAAACCACAGCAGAAACGTTCAAACATGAAGACAAATTACTTCCCAGTGTGACCTAGTAAAGTCATATTCGAAGAGATACCGAAACTTCTGAGAGTTTCGTTTATATTTCCGAAAGAAGGAAATTGTGACAGCGAGCTATAAACTTTACGGATGGGAGCTTGGCTGTTAGGAAGAGTAAAGTATATCTGTACTTTAGTCCCGTTGAGCTAAACCGAAATTAAGACGTACGGAACAAAATGTTCTCATTCCAACAATTCGTTATAAAAGAGCAAGAATAGTTTTGTCTACCTTCTTTTTGTGACTCGACTACACTTGGTTTTACCTATCTCCGTCACTAGACGCAAATTTTCTTAAATATCGGTGGGGGATGGGCCATCCAAAGGTGGGTGATCAGCCCATTCCTCAACCTTAGAGATGATAATGGGGTTAGGATAAGGAAGCAAGGCCCGTATTCGAGGGTGCTGCTTGGATACTTACCTGGAGGTGATCATGGAAATCACTGATCAGAGTAGCCTGCCTATGACTTTGACCGAGGTAGGCGCCACAAACTCACTGGACCGGAAGCGGTGGCTCAGTGCATCAACTGATGTCACTGCAGCGCCTCTGACCGGGAGATCCTATGTTCGAGTCCCGATGGCGTCAGGATTTTTGACACTAGCTTTCCAGCTAGGTCGAATTCTAGCGGTCTGCTTTGATCGGTATTTTTCCGTGGTTTCTCCGATCAACACCAGGCGAATGTCGGAGCAGTACCCTAACAAACCGGTCACGGACCGCGCGCGATCTTTCCTTCCTTTTCCTTGTTCTATCCTCTCCCCTTACACACACACTTACACTAACATGCACTACACTACCACGTATTCCGGGAGACCGGTCGGGGACTTAGAACTTGTCCCGGTTGGGGCGCCGCCCCGCTAGTGGATGATATGTGGTTGGAGAAAAACCCGTTGGCCGACGGTAGATCGGCGCCGGATCTGGCCATCCAGCGGGGGAAGACCACAGCAACTTTCCGAGCAAAAACAAGCACTACACTTACGGGACTAATGGCCATAGTAGTTGACGCGCACGGAATCATTAACAATCAAACTCATTGGTGCTAAAAGCATTACGCAAATTGCCGGCGTCCTCCCAGAACGGCTCAGGCCACCTGCCTTCAACGGTGTCGCCACGGGTGTTTCTGTGTAGTCGAGCTAATTTAATGCTGTGATAAGTTGAGCGGTGGAGGGTGGCGCGGGGTTGCTCGCCGAGCGCCTGCTTCCGCGGCGGCGCCGGAATCGATGCCACCGCGACGCCCGCGTCGCGACGCCTGCCACTGCCGCCGCCGCCGTCGCCGCCTCCGGCCCGGAAGCGCGCGTCCGGAACGAGCGCTGAATTAAAACGACAGCTCTGTTCGCGTGCTGATAAATGGCGGATGTTCTCTTGGACACGTTTGCGCGTCGCTGATTGATTATCCTTCCCCGCCCGCCCTCTGGGCGCGTTGCTGGGCGCCCTTGTTGAAATTTGCCCGGCTCATCGATACATTTCCTGAAACGTGTGTCGAGATGTCCGTTGGACTGTCGACGCTTCGACGCAGCATGTTGTGAGTGTAAAGTGTATCACTGCATACATAAATGCATGTGGTCGATGTGTCGCGGGAACTGCTGGTTTCCATCCAACTTCGTTTCATAATCGTGACTTCTGTCGTGATAGGAATGCGAATATTACTTGCATTATATCTCTTCCATGCAATTTCATTAACGTTGAATATTCTGTTTCACTTCTGCAAACATGCAAGAGGTGATGGGTTAAACCAGAGCGTTATGATTGTTCATATCCTTCCGATATGAATGTTCAATGATATGAAATAATTTTTGATCCTAAAACGGTTTTATATGTTACATTTAGTTATGCTACTGTCCGAAGAAGTGTAGTTAGTTTTCGTTTCTAGGATTTCAAAGATGTGTCAATTGACACTTTCGTCTGCTGAAAAGGTACAAATAGAGTTGTATCACCTTCGTAAGCTCGGAGGAATACGGGGAGACTGAAGGAAGTCTGTTCATGCTCACTTTTGATTATTTAGTCTTTCGTAGTAGCGTGCCCTTCTATCCGCTTCTCATTCTGTGCAACGTTACCTTCAGTCATTGCTACGCCCGATGGGTGATATTACGAGTATTTGAATGTTACGACGATTTAACAAGGAGGAGCGAATGGTGATCCGTCAGTGTAAAGGGCGGCATTACTAGGAAACTGGAGGGGGTAGTGACTTCATTCGGTATCGCTAGCCTTCGATTACGTGTGCGTTGATGTATGGATTTTCGAATAAAGCTACCGGGAGTGATAGCTCAGTGCATCAACTGATGTCACTGCAGCGCTTCTGACCGGGAGGTTCTAGGTTCCGAGTCCTGACTAGTGACTTTTCGACACTAGCTTTTCAACTAGGTCGAATGCAGTCGCTGACTGGGGGAGAATTCTAGCTACCGACTGTTCTGATCGGTAGTTTTCCGTGGTTTCTCCGATCAACACCAGGCGAATGTCGGAGCAGTACTCTAAAAAAGGGGCCACGGACCGCACGCGATCCTTCCTTCCTCTTGTTTGTCCTATCCTTTCCCGTGACACTAACATGTACTACACTCCCAACATGCCGGGAGACCGGTCGGTGATATAGAACTTGTCCCGGCTGGGGCGGTGCCCCGCTGGTGGGAGAGTCCTGGTTAGGGGGAAACGCCGCCAACCGACGGTAGGTCGGCGCCGTATCTCGCCATCCAGCGAGGAAAGATCACCGCCATCTCCCGAGGAAAAGACGTGCACTACACTTACGGGACTAATGACGTAAGTTGTTGACGCGCCCGGAATCGCTAACCAACCAAGCAACCCAAAACCGAATAAAGCTGAGAGTCGCTCCACTGGGCTCCGTCGCCCCCTGGCACCGCTCGCCCCGTAGCTTCTGCGGAGAGCCGTTCGCTAGGGTCGCCCTGCGCCCCGCGGCGGGATTAGGCCGTGCGCGCGGCGCCGCCGTTATGGATGCGGTGCGGCTATCGCGGGCCGCGCCGCCCGTACATCAGCGCGCGGAGCGCCTGCTCGCCCTCGCTTCTCCGACCCTCGCCCCCTCTCCCCGCCCACACCCCCGACTCGCTGCATCCCATGGGGAAGGTTCGCCCTCGTCCGGTTCCTCTGCCTCGCTCCAGCCCGTCCCGGCGCCTTGTGCGGCAACCGGCGCGACGGCCATCACGAACTTAGCCATCCGCCAACACCCAGGCACTCAACCTACGCCTCACCTCTGACGAAGTTCCTCCAAAATGCATAATATCAAGTAAAAAGAATTGTGACAACGCTTTGATTAATGTTTCTTAATTCGCATTCATGTTTCCTTTCCGTAGTAGTAAGATTCCTTCTTTACATTACTTTCCGGCTTTCTGTGTCCTTATTCCGTTATTTTATCCTCGCTTGCTCCTCTTTACTTCTCTTTGTCTTTTTTGACCTCTTTTATTGACCCCTATGCATATTCTTCGCCGTCTTAATATTTTATTTCTTGCATGAATTGTGAGCGTATATTTTCACGTCTCTCTGATATGACTTGACCTTCTTTCCCTTACTCTCGTCTCTTTCATTTCTTCCTTTCTTACTTCTTTTTTCTCTCGTCGCTTCTGCTTCTCAATTCTCCTGCTGTGACCCTTGCGAGTCCTCGTTTCTATTTGCTTCCGCCCTTGCCGGCCTGCGACTCCTAATTCCGCACCGCGGGTTTTTGCTGCTCCGTGAGCTCTGCGAGCGTGAGGGACCCCCCTCCCCCACGTTGCTTTCCTCCCACCACGTCCCCTCTCCTCTCGTCCCCTCCCCACAACTCCCCCCCCTGCCCGGGTCACCCGACGACCCAGACTGCTGTCTGCGCGCCACAGCACCACCGCCTCTTGCCTTGTAATGAAGGAGCTCCAGGCGGAACGCATTGCACGAAAAAAACCAACTCGTTACTGCACGAAGCACATTGGCGAAATCCTTCAGATATGTGAAACACTTTTCTAATGTGTTCTTGTTTTTGATATCACAAACGGTTAGTTTTGACAAGTTCTGAGCTCTGGACTTCCGTTGATGTTTCTTTATGCTAATCGTTCTAGAAGGGGTGGGTAGTTGGAAGAGTAGCGAGTCCAAATATCTGTGGACTCTATGGGACAACCTTCTACAGGGGACCCTTGGAGAATAAATTCAATTTGCCAGAATACACTACGGACCACTTTAACTTGTCGGAATTACTTTTCTTTAGTATTGTGATGACCATATTCGAAAGTTATGAATAATGGTCCCTATCACGTCCTTTCCTGTACGGCAATACTTCAACGTTTCTCCTTATATCCAGAAGCCAGAATTTAGGTTGAATTTGAGGACAAATATGATAATTTAAAATTTACATCCACATGAACTGATCATACTTGAGTAAAGATTTTTTGGAGTAAAAGTTTGAATTGGTTTGTGATTAAACAGTTAATCAATCACGCAATTAGCTAGTATATACGTTATACATAACTATTGCCGAGGCTCTTGTAAGAACATTGCAACTGCTCGTAATATGTAAAGTTTCCAAGCGGGCTGTGTAGTGTCTACGAAGGCGGGCTCCCCGCCGTCTTGCGGGGAATTGATCTGTCAACGTAGGCGGGGGAGGGGCGGTGGCGTGCGGAGGCAGTGCTCGCAGCCCGCTAATTAAGCGGCGGCCAAGGACGTGCGGGGCGCGGGCGTCACGCGACACCCTCTCGGCCCCTCATCCGCCCTCCCCTCCCCCCCCTCCCTTCCCCATCCCGCCCGGCCCCACCCGCCTTCTTCCAACCTCGCACACCCGGGCGAACGAACCGCTCCGCCCCTCCGCTCCGCACCCTCGAGACAGTTTTCCTGCCGGGCGTCTCCTTCCCGCTTCGCCGATTCCGGTGCCAGGCCGACATACGGCGTCAGTTTGGCGACGAGACAGTGCAATCTGCGACATGTTTATGTTGGTAAGGAAATATCGTAATGTTTGATCACAAGATTTATTGGTTCTGTCCGTGACGACTATCGTGATATTGTGCATATTGCCAAGGCAATAACGATTCTCTTAGATGAAAATAAACGCTTGCGATTAGTTGCTTTTAAATGGTAGATTACCGAATTCCTCGAGAAAACAACAACGTTGAGGAAGAGACTTTCAACATAGTAGAGGTATGCGCAAGTAGCTTGGACGTTTGACTTAGGCTAATATTTATTTTGAAATAATTAGAGAATAACGAACACATTATGGCATTCCCGTTGCGCAATGTCCCAGTGCAACCATATACTAATTTGAAGAAAAATTTTAAAAAGTCAATGATACGAGAATAGATGTCGTTTTTAGAAGATGAACTATTCAACTCGTGTTGTACCCAAGTATGATGTCATAGTTATTTAAAACGTTCTGTTTGTTGTTGAAATGCTTAAAAATATTTTTGTTTGTTACAGGTAAGGTGTGATGATCTCCTATTGCAGAAACTCATACATCACGGTGAGATATACTGATTTGTCAAAAATATTTACACACTAGTTATTAAAACCTTGTACTGGGGCCGGATGTGTTAACAACGTTCCAAGTTCTGCATTGTTTCGATTTGGGAACATACAAGGAAATTTGCAGGTAAAGAGGTTTATAGATTACTTTCTTTGAAAGAACACTTACTTTTCTAAATATTTTTCTTTAAATTTTCCAACATTCAAAATATTTTCTGTAAATCACAATAATTTCTACACTACATGAATTAAGGTGACCATTTCTTTTTACAATGAAAAGGGACGACGGACAAAATTATAAAAAAGTACAACGTAAATAAATGAAACATTTTATTAAGTCAAACAAACAACACTAATTATTTGTATATCCGTTGTAATGATTTCATTAAACGAATATTTTTCCACTGAATGAATATTTTTGTTAATATACCCTTTTCTAAAAGTATATTAAAAATTTCGGAGCAAGAAATATACTTTATATTGAATTTTACGGTAGGTGCTGCAGTGAGAGTATTCAATCTTGATTTCTCACTTGTCCAAGAATCTGAAATACTGAAGTTGAAACTACTGAAAACGGCACGAATATAAGAGAAACGGCAGATCTGGCAACACTAATCCCGTTGATTGATTTTTTCGTGTTTCCGGGCGTGTCAACTGCTTCGGTCATTAGTCCCGTTAGTGTAGTGCAGGTTTTTTTCTCCGGAGATGGTGATCTTCCCCCGCTGGATGGCGAGATATGGCGCCGACCTACCGTCGGCTAGTGGAGTTTCCCCCTAACCAGGACTCTCCCACCAGCGGGGCACCGCCCCAGCCGGGACAAGCTCTAAGCTCCCGACCGGTCTCCCGGAATATGTGGTAGTGTAGTGCATGTTAGTGTGTAAGAGGAGACGACAGGACAAGGAAGAGGAAGGATACATCGCGCGCGGTCCGTGGCCCGTTTGGTAGGGTACTGCTCCGGCATTAGCCTGGTGTTGATCGGAGAAACCACGGAAAACTACCGATCAGAGCAGCCGGCCGCTAAAATTCTCCTTCAGACAGCGACTGAATTCGTCCTAGCTGAAAAGCTACTGTCAAAAATCCTGCCGCCGTCAGGACTCGAACCTAGGACCTCCCGGTCAGAGGCGCTGCAGTGACATCAGTTGATGCACTGAGCTACCGCCAGCGGTACTAATCCCGTCTTTCCATTCAGTATCGTCACAAGACGCGTAAAATGTTCGGCGGGTCTTCTCTGAATTAAGAGACTAACAGATTAGTTTTAAAATATCGAAAAGGAGGACAGGTCAGAACCTAGAAAAGAAAGACAATTAGTCACCTTACACAAATGTAGTCAAATTACGCACTGAACAAAATATTTTTGTTGTATTCCAATATTATAAGCGATCTTTTCTGTTACAAGAAATCGTTCATAATTGGGCATTTTATGGCAGAAATGATGTATTAGATTTTACTGCACATATTCAGCCAATCGCAGCGAGAGACTCTGGGGGAGGTAGAGATAAAAGAAACAGCCGACCACTGTTTTCTCGCACAGATGTCAAATATCCGAGACGTCACAAGAAAGTTTGTTTTTTTTTCGCAAAATTAAGTTTAATTCTCTTATAAATTTATAATGCTGTTAAATAAAAAATAGCATATGCAACTCGTTTATATTGTTGCTTTATGACATTCGTACAAATTTGAAAACTCGACCCTAACGTCGATCGCTTTCAAAACGTGTACTCATGCAATAAAGCTTAACATTATAAACTAATTGCATAAACTACCATTAGTGACGCATTCAACACCGAACTGAACAATCCTCAGAGAAATGGAAATTAACAAATAAAAATGTACAATCAGAGTTGCCATGGTTTTGTAGGTTAATTTTGTTCTTTGTAGGATGTCAATAATGCACGTGTGATAATCCCTTTTTCTACTTCCAAAATATATTTTAATGTAAATTTTTAAAAAATATTCCTAATGTAAATAACTATATTATCAAGTCTACATTAATATAGTTTATAAATCTATTTTAATATAAATCTACCAAACAGAATTTTCAAAGCAATCTTATACCACGTAAGCACCCACGTTTTTTTCGTTATCAAATGGTTTGTTTCCTGTTGTTTGGACCCAATTGTTTACACTTACTAATTTTCCCTCACTCATTTACGTAGTTACATAACTTTAAACATATTTGCAGACATGATGTGAAATTGAACATGTTGACCTTTATTTTTTTTTATCATAGATTCATAATGTAGTGAAGATCATGTGAATATTTTATATAGAATATTACATAATTGTGTGCATTTGTATTTTCTCATTATTTTAGAACAATCGGATGAAGGCAAAAATGTATTATCGAAACATGATTGTTATAAAAAAATGTAAACCTTGGTTCGTTTATATATAATATGTAACCAAAGGTTATATCTGAAAAAAAATAATAGGTCGTTAAATCGCATCATTATGATTTTCCAGACAGACCATAAAAGTGTGTGTGCAAGTACATTGCGTAACACAACCACTTGTGCATACACATACTTCAGTAAATGTTCCCGGCCTGATTTAAATAAGCCTTTCTCTAAATTTGAAAACTCAATTGAGGAGGAATATTGAACATTTTAATTTCTCAAATTTTAACTCTAAAGGCAATATATAATTAATCTATTGCATAATCAGTGTATAAGGATCACAAAACACACAATTTATTAAAATTTGAGTATTTTCTTACTCCATGACACAGAAAGGAAATTTGAAATAAAAGTATTTTTTTCTCAATTTGTAGTGCAGAGTTTAAATAAAATTTAATTATGTTTGCTCCATTTTCAATGCTGAAGCCACGTACGTTAAGCAATTCGAGTCAGTGCGGGTTTCTGGATGGTTGACCGTAAAGAACTCCGGGATCTAATGGCAACGTGCCCCTGGCCGAAGTGATAAAAGACAATGACTGGCTTCGACTGACTCATTCAACGGAGGATTATTCCACGTGCGACACTATGAAAATGATTCTGAGAACATTGTTACAACGTAGAAGCTCGCAAATACTGTAGCGTGAAGTAGCAATTCTAGTTTTCCTATTCTTACTTCATAAATAATATTGATGGCAACAAATATAGAAGTAGGTTAAATTAATACGTAGGTTAAAACTTACAGTTAAAGTGACATAGTGTATTAATAAATTCCCCCTCACAAATGAAGGTTATGTATATTCACCTCCTCTTTTATTTTTAACTAGTAACTAGTTATTTTTAAGTCAATATCTTGCAGAATCGAAATTTAAGAATTTCGATTTTTACCATAATATGGTCACTTTATAAACTCATGCGCTTGTCATGGGATATTCATAAATTCAAAACAGCTTCCTTATGTATCACAAATTCGCCTAATCATTTTGCTCATTACCGTGAAAAGCGTGAGTATCGGAAATTGCACGATACCCACCAAGAAAGAATCTCACCTCGAGCTTGAAAATTCAGATTTTCATTTGTTATCATCTTTAAATTTCACTTTCCGAATATTTCACCGTCCTTATATTCGTGGAATGTACATGTTTGTAGTTCGAAGCCGTGCAGTGAACCTTCAAAATCAGGAACGTCGATACTGTAGAATTATTCGTTCATTAGCATGCACTGAAGTTCTTCCTGGGCCATTTTTCTTTCATTTCTTTCCTCCTTCCGCGTAACTGGCTCGTACAATTTTTATTACGCATTCCGAAGCCGGAGAATGTGGCGGTAAAGTTGCTGATTAATTTCAACTTCGTATATTGGATTTTTCATCACAGTGATTGTTAGGAACTTAATATAGCCTCTGTGATGAACTTAACTTTCCACTGTTTATATGAGGGTTCTTTCACTTTACAGATTTCTTTCTTTCTCTTTCGTATTCATTGGATTCGTTGTGCCTTTTTAATTAACATGTTTAATATTTATATTTATATCGGTGCCTTTTGTATTTTTCTTCGTCTTGTGTTTTCTCTTTATTTCTCTCACTCGCTATACTCTTAATTTTTTCTCTGGTATTTTCTCCTTCCTTTCGGCGTTTTCAAATTCGTTATATATACATAGAAGAGAGTGAAGTAATAAGAAAAAGATGGAGTAATAAGATTAATACAATTTTTGTATAGCAGCTATTTTGAGACCGAATATTACAACTTTGTTCTCGTTGTAAGGCTGACAAGTAGGAGTGACAATATTTTAATACTCCCATGGGCAGATGCTCTCTAGATCTGCCTGGTTAACAGATAAAAACTACGAGACGTTACATGAAACATTACACAGGTATATACTTTTACCCTAGTTTCTTTCCAGATTTTTACTTGTTACTTTTTTATTTATGAAAACGAACAAGCCAAATGACTCTAACGAAACTTTTTAAATGCAAAATTATTATTTATTGGGTAATTGCCTGCTTCAGCTCTTTGTCATACTTGGATTTCTTCATTCCCCCTCCTCTATGCGTCTTTATCTCTTTTTTTGTTGTGGTTTTGCTGCAACTTACCACTCATTATTTTCCCTCGCCGTTCTAGTCTTCCTTCTTGTTTTGGAAACTTCATTCACTGGAGACTAATTCCGTTTTCACGCCGCCAGCATGTGTTTCTTCGCAGCTTCTTTCTCGCACGCCCTCCTCCGTCGGGCGGCGCCGTGCCCTGCTCTTGCGGCGTGGCAGAGGGAGGGCGCGAACTGCGCGCGCCCGGCGCCTCGCGGCGGCTCTTTTACGACGCCGTTTGGCGAATCACCAATGCGAGATGAGGTTCGGCGAGCGCGCCTTCGCGTTCGCCTCCGTCCCGCGCGCAGCCTCCGCCGGCGGCTGCGTCGGGCGCCGCGCTCGTTTTCCTCGGCGGCGACCGCCGCGCCGCGTCATGCCTCCTCCTCCACTCCCGTCTTTCCACGCTGAGAAAAAATCAAAGCTCCAAATAACGTTTGCGTAATTGAAAAAACGTGTTGGTGAAAACGGAAATATTAGATTGACCTGATAATTCTTTTGAGTATATCGAGTGTGCTGTTGTGTAATAAACGCACATGATGCTACAGCATACTGATTACCGATGGGGTTTTTCACTATTCACGACCCCCTTACGCTTGCTGTCCTTCCACCGCTGTCCGTCTCGCCGCCTGTTCTTGCCTGTTGTCCCGGTTGTCCCGTGCCTGCCTGGACCCCTCTCCGTTTGCCAAGCCCAACGCGCTCGGGGCAGGCACCCGCGCGCGCGCGCCTGCCCAGATCCTGCCGACACAGCCGGTGGCAGTGCCTCCAACTTTGCGCAATGATGTAGACACATCGGCTGCATTTATTACACGGGGACGGTGCGAGGTGTGGCGAGCGGCGTCAGGCCCGCCCGCCCGCCCGCCCGCCCGCCCGCCCGCCCGCCCGCCCGCCCGCCCGCCCGCCCGCCCGCCCGCCCGCCCGCCCGCCCGCGCCCGCCGCCCGCCGCCCGCCGGCCCGCCGCCCGCCGGCCCGCCGGCCGCCGGCCCGCCGGCCCGCCGGCCGCCGGCCCGCCGCCGCCGGCCGCCGCCCGCCGGCCCGCCGAGCCCGCCGGCCCGCCCGCCCGCCGGCCCGCCCGCCCGCCCGCCCGTTCGCCCGCCCGCCCGTTCGCCCGCCCGCCCGTTCGCCCGCCTGCCCGTTCGCCCGCCCGCCCGTTCGCCCGCCCGCCCGTTCGCCCGTTCGCCTGCCTGCCTGCCCGCCCGTTCGCCTGCCTGCCTGCCCGCCCGTTCGTCCGCCTGCCCGCCCGTTCGCCCGCCTGCCCGCCCGTTCGCCGCCCGCCCGCCCGCCCGCCCGCCCGCCCGCCCGCCCGTTCGCCCGCCCGCCCGTTCGCCTGCCTGCCTGCCCGCCCGTTCGTCCGCCTGCCCGCCCGTTCGTCCGCCTGCCCGCCCGTTCGCCCGCCTGCCCGCCCGTTCGCCCGCCTGCCCGCCCGCTCGTTGGCCCGCCCGCCCGCCCGCCCGCCCGCCCGCCCGCCCGCCCGCCCGCCCGTTCGCCCGCCCGCCCGTTCGCCCGCCCGCCCGTTCGCCCGCCTGCCTGCCCGCCCGTTCGCCCGCCTGCCTGCCCGCCCGTTCGCCCGCCTGCCCGCCCGTTCGCCTGCCTGCCCGCCCGTTCGCCCGCCTGCCCGCCTGCCCGCCTGCCCGCCCGCCCGTTCGCCCGTTCGCCCGCCTGCCCGTTCGCCCGCCTGCCCGTTCGCCACTATAACGCTACCCCCTGACTGCCACAGAGTGAAAGCAAGGGAATGTGCCCCGCTATTTGCATATTGCCAGTCGAAAATGCTGTGCGGGTCTCGGGCGCTGCTCCCACCTCTTCTGTCTCCCATCGCCCCCTACCCTACTCCTCTCGCTTCTCTCTGTCTCACTTATTTGCACTGACCACGTCAAATCAGTCTCTAAAATTACTGCAGCTCTCACATCTGCTGCTGCCCCAGTCCCGTTCTCTATTCAATTCCTTATCCCGGTTCCGGACGCAGCTCTACCTCCTGTGCCTTCGAGTCGGTTTTGTGTCCCCGTCGCCGCAGCAGCCGCTGAGGCAGCGTCCAAGTCGAGCAGCGTCGCGATTTGAATGTTGAGGGCGCTGGGAGCGAGAGTAGCCGTTTGGAGGGGAGCTTTTGTGCACGCGACGGCGCGGAGCGGCTGGTGCACTGCCGAGCAAGCTAACTGCACCACCCCTGCTTTCCCTCCCTTCCCCATCCCATCCCATCCCGTCCCACCCGCCCCGCGTCGCCTCTCCCTCCTTTGCCACCGCTCTTTTTACGACGCGCCTAATAAAATGGAAAGAAATGTCGCGGAGGCTGCTCTCGTTTGTTTTTCCGAGGCGCAATAAACGCGCGCGGGTCGGATCCCGCTCCCCGCCCCTTCGTTCCACCGCCCTGCCCCGCCCCGCACCGCGGCCCGCCTCGCCCCGTCCCGCCCCACGCTGTATTTAATCAACAGGGGATGGCACTGCGCGTCGCGACGTGGGAACAGCCCGAGGGGCTTGCCATGCGAGGGCAACACGTCGCAAGCTGCGAGGAGACCGTCAAGCGGTGAAATGATTACGGCCAGGGTTACTTCCCGATAGAAGTTGGACGTGGTTGTTCTGTACCTAATTGCGTTGTCTGGGTGTTGGGGCGAGTAGTTTTGTCGGGAATAACCCCGAGCTCCAGGTATTGAATGCTCGAGTAAAAGCAAATTCGTGAGGGAGAAAATACCTATAGTAATCGAGAAAGGTTTTGGACTGATGTTTCCAAGAAGGGTCTGTTTCTTTTAGGATTGCCGTATTACCTTTCTCGCGTTCTTATTTTTTAGGTTTAATGCAATCTTAAAGTTTCGAGTTAAGTGAACTAGTGAGCATTAGAAGATGTTTCGTTTAAACCCTGCAATTTCCAGATGTTAACTAGTCGCATGAGATGGAATAGAAGTGTTGATTTTCCTGCACCAACATTTATATCAAATGGACTTTCCTAAGTGTGGTACATGAGGAATGAATATATTATCTTGTATGTACTCGAATGCATATGCCCAGAACATTATATGCTTTGCTTATTCTTGTAAGTATGGACTACCTTCTTTCCTTCCATCATTTACCCAGTGGCATCTTGCAGTATTGTAAATGTATGCCGTCATAATATATGCAGGATTCTATTAGGTTTTCTGTATGTTCCAGTTGCGATTTACAAATGATCGTTTCTGATCACTTGCTCTTCATGGTACACTTGTTTCAATGCATAGATTGTCATCAACGCGGTTCTGTGCAACATTTGTATTGATGTGGAATGGACCCTCAAGCTTGAATAGTCATTATGAGATAGGGTGTTGTCTAGATATGAAATAAATTGGTACTTGATAAAGTGATTATTTTATATAACGCCAGTGTCCCATTAATCGTATCGAGGGTAACAGACTCTCCAACTACGTCTTAATTGAATAGGCACGCCAGTTAGTCACGACCACTGTAATGAGAAAATATGTAACAAAAAATTCGGAGCATCCAGCAAACAAGTGATTTACATACTACGCATGTCACATCACCAAGCTTCTAGTCCAGACTGACACAAAAAGCGTAGACGCTGGCGACTAGATTATCTCTCATGGCCCTACAAACGAAACCAGTGATTCCGCTAACTCGCGGGTGTTTTGGGGGAAATCGCGTGGAAGCTGTTACTCTCTTGCAGAAATGTCTTTGTCGGACGTGTTAGCTGAACTTGTGCACTAAACTTCTCGAACGTGCAGAACGTAAAGTTTTTATCTCCTGTGTACTTCATGGACGTATAAACTCTGTGCAGTTGCATGTCTACTTGCAACGAGACTGTTGTTCTAGAGGAATTGAATTCGGTACAAATTGCTGCGCTGTATGGAATGACGAGGATCTGAGTGAT
Source organism: Teleogryllus oceanicus (assembly GCA_964035755.1). Taxonomy (NCBI): domain Eukaryota; kingdom Metazoa; phylum Arthropoda; class Insecta; order Orthoptera; family Gryllidae; genus Teleogryllus; species Teleogryllus oceanicus. The sequence goes on from CAXIVR010000004.1 coordinate 93,452,104, forward strand.
GAAGTAGTGAAGATAATTTCTTGAATGTTCCCCTCGCAAAACGGTAGCGAGATTCCGTATCGCCTAATACAATATTAAATGGTAACATTTATTAACAGTTTCGTAAGTTTTGTAGTAATTCTAAATTTACTTCTATAATGGAGCAACAGATGGTGTTGTGATGGCTAATACGAATTTTGAAAGAGACAAACGAGGGGTACAATTAGAGAGGTACATTTCCTTTACATTATTTTATGAACGTGAGTAATGATTGTATTCTTCAAGATATGTGCACTAAAAGGTAGTGCCGGAATGGCCATCTTCATATTCCTATTTCATTTTGAAAGATAATTGAATGAAATATCTAATACGACGTTATAGTGTTATATCGTGGAAGATTCACGCAAAACACTGCGTATTTCATAATATCGTCCAAATCTACATTCACGTTTTTGAAATTACGCATTAAACCCAACTACCAATTCCTCGATACAACATCGAATTGGTGATGATATTGGTGGCGATGAGAAGATAAAGATTATGAGGAAGGTAGTGCTGTTGACGACAAAGCAAATATTCCTATTGAAAAGTACCAGTCGGTGAAAACGAATCCGACCTCCATGGAAAAGGCAAAGAGAGAAAGTACGAGAGGAATCCTCGCTACAGCGCGAGCATTCCCTGGCTTCCCCAGCCCCGCACTACCGCCGGCTGATGGCGATCCCTGGGCGGCAGAATTCGAGTCGGAGCAAACGAAGCCTCGCCACCCTAGCGATGTATTGTTCATCTCCTTCATTAACTCAAGCGAGGTCGGAGATAATTGTAGCGGTGACGGGTGCAGGCAGCCCAACGCTGCACGCTTCACTCTCTCCGCATCCCTCCCCCCTCGCGCTGACGGGGTTCTTTCGTCCCTGCCCCTTCCATCTCCTCCTCATTCGTCAGGATCCTCGGCGTCGACCCGGCCCTTCATCTCGCAACATTTTGTGGGCCCTTCGGCAATCAACCGACCGGCCGCGCGCGGCGCCGCTAAACAGATTCGAGGACTGTGAGTGGAAAGATGTGTGTTGGTGTATATCTGGAAGATGTATGTTGTTTTTAAGAATTGCTGGATTTTTAAACATTTTCATTGTTGTGAATATTTCGAATGGTTCAAGCCATGATAAATATAATATGTAATTATGCATTTAAATGTTTGATGGCGATCGAAATTTTATTCACATTTCCACAGAACTGCAGTGTTTTTACCGAAATCAATGCTAGAGTATGCAATGTGAAGTGATATTTTGCGATTTGTTCTGAATTCAGCGATACCCTATATAGATTAAGAATGTCGAGATGCAGTATCGTCTTGCGTTAAGAGCAACTCTCGATACTCGTGCGTTGTTTTCAACTGTTGGTATAATTTCCCTTCTTAACATGACGTTATGTGAAGCCGAATTTTCTCCTGCAGTGTCAAGATTTAAACTTTAATCTTCTGATTCTTGTAGACGCTTAGAACCTTCGAAAAGCGTAGATTTCGGTTTCTCATTATGTATTAAATATGGTTTAAAGGGGAAAATGGGTTCTTGATATTAGACAGTTGTATTGTCAGTATTAATTAACTACTCTTTTACACGACATAAAACAAGTCAAATTGAAGGAATAAACACTGCGCTCGTTCTTGGGAAGGAATGGAATAAATTACCTCATAATGTGTTCCTTCATGGTCGAACATTAAATTCTAATACGAAAAATATTACATCAGTTTTATGCAAAAAGTTATTAGTTTGTTTTATCTTTGCAGATACGCCGGTTGAATTTTCCTCTCGATCAGTTCTCATTTGTTGATGGGTGACTCAGATGAAATTTGAAATTCGATTATGAAACATCGGATCATAATCTAAATCGGACAGTAACGATGATATAACTCGGCGTTCATGTCAGTCAGAGGCAGAAGATAACATTTGCAACCACTTAAAAAATTACTCGTCGGCAATTTCAATTTGTTAACACGTTCATTTTCTGTTTCATGCTTTTGATCTCGTATTCGCGACAAAAAAAAAATCTTGCTAATTTGTATATCTGTCGTTTTCAATTGAGTGCGTTCACGTGCAATGTTTCTGGAACAGATTGCGCGGACGTAACAACAGCGAAAGGTCAAAGCGTATGGAATCTATTCCAATATCGCCCGCGGCTTTTTCTTTCCCAAAACTTCCGGCCGAGAGCGTCGAATGTCGAAATTTCGCGAGCGCAGTGCGTTTTTGTTTTTTGTTTTGTTTTCCGCGCACGCAGAGCGAGGGAGCGCGTGTAATATGATGAGGGCAGTATCGTGATGTGGATGCGGGAAGCGAAACAGCATCCGCAAATCGCCCCTTATTGCGCGGCGTCGCGTTGCGCGTTCGAGCAGCTCGCCAGCCTCCCCTGCAAGCCGAGAGCGCACTGGTACGAAATGCCTCGAAACCTGGCTGTAATGAGAAAATTGAAAATGTGCGTTCTGAACGCGCGCCGCGCCCCCCCCCCCTCCCCATCCCAAATACTGTTGGTGATGCTTGATCTCATTTGCCTTTACTCGGGACGAAATACGCGTGCGAAAAATGTAGTTGATAAATTTGGGGAAGAACGAACCGTACAAGATCCACTTCTCGATAGTCAAAAGTGAATAAATACTGATAATTTGGCCCAAATAAATTCTGTCAGAATTATATTAAACATGGACAATAATGACTAAATAGAAAAGTTAGAAATTTGAGGTCTAAGACCAGCTAAATATTGTAAATAATATAATGTATGTGCAATGGAAATGTATGTGCCAAGAAAACAGATAAATAACGTTCATAGTGGCATTGTTTGGTGGAAAATACTCCAGTCAACATGCTTGGAGTGTTGTCTGGAGGGGAACAGACTCTAAAATCATCACACTGTCCGACTCTGCTCTACGTTTCAATACTGTTGAAATTATCAGACATTGTGTGTGTGCATTGTGAGACAAAGGAGCAGAGGAGCTTATAATTCGTTTTGTCGCGAGTGTCATGTACAGCGTCTCCAAGTTTCGTAGGCTATTTGCTTTCCCCGATTGTCACAAACAACGCTTGTTGTTTATAAGCAGGTGTCGCCCTAAAGGAGCTACTGTGCGTTCCTTGAAATGCTCCCTAATGAAGGGTAATTAGGCCAACTGCTCTGTTGGAAGCCCAACTCTCACGTGCAGTTCCCCTTGTGTTCGAGGAAACGTCAATAGCACAGTTTCGGTGCATGACTTGTTGGTTAGGGGCGGGAGGACGACAGGTGGTGACTGAAGGCAGAAGGACATTTTCGGATGGAAAGGGCTTAATTTTACCAACCGAATACATTATTTTCTCTTACCTTCCACCACCGTAGCAAACCTGGTATTGTTGTTTCCGAATGTTAAACGCTCCATATGCTAATTTGTACTGTGTAGTTTTACTTCATACAAATTATATAATAATTGTTGCGTCGAATAGACTGCATAAATTGTATGGTAATTTGAGTTTTAACATAATAATCATAATTGGTTTCGAGAGAGCATTACAAAATGGAGTCAAATGATTTTAAATGATGACGTGAATAGAATATAGCAAACTCTCCTCAAAACACTACGAAAATCAGTTGTTTTTATTTAGTGTTTCTAGGACTCGGGAAAAATTACTTGAAAACGCCTTTGGTGAGACATTCCTCTTAGTTCTTCAATTTTATGAATCGTAACCATAATTATTGACGCTTATCTATCCATTTCTTTGTGAGACAAGCGTTTACAAATACAAATTACACCTGTCAATTTGATAACCGAATGTTTCAGGGCCCTCGTCGCATTTTCCCGGGGAGGTGCGCGTCTGACGGACCCGTGACCCGCCTCAGAATCCGCCGCGGGCCGAAAAGCTGGTGGACAATGAGAGAACGATTAACCGAAGGATTATACGTGATGAGTTCGCAACACGAAGTACATTCGAATTGAACAAGACTTTCGCGCCATTGCCCCAGACAGAATTACCGTTTGGAAACAACGCCGATCTGATGTAACGCAGCTTTCTCCATTTAAATCTCACAAAGCGCGGTTCTGCGAATGAGTTTTTAATTAAAATGCTAAAAGAGACTCGATAAAAGCGGTGTGGCGCCCTCGCAGTTCAGCGGTTTCAAGAGGGAGTTCGCTCTGACGTCGGTGGCCTAAGGGTACTGCGCTAACTCAGTGAATGCTGGTTCGGTGCTGGTCGCGAGTGGTGCATTTTTCGCACGATTAAAAATTCTGTAGAAATGAGAAGAATGTTCTGAATTTGGGCCATTGCAAAAATGTGAGATTATTCGTAAAATAAGATTTTTACTGTGTTTTAAAATACACTGAAATGAAAAGTGCACGGGAAAAAATATTCTAGTCGATTTTTTTTTTCAAATCGAGGGAATTTCTGTATTGTAAACCTAGCATAATAGTTTTAATGCTTATTACTAATTTTCAGTGCGCGCAGAAATTGAAAGAAAGCTGTGCTGCTTCCGGCCGTGTGCGAGGTGTCTGTTGGTTTTGTTTTATTCCCCAGAAACTCGGGAAATATCCCTAACAATGACAAGTTTCGATTATGATTGAAGAATGCAAATAATGTATTCTTTTATTCCGTCTTTCTCGTGCTGCATGTACTGACTGAATTTTGCTACTCTATTCGTCACTGTCGCATTTTTTTAACCTTCTTTGATGTATAACGCGAAAATGTGTCATTACTTGACAATGTTTCAAAGGGTTTAAAAAAAAGAAAATCCTTTGCCCTGCTACTTAAACTGTGTATGCTGAATATCTGTTTTTTAGATTTAATTCTACTGACGTAAAGGAATGCCAGGTCTTCTATCTCGCTCGTGTGGAATGCCAATACGATAGTCCACAGTAAACATTTGATTAATGTGATTAATAATAGTTTTCGATGCACCAGAATGGGCCCTCTAACTACCTCGGATATAATAAGTTTGTACAAAGATCTCGCCGGCCCGATGCCTACTTCAGCATGTGGTTCAGGGAGTGAATTGAGCGCTTTACGCAGTATAGTGCGATACAGCTGACAGTGAGTGGTTGAAGCCCCAGGTTGTTCCGTAAGGGTCCCTTCAGCACAGAGAGCTGACAGCGGGGTAGGGAGTCGGACAAAAAAACGCGAAAGGAAGAAAGAAAACTAAAAGGGCAAAGAAATAGGAATAATGTAATATTTTCTTATGGTGTTTTTCTATGTAGCTGCTAATTTTGTATTTTAGAGATTTCGCTGATTAATGCAGATAATTTCACAAAGATGAGTTGTGTGTCCGGATTTTTCAAACCAGTTTACTGAGCAATCTACAACAAAATTAGCTCTGAATATGTCTCTACTAATTACGTGTTAATGTGTGTGTGTGTGTGAATAAGTGCAGTACTTGCGCTATTGGTTATTTCTTGTTTTGCCGAGGTTCTAGAAGCTGCAGGACCGCTTTATATATTTAGTGGAGTACTTTTACCACGCAGAGGTTAACCATATTGATGAAAGTTACCAGATCTGCAGCAGTTTGTTGCCGAAGTTCCATTATTGCGTCTAGGTGAAATTCAGGTCGATGTTCACTAAAATGTTTTAATAAACTTTTCTGTCTCATTCACTAGTGGATTTTGCTTTCAGGCATTACGTTATAGGCTCCGTATCGGAAAAGTGTTACAAGTCCTCGTAGAGATTGCGTTGTTAAGTTACTGGCTCCGTACAAGATCCTAAAGAAAATAGTATAGTTTTGTGGGTAAAATCGGTTACCACTCTTCCCAGTCGGGCCGGGAATCTGAAATGAAGTGATTAGAGGAAGAGCGGGCTTGATGGCCGCAGTCTCGCCACTCGAAACGAAGGCAATTTCGGTTCCATTCAATTGAACACTCTCGTTCGTGAGACTGGCGGCGCCGGCAGCGCTGCCTGCGGGGGCGGGGCAGGGATCGATGAGCCGCGCACGGCCGCATTAGGGCACGGGCTCTAGAGGCTGCAGGATTGGCCCCGCGGCCAGCCAGAGCTTCTCCGAAAAGAGAGGTGTAATAATAATAATAATAATAATAATAATAATAATAATAATAATAATAAAGTATCGAAGGGAGGCGAGGGCAGACACGTCGGTTTGGCTAATTCCACTTCGGCCCTAGAGTTCTTCCTCAAATTCTTTCTCAAAATCATTCTTTTACAAAGTCTCTGCACATCTGTGGCTACTCTCCTCAATTTTGGCGGTCAGCTTTGTGCGTTGATTATGACTGCCTAAGTCATCTTCTGACTCTCCGTAGGCAATCATAGTTTAACTCCCCGTCCAAGCTATCCCTCAAGAGAGAGCCAACACTCCCAACGCTTTCCGACTTCATCACTTGCATTTGTCCAGTCGTTGCTGTTGACAATAAAGTTCAAAAGGAACTAAGCCTATTCTATTAGTTCCCTTTTTGTGAAATCAGTTGTAACCGTCACGTATCTACCTAACTATTTCGTAGTACGCCGAATTACAGAAGTAAATCTGTTATTTACTTGTTTTGTGACGTGTGATTACACCGTCACACAAACCTGGGAAGACCTCAAATTATGGATAATTCCCTATCGGTGGTGGGTTCGTCTTTGCTAACTAATATTCATTTAACAAACAAACACAATTTCATAGTTTTAAAGAACAAGTAACATATATTCTTTCCAATATGATCCTTCGTACACTCACTTTCACATATTCTCCTACGTGATTACTTTTCCTTTTGATTACACAATGGTAGCTAACTCCCTACCTAAACTGCAGTTTTCTGTAGAATAATAGTGACTCTGATCTTAATGAAACCCACAATTCACAATTTAAATAACCATCCTGTAAAAAAAAATCCATACAAACAATATACCAAAATTCACTAATACCTTTTCAATCTTAAATAATACTACACTCAATATTTACACTTAATATTCAGCTTCTGCGTGACCTCGCAGTGCAAAATTCTGTTTTACAAAGTCTCTTGACTGTTCATGAAATAACGTTTTACCAGAAACAATTTAACAGCTTTCATTCTGGTTCAAAACCTTTTTTACATAGACAATTCCTCTTAAATGATTTCAAATAACATCAAGTCAATTATGTATGAATTTAGATAAAGAATTATACACAAGGACGACTTTTATCAATAAACATAAAAAATTATTTAGATCTGATTTCTCTTACGACTGCAAAAATAAATTTACTGGTTATCAAGACTAATATTTAGTAAAACTTGTCCGATCAATGTCTGTTACTGAGGGAAGCTCATATTACAACGTTTTAATTTGTGCAATCATAATTCGATCTTGAAAGTTTTCCAAGCTGCAATTTAGTAAATATTCTTTCTGCTTTTCTGTGACTCACGACCGGCGAATTCTCCAAGCTGGTCCGCGCTGAGTAGACGGCTGTCGAGCGACGTTCACGCCCCAAGGTCGTCGTTGTCCTGCGACGGTTCGTGCGCTGCCTACCGCGATGGAATCGGAGTATTTCCGTATTTCCGCCTTCTCCTCGTTGTACAGCCCAGTTAAACCACAGCTTACACGAAGGTGATGGTCGCGTTAGAATGCGAGTCCAAAACTCCAAATTATAACTTCGTTTTAGTGAAAGTTGAGTCAGTTGTTGAATAAACTATGCTTTTCGGAATTATCAAAATTCTCCAATAGAATTTTCGAAATGAAATCCCATAAATAAAAATGAAAAAGAATAAAAGTAGAATAAGTAACTGCTCAAAACTAAAACTGAAAAAGCTGTAACAAAGAAACAGAAACACGTCCTATGTTACAAAAAGTCTCTTCTATATTCCAGCAACGAGAATGTAGCAACGTGGTTTTATAAATTCATTTTAGTCCACTACCACTGTTATTCTTACATTCGTTGCATTACTTGTTTAATATTCCTATCGAATTTTACGTAATCTTGACATATCACAGTGATTAATCCCATGAAAAATACTTAGACAATTACCTTTTAATAAAGCTTCATTTCTGGTATTTTCCACGTGTCCCTCGTCGGTTGTGTGGTGGAATAGTACCCATCTAATCACTTCAGCGTCTCGATCCGGAAAGAAAGACAATCTCGTCCGAGTCAAGCCTCATGCCACATTCGCATTTCTACAAAAGTTCTGATTGGCTAGGGCGAAAGTACGTTCAGAAATTTGTTTCTAGGTAACGCCATCTCTTCGCTACTCTAGGAACTATTTGTAGGGCAAGATGTCGGGTATTGTCACTTCAATATTTCTTTTGTCATGAGTGTAGCCGATGACAAGCGGTTACACAGTAGAGAGCAATGTTCCCAGGATCTTCTGCCAAGAACAATGGCTCTCTTACGTCAATAGTCATTAGTAGTCGTTTCTTTAACTTTGGAATTAGCTGATCTATCTTATACTTTGACTGGGTCTAAAGATTTTAAATTTAGAACCTTCATTTTAGAGAGAAAGACATATTTTTTACAAATCGAGAAAAAATGCATTTTTTCTTGAATATGTTACAAAACAAAAGGGGACTATTGACAATATGGGCCACAGCAAACAACAAATCTTGAATGGTTGAAAGTTTTGACGCATGTTCGAAAATACGTCCGAGTCCTTTCCAGCAGGAAACATAATCGCGTATCAGTTAAAATTCGTGCGAGATGTTTTGAAATGTGATCTAACTGAGAAGAAGAAAGTAGAGCTGTGTGCTTGTGAACTGTGAGAAGAACAGAATTTCAACGAAGTCACGAATACAAAAATGCTCATGTATGCATGTCACAGATGCGATCTGGCGACCGATTGGGTTCGATATCTGAATCACTAGTGCCTCCGTCCCCTCGTTGGGGGAGGAGGAGTTAACCATAACATAATCCGATGCCATCGCCATCGTGGCCCTTCCCAGATTCTCGCTTGCCGCATGGCCCTTCTCGACACCGCCCCCGTCCGTTGCGGAGTCCGCGGGCGGAGCGTCGAGAATTATTGCCCTCCGCCGCGTAATGGGCTCGCGTGTCAATTTCCATGCAGATTGCTCGCCACTCCTCACCCACTTCCTCCATTTCCTCACCATCACACCCACACCTCTCAATCCCTTCCTCCCCCGTCCTCTCCCACTCTCTCCCCCTCTGATCCCCTCTGTCTCTTCCCCCTCTCTTCCTCCTCTCTCCCTCTCTTCCCCTCTCCTCTCTTCCTCTCTTCCCCCTCTCTCCCTCTCTTCCCCCCTCTCCCTCTCTTCCCCCTCTCTCCCTCTCTTCCCCCTCTCTCCCTCTCTTCCCCCTCTCTCCCTCTCTTCCCCCTCTCTTCCCCCCTCTCTCCCCTCCTCCTCCATCGCCTCGCCCCCCTTCCAGGCTGCCTGCTCTGCCTTATCCCAACCCGCCGTGCCCGCTCTGACCGTTCCGCCCGAGATGATCAACCGTATCCTTCAGCGCTGTCTCCCCGACCCAGTGTAACGCCCCCTTCTTCCCACCTGACCTGCGTCTCCATTTTCCCACTCACTGCGCTATCGAATCCACATTCACTTCTCCTCTTTTGAATTCCCACAACTATTACCAACACTCTCCACCCCAATCACGAATGCCATCGCAAATACTGCCCCGATAACTACGACCTCCGCCGTCACCACCATCAACATCGCCGCCGCCATCACCATCCCCACCATCAACATAATAATAGTATCGCCTATTCCGTCACCTCCACTTCCATCATTCTCATTTCCACAACACCATCGCAGCAACCCTCTTTTACTATGACGACCACGTCCATTTCCACAGCCATCTAATCAGAGTCGGATCGCGTCGCGTAGAGCCTGCGTGCATGCGCATGCGCCCTCCCGCCCCGCCCCGCCCCGTCCCGCCCCGCCCCGCCCCGCCCCGCCCCGCCCCGCCCCGCCCGCCCGCCCCGCGCCGGCCCCATCGCCGGGCGGAAGAGCCGTGATCAGCTTGCGCAGCTGCGGCACCCATTGATCTTCCGCACGCAGCCAGATTTATGTACGTGCGTCGATTTTTAATTCTGATTTGTGAAGCTCAGCCGAGTTTCCCTCTTGATAAATGTGTATTATCTTAGTCTTACGAAGTGGTTCAACCAGGGGCTTTTGTTTTGTGCATACTAGCATTTTGCAAATTACTAGGGACACGGGAGATTAAATCTTCGCTAGTTTTGTGACTCTCTTTTCACTTTCGAGAAACGACAAACAGGTGGAATTTATCACGTCACTTCATTTCCTTCCCGTTTTCGCATTATAATATATTTGTTGTCTTTATCTGATGTTTGTTTTATTTTCAGTATTTTCAATCAGTTCTGTAATAGGCTTACGTTGTGATTAGGGAACGATGTTATTTCACATTATTATGTTAATACACATTTTATTATGTTAATACACATTTTTACAAGCACTCGATAGCGTCATTCAATATTTTATTAGTTTGCAAGACTTTCTGAATGAAATAAAACCATTTTTGTTTCACAGTAGGCGAACCCGTCAAAAAAGACGGGCTGGAATTAAACTCGCATTAACAATATAAAAAAACTTATTAAATGTAGGTTGCTTTTCTTTCATTTTCAGATTTCCCTTATCATAAATTTTCCCCATGAAATGGCTCTGAGAAATAGTCTCGCTAACAAACACTTCTTGAATATGGAGAGGACTACGTGAAGTTGACCATGAGCAAAGTAAGGTTCTTTTAAAAACACACCCCCTTCTCGAAAAGTTGAATTCCACAGCAGAAAATCAAGGGAGCCGCCAATCGAAATAAATTAAGGGAAGAATACCTTCGTTGCCGTGTTTTACAAATCATCCAATCCCCAAACTCACGCCAATCACTCACATCCTATTCGCAGACTCCAATTATCCAAATAAGCACCGGAAAAACTACCGATTTGAACCACCAGATGTCGTTCCAGTAGTACCAAATGCCATAATTTTTAGCGGTTTTAAAATTGGCATATATTTTGACCTTTTATATGTTGTTGCATACTATTACATTAAATTTTATAGCTATTAACATACCTAGTAATGTTAAGAATGTTATTACTGCAGAGGCCGAAAGTTAAAAATCGAAGCGGAGCCGAGATTTTTAATTTGTTCGAGGCAGTAATAACCCTGGAAGATTTCATGGTATGTTCAGCATTTTATCGGTCACCATAAAATCTCACGATTTATGCGAAGATTTACGACATTAATGCGATGGTAATCAAATTAATTGTGTTGCTGCGGCACGTTACTACGAGATATCTACGAATTTAAATAATATTCGTATACCATGGTTCGAGAAAAGATGGATGCAAATAATTTTCCTGAACCTAAAGATACCTATTGAAATGACATTCGGTGAGGAAGTTTGCGCGTTGATTTCTAGTGGCAACGCCTTCACATCGTCAGTAAATATGATTACTGGAGAAGAGTTTCATTTTGTGGAATGCCAGAAAAATGTGTTATTTTACCTAGTATACATTTTTAATTGTACGTTAAATAATATTAGAATGAACAATAATTATCCCCAAAACTAATAGGAGTTCCTTTTATCCTGAATTGTTTGAATCGGATTTGTTGTGTACATAGCCATGTATTTTTCTTAATAAACAGTTTTCTGGCGATGAATGGATGATAGTTTATTTACGTTGCTAAGGATGTTAAAACCCGTTGTTAAGAATGTTAAATTTCTTAACATATGGGTAGGCACTTAACAAACCTGTAGGATTGCATGTTAATAGGGGTTAAAGACGCACGTGAACGATAGATAAATTTACATGCCAAAACGCAACATCTCATACACGAGTTTTCAATATATGTTCCTGGAATCGACCTTCATTGAAACGAAGCAGTGTAATACTGTGCGTCTATGGCCGCAAGACCTTCGCCGAAAATTGCCAAACTTACACCACCATCTCTAGCACCACCAGTACCTCGACACCGGTTTTTGAAAGTGGCATATTCGGAATCACGGGTGAGCGGATTTTAGCGAAGCACAATAATCACATCTACATACTTCCTAATGTTTCATCAAGTTCATTCGTAACTCCAACAAAATGTGATATTTTGGGCAGATTATCGCACTTCGCAGGCCGCCGGGAAACGAACTCCCCTATCAGGAATGGAAATCGGAATCTGTTTATGGGTGGGAATCCGCTCGGTCTTATTGAGAATTCTCCTTTGAAATATAATGCAGTATATATGTGGTAATTGTTAGTAATAATTGGCGTTCTATTACAAAGTAATGTTGAATTTGGATGGGAGTCATGGTATCCACCCCACAACGATATTCGACACTGGCTACGCGGTAGGGCTATTCACGTGTTCATGAACTCCTCATAAAGAAAACTGCGTATGTACGTCTTTTACATTTTGTTTAACATTCGAATAGACTGGAGCCCGTTCCTTCTGTAAGTGCTAAATGTTCGTTCAACCCCTTCGAATCCATTTTAAGACATGTGTTTTACAACGTTTTGTGTTCGAAAATTTGAAAATGCTATTATCCAGTAATTTTAAAAAGTGTATCATGAATTTGTAATTCACATCTTTTATTCTATCTTGTTGGCTAATCCGAATTTTTCATGTTGGTAGGAAAACCTGGCTAACAATTACGAGTTCGTTTGCATTTGAACACGAAGGCATTAAAAATGCTATGTTAATAAATTGAATTATTTTGCTTCATGACTTAATGGTTATCGTAACTTCGATGTTGGAATATTTCCTACTGTCTTAACCTCGTCGCATCGCAGGCTCTGACAATGGCCTCGGATGCCTACGACGTCAGTTTCATATTTTTTGTGGATATCTTCGTTTCCTCTCGCCTTGTTTTAGTTTGCGTTCTCCAATCGCTGTCCTCTCCCTCTCAGTTGCTTTGTAAGACGTTCCTTTCCCTACGTCGCGCAGCCTCCCCCTCTGGCTTCGTGGCAGAGACGAGCGTTAATAACGGTGGAGCATCCGCGCCCTTCCACTTTCCTCTTCGCAGCAGAAAAATCTACATATCCATTTAATCAACTCGACTTTGCTTTTGCGGTCGACTACGTTTACTCATTACAGGATTCAGGAAGGAGACCCATGAGGCTGCGATGCCTGGCATACGAGTCTGCCTTTTTCATCAATTTGTTCACGGGTCGCTGTTTTTGTTGGTGATACGAACGTCATTTTTACAAATTTTGATGGCAGATTGTAGGTTAGTTCAGCAGTTCCAGGCTGAAACCTTGTTGCAAAATAACTTCTCGAGGAGTGAATGTTGAGTACATGTGTGATTTTTTTTCAAATTTTATTTATATTTGTCTTGTAATTTTATGTGAACAATATGTTATCTCTGGCCATTTTCTAAAGACAATTAATTTTTTCTTTGCTTCTTTATTTATAACATTTTTATGAAAAAGAAACTTTGTTGAAGTGAACAAGATTCTGGATGCGACATTCAGAAACAAATTCGTAAGTCTCGTTCGTGAAAATTCGCGAAGGTAATAAAAGAGCGGCTACAGAAAAAACAGTGCCTAATTGCGGCATAGGCTTTAGGGATTTCAGTCCGGAGACCTCGCCCAGCTGGGCAGTGTATCTGCAGAATAAAAGTACGGAAATATCAAATTTATTGATTTTCAAGATTTCAAATTGCACAGTTAGATATACATATGGCAAAATATGAAGCTTTAAATTTCACATGTTTAAAAATACACATTTGATTAAACCGATATTGCGACGATACTTTTGAGCTCTCTTCATATTACTGGATATTCCAGCATTCCTGATCCTAACGATCATAAAAATGGGGGTAAGGGAGAGGGCCGCAAGTGATGACTTTCGGAGAGATAGCAACAAAGCAGCGGCTTGAGAAGAGGGGAAGGCGATAATTGCAAAGGATGGGTAAAGCGACTTTGGCGAGGGCAGCGGAGACTTAGAATTAATGAATGAATATCCATTAGCTTTCGTTTAGGCGAGGGGAACATCGGCGGTGGATCCTTCTTTAGTGCCATTTTTGAGTGCATACTCCCCTGTGCATTATAGCCTTTCCAATGAATGACTCATACTCGGAAATGATGGTGGCTGTTAGTGGATGAAATAGTGAATCATGAAATATTTGTGAGACAAAGAAAAATATTAGTTCGATAATCTGCGTTTACATTGAATTGATAATAAAAAAAACTGCAAATGAATGATAATATTGATAATAGTGGAAGCCACAAGACATCAGAAATATTGAAAACAGCCAAAATATCAAAAGTAGTTTTCAAATTTATTCTTATTTCAATGTTTATTTTTACTTTATTTTAAAATGTTAATTTGCGTAATTGACTTTTGTCTTTATTAAATTTACCGATCATAAACTAGTTTTATAAAGGATTTCAAGTACCTTTGTAACCAAATCGTCCTAATTTTAAAGTATAGAGCAGAAGAGAGATCTGCCCACAAAGAGTGTAAATAAAATAAAAAACAAATTATTGATACAAACACATAGAAAATGTCCATTCGCACTCCCTTGTGGTAACTTATGTATTTATTTATTTATTTATTTATTTTACGTCAAAAAAACAGTTAAAAACTGCGTATGACGTGCTATGGGGAAAAGTGAATTGTGTACACATTTTCAAAATTCTGTGATCCCTACACTAAGTCATATACTACTTAAATTTGGAAGCTCCCATGTAATAAAATTTATTTCCAAGGATAAAAAGGCAATAAATTTTGGCTCTTATCCATGTTGTCCTTCGGAATAATACTTCCTGCCGCGACAACATGGAAACGATAATTTGAATAATAGTATTGCCCACTGTATTCTGGAAGACGTGCACAGAAAGTGAAGTTACATTTATGTCCAAACTTTAATTTTATCGTACTCTTGCTGTCCTTTTAATACGTCTTTCACGATATCGCATTGTGGAAGAAGACGCGGTAACAATTGCTTCTACACGCTGAGAGCGTAGGTTTCCTCTGGCCTGCGGCAGTTGATCCACGAAGACCCCTTATTTCAAATAAAAGTTACCCGGTCATCAGAATTTATCTCTTTGTGAAACATAAATAACTAACTGGGGTATTGAAAGTAAAAACATTTCGTTGCATTTTGACTGCCACAAAGATTTCGGGGGCCCTATTAAGTCGGGGCCAGTGAAAGCTGGCCCAGCTGCCCGCCCTTGCGGGCGCCCCTGGGTTTCGTGCCGCGGTGCTTCCGCGTAAACATGGCCCGACCGCAGGGCCGTCGCCGCAGACGGCGGTCGCCGCCGCGGCCGCGCTCCAGAGCGCCCACCTCACCTCACCCCACCCCACCCACCGCCGCCGGCGAACGAGAGAGGATCCAAATTGGAAGAGGTGCATTTTAAGCGATTCTCCGGAGGGAGATTACGCGAGGTGGGGGCGCGGTCGTCCCGGGACGAGGGAGGGAAGGCACGGCCCAGGGGCGGGTCGACTTCTGCTGCGTTCTCATTCGCCTTCGCCGAGGAGATGAAAGCACTGGCGCGGTTTGCCTAGAATGAGTGCACTCGCCGCGCACGTACCTGCGATGGCCGTATGTCAGAGAGGGCTATGTGATCGTACGTGTGAAATGTGTATTTCATTCGCACTTCTGAGTCATTACAATTTACACAACGGACTGAACAATAATAAATACAATGAATGTAGGTTTATGAGGTGATGAACGAGGGGATTTTTCTTTACCAATAATGCTTAAAAGTTATTTTCTGAAATAAATTTGTCAGTCTCATATCAGTGATTTATTGCGTATAAGAATACAGAAATATTCGTAGCTGATGGTTCTAATTATTTTGTATTGTAGTTTATTTCTGAAACTTATATTTACAATATGATGTAGCGGTAAGAATGATATTAGTCTTGTTACGATAGAGAGCACGAGGTAGTTTGAAGTATAGCTGAGGAGCTAGGTGCGTTAGACGTTTAATGCTGTTATTCTGTTTTTCTGAAGATTTGACCGTCTAGTTTCTCTGGTGTCAAGGTATTAGTTCTGTTTTTGTCATCTATGCGTCACGAGACGTCACTAAAGCTCAGAGTGAGCACCGCTATTGTTGCACCGAAAGGACTGCGGTCAAAACATCTGTTCAATGAACTGTGGAATCAGCACCCAACTACGAACAATCAGTGTGATAGATTAACTGAAGATTGACTTAATGATATTGTGATAAGCCTATTCCCGGTAGCGAAGTGGTTCGATTCCAGCTTGGATGTTGCCTTGGGCTTTGATGGGGGGGGTGCTGTAGCCTATCATAAACACATATGTGGCACCTACAATACCCATTCCTTCCACAGACTTCTCCCTACTCAATGTTCGGGGAATGCGTTATAAATGTGACTACCTGTGACAGGGGGAGGAAACTCCGAAATATGCCTCTCTGCCGCAACGTGAGCGTCATCTGACCGTGGCCAAAACTCACTATGTGTAATAGGGTTCGAATGCCGTTGCCGCCACGGGCTTCAAGACACTAGCAGTGGAAATTCTGGCCATAATGGGCTTTAGAGCCAGAGCGGGGTTAAAGAGTGGAGTCTAGGGGATAAGGTTCTCTAGAGATTTAAAAAAAGAAGGTATCAGCTGGTTACATAAAGATTAAGCCGAGGTTAAAATGTCTAATGATGATAGTTTTCTGATACAAAGTAGCAAATATTCTAGTTTCAAATCAAAATACATCTGTTCTGAAGGAAGAGGGGGCAAAAACTGTTACCATTTGAATTTTGACCAAGTCGTCTGGGCCCCCTAGAAAAATCATGCTTGCGCCACTGTTCTCCAGAAGTATTTTTCACATTTAGAAGATATCATCATTATTTCCAATACATCAACTTTCTAATCAGATTTCCCGTGTGTGCGTGTGCGTGTGTGTAAGACACTGAGTGGCAAAATTGAAGGGAGGGATCGTTCGCTCGCTCTGCGCCCGTCCGCGAGTGAAGCCCGTGCCTCGCGTTTGTTGGGGGGGGGGGCGGTGTCGCGCGCGGTCGCGACCCGCCCGGCGGCGCCTCGCGTGAACCGGGACCTCTGACTGCACGCTTAATTTAACTTTTTATAAGGGCTGGAAAGCGAGAAAACGCGGGCGGGCGGAGGAGCTGCTAATGAGAAAGATAAGGGCGAGCGAGCGAAGGGCCGCCGCCGCCTCCTCCTTCGGCAGGGCGCGCGATTCGCGGGGGCGGAAAATAAACCCGCGCGCCCTGAATTGCAAGGGGCAGGGTGGGCGCGGGTAGCGGGCGGCGGAGGAGGGGGGAGGAATCCGAAGCGGGATATGCAAATATTTGCCGAGGAGGCACCCTTCCCCGCGAACTTGAAGTTAACGACGAGCGAACGTGAGCCGACGCGAAGAGAAAGAAAGGGAGGGCGATGAAAGGGAGCGAGAAAGATGATGGTGCGTGGTGGTGGTGGTGGGGGGCAGAAGTTGCAAAGATCGACAATGCAACTTGCTGGGTGAGGAAGGCTCATGTGAATGAATCTGAAACCACAGACGCGAAATACCAAAGTTGATAATTGTCTGGAGTGACAATGTTGACATTGCCGGCGACTATGTTGGAAATGGTGGAATGTTATGTTCAGACATTGAGAAGGATGTATTAATACACATAGACATAGTTAACATTTATGTTTGTTGAAATATCTGTTATTGACAGCCGTCAGTAACTAATATGGATGTAATAAAATTTGCTTCTATAAGTCAATTGTGTGTCAGTCTTTTTTTTAGGGGAACGTGCGTCATTCTGCATTTTTGATAACTTTCAAGCATCAACAGCTCATCGTTAGAAATATTGAAACTATTACTTCACTTTTACAATAATGCGTTAAGTGCGTTTTCTGTAATGCCAAAAATGTTAGGCTCTTAAATATTTTGCATCATATTAAAAAAAAAACAAAAAAAAACAAAAAAAACACGGCATTGCTATTTTTACTTTTTCAGGTACTATGTTGATTTACACAAACTGAAATACTACTAGCGTCGTAGGTGATCGAAGCATGTAAGATCTTATGTTCTTTATTGGAATTGAGATGGAGAAAAGAAGAAACGGACAAAAAGTTTAGCATTGAGAAAAGAAGAAATGAGGACAATGAAAGCACCAAAAGCGGGGGTCGGGAATTCTTCGGGTAAGGACAAGGCAAAGAGCGAGGAGGAGTGAAGGAGAGGGAGAGTGGGCGTGGTGCTCTGGTCGCCTCGTGGCGTGCGCCTCGTTAGCCAGCCAGCTGGCCGGCCCAGTCAGGCGAGCGGCGCCGCGTGCGTTCGGCACAGCGCCCCGGGCGGCCAGTCTCAAAGGGCCGGCGCGGCGCAAGGGCATCCTGCCCCTCGGCCCCCGCGGCGCCACGCCTAAGCAGCGCTAACCGTAGCGCTTCCAAACGCCCTTGCGGCGCCCTTAATGCGACACGGAGGCCCTTCTGGGACGCCCCCCCCTTTCCTCCACCCGCCCACGCCCCCCGCCCATCGCCTCTTTCTCCACCCTATCTCCAGTATTTACCCAAAAGCGAAATAAGTAGATGCTTAGAGGCCCCCATCTTTGGGGGGGGGGGATTTTCGTATAATATTTGATAACAATGCCATATAATTAGTGATTATGTAAAGTAATGTGAATCAAATATTCTGCTGTGCTGAAACGTTCGTATTTGTAATAATTTTAAAATTTGCAGGATTTTTTTCTGAAAATGTTCTTTTCTGGATTGTCAAAAACTCAATGCTAGCAGCTCATTAGTTACGAATATTGTTTTCAAAAATAAAAGCAAAGATAAAGTCTTCTGTAGAATTGAAGATGCAGATGAAAACCTATCAATAATGCTACCATCAAGTCTTCATAAAGCATTAAATAGATGTTCTGGTAGTTATAATCAATGAAATTTTTAACAAATGACCATTAGTTCTCAAGGCGCTCAGTGAACTAACACAGCAGGGATATGAAGGAGCCATTTCTCTACTTTGTGTTTTGAGGTTGATAAAACAACTTGGTTTGACAGTCGTGGGAGAATTGAGCATTTAGAAATCTTGAATAAGTGATTCTAAGGAGAGGAGAGGAGAGAAGAGTTTCAGATCTTTGTTCGTTAGTTAAACAAAATGTATTTGAAAAATAGGACGGACGAAAAGTTTTCCGTGTATGAAGAACGTATGGCTAAGATTTCTAAGATTAGCTTAGATCTAGAATAAAGTACACGATGGGGTGACACAAAAAGTAATGAACAATCTGCAAAATCGAAATTCGAACTATTATCGTTTTCGATATTTCGTAAAATGTGACAAAAGATGTTTTGGTTTCTACGAAAAAAAGATGTTCGCGAATTATTCATCAATGTTGAAGCATTAGTGAGACTAATGTGTGCACATAGCTTCAAGTTGCGAATCTGAACGCAGTTTTAGTTGTCTGCGATAACTGAAGAAATATTTGCGATCAACAAAGGCACGAAAGAGGCTCAGTCGCGTGGCTATCTGCAGTGGCGTTCAAGAAACTATTCAGCTAAATAGATTTAAGAAAGGTCAGAATATTTATTTTCCATTTTCCAACGGGTGAAATGTATTTGGATTACTATATGCAATTATACTAAACCAGATTTGTTATTTAAATTAATGTTTAATATTATACTTGTAGAGTAAGTAAAATGTGTGTAATATTTTTTTTATATTTCCCAGTATATTACAATAATTCGAAATAAATTAGCTTCTCTTGCCAGCTTAAAACGTGGTTGAAGGCATACAGAATGCCTCCATTTTTTTTTTTTTTTTTTTTTTTTTTAGCTCTGATTTGTTCAACATTTTCCGACTGGATTTTCAATACCTTTTTTATTGAATCGTGTGTGTGTGTGTGAGAGAGAGAGATGACATCCGCATGGCGAAAGGGCGAGCGGTGGCGCGTGGAGTGACGTGCGGCGCGCGTGTTGCAGAGGGCGGCGCGCAGGTGCCGTCGCTGGGGGAGCTGACGGCGCGCTGCGTGGCGGCGCACATCCCCTTCGAGCTGGTGGAGCATGTGTACCCGCCGGTGCCCGAGCAGCTGCAGCTGCGCATCGCCTTCTGGAGCTTTCCGGACAACGAGGAACCGCCTGTACTCGTCCGGCCGGCAGTTCCGAGGAGTTCGTGCGCGGGGAGACGCTCTTCAAGAACCGCGCCGTCAAGGAGCCGCTACAAATCGGTACGCCCCCCCATCCCGCCCACCGTTCTTCGACGCCCATAACCGTCCTTCAGTGCGTCACTCTTCTTCCACATCCCAATCCAGTGTTCAGCACTCCACCTCCCTCTCCACCAGATATTCTTCTGACTTCCATTGTCTCTCTTTCTCTATTCATTTATTTTTCTTTCTTTTCCCCATCTCTTCCTTTCCCCCTCTTCTTCTCTCTCTCTCTTTCCTCCTCTCTCTCTTCCTCTCTCTCCCTTCCTCCTCTCTCTCCTCTTCCTCTCTCTCTCTCCTTTCCCCTCTCTCTCTTTCCCCTCTCTCTCCTTTCCCCTCTCTCTCTCCCTTTCCCTCTCTCTCTCTTTCCCCTCTCTCTCTCTTTCCTCCTCTCTCTCTCTCTTTCCTCCTCTCTCTCCTTTCCTCCTCTCTCTCTCCTTTCCTCCTCTCTCCTTTCCTCCTCTCTCTCCCTTTCCCCCTCCTCTCTCCTTTCCCCCCTCTCTCTCCCTTTCCCCCTCTCTCTCCCTTTCCCCCTCTCTCTCTCCCTTTCCCCCCTCTCTTCTCCTTTCCCCCTCTCTTTTTAATAGATCTTTACTTGCCTTTCACTTTTATTGTCTTTTCTCATCTGTTTCAGCTCTATTTCTCCACCCTTTTCTTCCTCTAATTTGGCTTTTCACATTCTCATCCCGTTTCATTCATGATTCTTCAATTTTTCAGGTTTTCATCTGAGTGCTAGTGTTGCACCACCTCCTTCTGTGGGTCAAGTCAGAGGCCAGCATAATGTTGCTGTAACTTTCGACAGAAGACGCATTACATCTTGCAATTGCACTTGCTCTTCCACAGCTTATTGGTGCTCTCATGTTGTTGCTGTTTGTCTTCATCGCATACACCTGGTGAGTTCCTGGTAATGAAAAATAACTGTTCTTAGACTTGTTTTTATCGTCACTAATTTAATTTTTTTTTAAATGGACTTTGAATATGTCCTTTGTATAATTAAGGTTCAGTTTTCTCAGATATGAACTTGTTCATTGTGACTTCATTTTTTAATGCAGCCCACCCAGGTGTGCCTTCGAGCTCCTGTGAGTGAATCTTTATCACGACTCCATCGAGAACAATTGCAGAAATTTGCACAATATCTCATTAGTGAGCTACCTCAACAAATTCTCCCTACAGCACAGAGATTATTGGATGAACTTCTCTCTTCCCAGCCATCAGCAATCAACACAGTGAGTTAAAATATTTTTAAAACCCTTTTCAATCCATCTGATACAGTTGTTATTCAAACTATTACAAATGTGTGAAATAGGTATGTGGTGCTCCTGATCCAACTGCTGGAGCTTCAGCCAATGATCAAACATCATGGTATTTGGATGAAAAGACCTTGCACGACAACATTAAAAAAATACTCATCAAATTTTGTATTCCAGCACCTATTGTGTTCAGGTACGAAGTGGTGTACTTTCAGGATTAATTTCCATTTCATCATGGAGATCAATCTTCTATAATGTTTCTTTTTAATAGTGATGTGAATTACCTGAGCACAACAGCCCCACCTGCTGCAGCGGAATGGAGCAGCCTGTTGCGCCCTCTCAGGGGGCGAGAACCAGAAGGAATGTGGAACCTCTTGTCCATAGTACGTGAAATGTTTAAAAGGAATGATCGCAATGCTATTCCACTTCTTGAGATAATCACCGAAGAGTGTATGGCTTGTGAGCAGGTAAAGGAAATACCAACAAAAAAAGACACTTGAGTAGAATACTTAGTTGTTCATGTAATAAAATTCACTCACCTCTTTATCAGATCCTAGTGTGGTGGTTCAACACGAAAGTTGCACTTCACAATGGCAGCTCTGGTCATGGAGGAGGCAAGCATAGCAATGTGAACAGTAATAGCCATACATCTCAACATGCATGCTCATCCTTGTGTGATGAAATTGTTGTTCTGTGGCGACTGGCTGCTCTCAATCCTGGCCTCTCTCCTGAAGAGAGGGAACTATTGCACACCCAGTTCCGAGATTGGCACTTGAAGATCATTGAAAAGGTATAAAATAGCTTTTATATATTTTGTTGATCAAATAAAATAAATTAAGTCGTTTTTTAATTGCAATATATACTTATTGCAATTAAAAAATTACTTAATTTGCTACAAAATATTTGTTAGAGATTACCCCTTGATTCCATAATGTTTTCTTACTTTCCATTATGTTTCTTCTTTTCAGGTAACAAAAAGTAGAGGACCTACATCATCACAGGCTCTTGGTGGCAATGGGAGCAACAGTAAAAATAACAACAGTTTTCGAAATGATGTGGAAGTTTTCACAGGCTTTAAACCTGCTATTGAAGCATGTTTTCTGGATTGGGAAGACTATCCACTTCCTGGAATTACTTATACAAATGGGGTTAATCGGTTGTACCATTGTCCTTTCACATGCTTCCGCCATGCAGGTGATTCAGCTCGATCTGAACATGTTGTGAATCAGGTGAATTCTTCTCAGGCTGTTTTAAACTGTGAACATCCGTCTACAACTCATCATCATATTCATCATCATCACCATTTTCATCATCATCATATCCCTCATATTCATAGTGTGTGTCATGGGCATAATAGTCATCATTCGGGGTCTCATATGAAGCGTCCCAATCGCAATAACAGTACAGTTGTAGAAATATCATTTACAGACAGACGCCATTTTAATCATCATGATTTCCCACTCAGTCCGGTCGCTGTGGATGGTGTACCAAATGTAATGAATAGGGACAGAGATGGAAATCGCTCTAGTGTGAGCAGTGAAGGTTTCTGTGAAAATGATGCAGATACAGACATATTAAATGATAGCGTCTTAGTAGGCCCTGATTTACGTGTACCTGGCCTTGACACCGATTCTCAGGAAGGTGGTGGAAGTGATTCCGCCAGCAGTAGTGGTGCAAGTACCAGCCGGGGAAGATTAACAGAAGGGGTTAGTGAAACGTGCAAGAAACCTCTGGCTGATAGCTGTATCATTCGTAAATCACATCTTCAAGCATCTGTTGAAAGTCAAAGTGAGGATAGTGATCACAGTGTACGTAAAAACAACTCTAGGATACATATAAATTATAGCTCTCGCTCAGGTGTTACCGGTGAGAAGGCAAGTAACTTTACAGATCTCAGCACAACTCCATCACATCTTTTGCCTGGAACGTCTCGCTCCTCTGGTGCTGGAAGTAGTAACAGTGTAACAAATTATGTGGCATCTACTCCCCATAGAAAATCAAAAGGACAATCCAATCCGCAGGCCCTAACTGTTTCTACTCCCCAAGCTGAAGGTGGAGATGGAGACTCTGATGCCTCAGCGAGTGGTATGTCTCCTCCTGATGACTCTGAAGCTTCAAGACGTCCCTCCAAGGATGAATCCATGTCATCTTCAAATTCAGACTCTCAGCAATCTGGGGATGAATATAATGTCTATTATTATGATCCAAAGGCATTGGTTGGCAACTTAGGTAATGATGGAGATAGAGCAAAATCAGCTTCAAAACGGGAAGATCAAAACGCATTGTCTACATCCTCAGTGTTTGCCAACTTAAAAAAAACTGAAGACCCATGGGATATTTTATTTGCAAGAGCTGAAGGACTACATGCCCATGGGCATGGCAAAGAAGCATGCACTCTGGGTGTTCGGCTTGCTGAAGAGCTTCTGGCTAATCCACCTGATCTCATGATTGAGCTCCCTCCTTTGCCTACTAAAGGAAAAAGAAAAAAGGTATGCATTTTTTATTGCATGTAATTAGTAGGGACAGGATTTCTATGTAAATGCATATTTTCCTCACTATATTCAGAAAGTACACTCACTTGGTATGTGGATGAAACATCCAATTTCCAATATAATTTTTAAAATATACATACGACATCTGCCTGTTTTCTTAATAAGCAATATATTTTTGCAAATTGTTAATATTTTGCATATTTTGATTGAAAATTAGTTATTGTAACTGAGATGTATTTATTTCAATTATGGAATTTTTGGAATGTGTGTCTCAATAAACATGGTGCACTAAAATAAATTTCCTTTATCGGAATTATGCATGGTATTCAAACAGGAAAATCACATTTTTACTGCATAAATGCAAACACATTTAAAAATATTTACATATAAATCCAGTCCCTAATAATTAGATAGTGTACAATGTACTATACTTAACAGTTGTTTAGTAATGCCATTCTTCATTATGTTTTGTCTATTTCCTCTCTTCCGTTTCTTTTTCTTTCTTTCTTTTTTTCCTTTCTCTATTCTAAACTTTTTGTCTTTTCATTGCGAATTGTACTTCTGTGAATACATTTCACTTACCCATTGCTGCACTTTAAAGTACAAGACTTCTAGAGGCTGAATTGTTAATAGGGAAATGTTAATCTTAAAATATAAAAAGGAAGGCAATAATTCCCAAAGAAGGTCATAAAAAAGGAGTATAAAGATAATAAAAACAAGATGTGTTATTTCATTATTCAGTTTAAGAAAGAAGTTGCATCATATTTACCATGTTGGTACCACATACCAAGTTAGTTGTGCCGAAACTAAAATTTTACACCTCAAGTAACTTGGTTTCTTGGCTGTAAAAGTATCAAAGCACGTTCAGAGAGGAGAATTACTCCATATTCAGTACTTAATAAGGTTTGAGAATGTTACAAAAGGTAACAGGATTAAAAAGAAAAGAATATATTTCTTACTATTTTTGTTTGTTTTCCAAATCCTTTGATTCTGCAATTGCTGCTCCCTTTCAGCTAATTTGTTTCATTTGAGGTAGTCTGGAATGTTCTATGAACAATCATAGCACAGCTTTTTTGTAAAGTTCTGAAATTATTTTTGGTAACATCTTGTTTTTATTTGGAAAATAAAATATTGAAGAAGGGAAGACAAAAAACTCCCAACATCCTACCAGAAATGGAAATATTAGAAGTGGTTGTAAATATTCTGAAGTATATAAAAGGAAGAAACAGATTTTAATTTTAAATCTGGTCATCAGTTGTTTCTTACTGAGTTGTTTAATAACACTGGAAATGAATGTATTTTACAGCAAGTAAATCCTGCTTCACATCAGCTGAGTTGCCTTGCCTCAGCCACTTTGGCAAAATGTGCCTTTCTTTGCACTGTGCTGGCTGAGAGTATGGAGTACTTTCATCTTGCTTTTAAAGTAGGCCTTTATGGCTTAGAAATGGCCAGACCACCTGCAAGCACCAAGCCTTTGGAGGTAAGAATACATTTTGATATTTCAGCATAGATTTTAAAAACTCATAACCAAATGAGCAACATACGAGTATAATAAAAAAGAAGCTTGTTTTTCCTTAAGATTTTTTCAAATAGACTCTTTGAAACTGTTTAATAAAGAAAAGAAAAAAAGAAGGAAAATTAACTCCAGTTACATTTACAAAAGTGTAAATGTGCAAATTTTATCATGTGAAGTGTGTTTGGACATCTCTTCAAATCATATTGTTGGACGATAAGAAAAGTGATATTCTCAAAAATCATAATTTTTTAGTACAATTTAGAAATTATCAAGAAAATTATATATGAAAGTAAAAATTTCATAAAGATAGTACTCAAAAATTGTAATATAGAGTAACACTTTGACTTTAGCTGGAAAATGGTTCTGCTCAGGTGGAAATCACATTGTCCTGCCCAATTTTTGAGAGGTCACGTTTCTTTTGCACACATGGTATGTCATTTCTTAAACCTGATAATGTACTGGGCTTCCTTCACCTTGGAAATCCTAATTAGATTCTATTCGACAAGTCCAACTCAAGGGTAGTCATTGTATTTTGTACAACATTTTCACTACTTCTGAAATGTTATTAAACCACTTAACTAAAATATTGTTGATTATTTGCACTCCTTCAGGTGAAACTAGCTAATCAAGAGTCTGAATTAGTGAACTTGTTGAAGCGTATTCCTCTTGGGCACCGTGAAATGAAAATGATACGTGAACGAGCTGAGCAGTTAAAGGAAGGAACTTTGCGTTCTCGAGGGGAAGCTCTGTTACCTATCATGCTTGCTAGTTTCATTTTCGATGTGTTAGTCATGCCAGGTAAACTTAATGAAATATCCTATAATTTCTAACTTTGTTCATGTTGTTTTCATGTTAATTTTTCTATTTCCAGCCTCTGTGGGTAGAGAAGTAAGGTGTCAACTTTTGCATCCATCAGTTCGCTTGCCCTCAGATGAATCTTTGGGGTTTGAGGCAGCTGTAGCAGCATTAGGTCTAAAGGCTAATGTATCTGAAGCAGACCATCCGTTACTATGTGAAGGCACCCGAAGACAAAGGTATATCTGAAAGACTACTGAAAAGTACATCTTAAAATGTGTGTGTGAATGTGGGGGCTTGAAGATATATAATAATTATTGTTTTCAAAACCAAAAAATAATTTTCTATTTCTTTTTATGCAGGGGTGATCTTGCTATTGCTCTGCTTGTTCATTATAAGGATGATCCTAATAAAATTGCACGTATCATGGAAAAGTTACTTGACAGAGATGTTCATCAGCTCACCAAGACACCTATTGTGAGTTCATATTACACCAGTAACCCACCTACAAAAAGTCGTGTAAGTTTGAAAATGTATAGGAATCTCATGCTTTGTTCTCGAAGTTCTGTTTTTCTCTTTGGACGCTTGTTTATACTGCAATGGTGTAAAAGGTAACATGTTTTATTAAATAATGGGAATAATTTATTGTTGCAATGGTGCAGTTTTCAACAAGAAGAAAGGAAGAAGTTAGTAATCAGGAAGCAACAGCCACTCCCATGGCAGGTGCTATGGGTTCTTCATCCGATCCAATTGCAGCAGAAGCATCTGCTATCTGTAAGTTCTCATTGTTTTTTTATTATCAGTTTTCTTAAATATGAGAGAGAAATAGAAATGCAGCTATTAATTATTTGTGTCTCTTCTTTATCTTAGCATCTAATGACTAACCATGAATTATTATTCTTCACATATTGTTAATATAAAAGAAATAATAAAATGCTCAAATATGGGTAGAAAGCTTTGCTTCTAAATTATGCTTCTTCTGCTTCTAAATTAATTGTGAATACGTCTTCTGCTTCTAAATAAAATAAAATAAATGAAAGTGTTGTTTTGGTCTTTAGCCGGTCCTGGGAGCCGTCCACATAGCTCAACTAGTGCTGAATTGGAGCAGGGGCTGGCTACCCTGTCTCTTAGTAGTCCTGCGCCAAATCCTGTCCCCCAAGTAACAGGAACTCGGAGTAAAGAAAGTTCTCGGTATGTATGAAATTACATGTTTCACCTTGTGTAATGGGAATGGTAATATTGTCTTGTGGATTGTATTTCAAAATATTGTCTCTCCAGTTTCAAGGGCAAGAGGCCTTACCCATCTATTCCAAACCAGCCTTCAGAGGCTAGTGCCCATTTCATGTTTGAGCTTGCAAAGACTGTGCTGATGAAAGCAGGTGGCAATAGCAGTACTTCTCTTTTCACACAAGCATCAACAAGCCAGAATCCCCATGGGCCTCACAGAGCCTTGCATATTTGTGCCTTTCAATTAGGCTTGTATGCACTTGGCCTTCATAACTGTGTAAGCCCTAATTGGTTGAGTCGCACGTACTCCTCACATGTGTCTTGGATTACAGGTATGATATTAACATCCAAAATTGTGTTTTGTGGAATGTTGGTGTACATAATCTTCCATCTTAAGAAGATAAAATAACTTAAACAGATTGTTTTTGAATGGTATATCTTTCCTAACTGTTTTTGTGCATTAAAATTTCTCTTCTCTCATAGGTCAAGCAACAGAAATAGGAGCTCCAGCAATTTCTTTTCTTATTGACACTTGGGAGGGTCATCTGACACCTCCTGAAGCTGTCAGCATTGCTGATCGTGCATCTAGAGGATGTGACGCAAATATTGTGCGTGCTGCAGCTGAACTTGCTCTGTCATGCCTGCCACATGCACATGCTCTCAATCCTAATGAAATACAGAGAGCGATATTGCAGGTTAGTGAAATGTTTAATTCAACATTTGCTGGAATTTTACATTGTCTTTCTCTATGTTTTGTTGCATAAATTACAAGAACGTGGAGTATGTCTTCAGTATCTGTTGTTTGTCTTTCCAGTGCAAGGAACAAAGTGACCTTATGTTGGAGCATTCCTGTCTCACCGTTGAGAATGCAGCCAAAGGTGGAGGAGTCATCCTGAAGTTTCTTCCAGGTGGCAAAGCATTGGTTGATTTGTACATGAGGGTACGTATTTTTTTTTTTTTGTGTATTTGAAATTTACTTATTTATTTACATAAAAAATGAAACCGATAAATTCATTCTCCAAATCCAAACTTTATTTCTGAAAACGGTTGCAAAAGAGTAATTCCTTTTTGTTTTGTTATAGCATTCCCCGGGAGGTGCAGAGCAATCAATGGAGAATGAAGCAGTTCACGAGGCTTTGAGCATAGACTCCAACAGTGCATTAGTTGGCCTTGTGGATCCCCCCCCACCTGCATTGGAGATCACCCAGCAGCAATTACCTCCTGCTACTATTGGCCCTCAAAATGCACCTGTGCTGCCGTCCAACATGGGTGCCACGTCAGCCAACCAGTCGGTGGTGGTCACCACAGCACCTCCACCGGCCTATGCTGCACACCCCACCGTTACCACTCTGGCCCCCTTGGGAGTTGGCATGAGTGTTCCCTACACAGTAGGGCCATACAGTTTTGCTGTCCAAGGACTCCATCCACATCCCCACCACCACCATCCACATCACAGTTTCAACAGCCCTCTGAATCACCATCCTCGAACTGTTACGTTGCCGCCTCCACCACATTTGCAGATGTACCTCTCTCCTCCTGCTTTTCAATATCCCCCACATGCAGCTAACCAGCAAGCAACATACACTAGCCTCCCTCCAAATCCTGCAACTCCTGGTTTACCTCCAAATATTCAGTATTATGGAACTGCTGTGACCCTTGCCCCCACTACATCAGCTGCGGTGGGGATGCGAGCAGCAGCTGTAGTTGCCAGTGCTGGGGCTCCTCCACCACATCACCATGTTTACCCCATCTCTGCAGCTCCTCTGCAACAGGGCACAGCTTTGCAAGTAAGAATCAAGCAAATTGAGTTTTTCAATATTTTAAGAGAACCTTTTTTTAAACCATAGAAATAAATATTCTTGTATAAGTATGTGGTGGCGATGGTGTAATGGTTAGCATATCGGACTGTTATTCTCAAGTTCACGGGTTCAAACACAATCAAAGCTGTGAATTTTTAAGGACGAAAAAATCCTTTGTACATCTTCCTTTGGAGGGAAAGTGAAGCTGGGTGTCCCATGTTAGTAGATTTACTGCATGTAAAAGATCCTCAAGCCTAAATGAAGCCTCTGAGCTAAATTCAAATTGTCTGTTTCTTTGCCCAAGTAATACCTTCTTTCTCCTCTAGTTAGTGAAAGGAACGTAGCAATATTTGCATTGTCAGACAGTAGATCAAACCTCATGGCCTGAGTCTCACCACGTAAAATAAGGCAACAATTCAATACAATTCAATTCAAGTATCATTTATATTTAGTTTGTTGCATACTTCAGTTTAGGATACCACTATGTAATAAATTCAAATAATAAATGAGAAAATAGTGTTTTCACTGAAATTTGAGAACTCAAGTGATGAAAAAATACCAAAATTTGAAGGAATGAAGCAAAAAGTCAATTCAATTTATGTTACATTCTTCTAATTATTAAAAAGATAACTGAGAGATTCAGAGGTATTCTATAATTGAAGAGCTCAGTAGAACAAGGGGATCCCACATTTTTGGTGAAATTGAGTTTATTAGCATTATACAAAATTTCAAATTTTATTCTTTTAGTGTTATATGTTATTTAAATTCAGTATGGAAGTGTACTGTGTTTAAAAGTTTAAAAACGTATTGAGTTATATGAGTAAAGTTCAGGTAAAACCCTCATTATCTCAGAACTATGTCTGTGTGGGATAGCCCCTTGTCCTACTGGGCCCTTCAATTGTCAATTAGAGAAATGGAAATTCAAAAATCTTTTTGGTATTTTAACTGTTGATAGTCTTACTATTTCATTGTGTAAATCAGCAAGATCTTTCAAGAAAACAGTTGTAAGGCTTTTCACAATGCATATCCACAAATTTTGAGATAAATAAGTAGTAGTATCACATCAGTGAAAGAAAGTTGTTTTTTTGATATTTTGATCTAAATACATTGCTAAGGAATATTTCTTTCATTCTATCTTTCTTTTAAAAAAAATGTTTAAAAATCACCCAGGTTTTATCTAGGTAAAAATATTGAATAGATAAATTTATCAGAATCTTCAATGTACTACTTGATTTAACTCAAGACTTGAACTTGATAAGTTTTTATTGTGTACCAAGAAATATTTTCTATCATTTTCTGACATTCAAGAATACATTATATACTCAAAATGTGTCAAAACTCTCCTTATATAGTTTTGTAAAAATTAAGCCCCTGAATAATAATAATAATAATAATATATTATTATTATTGTTGTTATTATTATTATTATTATTTTTATTTCTTTTTTTTTTCCTCTCGGGGGGTTTCTCACCCAGGGTTCATGGTTTGAGGGGCCTCTAGGCATACCACATTCCTAGCTTTGCATATTGAGGACTGTGCGAACAATCCGGCAGGTTTCAAGATATTATATTTAAGATTATATTATATATAATATAATAATTATATATATATATATATTATATATATATATATTATTAATAATTATATATAATTATTATTATTATTATTATTTATTGACTTTAAAATATTTTAATTCTATTTTTGTTATTTGTATCCTCAAACATAACAAATGAAGCAAAATTTGTGTTTGTATGCGTGTGCTCTGGCCGCGGAAGCGTACGTAATCATATATGACAGTAATCCAATTAACACACAATTTCGATTTGGTTCCTTCATAGTGTTAGTGTATGAATACTAGTGATGATGATAATAGTTGCAAAATGAAGGAATTCCTTTGAACTACAATTATATAATTTTGATTAAGGTTACATCATCTGCAATGGCACAAGGACAAATCACTGTTATGGGCCCTGCCCCGCAGCAGCAGCAAGGGCTGCCACCTGCTAACATTGTGCAGGCACAACAGGTGGCGGCAGCCTTGCCAGCTGCTGCTGGACGACCTCAGCAACAGGTAGATACTGATTAATGTTAATTATTCTTGGTCATAAAAAGTAACTGGAGAACATGCAATTACTGAAGTATGTGTCAGTAATTGAATATCAGTTTGTGGGCAAATGATGCATAAAGTTCATGCTATTGAGAGAGAAGTCACTAATAATTTTATAAGAAGAGAAGTCAGCTCAGTGAACAGCTTATTTGAGCATCAAGCATCAGTGAACTTAGTATTACAATGACTAAAAATTATGCAAATGTGTTTCTGCTAGGATACTCTCAAAAGACTTCTCACAGGCTCATAGCAAATGCATTCACAAATGCCATATTGACGCGAATGTTGAAAGTTATGGGCAGACAACTAAGAGTTTTTTATTTTATCTTATAGCATTTTCCTCAGTAAAATTGAAGTTAGCGCTGTACTCATGATACATGCTAATGTGTATCTTCTCATATTTCACACATTTAATTATTAATAAATAATTAATTTCAAACATGTGACTGGATCTCCATGTTCTTAAATGATAAGGTTTACTTAATATTTCTACATTTTTATTGACTACTAGTAACAGTAGTTCTTTCAACTTGAACGTAGATGTTGATGGGGTTACAGCAATTGCACCGGCAGCAGTACTCCCAAGCTCAGCTCCGCTACCTGCTGGCAGCGTATCGTGTGGGCATGTTGGCTCTGGAGACTTTAGCTCGGAGAGTGCATGATGATCGTCCTCAAGCCAAGTATGCTCGCAATCCACCTTATGGTGAAGATGTTAAGTGGCTGTTGAGAGTTGCCAAAAAGCTAGGTATATGTCTTGATTATTATTTCCAGTTTTCATGCAAAAAAAAAAAAAAAAGTCTAATTCATGAATTATTTTAACAGGTACACAGTACTTGCATCAATTCTGTGTGTGTGTTGTGAACAGCATTGTTAGTCCGTTTGTGCTTCATGATGTAGCTCTGGATGCTGCTCATTACTTATCTCGCAACAATCCAGGTCTTGTTATGCAGCATCTTCGTTCAGCTCTTACTCCTTTAGTTCAGAAATGTCAACAAATGTAAGAAAAATTTGTATACAATAATTTGTCTTCATTTTTTAAAGTATCAAGCCTTAATTTTTTTTCTTTGTGTCATCAGGTACATCCAGTGTATGCATCAAAAGTTGTATCATTTAACTCCTGCAGATTATGAAGATTTTGTTGGAATTGTGTGCATGGCAAGAGCTGCTTTTCAGATTACTCCTGAAGGAAACACTCAGTTTAAAGAATGGTTACAGTCTATACGCAGGTATGTATGTCACATGCATCCAAATACATTCTCTTTATTTGGTAAATGGAATGAAAGAAAGTCAATATTGCTTTAGAAAATTGTTATGGCCTTTATCTTCTTGCTTACTAGTTCCAATTCTAGTACAGTAAAATCTGTCCTAGTCGTAATCTATAAGAACAAAAAATTATTCCCGTTTAGGGAGGTTTCTGCTTTTGGCAGGGTTGTCCATTTTATAATACTCGTTATATTGATATTTTCATCTTGAAATTAGTAAATTACATGAATTTATTACAATTATAAAAATATATTAATATGTAACGTATTTAGGGAAGAAATCATAAACAAATTAATTTTAAACATATTTCTGACAATTAAAAGGATTATCTTCACAACTTGTGCATTAAAATAATATTGTTTTTTCGAACATACATCTAGAGGTTTTTGTTTTTTCCACTTACTAACATTTTTTCAATTATGTATTCTGATGTTGCAAAACTATAGTATTTGGAGTTTTATGTTTTTTTCCAACCATTGTTAAACTGATTTTGAAACTCAAAAAAACACCACATCACTGCCTAGTAGCTGCAGCCAGACTTCTTGCTCACTCAATGCACAATGCATCGCAGCCCAGAGAATGAAGTCTTTCTGACATGGCCTTGACCAATGCGTCTCTGGCTGAAGGATTACAAATTTCAATGCAAGGCCGGGAGATGAGTGAATAAAAATCATCCCCATACAACTTCCCATGCTTGGAGAATTGAGAGGGAGGGAATTCCTCAACGGCCTACTCCACGGGAGACAAGCTACGCCAAGGTCAAATGACAGCATAGACACTGACAGCTGAAGCCCTTCACGTTCAATGTTCGGCTGCCATGCCTGAAATGCTTGTCACAGTGACAGAGAAATTAAAACAAACTTGCAGATGCATTCATTCCATTAAGAGTATCTCATGTCTTTCTGCCAATTGGATTAAATTCACAGAAATTTTGTTTTATAAGGTTCTTTGTTTTGCTGCAGGAGATGAAAAACCTTTCCGTTTCTGGGTTGGACAGGTTCCGTTTTATGCTGTGTCAAATGCCATTTAACTTTGCGGGCTAGAGACATTTTTTGGTTAAGGCAGGTTTCTGACTAGGACAGGTTCCGATTGAGACTGATTTTACTGTATTTCCTTTTGCAATGTAATCATAACGACAGAAGTTGTATTTTTCTTGCTTTGACTTTCAACATTTAGACTTTGTTTTGACTTTTAGTTTATTTACAAAACACAACTTTAGAGACACAACTTTATAGACTATGAGTAGTCTACATCAATACAGAATGCTATAAATAGAGATACCAAAGATATCATTATGCCAGAATTAGTTGCTACATTGTATAGATGATAGATGAGTGCAAGAGATTCTATGCAGTTTCTTAAGTCAGCAACAGTGGCACTTGTCCACAATTACCTGAAAAGCTCTCTAACATTCATCAAATGAGACAGGAGAAGGAAACATTCTGAAGCAAATTAATCCACTTTCGATAATGATATCTCTGCACTTCTTTCCTGTCATTCAAATGGTAAACTGTTACCAGCTTTAAATATCTGTAATCAAAAAGATTGCAAGGCAGAGGCTTTTATGTGAATTGCAAAAACTGAAACCTCATCGCCCACTTGAAAATGCATAGCGAAATATCAGCTGAGATATGGTAAAGTTAGGTAGGGTGGTATTCTGTGATTGAAAATTTACAACTGAATTGGAGCACCTGAAACTTTACCTCTAGTCTAAGAAACTTCCTACCAGCAGTCTGATTCCTGTTTATCTCTTATTATCTGCTATTGCTCATCACTATCAAGTACTTTACTTATCTTAGCCACCTTGTGTTAGTTAACATGCACTTCATTCAACTAAAGTCTAAGGTATGATTTAAAGCTTTCGTATTCAAAATGAGTGGGCTTCATCCACTCCTTTTGGATACTAATGTACCAGCTAATTCAGGAATTAATTAAATCTGTTTTGAATTTTGTGCCTGAAGACCCTTAGTGAGATCGGCAGCAATTCTCGAAAAGTATTGGTTAAAGAGACTAGCCACTGTTGCCGGATCGTTCACATTTATATCGTTATATTTTAAAACAACATTCTCTACGGGTTTTCTAGTTGATTTGGTAGTATGTTTTATTATATTCCACATTGCTTTTGTTTTATTATTTGAGTTCAAAATATCCTGATCGTTTTTCATGATTTTGGCCTGCCTTATGACTTTTCGTAACAATGTTTTGTATTTTTGTTTTTTTTTTTTTGCCTGTTTTATTTCTTTTCGTAAAGTAGATAAGGAAATCTTGAGATACGTCATGACGCTAGAAATGAAAGAAAGAATTGCTTGTTTTACAAGATGTCCTAATCCCTTGTGTTATCCAAGAATTGCTTTTCCGTGAAATATTTAATTTTCGTTTTTGAAGAGGAAAGCAAGTGTTAAAATGAAATGAAAGGGTTGAAAAAAAAGAATTATATTTGTCGTTTGTATCAGCAGTATGATAAACCGTTTCCCATGACTCCTGCATCAAGTAATCAATGAATAATTTAATTTTACTTTTAGTAAACAATCTAGTCATACGTGTATTATTTATTGTGTCAGTGATCGCATTTCTTATAATGGTAAGAATTTGTGCATCGTGGTCACTGTATCCTAAATCTTTTGTTTCAACTTCATATCAAGTAGTAGATTTGTTAATTATAATTTGATCAATTGCCTTCATCGAATGTTGTGTGATCCGTGTAGGTACTTTAATTGTAATGTCTAAATTAAAGGAATTAATTAAATTGAGAAACTTTTCTTTCTCGCAAGATTCGACCAGAAAATCAATGTTAAAATCTCCGCATACAACAATGGATTCAAAAGGGTGATTTCTGACTTTGTTAAGTGTTATCTCCAGGTTTTCTAAGAACGAAATATAATCTGCAGTTCTCTTTGTTGGAGGTCTGTAAATGCAAAGTATTATTTCATATAGTATTAAATTCAGATGATAGCCATAATAGATATTAAAGTAAGGTGACCAGATGTCCTCTTTTGTCTGGGGTCTGGGGGAATTTTTAAAAGCTCACAAAATGTCCTCCTTTTTGAACTTTGCTCGACTGAGAGCTCAATATTTTAAATTTATTTGTTTTGACTCCTGTTTACACTAATATAACTGTAGGTAGCAGCCCTATCTCTGAAATATTCTCTCTTTGTGCATTTTGACAGGTTACTGTATTCTTGTTCATAGTAGTTTTGTGAATTGTTTGTTGATTCTCTCGAGGAAGAAAAAACATAATTAAACAACAAAACAAGATTATTGGTTTGCTAGATAATTATTTGCTAAAAGTACATTGTGATAGTTAAAATGCCAAAGTGGAAATGCTAGTTTAACTGTGCACGCAAATATCCTTAATTCAAAACGGGAAGGAAGGATTCTGAAGCTCAATGCAAAGTTTATGTACCCGGAACCTGAGACTGTATTTCAAATAATGATCTGTTTCAAATAAAAGTTTGTTAGTTTTTGCATGTATCAGTACTTCAAATCTGTCAGAATGCATCTATAAAAATACAATGTAACATGTACACACTGTGTTGCATATTACATTATTATTTAAAATATATTGGACTGTCCTCTTTTATTCACCAAATGTCCTCCTTGTTTTAAGCCCTTGTCCTCCTTTTTATCTATGAGGATCTCACCCTACAAGAAAGTGAGGTTACAATACTTCAATTTTCATTTATATGGGGTTAAAAGTGTGAGGAATGTCAAGAATTGGACTGCTCACTATCTTAAGCTTCCTTTCGTAATTTAAGTTTTCATCAATCAATTGTATTTTTATGTGAATATTTTTTGTTGTAATTTTTCTATTACATCTTCATTGGATGTGGCATCCCAAACCATGTTTTCACTTGTAAAACATTGTTTTTCCTTTGATGATGAGCAACCATATTAGATATTGTGGTGTAAGTATTGTTCTGTAAGAAGTAGATTATATTGATTGTGCTTTAGTTGCCTTACTGCTGAACTTAAATCTGTAAATGATTAAGAACTATAGTGTATAATTTTTGGAATAAACGTCAAGTTCAGTTTCACAGAAAACTTTTCGAGTTTTCAAGAAACTTCATTGGAAATCATTTGAAGCACTTCTACTCACAAATGGAATAATGCATAAATACAATCCATAAGATGAACATTAACATAATGAAAGATATTTTTTTAAAAATTATATCTGCGTAGTTTTTGAGACAAACAGTGGAATTTATTTCTTATTATTCAGTGCATTTAGCACTATCCATACAAAAAGTTAGTTGAAAAATTTGGGTCGTCTTTGAGAAAATGTTGTTTGAGAACGCTACTGAATTCGTAGCTCATTGTCTTAGAAAATGTTTTGGTTTTCAAAGGAATTTTTAAGTCATCATTTAAAGTAAAAAAATGTCCTCACACATGCAATGTATACAAATCACTGGTAATGTAAATATTAATGATGTGAGAATAATTTTAAAAAATATTACATTGATCTAATTTTTTGGAAGGTGAGGGAAGGATATAGCAAATTGGCATTTGGCATTTAATTCAGAGTGCATTTAGCACTATCCTTACAAAAAGTTTGAAGAAAAGAATTGGGGAAATTTTTGTGAAAATCTTGTTTTTAATTCTTTTTAATATTGCCCATATTTCACAGTTCTGTGAAATCTACTAATATTTTCAAAAATATGTACATGATATTAATTAAAGAACTAATTATGAAAAAAATTTTGGAAGAAAATATCTGTGTATTTAATATTGAAATTGTAGGAAGATGTCAAAATAATTTCAAACATTTTCAATTTTTTAAAATTTAGAGATAATAGTGAGAATTGGATCTATGCCATGTTTATAAGATTTCACTCTATTCTTACAAGAAATTTAAAGAAAATTTGAAGCCATTTTTGAGAAAATTTTGAAAATGTCCCAGGAATGTCATGTAAAGTACCTTCAAAATTTAAAGCATTATTTTCAAACTCACAGAACTTAGTCAGGCCAGAGGGATCGAGGAATATTCATTTTGGAAAAAATGCTAAGAAAAGTTTCAGTGGTAGTGTTGTTTACATAGGTTTAGACCAACGGATAGGCATTTTTATGTTTTGAAAAAAGAAAACAACACTTTTTAGGGATCCCAAAACACACATTTTTGTTGAAATCTTGAAATTGGTTTCCACAGCATTACATAATTTTCTCTTTAATAAGAATATTATTTCATATATACGTATGTATACCAGAAAGTAGAGTAGTTATTTTATCTATATGAGACCTTAAATAACTTTCATTAGAAGGCATTCATTTGCAGTACATGCTTTTCTCACAATTCCACCAAAGTGAATGTTCACATTTGCTTGTGTATCAAATATTTTTTGTTTTCCTTAGGTCAAAATCTTGCAAGAAAGATCTCTGGAGCCAAATCAATGCTGCCCTTGCTGCTAACAGCAAATGACAAAGGCCAGATTTAGGTGCTCATCATTCTAGTAGTGGTAGTGCTGGGAGCTGTGGGGCGCCCGTGGGACCATCTGTCGGAGCAGTGCCCTTACTGGAAACATCCAACAGATTTGTAGAAAGCAGTAACACCTGTAATCCTGTTGTTGCTGTTAATTCAGAAGAAGGAAACAACAGGCTGTTGCTACATAATGGAGTAGTGTGGGATAACCGGTACCCTGTAGAAGCAAGATCAACTCTGGAAAGAGCATCTTGGGGGGAAGGATGTAGTAACAGGTGACTGCCTCTCCCAATAACTGAACCAGTAGGTATTACACCTCGATACAGTCTCAGCTAGAAAATTGTATGTTGTTAACAAAGAACTTACGTTGGAACTCTTCCATTTTGTTTACCTTTATTTATATTGTAGTGTGATGTTATTGGAAAATTTGAGGATTATATTTGTGCACAGTATCTTGCAGAAAGAATGGGTGTGATCTTCCATTCCAAAACACAAGCAGCCATGCTTTGAACATTCTCATGTACTCGATATTTTAAAGGTCCATAAATATTTCATCATCTTCATATTTAATTCATAAAATCATTCTAGCAAAGAGAAAGGAATAATATTCCATGCACATGTAATGAATGATTTTATTCCATTTTCTTGTGTGTATGACACACTTTCATCAAAAGATATCTCATTGTATTTTTTCCTTACATTAGATAGTAGTGTGTGGACATTAGTGTAGTGGTTTTTGAGTGAATGTGATGAGCGATTGATTTCAAAATGTAATATGTATGACATCATTAAGTTGCATTTTTTTAAATATATGAGGTCTTGTACTTTTGTTGACTCTCAAATTTGTGATAAAAATATTTTGTTTATGAGGAAAATAAATTTCTTAATTATTTGTTTACAATTGTAAATTTTTAAAATCATTTTAACACAGATAATACTTTCCTTAGCACTGAATTTTGAAAGTATTATTTTTGTTCACATTAAAAATATCTGCTACCTCGTTTTTTGAAGATATGATAGGTACTTCTTAATTCTTGATAATGGTAGTTTTCTACAATTCATACAAATTTTTTCAGTTAATATGTTTTTGAGGTTCTCATATTCTTTATTACATTTTTGTCTTTTCTGTATTTTAATTTCCTGTTAATGACTAAATTGATAAACATCTTAGTGAAAGTTGTAGAATCCTTTCTTTATAGAGGTCACTAATTTTGTACACATAATTATTTTAAATTTCATATTTACAGACAACTGAAGTTGAACTTGATACATTTTGTTTATAAGAAGTGAGAGAATACAATGTTTTCCCCCAGATTTTCGTGAAAGTTTTCCTTCTGCTGACACAAGCTAATGTTGTTTTTAATTTTCTTTTCTACTTTTCTTGTTTTATAAGATGTGCCCAAAAAATAGCAAAGTTATAAAGGTGCCATGAGTTGCAGATTCTGAAACAACTGGTTCAGTTGTTGGGAAAACTATTTGATTTTTAAAATTTTTGGGGGTTTGTCATTCAAAATTTCACTAAGAAAAGCATTGTGTGATTGTGTGCCCATAACACCCACATCCATAGTAATTCACCTTCACTTCCAAAGTAATGAGCTATGTTTTGAAAAGAAAAAAAAAATGTCTCTGTGGCGTAAATATTGCATTGGAAATTGTGTTGCCTCATTAAGTGTTGTTTGAATCTATAGGTTGGGGGTGATCAGAATAAGACTTCCAATATTATGTGCCTTCCAGAATAGGAGCATTAATGTTTATATGCTCTATGTGTGTTTTCATTATTGTATCTACTTCTGTTCAGAAGTAGAGAGGAGAACATTTCTCTCTTCATCCCCAACTGACTGGATACTGGACTGTAATTCCTTTGCAACATTTATTATGGACTAAGTAGCAAACATAATTAGAAACCCTATTTCATACTTGCCTCTTTGAGGTAAACTCGGTGGAATAAATACATTTCTTCAATTGCTTTGTTAAAAATACTTTTGATATTTTGTCTCTTTTTTTTCTTTCCTTTTTATTCTTTAAAAAAGTTGTAATATATTATGAGGGTCAAATGTTTTTTCTTTGGTATAATTATTTGATAAGTTTGTAGATGTGGGTTTTAGTGTGTGTATATCCATGCAACGCATTCAGAAGTGATTCTAAAAAATTCCTCAACAATTGAACCATTCTCTTTTTGTAAGTTTTCATTAGTGAAA
This sequence comes from Teleogryllus oceanicus, assembly GCA_964035755.1. Taxonomy (NCBI): domain Eukaryota; kingdom Metazoa; phylum Arthropoda; class Insecta; order Orthoptera; family Gryllidae; genus Teleogryllus; species Teleogryllus oceanicus. The sequence goes on from CAXIVR010000004.1 coordinate 93,492,101, forward strand.
GTTTTGCTTACTAGTGAATATTTCATAGGTTGAGGTTTAAAATGCAAGTTCTTGGGTTTGTGTGTCCGTACCATGCAGGCCTTGGGAAAACATTTACACCAGTACTTGTTCTTATTTCTTATGGTTCAGTCTTCATGAAAGCTAGTCATTCAAACAGTTTTCTGTACAATGCAATAGTTAATGTAAAGGTATTTATTAATAATTTATTAACAACTTCAAGACCGTGTAATAAAAGTTTAAATGTGTATTATCAATCAATTGATCCAATTCATCTTGAGGATTTTAGGCAAAGACAAAACTTCAATGGTAATTGTACCACTAGCACAGAACATATCACAAATTCCAAGTGGATGTGTTGGGATGTAATGGATTGGTATTACTGCATTTCAAGCTGTAGTTTTATCAACTTGCTCGATACCACTCCTAGCGCATAGCAACAAGTGCGAGTGTTATTACGAGTATTTATGAATGTGAATGGAAGGGTGACTGGCTTTCTGTACCATTTTTTAAAATGAGTTCTGTAATAAAAAAAATATTATATTTTCATCATTTGATAAAGAAGATGAGCAGAAAATATTGGTATAGTTGCAATATTTTTTTACAAATTAAAAATAATTTAATTTTTCATCCAAGTGACTGATTTTTAAAAAACTGTACTATTCCTACATCTTCACTTACTATTATACAAAAAAAAAAAGTAATTGGGGTTACATTTTCAATAAAATTAATTTGAGTTATTTATTTTGTGTATGTTGTCTGTGCAAGTATTACTCTTGCATAATATTTATTTAAATGCGAATGAATATATTCTCTTTTGCCATTATTATAAAAATAATTTATTTCTTTTGAATTGTTTTGATAAATATGTTTTATTGGATTAAAAATAATTTTTTTTTAAATTTAAAGGTTTAATTGTTTTTAAAAATGAATTTGAATAATTTTATATTATTTTACTGTGGTCTTTCCTGGATGTCTGAGAAATATTGTTACATTAATAACGGGAGTTAATTTTATTATTCCATACCTTCATATTTCAGTATTTTGGTTAAGGCTTTGTGATTCAGAATTTTTTATCAATATTGCAGTGAAAGTAGATATTTTTGTTTTTTAGTTGTATTTATTCTAAGTTACTTTTGTTCAGTTTAAATTAGTAATTCAATGTTGAAATATTGAGCAACATGGAAAGTTTTTGGTCTTGAGTACATGTGGGCTGAAGAATCAAAGAACTGATGTAGTTTTATTTTTTATTTCTTTTATTTTTGGTGACAGTTTGTTTTTTATTCTATGGAACTTATTTCCAAATTTTTATTTAACAGTATGTCTATGTCATTAACAGTAGCCTGGTAACCGTGTAATTTGTCATTCCTTAAATTGATCTTATTGTTTTTTTTTATTTTGTTTGACACTTACTAAAGGAGTTCATATAATTCATTTTTCATTCTCATTTTTTATGTGAAATCATATTCAGCAATTCAGTCTCTAAAGAATCTCTATTTATTAAATGTTTATTTCTTTAAGAAAGGAAAGTGATGCTTATTTGTGTAACTGTGGTCCTTCTTATAATGTAGATCAGCATATTGTGTTTGATAATTTAGAGTAGGTATGAAAACTTGAATGTTAGTGTCTAAGCTTGGACACTCCGTAATGGATAGTTGAATGTCCTTTCCTTTAAATATGTCTGTGCTGGATGCATTTTTTAAAAGATTTTTGACACTTATTCCATTCATTGATAAAGTGTGGGATTCAAAAAGGTACTGCTGTATCATTTTGGGGTATATGTATGTATATATATATATACATATAGTATTTGGATGAATGAATGAAGCCTATTTTTCAACTTTTAAATCACTTCAAAAATAAATAGATGCAATAGTACTCTTTAGTAGTGGCAATCAGATATTGTGTAATTTTTGGAGCATTATTTTTCAGTGAAAATGTAATGGCTGAACTTAAAATTGTCTTCTCATGGCTATAAGTAAGCTAGTACAGGTAAGCAGGAAAGTAATTTCGATGTAAAGCACTAACAAAATTGCAGAAGGAAATATAATATATACATATATTTTTTCACAATACATTTGTGGCAGGTGCACTGGTTTGTGAAAATTTTATTTCATGCATCCTTAAAACATTTCTCAGCTTTCTCTGTGGAAAAAAAAATATACCATTGGGATATTAAAGTACACTTTTCTATATTCACTTTTAGATATTTCTTGTAACAAAACAACTCAAAAACAGTTAAATGCTCCATTTCCAATGCTCCCTAAGTTTTAAATTTATCAATTGAAAACAAAATTTAATTCTCACTGCAATTTCATAACTTCTACAAATTGTTTATGACGTTGAATGTGACAGAGTGTGAAATAGTTTTTCATTTCTCCTTAAGAACTCATAAGAGACAAAACTTGAGTGATCTATTTCATTAAATAAACAAAATTGATTTTTATTTAGCTCTGTTAATCAAGAAACAAAAACTTCAGTATTTAAACCATGGAAAAGAAGTGTATTTAACGCGATGGTGAGGATTGCACTAGGTGTTACTTAAATTTCAGTTGACTGATTTTTATGTTCATGCATTCATTTATTTTTTTATCATGATGAATGGTAGATTATTATTATATTATTATTACTACTACTACTATTGTGGTGATGACGTCATTTTTTAAGTATGCAAAATGAGAAATAATTTGGGACAGAATTTGTAATTTTATATGTCACTGTGTCTCTATCTGCCCAATATTTATGTTTGCCATTTATTTCAAATGTAAACGGACATGTAATTCTCCAAACTGTGCCATTTTTTCCATTGTGACTGTACATTTTTAATAAAGAGTTTAAATATGATAAGTGCATTTTGTTGCTAATAGATATTCTCAAATACTAGAATTAAGTGGAGTTGTAATCTGTAGGATTTCAAAATTTCAACTAATCACAGGAGGAACATTCACATCTGGATGCAATATCACAAAATTAACTTAATTTTTAGTTATACTTTCTGATTTTGTTGGTTTGGTTTTGTTCCTTCTTCAAAGCCTTCTGAATCAAGTTCAAATTTTTGTGAACTTGAGAGAATCTTCTTAAGAAAGAAACTTAAGCACAGAGTTAATATGTAGCTTATGTTATTATTTTTCATTATTAGATACCATTGCACCTGCATTTTTTTATACTTAAATGAGAGTAATGTGCTCCGACAAGAAACTATTACATAAAAATACTTCATAGGAAATATTCTCAACTTTTGTGGACTTTTGTCCATTATAAGATTTCAGCTAATAGATTTTACGAAATTTTAGAATAGGTGCGTTTAGAAATTGATGTTTTTAGAGTACTGGTTTTAAAAGACTTAATATGCTCTTGAGTGTTTGTGTGTGTGTGAACAGTGCCTCACATCACATTCTTCAGTTATAAGGAAAATATAAATGCCATTATCCTTAGAATTTAATTCTACCACCTATCTTCCTTTTGAAGCTGGATACATACGTATATTTCTTGTTGAAAGAGGGAAGTATGTTATAAATTAATTGGGTACACATTTTATTGTATTCAGTAAGGAAAAATAGTATCATATATTATTTAAATAAGTGTGAAAGGGTTTTGAAAGTTGGACGAATGTTGCAATGAAATTTGTATGAATGTTTAAAGAATGATTGTTGATTGATCATTTTTAAAATGAGTATTTCCCCCACCTTTTTCCCCGCTCTTGTGACAGAAAAATTCAGGTATTTTTAAACTTGTTGTAGCTACTTCATAGTGTTTTTTGCAGTTATCCGTATAGACTAGTTACAATGTTTAGGTGTTAGTAAAACCTTTACTTCAAGAATGTAAGGTTGCTAGTGTAGCAATGTGGGATTATGTTTATACAACAATTACTTTGATGATATGAATTTTTGTATTGTTCTGTATGATCTATAAAAAGTTTTGAGCATCATATTAAAATTATGTGTATTGTATTGTTGAGAATAAAATTCACACAAATCATTGTGCAAGATGAGATTTCAGTTAATTTCATAAATAATCCTGTGAGAATTCAAAGTATCTATACTATTTGTTAGAACTTGAAGTTGTCTTGTTGATATGGCCTTGATTTTCATCTAAGAATGAGAAGTTTGTTTGGTTATGGCCATAGTTATACTTGACTTCTCTAATTTGTTGCTTAGTGTTTGTGGAAACGATTCTCCAACAGTGTTTTAGTCTAATAATTTCTGTAGTGCTGTAGATTAGCAATTATGAAAGTAAAAATTGCCTAGTACTGAAGATCTGAATTAATATTTTGTGTATATTGAAAATTATAAGCTGAAAAGAATTCTTTTGTAAATACAGTGTCATGAATAATAAATAAATCATATTTTCTTACCAGTATTTTTAATCTCATTCAGCATAGCCATTCAAAGTGTAATTTGCCGAAATAGAATTGAATATAGGATTGCTGCTCTTACCTAAACATTTGCTGAAAATCAGTGTACCATTTGTTTTGTAAATCTGAAGCTGTAATCCTGACAAACTTGAATATGTATGCTTTTTCTCACAGATTGCTAAGTATGTGTACATAATATTTTTTAATTAAATACTCTATATTGGCCTCTGAATATGCTTTGTAATCTTGTTTTGGACTTTACATGTATTCTCATAGTGTACTAATAGTGCTGAAAATTGTGTATCATATGTTGAAAGTTCTGTATCAAGCATGTTAGTTTCATAGAAGTATCCAGATTTTGTGACCAGAACTGTTTAATTTAAATATGTGTGGAACACAAAGTTGTATTTTGTATTCTTGCTTGATAAGTATATTGGTATTGTAAAACAATGCTATAAATTTATTTGTGTGAAATGTATTTGTACCATAAACATAGTCCCACTGTTAACATGATATGTAACGTGACACTATATCATGTCATCATATTGAAGACATAAAGTAGGTGTGTAGCTGACAACATATGGGGAGTAGATACAATGTGACAAGAGTCTCATCCTGCTTCCCAGAGATTATAGGGTGGATACATTTGCAATTTCAATTTACACTAAATTTCTGAAATTGGAACTTATTTTTAAACATACTTTGGTTTTTATTGAGATAAAGTTATTCTGAATAAAACTTTGTAAGTTCAGAACAAACTCTGGAAGTATGATGGGGTATTTAGGGCATGCATTTTTATTTTAAGGAAGTGTCATAGCTCAGCTGAATGTGCTCAATTACATTGTAATAGCACGGATATGCATTATGCCGTGTTGATTGTTGCTCATATAAATCCATTGGAAGTAATTCTGGATGTGGCCGTGCCAATAATTTGAAGCTGTATTTTAAACTGTATGAAATAATAAGTAGATAATGGAATGTGTGAGTGTTTCTGCATGAGGAAAAAGGCAATGGAATAAACTTTGCTGTTTTAGAATGCAACTTAAAAGTTTTAAGGGAACTCAATCATGATATTTTAGCTTGCATGAGAGACATGACAAGTCCACTTAGAAGCATTCACTGTGAGTATTGTGTGTAACCTATATATAATATAGTATTTTCTTGCACTGACTGGTGAAATTGGAATGTAGAATAGTAGTGAAATTCAAACAACAGACTGTTTCTATTAACAGTTTCTCACTCAGGTACTAGCTAATGTTAAGGTTTAATGCTGCAGTAGCACCAATGATTATGTCAGGTTTTCATATTTAATCGATTGTGGTGCAGGATTTAACAGTGCACTGTTCAGTACTTTATACTGAAATCCTCTGTCATAAACTGCAACAAAAAAATCAATATTGATGTCTTTGTAATGCTTTCCTCTGACAAGTTTGTGGTTTCCTGAAAGGAAATTTGCTAAGGTATTCCATTGTCTATTAATGAGATAACATTTCATACATACAACCATTCTCCACTTAGGATTTCTCCTCTTTGTTGCCTTGTTTTCTCCCCCTCTCTCATGTTGCCTAGCATCACATCGAATAAAGTGAGGTAATACATAAATATAAATATATATAAGTTTTATTATATACTATCCAGGATATTTTTTGTCCATTTTTTTCACTGTAGAATGTAGTATATTTTTTCAATTTCTAGATGTTGAAAGAAAGGGGAAAACAAACAAAAATAAAGATGAATGCAAGAATTGTATAATGCTTGTTTTGTTGTGCCCTCTGCTTTATGTGTTCAAAAACTAGGATTTGTGTTCCAGTCATATATAATATATCTATATATTATTAATAAACTATTAAATATCTTGCCATCCTGATTTTTTAATCAAACCATTCTCTATTAGGCAACCTTTCAAAAACTACAATGTTTGCTTTTCCTTCTAAATTGAATTAATTGCCAACTTCATATATATTATGAGTTTCTGAAAATAATCTAATATTTATAAATACTTTGAATTAATTGTTTTGATACAATAGTGTTTCTGTTTTGAGCTTTAACAAACCTAAAATAAAGAGGTAAGTAGTTAAGGTGTAACAAGAACCAGTTATTTCTAGAGCAAAGCGTTAAAAGTTAATCAAAAGACAAATGCATCTCAATGAAGAGATCTATAACGTGTTCACATTGTGATGTAATTTTCTCATACATTTTGACATACCTGTTATCCATTCAAGCAGATGCAATGGATTTATCTAATAATTCCATGCCTATTTATTGAACTTTTAGAAAATTGTCAGAAAACCTCTGTATTATTCACTAAGAATCACAAACCTTTTTTAACCTGTATTACAGCAACTGAACAATTGACCCAGGATAAACGATAAATTTATCTATTACATATTTTATGAATGACTGACTTAAAATCAGCAGTTGCAAGTGCAACCTGCAATACATTATGATCATATCCAACTTGAAAATGGCATGTTCTAGCCCCTTTTTGGGGCCAAGAGTTGTTTCTTAAATTACATAATGACAAAACGTTTGAAACCTTTAATATTTTTAGAGGTTTACCTCTTTCGGGCACCCCACTTTGTAGCTTGGGTAGTTGGAAACATTTAACTCTTGAAATGTGTGATTAAATTGTCTTGTTTTATACTCTGTGCAATTTAATTGTATGGGTCTAAGTCTGTTTTGATAACTTCTTAACAATAGCAGAATGATTACCCACACATATGTACTAGAGCCTGGCAATTGGGTACCAGTAAGAAGTTATTTTCACTTTTTAAAACAATAATTTGAAATATGCAAAATGTTCACACAGGTCCAACTTGTTTGATTGACAATGGCTGGCTTTATGAAAATACTGCATTTGACATTAATTAAAATTTTAATAATCCAGAATCAATTGCATCAAGAACAAAATATTTCACTTGACAAAGCATAACTAAAGGCTATGATAACTTTGCTGTATTCAAACAAGAAATTGAAGAGGAAAAAAATAATGAAGTAGACTTCCACAAAAATTTGGAGTAGTAAAAATTTAGTCAAAAGTTTCCTTGCCTAGATCCAAATTTCATGTATGGCAAAAGGGAAGTTAAGGGGATTCATGCTAACGAGGATTTACTATAATAAAATAATCCTAAACCTAGTGTTTTCAGGAACTAATGCAGGAAACATAATCTTAAAGTTTGTTCAAAGATGAGTATTTTGAAGAGGATGTGAGTTGGGGGGAAAAAAAACTATATCAGGGACACCCAAACATTTCGATTGAAATGTCAAGATTTATTTTTCTACAGGCTATCATAATATTCATAGACTTTTTGCAATGTAGTTAAATAGGTGAATTGTAATATGCTAAAACTGCTATCAATCAAGTTTTAAAAAACAAAGTTTTCTTTCCTCTACTCTACAACTTTGCCTACAAAAGTATTAAAAAATTATGGTTGATCGAGAAAATTTGTTTCTTTTTCCAAGTGCATGAGAAGATAATGTTTACCCCCTTACATTTTTCCAAACAGTCCTAATTGCCCTTTGTCCTGAAGCCAAGACTAACTTTCACTACTCCACATTAGCTCTCCACCTGGCTTTTTATGATCTCTCCCAATTTCTAAAGTTAGAAATAGTACAATGTTTGTGGGTATAACTCAGTGGATCAGGTGTGCAGTTTTTGCTGATATTTACAACCACCACTTTCAAAATTTTGCAGCTGGTGTTTGAAGGTCAGTTGATGCTGTTCTCACAAGAATGGGGAGAGAACCGTGATTTCTCTACATATTAGATGTCAATCAATTATTGTTCTGATAATTATAGGATAAGGAAACCAATGGTGAGTTAAAAAAATAATTTCCCACAAAAGCACAATGATAAATATTTATTATCTGCATCTGTGCTGAAATAGAAATGAAGTGTCAACCGAAAAAAACAACTGCAAGCCAGCAAAAAATACTTAAATAATTAGATTACATTTCAGAAAACAAAATACATGAAAGCTATTATAAAAGAATAAGTATGTTGTAGCCAAGCATGTAAATAAGCAAGCACGCTTGTGTGAATAAACAGAGTTATTATATGTTGATAACTTTACAATAGTTTAGTAATCTGCATCAGCCAATCATAAATAATTATTTCCCAACAACTTTTCCAACTGTAATATATAATTTAACTTTTAAATTTACTTTCTGTGGTTCTCTCTGTTCCAATAACTGTGTTGCCATTGTGTTGATGTAAGTATAATGCATCACAAACCCTACAATAACATCTCTTCCTTCAGATATATCTTCTTCTGGTGTAATGACTAATTTCATAGCTGCCTTATTTGCTTTTCTCCATACCACAATTCTGAAAAAATTAATAAGTGAAGTTGTACATATGACTTTTCAATATTGGATATAAAATATTTTTATTTCAAAATCATAGCCTACTTTGGATCATCTTGAAAATTATGTGTATCTCCAGAGTCATCATATTCTGCAGCATCATCACGAGGAGGAAGAACTAATGTAACTGGAGGGAGGGCAATGTCTCCAGTTAATGCCACATTGACTGGTCTAGGATCTTCAGTTATAGACACTTGGCGACAAATAGATGGTAGAAGTAACAGGACATCTTCACGATTTGTTTTCTATGTATACAGCAGAGTTATTAATTATGTTTCAAATACTTCAAAAAACAAAAAAAACTTTCATTCATGTAACAAACCTCATCTTTCCTGTCCACTTTTTGTTTCCTTTCCTCAATCTCTTTACTAAGTTCTTCTGCTTCCTCTTCTGGAGATGGTAATGGTGAAAATTGCAATGAACTTTGGTACTGGGTTGGGTTACAGATCTTTATAATCATTTCACTTTTCTCTCCAGCACGTAATGGTTCACATGTAACAATTCGAATCTCTGGAACATGATAACTAACATGCTTGTGCTTAGTGTGTGATTCTTCTACAAAGCAAAATTATTTAAAGAAACATATTTAAAAAAACAACTTACTGGGCTGATAATTGAATTTTGAATTTTATGGACCCAGGGTTATATTCTGGTTTACTAACATTATGTTCACAAGAGCGACATCGTTGAGATCTTTTAATGAGAAGACATTTATGAGCAGGATATAATTCATCCACAGTTTGGGGCTGGAACTCTGGCTGAGCCAAACGCTGCTTCAGTGTAGTAACTGAAATTCAAAATTACTCATTAACATGTGAATATTTATTTAATATTCTACAATAGTATCCATTATACTTTACCTTTCAAGAGATTAAGTGATTCAGTAAAAATTTCATCAGGCAATTGTTCTACTTCTTCAGTCGCAGTGGAAGGTATAAGTTCAGCAGGTCCACCCACATCATCTTTCAGCGACGATGGGCCTATAGAAGGAAGTCCAGCTCGTTTTCTAGCCATTGCAGCACTAAGTCCTGATAAATGATAGTAATTTCTGCGAGGTATGAATTTTTTTTTCTTTTCTCTCTCTTGCTTCTCTCTCAGAGCTAAAGTTTTAAAATGTTCAAGTAAGTTGTAAATTCGTGAAGCATGGGGGTTTTCTTTTTCTGGCCATCCTCCACTTGCTGCAATAGAACATTCTATTCTCAATTTTCTTTTCACAAATGTGCACCATTAATACATATTTTAATTGCTGTTAAAATATTTCAAATTGTTGAGGCTGGTAAAATGCTACTTTACCAACAGTTTGATCTGGATACCCAATATCTCTTGATGTCCAACGACAAAATCCACATGCTAAATAATACAATTTCCTAGTTACAGTCTTTTCATCAGAACTGGGTACTACTACTGTGCTAGCTTTGGTAGAAAGAGTATGGAGGCAGCTGGGGCAATCAAAACAACTTGCACATCTCTGTTTTTTCAACCTGGCCTCAGCTGATGGCAGGTTTTCCAAGCAATTAGCGCAATAGTGAGAGTCGACCTACATAATGAAAATGATAATTAATAAAATTATACTTTTTTATTAATAGATATGACATTCAGAAACTTACCTCATGACTAACACAATAGCCACACCTTATTTTCAAGCAATGTCTACAGAAGTAAATCCTTGAAAGTGGTTTTAATGAACCACATGTGCAAGCATAACGCACAACATCTGACTGTAAAATATGGCTCATTTTTTTTAAACTTATCACGCCGACATCATACTGTCAAGCTGCCATCTTGGCTCGCGAAATGGAAGTTCTTTGACCACAGATGCGATAATCCATGATCTTACTGCTTTTGTTTCTCACTAAAACGAGGCAAAGTTGAAAACTGAATTTTTATTTCCTGTGTAATACACGGCGTTCCTGGCTTTGGAGAAATATTATTCCCTACAAAATGAAATACGGAATATTCTACTTTGTAATATATTTTTAAATAGTTAATAATGGTCTTCCAGGTAAATCAATGATAAGTATATGTCATATTTTTAAACATTTCATTAGTTTACATATTAATTTGATTGGGTGCACCTTCATCTATATTCTATTTGAAAATTGTTAAAAGTAAAATATTATAAAGAAATGTACTCGAAAAAAAATCCTTGTTACAAAAAATTAAGTGTAATGGCTTATTTCGGGACTTCAGGGCTAGCTCTTCAATTAATTGACTTTTGATGATTTTCCATCGCATCTTTGAAGTTGGCATGTCTATTACACTCGAATTATTTCTGAGATGAAAAGCGAAATATAATTCAACGCGATGATTATTTTAATTTGTTGCTACGTAAGTTAATTATTATCATCATTAATATTATTATTGTTGTAGTTGTTATTATTACCTCTTTAAACTCGTTATTTATTCTGCAGAGAGAAATGTCATTGTGACTAATTTGCAATCATGAATTAGAGATTTGTGTTGCACGGGAGCATACGTTCGTGTATCCCGCTCGAGAGCCACGGAAGAGAGGTTTGTTGTATGGAGTCTATTGATCCACAGGCGCCTTCTCTAGTGCGCATGGGCAGCGGAGTAGCTGCTCAAAAGCATTCCAGGCATTGGACGAAGTTTTTCTGAAATCGCAAGGCGAGAATTTTCCATGGAGTTGGCAACGTACTCTAAAAGTCTATAAATCTTTATTGAAATAATATATCTGAATTACTTTTAATATTCCTGAAAAAGATAAAAGTTCTCGAAACCAATCCATTCGATGTGATTTTGATGAAACAATTCTTTGTATAATTTATATTTCGTGGGATGAATGTGCAAGTAACAGAAATCAATCGGAAGTATAAAATAATTTTTAAGAGACATAGATTAATAAGTTTCATATCTCTAGAGTTGGTGGGTGCATTCGATAAGGAACACGTAATGAATACGAAAGAAATGCTATTCCATACTCAGAGTTGTCTTAAAAGCGGAAGGACGGGGGTTTGGAGGAGCCGCATGACAGTAGGGCGGGACGCGAGTGGCGCCTCTCACGCTTTGAGCGCGACTGTACCGCCCAACATGGGGGGGGGGGGGCAGCGGCGTGGTCGGGGGCTGCCGCGGGGCGCGCTGGCTCGGGCCCTGCGCTGCGACGGCTGCGCGGCGGCGCAGGCGGTGGCGAGGGCGGCGACGGAGTGCGTGTGTATGCGTGGGCGCGAGACCGTGCGAGCGAGTGGACTGCCGCCGCAGTGCGTGAGGCGCCGACCTAACCGGATTACAGGGATTGTTACGTGCATTAGTCTGTTGTAGATTTCTATCTGACGTGTACCGTTCGCTCGAGGCAATCATTAATAAATAAAACATAACCTGCAACGATCATAAGTGCCGATGTATTAGAGTGTGAAGTTGGACGAAAATTCCTAATTTGTTTTATTTGGTAAAAGAAAACAGTTCGGTTGAATCCACGTTTTAAAGAGCGGTTGTTTTGGTGACAGTGTTGGGTGCATCCGTCGTTACTCATCCTTCCAATCGGCGTTTGGGAAGAGGCGACGCGAGGCGCGGCGGCGTGTTGGTGGTTAGCGTGTGTTAGCAGGCGACTGCGCGGTGCGGCGCCGGCGCCCGTGCGGAGGTGCGAACCGGCGACGTCACAGAGCCGCGCCCCGGGCGGTGCGTACGCGCAGCGATCAGCTGATCCGCGTCGCCGAGTGCGTCGGGGGACGGCGGGACATGCCGCGCGCAGCCTGAGCTCGGCCGAGAGGAGCACCACGCCGCAGCCATGTCCACGACCGGACGGGGGCCGCCCTGGGGCTTCCGCATGCACGGCGGCGCCGACGTCGGCCAGCCGCTGCGGATCTCGAGGGTGAGTTATGAAGCACCTGCCGTGCACACGCCCGCTCGCAAGCGCGCACTCTCTGGTAACGGCCAGGCGCGCTGTTCTGTCGCAGGTACTCTCGAGCGTTCGCGTCGACCGTGGACGGGGTACTCGGGAGTTTCCCATTGATCGACAGGGTCTTAACGAGTTAAATTCCAAAACCCATTAACGGCTGTTGCGGTCGAAAATGCATGCACTGTAAACAGTGGCAGATCTCGTTTTAATTCATTATCAATCCAAAAAACTCACTAAGATGGCTAAATCACTTTTACGAACTATTTAAATAAAGACACCTAACCAAGTGTTACGATTGGATAACCACTAAACTTAAAAAATATAATACTTTTTATTTTAGAAATGTGAATCAGCTGGAGGAAAACAATGTGGTACCAAATTATTTTGGGTAAATTAAGAGTTTCTTAGTTGATTTTGCTAAAAATCGTCCTTCAATACAAGTCAATATGAACTGATGACAGTGGATTTTTTTCCCTTCAGACACTGGGACCTACGCAATCTGTCCCCGCGCAGATGATCCGCATGTTACAACGAAAGAAACACTTATACGGGCGCTCATGCCATTTCGCATTGCGCGCAATCTCTATCTTGAGAAACGGGGCAGTAGTGAATGGCCTTCAAGCAACATGCGCCCTTTATCGAAACCTTGAAAACGTGAATTGTTTCTTGTGTTCAGTAACTTAGTTATGTTTGATCGTAAATGGTAGATTTCATGGGCGCTCTTTTATCATTTGCTTTCTTTGAAAACTTACTGTGAATGCGTAACATACTTTTTTATCAAACCTCTACCAGTTACAAAGAGAACTTCCTCATGAACACTTCTCGATGTGGAGTTTTCACGACACTACTTTGCGCGTAAAGATAGGCTAGGTTCTCCAAGAAGCTGAGCATACGTAAACTTACGTTACGGGCAGCACACAAACTTAAAAATCCTAACAAAACCTGTGTACTGCAAATCATTTAGATGAAAGTAATTAATCTGAGAAGTTACGTTTAGTATGAGAAGTGTTCTAAACACAAGTTTGCACCAAATTCGTATCGCTTTTGAAAGAACCAAATTAGAGATTCACGTATTAAAGAAATTAGGTATCCACCCTTCATCCTTTTTAAACACAATGTAACCTCTGGAAAAGTTCATGAAAGATCAATTCTGTGAACAAATATCATATCCTACGAATGCAGTGTGTCATGGCGCAAACAACCCTTCAATCTACATGTAATAGAAGTAAGAATTATGGATTCTGACATTTCTTTTATCCTGTTTGCCAAAGGGAACAGCGCTGAAGTGTCAGTTTGCAAAACTCTTAGCGGTGAAGCCGAGAAAGCCATTTGTTTGTCGAAGCAGACTGTGGAAAACAAAGGTTGATGAGGTACGAAAGTTATGAAGTAAAATCCTTAATGTAGCAGGCGAATGAATTCTCTGCAGCTTAAAAACAGACATTTTACAAGTAAGTTACACCTGCGCAGTTATCTACTTTTGGTTCACAGATCATGAATTGCGACTAGGAAGGAGATAAACTCATCGTTCTTGCTTTCAGTCAAACGATCAGCCGATTAAATGAACTTTCAACTGGATTAAGGAAATAATAATCCACAATTAAAACGTAAATAAATTAAATTTCTAAGCTACACCAAATCTTAGGATCTCTTTTCACACTGCAGATCAGCGTATGAGGAGCAAATATGTGATTATTATTTTCAATTATACTGATTTCCCAATTCAATTTAAGTTTCTCTTTAATGTGTAATTAGGCATATATTTACAATTATTTTTGCTTCGGTCCGTACTATTCACAAAAAATGATAACAAATACCAATAACATATTAAAAGACGCCTTACAATATATATAAACACATGTGACCCAAATAATAAATATTATTCATTCCGAAGAAAGGAGGTGCGTGAAATTCATTTCTGACCGAAGATATTAATAGTTCGTAAAGAGCTCGTTGGACGATATTCGTGGGAGTTATGCTCTTCACATGCCTGCGTAGAGAGTCGGGTTCTATTCCCGCTCGCCACATCGTAAATTATTTGTCCATGCCCTCGCTCTATTATACAGCCGTCGCAACATGTGTTAGCCGCAGCGCCTCGTCGACTTGCGCGTCGCTCGAGACGCCTTCGCGGGACGCCTTTCGTCGCGGTCTTCGCTCCCCTGTCGGCGCAGCCGGCACCCGCAAACAAGCGATGCCCGCCGCGCGTCGGTGCAGAGGGCGGCATGTGATAGCCCCCGCCCGCCCGCCCTGTCCAGCCTAAAAATACGAGGGGAGAGGCGAGGAGGCGCTTGGAAGCGCTTAAAATACCGACGGAGGCCAAGATCACCGCCGCCTCCGGTCCTCACTCTCGCCTGCGCACTCGCTCCCTACGTCGCACTCACACTCGCCTTCGCCCTCACGAGGCAAATATATATGTTCGATAATCTCCATCAGTATCCTCGATCCTCTTTCATGTACTAGAAGTTTTTGATATTTACTCTGAGACACTCTGTACAACGAAATGGGCACACACACACACACACACACACACACACACACACACACACACACACATACATATGGCAAATACATGTTCGATATTCTCCATTGAGAATCCTCGATACTCTTTTATGTTCTAGAAGTTTTTTAAATTTACTCTGAGACACTCTGTACAATGAAATGGGCGCACTCACATCCACCATCACCCTCACATGGCTAATACATGTTCGATAATCTCCATCGAGCATCCTCGATCCTCTTCATGTACTAGACGTTTTTGACATTTACTTTGAGACACACTCTACAATGAAATGGCCCCCGTGCATTCCCCCCAATTGCCCAAGTGATGTTCCTTCAATTTTAATAATACGGCATTTATATTAAGGTCAACCAGCAAATTGTTTGGCATTTTCATTTAAGTTTCCCGTCAGTGGAAGTTCACTAATATCGACAAGGCCAGATAGTTGGGCAATCATCACGCCAATGAACCCATTACATAAATTAAATAACATCCTGATCCGTATTCTGTTTTGTGTTCCTTTTTGTCAGTTTGTGCCTTATATCTGTCAGCATCGCCATTGCTTCGAGTCATTTTCGAGTCGCTGTTGTCGACGTAGCTTTTGTTTACACTGTCGCCCATTTCATCTTCATAACCCTCATTTTTGTCGTCTTTTTCGTGGTTTTCTCATCGCGTAGATGTTTGCCTTTGTTGTCTCAGCAGCTGCGCCGCCGGCCATTCTTGTTGTGTCAAAGGTGTGACTTCCTCTAGGAGTCGTGGAGCCCGAGAAGAAAGACGGAGAGATCTCAGCCTAACCTAAACGAAATGTCGA
Source organism: Teleogryllus oceanicus (assembly GCA_964035755.1). Classification (NCBI taxonomy): domain Eukaryota; kingdom Metazoa; phylum Arthropoda; class Insecta; order Orthoptera; family Gryllidae; genus Teleogryllus; species Teleogryllus oceanicus. Next base: position 93,507,974 of record CAXIVR010000004.1, read on the forward strand.
GGAGGAGAGAATACAACGGGGCTGTGTTTTTAGAACCGAAAAAGGTAGGAAAGTTTCGTCCACAAATGAATGTAAGTAGATAAATAGAGATAATACAATGCAGAAGTTTTTGCACGTGAAGTGGCAACATCTTCAGTTGAATTTATATGGGATGAAAAGTGTTAGAGTACACACCGAAGTATACCGAATGTTCTTTAATTAATGTTGGGTAGAATAAAGTGAAGTGATTGCCTGGAAGAGAAATCTATTTTACTAATTTCCAATGAGCGCAGAAAGAAAACTACGCAGTTTCCGACCTTTTGAGAGGTGTCTTTGGCTTGGTTAGATAACCATGAAAAAAATACAAACAAACAATGGAGTTTCGATTTTGACTGGAAAATGTAAATATTTGATAATGTTAATAATATTCTCGTAGCTGAAGTCATGACTATATTACCATTCTCAGTGCGTCACTGTTTAAGACAGTTGACGTCATGAACGAAGCGGAAAATGCTTCAGTTTTTACGTGTGACATTTCAGAACCTACAATTTTTTCTGCTCTAGGGTCCCATTTTCCACCCTCTGAACAGCAGCATTTTTACCACGGCAGGCCGCTAGTTTCTTCTAAATCTCGTTCTTCCCGCTCAGTTGCTTTGATAGGCCGCGATGTTAAATTATTCATTTTAGTTTCACAAGGGTGGCGGCGTAAATATTTTACGAGGGGTCATGATTCGCACGCTATCCTCCCTTCCACTTACTACTTTTGTTGATGACGTTTCTTGTAAGGACGAAGACGGGCAATATTAAGAATGCGCGGATACTTCGAGTGCAAGAGCAATCGAGTACTGTAAGTAAGTACAAGGAAAATTGTAAAGGAGAATGTGAAATGTAAATTAAATTATTCACGTCAGAGTAAATGGATGCCAGTTGTGCGGTTAAGTGTTAATTTTCAAATTTTTGGTTTAATTAGATTTTGAAGGTGTCATGGAGATGAAATACCATTTATTTCAAATCCAGATGGGCAACTTCGAGTAATATCAAATGGAAATAATCCACAGGATGATAACATCCCAAGTATTAATACTACTTCTTAGAGCACTGAATGTTTTTATATTTTTAATATCTCGGTTTCGTGAAATTCTAATTTTGGGAAAGGCTTCGGGATAGGGCAGAGAGGGGGGCAATTGTGGGGTAAGCACTTATTGTGTACATGGTCATCGAGGACCGCCAATGAACTATCTTAACATCGCAGAACTGTCCTCGGCTTCATATTGCGCCATTAAGATCTCAGTTGATGAGCACCAGATAGCGAGACAACTTCGTGTGAGACAGCAACTCCTGCGACTTCGTCAGAGGTTCTGCAAGCATTATTGACATGCTTGCATCGTTTCTTACAGACTCCTCGGCTCCTCATCATAATAATTTCCTTCCCTCTTTCCAATCGAAAACAAATTAAATTTAATCAACACACAATTTAGTTGCCCACTACTGACATCTTATGGATGGGCTATCCAACAATGTCACTTACAACTACAATTAAATCTTTTGAAATATTGCATTGTCGAACAAAAAATAAATAAAAGTAAAAAAGAGCTTTAGTCGACGTGTATAACAGCGTATCCATGGTATATTTGTGACAGCGGCGATTTCTCAGTTACACCGCGTATACCGCTGGTACACCTGGTAATTCGAATGTATAAGAAATATATAAGTTTGGTCATACTCTAACAAGTTATTGAGATTTTGAAAGCTTTAAAACAGATGCGAAAATATAACTCTGTTCTGCTCCCGAGAACCAGTCAGTCTTCTGCATTTGTAAGTGCTATGAAGTGCGTTAGAGTGAGAAGTTTCAAACAGTTCGTAATGCTGTCCAGAGAATTCGCTAGCGCAGGCGAAGACCACTGCATGCCAGCCGCGATAACCTTGGGCTCATCATGTTTCAAGGGCGGGGTGAGGGGACGAGGCGCTTCTGGACGATCGGTAGGCACCGCAAAATATTGCGGTGAACAGTCCTTTTCCGCTCGTTCGTAAGTTACGTTTCTCTCAATTTTTTGTGAAAATGGAGTGTTAACGACCCAGGGGTTAGTGGTTTCTGTAATTGTCTTATAGAACAATTATTAAGGACTGAATTTCATATATTGGGATTTCAGAAAAGCTCAAAATAAAAGACAACGTTAGAGGTAGCTTTCATAAAGTGCGGTATACTAGACACAATGTTCAGAATTCGCCACTGATTTGTAAGGAGTTTCATGGATAAAAGCGCAAGTCTCGCAAAGAGGAACGTGGCCGCCGTAAGCTGACCGTTAGAAAGATTTCCCAAGGATGACTTTGATTTGATTTATTTAGTCAAAAAACAGTAAAAACTCTCTTTGACTAAGGGGGAGAATCAGCATCAGCTTCAGCATTAGCTTTCAAGAACGCACTTCCGTATGATAGTGGTTACAATATGTCGCCGTTGGCATCTGTTAGGGGTGCATTTATGTCGCCATTTTCTCCAGCTTCCCTGATGCCGCATTACATTATTTCTTGACTGCAGCGGTCCAATGAACAGCGAGGTTAAGTGAACAGTCGGATCGCCAGGCATGATCCTCATTGAAAATGTCTGGGATGTGTTCTAATTGGAGCTCCGTCAGAAAATATTAAAGAGTGAAGGGCTGACTCTAGATTCTATTGGCTGAGTAGAGCGGGCTTGGGTATCTCACAGAACACTATTCGAGCGTTATTTGATTCAACGCCTCGACAAGTTCGACGACTTCGACATTACCCTAAATGTCGAAGGTAGCCAGGTACCAAATGCTATATTGAATCATTCTGTTCTTAAGATCAGTGAACTTGAATAATGTACTCAGTATTAGTCAATGAACAACTACTGATAGAATCTAAATTGTAATTCAAATCCTTTGAAGTGTTATGATTTTTATAAACGATAGTGTACTTGTCTTAACCAAGTCTTAAACATGAAGCCAGGGAATGGTGGTGTTGTGAGTGCAGGTGTCTTTGATAGTTCAATTGTGTGTAATGCTCTTAAATATTCAACCATGGTAAGCCCCGAGGAGGGAATAATAAAGTTCCGAAACGTTGGCGAACTGGGCGTTTGATTAACTATTCCCAGAATTAACAGTGAGGTCGTGAATTCAAGAAGTATGATAGTGTGTTCGTACGCCAATAGGAGGCACAGGTAGCTAAGAAATATTCGTACTTTGTAACTCAGTAAATTAATGAAGCATATTATTTTCATTATATTTATTCGGTGGTATTATGAAGAAAAATGTAGTGGAGCAACTCAATCGCCGTCGACTTGATGCTAGAAGGAGTCTAATATGCATGTGATATTTGACGTGAAACGACCACCTTTGCAGAGGAGGGTAGAGGTGTTATCGAAACGTGAAGCTCTGACGAGCTGGATTTACTTCGTCTCAATGGGCCTTGGTCAGGGACGCGGTATGAGATCAAGAATCATAAATTGGTACGTTACGCTGGTTTAGAAGATAATGTATTGTGTTTTAACTCGACCATTTTCTTTAAATTTTTAACTAATTATTTTTTTGTAGGAAGATGGAAGTCCCGACACAAGCTGTATCGGGGACGCAAGGGTTTGTAGACGGAGGCCTGATGCAGCCATGAGTCACAGGCGACGGTGCTGTCGAGGAAAGGGGCCGTGAAACCTCGTGGGAAGAGTCGTCAGGAGGTCGCTCGAGGGCAACGAGGGGAGGAATGCAAAAGCCGCTTCGCAGAGAAGAGAAACGAGGGGGTTGAGGTTTGTGTTGTGGTGAATACAACTTCGAGCGCAAAGTAGAGGAAGCTACAATGATGTAAGATTGTGCGAGGGATGGACGATATAAAATTAGAGTTGAAGAGAAGAGCGGACGGGTGGGAGCGATGCCGATTAGAAGACGGTTGGGAGTAGGTTGCAAGTGGTTTATGAGGCAATTGCGAATGGGTAGCAAATGCGAAAGAGGCAGAAGTAAACCGGGGCAAGGTGGTTGAAAGTAAACGACGCCCCACTGCGACTGTAAGCGCGGCATCATCAGTGAGAGTAGTGGCGGGGGCGGTGCGTGGCGAGGGCGTGGTGGGGCGAGGGCGGTGCGGTGCAGGGAGAGGACGGTAAAGGGGGGGGTTGCAGCGCGGCGTCACGCTTGGCCCGCGCGTGCCTCCCGTAATGTTCGCTTATCTTGAAGGGGGAGTGAAGGCCGTGTGCCGCCGCAACCGTTGCCTCGCCGAGATGTTTCTGTTGTTTTGGCACCTGCCTCGCCTGCCCATTGCGTGCGCGTCCAACACCCCCACCCAAGGGGCGTGGCGCTTTGCCCTGTGTTCGCGCTGTTGGAGGTGTCACCACATAAACGTGAATTAGTGATGCACGGAGAAACGCGTGTTCCACAGGGCAGGATATGTCACGATTGACAATGTCATTCATGATTATATTGTTCGACAAGTTGTAGCAGTTACATGTTTTCTGTATTGCAACGTGACCTTGTGCATTTCTACAGTACTGTTAATTTTAATTAATATAACCCTCAATAAATCGAGATTCCTCGTCTATTAGGAAAAACTGGTAAGTAGGTTGTGGATTAAGGTTAAAATCACATCAATGTGTAATGAAGTTTAGAAATTGCAAAACAGACATGAATGACAAATAATGACAAATTTGTTGGGGTGAGCTCAATATATGAATTTATAATGATTCATCTTTTAGTGCCATACACTCATTAGTGCGTAGGCTAGCACATCGATGCCAGTTAATTTATAATTGAAGACGAAATAAAAAAGGATGTAAGTGCCAGTTTTGTTAAATTTACGTTTTTGCCAAAATAATAATGAATGAATCAAACCCCATAACAAAAAGAAGAAGCAAAAACATTTCTTGATAGTGTTATGGGATAATTATAAATGGGAGGAGTTGTATGTGCCAATAGATTTAACGTATATAAAAATCATTTTTCTCAAAAGTAAGAAAATGGCACTTACCTCCTTTTTTATTTCAAGTTTTCAATTATTTGAATTGCACCAATGCCACCTTATCTCTTGTCCATGTTGCGGGCTCTAATATTAAATGACTGAATTATTTCAAATTCAGTCAACCTTCACACTGCTCGTTGTGTTTATTCCGCGAATGTTCATTCCCGCCTGAGATACGGCATACAATTTTGGGGAAATAAATTTTCAAGCTCCTAGACTTTTAGATTTCAAAAAAGAATTGTACGAATAATAAGCAAATCCCACCCACGTGATTCTTGTAAGCCTCTCTTTATTAATCAAGGAATTTTAACATTACGTTGCCTGTTGGTAAATATGAAATATATTTTCGTCAAACGCCCATGTCTAAAACTATAACACTCAATGTAGTAATCATATTCATCAGATGACAGTATCAACAGCTCACTTAAAAAAATTGACATACAATGCATGTAAGTTAATTTACAATACTTTGCCAAATGACATTAAACGATTAAATTCGATAGAAAAGTTTAAATCCCAAGTAAAATCGTTTTTGCTGCGTAACTGTTTCTATACAATTAGAAACTACACTGAGCATCAAAAGGAAAGTAACATTAATTTTAACAGTGATATTTAATGTATTATTAATTTATATAATGATCCCCATCTAGATCAGGTTTTTCGTCCAATTTCCCTGATCCTTTGAGCAAATGCTGAGCTTGCCCCTTGTTTTGCTTCTGGACATACATGTAACTTCATTATTTGTGCACGCCTTCTAGAATTCAAAGGGAAAAATAGTTATTCAAATTATCGTTTCCAAGTTGTCGCGGCAGGAAGTATTATTCCTTCATGAAGTACATGATGAGGGATAAGAGCCCAAATTTATAGCTGATTTACCCTTGAAAATAGATTTTGTTAAATCGGAGCGCATATTTTTGTTAACAATCTTTGCCAAAAAGCGCTCATTTCTTTCTGTATTCAAAATTCAAGCAGTATATGTCTTAATGTAGGGATTACAGAATTTTTAAAACGTGCACAGATTTCACTTCTCCCTGGAGCACGTCACACACAGTTTTTAACTATTTTTGACGTAAAATAAAAAAAAGTTGTGTAATATTAAGTACTGAATCACATTTCTGAGAAATATTTGAAGCGTTCCGTAGTTCAATCGGAGCATAGGATTATCCCCTTAAAGTAGAACTTCACCTCAATTCCTCCTATTCCAGCAAACTCGAATTCCAGTTAACATTTTTCTTCACAATTCCCTGGTCTGGATATAAAAGTGCAGAAGCGTGAAGAAACGTGTCGTAAAAATAAACATAACTTCTAATCTAAGGAAGCAGAAACGCATGGGAGAACTTGTTTCTGGGAAAGGTGACAGTAAAATGGCTAGCCTTTCTTTGCCAAAGAAAATACAAGGATTTCCGAGGAAGAGAGAACAATGCTGAAAACTTAATTTACTTCGAGCAACCCTATAGATCCAGGGTTGATTTTTTTGGCTTTTTATGCTCTCACAAGAAAAGAAACAGATGAAATTAATCTCGTATATTGCGATAAGCTTTCTAAAATGTTTGGCCGTTGGTTGAAATCACACACTCGATAGGATCTTTTGCTAAAAGCGGAGCAGAGTTCTCTTTTTGAATATTGGTTCAGGATTTGCAGATAATAACAAAAACTTAAGAATAATATCTAGAAGCTGCACTTTCACCCCTTTTATAAACTTTTCCTTGGAATATTCATTGATCTTTGAATGCTGGTCTTGTCACTCCTTAATTCTACATTTAAAATGACAACTGCAGTTTTTAAGTCACGACACCTATCGAGAATACATGTAGGAGAACTATCCTGAAGGCGGCGCCATGTGGAACGAATATTTTGCCTAATACTGAGTAAATGCTCGTCGAATCTCAAATAGTGTGGGGAGAGAGACGCGTATTTGGCAAACGTTGAATTTGAATGCCTGCCTTTTCCCTTTTTGTGACGTTATTTCTGAACGTATCAAAGGAAATAATTATTGACCTTGCTGTGCATTCATCCTACAGGGTAAAGTGCACTTACACTTTTCAGTTGTTTGTCAATTAACAAGAACTCGGTAACACTTCCGTTCCAAAACGTTTGTTAATCCCGTACTCTTGGCGCCGCCTTTACACCAAAGAATTATCGCTAATTCTTTTTCCACATATGCGATTTAGTTGCGGTCCGTGGAAGAGTTTCCAGGTTTTTGTCGTTATTTGGCTCTCGCAGTTGCTCCTCATGTTCCCTGATATTTCCGATCGCACTGGCGTTGGCAGAATATGAGAAAACAAAGTTGACGCGTATAACTTTCGATTTAAACGAAAACTATTTAATCTGGAAATGCGTATTTCATTGCTTCATTTGTGCACGTGGTGGCCACAGTGAGTGTGGAGGTAAGGGAGGAGGGGTGAGGGAGGAAGAAGTCGCTTCGAGTTCATCAAGTGCCCATGAGTGAATGGAACCACATTACGAAGCCGATGATTATTTGTCTGCTGTCAGATTCCTCTTGTCGCGATGATATAAAAATAAAGTTAATTAAAAATTCATTTATTTAACGGGAAGTTGATAGAACTGTAAATGTATATTCTATGGATGTGGCAAAAGGAGTAATTAATTGTAACTCCAATTATATTACTGATGTCTCTTTATAGTTTTCCTGAATAATTAATTTTAAAAAAACTTCAAAATGTTTGAAACAGGTTCGCAAGAGTATGAAGTTCTGATAAATTTCTTCAAATAATTACTAAGTTGAAATGAAATACTTATAATTTTTATTTCCGAACAATTGGTTCTTCTACTACAGTCTTGAAACCATAATAAAAAAATGTTCACTCAAAACTCCAATTTCGATTTACTTTGTCAAGGAAATCACAATTAAACTATTTTTAAAAATAATAATATAGACTAATATAGAACCTAATACTGAAGGTTCCGGTATGAACAAATTTGAAAGGCCTTTAAGCTAGGAAAATGAAAATTTGCTGTTTCATAAATTAAGTTAATCAGCGTTAAAGATTGCTTCATATGAAGTAGAAAAAAGTACGGCCTGAACCGATACACACTCTGCAGGTTAGTTAATAATAAGGCAGCCATGTCCTACACGGGTTTCTCGGCGGTATAAGAATACGTATGATTCAAGTGTATCAAGAGAAATGAAGAACCTCTGGGAGCAGCAACACATTTCGTGATTGATACACAATTATGCTGGATTGAAGTTCCCAGCCTTACGTTTAGGTGGCCGATGTGAAAGGCAGAGTTATTTCTTACCCAGTGGCGCCGATGGCGTGCGCAGCCAAATTTTACTAGTAGGTAAATAACACGTATACTAGGAGAATGAATGTTCAGTGATTCAATTAATAAAAACATTTGATTGCATGTTGAGCCATTTACAGGATTGCCAGATGGTTTCCCAAATGTGTTTAGGAAACAATTCCCCAAATTGCCAGGTTAAAAAGGCGTAAAACAGGAATCGAACGTATTTACAGAAATTAAATGTTTTATTATGTAATGCTAAGAGACCCCTTCCAAACTTTTCAGGGGGCCAACAACTCCCCCCCCCCGACCATTCTGCACACGTATATGAATGAATGATACAAGGGAGACACTTAATGGTTCGCTTTCCTTTTGGGTCAGGCTGAAGTTGTCAGATACACCCTCTGCAAGTTTCTAAATGGCCCGTCAAAATGTTCCGTGAATAATTCTATAATTGAACTTAAAACTTGGAATGAATGGGTATTAATCACATTGGTTTAATAGTGAACTTGACCAGCGAGCAGAGAATGCTAGCCGTTATTTGGAAGTGTGGAACAAATGAATGGGAACAGAGCAAGTCTTGTTATGAGAAATAGTAAACAGTAATGAAAACAGACATACCAAACTGGAATCAGCAGGAAATATGTTATTCGAAACAAACTTTGAATGGAATGACCAGATGCGGATCCCCGTTGCACAGAGTGGCAGGCGAGAACACTAGCGACTGTGCATCTGACCGCTCTATATTCTTCCTTCCTTCCTGGAAATTTTGATTAATCCTAAACGAGAAGTGCCAGTAGGCTAGGAGGAGAATCAAATAGAGTAGTAAAGGATTCAACATCGCTCGGCGGTACTCAGCCACTGGAAAGTCGTTAGTGGCTGCCGCTCACGCTATCAGAACCTGCTTACGCTGGCAAATTCTCGGAAGTGCATCGCTCCTAGGGGAGATTAATATTCCCCTTCAGTAATCAGGTTGCGATCAATATGTCCCATACGACTGTTATGCTTTTCGTACTCTGTTATATTTCCCAGAAGCGCTGTGAAGACCTATCGTTAGGATCATGCGATCATTTACGTAAGCTTTTGTCGGTCTACTTCGGGGGTTTTCAACCGTGGAGTCGCGATAAAGTGTGTCGCAAATGCCACGCAGGGTCAGCGAAAAATTAACTGAATTATTAATCTATGTTACTAACTTTTAATGCACTCAGAAATTGAAAGAAAACAACACAACCCCCGCCTTTTGAGAGGTACCTTCGGTTTTATTATATACTAAAAAATTCATAAAAAAATCTACATTACTAATTCCCATTGCACTCAGACATTGAAACGAAACCATGCAGAATCCGACTTTTTGAGAGTTGTGTACGGTTTGTTTGGTAACCAGAAACTCGAAAAAATCTATATATTTCTTATTTTCAATGTGGGCAGAAAGTGAAAGAAAACGCTGCAACCTTCGGCAATGCAAGAGATAACGCTAAGGTTTCGTTACATTACCAAAAACGCGAAAAAAAATGAAAATAATGAAACTGTTTCGATTTTGACTGAAAAATGCAAATATTTGATTGCGATATTTCGCCTATTATCATACTGCCGGTACCGACTGAATTTTCATAATCAGCGCGTCACCAATTACCATACGTCTATTGTCATGTGATAGGAAGTCTCCAAGTAAGGGGCCGCTCGCCATTATATATTTTCGTCTCATTATGGAACAGAAACTTTTTAATATTCTTTCTTTGTACAAAACTGTTGTACCGTATACATACTTTAGCATGTTATTGCAGTGTGTTTTTTAAAATATTTAATTTATTTCTGTGTTAATTTGGTGTACAATAAATGTTTGCAATTTCATATGATGTAAACGTGTAAGTCAAATTTTGACCCTGCTGTAACAGGAGGCCTTTACCCTTAAAGGGATTTTGCAGGCTCAATAAATAAATAAATGAATAAATGTTTGCTGTTATTGATTGAAATAATTTATTCTGAACAGAAAGATATTCATAATCATTATTTATTTTTTTAATGAAAACATTGTCAAAGGATGTCTGCGGTACTTAATAGTTAAAATAAGATACTCTGATTTTCATTTCGAGCATTAATTAATTGAGAGCTGGAATAATTTTGTCCATTATGCTTTTTACGAGGGAAGTCCCACGTATCATATACTACGAATAACATTTGGCGCTAAACGCAGATGAAAAACCTAGGGATCAGGAGGCAGCGTGATTGCCGTCGCGATCGCCTTCACATCCAGAGCAGGGTACCACTTGCAAGACAGGATAACACGCCCACGCCATCCGCTGACAGAACGCCTTCGAAACGCTCCTTCCACTGAATATGTTTGTACAGATTGGAAATCAAAGTGGTAGCTGAGCTTACAAAAAGACGCTAGAAAGGCGCTTTGCGATTGTTTGTATATCGGACACTATGGCCGTCGAGATAATACTCTCTGACTGTACTTGGTGCGACAACCCGCGTACGGGCCATAGCCTGCCTACCAGCACCCTCTCGGTCTCGCGGCCATGGGTTAAGAGGGTACGTGTGGTTAGCGCGAAGACGTCCCCACGCCGTATTCTGGTCTTCTCAGCCTGAGAAGTGAGTTTTCTCATCGTCACACAGCAACATATACTGGGACATTGCAAGGAAAATGCACATAATAATGTTGCCCAACTAGGAATCGAACCCGGGGTCTCGTCAGGGAAAGCGAGGTCCCTGCCCAAGAAGCTAAACCGCGAGTGCACGCGAGATAATACTATTTCGTATGTATTATGTGTGGGAAGAAGAACCAGTGCAGAACACTGAAAGCTTTGTGAAAAATATCGTTCAGGAAATCTCGAGTTGCTAATCTCGCTTTCCCCCACGTACTACAAATACTTTTTTGCGCTGAATGCAGATGAGCGGCGTAGGGGATCAGGAAGCAGAGCTGCCTCCGCCGCCTCCCAGCGCTGCCTGGTGCGTGCGTCGCCTTCGAATTCGGGGATGGGGCCAGGGCGGTGGGGGGCCGGGGGCTATTGATCAGGGCTTCGTTACCACCTCCTTCGCCGCCGCCGCGAGCTGGCGAGCAAGTAGCGCGTTGAGCGATCGAAGCGCAATTGAGATTCTGCGGCTGCCGCCTCCGTCGCCGGAGATTCTGGCTGGTCGTTTTGCCCTTAACACTACTAAGAGCGGGAGTCTGCCCATCACGATTCGAGGGAGGCCAATGAGATACGGAACGTTGCAGACCTGGTCCTGACCATATTCTCAAAAGAGTCGCTTTGTGCCCTTTAGACGTCAGTTGGTGAGCAACAGATTTTGGGACAGCTTTGAAGTCGTGTGAGACAAACGTTTAGTGACTTCAACGAAGATCTTGCAAGCTTTGTTCTGCAAACCGTTTAGCGACTTTTATGCGTTTGATGATTCCAAGATGCAAGACAGCCGTGGTTGTTTGGGAATCATGGAGAAGTAGTTTGGAAAACATCGTAAAACTGTCGGAGGTATTTTATTTTGAGGTCGCTGTTTTGGGCAAATTTACGTGTGTGGTGACGGTATAATATTAGCAATAGTACTGTCGCGAGCCAGGTCAGGAAAACCAAAATTTGATAATAAAATAAGACTTCATTCTTCTGCTCGCGTGTTCACTTCATGTGGTCATCTCCCCATGAAATGAAAGTAGTTGTTGGTTCTAAAGCGTTGTATCTACCGTCCAAAAACATTCCCAATACATCTACAGGGCGACTATTTTATTAGTGTGCCGCGATCGTGGAAAATTCTGCTCGGCCGACGGACACTCAATAGGCGGGGAACGGTGCGCTGAACTCCCCGGCAACGCTGCTCAAGGTATGCCTGCGAAAGGCATGCTGTTCCCTCTTGTTGAATAGTCTGTTTGGGATGGCTCGCTCGAATTTCTCTCTCAAACAGAAAGAGTATGTGTATGACACATACGTAAAATGTTTCAAATCGTTATGTGCATCGTATTCTGGAGCCTTTCTTCCAAATGTTGACAAATGAGTGTAATTATCGTCATTTTCAACAGGACTCCGCAACGGTACACTCTCCTTCAGTTTCCTTGAGGGTTTACATGCCGTTTATGGAGACAGAATTATCCACACGTGGTTTGTGCCTTGCCCGCTCTCCTGATCTGACTCCGTGCGATGATTTGAGGATTCCTGAAAGAGCGCATGTACGCGACAAACCCCCACACGGAAGAATTTCGCCACAATATGCAGGTACAGATCTCTGCAATACCACAGAACATTCTTTACCGAGTGAAGCAGAACTTGTTTAGATGTCAAGACCATGCATGCATGCATGTCAAGATCGTGCATCAGAGCCAATGATGAGTAGTTCCAGCATGTAGTATAACACGAGTACAATTTAAACTTTCCAATAACGAAAAGCCATCTTCCCCCATCGGCAGTTGTACCGGCCGCCCTGTTTCGATTTCCCGGGCATCCATGGTCTCGTTCGTCGGGGTCAAATCCTTGCGCGATCGGCACATTTAAACTGCACTGTAAAAAATTTCGTCTACCATTCATTTCAAAGAAACATCAGGAATTTTTAATCTATTGATTTCTTGTGTTTCTTTTGAGACGACTTGGGGTTAGATAAGTAATTATCTTGGATAGAGTGAAGAATGGATTTGATACATTTTTCAGAAATTTCAAATACATTTTGCACTTCCTATATCGTACTTTGTATAATTTGCCTTACATCTCATTAAATTAATTTTATAAATTATATTGACACATGCTTGTCGAAGGAAAACTACGCACTCCTGGATTTTGAAAGGGCAGTCTAATTATCATCGCCAACTCGGCTACTGCGTGTGGTTTGGTTTGGTTTGGTTAGGTTTTTTCGTGTTTCCGGGCGCGTCAACTGCTTTGGTCATTAGTCCCGTTAGTGTACTGCATGTTTGTTTCTCGGGAGATGGCGGTGGTCTTCCCCAGCTGGATGGCGAGATCCGGCGCCGACCTACTGTCGGCTAGTGGGGTTTCCCCCTAACCAGGACTCTCCCACCAGCGGGGCACCCCCCCCAGTCGGGACTAGCTCTAAGCTCCCGACCGGTCTCCCGGAGTATGTGGTAGTGTAGTGCATGTTAGTGTAAGGGGAGAGGATAGGACAAGGAAGAGGAAGGACAGATCGCGCGCGGTCCGTGGCCCGTTTCGTAGGGTTCTGCTCCGGCATTCGCCTGGTGTTGATCGGAGAAATTACGGAAAACTACCGATCAGAGCAGCCGGCCGCTAGAATTCTCCTCCAGGCAGCGACTGAATTCGACCTAGCTGAAAAGCTAGTGGCGAAAATCCTGCCGCCGTCAGGACTCGAACCTAGGACCTCCCGGTCAGAGGCGCTGCAGTGACATCAGTTGATGCAGTGAGCTCCCGCTCCTGGTGCTACTGCGTGTGTAAGCACATGCCATTTACCTTTGCCCTCCATGTCTTCCGTATTCTCTCTGCCCTGCGCCGCTCTGCTGCCGGCTCCGGGCAAGTCGTTCGCCATCGGTAAGCAGACACCGCACGCGCGCGGTGCGCTGGTGGGGAGTCTCCCTCATCCTTTCAGCTTGGTTGCGACGCATTCGGAGATGCGGAAGGTAGGAAAACGACCTCGCAGGCCTCATTAACGACTTCTGGAGAAAGCAGACACAGTACAGGCAGTTTTCGAAATTAAATGAATTAGTGGAGGGACGGTTCATATAGTACTACTGGTTGAGGGTTGCGGCCGCGGTGATGGTTGCGGGTTGCATCTGTTGGTTGGTGATGGTTGAGGGTTGCGGTTGTGGATATGTCTGTTTAATGGTGGCGGTTGATGATTGGGGTTGCGCTTGAGGATTGCGGTTGTAGTGGAGAGACGGTGTTGTAAATGCATTTTTTTATTTCATATGTGAAGACTCTGTTTTGTCAGAGGTGGAGATTGAATGAATTGTGATCGTGGAATGAGAGGAAGGGGAAACTACAGAATCGCCCAAAATTGCCGGGAAGCTACTTTCTCTACCACACAAAAGGTTTAGTGAAGGGTTAATTCTTTAAAGGGTATTTATAGTTTCATTCTTTCTTTTTGTTTAAGAAATTGATTGTGTGCATGCCCAGGTTAAATGGACATTTGTATCAGCTAGCGGCCCGTCAACATTCATTTCGAACTCTTAATTCCTAAGGTCAAGGCGCATTAAACGCCGTTCAGCAGTAAAATAATAAGTGAAAGATTGCTTCAAGATACGCATTTCGCAATTTACCACTCACGACAATCATGACTGGCGTAGAATTTTAATCAGCAACAGAAGTCCTGCGCAGATTCTCCCTTGGACTACTCAGAACTTACACACCTATCAACCACCGTTCACTGCAAAATTGTTCTTTATTTTAATTTAACAACTGAAAAACAACAGTGTAATAATAAATGGATTGTAATCGAACACATTTAGTGTGTTTTTTTTATTTTTAGAAAATATATATGAAGAACCGACGGATGGAGTATCATTACTATTATGAGATTTAGAGAGATTTATGTATAAAAGGGCCGTTTTGACAGCCAGTGCTGGCAACATAACTCAAGTTTCTGTAGTCGTTGTCCTGGAACCGGTGACTCTCCTTCCTCCATTCGTTCGTTTGCAGTTGGCTAACTTGTAAATAGCTTCGACGCTTCCTTTTGTGATGTCCTCGTACGACAAAAATATAGTGCGCTACGAGAAATAATGGTAATTAGGAAGTGCAGTGCTTTGTGCTTTTCTGTAAAAATTCTTTTTTAATAAACGTTACATTGAATTTAATTTGTGTGTGATAAGTATTATGTTTATTTTAAGAGTGTTGCATGTGAGATGCATTCCAGTTCACGTGTTTCCGGCGACTGTGCTCGAAGGTGGCGAGCTGTATTTACATTCGTACGAGTTTTCTTGTACTGAATATGAGAGCATGTGAAGATTTTTCCACATACGTAATTAAATTTCAATATTTTTCGGACTCGCCTGTAAATGCCTTTGCCTTAGTGAAACTCTTAGACTTCCGCATAGTGATGTCTTCATGGGAGCCATAAGCAAACAGAATTTTGAAAATGTGCACACAACTCACTTTTCCCCATAGCACGTCATACGCAGTTTTAACTGTTTTTTTGACGTAAAATAAATAAATAAATAAATAAATAAATAAATAAATAAATAAAATAAATAAATAAATAAATAAATAAATAAATAAATAAATAAATAAATAAATAAATAAATAAAAAATAAATAAAAAATAAATAAAAAATAAATAAAAAATAAATAAAAAATAAATAAAAAATAAATAAATAAATAAATAAATAAATAAATAAATAAATAAATAAATATGCAAACACTTTACGAATAGGCGTGGCTGAACACCTGCCAAGGCGGAGGGATACTTCTCTGAATTACATGTGATGTTCACTTGTTCAGCGAATCGCCATTTTGGCTCATTCTTAGGCGGATTGTTGTACTACCTTCGAATTACATGTCGGAAACTGTAATCAAACTTCTTACTCCTTAATATTTAACAAAAGACACTTTCAAGAACAAATGATACAACTGTTTGGTTGAAGGAAACCTTTATCTCTTTTCTAACGATCGATATTTTGCTGGAATTTATGGCCGCCGTCTTCTCAATTATATTTTTTAATGTTCTTTGTTCACCACCTGTTGTTTACCATTTGTTTTATTGTTTTCAAAACGTATTTTTTTATTCCTATAGAGTCTTATTAGGAGATCTGGCGTGTTTAGACAGATACTAGTGTATGTAGCGTGGGATTGTCTGCATCGTGAAGTTTCTCGTGATGTATCTACATCTTTTCATGGGAAAATTTAAGATTTGAGGTTGGTATCCCCGCATGATCTCCTTTATTTTGTTATTCCCAACATGTGTGCAGTTACTCTAGGGGCCCGAGTGCGTCAAATCTTAAATTCTGATCACTTCATTTGTCAGTAATAATAGGAACTTCAGTTTCCAGTTCTTTCCATCCCACATTCTCTATACTTCATTAACAACTTTGTCTTATACTTACCGAAGATATTTGCCGTTAGGCAACCAGTTATTAAACGAAAGTGCGAGAACAGAGTATTGTAATGAATAATATTGCATAATTATTGTTAATGATATTAATAATTAAATAAATATAAATCAAAAAGGAGATAATAAAATGAAATAATGTAAAATTATTTGATGAAAACGTTCAATTTTCCTTCCCTCCTCAAAGATGTATTTCTGTAATGATAATAATCCCGTCATCCAAGTTGATTGGGAAATACCTAGAAGAAAAAATTGTAAAAGAATGAACATGGGAGGTGGTGAAAATTCTGAAAATGTTGAGGCGAGTACAGGGTGTATTTTCCAAATAGATCGGTAGTTGATGACGTGACTAGAGGACTCATTTGCCAGTATTATTTTGGTGGAGCGGCTAGTCAGTGGAGATTCCAGTTGAAATTCAAGGAGGAGGAGTTGATTTAACAATTTCCGTTGGAGGAATTGATTTAACAACCCACACTCTCGCAACGGGCGGAGAACTTTCCCTTGTCTATCGCAGCTGTTATTTCATGGAAGGGTCTGCAAACAAAGAAAAAGTATAATTCGATGTGCTGTTCTTTATAACTGCCGTCGTCATATGAAGAAAAACTCGAAGTAAATACAAAATATCTAAAAAGCAAAAACAAAAAACGTTACAAACGTTTAGCGCATGTTGGAAGGTCGAATATCATCTTATGCCAATGAATATGTGTGAAAGTTCGTATATGCAAGTTTCAAGTGTCATCTGCCCCTGATTTGTAGGCAACCCATCATGCATTCTTTCGGAGATGCACGAAATCTCTTTGACTTCTTCAGAACGTGACCTGCCAACAACACGTGATGGTTACCTATAGTCAGGATCGAATGTCACATATGTAACTTCACTCCATATGATTTGCCACCACATGCTCATTGGCAAAAGGTGATGATCTTCAAACCCCACACGCCTTAGAAGCTTGCATCATTTAATCTGAGATATCTTAATATACGCCATATATTTCGTTCTTGCGTGGTATTGGCATAAAAAGCGTTCTGCATCCTTTTGGTGATGGTTGTTTACCAGTCAGGACCGAATGTCACATGTGTAACTTGGGTCTATGAAATTTGCCACCAAATGCTCATTGGCAGAAAGTGATGATCTTCGACCCCAACACGCCTACGAAGTTTGTAACATTTAATCTAAGACACCTGAATATACGTTGTTCTTGCTTGGAATTGGCATAAAACGCGTTCTGCACGCCTTCGGTGTCGTGTGCCTTTGTGCCGAGGCGGAGCGGCGTCCGGGGGAGGCGCGGATGGGACGCGCGGAAAGTCGCAGCTTTTTGTGTGACCGTCGCGCTGTCGCCTGCTCCTGCCCCGCCCCTCCTCCCCCTCCCCCTGGCAAAAGTTGGCCCAGCGCGAATGTGCGAGCGCGAAGTTGAGGCGCTCGTTTCCGCAGTTCGCCGCTTCGCCGCACGGCGCAGCGTTCTGAATATTTTGTGAGGGTTGGGGTTAAAGTACGTGTCCGTCGCCCGCTTTGTCTAACATGCGCGACCTGCCGTAGTGTTCTTTTGTAGAATAAGTTTCGTTGTCGCTGGTGTAGGAGTTAGCCGAATCGACGTTCTTGATCTGGATTTTATTTCACGCTTCTTTTTATAAGGTATTACAAAATACCGATTATCGACACTGCATAGAAGTCCTGCTTTTACGTAAAGTATAAATCGTTTCTCAGTGTCCTTTATTATAATTTTCATTCGATCGCATTGCTATAGTATCCAAAAATAGAAAAATGAGAAAAGAAGTTTCGCTAATTTTAAGATGGAATACAATTTTACTTTTTTCGTAGTTCTATTCTATTTTCAGAAATTAAATGAAAGTAAATAGAGATTAAAATTGTCCCAATTGCTGTTTCAATAAATACTATCAGACGTGTACGTAGTGCACTATGAGTACCTTGTTCAGAGGTATGACATGTTCCGCAATACATATGAGAGTTTTTGTGTGGTGTCCTTACGGGTCGATTAAAAACGCTTTTCCATTTGACATGTATAAAGAACTGCAGGGGAGAGGTGGGAACGAAAGTCATAAGCCACAATATTATGATTTTTGGAGTTTATTATACCACTATTCTCAATAAACAACCCATTCCTCATATACGTATCTATTTTCTCTTGATATTGTAGGATAACTGACTTTTTTTTAATTTATTTTTTTATCCTCTTCCATTGGTTAATAGAGGAGAAAATCTCAACGCCATCAAACATTAAACGCGTCGCATCTCAAAATTGCATTAACGTGGCTTATGATGATCAGAGATCCCTTCAATTACAGAAAAAGTTTCCGTAGGATATAAGAGCATCTTCAAAGGAGATCAAGGATCTCCGAGTCACAGTATCTCTGTGTCCCCACCGGCTCCATGGCGCGGGTCGTGATTTAGCTCCAGTGGATTCGCTCGAATGCGTCCCGGCGCACGATAGACGAGCGCGGAATTCGCCCGAGAACAAAGGCGCTCCCTGACTCTCTAATTGGGTTTTCCATTGTCGCGCGACGTCCGGGAAGAATACCATCGAGATTCGCTTAATTAAAGTTCTCTTCTCCTCCTCGCACGCGCTCGTGTTGTTCTCTGGAGGATGTTCCTGATTCGCAGTTTCCGCGCGGTATCGTGATGCTCCTCAACTGGGAATCTGCGAACGCTCGCACGCAGATTGGCTATCATTTTGTTCTGTTCACGAGTACTATATTCCTCCTATTTTGAATTTCATATATTCTTTTTTTGTACGTTCATTGGTGGATTAAGATGGTATTCTCATTTCCATAAAATTTCAATATTTTGTGTAATTTCTTATTGTTACTGTTCTTAAAAGATGGCGTCGTTATAATCGAAATCAACATACATAAAGTTCTGTAAACGCACGTTAAGGCTTTGCAGTTCGAAGTAAAAATAAGTCATAATTTTGCGAAAAGGCAAAAGCTCTTTTTATTTAAACCGAAATGAGCGAAAACGTTTTGAACCTAAAGATAATTCAATAAATCTTAAAATCAAAAGGGTATTAAGTATATCAAACGTGTATACTGGCTCCTCAAGGTTCCTGATTTTTTTTCCCGTTCTAAGAAAGGATTTATAATTTTCATAACATGGAGTGTAATGAAATTAAATAAGCAGTGTTTAATATTGTCTCTTTTCGTAGTTTCATATTTTCTAACGACTCTTTTTGTTTGAAAATATGTTATCAAAGAAATAAAACTTGTATATCAGTAAAAAGAAATGGATGAAAGAAACGACTTTTTATACATTATTAGTTTCATGCTTATCATATAATATATGGGAATTTCGATGGATGTATGAGAATTTGAATCCTTTTTTAAAATTTTATATTATTGTTTTATTTTTTTAGTACAAGGGTTAATTTCTCTAACACGATCCAAACTTGCGAGAAGTTTGCCGTTGAAATGCAGGTTGATTTAAACTTCTAACCAACTTTATTATCGAATTTTCCTGTGGGACTGCTTCTGATCTCTACCTCCTTTTGTTTTTGTTTTAATATCCAGGATTATAATGTTGGATTAACCAAAAACTTATTTGGAAATTCTGCCTGAAACTAATGCTTCTCCGAGCCGCAGTAGTCCCTATTACCATCACAATACCCGCTTAAATGCAAATGTCAGGGAGGTTATTGATTGGGGGTGCCCCAACTCCAGCATCTGAATGTTGAACTTGCCATCAATCCGGCTTCTCGCCTGAATCGCTTCGGCACGGCTGCTCGTGCTAATCAAATAGACAGGTGTGCTTGCGTGTTGACTGAGGTGCTATATGGTTGCTTCTGCGGAGAGCGATATTAACTCCAAAACATTGCGCGCCATATGTGATGCAATATGTTTGGTCTGCTCAAAAACACCCTCAGAACTTCATAGCGTTATGAAGCTTTTAGTTTTCGGGAAAGATGACATCAACACACAGAAGTGAAAATACTATTTTACAGCGATAGGTTACGATTGTAATTCAGAATTTACAAGGCAAGACTTGATTTTACACTGATTTGCATTGTGTAAACGATGCAACGATGCATTGTGTAAACGACGAAGTAATATATGCTTTACGTTTCAAAAATGTAATTTTGAAACGTAAAGAACTGGAAGGGACTGGTGTAGAACAATGGTGTCATTAAGTTATCACATCACGCTCAGTTATTCTTGCATTTTAAACTACGCAATTGCTTTCTTTCGTGAATTTAACTCTTTCTACTTAATGAATGCGAATTAATAAATCGGTATGCTGGTTTAAATACATTTACAGATGTAGCTACTGAAGTTTTAAATTCTGTTCTTGTTTCTCTTGAGGTTTCTCGTGTTACGTCTCAATAAGCTGTCAACGTTTAGCACTCCTAAAATTTACACTAAGAATGGAAACGATATGATTTATATTCGAACAAAACAAATATTGATAATATTTTAATGGTCAACTCCTTAAGACACTCCTTGTTAGGATAAGGAAATAATCCAATATTGCATTTTAACAAAAATGCTATTATAACTTTCAAAAATTAATTCAATTTTTTTTCTGTCAAAAAGTGAATTTTAATAGAGTTTTCTCAATGATATCAGATACTTGCATTCAAATCTACAGCTCAGTCCTTCTTTAACAAAGGTAAATGCGAAACACTGTCTATTGCCACCGTGAGATATCTGAAATATTTTATTATCCTTCATCATTCAAGTTGTCAGTTATTATTATTATTATTATTATTATTATTATTATTATTATTATTATTATTATTATTATTAACTATGCGTTATCCTTTTTTTCTGACACATTTCATCATCCCAGATCAAACTAAGCTTTATTCGTTGACAAGGAAACTAATCGATCTTCGTCGGCACAACTGGGCGTAAGTGACGTAGCTTTATATCAGTTTCTACGCGTTCTAGCCGTATATAGAGTGAACCAATGATTTTGATGGCTTGATAACTACACTGTTACATATTGATTGATGGGGTAATGGTGGAATCAGAGATAGGGGAAACGGGAGAACTCCTAGAAAACTTGCTTTGTGCACCCCGAATTCCACATAGATTGATCGAGCTTTGAACCCCACTACTTAGAGGACGAAGCCAAGCCGCCTGCCACTACACTAGCCACCGCAGGGGATTTGGCAGAGGCATTTCCGAACTCGTCGCATCGCCGCGTCGGACCGCGTGGTCCTGGAGCCTCTCGGCCACCCGCGGCGCGGCGGCGTGGCAGGGCGCACCCGCCCACTGACCGAAATAGCCGGAGGAAGCCCGCGTGGCGGGGCGCGGTGGGCGATGCGTGGCCGGCGGGGGGGGGGGGCGGGGGGGGGCGGGGGAGGTCGGGGCGGGGGAGGTCGGGGCGGGGGAGGGCGGGGCGGGGCGGGCGGGGCGGGGGGGGGGGTTGGTGGGGTGAGCGGGGGGGGGGGGGGGAAGCATGGGGCGGGGCGGGGCTTGGAGTTGCGGGACACGGTGAGGTGCGGCGGGGCGCTTTCGAGGAAGCCACGCGGAGGCGAACGCCCGCGCAACACAAACGCACAGTGCCTGCTGACGCCCACGGCGTGTGATTTTTACAGGATAACTCGCAAGGGGACCTCGTTTGAAGGTGATCAAAGCCACGGAGCTTTGACACTCATTGACTTTCCGTACAAATATCGCAAATTAAGAATTTTTTTCCAAAAAAAAGAAAAAAAGAAATCGGAAAGTGTTCGGAGATGAATTGGCTGGAGTTTGTCATTTGAAGATTAGAATCAGCCATTGAAGTTTTGTAGACACGCAGACCTTACGTTCAAGTCCCGGCGCGGTGGCGGATTCTCGATACCAACTAAGGAGTTGAATAATTCTCTTGTCTGGAGGACAATTCTGCATTCCTAGATCAACAGTCTTCGAAGTTTCCTTCCTTCAATTCAACGTCGATGCAGGAGTACCTTAAATAACCGCACGTAATTCTTTCCTTGTCGTGTCATGAACCGCACGTAATTCTTTCCTTGTCGTGTCCTCTTATTTCTGAAGGCCGTACATGCTAATCTACCAACCTCGATTGGTTCATCATCTATGAACTCTTAAAGGCTCGCTTCACTACCGGAAAGTGGATGTCAGGTGGAAGCTCAAATTATGCTACAAACAAAACATAGGAATAAAAAGATAGTTTTTTAGAAGGAAAGTAGATAGATTCGCTGACAAACGTTTCAGCAAAGTCATATGTGCATTGCAACTGATGAGCGCTGAGTTGCTCCAAGGCGCGGGCGCTGGGTGGCGAAGAGAAGTCGCGCCCCGAGAAACAAAGGCTGAGGGTTGGGGCGCGGTTGTGTTCACGGGCGCTGCGCCTGGGGAGAGCGGCTGGCGGAGGCAGAGGCTAGAGGGCGGGGCTGATTAGCTAAATGGAGGCGACACGCAGTTTACTCATCCGCCACCGCGCCACAGACGCAACGCCCTCCTCTACTTCATCTGTATCACTGTCTCCGCCCCCGCTCCCGCTCCACCCTCACTTAGTTTCGCAGCGCCATTCCCCCCCTTCCCTCCCCTTCCCTCTCACCTTTACCTTTATCCTCAGCCTTCCTCCCCTTCCTTCCTTAACCCTTCTCCCACTTTCACCCTAACCTTTACCCTCGTCTTCACCTTTACCTAGACCCCTCTTCACGCCCCATCTCATGCACTCTCCCTCGTCCGTTCCCTCGTCCGTTCCCTCGTCCGTTCCCTCGTCCGTTCCCTCGTCCGTTCCTCGCGTCCACTCCCTCGTCCACTCCCTCGTCCACTCCCTCGTCCACTCCCTCGTCCACTCCCTCGTTCACTCCCTCGTTCACTCCCTCGTTCACTCCCTCGTTCACTCCTCGTTCACTCCTCGTTCACTCCCTCGTCCACTCCCTCGTCCACTCCCTCGTCCGCTCCCTCGTCCACTCCCTCGTCCACTCCCTCGTCCACTCCCTCGTCCACTCCCGCGTCCACTCCCTCGTCCACTCCCGCGTCTCCCTCGTCTCCCTCGGCCACTCCCACGCCCACGCCCTAATCCCCGCCCTCGCCCCGCCCTCGCCCTCGCCTCGCCCGCCCCCCCTCGCCCCGCCCACGCCCTCGCCCTCGCCCTCGCCCTCGCCCTCGCCCTCGCCCTCGCCCTTGCCCTCGCCTTCGCCTTCGCAAACGACGTCCTCTCCCCCTCCCCGCTTTCTAGCGCCCACCCCCTCCTCCCAAACCTCATTCCCCCCCCCCCCGCCACGCGCTTTCACCCCGTCGCCCCGCGTCGCTCGTAGCCGCGCCGGTGGAAGGAAGCGCGCCAGAAATTGCGTTACGGCCGCTTATACACACGCCGGCGCGGCGCTTGTCCGCGCTGTAATCGGATACCTTCCCGCCCGCTGGATTAGTGGGTGGTAAATGGCGGCCGCCGGCGCTGCTAACAACGCCGCGCGCCCTTTGTGCATCGCCACAAAAGACACCGCGTGCCATGCACCACCGGCACAGCGCAGGTTTTGGCGATAGGGGCTAAAGGAGGCACGAAGGGGGCGAAGGAGGTTGGAGAGGGAGTAAGAAAGAGAGGAGACGGGGAAAGTAGAAAATAAAAGGGGATACAAGCGGAATGTGAAATGGAGAAAAATAATGGGTGGGGGAGTCAGTGGCATCATTTGTGTTTCTTTTGTACCTTAAAACCTACCTGTTTTGTCAAAACTTAACATTACAGTTTTACAGCAGAGAATCCGATTTCCCTCATTGGTTTTTATCTCATTAGAGGAGACCAGAGATGAAAGAGAAGCTTTTTTAATTAATGAACTAATAGTATGCTGTGAATGTAACTACGCCCCTCCTTCGCTTTTTGATGACGTGTGCTAGTTGATTAATACACTGGGCCATCTAGACCAATAAATTAACCTTTTCTATTATTTGTTCTCATTAATAAAACTGACTTAACAAAATTTGGAATTAATAATAATTGTTAACATTAATTTTTGAAATTGGTTGACAATATTTAAGGGTTACCCAGTACGATTACAGGGAATAAATACTTAAATATATTATTGGGAAAATTCATAAACAATGTTACAAATGATTTATTTCTACTGGGACACGACTTCGTGAAGCGTGAAATGTCCATCTTTTTTAGCTGGCATTATTTCATCTTTAAAAATTGCGCCTGATTGAATTAAAATTAGTAAATATTATTAAATGACACAAACAGATTCGTCCAACGAAATTTTACGGTCTTTTTATACATTTGGTGTGCAGTGGTATGGTGCACGTAATTTAAGAGTTTTCAAAACAGAATTACGCTTATGTAGCCAATGAATATATTATTAGTACGAATGTGTAATTATTCGGCTCAAATTAAGAGAGAATGAAAGATTACTAGTCATGTGAATAAACAGATAGTTGTTTTTTAAGTTTATTCAAAAATCTAAAATTCACAAACGGCTGTAGATAGATTACAAACCATGTCTGATTATCTCTGTTTGGTATCGAGGCACCGCACAATGTGGCGCATACATTCGCGCGTTTTAATCTCGCTGCGTAACGAGTCGAATATTATTTTGTCTTTTCATTCCGTGCCTCGTCAAAGGGAAATGAGGCATAAAAATTCCGATGCAGGAATAATGAAAGCAAAAACTTTACGGCGTCGCGTGGGTCGTGTGCAGCGCGGGCGCGGGCCAGCTGCCGTCCAAGCTCATTCGCTCCCTGCTCGCGACGGCGACAGTCGCTCGGCACGGCGTGGGAGGCGCTTCTCCGGATACTTCCCTGTCCGTGTAGTGTGCGTGCAAAGTCTCTCTCACTCTCGCTCACTCGTTTAATACTCTCTCACTCTCGCTCTCATTCTCACTCTTCTCTCTCTCTCACTCTTTTTTTTTCTCTCTCTCATTCTCACTTTTTTCTTTATCTCTCTCATTCTCACTCTTTCTCTTTCTCTCTCATTCTCACTCTTTTCTCTTTCTCTCCATTCTCACTCTTTTCTCTTTCTCTCTATTCTCACTCTTTTTCTCTTTCTCTCTCATTCTCACTCTTTTTCTCTTTCTCTCTCATTCTCACTCTTTTTCTCTTTTCTCTCTCATTCTCACTCTTTTTCTCTTTTCTCTCTCATTCTCACTCTTTTTCTCTCTCTTTCTCACTCATTCTTTTTCTCTCTCTTTCTCACTCTCATCCGTGGAGTGAGTATCCCACATTCGTACATACACCGGGAGTGGTATGATAACTGATCCAGGTGATATCTGATGTGATAACTGAGGTCACTGCAGTGCCTCTCACAGTGCACAGTCTCTGCAGTGCCTTTCATCTGCAGTGAGGTCACTGCAGATGTTCTAGGTTCGAGTCCCGACGGTGGCAGAATTTTCGACTCTTAGCTAGTTAGTAAGGACGAATTCTGCCACTGCCTGGAGGATGATTTAATCGGCCGGCTGCTCTGATCGGAAGTTTTCCGTGGTTTCTGCGATAAATATCAGGCGAAGGCATTACCCTAACAAACGGGCTACGATGTTTCCTTCCCATTTCTTGTCCCATCCTACCCCTGACTTACACATCCTTAGACTTAAATGCATTAAACTACCACACATGCCAGGAGACTGGCCGGGAGCTTAGAGCTTGTCCCGCTGGGGCGGTACTCCGCTGCTGAGAGGTAACTGGTTAATGAAATCCCTGCTAGCAGACGATAGGTCGTCGCCGGATCCCACCATTAAGCGAGGTAAGATGATCGCGGCCCGATTACAAAACATGCACTACACTTACGGGACTAATAACCTTATCAATTGACGCCCCCGGAATTACTAATGAACCAAAAAAGCTGAACTCGTGGCTCAATGCAAAGTCGCTAGCCTTTCACCACTGAGATCCGGTTTCGATTCCCGTCGAATCTCGTGTGAAATTTGTTCCAACAAAACGAGTTTGGCTGCTTCACAAGGGCTAGTACAACCCCTGTGAAGTGTCCTAAACCCTACCCCTATCCTTATTCCTTCCTAATTCTGGTCGCTGGGTGGTGACGCAGGAGCGCGTGGTGGGAGGCGCCTACGCGGAGATGCTACCTGGCGGTCCTCTTGACAACCGACTGCGACAAGACGCGACAGACATAATATTAACGGAGGATTACTAAAAAAAAATCGCTGTTAGTAATGGAGGATTACTCCGAGAAGCGCGAAGCGCTCAACGCCCCCCAAGGGGCTTGGAGACGCGTTGCGTCAACGTAGAGGCAACAAATTGAAAAAAAAAACCCAACCAACACCAACAACACAGGCCGGTTTCACCAACAGCCGAGTAAGGTTAAGAGTAGTTACTCGAGAGTAAGCATTACTCCACGATAGTTACTCTCGAGTAAAATATAAGCGTTTCACCACGCTTCTGGAGGGTTATGTTACTCTAGAGTACATACTCCCCAATTTACTCCGCGTACCCGCTGAACACGCAATTTTTCATACACAGTAGAGAGCGATTCAAGAGGCCGTGAACGAGAGTAACGCTGTGAACCATTGCGGACCAACGGGAACCTCTGGTTATTTCCTTTCATTTCAGTTATGGAGTTCTTTGCGTCTTCTTGGTCCGTCGTCTTGGTCATAGTTTTGTGTGGTGATTTGAGATAGCGTAGCTTATTTCTTAGTTTTTGTATCTTTATTTCTTAGTCTAGGGTTTCAAATGTATATTATTACGAACTAGTACGAAAATGTCTAGTTTTTCCAATGTTGTTAACCTCGCGCTTTTAAAAGAAATATTTGTTTGTGTTAATTTTTAAACTTTTATTCATCTTTCAACTATTAGTTATAGTTAAAACGTTGGGAAGGGATTCTGGAACTGAAGAACACGTACGCAGATGATCCTCTCCCCCATACGTCATATACAGTTTATTACTGTTTTTAACTAAATAAATAAGTACTTTTAGTTATTGTTTTTATTTTTCCTTTTCTTGTATAATATATATATATATATATATATATATATATATATATATATATATATTTCGTATCCATATAAGTGAAAAATAAATTTACAAAGTCCTCCACAGTTCATAATGTATCCGATGAGTTAACAATTTACTTCACAAATAAAATACGTACTTCAACTATTTAAATGACTTTTAACAGACATATCCTATTTTGATTTGGATTTGGATAATTGTATGGGGACTTACAATTCAGAAACAATAGTTTATGAAATGATTCTACTACTTGAATATATTTTTTATATTTATTTTTTAGTATGCAAATTATTCGTTTCTAAATCAGCTTCAATTCTTCAAAATAGAAGAGCTGATAATTTGGTCAAACATAACCTCGTGACCAAATGGTGACTCTCGATCGCCATAATTGGGAAACCAATCCATTCTCCCCTACACCTATCTTTGTCTTCGCATTACAGGATAATATTCCGAATCATCGCCGGAAGCATCTTCTAATACCATCATTCGCAATCGTCGAGCCATAACAACATGTCGGAGGTACACGCACGTTGAAAACTTAACTTACTTCGTATTTTACTCGACGGATCTTCGCCATGTAAAGTTACTCTCGAATTTACTCTGGTGTAAAGATGATTTTCTCCAGAGTAAACTCTTACTCTTCGTTTGGTGAAAAACGGCCCTTATCTCTGCAGTTGGTAGTCGGGGGTGCAGGAGGTCGCAAGACCTGAGGCTCTTGGAGTTGGAAACGTCCACCCGGATCTGAATTATTCGGCGGTACTCACGTCGACAGTGCCAAGGTGGGCGCAGTGAGAAGGCGGTGCTAATCTCCGTGTTGTCGGATTCGCCCGATGATCCACCAGTTGGGCCCCTTCCAGCCGACCTTTGGGCAGAATCGGGCGAGGGACTCGTTTCGACACACGCGTAAACGTTTGACGGGAAGCTGAATCCCCTTGTCAAGTTGCCTAGATTCCAGCGATACTCGCGACGATAGCTTAAAGGTGGAGGCAGTGAGGAGACTGATTGAGGACCTCGAGCCACCCGGGTATCGGTCCGGGCAGTTTCGTCGTGGCAATGTCCGATACTCGTGAGCAATTGCGTAGGGATTCGTTTCGGTGTATTGTGAGTGGCGCCGATGCTTGCCCGGACGGCTAGTAGCTCTGAGTTCGCAGAGTGGCTTAACTCGGGAGATACCCGTGATGGGTACTGCGTTCTGGCGGAATCCGGATTCCAGCTCGGTGTATTCGTGCGCCTGTGGAGGGTTCAGATGGAGACTAAACGCCCAAGTGCCCACCCTGGGAGGGATATCACACCCTGGTAGAATAAGATCGTGTAGTAAAGTAGGCTGCACAGTATACTCATATACGCTCCTGCCGTCTGTCACTCCCACGTCCTCTCACTCCCGCGCTCTCGCGCTCTCTCGCTCTCTCGGTCTCGCGCTCTCTCGGTCTCGCGCTCTCTCGGTCTCGCGCTCTCTCGGTCTCGCGCTTTCTCGGTCTCGCGCTCTCTCGGTCTCGCGCTCTCTCGGTCGCGCGCTCTCTCGGTCTCGCGCTTCTCTCGGTCTCGCGCTCTCTCGGTCTCGCGCTCTCTCGGTCTCGCGCTCTCTCGGTCTCGCGCTCTCTCGGTCTCGCGCTCTCTCGGTCTCGCGCTCTCTCGGTCTCGCGCTCTCTCGGTGTCGCGCTCTCTCGGTGTCGCGCTCTCTCGGTCTCGCGCTCTCTCGGTCTCGCGCTCTCTCGGTCTCGCGCTCTCTCGGTCTCGCGCTCTCTCGGTCTCGCGCTCTCTCGGTCTCGCGCTCTCTCGGTCTCGCGCTCTCTCGGTCTCGCGTTCTCTCGGTCTCGCGCTCTCTCGGTCTCGCGTTCTTGCTCACTCACACTTCCGGGATTATACATATTTTTTTTCGCTGAGATTCTCCGCCCGGTTCGATTCTCGGGTCTGGCAACCTTGTGGAATTGACCGTGGACAAGAGGAGCCCCCTAGCCTATTTTCTCAGGGATCTCCTATTTTCCCTGCTTATCTTTACATCTTTGTTCCTTCATTCATCTAATCTTAATTTTCAGTGGCATCTTCTCAAGATACTCATTGTCCTAAATGACCTTAGTAATTGAAGGGCTTCTAAATAGTAATAATGATAATAATAATAATGATAATAATAATAATGATAATAATAATAATAATAATAATAATGATAATAATAATAATAATAATAATAATAATAATAATAATAATAATAATAATAATAATAATAATATAATCCATTATTATTTTATCCTCTCTCGCTTTCCACCTTCTCCCTGCTCATTTTCTTGCTTCGTTTTGTATCTCATTTTTGTCTTCTTTCCTTATTTTGATTGTCACGTTTTTTTTTGGTATAATGATAATAAAACTTCACAATCGTCAGTTTAATTTTTGACGACGAGTGAAAGTAGAGGAGCTGTTTCTATACACCATAAGCGGAGTGTTTGGTATCGTATGAGACGGATGTATTTTTCGCCGTTATCTACTCAGCATAATTTTTGGGCTATGTAGAGATCGACCATTCAACGTCGATGATGCTCTCGTCACTAAGAGGCTCTGTAGTAGCTTTCACTTGCAGGGGCGTCCGTTGCCAACGTGGACACGCGTGTGCCCGCCGCCACGCAACCCACCTCCAACTCCTCCCGCCGCCGCCGCCGCCGCCGCCGCCACCTCCGCCGTCTCCTCCCCGCTGCGATGTTTGGGTCGAGCGCCTAAAAATACGCGCGACTCGGCGATGGAGGCGGCATCGCGCCCGCCGGGGGCTGCTGCTGCCTACGCCGTGATGTCAGGCGCCGATCTGCTCAGAATGAAGCGGCGCGGCGCGGCGCGGCGGTGGCGCCGGTGTGGGTGGGGGATGACGCACACTGGGCCGAAAGACGCGAGTAAAAGGAATAGGCGAAATCTCTTACAGTAATTCCTCATTAACATGAATTCCAAGGAACTGAAATAATCGGAGTTCGTGTTACAGGAATTCGTGTTATCAGAGTATTATAAATGTCCGTTATCTCTTGCCGGGACCGAAGTTTTGTTCGTGTTACAGCGAAATTGGTGTTAAGCTGGTTCGTGCTAACGAGAGTTTACTGTACATCGAAATGGGGTAACTTTTTGACTGTAATGAATGCTTCGTGAGATTTTCTGTAAGAGTACTGCCATGCTATAAGTGCCGAAACTGTAATTGATCCCATGGTCAAATGTTCAAATGATGCCTTTGCGGATCCTGGTAGATGTTAAGAAGTCGGTGATCAATCTGTAAAGATTATATATGTGTATAAGACTACAGAAGAGCGAAAATACACAAAATCATTGCAAGAAAATCTAAGAAAGAATTAGTTACGTTCCCTCCATTTGTTCTTTTTTTTCGACAATAAATAAGTGACGACCATACAAATAAACGGTGAAAGTTACAAAATTCTTACAGATTTCAGCACAATTAAATTAAATGGGGCATATTGCTTGTGTCTCTTTTGTTGTTTAATTTTTACACGAGCGTGCTCGGAAATGAGCTTTGGTGTCGTGTGTCTTCCTTTGAGCCCACTGTGAGGCGGTGACGCTGGCTGCGGAAGCGACAGCCACTCGTCGACAGGCGGCGACGATAGGTCGACAGAGAAGGGATTTAGTCTCGTAATTGCCAGATTAACTTTGTCATTAAAAAAGTCATTTTTTACAGCGAAAGGGCTTTGTGTGCGATAGGAGGTTTGAGGTGAAAGCACTTTCGTAAAAAGTGCCACTTTAAATACTCTACATGAGAGGTTCATAGTGGAAAATAAAGTTTACTTAAATTTTAGAAGAGAAATTGCGCTCAACGCCATACAAGAGTTAGCGATATGTTTATTAAAAAAATAGTTAAAATTTTTCATGAAGTATCTATTAACTATTTTCCTGGTTACAGTTTAGAGACAAATGTAATTCCGTAAAATCGGTTCCTTGTCTTTGACATTTATAAGTTAGTACTAAATTATTAAAAGGAGTTTGTTTATTTGATTGTGCTCGAAAGTAATATTTTTTTACAGCAATTAACTGAGAAAATATTGTTTCTTCGCTGGATAATTCAGGTGTTTCAAAAGAGTCACGAGACTTGCAAATGGAACCCACGAAGAGGATTTCTGAGTCACGTTTTGCTTCGGCATCATTTACTATGGGCCATGGGAAAATGGTGTGACGGTATTGAAACATGGTTTCATTATCAAATGCATCACTAGGTCAAGAGAAAATTGTAATAAATGATAATTTGACGGTCGAACAGAAATATACTTGAAATCAAATTTTTTGTTATGACTTTCGTTAGTTAACACACTTTGTGTTACTTCTTGACAGATGCTGAAAATAGAAATTTTCCCATGGTTTCTCTTTAAATGCACTTAGAACTTGAAGATAATCCCAATAGAAAAAATAATATCGAAGCTTAAAAAACCTCGTACCTCTATTTTTATCGAAAAAGAACTTACTTCATTAAATTGATTTTCGTTCTTGAACCAGTGATACCAGTAACCAGTAAAAATAGGTTTGATTATCTCCAAATAGTATTTTTGGATTGAAAAAAGTAAATTAAAAAAAATGGAATTGAAACTTTAAATTATGTGCTAGAAAAAAAGGTCTTCCGTAAGATTTTTGTTTTGGATTATTTCTTATGCGTCGATTTGGAATGGGTGTGCCTTTAGTTATTTGGATGTGACTGGAGCAACGAACTGGTCTATTATTTAATTTGAAATTCATAGGCGAGACTGATGCTGTTTTGTGGAATGTAAACAGCAACAGTTAATTAAATTAAAATACTGTTAATTTCATGTTTAGTTCAAGTTCTTGATTCACAAAAGTAAGACATACTTTTTGAAAAGTTCTTGACCAAAATCACACTTCTTTACCTTTCCTTATTTTGCCAACTATCTGCTACATAGCCGTGAAGTTAATTTTCGTGTGTAGGTCAGCATTGCATCATATCCCGTTACTTTTTTCCGTCTAAAGAGTTTTCTCTTTACGTCTTCTGAGATTTGTTCATTTCTTTTTAACATTGGAGTTCGTCCCTTCGTTATTTGTCATTCTCATTAAACTTTTTTTTATTTTAATTTCTTTAATGAAGATCTGTGTGCTGTGAAAGAGCTCTAAATTAGAATTGGTGAGAACCCACCTCTTGTCAGGTTGTCCGTGGCAAAGACCTCGCGGGGCGTAGGCGGCCTCGGCGAGGCCGGTGGCGGTGTCCAGTACTCGGCAGGAAGCTCGTGGGGGGGGCAAAGGTATTTTGGAGCCTGAAC
Source organism: Teleogryllus oceanicus (assembly GCA_964035755.1). Taxonomy (NCBI): domain Eukaryota; kingdom Metazoa; phylum Arthropoda; class Insecta; order Orthoptera; family Gryllidae; genus Teleogryllus; species Teleogryllus oceanicus. The sequence goes on from CAXIVR010000004.1 coordinate 93,540,238, forward strand.
CCACCAGGGCCGCGCGGCGCCTCCGGAGCTCAGTGTCATGTGCCACGTGGGTGGGTGGGGGGCGAAGTGGGGAAGAGGAGGGGGGCGGGTGCTCTCGGTGCGCGCGGCCCAGCACTCTGTCCCTGGAGGATATCTGTGACACTAGGAGAAGGGTATGGCATACGTAACTCCCAGCAGTGCAGCCAATGAGAGAGGGGTCTGGAAGCAAGGCTCGCATTGCGTTTGTATCGGCTCCACTCCGCTTCCGATCCGCCCAGACGCCCGATTCCGTTCATTTGAGATCGGCTAATCCTGGTCCCGATTCCGCTCATCTAAGATCGGCTAATCCCGGTCCCGATTCCGCTCATTTGAGATCGGCTAATCCCGGCCCGATTCCGCTAATCTGAGATCGGCTAATCCGGTCCCGATTTCGCTCATCTGAGACCGGCTAATCCCGGTCCCGATTCCGTTCATTTGAGATCGGCTAATCCGGTCCCGATTCCGCTCATCTGAGATCGGCTAATCCCGGTCCCGATTCCGCTCATCTGAGATCGGCTAATCCCGGTCCCGATTCCGCTCATCTGAGATCGGCTAATCCCGGTCCCGATTCCGCTCATCTGAGATCGGCTAATCCCGGTCCCGATTCCGCTCATCTGAGATCGGCTAATCCCAGTCCCGATTCCGCTCATCTGAGATCGGCTAATCCCAGTCCCGATTCCGCTCATCTGAGATCGGCTAATCCCGTCCGATTCCGCTCATCTGAGATGGCTAATCCCGGTCCCGATTCCGCTCATCTGGCTAATCCCAGTCCCGATTCCGCTCATCTGAGATCGGCTAATCCCGGTCCCGATTCCGCTCATCTGAGATTGGCTAATCCCGGTCCCGATTCCGCTCATCTGAGATCGGCTAATCCCAGTCCCGATTCCGCTCATCTGAGATCGGCTAATCCCGGTCCCGCTTCCGCTCCTCTGAGATTGGCTAATCCCGGCCCGATTCCGCTCATCTGAGATCGGCTAATCCCAGTCCCGATTCCGCTCATCTGAGATCGGCTAATCCCGGTCCCGATTCCGCTCATCTGAGATCGGCTAATCCCGGCCCGATTCCGCTCATCTGAGATCGGCTAATCTGGTCCCGATTCCGCTCATCTGAGATCGATTAATCCCGGTCCGCTCTCATCGACCTGGCATGCATTCCTCTCTGGTCGAAATTCGGAACCGAATGGTTCCGGAAAGGTGGACATCACCAGAGAGAGGAAGACTCACGGAAAGGACAAGTTGAAAAACCGTTTAAACTTCAGCGCGAGAATACGTCATCATTCGTGTAGCACAACTAGGATTGCTTTAAACTAGCTAGAGGGGCAAGCCAATGCGAGGAGCAGTGGATTGGAGGTAGTAGATTTGCTTGATGCACTATTTACCTTGACAACTCAGGCTTGAAGTTTACGTTCGAAGGACCATCACCTGCTTTTTCAAAAGGCGAGGTGAGCGCCTTTGGATAATCTGAAAATGGTTCTGACATCCTAATGGGAGCTATCGTGGAGGGAGATTTATAGACTCTGAAACTTGTTGAAACATTATAATGATAATCAAGTGAATTGTTTCAATGGTCACAATAGTGCATAAATTTGCGAGTAAGGACGGCAGTTGTTCTTGATAATTAAGAATGCTGAGTAGTTAACTAAGCTGAGTATGAAATGCAGTCATTAAATATTTCTAAATGATATAAAGTAGACTGCAGTTAACACAGGCTGAATCATAGGTGCTTCTGTGTTTATGAACACGCTAAATGCATGATTGAATTTAATAAATTTAACAATTACACCATACTGTAGATCCGTTGCACGGGAGGAGCGCCAGCATCATAGTGATGTTGATGGGTCGCAGTACGTGGCACACATGATATTCGCAGGACACAGGGGCAGCATCCGGAACACCAACATTAATGGTGTGAATAATCGTGCGGCAAGCAGATACGGACATTTCTCGTATAAAAGCGGAGGCCTGACAGAATACGGCGGAGGCCTGACAGAATAAGCGCAGTAAAGCCCTGAAGAGGACCGCGATACGTCGGTCGAAACGTCGGCACCCCAGCCTTCGACGCGGCGTCACCCGGACAGCCCAGATCAGAATAAGTTTCATTAGATCGATGAAAATAAACGCCATATTTACAAAGTAAAATGATTTTACACGCACATATGAAATTTATCATGACACAAGTACACAAATGAGCCGCACGCAGACATAGATGCTTCCTCATCAAGAGCAACGGGCCGACTGGTTCACTTCCGTATTTACGATTGTAGGGGCGGAGAAAATTGTCGTTTGCCAGAGCTCTGAGCCAATCGATGTTCTGGATTTAGCTATTGAAATTTATAATTATTGTAGTTCAAGCTTATTTGTAATAAAGAAGAGTGTTCGAGAGTAATTATTTAATTTAGAAATTTTGACAAGATGTTGAAGTTATAATATTATCAAATAAATAAGTAATGATGATCTCGTAGAAACGTGTCGCGATTGTTGCGGTACTAAGGGCGTAACCAGATCGCACCATGTCACCAGCATAAACGGTTAAATATGTAAATATGTATGTATGTATTGACGTAATTGGGTCGGTAGTCCGACTTTCATGGACAGCTACCTGTGTCCCCCATGCCCGAGCGTAGTTAAATTCCCATGCGTGGAGGTAAGAGCGACTTGAGGCAAACATGACGTATTCTCTTCCCCATAACTAGCAAGATCCGCTTGCTTGAGCTTTTCTTCGTCACACAGCTATAGAAGCTGGGACGATTTTAAATGAAAGCTACAACTCCATTTTTGCTTCCAGCACGCTGCCCATGAGTCATCCGAGAGGCAATATGTAAATATTCAAATTAAAATAAATTATTAGTACAGGCCCATTATTTGCACAGGACCGTGTGACAAGAGCGTGCATTGCTGGCACCGGCACTAGCAATTTACATACTTATTATTTAATCGAATATCAAGTTTCGTACATTAACAAATGATAATTATAGTTGATTTTACTGTTAAAGAACATCAAAAAAGTATTTGAAGATAACGAATTACGGAAGGGCTATGTCTCAATTGCATTGTTAAGTAAGTTACGCTACTGTTCGTGAAACGTGCAACCCCAAGAAGTAGAAAAGCGATTGAAATGAGTTTTGTAGCACACGTTAGGTGTACATGACGATATACAACAGACATCCGAGGGCATGTAAGAAAGGGGGGATCGAGATATTTGTGAATGAACAAGCGGTGAGAATAACGAAGTTACACATCCTACATTTGTCCCTGATTGGTAGGCAACCCATCATGGAATTGGTGTTTGGCGGGTCTTCGAAATCTCCTTGATTGCGTAGACATTATCCGCGCACGTTTTGTTGAGCCTTCGTTGCGCTACCATTTTCAGAATCATATACTATTATCCGATACTATTGCCCGATTGCTGAATGAACCATGATGAATTATCAAAGGAGAAATAAATTAATTCGTGTGTTAATGGCATTCTTCATGCGGGAGACAATAAAGGTAAGTGTTCTTCACGAATTTTTTACGGAACTCCTAACGACCAGAAAATACAATTTTATCTTGGGCTGCTTATGCAGATTGCGCGAGCACTTACGTTACAAAATGGAACACGAGAGCTGCAGGGTAAATGTATCCGAGTAATGAAGTTTTGCAGCCGACGATTTAGCTGGAAATAAGCGCGCCTGACCTAGATAAAGAAATGATGGCATAAGTACATATCTACTTATGATATGATAGCAAGCCTAACGAGAAATTCGTTTTGTCCCTAATAAATTCTACATAATTGTCGGAGATTCGAAGTATGATTTCAGAGAACGAAGATTATCAGTCTGAGCTTATATTCTCTCTGCTGAGCGTATATCAGCTTGGTGCGTTAGTGCTATCATATTTTCGAAACAAACAGGTCTTTGAATAACTAAATCACTACGTAAATAAGATGGATACACGTATTAGTGTCTTGCAAGAAGGAATGCTACGTACGAACGCTGAATAATGCAGAAGTGATTTTCTGTATCATTACGATAAAGAAAAAAAATGCGGTTCATCCGTGACATTTGAATGATCTGAACAAAAGTTATTAAAAAAGGTAAACCAGTAACCTGTTAGATTAAACAAGAAAGTATATGCGACAATTATCAAATTAGCAAACATGATATATGTCTTAGAATAAATGTTACAAACATCCGAGGGCATTAAATGGGAGGGGGGGGTGTCAAGATAATAACTAGGGAACGGAATTTATTCTAATAAAAATGTAAAATACTAGTACATATGTACTAATTTTTTTGCAAAATATGTAAGAAAAAATAGGAAATATGTAAAATAAAAATTCATTATTTTGTTTTAATTGTTCTCTACAAGCGTTTCCCGAGCATAGAACGCCGCTAATCAGTTCTTAACAAGCATTCGGAGTAGCTGAAAGTAGGGTCTACCTCTCCAGAAGTAATTCTACACTAGATTTCACCACTTAAAAGAGTTTTATTCGACGTTCATAGTATATATTACAATGTTTACGAGAAGCCAGTGTTCCAATGACTAGTAGTACCGTGTATCCCGTGATGGATGGCGGGGGAGGGGGTTCCCCCCCAATCGAACAAGACAATTTTCTGTAAAAAATATGTGTTACTTTTCGATCGAGTAACGAATGTGTTGTTTGAAACATTAGCAAAATCGTGGTTGAAATTACTTTTGTTTACCGAAATCCACTTTTGACTCCGAGTACGCAGTAAGTAGGGGGTGACAATTATGGCGTAGATATGGTGGTCATAGAAGCCCTGTAGATTTACATTTGATTTTTAAGAAAGATGATTCCGCAACATATAAAGCAAACGCGCATCTGAAATGTTCCGGTTCGACGTACAAAGACATTAAAATATAACGAAAAATGTAGTAGTAGGTAAAATATGTAAAAATATGTAATTATACGAAAATTAGTAAAAACATGTAAAATAAAAATTGTTTCAATTCATTCAGAATGTCTTGTAAACTCAAAAAAATATTTTTGAATGCAGATATCTAGTTCCTGTAAAAACGTGCAATTACATGGTAATCCGTTCCCTAATAATATTTGCGAATGAACATACGGTGAGAATAACGAAGTTACACATCTGACGCTCGTTCCTGATTGGTAGGCAACCCATCGTGGAATTGGTGTTTGGCGGGTCTTCGAAATCTCCTTGATTGCGTGGACATTATCCGCGCATGTTTTGTTGAGCCCTCGTTGCGCTAGTTGTAAGGAGTGGGGATTTGGTTATTTTGTCAACAAGAATATTATATTAAATCTGAAACTCATTTTTACGATGCAAAAATAATTTCTATTACACGGGAGCGAACATTTCTGTTCATCAATTTTTTTCAACAACACTCATTTCTATCATTTATTCTTAATCCAACTAATAATAGTAAAGGAGTGGGGGTAGGTGTTTCGGAGCTCAAGAAAACGTGTGTATATAATACCTGTCAAATATCAATGCATGAAAGGTTGCCTTCAAATCAGTGGGTTATGTACTTGTAAAACTTCGTTATATGAAGTTTCCAATTATATGTTTATTGGAAAAATTGTTCTTATTTGAATCATTTGCTCTAAAAGATTTTTAACGTTTATTCTGAGATATCCTGCGATTTTTAGCACAATGCAGACGACCGAATCAAAGTTAAAGAATTGTACACTTTGCAACGCGCATTTCATCGTTACGGGAAATGTTAGTGTTTAAAGACAATTTGCGCCCAAGGAAAACACCGCTGCATCATGGTACGAAACATTCAAAACCTTGGATATAATTGCAATTGTGAGTGGATTTACGTAGAAATTAGTATTTCGGGTTTTTGAGAACGTTGAATTTGAATACCGTCATAAAATTTCAAAAATGAAAATGTCTGCTTAAAAATGGCAAATCAGTTAAAAACTGTTGGTGCTAAAACAGTACGTACTTTCTCGCCCATAATTTCATGCAAATATACGCAAAAAGTACTCAAATTTTCGAAAACTTTTACATGACCACATTTCCACATCTATCTTTAAGCAACAGATTTCAGTTAGGGAGAATCTATATCTTCATAACTGTATGTGCAGAAGGATGCCGAAAAAATTTTGAATTTTTCCAATTTCCAAAAAATCAGAGTTTTCAATGAATCCGAAACCTGCATCATTATCTTAAACACCCTTCACACCATCCAACAACAAAATTTAATCCAAAGCGAGAGAGCCATTTGTTTGAAAATTTGGAAAATGTCATAGGGGCTTCATGTAAAGTACTCTCCAGAATTAAATGATCAATTTCAAATTCAAGTGGCCGCCACATCTGCCAGACCGAATGGAGAATATAAATATTGAAGAATTTAGTCGCTAGCATTTTTCATGGACGGACGAACGTTTTGCCGTCATTCGATTTTTCGGTTTCAAGGATCCACAAAACATGGATTCAGGCTGCTCCACGTGCAAGAGGATTTTTTCTCAATACAGCAACTGGATTTATCCACTTTTTCGGTACCAAGGCCTGGCAATAAGAGTTTTTTCTGCCGAAAATTCGCCGTTTTATTCCCTTCTCAACGCACTTCTCGCGCACTTTCATGCTCTCATCGCGACGGGTTTTGGGCCATTTGCCGTCATTCGATTTTTCGGTTTCAAGGATCCACAAAACATGGATTCTGGCTGCTCCACGTACAAGAGGATTTTTTTCTAAATGCAGCAACTAGATTTATCCACTTTTTCGGTACCAAGGCCTGGCAATAAGAGTTTTTTCTGCCGAAAATTCGCCGTTTTCTCGCGCAGCATTACACAAATTCTCTATTGCGTAAGCGGTAGCGAGAAAGTAAAACTTGATGATTCCCTTCTCCACGCACTTCTCGCGCACTTTCAATGCTCTCATCGCGACGGGTTTTGGGCCACTTGCCGTCATTCGATTTTTCGGTTTCAAGGATCCACAAAACATGGATTCTGGCTGCTCCACGTACAAGAGGATTTTTTTCTAAATGCAGCAACTAGATTTATCCACTTTTTCGGTACCAAGGCCTGGCAATAAGAGTTTTTTCTGCCGAAAATTCGCCGTTTTCTCGCGCAGCATTACACAAATTCTCTACTGCGTAAGCGGTAGCGAGAAAGTAAAAATGGATGATTCCCTTCTCAACGCACTTCTCGCGCACTTTCAATGCTCTCATCGCGACGGGTTTTGGGCCACTTGCCGTCATTCGATTTTTCGGTTTCAAGGATCCACAAAACATGGATTCTGGCTGCTCCACGTACAAGAGGATTTTTTTCTAAATGCAGCAACTAGATTTATCCACTTTTTCGGTACCAAGGCCTGGCAATAAGAGTTTTTTCTGCCGAAAATTCGCCTTTTGGATGATTCCCTTCTCAACGCACTTCTCGCGCACTTTCAATGCTCTCATCGCGACGGGTTTTGGGCCACTTGCCGTCATTCGATTTTTCGGTTTCAAGGATCCACAAAACATGGATTCTGGCTGCTCCACGTACAAGAGGATTTTTTTCTAAATGCAGCAACTAGATTTATCCACTTTTCGGTACCAAGGCCTGGCAATAAGAGTTTTTCTGCCGAAAATTCGCCGTTTTCTCGCGCAGCATTACACAAATTCTCACTGCGTAAGCGGTAGCGAGAAAGTAAAAATGGATGATTCCCTTCTCCACGCACTTCTCGCGCACTTTCAATGCTCTCATCGCGACGGGTTTTGGGCCACTTGCCGTCATTCGATTTTTCGGTTTCAAGGATCCACAAAACATGGATTCTGGCTGCTCCACGTACAAGAGGATTTTTTCAAATGCAGCAACTAGCTTTATCCACTTTTCGGTACCAAGGCCTGGCAATAAGAGTTTTTTCTGCCGAAAATTCGCCGTTTTCTCGCGCAGCATTACACAAATTCTCTATTGCGTAAGCGGTAGCGAGAAAGTAAAACTTGATGATTCCCTTCTCCACGCACTTCTCGCGCACTTTCAATGCTCTCATCGCGACGGGTTTTGGGCCCACTTGGCGCCAGCGCGCGCCGCGCAGGGAGGTTGCGTGGCGTGCGCTGTAGTTGAAATGTCGCAGTTGTACGCACGCCCCTCGCAGCCCAACGACCGGGCCGTTTTACGGTTCCGACATTGCATACTTAAACAATTCGAGCGGATAGCAGAGCGCCGCCCCGGAGTAAATATTTAGAGCGAGCGCACAGCTCTCTGGTGTTGGCGGGAGTTGTTGACGGAAGCGCAGCGAGCCAAGGAGCGCACGCTGCATTCGCCCCGCGCACGCGCTCTTCGCCGGCGCGGGCGTCAGAAAGTGCTGGCGATGTTTTGGGCGATTAAAAAGATTAAAGAAAACTTGTTCTGAAATCAACCTTTTTATGATAACTACCAACGTATCCACGTTAATTTGCACTTGTATTTTAAATTTTTAAACAATTTTAAATCGAGTAAACTAAATTTTTATAAATTTTTATATCAGCACGTTTTCTATTTGAAAAAGTTCCATACATTACATTCAAAATAACTTTACCTTTTTCCATTGCCGGAGCTAGAACATTTTGTACCCGGGGTAATGCTGGAACGTAGCTCTGCCCTCGAAAAAAAAGAAAAATGTGAAAGTTGTATCAAGAAATCATACGAATTATTTTATTTGAACAAATAGCAAAAATTAAATTTAAGCTAGAAAAATTGTTTAGAAATACATTTTACATAATAATTTACAATAAATCTTAAAACGCTAAAAAATCGTGTTTATTTCGTATTTGAATATCTTATTGTTAAAAACATGAAATAATAATATAAATTTCAGTCGAACTTATTTCAATGTTAGCGTCCTCTGATTCATTTCAAATACTTTGTATGTTATGACTATAATTAAATATTTAAGGTGAAAAATTAATTAAAAATTTTATTAAATGTTAGACCGCTTTACTGCACCTTATAGAGTTACGTTAACAATTTTCTTAAGTTTCATTTTTTTTTCAATTTTTTACAATTTTTTTCCCATTTGTCCCGTCATCAGGCCCCTTGACTTTGGGGGGCTCCGGGCGATCGTCCGGTCTTCCTATGTCTAACACCGGTCCTGCCTTTTTCACAGACTACCACATAACATTTAGGCAATCTTATTAAAATCGGTAATTTTTTTAAATTCGTCATTTGTTTGTTTTTAATATGTATGTCTTGAAATAAAACGTTAACGTATCAAATTTGCAAGCATACAATAACCAAAATAATAAATGGCTTGGTCGAATGGCGGAAGCTTGTCGCCAACTTGGAAATGCCTAGCGAAGAGTCAACTAGTGACTCTTGCAAGTGCCTGGTGAAGATAGGTTTGCTGGTGTCCAGTAATTAGACATTTGCAACTGACACTGTGGACTCAAAACTACACTATTTATCTCTTAATAGACATATAAAATTCTTCCCAGCACTCTGATTTACGTTTATCACATTTCTCATATTACTCTCATTTACAACATCTGATATTCATCGTAAATGACTTAACCTATCCTAGTCACCTCGTTTTAGTTGAAGTCTGAAGAGTGCTTCGAAGTTGTACCTACTTTGGACTTTATCCACCCATCTCGTGACCTATTTACAAATCAGTAATTAGCCAGATTCACACTTTAACCCCAACATCTACAGTTGAATGCAGATAATCCGGATTAATTCAGATCGAACTCCTTCCGGATTCCCTCGCGGATTGTCTCGATATTCGAAATGGACAAAAAAGGATCAATAGCCGTCTTCAACGTAGCGAAATCTTTCTAAAATTTGTGTTAAGTCATTCTGTCGGTTTCAGTTTGGGACGGTCGAATAAAACCATTAATATAGTATTTTTCATGTTATAATTACATATAAAATACTATACTATACGTTAGGCATTGCTTGTTCGAACTGTCTTATTTTACTTCACTCTGAAATCTAGACATACTACAAAATGCAGTATGTATCCCAATTTCTTCTCTGCGACTCCCCTCAATCAAATGCAAATTATCGACGGTCTCTATTTTTGACACTTTACTGCATATAAATTAGCATTTTTGGAAGAGTTCAACACTTTCTTAACTCACTTAGTTAACTTTTAACTGAACGAGATAGCATATATAGTTGCGAGTCCGTAGCTGAATATTCATTGTTTGGAAGGGTTTAGGTAGCAGCTATATAGCTGAGTACATCCCGACCGCTACTTGAAAAAGAGTTTAAGAGGTACGCTTTTCTCTCCCTAGTGCAAGGAAGCCCATCTGCTCCCATCCTTGCTTGTTTCATGTTTCACTCTCCGTCCTGTTCAAACAAGACGGCGAATGAACTCTGAAATTGCGTTCTACATCACCGAAGGGTGTACAACCATTCAAAAACTCTCTTGTTGCGTTTATACATGATACTGTGAACCACCAAGAAGCTTGTACCATTTCTCAGTAAAAACAAAGGTCGTTCTTGTTCGTCCCTTCAGTATGGTGGTACAAGAACTTTCAAAATGAAGTGTTTCAATAACTTAATAGTCTCTTACAGAATGGAATAAATGCGTGTACAGTGTTACTGTGGGATTCTACAAACATGGAATATTATATCATTATATACTGAAGAGAAGTAAAAAAATCCTTTGTAACTTTGCACTTTTAAACTATGCTTTTGAAGTGGAAAAAATTCCTGATTATTCTAATTTCAAATAAAGTTAGGAGGTGAAATTGAAATTTATGTTATAATTATCTTTTGTTTAAGGCTAACTGAATCCTTTTCTCAAGACACTTTCAAAATTCTAGTCAGAACAGCGACATCTTAAAATTGCATAGCGCTTGACGTTCAGTAAGTTGATGTTACAGTTTAATTTGAAGAGCCGCTCGAAATATATCTCAGAAGTAAATCAAATAAACATCATCTTGTCATATGCCTTCTTTTCCTAGTCTCAAATGCCACACGTTCACTCTTTCTTTTTCTGAACTATTATGGCACTATGGTACTACTTGCTTTAATAGAAGTCACTTTACGGTTGCATTTTACTGTTGCATTCCTGTTGCATTTCAGAGTCGCGTGTTAAAGAATCATTCGTTTAATTTCGATGAATAACTATTCAGTAAATATCCATCTAATGTATTGCTTAAAGATAGAAACGTTCTAAAAACAAAGAAATCACAGGCAAAACAAGAAATGAAGGATGATTCTCAGAATTGAGGATGACGTGAAGTTATGTGGGTAATTACTCATTACATGAGAACTTTAGAGAGATTTATCTTCATAGAGAGTTTGAGATGTTGAATTGTTAAACGGTGAAAAACATTCAACACTCTTTTAATTATAATGATGTTGAAAAATGTGTGAATTATCATAATTCAAACGACATATTTTGTTAGATACAAATCTCATAGATAATAAAGCCTGTATGTGGACAATTTTATTTGTTACCTCCGTGATGATAAATATCAAAGGATTTTTATGAAAATTATTTAAATTAATTTCAGAAAGTAAAGTGGGTTCAGACTATTCTTAATTTTTATTTTATTCTAAAGAATCTGAAACCACAAATCGTTAATGTTTAATCTAAATTATTTTCGGAAAAGACATCGAAAATTTCCAGTATTTTACAATTTCCAAGCGGTGATGAAGTAGAAAAACTTTAAAATTAGAAGAGATGTTTGTGCAGAGGGTTTTTATCGCGGCGTACAAACTTTCATGGGAGTTACGAAAACATTACACAATTGGATAATATCATATTAAGCGCTAATATGAGCCGCTTCTCTGCCGATCTCTGCCTAAACGCGTTAAAAATTAAAAATTCACGGCTGTGTTGGAGGGAGCTTCGTGTTTCGCCCAATTTGCATTTAGAAGCTCAGCGCGCTACCAGTGGCGTGTATCTGGGAGATCTCTACGCCCACAGCGGTAGTCCGTTTGTTCCCTTCCCATCCTTCCACGCTGAGCCTATGCTCTGCTCCAACCCGTCAGATTTATACACCTCCCCACCTTTCCCGCCGTTCTTTGCACCGTTTTCCAAGTTTCGCCGCCTATGATGTACACCTTTCCGCCCTCCGGTTTTCGCTCATACACACTTTGCATTAACACTTTTCTGCGTCTGGGAGCAAAGCTTCATGCCGCGGAAGACACACTACACAGTGAAAATTGTACAGTACTTTATTTATTGATTGGGGAAATGTGTTCAAATGTTTTTTCGCAGAGGAATTTGAAATGTTACTCATATTAATGCCTTAAATCGGGACTTCAGGCTGATACCTTGTCGTGATTTACGTAAAATTAAAATTGAGAAACACAGGCCGCAAACAACGGTCTCCATGTTCATTTCAATGTTCATCGTCTCTTATCCCTCTTCCTGCGAAGACAAATTCTTTACTTTTAAAATATTAGCTCTTTTTTTCCAACAGTTGATTCCAAGGATTAAGGTTATTAACATATCTTCCCATTTTTTTCCTGCTCCCGTTTAACTCTCTTATTTCTCCTTTGTTTTTCTCTTCTCTTTGAGGACTCTTTTCAAAGTTGCCGCTAATCTCTCTACCCCTGCTAGTTTGAAATCCTTTCCCTATTTTGTTTCTCCAGCTACAAACCCTTGTCAACATATTTCCACTATTAATTGCAGACTGCAGCTATAAACCGTCACCACGAAGGGATCTGTGACGACTTGGCCGACGATACCTATAGCTCTATGCGTTAAGTGATTGTGAATGTCTTCAACTCTACTGACAAGTCCCTGCCGGCTGAGATTTTCACTCAACAAAGGCGCCGCTGCTGATACACCTCTATTTGTTTAGGATACTTCTTGAAAAAAGAAGACAAATGTCAACTTCAAGAATTTGTATTCTTTCAACATTAAACACACACAATGTTCGACTACGGGCGAATGATAATTGCGAATTTCCTCGGTCTTTTAGTTCTATCCAATTGAATTACGGTAATAACGTATACATAAACTTCCGTGTCCATTGCGACACTTTCTACGGCTAATATTTCATCACCTACGATCACCTTAAATATTTACTATTAATTTTGGTCAATACATAAAGGATGTCCGTCGGCTGGCTGGTGGACTTCTGAGGGTGCTTCCTTGCTAATCCTGCCCTGGCGAGGAATTGAATTGAATTTGCCTTATTTTACGTGGCGAGACTCAGGCCATGAGGCCTGCTCTTCCGTCTGACCACGCAAATTTCGTTACACTCCTTTCACCAATCATGGGAGAAGGAAGGTATTACTTGGGCGACGAAACAGGCGATTTGAATTTAGCTCAGAGGCATCATTTAGGCTTGAGGATCTTTTACATGCAGTAAATGTACTAACATGGGACAGCCGGCTTTACTTCCCCTCCGAAGGAAGGCGTACGAAGGATTTTTTCACCCTTAAAAATCCACGGCTTCGATCGGTTTTGAACCCGCAAACTTGGGTATAGCAGTCCGATACGCTAACCGCGGAAAGGAAAGGAAAAGAGTTCCTTTTCCATCACACATTTTTTCTCTCGTATTGCCGTCTCCTCTTTCTTCTCTTCCTCTTCCCGTTTCCAGCCTTCCCTTCTAACCACCTTTGCCCGCGTCTCATTCAACCTCTATTGAAGTGCCTTCTCCCGTCCGTTGCGTCGTGTTTCGCAGCTGTTCTCCTCCGTTTGCCCGCGCTTGCGCCTCTCTATGCACCTCGAGCCGACCGCGCAGCCCCGGGCCGCTCCGTGCGTGCTTCACCCTGCAATTAACCTTATCGCGAGCGGCTTTCGAGTGGGAGGTGGGCGCGGGCAGTTTGACCAGGGCAGCACAGGTACGGATGCGCCCTGTGATGCGACCTCGGACCAGCCCTTCCGATGGCTCGGTGGCTTCGTGATGACTAGGGAGCGGATTTTGATGACCTAAAACGTCGCCAAAAATGATCAATGAAATGCTCTTAAAATGCTTTAAAAATGCTCTAAAATCAAAGAAAAATGACATGAAAAATCTTATCAAAACCAGTTCGGATGAACAATTCAAGCTGTTGGATAAGTTTCTCATGTAATCCAGGCTACTTCCATTCGTTCGAGTCAACTCAGCTGTCAAGCTTTTGATTTGGACTAGTCTTTACCAGGAAATTTCTGTCTTTAGTTATACCGAAATCGGCCGAACCGGCAATGGCGCTGATACACGTCACAAGAATTACGAACACACAACTGCTGTCAAAACAATTTTTGAGCGAAGAAATCGAATAGGCTATTGAGAAATTCTTTGAAGAACATTTGCTGCATCTAGTAAATATTATTTGAAACAAGTACCGTTAAAATGACATTAAAATCGATTAAAGCAGCAAAGAATGCATTAAAAATGACAGAAAAAGGTAAAAATTACGGTTAGACGAAATCGACAAAAAATTGCAAAATAGCGACCTATAAAAATGGGTCATTTCCTTTTGTCTTAACATAAAATGAATTTCTTTACTAAACGGCATTGTTCTAAAGTAAAAAGAAAAAAAACTATATTTCATTAAAATCCTCCCCCTAGTGGTGACTGTTCGCTTTTGCAGCCTGCAGGTACTGATGGAATTAGAATAGTTTGAATTGAGGAAATTTGATGCCAATAATTTCCATGAGCTGCTTAACTCCATTAGAATTATTCTTAAACCAGTACTATTCCAAATAAAGCTCATCCTATCTGCTGAACGAGAACCTCGTTACGTTTGCTTGAAATGTTTTGCATAATTTCTCCGAATACCCCTTCTAGACCTATCGAATTACTGTGTGGCGGGGAAATTGCGGGATATTGAATCCAAACAAACTAATAAATGCGTAATTTTATGCGAGATATCTGCAAAGTCTTTTTTACGTAGGTGTTTGGCATTTTCTTCGAGTAAACAAAAGGAAGGAATGTGATATATCACATTCCTTCTTTTATTATATATTATGTAAATTATGTTTTACTACATATGAAGGATAGTCCTTGTTAAGAAATGGAAAGAAGTTTGGTTTCAGGAAGCGGTTCTATCTTTGACCCCCATTAAATAAGCTGGTATGTCAAATTGAGAAGAGAAGAGAAATGGGCCGATAATTTTGAATTTCATTTTTGTTGCCTTTTTTGAAAAGCGGCTTAATTTTAGCTGTTTTGAAAATATCTGGAAACGTTCCAGTGCATAAAGATGCATTAAATATGTGAGTTAACGGGTGTATAATGGCATACGCACAAGTCTTTAACAAAGAATCCGGGAATTCATCTAAACCGGACGAATATTTATTTTTTAGTTTACCTTTATTTTTTAGTTTACCAAATTGTTCCTGAAAAAGTGAATTAAATTGCTAGATTCACCTAATCATTCTCTGCATGTCTTTCTACAAAGAGATGAGCTAAATTATCTTTAATTGCTGAGTAATGGGCGCAATGGGCATGTATTTACGAACATACCGCTAATTTTATAAAATCATTAACCCAAATAAGATAATTCTAGTTGTCTGACTGTTCACACTTTAACAGCATCAGCACACTGACATAGTTCAAATAATCATGGGGTGGCAGGATACATTGCTCTCATAAAAAATATTTTTCGTGTTATTAGCTTATTCACAGAGGTCAAAATTCCGTGTTCAATTTCATTGATCTCCTCCCCAGAAGAATCGTTCGGTCGAAGCCGAATTTTCATTCTCTTTTTTGCGGAGTGGAAATTATCCTAGATACAATTTTGGTGTTCTTTTGTATATTAAACAGGTAGCTTCACGGCTTCAATGTGGAGTTTACAGGGATAGCACTCGTTCGTATTTGTGCGTCTACCTCAAGATGTAATTTACATTACAAGGCAAGAAAGTGTATGATTGCGTGACTAGGCGGATAATAGGCAGAATCTAAGATTCGTAAGTCACTTTTGCCGCAAGTTATACAATAATTTATTCGAGAACTTCGATTCGACAGACAATTTGCCCGTGTTATGTAGACATTTAATTGACGATTACGAGAAAATACGATGTATTTTTCGTTCTTGGTTGGTGCTTAATTTGCTTTCTAATTCTTCTTCTTTCAATACTAGCACAGGAAGTATTTTCAGTATGTTTCCACGCTGGTGTTGAAAAGAGTTGAATACTGTGTAAGTAAGCGTCAGTTTGTAGACTAGCTCGAATTACTGAAATTTTCTGAGAACGCATTTCTGTAGCTGTTGTATCACGCAATTAATGGTTTTATTATCATAATGAAAAGCAACATGCTCTGAAGAGAAATTTTTACAATTACTTATCGTAATCGACGATTTCAACGTATCTTCACATATTTATGTAAGTTACTAATGTTTTATTGAAGAAGAGGAGAAGGAACGGTGAAGAAGGTATGCGTTTATTTTGGAGATGCAGTCAACGAACCTGCGTAATCAGATATTTAACAGCTCCTTCCACCAAAGCGTTCGCGAAGTCTCGCCTTGTATTGTTACGGCGTCTGGGTGACATCCGGTCCCTGTGGTTCACGTCATCTCCCAGACGCCCCGCTTCGGTCACCGTCTTCTATGAACTGCTGCCCCGCCCCCCATATGACGTCATCGCCGCCGTGTGATCCACTTCCGGGCGCGACCCTGACCGTGCCCTGCCCTGACGCCCACGCTCTCGCTGCCGCGAGAGGTCGCGACCTCTTAAGTGAGACGCCCGCCCGCTCGGCCCCTCGCTCCACTTCTCGGCCTCGCAGCTCTTCCAGTCATGAGCCCAAAAGATGGGGGAGTGGGACTAGTAACCCCAGGAAACAAAGCGACTTCGATGTGTCAGTCATAGCATTAGTGATGGCAAATTTCACCAAAACAACGATACATCGATGTTTCGATACATCGCCCCAGAGTTTTCGATGTCGATGAAAACATCGACTGAAAAACATCTATGTGTAAAAGATCAATGTTTTAATTGTAGACTAATACACATGCTATTTTCCTATACATTTTTAATTACAGTACGTAATAGGAATATACTTTGTTTGGTTACCAGCATGTTAATACTATGTAAAAATTATTACCGAATGTAGATAATAAAATTAACATTAAAAAACACCGTCTATTGCTATCGATTTCGTGTTTGACTGTCGATTCAGGCAATGACACGCCTGACGATAACATACATTCATAACACGAGCAGGTCCCAAACTTCCTCAGATTGCACAGGCGAAATATGCAGCGGGTTAAAGAAGATGACGAAAAAAAACGTACTGCTGTGGATTGCTGCTATTCTACAACGTGCTTAAACCTCTTTATTAAAAAAAAATTTAAAAAATTAAGAAAACAATATTTTGCAACAAAATATCGATGTGTAGAAAACATCGCAAGCAGAATATCGATGTTTTAAAAACATCGATGTTTTTTGCCATCCCTACACAGCATCCCTACACAGCAGTGGTCTTTGTAGCGTCTCTCAACGAAAGCTCCGAGGGTTCGAATCCCGACGGTAACGGATTTTCGACACTAGGTCGAATTCAACCGCTGTCTGGAGGAGTGTTTTCTAGCGGCGGCGGCTCTGATCGTATAGATTCCCGTGATTACTCCCTCCGATCGATATCAGGCGAGTGTTTCCTGGAGGAGTTCCTTAACAAACGGTTCACGGTCCGCGCGCGAACTTTCCTTCCTCTGCCTTGTCACCTCATCTCCCTTTACCACACTCCTCAGCCGCCTGCATTACGTTTATACGCACTGTATTACCACTCATATCGGGAGCTTAGTGATGAAGCTTGTCGCGGCTGGTGCTGTGCGTCGCTGAAACGATTCCCGGATGATCGTAGGTCATGTAGGTTGCATGCTGTTACAGCCCAGGAGGAACACCGTCACCTCCCTAAATATAACAGGCACAACACTTACGGAACTAACGACCTTAATAGTTGACGCACCCGGGAACACTCAATAATCAAACCAAGAAAGAAACATTGGTTTCGTCTCTTGGCTGTCCGGAACAAGCCGCGTCGATTTGCTCGTAGCTGACGTTTCGGCCAACATATTGTGGCCTTCCTCAGAGCGTACTGCCAAGAGACATACTCCGGCCGCGGAAGCCTACGCAATCAAACATTGGTTTCATTCTAGATTTGTTTTCAATTCTATTTCTTAATTTTCTATTCTTTTCTTTCTATTTTTTTTTTGAAAAGTTTTATGGAACCGAGTTTTTGAAGCATTGTATTTGTATTTTAATTTATTTGCGAATCCATTATTTTAAAAGAGAGCACTGATTGCGAGTCAGTCGGCGTTCTGCAAGAAGGACTTGCCAAATAGAACATTGCTGTTCGTGGCATCAGCCAAGTCAGGATTGTCGGTTGCCAGGACCACACATTTCATTGTAAACGAGGCGGCCAGACCTGAAGGCCTTATTCTGTTGTTCCATATTACGTAACGCTGTTACCGGTCGATACTTATGAATAACTCCTGTGGGAATGCAGTTCACTCTGAATTTTCAAATCCTGCGACATTTGAAGGGGGCATTACATAATAGTAGAAGGTAATATATTATAATACGTATCTTTGTCCATCTTACTAGCAGATTGCCCCTATTTCCAAACTAGTCCGTAAGTTATAACTAAGGAACGGATTTCCA
Organism: Teleogryllus oceanicus; assembly: GCA_964035755.1. Lineage (NCBI taxonomy): Eukaryota > Metazoa > Arthropoda > Insecta > Orthoptera > Gryllidae > Teleogryllus > Teleogryllus oceanicus. The sequence goes on from CAXIVR010000004.1 coordinate 93,558,680, forward strand.
TGTAATTACATGTTTTTACAGGAACTAGAAATCTACATTAAATAATATTTGAGTTTACAAGACATTCTGAATGAATTAGAACTAATTTTATTTAACATATTTTGGTATCATTACATATTTTTACATATTTTACCTATAGTATATATATATTTCGTTACATTTTAATTCATTCATACGTCGAAACGAAACATTTCAGATGCGCGTTTGCAATATATGTTACATCTTTCTTATGAATCAAATGTAATGTTGTTGCACTTCTACAACCACCATATCTTTGCCATGAATTGGCAAACTTACCTCCCCCTCTCCCGCTCTCTGCGTACTTGGTGTCAAACATGAGCGGATTTGTATGAACAAAAGTAATTTCAACCGCGTGCTTGCTCATGTTTCAAACAGACATTCATTAATTGAGCGAAAACTAGCAAATATATTTTATAGAAAATTGTCTTTCCGCGTGGTTAGAGTACTTCTTTTTTGGGGGGGGGGTATATTCCCCTTAACCTCAGAGTCCGGAATCCTTCACTGGCTACACGATACTACTATTCACTAAATTTGTATCTTGTTTTAAAACTATGCTTTCATTTACTACTAGACAAAGCTACTTACGCTACTTACTTCGCAGACAAAGCTACTTACAACTCCGATATCCGAGACATCCAGGTCGGCTCCACAGGTCTATCCTAGACTTCCTAGACATTCATGCCTGATCCACAAGTCATTCTAGATATCCGAGACATGCAGACCAGCTCCACAGATATATCCTATTGGAGACATCCAGGTCGGCTCGGCAGGTCTATTCTATCCGAGACATCCAGGTCGGCTCGGCAGGTCTATTCTATCCGATATATCCAGGTCGGCTCCACAAGTCTATCCTAGACTTCCTAGACATCCAGGTCGGCTCCACAGGTCTCTCGTACGTATCCCAGACATCGAGGCTGGCACCTAGATAAAAATGTGCGAGGGATGAACGAAGCTAGAGCGGCGGCGGCGGCGGCGCGAGACGGTGACAAGAGCCGGAAGGCGGCCAAGAGCGCCGGCCGCGTCGGCGCCGCACTGCGGCAAGCAGCCGCTGGCTGCGGCGAAGGCGGCGCCCGTGCGAGCGCGTAAGTAATGCGCCGCGTGATGCGCGCGCGGGGCGAGCGCGGGCGCCCAAGCAGCCGCGGGGAGACGCTCCGAGGCGCCGAGCGCAAAGCGCTGACGATACGGGCTGGACGATACGACGATACGGGCTGGAGAAATGAGGGTGTTGACGCCTGTTGGAGCAATACGCTTATGACACGTATAGAGAATATTATTTGACCTTTAAGGGCAGATGGTACATTTGAGCTTGGTTTTGGCTTCAAATTTTCCCGAAATATAAAGCATTATATCTCTGAAGAACATACAAATGGGCTTTTCCCCCCCAGCAATTCTAGATCATTTATTAGGACAAATTTTTAATAACTAAAGTTGTATGCATGATCGGTTTTCATAAATAGTTATTTTATTTATGCTTGTGGAGAGGGAAGTGCTTCATTCTAGTGGATGAAGTGCGTAGTACTTCATTGTAATACATTTTTCTCAGAAACTATTTATGTTACTAAGTTCATACTTTTTAATGTAATTAGATATAAAATTTGCGATAATCTTAACTATTTTTCTACACCGTCTTAAGCACAGTTAATGAACAAAAAAATTGGGAATACGATGGACGATTTTTTTCAAAATTTTACCTATGTAAAATAATAAGATTTTGAAAGTTTTTGAACATATCACTTTAATTTATAGTTCACAAACAAGAAATGTTGACATTTAATAAGTCTACGAAGTTTCATGTATATGGGATGTATAGTTTTTGAGAAAACTGCACTTGAAAGTGAAAAAATTACTTTTGAAGAAGCGTGTTCAAGCATGCATTTCACTTACCACATATAATGGCAACATATTTCTGGTACATAAGCATTTACACTTAACAAAATATTGTAAGAACTTGGACACTAGATTAATATTAACAATCTTGTAACCACTATGTCTACTGTTTACATGAAAAAAAAGTCACTTTCTTCTGCTAAATGAAATTTTTTTCCGGAGGTCGATGGCGTGGACCTTTCTCCAAGATTTAGAATTATTTACGTGGAAACATCAACTTTATTTTCACTGGCTTTTGTAAAAGGATTGCCAAAGCACTTATGTTTACGAAATTTCTTTATTTTACCTATTTTGACAGGAAAAGGAACTACCTTAGCATCAAAACAATAAAAAACCCACAGAACTCGCATAGCCAGAATTTAAGCAGAAACAACTATTTCGTGAAAGAAGACAATAGAGAATTACATTGTTATAGAGTAGCCTAAAGACGATGTTCTTAGCAAAAAATACCCGAAAATTATCCTACAAATGATTGAAAAGAGAACTAGAGCAGAGAAGAAGGGCGTAACCTATTTAAAATGGCAGGTACAGAGAGATTTAAATTGCCATTTAACCCATTTAAATGTTCCGAATGAGATAAAAGCTTGTATATTATTGAAAAGGAAAGATTGGAGAGTTTTTGAAAAAGGAAACAAAAAAAATCACATTTTTTGTCAAAATTACCTACCATCTGCCCTTAAAAGATCGTCCCTTTCGTTTACCCGCGGAATGATTGGATCTAGCTGGAAAGCTAGTTTGCAGACCAGAGAGATGCTGTGGGATCTAGACCCTGAGGGAGAATTATTGTATTACAATCAAATGACGTCTGGTTTGAAACGCGAACTTGACCTATAAACATACGTGGGGGAATCTTTGTGTAAATGCGCCCAGATTTCTATTCGGCTGTGAGCGGATGAATGAGAGGCGATTTTGAATCGACCGATTTATTTGAGTAATAATATAAAAATTAAACTTTGAAAGAGCAAATGATCTCGTCAGTGATTATTTTAGTCTCGATTAAGTTGTACCAGTAAGTTTTTCTCCCCGATTTCAAATTGTATTCACTGAAACTTCCTATGAATGTTTTTGTTTTAAATAATCATGGATTAGCAGGCATTGTGACCGTTGACTGCAGATTGAAGTTATGACTTGTGTAAATTGAAAGTTTCTGAGCAGTTCGAACACACGAAACTCGATTGTTGGCCTACGAAAACGTCTGCTGCAAAATTGAGTTCAATTGTTGAGAAATATTAGAGTGGTCAGTTCTGAATTACATTTCACGACCTTAATGGGGCGCGACTAACACGCGCTAAAACCGCGGTGAAACATATTTTGCCTGTGACTCGAACGATGGTTTTGTCCGCCCGTTGGCAAATTAAGTTTCGCGGAACGGAAGTTCTGGGAGGCCTTAACGATATGAGTAAGCTTTGGAGAAATGATTGGATGCTAATGAAATTGAGAAACGAATTTGGATTTGAACAGTTACTCTCCGAATTGTTATGTTTGTTAAATTATACTTTTAAGGCGCTCCTTAGCGCCAAATCGTTAGTATGCGAACGATATTTTTCCCAAAATGTAGTAAATACTGTTTACATTAGCTGGTATTTCAACGTGGGCCTGACCCCTCTTATTTTACAACTCCCTTTCCTTGCGACATAATCGGGCACAGAATAGCTAAAATCTTAAACTAAAAGATACTCCATAAATCACATATTAGTTCCTTAATGTCCTCCATAAAGACGTGGTTCATTTTGACTTTGTTAGCACGTTGAGCGACCGTCAGCTAGACTAGCTTTCTTAGCCGATGCGTATACAAAACGATTACAAACACGGGATATTTACTTCTTTTTGCTTTTGAAACAATCATTTTAGTAATGAGATGCCTCTCAATTAGTGTGAAAATAGAATTAGTACTACCGTATTTTTAAAAAAAGTCATCAATATTTCTTCTTTTACCTCCATTCATTACTCTTTTTCCATGGCCTCTAGTTTAAGTGGTTTTGGATCTTACACTGCGTCCTCCTGTTCATTCTTTTCTCCATTATTCTCATACTTTCCTAAGATTTTTGATACTTCTGAAGCATCGTTGAATAGGGAATGCAATTTTCTTTATCCTTATCTCCTCACTTGGAAACTTCTTTCTGTGGAAAAAGTTGAGGAGGCGGTGGTCTGTGAAGTGTAGTTTCGATCTTAAAGAAATGGGCTGCCAAGAAACGCAGATGGCGCTTTGGAAAGCGAGCCTGAGATTCAGTAATTCTAGTTCGAAGATTGTCTGTGTCAGGAACTGCGGAAGTTGCCGTAATTTGGTAAGTGCAAAGAAAAACTTATTTCAAGGAGTTTCCAAAAAAACTTCGTTAAAGTTTAAAATATCATTACTTTCATGAGATTTCAAAGTCTAAATAAAGTGAAAAAATATATTCGAACGTAGTGAGGTCGTGTTCAAGCAACACATTACGCAGTATACGCCGGAAATTACGAATGGAAATTGCAGCACCACATCGCTGCTTTTGAGGCTCTGAAGTATTTTTCTAAATCTGTTGTCAGGTGTTCGATCTCGGCGGAGAACTGTAGACTTTTCGATCGACGGAAATCTTATAGTACTGCGTCCTGACAGAGAGTAATTGCTTGAAAGAACGTTCAAGAACCTCTCATCTACCTAATAATTCGTAACAACTTTAATCAGTGTATTTGCAATTAAGTAGTTAGTGAGAATAGAAAAAGTCGATACTCGTATAAACGAAGAGCTAAGTCTGGGATTGTATTTCGAAATTCAGGAACGAACCGATGAGGGAAAGAAGTATCAATGATAACCCCATCCCACCATTGAGATGCATTTTCTATAGAGAACAAAACATCTGGCTCAATCTTGTTAAATAGATGTTTCCCTCATTGAATAAACTAATATTTAGTCAAGATAATAGATTCGTAAAATGATTTTGCAATTAACTTGCAGAGAACCTAACTGACATTTAGGAAGTTAGTAAGAGTATTTATCCATTGTCGTAGTAATAGAATACTTTGCCAGGCTAGTGTTGGCTACACTTATTATGTAACTCTACAGAATTAATATTTCTCACGTTACAAGTGCTAATTTTTATATTCCACCATCCAAATCAACTATTTACCAATATTTGAACCATTCGTTAAATTCATCCGTCATAAAATCGGTTCAGTTGTTAAGTGGGCAGAAGAAATATATAAAGATTGTTCCTTCTATTTCTAAGTAGTAATACCGCTTTTCCATTCGAAACCCATTTTCGACAGCCTCTCCGAAACTCGTCCCTGGGTTCGCCCCTGTGGGACTCCCGCCCGCCCTTAGCGCGCGGAGGCGGCGGGCGCGCGTGGCGCCGCGTAGTGCCGTGCGCTGGCGTGGTGCCGTGCGCTGGCGTGCGCTGTCGTGTGCTGCCGTGGCTGCATCGCGCGAAGCACGCGAGACGACGCGGCTGGCGCTGCCCAGGAATCCCTGCCGCGCGCTCGTGCCGCCAGACCCTCCCCTTCGCGTGAATCGCCACTTCCCTCCGGCTTCACTCGACGCCTTCGGGCTGGGTTTCCTCAAGCCTCCAGGTCCTCTCTGTTGATTTGCATTCTTTCCTGTAGGCTGGGATACTGTTTTGCCACCATTGTTCATGGTTTGTAATTTGAGTACAAAATGTAATTTGTAGCAGTGTACGTGTTCGGCAGGAATTTGTTATATCAACTTGGCTTTATTGATTGATCGTGTTTCTGGGCGCGTCAACAGGTATGGTCATTTGTTCCGTAAATATAGTGAATGGTTTTATGCTGAGAGGTGAGGTGATTCTTCTCAGCTGGATAGTGAGATCAGACGCCGACTTACACGTATGTTTCCCCGTCCAAATGCCTCCCACCAGCGAGGCACCGTCCCATCCGGGACAAGCTCTAAACTCCTGATTGATCACCTGATATCTGTGGTATTGTAGTGCATGGAAATGTAAAAGTGCGTTAGTAAGCTGTGGGGATAGGGCAAGGAAGGGGAAGGAAAAATCGTGCGCGGTCCGTGGCCCGTTTATAGAGGTCCTGATCTGGCACGAACCTGGTATTGATCGGAGATCCCACGCAAAAACTACTGATCTCTCTAATCTACACAGCCGGACGCTAGAATTCTCTTTCGCTCAGCGGCTGAAGTCGACCTAGATAACTGGCTAATGTCGAAAATCCTGTCACCCCCGGGACTCGAACTGTCGGACCTTCTGGTCAGAGACACTGCAGTGACAACAGTTGATGTTCTAATCCAAAGTCGGTAATGCTAACCTGGGGGGGGGGATTAATTTGCGTAACGTTCGGCGCAGTGGTGAAGTTAGTGATAGCTGGAGGGATGGTCCGCCTTGGTTGTCATCATTGTAGGTGTGATACTAGCTGAAAATTTTAAGTAAAAATTATTCAGTGTGAATGTTTCAATTAAAAATTACATACGTTAATTTTAACGGGTTTATTATTGCATGAATAAAATTGACAAACCTAATTTAATTGAAGATTTTTATAATTATTTACATTTATTTTTAAGGAGCAGAGTGCAACTCATTAAATTGAAATACGTATAGCAAACAAATCAGCTTATCTGCATTTGTTTATTGATTGATTGATTCATCAATTCCATTGACTCTTTAGTTCATATTAACTTAATAATTTATATCAATTAAATTTGTTTATGTTAACTTTTTTTCCAATATTTCTTTTCCTTAGCAGTTATTTTAAGAAATTTACCTTTTGTACTTTATATTCTTCCTTTTGTTCAATTGTTCACATATTTAATTTCTTCACAAATTATATTTTTATAATACATAAATTTTAATTAGGTATTTTCTTGTTTTGTAGCTCTGATGATGGCCAGATTGCGGTCGATCGCGAGACAAATCGATCGCGAGACAAACGCAGCACGGATGCTTGAAACTCATGCTTTTATTTTTTTATTGTTTATCCGTGTACTTATCTAATTATTGCTTTCTTGCCTTCGGTAAGGAAGATTGGGCGTAGGTGTGAGTCAGTGACGTATTTCTCTACTTTCTTTTCGTCAAATTTTGCTCTTCGTTGCGCTAGGAAATGAGCCCTATATTGCTCTTTCTGAGCTCTACTTGGAGAGGAATCATAATATCGACTGCTGGTAAATAATCCTATTTGTGAAGCATGCAGGCTTGCAGACTGTGCTATTCGAGAAAATCCATAAGTTGAGCCTTTCCTGAAATGTTCTTCGTAAGTTTTCGTTTTAATTTAAACATAGAGTGCAAATGATGTAATCAGGTGTATACAAATGCTATCACTTATTCTTATGTACTTTTCAGTATTCCTTCTAAAGTTGGAATGTTGTTAGAGAACTTGTTTCATTGCTAAATAAATGTGGTGAATTCTCTATCCGGACGGTGCATTCCATTATTAATGAGTCCTCTTGAACAACCTCCACGAGCGCTTATCAAATATTAATGCAATTTTTATTCGTAGAGAAGTAATTTTTATGATAATACTAACTTAATTACTCTGCGTTGCCCGGGTATTTATTAATCAGAATCTTCTATTAGGAATAGGAATTAATCTTCGATATGGTGTATCCCAGCTCCTAACGTTTCTTACCATATCCTGACTTCCTGAGGACTGCCTGTTCTGCCCCGTCCCATTCGCCCACATCTACCACCTCCCCTCTAACCTTGCTTCACACTCCGCTTCACCCTGCTTCACCTGCCCCCCCCACCCCTCCCTAACCCGCCATGTTTGCTACGATGATCGTTGTTACCACCAGCTGTAAACAAATGCATTGTTGAATATTCCCGGCAAACGTCCGGTAACAATTTTGTCCTTGAATTACTCTCAACCGAATTGGACTATTGAAATGAATCGATTTGCATTTAGTAGAAAATGTAACGAGCTTCAAGATATTTTGAATAATTTTCGTGAATTCACTCACTATTTTCGACAGTTTTTCAGAAATGCGAAAGAATGCATATTCCGTAAATTTTGTTGGAAGAGGTAAGAGGGTAGAAATATTTTATAAGAAATCTCATTCATGCAGTAACTTTCTTCTTTTCTTGAAGGTCACCATTAAATTTCTTTAAGGTAGGAATAAAACTATATATTTTATGCGAAAAAAAACTTTTCCTATACATTGACGCGGTTTCTCCCGAGTTTATTTTCCCACTTAATGTGACCCTGCGCTAAGCAAGGATATCAATAAATAAAGAAGCAAATATCAATATTCTCGAATTTCATTCTTTCCCTTAACATAAATGTTTTTCCTAACGAAGTGGAATGACAAATTTGTTTGACCTCAGAGTCATGATCCGTCTCATATAGAGAAACGTCTCGTTTGAATCATTACCAGCGTACTTAATTAGGTATTTATAATAAAGAACACAGGAGATGGAATTATCGGTGCAATATCGTCTCTTACTATACATGACGCTGACTCCACTCAGATATATTTTTTTACAACAGGACAAAAGCAATAACAACAATATCATGTAATAATAATAGTAATGATAATAATACTGAATTCATAATTAAAGAAAATAACTATTTACATTGAAACTTTAGATGAACTAACATTCACTAATTAAATATGCACGTTTTTAGTGATTTCATACCATCTTTGACCATTGATATTTTAATGTTTTACACTTTTGGAAATTAAAAATAAAACTCGGTCTTCAATGAAAACTCTTGAATTTCTTAAAAAGGAGATAAAAAGTTCATCTTACTCTACTGGTTATTGCACTCTTGTTTGACGTAAATACAATTTCCATCTTCTTTCCATCCAATTTCTCGTAAAATATTAATATTCATAAGTGTGACATTTTTTCTTTTAATGTCTAAACTAACTCTAGACTCTTAAACAACATAATTTGCGTTAACTAGACTATTCGCGAAGGTTTCTGCTTTGGCGTTGCAAAATTGGTCTAACTTCTACCGACTCCACAAGCGACTACTCATACATCCATCGTCAGACAGCTTCAACACACCATGGGTCGAGTTCTGTCGCTGTCTGGAAGAGAATTCTAGCGTCCGGCTGCTCTGACCGGTGGTTTTCTGTGGTTTCTCCGATTAATACCATATGAATGCCGGAGCAGTACCCTAACAAACGGGCCACGGACCGTGTGCTTTCTTTCCTTCCCATTCCACTGTCCTACCTTCACCCCCTTACACCACTTACACTTACATGCACTACACTTACACACAATCCTGATACCGGTAGCGGTAGCTCAGTGCATCAACTGATGACACTGCAGCGCCTCTGACCAGGAGGTCCTAGGTTCGAGTCCTGACGGCGGCAGGATTTTCGACACTAGCTTTTCAGCTAGGTTGAAATCAGTCGCCGTCTGGAGGAGAATTCTAGCGGCCGGCTGCTTTGATCGGTAGTTTTCCGTGGTTTCTCCGATCAACACCAGGCGAATGCCGGAGCAGTACCCTATCAAACGGGCCACGGACCGCGCGCGATCTTTCCTTCCTGTGTCCCGGCTAATGACCGGGCTAATGACCAAACTAGGGACTAATGACCAAAGCAGTTGACGCGCCCGGAAACACAAAAAAATCAATCACAATCCTGATACCGGTCGGAAGTTGTCCCGGCTGGGGCAGTGGATTGATTGATTTTTTCGTGTTTCCGGGCGCGTCAACGGCTTCGGTCATTAGTCCCGTTAGTGTAGTGCATGTTTCTTTTTCGGGAGATGGCAGTGATCTTCCCCCGCTGGATGGCGAGATCCGGCACCGACCTACCGTCGGCTAGTGGGGTTTCCCCCTCACCAGGACTCTCCCACCAGCGGGGCACCGCCCCAGCCGGGACAAGCTCTAAGCTCCCGACCGGTCTCCCGGAATATGTGGTAGTGTAGTGCATGTTAGTGTAAGTGTGTGTGTAAGAGGAGAGGATAGGAGAAGGAAGAGGAAGGAAAGATCGCGCGCGGTCCGTGGCCCGTTTGTTAGAGTACTGCTCCGGCATTCGCCTGGTGTTGATTGGAGAAACCACGGAAAACTACCGATCAGCGCAGCCGGCCGCTAGAATTCTCCTCCAGACAGCGACTGAATTCGACCTAACTGAAAAGCTAGTGTCGAAAATCCTGCCGCCGTCAGGACTCGAACCGAGGACCTCCCGGTCAGAGGCGCTGCAGTGACATCAGTTGATGCACTGAGCTACCGCTACCGGTGGGGAAGTGGAGATACTTGTTTCGCTAGCTGACGGGAGGTCGGCACCAGATCTCGTCATCCAGCGGGGCAAGATCACCGCAACCTAACAAGGAAAAACATGCACTATACTTATGGGACTAAGCAGTGACGCAGCCGCAAGATATTAGCAATTGACGCGCCCGCAATTACTAGTAATCAATTATTTCATGGTTCACCACAACATATATTTCAGATTTTCTGGTAGATATTTTTCTCTAGCATTAAAAATGATTTTAAAATATATGCTTAATAACGGAAGTACAGAAATACTGTTATGAGTGAAAATGTCTTAGACGACGAGTAGTATCTTTGTGTAGCACATTTTACCTGATCTTATAAAGGACCTTTCAACAGGTACAGGTAGAAATCCGGCCTAATTTTTTTTTCGTTATATATATTCACCATGTATATATGCTATGAAAAAGTAGCTACCGTCACGCACTGCAAGTTTTCGAAAAAAAATCTACATTTTTCACGATGCAAATCTTCGTTTCCGCGGAGTATGTGTAGCCCTGCCTATTATAAGAGTATATCCACCGAGGGAACAAGCGCTTCTACGGGCCCAAGTTCTAATTCAGGGCAGCGAAACACTAAACTAATGATATTCCCCAAGCACTTGGGTAGTCATTAATGCTAAATAAATAATTATGGGCTGAAGTGACTGAAGAGATAGGAGAAAGCACGAAAACTCCGAGAAAACGCTAAACGTAATGCTTTCACTCTAAATTTCACATGTGTGAATCGGGTTTCGCATTACAGGTTTCTGGAGCAGTGCAAAGTTTTGGAAGAAGAAACTCGCATAGGCTATAACAGTAATCAAAAAAGTCTTCATCATGAAAGAGTTTGATGTCTACTGGGAAGCACCATGATAAAAATAGTCTATGAAAAAAGGAATCGTGAATGGAATTCTTGAATATGTAATTTTGATCATCTAACATGACTGTAACAACTTTAAATTACTACGTTATTCATAAAAAGTCTTGAATTCACTTCAAGTTTTAACGCGCGTATTTATCGTTATTAAACTTCGTCATATTTATCTTACAACCTTTGAATCCGTAGGTGAATGAGTCAACCGCTCTTTGCTAAATGCCTTACACAAAACCATGATTGTGTGAAATTAGACCAGTAATATCACATTACAGATATACGAAGATCGCGAGACATCGAGACAGAAGTCTCGTAAGACACCAGCTCTTCAATCGATATAATTCACAACCGCGTTTTATTTTGACGTTCGTCGTTTCACCGCAACGCTTCCCGCCCAGTATTTGACCTGTGTCGCTAATCGTTCAAATTGCTGCGTGATAGCCCATTGGGGAGGCAAACCGTCCAATTAGGTCAGCGCGAGGCGAGCGCAACGCAACGCCCCGCCACACCACGCCCCGCCCCGCCCCGCCCCGCCCCGCCGGCCCGCCCCGCCCTGCCCCGCCCCGCCCCGCCCCGCCCCGCCCCGCCCCGCCCTGCCCCGCCCCGCCCGCCCGCCCCGCCCTGCCCCGCCCCGCCCTGCCCCGCCCCCCCACCCCGCCGCGCCGCGCCGCGCCGGGCGACGGCGCTGCTGGCGTGCGGGCGGGTGGGTCGGCCTGCTGGCGCGGGCGGAAGGTCGATACCCAGTCTCCATATTTCAGCAGGGCGCGCGCTCACCCGCCACTTGAAGGGGCAGCGCGGGGGCCCCAGGGGACTGCGAGGGGGAGTGGGCCAGGCGCAAGCCACGGGAACTGACATAAAGAGACGACAGGGGTGGGGTAGGCGGGGGAGACGAATGTAGAGGTGGCGCGCACAAAGCGGAGGTGGGGTGATTGAAGATAAGATGTAGGTGAGAAGGATGCGAGTACGAGGCGGGGTAAATATTCGAAGATAATCGAAGGGACCAATGGGTACAAAGGCGGTAGAACTGTCTGTAGGAAAGTCTCGATTATCTGTGAAAGGACTGTATCCATCGTGAATTGGGAAAATAACTGAGGATGTGCTAACAGCGGCGGGCGAATGTTTGCGCGGAAGCGACGAGAAACGTTGAGGTAGATGTTGCTCGATAAGAGGGAATGACACGAATAAAACGTATGTGTTAGCTTAGGATGTAGAATAGGCGAAGAACGTGATGGGAGGACTATAACTTATTGGCAAAAGCAAAAGGAAGCGAAGCTATGTCGACCGTGGTAGAAAGGTGGTAGCTACAATCACTTTGGCTCTGTTAAATTGACAATGCATTCTGCTTGAGCAGCTGCTTCTGTAAAATATTTAGAAAACGTAAGACGGTTCTTCGATTGCCAGAAAAATTGCATTTTTTTGCGCTTGGAACGCTTGAATCGATCGGAGCAAAGTCACGGCCACATGGGACATTAATTTTTTCCTCGTCAAGAGAGTATTTTTTGAGTCTGTAGTCAGACTTCGCCGGCCAGTATCGGTGTTCCCCATGCGTGGGCATAGTTAAATTCCCATGCTTGGGGGTATGAGCGACATGAGGCGAGCGTGACGCATTCTCTTCACAGTAACTAGCAAGATCTGCCTGCTTGAGCTTTTCTTCGTCACAGCTACAGAAACTGGGACGATTTACAGGAAAGCTACAACTCTATTTTTGCTTCGACTGGGAATCGAACCCGGGACCACAACACAGGAAGCTAGTACGCTGTCCATGAGTCATCCCAAAGGCTGTGGAACATAAAATCATTCTTTAAAAATCTGTCAGATTTTGTCTCATCAAAACTTTTCAGAGAAAATAATTTTATTTTCCTTTATTTGTTTAATATAGACTGGTCAGCACACTACTACCGTGATGGAATAAGTACGTGAAAAAAGCGTTTTCTACTTTTTTGATGTTGATAGATTTATCTGTCAGGCTTTAAAAGCAATGACACATTTATTACCAGAGTTTAGATTTATTAGTTTAATGAATTACAAAGTGTACGATGAAAAATTAACAAATCATTACGCAAATTTCCCCTTTCCAAATGTGTTTAATAGAAATAACTTCAACATTTTTACAAAAATACTATTTAGTGGCAGGTTTAATGTATAAATAAATAAACGCGGTACAAAATAATGTGTTAATAATGTTTCCCTACTGACTTGCAGAATATATTAGTCATCTTCCCCATATTTGTGTGATGGCATCGATGTTTCAAAACAGTATTTTTACCTACATGTCAGTTGGACTATGTTTAGGCTTGCATTCCGTTCTAAAGATCTCGGCCACGACCTTGGTTCATGACCCTATCACGAATTTGGCGCCACCTCAAGAATGTCTATCCTTCTTTGCGACCGCGGCTATGCTTACCACGTTTTATTCAGAAGGTGTAATGGCGATCTTGAGAGCTATGTTAGCGAAATCTTTTGTTTCTCATAAAGTGTTTGTTTTTCGATTTAGGCGTCCTTCTAGCATTGCGGGGGAGTGTGACAACTATTGCTGCTAGGCGATCGCACTTGCATCTTTCGGACGTCTCCTGACTGTAGGGGTTTGAGGATCGTGAATACTGCGAATGAACACGTGGCACTGAGAATAGAAGTGGGAACGGAATAAAGAAAATGGAATACCTGCGTCCAAGGCCCTGAATAGCCCTTGCAACCGCCTGGCATCCACATGAAGGCGAAAAAACCGACTTAGGTGGTTCAGGGCATCAATTGATATCACTTCAGTCCCCCTGACTGGGAGGTTCTAATATTCGAGTGCCGACGGTGGCAGGATGTTCGATCCTAGTTAAACGGCTATGTCGAGTTCAGTTGCAGTCTGGTGGAGAATTCTAGCAGCCGCCTGCTTTATGGATAGTCTTCAGTGGGTTCTCCGTCAATACCAGGTGGATGCCGGAGCAATATCCTAACAATCGGGCCACAGATTGCGCGCGATCTTTTCTTCCTCTCCCTTGTCCCATCCTCACCCCTTCCTGACACACACACACTTAACATATGTAGCGTCATGCACAAACGCAATTGTAACGAACGGCCGCGTGGCATAGGCGACGCTAAGGCGCCACGCGTCAGCCTTTGTTTAGGAGCGGATGTGACGTCGGCGGGAAACCCTAGGAGGCAGCGTGGTGGGGGGAAGGGCGAGCGTCAGCCCTGGCGAGCGGCGGAACGCTCTCTTGGTTACGGGACGCGCTACGGCACGGATCGGACGGTCTGGGTGGGCGCGGGCCGCGAGCTGTGCAAGAGCCGGCAATGTGTTGCCGTACAAAGGCTGACTCGAGGACGAGTCGTAGGTGGGTTGCTGCGCTTCACGTCATCTAATCCTTGAGATTAGTGCGTAGTGGTGTGGTAGCCGTAACGGGAAATTACTCCGTGTAGGGATATTAGTAATTACGTTATTTTGTAATAAGGTGGGGGACTGATAATAAACCTCTAAATTACTAAACCCACACTCGTCTGTGTTATTATTGCAACTGCATGACGCCACACATAAACCACACCAGTCGGGAGCTTTGAGCTTGTCCTGGCTGGGACAGTGCCCCGCTTGTGGGAGATACTAGTCCCACAACACCGCATGCCGACGAGTAGGTCGGCGCCAGATCTCGCCATGCAGTGAGGGAAGATTACTGTCACCTCCCGCGATAAAAGTGTGCATTACATTTACGTGACTAATGACCTTATCAATTGGCGCGCCAGGAATCACCAATCAGTTACATGAAAAATATCCTGGGGTGCTTAAAGATTCTGTCCCGGAATACGCGTGGAATAGATCAGAAGAAACGAAGAGATATGGAAAGGAAACTGTAGGGCATATGCGAAATGTTGTGTCCTTTAATTAAAAAGAAATACAAGCGCAGCCCATCAGGAAGCCAACCGGTAGCTCGAAGCCTGCCATCTGCGGCATTTAGCGGCGGCGATGGTGTAGCGGTTAGCGTATCGGACTGCTATACCCAAGTTTGCGGGTTCAAACCCGATCGAAGCCGTGGATTTTTAAGGGCGAAAAAATCCTTCGTACGCCTTCCTTCGGAGGGGAAGTAAAGCCGGCCGTCCCATGTTAGTACATTTACTGCATGTAAAAGATCCTCAAGCCTAAATGATGCCTCTGAGCTAAATTCAAATCGCCTGTTTCGTCGCCCAAGTAATACCTTCTTTCTCCCATGATTGGCGAAAGGAGCGTAACGAAATTTGCGTGGTCAGACGGAAGAGCAGGCCTCATGGCCTGAGTCTCGCCACGAAAAAAGGCAAATTCAATTCAATTCAAATTCAATCTGCCGTTGTACCTACCAGAGTTCGAATTCCATTCCGGGCAGATATGTTTGCGGTTGGAATCGCTTTTCCCGATTCAGCTAACGGTATAATCATTATTAAGTAAAGTTACAAATAATAGGAGAAATGTGTGCAGTTGTAGGCCGGCTACTTTCCTTTAGCGAGCGGTCTTCGTGATGTGGGCCGTTCGTCTCGTACGCACCCGTCGTGCAGGAGGGATCACGCACCAAAGCCCGCTCGACGGAAGCAATCCCCGTGAAATGGAGGGATTCACGCCGCAGGGCCTTCTAAGCGCAGGCGAAAACGCTTTGCCTCCGAGGCGTCCTCGAAAGTTAATGCTGCGATCTTCGGATAATGACGGTGAAAAGAAAAAGAGAATTTACGTCCTATATCTTTTCTTCTTCTACCTTTTACTTCCGGAATTTTTTGTATGTGTAGACAAAATATCAATGTGGTTAGAACAATATTTGATAAATCTATTTTTGATTAAACCTATATTTGATAGCATCTATATAAATTATTTATTACAAAGTATTTATAACACGTGCACATGTGTGAGTGTATTAACACAATTCGATCATGGTTTGATGTCGGTTTCATCTTTCATTACTGTACTGCGTACATCATTTCTGTTATAAGATTTCGCGTATTCAACATTTTATGATAATGTTAATTTCACCTTTCGTTCTTTCAACCAGTTACAAAAAACAGAAGGGACATTCTTTTATTACCTTAATTGATTGTCATTCAATACTCAAAGAAGATGTGCACTGTGTCCACTCTTTTGTTCCTTCTAATAAGCAGAATATTTACATTTCAGCCTGTGGTACCAGCTGGCGACGTTTCCTTACTGGTTTTAGATGGTTTTGGTTACATTCTCCAGCCACATTTTCTGTTTCTCCGATTTCCGTATAGTACCCAGTTCTGAGAACGGCAGATGCCGGGATACTTGTTTCTCCTGGACAGCGCGCTCCTTGTTGAAGGCATTCTACGAAGGAACCGACATGTCGCGCCGAAATAACTTTCTGCTGACGACTCCGGTGGTCCTGGTGAGAGCGGCCTCTGCGCTACGTGTCCACACGTTTCATTTCCATGGGTGATGCCTATTGCTAAGATGATGTGAAAACGTAGGGTTTAAAACGGCCCCCTGTTACAGCAAAGAATTGCGTCAAAAAAACCAATTACCATCATTCTATTTTACTATTAGCGATCTTCATTATGTATCATTGGATAAAAACCCGCGAGAATTTCCTTTTTTTTAAATATGAGAACGTATATTGAAGAAAAACGAATCAGTGATTCTCCATGTGATATTATTGTATTGTGATATTAATATCGTGAAGATACCATATCCTACAATTATATTGAAGTTCCATTCTCTCTTTAAGAAATTACTTTCGTAGTTGATTCAAGGCATGTCACTTCACCAAATTTTCTAGACACCCCCCTCCCAAAAAAATTATATTCCTTGTATAATTGCTGCATGTCAGAGGCGAATCTACGTCTCGGGAACCCCGGTAGAGGTTTCAAATGGGATTGACAACTTTACTGGGGAATTGTGGGTTCATTCGCGCCCCTTGACTTCGGGGGCACCGATGCCGCGCCCCGGTGCATTAGCCTAGCTTGGCCCCTGCTGCACGTGCTTGTCCTTTCGTTTTCCTACGATCTCTTCTTTGTACATTGCGCTGCTGGAAGGGCATCCTGTATAAAACAGTACAGTGGTAGGCACCAGAGCAGAAATATTTGCAGTTGCTAGGGGGAGTCCCTAACAGAGATTCCTTTAATTTTTGAAATAATATGGTGCTCGTTTAAGAGACTACAATTCACCTGTGAATGGAACTGTGATTTCACATTAAATACTATGATATATCCTAAAATACGGTTCAGACAGATTAGTAGTGTAGTATATGTTATTCAGGTGAGTGTAAACCACTCACCTGAAAATTTTAGAAGATAATTGTTGAGTTATTGATAATGATATGGAGCCATTGATGAACATAGACTTAATGCGATTTATACAACAATAAACTATGCGCATGCTTGTGAGGTTTTTGAACTTGTTACGTATTGATTGTTGTTATTCTGTGATTAAAGCAGATCAGGTATTTTTGCGAAAGAGGTTCGGTTGAAATACGAAATAATTTCAGTGAAAGTATTTTACAACAAATATTACAATTACACTTTACCTAATGCAATTAAAAAGTTTTTAATCTTAATTTGTGTGACATCTCAGCATCTTCATTGCGCAAAAAGGATCATAATTGCCAATAACGTCTTGAAATTATCACTACTTTCAGTAGAAATTATCATATTCTACAATTTTTCTTAAATTTTGTTCTAAAATATAAAAAATGTATTGATGTGAAATAATTAAGAAGTTTAATAAAAGTAAACATCATTTTGGTTTGACCTCCATTCATTGTTTAGTTCCAAGAATTCAACGGGCCTTAGGTAACAACGCGACCTCACCACAAACTAAAACATTTCATTCTTCGTCTATCCAGAACGCTTGTAAGTATTGATTTCTTGAACACACTCAATAATCAAGTGCATTCGCTGATAATGAAGTAAAAATATTTTTTTCGTTTCACAATTTCTCTCTTCAAAGAAAGATAAAGAATGAGAAAAGTTCTAACTTACGAGTTACTGCAAACTTTATAACTCTGTAACTTCATCGCATTATGGTTCTCAACCAACAACAAAATCTGCCTGCCACCGTAACTGCCCACAGTCACGTAACTTTGCCTCCGCTCCAACATTCATATTCAGGTCATCTTGATGTTCCGCGTTGACAGCGCGGCAGGCCAAAACAAAGGAATGATATACAGACCTCTAAAGACCGCAATATTGTAGTGATTCGCTCCATTTCATTTGCTAAATATATCATGGATCAGTTGATCTCAAGCTTCTTATTGTTTTACCAGAATTTTGGAGTAAGTATCTTCATAGTTACTTTTTACTATATGTGCTGTTTGAGAAAGGGGGTTTAACTACCATAATTGAAGCGTTCTGGGGGAAAAGAGGGGAATTTAAAAAAGTGTTATGGGTAGTTTATCCCCAGAACATTTTTTTAAATTAATCGCTATATCGTTTTTCATTCAAGTTTCAGTTTCATTGGCCGACTGTAGGGTAATTTTTTGTAGCTAAAATATCTAGCATAAATACGAGAGATTTCATTATATCCCTATTTGACGCAAGTGGAACTCTGTAGAACTGAACACTTTAGACGAACCACAAAAAAGGAACAAAAGTAGTTTCAAGCGTAATAAATAAGAAGCGTGCAAAATCACGAAAACGTTACAAATTTAAATAGAATTAATGTCAGGAACTATGGAAAACATAGGAGTAGGAAAATGGTATTTCTGTAACATTCTTTTTAACTTTTTTGGAAGTGATTCAGTAAAATAAAGACATTATTAAGTGCTTTTGGAATTTTTATTTATAATGTAGTGGAAAAACGTAGTTTTGGATAAGAAAGGCTCAGAATTTCACCTAGTATTTATATGAGGTTTTAAAATATTTTGCAGTAATTGAAATAACTTAAATCAAGTTAGAGAGACACAACAACTCTCTGATTAACTTTTAACAAAACAGGAATTCTCCATAAAACTTAATAATGAACATTTTGCAATAGGATAGTTTTTAACTTCCATTTACTGAAAATTGACTTTTCCTCTTACACCCTTGATCCCTAGAATGCCTCAATTTGATGTGAATGACTTCGAATCAAAGGCATGTATGTTCATTTCAATCAGGCCTCTAATTCGTACTTCATTAGTTTGCAATAAAGTCTTAGGTAGGCTGTACGAGATCTTCCCTACCCCAGCAGTACCTTCACTAGCTCAAGATCTCTCCCGTGCCAAACGCTGTACGTGGCGCTGCGTCATGGCGGAGGGCGGGTCTGGGTGCGCATGACGCGATGTGCGACTACAATGAGGAGTCTCCTCGCACCGCTGCCTTGCGGATTCGTTTGGCAATAGAAATGCACAGGAGAGCGAGCGCTTGCGATGAACCCGTGACGACGCCCTCGATCGAGTCGCCCATCCGTAACGCCATAACGCTTCAACGTTACCCTTGTCATGCAACTCTTCGAGTGAGGTTGCGTTGTTTTAGTCAGGCTTGACTTTATTTCCGGTATGGTAAATCAAACTCTGTGCAGCGAGACTTCGATTATTAATGAAGAGAGGCGAAAAGCGAAGTCTTGCTATGGCATTCTTTGTAAAATGTGTTTCAATTAATGACTTATTTCTTATGCCTTTTAACAACATCAGAGAAATCAGACTCATAGTCAGTGTTATCTGACTGATGTTATCTGCTGTTGATATTCTGTTTGAATTACCTCTGAAGGTGCCACATTTCCTTGAATGGTTTGTCCTACACGTGGAGCGTATACATTATATCTTTTAACGTACTTTTTTGTTAGAAATTATCAGCAATTTGTTCTCGTTATTTCATCGCTATTGCTCTTCGTTTTACGAGCTTAATGGAGTAATTTCATTCTCTTCTGTACTGTAAAAGCGTTTTTGGTATTACTAACGGCACTAAAATCAAAATTGTTTATAGATGAAAGAAATGAAATGCAATAGTGGCATGAATGGTGTTGAAAGTACAATATCACGCTGAAGTACTGAAAAACTTTAGTACTGAGAGTGACCACCGAGAAAAGAAACCTTGATTACGACCCACTTTCTCTGCAAGCCCATAAATCAATGTCGGCAATGTCACACCTGTACCGATAGCCATAATTAATACAGTGTTGCTAGAATGAAAACAGTGAGTAAGAACATATTTTTCAATACTTTTTTTTACAAGCTGCCCGTACATGAAAAGATGAACAGTTGATATTGAATTCATGACATACTTTCTTTATTTCTTAATAAAAAACTCAAACGATTATTTTTGTTTTAAAATTATAAAGACAAAGAATACAAACAGACAAAATAGTGGTGGTAGGGCTTGAAGAGAGCATTTCAGTACATCACATGCTCTAGTGAATCCAGCTTAAATTCAACTGCGGAAGTGATAATAGCATATGGATTTTAGATTAATAGAAAGACATTTTCATCAGCGTTTGTGGATACCGATCACATGTGATCTGTGATATGAGCGGCCCAATTTGCGATTTTATTACTGAACGAATCTATATAATTCAAATTACTTCAGATTACTTTGTAACGAAATTAGTATTTAATATTATATTAATAAGTAAAGTAGGTATTTGTAGATATCCATCGAAAGATGTGGATTGTTTGCAAGTCTGTAAGATTGTGAATTGTTTGCATTCTTCAAAGGATGTGAGCTAATCAGCTAGGTCGACTTTAGTCGCTGTCTACAGGAGAATTTTGGCAGCTTTGGTCGGTAATTTTCTGTAGTTTCTCTGATCAACATCAGGCGAATGCCGGAGCAGAACGTTAAGAAACGGGCCATGGACCGCGCGCGATCTTTCCTTCCTCTTCCTTAATATACCCTTTCCCCTTACGCGCACACACACACACACACACACACACACACACACACACACACACACACACACACACACACACTTACATTAATATGCACTACACTACCACATATTCCAGGAGACCGGTCGGGAGCTTAGATCTGGTCCCGGGTGGTGCGGTGCCCAGCAGCGGGGAAACCCCGCTAATCGGCAGTAGGTCGGCGCCGGATCTCGCCATCTAGCAAGGGAAGATCACTGCTATCTCCAGAGAGAAACATGCACTATACTTAAGGGATTAATTACCTAAGCTGGTGACGCGCCCGGAATCACTAACAAACCTACCTAACTACCTACCTACATTCCTACCTTTGCACAAAACATCCCGATAACCTACGACTACTACCTCACACGCATCGCACGGCCGAATCATCCATGAATAAATACGAAGTACGTTCAGAAAGTAAGTTCCGTTTCAATTTATCTCCGCGGCAACGCTGCGATCGCAGTTCCGCACATGCGCGGTAGACGCTCTGTATCAAGGAGAAGAAACGTGCGCCATTTGGAGATCGCTGTCAGTCACGTACGCTTTGTTGTGCTTGTTTAAAATGTCGGTGTTGATTGAAAATCCCACCGCTTGTGAAATCAGTTCTGTGATTCGTTTTCTGAATGCGAGGAAAGTGAAACCAAATGCAATTTATCGGCAAATTTGCGATGTTTACGGACCAAATGCGATGAGTGATTCAATGGTGAGAAGATGGGTCCGACAGTTCAATGACGGACGTAGTGATGGGCACGATGAAGAACAAAGTGGGCGTGCATCTTTGGTTACAGAAGAACTGGTTCACGCGATTGATGACAAGATCAAAAAAAAACGAAGGTTTACAATTAGTGCTCTCGCTATGGAACTTCCCCAAATTTCACGATCACTAATGCATGAAATTGTTACCGAAAAACTGAAAGTTCGTAAACTTTGCTCACGTTGGGTACCAAAAAGTCTTACTGAGCAACACAAAACAAAACGGATGGGTAGTGCACTTCAGTTTTTGACCCGTTATGCTGAAAGCGGCGAAAAATTTCTGACACAGATAGTCACAGGAGATGAAACTTGGGTTTCTTACCACACTCCTGAAAGTAAGTGGCAATCAATGGAATGGAGGCACACTTCATCCCCAGCAAAGGTTAAGCCGAAGCAAATCTTGACACCTCGAAAAATGATGTGCACAGTGTTCTGGGACTGGAAAGGCATCTTACTCACTGATTTCTTACCGCGTGGTCAAACACTCACAGCAGATGCTTATTGCGAGACACTTCGGAAATTGCGCCGCGCAATACAGAACAAGCGCCGAGGATTGCTGTCAAAAGGTGTTGTTTTTCTCCACAACAACGCACGACCACACACTGCAAATGTGACGAAGAACCTTCTACAGGGATTTGGATAGGACGTGTTTGACCATCCTCCGTACATCCCTGACCTCGCTCCTAGCGACATTCATCTGTTCTTACATCTCAAGTCTTTCCTTGTCGGTCAACACTTCAACAATGACGACGAGCTGAAAGAAACTGTTTCCAATTGGTTGAAGACACAGGCGGCAAATTTCTATGAAAAAAATATACAAAACCTTGTGCCACTCTATGACAAATGCCTGCAAAATTTCGGCAGATATGTGGAAAAGTAGTTTAAGAGTTGTAGAATTTTGTGCAATAAATAACTTTTCTGTATCTGTACACAATTTAATTTTATTACCAAACGGAACTTACTTTCTAGACGTGCCTCGTAAATCTTTATTTAAATCATAAAAAAATGGACGAAGAAGATAGTGCTGTGGACGAAGAATATTTGGTGTAATCCAAATCCACCCTCCTTCAAGCTACTCCCTCTTGGAACATTGGAATGAAAACACAACTTTCATATTTGTATTTCCACCTATCCCAGACAAAAGTGTGGTTTGTTTCCTTTTTTTCCTGGTATCGCACAAAAAATCGGAACATATTTAGCATCCTCCTTGGGCGCCCTGTGTGTCGGGCGTGAGACTCGAATACCCCCAAACCTGAAACCCCACCGGGAGCGGTAGCTCAGTGCATCAACTGATGTCACTGCAGCGCCTCTGACCGGGAGGTCCTAGGTTCCCACTCCCCACGGCGGCAGGATTTTCGACACTAGCTTTTCAGCTAGGTCGAATTCAGTGTCTGCTTGGAGGAGAATTCTGGCGGCCGGCTGCTCTGATCAGTAGTTTTCCGTGGTTTCTACAATCAACACCAGGCGAATGCCGGAGCAGTACCCTACGATACGGGCCACGGACCGCGCGCGATCTGTCCTTCCTGTTCCTTGTCCTATCCTCTCCCCTTACACACACACACTTACACTAACATGCACTACACTACCACATATTCCGGAAGACCGGTCGGGAGCTTAGAGCTTGTCCCGGCTGGGGCGGTGTACCGCTGGTGGGAGTGTGTTGGTTAGGGGGAAACCCCACTAGCCGACGGTAGGTCGGCGCCGTATCTCGCCATCCAGCGGGGGAAGATCACCGCCATCTCCCGAGAAACAAACATGCAGTACACTAACGGGACTAATGAGCAAAGCAGTTGACGCGCCCGGAAACACGAAAAAACCAAACCAAACTGAAACACCCCTTTGGTTGGACGCCTGTTTAGTGGGGCCGGGCCGGCGCTGGTTGTTGTCGGTCGCCGGGCGAAGTGCCGTCGGCAGCGGCGCGCGCTGATGAATAAGTGAGGCGACGGCCTTGCGAGGCCGTCCAAAGCGTCGGAGCAACTGGACGCCGCAAATGGACCGACGCGTGTTGGGAGCTTCGGCGCGAGCCGCTTTGATCGACGGCACTGGACGAGTCCCGGTGGTGGTCTGGGGGCGGCCGGCTCGCGCTCCATGTGCCACAGATGCACTTCGTTGTTTTTCCAACGTCCTCTCAGCAAGGAGCTTCTTCCGTACTCTTTATTTATTTATTTTTCTATTTTTCTTATTTAAGGTCTCATCAACATCTAGGGAATTAGTGACCACTATTGGAGTTAATGTTATGGCAACTATGAAGATGAAACGAAATGGTGATGATAAGGGGTGAAAGGACGAACCGAACACAAATACAACCATGCCCGAGGCGGGACTCGAACCCGCGACCCTTCGGTCAGAGATCACTACGTCACTACTGCCTTAGCGATCTCGGCCACCGGGCTGTACTCTTCTTGTCTGGTCCACCTGAACGGCTTTGTGATGATATTTTTCTTTATTTATTCGCTACCGCGCCAGCCTTTTTATCACCCTCCACCCCTATAGATTTTCTGACCTGATTGGTTAAAAGTCCCTTCTATTTTATAGTTTTCAACTGTACACTAATAAAACTATTGCTTGAGCGTGTGAAATTGGGACTCATATTTCGCCAGGATTAGACGTTTATTTTCTCTTACAAACCTGTAACATAGTACATTGCGCAGGGAAAGTAAATAAAAAATTCTTTATGTTCTTGGCATAAAGAGCATGTTTTCTAGTAGCCAACTCTTCACCAACTTTGATGTTTTCTCCAATTCTTGCTCGAATGACAAATCTTCATTCATCTTCTACAGAAAACATTGTTTTACAGTTTTATTTACCCTTTCCTCCTTTTACTTTCGTTACATACACCCTTGTCTCTTCATTTGTATCTTTACCTTTACCTTCAACTGTTCCTCTTCAAATACATTTTCCTCTTTTAACTATTTAGTTTCTTACATTTTACTACTTTTTATTGTCTTTGGGATGTATTTAATTTTTATTTTCATGCCTACTACTTCTGATCTATTGTGCGTACATTTCCACTATTCCTCTACACGTCTAGTGTATTATTTCCTTCCATTTTTTCCCTAACGAGACTAGGACTTTTCATAGTTATTGAGCTTTCGAATGGGGATAAATAAAGGAAAATTATTGATTCCATTTATATTTTAAAGAAATTAATAATCAAAACGTAAAGTTCGTCTTTTGTCCACTTGGAAACCATCATGTTCGAAGCTGTATAATGAAATATATCATTGTCAATAAACTCGTTTTAACCTCCTCCTTATGTACTCACTTAGCGGAGGGATCTAATAGGACGTTCGATTGAAGAATACCGGAAGAGAGTACACTACTTCCCCCGTGTGATCATCTCCGGTCCTTCATTTCATCTGCATGCGATGTATCTCCATGCTCATTACGCACTAGTGGACCGTTCCAGCACACGGAATTCTTCATATCCTTTACAAATTTTTCTTTATATTCTAGCAAATGATTTTTTCATAAGATCTCCCTTCTTGTTCTCTCCAAAAACACCACGTTCAAAGTTTGTGAATGAAATATTAGAACATTGCCAATAAACCCACTTTACTTTAATTTCTTATCATTGGGTAAGGATTTAATAGGACGTTGGAATGAAGAGTACCAAGGATCCTTCTGGTCTGACGTTTCACTTCGCCCCCTTCTTTACTTGCTCTCTGACGTTTCACTTCGCCCTCAGCTATGGAACTCCATGAACATTCTTTACCTATGTGTTGTTCCGACACACGAACTTCTGTTACTCTTTGCACATGTTGTCAAGGAAATGATTTATACATAAAGGTATAAACTTCATTCTTGTTCTCTCCAAAACCTTCATGTCCAAAGTTTGTAAACGAAATACTATAACAATGCCTGTAAGCGCTTACCATGACGAAGGGTTGAAATGAAGAATACCGAAAGCGAGTACACTTCTTCCGCGAGTGAACCTCCCGGCGCTTCGCTCCGTCCCCACACGATATCCTTTACATATTTCGTCTTCATATTCTAGGAAATTATATGTCTATAATATGATCTTTTTTCTTGTTCTCTTCGAAAACACCATGTTCAAAGTTTGAATGAAATGTTATAACATTGCCAATAAACTCTCTTACGTAAGCTGCTACCATGGCGTAGGGATGTAATGAAGAATACCGGAAGCGAGTGCACTTCCTCCGCGAGTGAACATCCCCGGCCCTTCACTTCATCCGCATGCGATGGCACTCCATGGTCAATTATGCATTCGTGTACCATTCCAGCACACGGAATTCTTGGTACTCTTTATATATTTCGTCTTCATATTCTAGGAAATTGTTTGTCCATGATATAATATTTTTTGTTCTCTCCGAAAACACCATGTTCAAAGTTTGTGAAAGAAATATTATAACATTGCCAATAAATTCATTTTACGTTAGCTGCTTACCATGGCGTAGAGATGTAATGAAGAATACCGGAAGCGAGTGCACTTCCTCCGCGAGTGAACATCCCCGGCCCTTCACTTCATCCGCATGCGATGGCACTCCATGGTCAATTATGCATTCGTGTACCATTCCAGCACACGGAATTCTTGGTACTCTTTATATATTTCGTCTTCATATTCTAGGAAATTATTTGTCCATGATATAATATTTCTTGTTCTCTCCGAAAACACCATGTTCAAAGTTTGTGAAAGAAATATTATAACATTGCCAATAAATTCATTTTACGTAAGCTGCTTACCATGGCGTAGGGTTGTAATGAAGAATACCGGAAGCGAGTGCACTTCTTCCACGAGTGAACATCCCCGGCCTTTCACTTCATCGACATGCGATGACACTCCATGGTCAATTATGCATTCCGTGTGCCATTCCAGCACACGGAATTCTTGGTACTCTTTATATATTTCGTCTTCATATTCTAGGAAATTATTTGTCCATGACATAATATTTCTTGTTCTCTCCGAAAACACCATGTTCAAAGTTTGTGAAAGAAATATTATAACATTGCCAATAAATTCATTTTACGTAAGCTGCTTACCATAGCGTAGGGTTGTAATGAAGAATACCGGAAGCGAGTGCACTTCTTCCGCGAGTGAACCTCCGCGCGCGCGCTTCGCTCCGTCCGCACGCGATGGATGCGCCCAGGCACAAAGGGCGGCGTCTTATCTGCGCGGCGCTCGGGCGCGCGGAGGAAGCTTGTAAACTTTATGTGCGGTTTCATTGAGCCATACATATCCCCCCGCGAGGCGGCCGAGGTCGGCTGGGGGCGGGGCGCGCCAAGACGGGTGGGCGGTCAGAACGCGAATCTTTTGCCAAGGCGATGCCGCGCGTCATCTACGCGCCGACCGCCGCGAAGAATAGCGCTCAACTGTCGCCTGGTGGAGTCGAATCCGTCTCGGAGGTTTTTTTTTCTTCATTCATTTGAGTTGACTTCAACGTTTTCCTCGGTCTTGGATCGACCTGAGCGTTTCATTATGAGTTGACTTTACCTGTTTCTAAAAAGACCTAAGTCGCTCCAAGAGATATATTAGTCCGCGTTGGCCTTAGCTATCTCCCCCAAGTTCGGCTCTACCGTCAACAATCTTATAATAACCGTTAAGTGGGTTATACAGTATCTCCCTTACCGTTTCGTTGAACCGTATCTCATATACATTTGCTATCTCTGCCGCGAACATAGTACTAACATCAGGTATAGTTTCCGCATCATGTCCACTTTCTAGTAGTCCCCTGTTATTGTTGCCTGTCACCCATGTTGCTATTCTACCCTTGCCTACAATGCACACGCCGTTTTTCACATTCCTCAAAGTCCGATAGTTGTAGAAGTCTCGTCCATCTTCAAAACTATAATTATACGTACCACCGGAAACTCAAATTAGCTTCCGATGTTCCATCAACCAACAGACTGCGCTGCTTGGTCCAAAGTCATTCATACCATCCATGTCGCCTCTCTTGACACAAATCTCTCATTCCACGCGCATTCCTCAAACATTATTGCCGGTTATTTTATTTACCTCTCTCTCAAAAGTCTTTTATTATTCTTGATTATTCCGTATCTTCAATATGATGTAATTTCAATAACCATTTATTTGACACTATCCTCCCTGAGTGTAGCGGTTTCCCTGTTATTCTCTTCCATTTGCAAAAACCTTATTTCTGCCATTATCTCCGTGCCTTTTGTTTTCAATATGTTGTGTCCTTACGAAAAGAAGTCCGTAAAGGAAGACTGGTTTATTTCCCACAACATATAATATACATGAGTCCGCCTTAGGGCGGGCACATAAGACAAGAAGACATATAGGTCTTCTCGACTTCTTGGCTGTCCGGATGACGCCGGACCGACGTTTCGCTTGTCATCGACTCGAGGCGCGGAGGCTTACGTGTACATATGGGTCTTCTTGTTGCCATGAAGACTTTTTCGGGAAGTGGGATGCTGTAGATCCCGGATACACTTCCTGTCGCCGCTGGATTGCGCACGTGTTGACTCCCGGCGAGGTATGGTCTCCGCGAAGGTTCTCGCGGCCTCGTCCTGTGACGCGTTGTGGCGTAGGCAGAGACTCCAGGTGAGGCGGGGTCTCTACGACAGGTGGGAGCGGCCACAGACTTGTGACGCGCTTTGACGTAGGCAGAGCCGTCTGGTTGCAACGGTCACGTGACTGGAGGCGACTTCGTAGAGACTGTTGCGATTGGGTGGCAACCGTGGGCCCGGGAAGTGGCGTGTCCACACTACATGTGTGACGCGCACGACGTCGGTTGAGACTCTCTGCAGGATGCGAGATTGTTGTGTCCACGTTGTTTAGCCCGGACCTTCCAGAGGTAGGCACGCGTGACGTGGATGGTGACGACAGGCGTGACGGTCTGCGACTTTGAGTCGGTTGGTCCAGCGGTGACTCCTTAGATACGCCCTGGGTGACCGTGTTGGTTTGCGTTGGAAGGTACGTAGGAACTGCGTCTCCGTAGGAACTGCGACTCGCTCTGCTAGGCAACGCTGCCATATATAACGGCGCCGCCAGCCAATGGGAGGCCGCAACGGCGACATGGATGTTCAGGTAGTTCGGTCGTTTGGGCGCTGCTTGAAAAGTGCTGCGCCCTGTCGACCGTTGCCCAAACTTGCTGTCGTGCGCATTTTGGATGTGGCGCGTACACAGCACAAAGTATAACCCTCCATGGGCGCCTTTGCGTCTACACATGTTCAATAAGAAACGACTAATCATCGTTGTGATACTGCTTACACCGTCAACACTATGAAACATTACTCCTAAACACACAGAACTTGATTATGAAATAGCTAGGTGGCAAAACTCCCTAAATAAGACATAAACTGAAGAGGATGATTGATTAGACTGGATAAGGGCTTTCCAGCTTCCTGAGCGACTATGACTTGAATGTTAATCCCAATAATTTTATAGGATATGTGGTGATTTATTCTTGCTTTCGTTTTCACAGTCGCAGTTTCAAAACATTTCCTTTCGTAAAATTAGATTCTGTAAACTTCATTTTCCACCGCTTGGCAAAACACTTCCCGCCGCACTTGACTGCTACGTAGGTCGACAGTAATGAAACTAGTGTCTCAAGCTAAAAAACACGAAAAAAATAATAAAATATAAACGCTTTCCCTGCAGGTGATGCATCACTTTACTGGAGCATTCAGCCCATACTCTGTGGCCGCAGGGACAGTTGCGCCTTCCCCTCCCTCACTTGTCGGAGCCAAGCGAGTCTTTGTTAGATTGCTGTTGGTGCACAGGAAAGCAGAGGCGGTTGGTGACACGACCTGGATACCCTCTGATGCTTTTACCCTTGGTTTTTGATTGATTAGCGTTTCCGGTCGCGTCTACTGCTAAGGTCATGAGTCCCGTAAGTGTGAGGAATGTTTTTCCTCGGGAGGTGATCTTCCGCCGCTGGATGGTGAGATCCGACGCCGACCTACGTCGGGTAGCGGGTTTTTCTTCAAGCAAGTATCTCCCACCATTGGGACACCGCCCCAGTCAGGGACAAATTTTAAGCTCTCGACCGTCCCCCGGCATGTGTGGTAGTGTAGTGCATGTACGTGTGTGTAAGGGGTGATGATAGGACAAGGAAGAGGAAGGAAAGATAGTGCGCTGTCTGTGGCCCGTTTGTTAGGGTACTGCTCTGAAATTCGCCTGCTATTGATCGGAGAAACGACAGAAAACTACCGATCAGAGCAGCCGGCCGCTAGAATTCTTCCCCAGACAGCGACTGAATTTGATCTGGCTATCTATTTAGCGTCGAAAATTCTTCCATCTTCGAGAATTGACCTCCCGGTCAGAGGCACAGCAGTGACATCAGTTGATGCCCTGAGCCACCTATCCCGGTTTTATCTTTCGTAAACGCTTAAACACATGAAAACTCCTGATTGCTTTGGGTGTAATCAATGACCAACTAATTTATATATTTTCCTCTACGGCTTAAGAAAATATTACGTAATGAATATGAATGGAAATCCTTCTTGCAACCCTCAAAGTTGCATAGCCTATTGCTGTTCAACCCCCTCTACACGTAGACTCGCTGGCTGCACTGCCTCTCCTGGCAGCGCCAGAGGCGGCAGAGGAGCACCGGCTCCATCATTTCCATGCAAACGAGCGCCATGCGCGCGGGCGGCTTGCGGCCGCTGAAGCACCGCCCCGAAAGAGCAGCCTCTCCCCTCCCCCGCCCCTCCTTCGTGGAAGACCACGTGGTTTGTGGTTCTTTCCGTTTTCTCAATCGCGCTCATGTGTTGATTTTTCATTCCCTATCTCTTTATCTTTTCAAAGAGTTGCTGTGGGTTCAACCACAACGAATTTGCGATTTATTAAATGATTGTAGTGAAATTATTATAATCGCCATATTTTAAACCTATATATACTTAATGTCGACGTCTAAGGATTCACGTTTCCTCGTCTGGTATTTCCGTTCAGTGAAAACGAGTACGAACGAATTTCGAATTGTCTGATTTGTTTTTATGTCTACAAATGCATCGATATTACTCTCTTGTAACTATTTCACTCACTGTTGTTTCTCGTGAGGCAGCAAAAACATTTTGTTGGTAAAGTTACCTGCTTTGCTTTTGAACATTCAACAACAGCTCTTGATTATTCTGGTCAGGTATGTGCGTTAGTATATGAATTATAAATTTCCCTTAAGCGTTAGCGTTTCGAATATTATTCAAGAATCAAAATGCAAACCTCTTTCCCACTCCTGAAAACTTACATAAAATCAGAGTAAGACGCTATTAATCAACGTGGAAAAGGAAATCTGCCATGCACATAAGCGGAGCTTGTAAGACGTTGCAGTACCAAATGCGGAGGCTTAATGCTAAAGAAGATGAATGCAGGAGAGAAAAGAGTCGCATGTTAATGTTTAGTTGTTCTCTTGGGGCGAAATATTAAACAGATCCTCTCAACGCAGCGCTCGGAAAGGCGATTCATTTCCCAATTACGCCATCTCTCCCCCTACTCTTACGCCAACCCATGGAAACTGCTCTTCCGGTGCTCATACCAGAGAGGAGCAACTCTTTCCACAAGAGATGACTCGGAACATGCACTTGGGCGAACAAAAGCACGGAGTTCTCAACATACGAGCTGTACGTGTAGGGAGACGAAATTAAATTTACCTGACTGGTAGAGAGAGCAGAGAAAGAGTATATTCAAAGTTTAAATTTGTGTCTCAGACGTTTTCGGACCCAGGGGAGAACACACTTAACGGGAAAAATATTTGCAAAAGGTTGTGGAATGGCAAAGGAGAATATCACATTGCATGATAAACGAAGTCATCCTTTTGTTTTTACAGAAGCCGCTGAGCACGACCTGCTAGTAGGATTTTGTGAGAGAATGCAAGAAAAGTTGTGATAAAGCACTATATTATCATCCTGTGTATGAAATTTCTGAAAGCTGATGATCCAGATTGTTCCGCATTGTCTGGTATCGAAAATATTTCGATAAACATAGAACCACCACCGGGATGGAAATTTCGCTGATATCCTTAACAATAAACGTTGTAGTTATCTTCAAACTGGTATCAGTGAACTGAATAATGTGCACTTCAATATCAATATCACCAAAATCAAAATAAAAAATAAAGAAAAATTTGAAAAGTTAAATGTTCTAGCAATGAAAAAAATCAGAACTTTAGTTTGTGATAAATTTGTGATTAAGATTTGAGAGTCTTTAAAACATGTCTCACTAATACATTTTCTTCAAGAAAATCTACTAATGGTTTCCCATCGTTGGATGTATCTTTTAAAACAATTACTTTTAATTTTGATTTATTATTATTATTATTATTATTATTATTATTATTATTATTATTATTATTGTTATTATTATTGTAGCCCGTTAAAAACCCATAAAAGGCAAGAGACCTTCGGTTGCCAGGTGTTACAATAGAAATACATCGGAGAACCAAACTCGTGAACCCGATTATATTATGTCATTTTTTACAATAATAAACTAGTGGTGTTACATCACATTCTTTTTTTGCATTATTTGACAGTCACTAAAAATTTCGCAAAAATTACTCGCATACTTAACTCAACAAATTAACGTTTTTTGGAAAGAAACTATTCAATTTGTAACTTAGTTATTAATATTGTCTGAATTTGAACTTACTAACCAAAATTAGATGAATTTAATACTAATTATTGGATATTATTAATTATATACATTGTAAATTTGTTATTCAATGTTTAGATGCCTAGAAAGTTAAAACTATTCACTGAAATTGACCAGATACACAACCAATTCTTCGATTAAAATTTCTCTAAACTAGGGTCCCGATTGAAGAAAGTGCCACCTCTCCTCAGACACTAAGTGTAATGAAATTTTAATCGGAGAGTAGATACGAATAGTTACTTTCTTCCAGTTTGAGTGTATGTTACAGATAATTATTATTTTGATCCTGAAATTATCAAAATTACATACATGGCCGTTTGCCTCTTGCGGGCCGTCGTGTTTCTTCAATTGCTCTGTCTTTTCCTAGCCCACCCATCCTGGCCGATTCCACTGTCTCCGGTCGACCTCTTTCCCACTCCCTGATCACCCGAGATCCTAACAGCCTTCAAATGGATCGGAAATCAATCTCGGTCCGGGTCCCGAGGCGCGCCTTTCTGCCTCGTTCTGTGCCCCGCCCTCTAGTCCTCCTGCCCAAGTCCAACTCGCGAGCAGCGCGTCCTGTCGTTTTCCGATCTGTCCTCCCCTCTCGCCCCTACCTGCCCTTCCGTACGACCTTCGCCCCCTCCCCCTCATCCATCCCGTGCCTTAAGTCACCCGTCTCCGCTCTGACCTCGCCTTGTCTCCAACACTTCTTTCTTCACTCTGTCTTCTTTTCTCACTTCCCCTCCACCAGCCTTGTTCTTCTCTTGCTCCCGCCCTCTTCGTTCCACCTCTTCCCACCTCAGCCCACCTCAGCCCACCTCAGTCCACCTCAGCCCACCTCAGTCCACCTCAGCCCACCTCAGCCCACCTCAGCCCACCTCAGCCCACCTCAGCCCACCTCAGCCCACCTCAGCCCACCTCAGCCCATCTCAGCCCACCTCAGCCCACCTCAGCCCACCTCAGCCCACCTCAGCTCACCTCAGCTCACCTCAGCCCACCTCAGCCCACCTCAGCCCACCTCAGCCCACCTCAGCCCACCTCAGCCCACCTCAGCCCACCTCAGCCCACCTCAGCCCACCTCAGCCCACCTCAGCCCACCTCAGCCCACCTCAGCCCACCTCAGCTCACCTCAGCTCACCTCAGCCTACCTCAGCCCACCTCAGCCCACCTCGTCCCGCATCGTCCCGCATCGTCCCGCTGGTGTTTTGATATGGCGGCTCCACGCGATATGGGGACTCTCTCCACCCCTCCAGTGTCTTCAAATTACCGATGATTTAATGCGCTGTTCATGAGCCGTATTGTTTGGCCAGCAGGTCAGAATACTGATCCCGTGTTTTCCCAGCAGTTTATCAGAAGCAGCTGGTTGTCTGCGTTTTCGCTGGTTATGTACGCAACATCGCTCTGATGATCATACCAATGAATAATACTTGTTGTTTCTTGTCACTTTCATTGTCGTATTATTTCAGTATTTAGCAATACATTAGTCCTTTATATTTTTGACAAGCAAAATAGTTATTTCAATTGTAATTATATTTTTCAAATATATTCAAAAAAAATTAATCTTCGTGCATGATTGTCTAAATGTAATGGGAAAATTTATTATGATATTCTAAAATGAACAACACTCCGGTTTCTGGAGGTGGATTGAGAAAGCAGAGTAACGAGTAATTATATCGGAGTTAAGTTGTTGCGTTTTCTTTGTTGTAAATTTTGAAATTTTGGCAAAATATTCCGGAGAAAACCTCCCACAGTGTAAACTCCCTTGGGACACTGTACTTTAAGGTAATAGTATTTTACATTTTATACGCATTTGGTAACTATGTCATTGAACAAATAAAAATATTATTGAAAGGAATTAGTTGATAATAAATTGAAGAAAATATTTTGGAGATCTGAAATTTCTTTACAAGAAAGACATTTAGTTTAACACGAAGTAGTGTTTGTTCTGAACAGTGTTGTCATATGCGACTTTGGAACAGTTTCTTTAAATATTTCACTTTGTGAATTCAGTATTGACTGAAATCATAGCAAATTTATAAAAACTCATATGATAAAAATAGCAAGCTTTGGAAACTTGCTTTTCGTATTCCTCAGCATCTTTGACAATGAATTTGATTGAGGCTGTTTGACCAATGGATTACAGGTATTTTATAATGCTATATATCTTGGACTTGATTCTGGAGGAGAATTCTAGCGGCCGGCTGCTCTCATTGGTAGTTTTCCGTTATTTCTCCGATCAATACCAGGCGAATGCCGGAGCAGTACCCTACCAAATGGGCCACAGACCGCGTACTATCTTTCCTTCCTCTTCCTTGTCCAATCCTCTCCTCTTACACACAACTTATGCACTACACGACCACATATTCCGGGAGACCGGTCGGAAGCTCAGAGCTTGTCCCGGCTGGGGCGTACCCCGCTGGCGGGAGAATCCTGGTAAGGAGAAACCCAACTAGCCGACGGTAGGTCGGCGCCGGATCTCGCTATCCAGCGGGGGAAGATTACCGCCATCTCCCGAGAAGAATACATGCACTACATTAACGGGACTAATGACCAAAGCAGTGGACGCGCCCGGCAACACGAATGAATGAATCAATCAATCATTGGACTTGAAATTACGAACGGTAAATGATTTTTGCGGTTATTGAAGGCCTCAGTAGAATGTAACTAGCCTTGGTTTAAGTTATTCAGCCATTAATATACTAGTCAACAATTCGCCCCCCCAAGTATGTGCCTAAACACTAAATCGTGTTTCATTCTTCATTACTGCAAACTTTGTGGTCACAAGCATGTAGAAACGAATGAAACTGTCTACACGTCAGTGCTATTAACTCTTCCTTATGAAAGCAAAATAATCCATTACAATCAAAAACTTTGTCTCTGTGATTTTCATGGTTCTGACAATCAGACGGCCGTAAGTGGAAGATGAAAGTAGGTTGGGAAAGATCGCGCGCTGGCCCTGGCTGAATGTTTAAGATATTTCTCGGGTCACCGGCTTGAGATGGACGGTACAAGCCACGGAAACAACCGTTGAGAGCAAAGATTAGGGTTTCTTGATTTCTCATGTAGAGGTTTGTCATATTCGTCCCAGCTATTTAGCTGATCTTGCTACCCCCAGGACTAGAACACGAGGCCCCCTAGTTTGTTATTTAATGCCTTATTTTACGTTGCGAGACTCGTTCTTCCGTCTGACCACGCAAATTTCGCTACGCTCCTTTCACCATCTAGCGGAGAAAGAAGGTATTATGTTGGGCGACGATACTGGCGATTTGAATGTAGCTCAGGGGCTGCATTTAGGTTTGAGAATCTTTTACATGCAGTAAATCTATTACATGGGACAGCCGGCTTTACTTCCCATTCGAAGATGGGCGTACGAAGGATTTTTTCGGCCTTAAAAATCCACGGCTTGGATCGCGTTTGAACGCGCAAATTCGGGTACGCTAACCGTTATACCACCGAATCCGCAATAGTTTGTGGAGCTTCAGTGCCAAGACTAGCACCCGCGGGCGCTTTCCTCTCCTGCTGCAGCACTTCCGGAGCGAAGGAAAGGAACCTCTTCCCGTAGATGTCCGTGACTGGTGGGGCGGGACCCGGTAAGCGAATCCGATGTGCAAATGCGCCTCGCATTGGTAGATCGCGATTATAAATGACGGCTGCGCAGCGCCGCGCCCGCCGCGTCGCGCCGGCACCCTGCACCTGAATCGCGTGGCGCGGGCGACGGAGATTAATGGGCGATGCAGATGCGCCCGGACGGAAGGCGGCCCGCGCCCCCAACAGAATCGCCCCACGGGCGGGGGAGGTAGGGTAAGTGCGAGTTAGTAGCGGGTGGAATCGATGAGCACGTGACGTAATGGGACAGGCTGCGGTGGCTCAGCGGCAACACCATTGCATCTGAAGCATCGTTCACCCGGAACTTATTTGGTTCGATTATCGGTGGTGGCGATTGATTGTTTCGTGTTGCTGGGCGCGTCAACTGATTTGATCATCAGTCCTGTGGGTGTAGAGCAAGTTTTTTATCGTTGGGTGGATGGGTTGCGATGTTCTTCCCCACTGGATGGAGAGAACCGCCCCCCCTACACACAGGTCGGCTTGCAAGTATTTCCCCATTCAGGTATCCAGTGGGCACCACCCCAGCCGGGCCAAGCTCTAATCTCCCGACATGTGTGGTAATGTAGTGCGTGTAAGGATATATGTGTAAGGGGAGAGGATACGACAAGGAAGAAGGAAAAATCGTGTTTGGTCCCTTTGTTAAGGTACGACTCTGGTATTCGCCTGTTAGTGATAGGGGAAACCACATAAAATGTCCGATCAGAGCAGCTGGATGCCATAACTCTCGTCCAAACAGCGGCTGAGTTCAACCTAGCTACCTTGCTGAAGGTTGTCCAACTTCCAAGGCCTCACGGGCCACACCAAAAATACTTTAATATGGTTGCGGGCCATGTTTCTTTTTACTTAGGCGATCCACACCTGACTTCCGCGCTCCAGTCTCACTCTAGGCAACAGTGTTCGTCACTTGTCTTCTTTTCTTCGGATTTGTTTCAGTGTTCCGCGTTTAGTGATCCCACGTTCGCGAAGCCATAAAAATACACGGACGGCTTCGTAAGGGGACATCGGAGACTTACCTTCCTCATTGAAATACATAGATGAAGATGTTCTTAAGCAATTATAATACGCTGCAATATTACATATTTTTTGTAATTTTACTTACTAATATTAATAATGAAAGTATTTTAAATACAATTCTTTTAATTTTACACATTGTTTTTCTCTCTTCTGAGAAATCGTTCTTGATGGTGGGTAACTGTATGCGGCTCGAAAAGCCGTAAGAAAAGAGGAAGATGTGATGGAAAACACGGCAAAACATGACTTTTCAGAAGACCGTTACGTTTGTAGAATTGTCAGTTTTCTATAAATTTCTGACATGGAATGTGATGGGAAAATAAAGTTTATCATTTTATTAAGAGCTCATCGCCTCACAGTGAATGATGGATTTACTATTCGATGTATAAATATAAAACTTGCAGTTGAGTGTGTAATCCATATGATACGTTTTGGGTCTGTCAAAAAATAAATGAAAATATTCGTTACTGCATTAACATTTATGAAACTTTGCAAAAAACTTTAAACAAAAGTTCCTCCCTCTCAATTAGTTTGGCAATACTGACATAATATTGTCACAAGTATTTGGCACATTATGCAACCTTTTGCCTGTTCAGAGAGAAGTGACGCACTTTGTGTACCACCTGTTCATGACAATCAACCTTCCAATTTGACGTGAATATCCCAACTGTGAAATAACAATTTCATCCAGTTTGCGCGGCTCAATAGACCCAATCCAATAGCGAACATAACGAGCGATGTGTGTAAACGGTTACGACAGTTGGGAAGACTGGAAAGCGTTCCAGGCAGTTTGTCACAGACGAAGCCGTGTTATAGCGGCAACTAACGGCCCGTTAAACTACGAGCCGGGCGGTCTTCCGTGCCGCAAAGGTCCTCTCCCTCCCCCTCCCCCTCCCTCTGCAGTGCTTCGACTCACGCGGGCGCATCTGGTCCCAGGCGGCTGTTTCGGAGGCAGCCTCCACCCCAACCGCTCACCTTAGGCGGGATATTGATTCCCGCTGGGCGAACGCCAACATTTCAATGTCAGCACGGGTTGTTAGCAGGGCTCTCATGAAAACCTTAGGAAGTTGCACCATTTCCGTTTTTGCTGATACAAAAAAATTGTTGGCGAGTACCAATATGCGGAGTTTCCGTACAAATTTTATGATATCGCGTTTTCGAAATAAAACTGTATATTTCACATGTTCCAGTTTTCTTGATTACTCATTATCTCCTCAAATCATTTATTAATGAAGATAGTAAATAGTGTTATGTGAGGATGGGAAAATTTTCCGCCATACACCGTACGATATCGTAAACCAATTCCGAAATTGAAAGATGATACTGTTAATTAAAATGCTTTTAACGGTGTCCAATGAAGGATGTCGATATTTTAATGGTTTTTGTGTTCAATTTTATCAAAAATCGTAATATTTACAAAGTATCATTGTCGGCCCGGTGGCCGAGATCGCTAAGGCAGTAGTGTCGTAGTGATCTCGGACCGAAGGGTCGCGGGTTCGAGTCCCGCCTCCGGCATGGTTGTATTTGTGTTCGTCCTTTCACCCCTTATCATCACCATATCGTTTCATCCACATAGTTACCATACCGTTAAAAGCAATAGTGGTCGCTAATGACCTAAGATGTTGATGCGACCTTAAACAACCAATTTAAAAAAAAGTATCTTTGTCAATCTCGTCAAATCTTCGTTGCAGAGAGAATACACATTTCTACGTTTTTCACGTAACATTCCAGTCTTCGAATTCCGATTAAAATATTACGGATCCGTGTTTATTAAGTGACCGTTTTTACCAAACATGTTTTGACATACTCTTTTTCTTAACATTTTACGATTTTTGAAAAAAAAAGCAATATGATAAATTGTATATTGTAATATAATGTTGAAAAGCCTACGAATATTGTGGTCCTTGACATCTAATTTTGTTAAAAGTTAATCAAAGTTTAGAGAAAAAATATTTTCTATGATGTCTGCACCAAAAAATTAAATTTCCTTCTGATTTTTCTTTTAAAAATATGTTAGAAATGAATTGTACAAGGTACATGCCTGGTAGACTAGAGTATCGGCAGTTTTCGTTGGGATTTAACGATAAATTTGTTAAATTAATAATCCATTAACAATAAAATCATAATTTTTATAAACTATATTAAATGTAATTAATATTAATTACTCGTATTATTTACAATCGTGAAATGTGAAGAAATAAGCTACTGAGTCTCTCGTTTTCAGTGCATTGCATCTACAATGAGATATCCGAGAACTTAATCTGAGGATACGCCACGGAATTGGAGCAAGTGAACAAGAATGGTATGCGCTTTTTGGAAAGTTTAATGTCGAGGTAAAATATTTCTGATTGCTGTAGCTCAAATTGCGACACTCGGTCGGTTTCAACTTGCTGTTGAATACGCTACTACGAAAAAGGAAAAGGAGGAAATTGAGAAGAAATGCATATCGATAGAAAATACAAATTGCCTTTCGATTATGAGTTCAAACCTTTTACAGGTCTTAGAACCTTAAAGAACGAGTATATAAAATATTTTAGTGATATTAAATATTGAGAAGGTATTTTCGCGCCATGCGATGTTATTCACTATCATGCGAACTTTTCCTAAAATATTGAGCCACATTCACGAAGTCAAGCTTCTCTTATTCAATGCATCTCCTGGATTTTTACGATCGATCCAAACCACCTCCACCACAAAAAACCTTTGCCACTTGGGAAGTTTTCACGTTGATCCACTCTTTCTTCGACCCCGCTAGGTTTTTCTATGAACTTTTCTCAGGGAGTTCCATACTTCAATGAAGAACTAAATGAAGAATAATCGGAGGCGGACCCCTGGGACACGGAGGGGTCATTAATCTCCTTCGCGCAGCGGTTAGGCTCTCTGTAGGCATCACCCCGCCCCCCTCGCCGGTGCGCTCACCCCGCGTTGCCACTGTGCCTCGCCCTTCTCCGTCTCTTCTCCTCCCGTCTGTCCTTCTCCTTTCCCCTTGCTGCCTTGCGTCTGCCCCTCTTCTCCTTTACCTTTGCTGCACTGTGCGGACCCACCCGTCCGTCTCTCTCCGTTTCTGCTCCTCCCGTCTGTCCTTTCCTTTACCTTTGCTGCATTTTGCAGACCCACCTTTTCAGGTTGCGACACGCCCCCTATCCTCACGCCTTGCTCCGCTCCGCCCGTTCCCTTGAATCTCTTCTCATTACATCACATCCCACCTCGGCGTTGCACTACGGAACGCACGGTAGGCACGTTCTGTTCTGCTTTGCGATTCCGCCCCGACCAACTTCCCGGTATATTCTACCATTCCCTGCCTCTCTCCCTCTTCCCTCCATGCTCTGCCGTGCCACGACAAGCCTCTGCCATTCACATCAGTACAACTGTCGCATGTTCTATTCCCCCCTCAGGGCGCCGTAAGTTGTCCCGTGTGGTCTCGGTCCAGGTACCCGACGTCCCATGACGGGTCATGTAGCCCATGTCGCTCTACATCGCCATACGTTGCCCTCCATCGCCCCCGGTACCCTTCGTCGTCTTACGTTTCCCTCTGTTGCCCTCCGAAGTCATTCCCACATTTGTTCTTCGCCTTAAGACAGGTGACTTAGGGCGTAGTACGTAATGTCCTGCGTCGCCATACGTTGCCCTACGCCGTCTACTTTTCTTTACGTCACCGTACGTCACTTTAAGTCACGTTACGCGCCCCCGACGCCCTCCGACGCCATCCACGCCCTCCGACGCCCTCCGACGCCCTCCGACGCCCTCCGACGCCCTCCGACGCCCGCCGACGCCGTCCGACGCCCTCCGACGCCCCGACGCCCTCCGACCCCCTACGACGCCTCCGACGCCCTCCGACGCCTCCGACGCCCTCCGACGCCCTCCGACGCCTCCGACGCCCTCCGACGCCCTCCGACGCCCTCCGACGCCCTCCGACGCCCTCCGACGCCCTCCGACGCCCTCCGACGCCCTCCGACGCCCTCCGACGCCCTCCGACGCCCTCCGACGCCCTCCGACGCCCTCCGACGCCCTCCGACGCCCTCCGACGCCTGACGCCTCCGACGCCCTCCGACGCCTCCGACGCCTCCGACGCCCTCCGACGCCCTCCGACGCCTCCGACGCCCTCCGACGCCCTCCGACGCCCTCCGACGCCCTCCGACGCCCTCCGACGCCTCCTCCGACGCCTCCGACGCCTGCGCCTCCGACGCCCTCCGACGCCCTCCGACGCCCCCGACGCCCCGCGCCTCCGACGCCCTCCGACGCCTCCGACGCCCTCCGACGCCCTCCGACGCCCTCCGACGCCCTCGCCTGACGCCCTCCGACGCCCTCCGACGCCCTCCGACGCCCTCCGACGCCCTCCGACGCCCTCCGACGCCCTCCGACGCCCTCCGACGCCCTCCGACGCCCTACGACGCCCTACGACGCCCTACGACGCCCTACGACGCCCTACGACGCCCTACGACGCCCTACGACTCCTCATGCATTGCCACATTTCTACCCATCTGCTCAACCCGCTCCGCGCTGCTCCGCGCCACCCCGAGCTCACTTTTGTCCCGAGGGTCCCGTGGGACCCTCGCTGGAGGGCACAATTGCGTTGCTTATTGATCAAGATTGGAGGCGGTGGCGGGGACTGCGCAACGCGCGTGAGCGGGTTGCTGGCGGCTGGCCAACG
This sequence comes from Teleogryllus oceanicus, assembly GCA_964035755.1. NCBI lineage: Eukaryota > Metazoa > Arthropoda > Insecta > Orthoptera > Gryllidae > Teleogryllus > Teleogryllus oceanicus. Next base: position 93,599,949 of record CAXIVR010000004.1, read on the forward strand.
CGCCCCGCGCCAACCCCCGTTTCCGACACCGTGCCCGTCCCCGCCTCCGCGTCGCCCGCCGTGCGCTGTCACAGGGGCTTCCAGGGTCGGCGCGCGGGGCGGGAGCGATCGGACTCGTGCAAATTGGCTTCGCAACTCGCTCACGCTCCAGCACTTACCCACATGAATCTCGACGCCTCCCGCGAGGAAGCGTGGTCGGTCATGACTCATGCTATCGAGCCGTCTCGTAGCCATAAGCACGGGCATTGCAGCAATCATGGGAGGCCTTAAAGAGGAGGAATCAAAAGAACTGATTGTGAATAGAAGGGTGGCATTCTGATTATAAGATTTTCTGTATGAAACGTGTTCATATTAAGTTATGTTGCCGAATTTTGGCTTTGGCATCGGAATTGGAATGGATCTTTGTTTTGAAGGGTAATATAGTTCACGAAGTTTTATTTCTTTACTAATTTTCAATCTAAAGAGTAAAGAAAAGCAATTATTTCTCTTTTCAATTGCAGTTTGGTTGTTTTCACACGTGAGTTTCCGACGTACTAATATTGTCTATTGCTCGATATGTTGACAAGACCCGTCACTGCTAGGAATTTTCTATTGCTTCTCCAAGGTGATATTTTACTGGTGAAGTGCATTTCGAAATTAGTTTCCATAATCAATATATCGATGTCTGCTTTGAAGGGAAATATGTCTCGTATAACTGCTCTACCCTACGAAATGATTCAATCCGATAGTTTCACGCACAAATTTGCTGTTGCTCATATATTATTGTGTTCAATGTTTGATTGTTCGGAATAGAAGTTAAAAGTTAATATTTACAAACTTTATGAATTTCATCGACAGTTAGGTAGCGAGGTGAATTCGGCCAAAGTTTGAAAGTTAATTCTAGAGGCTATGATTGTAGGTTCAACGTGGATCAATTTCAGTTTGTTACCATAATAGTAGCTAATGCGTATTTGGGGTAAAACGCTTAGTCCAAAAAACGATGACAAAAGGTTTATTGAATATTTCAGCAAACTTCAAGAAGATTAACGCAATTTTTCAGCGCATTTACATATCGTATTATCCGGTCAGCGCAGTGAAATATGTTGTTTTATTACACAGAACTTTCAGTGCATCACTCTCGTAGAATGGTTAACTTTAATTATTACGAATTAAGTGCCCCCCATTCAAGTTTATAATACTATCATCATTTCAGGAGTTCGCAAAACTCATTTTTCATGTTTGAAGGTAGTTGCAGAACCCCGTTCTCTTGCTTTGTATTTTCTGTGTCCATTGCCATTCTCTATCGTGTTTGGACAGCAATGGATTAGTCTAATTGGATTGGAGAGTTAGAGCTTTCACAATACCCTTCGTGTAAACACTTGCTCAACTCTGGGAACGATAGTCCTCCTCGCTACTGCGGCTATTCGCCCTTTAGGGAAGGCGTGTAAAACTTTTGAGTAGTTTAATTGTCTTAATTATCGATAATGACTTTCAAAACTTGATATGAAATAAACATACGTTCATATGTCTTCGGCTAATTTTCTCCATTTTGTAACTTTTGTAATTTTATTTCTTCAGTCTTACGAAGTATTATCTCTAAATTGTCCAGAATAAATATTTTTGAAGGGTGCAATACAGTCCACTCAATTTAGTTGGCAGCGAGGTACTTAATTTTGGAAAACAAAATTTAATATGAGACGAAACTGCCTTGCAGTAGTCATTCTTGTTTTTCTCTATCTTTCTTGGATCCCTACTGGAGAATGACCACGAGCAAGTTTCAAGTGAAACTCTTTAGTACTTGTATGTTTCTCCTTTATCGTTTCATCTAAACGCTTCTTACGATATATTTATTAGAAAATGGAATAAGGATTTAGCGAATTATAAATGCGTGAAATCTATGTCAGGTGTACATTTACAAATAACGAGAGAAAATGTGAAATAGATGGCAGTGGTGAGCGAAAGAAAAAAAGAACTGAAGTAAGTTGATAAAATATGGGAAATACGGGGGAAAATTTAGTGAGAGTGCTATAACTATCATTACGAACTCTGAGAAAATCTATTTTCAAAGACCGTATTTGAAACACACTGACGGTACATAGAAAATGAAAATGAAGTAACATTGCGATTTGCAATTGTGATTCGTAATGTATTCACAAATCTAATAGTTATGGAAGATTGTAATGGAGAAGTATTTCGTGGAAACATCAAAGGATTGCAGACTCGCAGCGAGGGATAAGTCTTTAAGAAAGGTCTCCGCTTGCCCAAGAGTTGATGGAAGACGGCTGCCGAGACAGTAACAAAGAAAGAAAAAACTCGATGCCGGGCGGGGGATGAGGATTGCTGCAGTTTATCGGCCAAAACTTCTGCAAACAGTAAACTGAAAGTTTCGGTACTGGCACAAAGGACCAAAATTATAACGAAGGAATCTGAGCAAAAGTGATGTACAAGAACGAAGTTATAACGCCAAGAAAGACGTCGTGAGCGAGCAATGCGGAAGTGTGCGGACTTTTTTTCTTCGAAAAAGTTAGTCAATCTACTTTATCGAAGTCACCATGAATGAAAATATAAAATTTCTGCATAAACGCGGTTCAAATTCAAAAATAAAAATAATATTAACAATGTTGCCAAACGATTCTTTATTTTTCGGAGTTTAATAATAACCAAGAAGTAATGTCTGGTCTATAAATAAATTAATTTGTATTTGAAATATTTTACATCATGATTAAAAGTGTGACTGCTCTGTGTATTCCGTTCTATTTACGTAATCCAGATACTAGTCGGAATAATCCGTTAGAAGTGTCTGATTTGAAAAGTAGTTTACATTTTAGGATCATAGAAAACTTTAATCGAGTTTACACACATAATTGAAAATGCTCTTTCTCTTGTACGGTAGTATTTTTATTCAACGAATAAAAATAAGTAAATAACTCGGAGAAAAGGTCAGGTGGTAAAACACTCCTTTTTATGACATCGCAGGAACTTTTTTGACAACACCACATTTTTAGTGAGAGCAATGGAATGGGTGTCTCAGAATACGTTAGGAGAGGAATGTTTCCCACAGAAACCAAAGAGAAATTTATGTTGACAAAATGAGTGAGCGCATTTCTACATAGTAAAACAATTTGCTCACTTCTTTTCGATTATATTATGATTTTGTCAAACTAACCCTCTTTGCGCGTGATATTGTTCAATGTGTCCACAGGAATTCAGCTCTTTCAATAGATACTCCTAAATCTGTTATTAAGCATCGTTAATCAGTTTATTAGTTGTATCAGTTATATGTTATTCCATCTGGAAAATTACAGTACTTCCATGTTTAAAGACAAAAGAACAGGGTATCCCTGGTTGGCAAGCAGTGCAAAACATTGTGTATGCAACGCGTTGTTGGTTGATGCCCCCAATAAATAATCACATCTCTCGATAGGACGCCAGCTGACGGTTTTATTTTAAAACTAGTTGTGCTAAAACAGTACATGCTTTCTCACCTTATTTACAATTTTGCAATTTTCGAAAATTCAGAGAATTGAACGAAAATGGAATCTACACCATTATTATAAGCATACTTTGCGCTATTCCTAAAAAAATATTTGGAGCTATTTGAGAGAAAATAAATGTTTAAAAGTTGTAGGTATTTCAATCAAAAATTTGGAAAATCTACTTATAATTTTATATTAAAATTAAAAAAATTGAAGTAGATTGTGCCATTCTTAAACGCCCTTTGCTCCACCGGAGGAAAACAATATTAAAATCATGGAGCCATGTTTTGAGAAAATTTTGGAAATGTTTAAATTTCCTGTTAAGTATGACAAAAATCAAAATATGCTTTACAAATTCTCAAGGCGTTGATTTAGCACAGATCGATCGGGGAAAATCAACTTTAGAGAAAATCGTCTGAACGGTTTAGGCGTCACTGTAGACCAGAGACAGGACGGTTGGACGGACTGACAGAGTTTTGCTGTCAACCCGTTTTTCAATACCAAGGATCCACATGATGTGGATTCTGACCCAAACAATATGTTAGCGAAAATAATTTACAACTTATAGAGTACAACAAGATTCAGAGGCCCGCATATAAGAGTTCTTCCGTTCAAAAATCACCAATTTCATGTGCCCGATTACAATACTTTCTCTGCTTACGAAATATGAAGTAAAATGATTTTATGTAACCTCTGTGACAGTAAAATGTGTATTATTTTGACATTTTGATAAGCTTTGATTGTTTTAATATTTCTTTGATATTTGATGATTTTTTTAAAATAACTATGTGAAGCGGTAATAGTAAAGATGTAAGTATAAAACTAATATTTACCGCCGTCAACATAATCGGAATCGGAAATACTTTCTATTTGCTTTGAATGGAGTCTCTTGTATTCGAGTCTTCATTCTTCCAAACATGCTGCTCTGTCCTAATTTTTGGCGGCCATGAAAACAAAACAACGCGAAGGCGAAGGTTACCCAATGCGGGCGTCGGAGTGAGGGACGGGAGTACACATGGCGAAGGGCGGAGAGAGAGAGAGAGAGAGAGAGAGAGAGAGAGAGAGTGTCTTTGCGGGAGAGGGAGAGGGGGGCGCCGGGTCGCAGACAGACGCGTAAACACGGAACGCGGTTCCCACAATTCACGCGCGCCGGCTGCTCCACGCCACGCCGCGCCGTGCCGGCTCTGCCACCCAAACACACACACACACCCATCCACCCATCCACCGCCAAATGTGCGCGCGTCGAAAAAGACCACGGGGGCGCGCGGGGCGCGTAACTCAGGCGAGTGTTTTTTTGCGGGGTGAGATGCGCGTACGTATGGCCTCGCTAGCGCTTCCAACTCTGCCTTTCCCGTTGCGCATCCTCCTCCGTCCTTGCGGCCTGTGCGTACACTGCGTCCCCGAAATCGCCGTCGACAGCCATCGCTGCGGTCGAGGGTTTTCGTGTCCATCCCCGGTCTCCTTGCCAGCACCAAGAAGACGTTCACATTTTTCACGCCACTATTGACACCCCTGCCTCAAACTCACGTCATTTCCGCCATTTTTGTTTACGCCGTCTTTTTCTTTTTTTTTAGCTTCTCTTTTGCTACACTACTTTTACTGACATTCCCCTTACATTTCGCCGGGTGTCGTACTCTTCTCACTCTTTTGCATTGACTGAGCCTCCGACGCTCCGATCGTCTTCGTTCCTGCTTTTCCTTCCCCCCCCCCCCCCTCCATTCCTTGGAACATCCCTCGAGTCTGCAACGTGCCTGCTCACACGTCGTAGGCCTACACGACAACGTTTTGGTTGCCAAACTGCCATCTTCGTCTGGGCGAATGTTGAATTACTCTCCTCAACCGGCGACTCGCAGTGGCTTCGCAGCGGCGAAGCAGCAGTGAACATACATACATTTATTTGAACTGCAATTGGGTATGACCCGGTGGCAGTTAAATAACAATAGTTACAACAACAACAACAATAATAATAATAATAATAATAATAATATAATAATAATAATAATAATAATAATAATAATAATAATAATAATAATAATAATAATAATAATAATAATAATAATAATAATAATAATAATAATAATAATAAAAGAGTACAGTACAAGCCGAGAATGAAATAATTATACTATCACTAATGTTAAGTATTATAAAAATTATTTCAACTCTGTCATGATATCCAATAATTATATGTTGGTGATGCTAAAATTTAATACAAGCTACATAAATACTATTGGCTAAATTAGATTTTTTTAAATTCATTCATCGCGTTCACTACACTTCACTGCTTTGCACTACACTACACTGTGTAGTCAGAGGAAGTCCATCTATTCCGAAAAATATTGGAAGATGCGAGATAAATCTCTTCACATAAAACCAGCTTAAGTGGCTCAGGGAATCAATGCAGTGCATGTGACCTGGATGTTCTAGAGTCCCGACAGTGGTCGGATTTTCGACAATAGCTAGGTAGCTACGTCGAGTTCAGGTGCTGTCTGGAGGAGAAATCTAGCTGCTGCGTACTGTGATGGGTAGTTTTCCAGGATTTCTCTCAAAACCGGCCAGCGAATGCCGAAGCAGTACTCCAACAAGCTGCTCACAGACTGGGCGCGACCTTTCCTTCTTGTTACTTGTCTTATCCTCACCCCTTACCTAAACCCCACTTATACTTACATGCACTACACTACCGCAGATGTCGGGAGATCAGAGAGCTTATCCCGTCGGGGGTGATGCCCTCCGCTAGCGGGATACACCTTGAGAGGAAAAACCCTGCAAGTCAACGTGACGATCGGCGCCGAATCTCACCATCTAGCGGGGGAGGATCACCGCCACCTCTCGTGACATTCATAACGGGACAAATGGCCATTTTAGTTGGCATGTCCGGAAACACGAAATAATCATTCTTCACATAAAAGAAAAAAACAATACATAAGCAATATTTGAAATCAATTTAAACTTGAAACTCCAAGATACTCGCTCAAAGATACAAACTAATAACTTCCAAGATATTTTTCTGTTCGAATTTGCAATTGTGATGGCTGCCGTGCGACACCACAGAGTTGATTTATTTTTAACGAGAGACCATATGATCTCTTAGCGGGAGTTAATAGTTTTTCGTACAGGACTATATGATCTCACGCGATGACTCTCTTAAGTATGGACATATTTGTTGGTTCTTCCACCTATCCAGGAATTATTAATTTATTTGTCAGAGATCAATACAAGGCGAACGAAACAGATTTAATTCGGTTTTTCAGTAAATAGCACGAGATGATTCCTGATTTATACATAGTGACCTCTCGATGTCAGAAGGTAGAAGGAGAGTGGAACGCTGTCATCCAATCGGGAGCTTCTCTTCAAAAATTTAAGATGTAGTGAAACTCCCAACTGGATGAGTGCGTCCCCCTCTCCTTGCGTCACATGACCTTGAAGGGACAGTACGTTTAAATAGGAATATAGATTACTCCGGTTGAGAGAGCGACACCCATAGGCACTGAGTGGAAGTTCAAGGATGGGCGCTGCGACACCGAGGTGTGATATGGTGAAAATGCGCCTGGCAGAGAACGTTTCAAGCAGAGCTCGATCCGTGCAAATGATTGATGAGCATAAATGGTTTAGATCGTAGAATGTCCTTCAAATTTAAACTATCGTCATGAGCGCTCTAGTAGAACTAATGCTCCCTTCCCCAGGCATGCTACGTGTTCCTCCCAACCTTCGGAAATGTTCCCCAAAGCTCACTGAGAAGTTCAAATTTCCACGTTACTACAAGCAAAATAATTCATTTGTTCAATATTATCATGAATTAAAATTGTTATTCTATCATCACATTTGTAAAATATTGGGTATTTTTTAGAATAAACAGTATTAATAAGAGGAATAATTCAAGTATAGATATTCAGAAACTTTATTTTAGTTTTGAACTTCTACATTCTCTCATACTGCTTACGCATACTACTTATAGAAAAAAGAATAAAATTCCAAGCAAAAACGGACGATTTTCTTTACCAAAGAAATCATGTTGTGGACCACTTATAACAAAAAATGGGCAATTCTTGTTCGTATATTTAGTTTAGTCCAGTTGACTGTCCGCCATCTACTCCAACCACTCTTGAGAAATAATAACTTTTTCTCAGCATATAATTTATTATAACACACTTAGACACTCCATTGTTCAGGGATACTTGCACATATAACATGCACTCCGCTACTCATAAGCCTGAGAACATCTTCGATCCAGACTACTCGACCTCCTAAAGCAGTCTGGTACAAACTTTAACATTCAATGATTAATCCACTACTCAAGGATCTCAGAAACTTTTCGATCCGGTCCACTCGACCACTGAGAGCGTTCATATTGTTTATTCAGTGTTTTCAACCAAATGCGCCACGTTGCTACCTAGCAAGCCATAACTACGCTACAGTAGTTAATAACTTCCTCTGACACGTTGTGTATTCGACCTTTATCATTTCCCATTTTTATCAACGACCTTCAAAGGTCGTTGATACCAATAAATAAATACCAATAAATTGGTTTATGGCAAAATGTCCGTTTGTTCCGCTGTTTGTCTCTCGGGTAACAACTCTAGCCGCTAAACCGTATGCAAAATTTTACCAAAATTGATGTGGCGGCCTCTTGAAACGGAGATTTGTAATTGGGGGGGGGGGTAATTTGTATAAAATCCTCAACGATATTTTCAAGACACTTTCAAAACTGCCTCCAATTTTTTCTTTAATTTTGTTCTCAGAGGGAGAGGAAGAAAAGGATTCTTATAGAAATTGCACAGGTCCGATTTTCATTAAGAACTTTGAATTTTTAAACTTCGCCGAATTATCGACGGCATCCTAACAGTAGGAGTACCATACTGAAGATAGAAATTTTTACCTAATGAAATATCTTCTTCCAAGACAGATACTTAAGCGAAGTCGTGTACATTTTCTTTCAAAACGTGAGTAGTTTGCCAAATATTTTCTTATTTTTTCTTGTGGATAGATCACAAATACTCTTTAAAATGACTCTCTAAAGTGACATGTGTATCATTTTTGTTTAACTTTTTGAATTTTCAAAAATTTCTTAAGTTAAAAATAATTCGAAAATGTGTGCTACTGGAACACTAGTTATTTTTATTTATATTTATTTTGTCAATCAATAAATAATCATTTATTGTATTTGTTTTAATGGTGAGTATTTGTTTTAAGGTCTTTACAACTTTTTTATCATAACAATAATTGTCATAATCTTATGTTTTTTAAGTTTCCAGTGTACTTCAAGATAAGTTTGTATGTTATGTTGTTTAAAAATATCTGGCTGAGATTCTCCAAAACTGAACTTCACGCTTAGCCACTGCCGAGTCGCTTGCAACGCCCCCCTTCTGCACTATCTTGGCACCCGGCTTTAGCTCCAGATGCTCTTGATTTCGGCTCTGCTCTCTCCCCTTTTCACATTTTCGCTTCGTTGTTACCATCCTTCTTGTATTCGTTGCCCTCTCTCATGTGTCGGACATGAAAAAATATCGCACTCTCATGCGTCATGTTCCTAATTCCCATTTGTCTATGATAGAGTTTTTCTTCACCGTATTAAGTTTCGCCGTCATTAATGATGTTTGAGAGAGGCTATCTTCACAAACTCGCGTATGTTAATGGTCACGGATGAGGAAGGAAGAATAGCGCGCGGTCCTTGGTCAGTTTGTAGGTGTACTGTTCAGACATTCGACTGGTATTGATCAGAAAAACGATTGAAAACTACAGATCAGAACAAAGAACCTCTAGAATTCTTGTCCAGTCAGTGGTTGCACTGCTACGTAGGAAGAGTGCCCAAAACCGGTCACCATCGCAGGATTCGAGCCTTATGACCTCCGAGCAAAGATACTGCAGAATCAACGGTATTCTCTCTGAGATATCGCAGCCAATAAAATACCTTGATATTATCTTAGGTAATGCCATGAGTGCTTTAGAAATTGTCGTGAAATCTGCGAAGGGGGGAGGGGATTCATTTGAGAATTTCCAAAGCCTGAGTGGTATTTAATAGGACTATTCAACGAATGAAATCATATTCAACAGAGTTACAAAATGCGCTAAATATTGAAAATAACTTAAAGCTTCGTTAAAATCAAATAGGTTATGTAATAGAACATATGCAGAATTTTGGACATCGACATAGCGATCGATGTATACCGCCGACTGAGATACACGAGTGACAGTTTATGATTGGCTGGTCGGGAGAAGTGGTAAGAAAAATCGTATAAAAAAGCGATACTCTTTTTTAGATACACCGCAATTTTTGTATGTATAGTTAAACACTATTGGTTTTAATCTCACGAGTAAAATAGTCCCCTTTAATCTGAATTGGAGATTTTCACATAGATCGGATCTATTGGCGACCTCTCCCCTTCGCGGTCCCTCTGCAGTGCGCGACGGCCGCTGGTCACTCCGCGTCGAACGAGGCCCTTGCGGCTCTGCACGTGACGACGTTACCCACGCACGTGACGACGATTGGCCGAAAAAGCCTCCGCTACTAACCGCGCTCTCTTTTTTCTCGTATTTTTTTCAAGGGGAGGGGGCAGGGAGGAGTGTGCTGCTGCAAAGACACTTGATGTAATTTGAGGCGGATATAAATATCTGTGTCAGGGATCGCGTCCTTGTTGTTTTTGTTTGTCATTTGTTGACCTTTGCAGCAACTGTAGGATACAATGTTGAAAAAGCTCCGAAGGAACTACGTCGTCCATGTAAGTTTCCCTTAACACATTTAGGTCACTGCCCGTAGAATCTACGGGCGCCGACAGGTCGCCTTAAATTACGTTTCATTAAATGATACTTTTACTTCTTAACGTCATATTTATATTAGTGTGTATATATTGTTTGGTGAAATGTTGTTGCTATTACTTTTCTCCCTTTTTCAACGCTTGCAATACATTCAATGATCCAACAGAGTCTGGATTGTTAGAAATGTCATTTCACGTTTTGAGATTCTCATTTTTCATTGGTTCTGTCACATAAAGGATACCAGCGAAACAAAATGATACCTGTTAACTTATTTTAATTTTATGAATTCAGTTAAGCATTAATTCAAATCAAAATATCTTTCAAATTTCGATAATTTTCCATTAAATTTCAGATCGGGTAGTTACCTTTTTAGTTGTTTTACGACGAGTTTTGTGTCTTTGATTTTCTTATCAAAGTATGAAGAAAATGGACGCAAAGTTGAAGACGCTAGGAAGTTGGTGTAACTTCATTGCACTTTGTCATTTATGGAAAAGGCAAAACGCCGCTTCTTCGAAGTGCAAATTTAAACATGCAGTCTTGCTATAGCAAGTGAAGGGAAGGTGACGGAGGGACTATTTCCTTTGCCTTCGTTAAATTATGAGACGTTTCACAGAAATCATAATTTTAGAAACTTCACCACATGGTGCCTTGACATGGCATCAAGCCAAGATAGAGGGGACCTACAACATTTATATTTCATTTTCACGGTATTTGAACAAGGCAAGTAAAATGTTCGTAGTTATTTCGGTACAGTCTGTTCTCTTTGAATATGAGTCACGATCTTAGGTGTTGATGTACTATTTATCTCGACTATCCTTGGATGAATTTCGTTTCTCTATTTTGTTTGAGCAGAACCATTAAAATTTTTTACGAATTTTGCTCATATAAAGGAATCAATATACACGTAATATACACGTAGTAGCAACGGCGAGGCCTTCTGATGGGAAAATTGCTACAAAGAATTGCTATTAAATAAATATTACTTTTCTTCATTTGATTTTAAACGAATGTATTATTTTGTGGATATTATCGCGTCCAGAAAAATCCCCTTTAGACGCATTTACTCTTATGAAGTTAAATTTTGTTTTGTTTTGAACTTATGTGACCGTGCAAATTAGAACCAAACTCTTGAGACATTTACCATGCTTCTAATAAAATGTATCAGTAATGTATTGTAAGTCAAAAAGAAGGAACAAAAGGAATTTCAACTTTCTCTCTTTGTGGAATGCCATACGCGAATTGTTCTTGAATGTTGCCTTCGTGAATGTTTCTGGATTGAGAAATTTATTTTTTCGCCATCCAGCCACAATCCAACGCCTCTCTTTTCTTCTGAATTCTTGACGCTCTGACATCGAAGAAGGCTGTAAAAAATTCGAAGCAAGAGGACAGACTTTCTGCAATTGACATTAAACTGAATTCCTGCTCCTACGCCAGAAGACATCTTGACCGAAAATAGTCCTTTTCTCTTTGCAGTTTCCGTGAACTTTGGGAATATTGAAAATAACAGCTCAAATGAGCCCGTCACTTGTGGAAATTATGCCGGTCTTGTGAGATACTGTTCCATATCTTTCTCAGTTCTGCCGTTTTCTTCACATAGAAACCAGAATTACTATGAAACAAAGTTATCGACGGTACAGCTTTCTACATAAATCTATGATTGTATCATCGTTGGCGAAGTTCTTTCTATAAAGCAGCTGTCAGGCCAGAAAAAGCTGTTGGGAAATAGAAGCTTCTTTCCTTGGTGGATATCTGGATTTCCGCAGGGTTGCGGTTCGAACCCCTTGCTCCATTTCGCGTGATGGGGGAAGAATCAATGTGTCGATAATGCCGGTGAAATATAGCGCTCACAGCTGTGGGTGTGGTGCGCCTAACTTGCTCTGTCTGTTGGAGTTGTGAGGAAGGAATGGACCTTCCGGGAGACAGTTTTGGTAAAGGCAGTCATTCGGTGCACACTTTTTCGTATCGCGTGCCTGTAAGTGTCATCAAATGGACAAAAAGAAAAAATATAAAAGAGAATAAAAAACTGGATGTCGGACTTTCGAAGTTTCTTCACTATTCCTTTTTACTTTCTCGTATTTATTTCGTAAGAAGAGAAATTATGTAATGGTGCGCCAAAAAACTGTAAATTTTCGGCAGATATCTTATTGCCGGTCTCTGGTAATGAAAAAGTGGATACATTATGTTGCTTTGTGTAGTAAATTACTTCCTCTAACACGTGATATAATCAGATTACATGTTTTGTGGGTCTTTGATATCGGAAACTCGATTGACAGCTGCAGCGCATCTGACCGGGAGGTCCTAGGTTCGAGTCCTGACGGCGGCAGGATTTTCGACACTGGCTTTTCAGCTAGGTCGAATTCAGTCGCTGTCTGGAGGAGAATTCTAGCGGCCGGCTGCTCTGATCGGTAGTTTTCCGTGGTTTCTCCGATCAACACCAGGCGAATGCCGGAGCAGCACCCTACTAAACGGGCCACAGACCGCGCGCGATCTGTCCTTCCTCTTCCTTGTCCTATCCTCTCCCCTTACACACACACACACACACACTTACACTAACATGCACTACACTACCACACATTCCGGGAGACCGGTCGGGAGCTTAGAGCTCGTCCCGGCTGGGGCGGTGCCTCGCTGGTGGGAGTGTCCTGGTTAGGGGGAGACCCCACTAGCCGACGGTAGGTCGGCGACGGATCTCGCCATCCAGCGGGGGAAAATCACCGCCATCTCCGGAGAAAAAACATGCACTATTCTAACGGGACTAATGACCAAAGCAGTTGACGCGCCCGGAAACACGAAAAAATCAATCAATCGATTGACAGCAAAACGTCTGTCTGCCTGCCTGTCCGAATGTGGTCAACGGTAGCACCTAAACAATCTAGCCAATTTCCTCCAAAATTGATATTCTCCAATCGATCTGAACTAACGTGAGGCTTTGAGAGTTTCAAACGGATATTTTGATTTTTGATGCAACTTTATATGAAGCCGCAAAAACATTTTCAAAATTTCTCAAAAAGACTTCAAATTTTTTGATTAAATTTTGTCCTCGGTGAGCGTATAGGTCGCTTAAGAGGACAGAGCTGGTCTCATGTTCTTTGAAATACCAGATTTTCCGAACATTGCAAAAGTGTAAATTTTGGGGCGTCTGAATTATACACACTAATCCTATAACTATAGTATTGAAAATAATTGTTTTTCCTTTACGAATAAGTTCATAAATAACTGATCTTGACATAAGGTCATGTACAATTTTTCGAAAATTTGAGTAGTTTTTGCGTAATGTTTCGCAAAAAATAGGCAATTTTAATTTTTAACCTTTTTTATCTAAGACAGCAAATTTTTTAAAAAAAATTATCTCGTGTATGTCAAGGGTCGGTAAAAAGATGGTGCCGGTCTCTGTAAAAAGTTAAAAACTTAAAACTACAAAATTGAAGATAAAGATATTTGCTTTAAATAAGTCAGCTCCAAAAATCAGCTCTTTAAAAATGGTCATGTACAGGTTTTTGAATAAATGACAAGTTTTCACGTAATTTGGGCTTAAAATTAATGCAATTAAAAAAAAAACATTGAAAAACCGCTCCAATTTTTTCCTTCAGTTTTTTTCCACCGATAGAAGTAGGGACGCGTAACCCTTTCCTCCCTGGTCGTGACCTTGAAGGGGTCCCATGATTTAAATAGAGTATAAACATATTCACACGCCCCACCTCCCCCCACACACTCACTACCAGTGCCTTCTTCCACGAAACCGTATGTCACAGCTCTGCCAACTCCACCAGAGTTCCAAGCACTAATCCATCTTCCAACTTCCCGATTTCATTCATATCAAAGGTAATCCCACTGTCGCCGCCCCTCTCATCTCATCGTTTCCGGTTCCTGTCACATCAGTGTCACTGTACCTTTTCCATGTTTCCCGCCCCCTAATCACCTTGCGTCACCACTGCTCCAAACTTTTCCATCACCTTCGGCAATTTTATTACCCTAACCTCTTTCCCCAGTTCTTTTTTGAGTTATTTTTTTAAGGTTTTTTCTTATTCGCTCTTTCCATTCTCCTTTCCGCTCTCCCTTACGTTCTTCCTCGTGTTGACAGATCTTCCCCACTTTCTCAATTGAGATCCCTCCTCTACTTTTGACATCACCGTCAACTTATCAACTCGCTCTCTTGCAAATTCTCTTCAAAACCTTACACCAGCACCTCGTCTGAACACGTTTAACTTCAACTCGAAGCCTCCGCGGAGCGCTGTCAACCTTACAATTCAGAGGCAGCGGCTGTTTTAATATTCCGAAAATCGCTGCCAAGCGTCGAGTACTCTCGTCACCGACCTTCGCTTACAACTTCCCTCATAAATCTTCGACCTCCTCCTTTATTACGCTCGTCTGTCGTGCGCGAAGACTACATTAAATCCCGTGTTCGCCCTTTTCAACGTGTTTTGCAAGTTGCCGCTGTCACGAAGCAAATAGATGTTTAGGAATTTAGTGAGTGATCGACATGCTAGTTCAGGAACTAATGGAAAGTCTCGCTTTTATTAAATTGGCTACAAAAACAAGTCTTAATTGAGCAAAAAATGAGTAATCAACTTTTCGGCGTTCAACTTTCGTTTGCTTGTGTAACGAGAGCCGCGCTCACGGGGGCCTTCTCGTAGGGTGGCGGTGGGCGCGGAGGCTGGGGTTGGCGTGCACCACGCACCCCTTGCCCTGCCGTGCCGAGCCGGGCCTTGCCATGCTGCAGCCCCCCCGGCTGGGCGCGCGTGGTCGCGCCGCCGCCGCCGGCGGCGCCGCCTGGCGGAATGTAGAGTGCCATGCCCTTCGCACCGCGCCCCGCCCCTTGCGCCAACTTCCACTCTCACTCCTCCTCTCCCTCTCACTCCCTCTCCCTCCACTCCCTCCCATCCCTCTCCTCCTCTCACTCCCACTCCCTCCTCACTCCTCTCCCCTCACTCCTCTCCCCTCACTCCTCTCCCCTCTCACTTCCTCTCCCCTCTCACTCCCTCTCCCTCTCACTCCCTCATCCCTCTCCTCCTCTCCTCTCTCCCCTCTCCTCTCCCCATCTCCTCCCCTCTCCTTCCCCTCCCTCTCTCCTCTCTCTCTCCCATCTCCTCTCTCTCCCATCTCATCTCTCTCCCTCTCCCCCTCCCATCTCACTCTCCCCCATCTCACTCTCTCCCATCTCACTCTCTCTCCCATCTCACTCTCTCCCCATCTCACTCTCTCTCCCATCTCACTCTCTCCCCCTCTCACTCTCTCCCATCTCACTCTCTCCCCATCTCACTCTTCTCCCATCTCCTCTCTCTCCCATTTCACTCTCTCTCCCATTTCACTCTCTCTCCCATTTCACTCTCTCTCCCATTTCACTCTCTCTCCCATCTCACTCTCTCTCCCATCTCACTCTCTCTCCCATCTCACTCTCTCTCCCATCTCACTTCCTCTCCCCTCTCATTCCCCTTCCCATATCATTCCCCTCACCTTCCTTTCCGCACCCACTTCCTTTCCTCGGCCTTTCACGCCTTAGCCCCGCCGCCGTAGCCGCGCCTGCTCTCGTCCTACCCCGCCTCGCCCCGCCGCTCCCCACCCCGCCTCGGGACACGGCGCGACGCGGCAGAAATAGCGCCTGCCAGCGCCCGCCAGCGCGCCGCCGCGCCGCGCAGTGGTTCCGGATGGACAAGACGGGAAATAATTTAGGATGCGTTTTATGAAGCAACTTCGGGAAACTCGTTAAAAACGACGGCACGAAACTAGTCTTGCATTAAAAGAACAAAAACACAATATTTAAACTTAAAAACAAAATGCAGTGTGCGTTGATTTTCGTTTAAATAACTAGTGGTCCCGACAATGCTTCGCTATTGCAGTATATTACACATCACATACTACTCGTCACGTGATTGTTAATCGCGATTTACCCTTCGCTGGTCAAAAATTCTAATATATGAAATATTTTCTCGCAAGTATGAGATTGTTCTATGTCCTGGTTTGGACTTGGATAATAAGTATCCTATTATTAAACCGTTCTCCCTCAAATTTGGGCATGCCTTCGCTATGACACTATCTTGGCGAAATTTGATTTATTGTCCGAGATTCAAGTAATAATTCTGGTCGATATTTCACAATCGCTGGGGCGAAAACTTGTATGAAGTGAAGAAACGCTTAATCCTTGACTGTGCGGCGGGTTGCTTCGAGTTCAGGGCACTTGAGTCGTCATAAACGAATAAATCATTATCAACAACGCCCCTACACGTCGAATTTGATCCAGCGACTCTTCAAACACTCCCGTTACTAATAAGAACAAAGTGTGAAAATTTCAACTAAATAGGTCTAGTAGTTTTTGCGTCTATGTGCGACACACACACGCACATTCCATTTATTTATATATAGATTTCCTTTCATGTAAATTTTCTCAATGAAATAGATCTAAGAAAATCTCTTAACGTAGTCCTCTTCAAAATTTTCTATTTTGAAGAGGACTACGTGAAGTTGAACGTGAACAAAGTTAAGTACTTCTAAAAACACTACTACTTATCAAAAGATAGGTTTTCTGACTTAGTGAGAAAGGAGGTTTTTATTACAGATTTGAATGACCAATTGCTCCCTTGCATCAGCAGTTATGAAACGTTTTAACACAACATGTTCCTTCCCAAATTTCAAACACTTGGTACTACAGTAAATAAACAGAGGTTGTCTGGTTTCAAATCTATATTTCTTCTTAAGATCTTTTCGATCGCGTAGCGATCATCGTCAGAGCTTGCAGCTGCTGGGCGGAAAACGAAGCTCTGACGATGATCGCTACGCGATCGAAAAGATCTTAAGAAGAAATATAGATTTGATACCAGACAACCTCTGTTTATTTACTGTGAATTAATAAGGTATCTATATCACCAACAGTCTAATTAATAACTTGGTACTACCCCTTCCCTAACCCCAAATTCACTCCAACTACCGAATTGTGCTCTGCGAAAATTACCGAAAATTACCTGCCCGATGCCAAGTATGACGTGAAGGTTTCATAATGATCCGGACGGTATTTAATGCCGCTTGGTTGCTTATGAGAACGTCCTATCTGAAAATTCTTTTTTTGGCCGCATATCCTTGAATCATAAGTAATGCAAAACAAATTCTATTATGCTCCATTTGCTGAAACGCAACGACGCAATTGTGAGGATAAAGGTAATTGGGATATGGACCTCCGCAGTATGTGATCTCGAAAGTTTGGTGATGTAACAAATAAGTAGAACGTAATGTTCTTCAACAAGAACATAAAAGATAGATAGGCTATTTTATTTCTGGTAAAGATGTAAAAGCGGTTTATTAGCTGCCCATTTTGTTTCATGGTAACAATTTTATACAATGAATATCATGCGATCACTAAATATTAAAAACGTCCATTGTAGAAATCACGACCGTTAATAAGTAGTAGGATATGGATCACGGGATCGGTCAATTAATGAATTACATTAGTTTGCCAACCTTTCGGAATATTTAATTCCTTCATCAGGGCTAAAAAAAAACACAATCACAAGGAATAAGGACAACGTTTCTGAACAACAACATTAGAAATCACACAAAAATGCCATGAAAGAAAAATATATACATGAAAACATGACGAAAAATAATGAACATACATGAAGAAAAATAAATAAACAAATAAAATAAAATTTAAAAAATTAAAACAAAAAAAATTCTATACTGTATATATAAGTATTATTTTCCTTCATGTATGTTCATTATTTTTCTTCATGTCTCCATGTATATATTTTTCTTTCATGGCATTTTTGTGTGATTTCTAATGTTGTTGTTCAGAAAAGTTGTCCTTATTCCTTGTGATTGTGTTGTTTGTTAGCCCTAATGAAGGAAGTAAATATTCCGAAACGTTGGCAAACTAATGTAATTCATTAATTGACCGATCCCGTGATCCATATCCTACTATTAAAAACGTGTGAGACCCAGGGAAAAGTTACATCGTAAGATTGTGGGGAATACAATTCTTCTTTAAAATGAAGTATTAAAAACTACTTTCGTATAGTTAAGCTTATTATAACTGCCTACATCCCGCCCCTTTCTACAGTTTTGGAGATCTATTGTTTGTCCATCCTTTCCACATGGAAAAATTATTTTTTCTGTGTGTCCTTGGTATCCTTTAATAGGCTTTTAACGCCCAGTTTGCATCTTTATTATTTTATGAATTTTTTAATTAGTTACAAATGTTTCTTGTGTCAATTTTTGGCTATGAATGACGTTTTTCGCTCTAATATAATCTGTAAATGATCTCAAATTAAATGTAACACATTTCTAGGGCCCATGGAAAGTCCAACATGGTCACTTTTTACCCATGAAAAGGTGGCGGGAAATCTCTTATAATAAAGTTACACATGTGACAGTTTCATATCATTGAAAGCCAAGTTATCTTGCCCTGATGATTGGCAGGTCCATGAAGTCTCTTTGACTGCGTCAGAATCTGAAGCCACAAAACTCCAGTGCACGAAGGGCTACCTATGATCCAGGGATAAACACCACACGAGTAACTTCGCTATAAGAGATTTCTCTCCACATGTTTATTGGCCCAAAAATGATCGCCTCCGACCCCGTTACCTGCCGTAGATGTTTATAACATGTGAGACATATTGTATAAATATTTAAAGAAGAATTGCAGAGGTAAAATGCTGCTTTACGAAATGGTGTACTAATAAATGTAAAATGAAATAAAGTCAAACCTGGCTTCTCTGTAACGTGAATTACCGCAATGAGTCTTCCCATTATTCATAATAAATATTTAATAATACAACATTGAGAATATCAACCAAAATCTGATGTATTTTTTCGATTTAACTGAGACTATAAAATCACCTAAAAATCAGTTTGCCTCGCACGAGCATTCAAGTATCATTCGTAAGTAGTAAGGAATTTAGGCACCTCCGTTGCTCCTCGCAGGCGACTGTGCGGCGCTCCGCCCTTTGCCGCATGATGAGCGCGCCGGCCTGGGGGAGATGGCGGGGGCGGCGGGGGCGGCGGGGGCGGCGGGGGCAGCGGGGGCGGCGGGAGACACGCGCCGGGAGCGACCAGGGATGCCCGGGGTGTGTCGTGTGCGTGATGGGCAATGGGGTGAGTGTCCGAGTGAGTTGTCGTGTTCATGTGGTTTGCTGGCTGAGCGATCTGCAATGAAAACGCGAGTACGTGAATGGAGCAATGCGTTGGTAACGGATAAAGATGCGAGTGGATGGTTGATCACAACAAGCAGACTGTTTTTAAAAAAATGGTGCTTTTCTATTGGACAGAATCTAAGAAATGTCTGTTTTTGACGTTTTGCCCGTACTCCCGTTTGCTGATTATGCGATAATTACGCCATTAATTCATTCAGGAATGTAGCTGTACTTTTAGAAGTTTCTATCACGATTATTTTTTATGGCGACGTGATAGACTACGAAATTTGCACTAATGCTGCTTAACACTGAGATGTATTGAGCTTTGCTTTGTATTGGCACCCATCCACAACGGCTAAAATTGACTGCAATTTCGGCAACTTTTCTGTCCAAATTGCAGCACCAAAGAAAAAAGGGGTTTGCTAACATCTTTAACATAATTGTTAAAGACTTCTTTAACATAATTGTTAAAGATACGGCTGCTGAGGTACAGACATGTATCAAAGTAGAAAAATTATATTTAAAACAAGGAAAATTAAACATAAGGAAATACGTTTCATCAAGTTTAGATTTTTGTAACCTATACGTATGTCAAGATTAGTAATAATAAAGAAGAAGATCCCAAGAGGAGGATGAGTGTGTTAAGAAGGGTTTGAGCAATATAACGACGAGATGTTAAGATTCTGTGGTGCTTTATGTCTACTCACAATTCCGAATGTCTGAGTGTGGAAGTCCCGCGCAGAGCTGTCAGTTAATGCTATCTGAAAACTGTAGTTTAATATGTTAGCAATGGTCTATTTTGTAGAAAATTACAATTTCACGAAACAAAAATTAAACAAACGATGTCTGTAAAGTTTTTGGGATTGCTTATCAGACTTTGCTGCAAGAAAATTTGTACTACCTCTTCTACTAAATGTTGAATATACTGTTTTATTAATCATCTCGTTTAAATTTCGTCTCAATGCGTTGAATGTCTTGCAATTTTATTGTACTTTCGACAGTATTACGTCTTCATCCATGTTCGATTTTACAACACAGGAATTAATATGCGCTAACATGAGCAACTGTTGTTTCCGCGTTGTATTTTACTCACTTCACTTGAAACGACGTCTCAACAATAATTTGGAGAACATCTACTTTCTCCGCTTCACTCATTTATTGGCTACGAAAATTTCCTTATAACCAGTAAATCTAACAAGTGGACTTATTTGTTTCTGGAATAACAATGTCATTCAATTCGGGTTACGTCAGTTAGATGAAGGATTGTAGCTGGTGGTTTTGTCTAGGTACTACCATCATCAATTCACCAGTGGACTTAGACTGGTGGGGTACTAGTGTCTCTATGGTGTAGGATGCTACTAAAATTATATGAATGAGAATTAGTATTCCACTTATAAAATATTTTACTTTCATCTTTTAATAATGTTGTGAAATCGTTGTGCATTAATAGTAGATTATGAAATGATGATGTAATGATGGGTATTAATATACAAGTGTGATATTACGATACGAGCGAGCATCGTAAATTTCACACGAGTGTATTAATACCCATTCCATCAAGTTTCATACCGTACTTTTTCTACGACTTATGGTAATTTTTATAAGTTAAACTTTTACATTGAATTTTTTCGTCGCAGTTTACAAGCAGCATTCTTGCAAGGCCACCTGGCGGTCAGCTATCTTACCTGCCGCATGGGGCTTTGGTTTACCAGCACGCCTGCGAGAGAGCACAAAAGTTGCGGCAACAATTCCGAGGCCACCATTTTCGCTTTTTATCTTATTTGTGGAGGTGCCAACTCATTCTCTGATTCACTAGACATTTCAAACTAACGAATTGGTCGGTTTTTAAGGACAAACTCACGGCAGCAACATGCAACACAATAACTTGCGTTCTGATCTTAATGTCAGTCAAATGTTCCCTCTGCCACAACCATTGTGCTAGTCAAATATAATCAAAGTAAAATTACGGTCCAATTTATTTTAAATGATATATCACGTAAAAATTACTGATAATAAAAGAAATTAATACTGACCAACATAACATAATTTTAAATGCAATTTTAATGTACACAACCGAACAAAACATTTACTAGAACGATTCTCTATGATTAATGAAGTGCCAATACTCGGTTTGTAAGTTACTTTGTGATTGGTCTAGAACCTATATCATAATGAAATCTGTATCGTAATGAGTATCATTTTGCAACATGTTGCAGCTTTCAAATGACAGAATTATACAATGGGAGTAGAAAATATTTTGTATTATCGCAGACAATCGTTGTAATGTAACTGCAATTCTGTTAGCAAAACAAAACTGATTCCTAATAATGTTCTGTGGAAGTGTAATTAGTCTATTTAAAGTAGTTTTTTTCTTTTCAGACTTCATAATTATCTCGTAATGTATAGTAAACATTTCAATATCAGAGAGCAACAAATGTGCGTTTTGTACTTTGCGTTTATTAGATAAACGAATAGTTACGTTCGCAACGGAAAAAAGAAACGAAATCAACCGTCAGTCAACTGTAAGCATGTCACGTCAAAGGACGTTCGTCATATAATGGGTTGACAATGGACAATTCGATCTCCCGCATCTCTGAATATGTCACGCAGATTTTGAATGAAACGGACCTGCCAACAGCAGCTCAAGCAACTTTATGAATGCGTTTCATATAAAATCGGGAAAACCCAAAACGTATTTTCACATTATTAACAGGTAAATAACGGAGGAATACTTTTTCAAAATATATCCATGCAAAGGAAAATTATTTTTTTAATAACTCGCCACTTGTACTAGCGATGAATGAGCTTACCCTTCTTGGCTCTTCGAATTATGCCCCAAAAAATTATTTCCCTTTTCAAGTGGCTCCAGTTGTGTGATTATAAGCACATATATCCGCGCCAGGTACCCACTATATCCCTCATGGGGACACACTAGACACTACAACAATTGCGGGCTCCTCAGTCGGTGGTCAGCAGTCTCACAAGGCGTTCAGCGACCACACACAAACATGAAAAGCAAGGGACAAACAATCACGCCCACGGTGGGTCTCGAACCCGCGTCCCTTTGGTCCGCGATGCTGAGTCGGTGCACGCTCTAACCACCCCGGCCATCCAGGTCGTCATATATAAATACATTTTCCCAAATTCAGAAAGGTTCAAGGAAAGTTGTTTGTTAACTCGCTTTGCCTATGCAAATGAAAGCACACTTCCGGGGCAAAGGCCGTTTGTGTTAGGTCGGCAGGTGGGAGGGCAAAGGCAGTACCAGAGTGGGACGCGTTGGGGCGTAGGAAATGGGTGTGGAGGGCGCGCACAAGGGCGGTATGCGAGTGGGACACGCATAGCACGCACTGGCCGTGAGATATGGCCCATGTTTTATTCAGCTAAGCCTCCGAAACACTTTATGGGTATCGCGAAGGCAGCTCCACGTAGGAGCCGGGGGCTATTTATGGATGCAATTCCGGCATATTGATTCCCTTCGATTTCGGCTCACAGCGCGTCACAAGAACGACAGTTAAAGTGCCCATCATGAAGTGCGGTTTGTGTTTATGTCTTCTAGATATGATATTGCTTGTAGGATTTATTCACATCTGCTGTGTGAAGTGATCATGTATGGTAAACATTCGACATAACGGTCAGTAGATAGTTTTTGATATATCATGATTGCTATCAATATTTTTGTGAACATTCAGTACCTCTGCTCGAAATAATTAGTGGAAGAAAAAAATTTGCCAAGCAAGCCCTGACCTTTCACTCTTTGAACTGCTGTTGACTCTCATTAGCTGAAAAGTGCAATAATTCCTCTGCTGTAGTTACACATGCTGAGTAGCGAGACCTGTTCGGATTACAGGCAAAAAACATTTGCCTTCTATATGTGATTAAAGTAATTATCCGTAAGTAAATATAGCTTTAGAGCACAAAGTGGTTTTTGCAGATAAGTAAAATATTTCTCTAAAATTGTATATTTAATATATTCTGTTTTACTAAAATTACGAATTTAGATGGAAATTGACACTTATCAATGCAGTTTTTATAGTTGAATATTCTCGTATGCCTTGGACCACATTTACTTACTTATGATGAGACGAGAAATTTATTCACTCGAAGAAATAATAAATGTACCATCCGCAACCAATCTTATCAAATTCCATTTTCATTACATTGAGAAGCTTTCTCGTTCTGGCCCCTGTTTTTTACTTTAATGGTTCAGTGTTGAAGAAAGAAAGGAAGGAAGACGGTTTGCATCGCTTTTTCTCAACATATTCCTATAACGCAGGAAACAAGACCTTCAACCTACCTTGTAGTGGCTCCTATCTCAAATGACTTTTGTTTCTAAGGTACGAGTTTATTTTTAAATGATACAAAAGAGTCCGTGTGTCTAACCAGTATATTAATACCTGAAAGAAAACGTATATTCCAGAGGAAATTTTCCAAAAGCCTTCAGATTTTTTAAAATTATTCACAATTCCGAAAAAACACTAATGCACTTCTATATTATCCAGTTATAATACAGCAAACCTGGTTTTAATTATTTACTGCAATATAGTCCAAATTTTGTTGTACGATAGTGGATAAATTAGGTCACCCTAGCGAGAGCACTCGTCCCTGTGGACTGAGCAAAAAACCCATCACCATTCAAAACAACGCTCGCAAAAAATGGCGTCCACCAGTCCAGCAGGTACTACAGTCGTGCACGCAGGGCTGTGGTAATTTCGAAGTACTGTATGTTATCGATATTAAATCGATGCTCGTACATGAGGACCGCGATGCACAGCGGCCATACTTTCAACCCCCGGGGTCAGAATGTAACCTCATTGTGCCAGCAATTTGTAATTGCCAAAGCTCGAATTCTGATGACCTAAAAGTTCTCTTAAAATAAGGAGAAAATGATATATTATTTTAAAAATACTATTAATTAATGAAAATGTTTACTTATTCAATGAATTTTACAATTTTAAATAAATGTGTCTATTTTAGGAGGAAATGTAATCCTTAGATCCTTAGATCACTAGGGAAAGAGGAAAAATACAACTTGAACGCCTTATTTAACTGATTTTTTTAAAAGAAAATAATTCACTCTGGCGAAGGTCGCAGAATGGTGGTCGAAGGCACCTGTGCCTAGAACGCGGCGTCTCCCGTACAGCCAAGTAGTTACTGACTCCGGTTGTGGAAACCTACACTCTCAAGTTACCCAAAATACCAGTAATATTTAGTTTGAAAAACAGAGACCACTCCAGAGGTGAATTTCATCATGAATTGATAATACACAAGTTTATAGAAAAGGTTTTTTTTAAGTTTGTCATTGTAAATTCATGTAACATGTACCGACAAAAAACTAAAAGGAAACAAAATGCGTAAAAATGACAAAACGCAAATGTCAAAAAATAACTAAAAATGGAAAAATGACAAAATGATCTAAATGTAGAACATTTCTATAACCTAAATGTCACGATAAACATTCATTTACAAATTAGCTACGACTAGAATGCACAAATGAAAAGATGACATGTCATTTGACTCCGAGTCCTGGTTATGACCAAATGGAAGGGGGGTAAGTTTTGACGAGACAGGATGAGCTGGTCTACGTTGAAGCAAATCAAGCCGATCAATTCAATTTGAGGGAGCACATATTATGTTACTACTTATACTATATTACTAGTACTTATTGTATTTTTGTACTGTAGCTAGTGATGCTACAACGGCACGTACTTTGTCGCATTATTTGTAATTATAATTATAATACTACGGAGGGTGACGCGAGGACTGGTAGAGCGGGCGGGGCTGGTAGTGAAGGGGTTGTATGCGCGTAAATAAAATTACTTTAAACCATTGGTAAAATTAATTCATTTTCTTGTCTAACGATTGTGACAAATAAGTTCTCTGACAACGCTGGATAACGTCAGATTATTGTTAGTTATTTTCCATGTATGAAGATAAGTTCGCCAATAACAGGCAATGCGTGGTTTAAAATGTTCATTTAATTCATAAATCGTTTTTTAAACTTTTTTGCTTGTTAAATTTGTTCATTCAGAGTAATATTTTTTCAAATAATTTTTGGATTAGATCATGGCATCTGTGACCCTCCCTGATCATGAAGAATGACCATTTGATAACGCATACGTCTTTGATTGCAAGTCCAGTTTTTTGCGAGGTTTTACTTGTCTTTTTATCGAGAGATAAAAATAGATATTTAAATAATCGGTGATAATGTACATTACTATGTAGCGAAAATAATACAAACAAGTATCAGAGAAAAAGTGTAGTTGAATTTTTGAAGAGTTTTGGATTAAAGTAATTACAGAAAAATAGGTATGAATTGCAACTATGCAACAAAATTTCTATTTTCCCTCAGATTTAGCCTTTTTTTCTGTCTGTGTAATTATATAAATTCAGGACACAATCCTCATGACACTAGAGTTTAAACAATGTGCATCTCTCCAATCCCGTACTGTTTTGAGGGTCCTTATCAACACACACAACTAACTGTGTACTTTTTGTCCAAAAATTTCTGTACCAAAGCGTTTGGTTTTCAGGTCCTTTGGAGAAATTCTCATTGAGAAGTTTTGATGTATTTATGTAGCATGCAAATCTTCCCATTCCTATCCGTTCGCCCAACCATTATTCCGTTTACGAACCACCATTCATTTTGCAGAGAGACATATTTGATTAAATATACTTCGTTATAATTTATGAGCGAGCCCAGGGGACGTGTTACGAGATTGGGAGCCCAGTCTGCACAGTGAACGCTCGGGTTCACTACACGAAGCTTTCGTACAGAGCAAGAACTTCGGCAAATATCTAACTGGAATTTTGGTATCACAGTCAGTCCTGTGTTTGAGAGTCCATTATTGAAATTGTTTGAATCAAATGCGTGGTGTCAGATGTACGATGTTCATTTTACTGTATTCTTTGTTATCTACTTTCCGGACATTGCCACCTCTTGATATACAGAATGTTCTAGCCTCCATTGCCACACATTGCAAAACCATGAATTTTCATTGAATATTTAGATTAACTGCATTGGATTATTTTTGATAAGTAATGGATAACAATCACTACAAAATAGATTCATATATTTTTTTACATTTACATGTCAAATAGAACGTTGTGTTATATTTGAATGTGTTAAATAAACATTATTTGCGTTTTCTTTGTAATAATATATTGTACTTGTGATATAATGATACAATATATTAATAATTAAATAATTGTACTGTAATAATAAAAATAATCATGTACTACTTTTATGTATAATATTTTTTTTATCTTTTTAGGTAAGCTGATTTGTATTACATGCAAGAAAATGAAGTACACTACCCAGCATATGTAAGTTCATAGTTTTTTCTGTATTCAATTTTTTAATTAACCAAGTAATCGATTTAAATGGTACATCGTTTTGAACATTTATTCTTTACATGAAACCAACGTATTATCTTTTTTGTCTAGTATTTTTTAATAGTATCTTTTATTCAGAAATGCATTTTAAGGCTCATCTAATTTCCTGCATCCCCAAAGAAACAACTATGTGACGATGATAACACAACTGAAGTTTTATCTCATTAATCTTCCCTTCATCTCGCTTCCTGTTTCGCTCTCGAAGTTTACCCGCCCTTTTGCTCTGCCCTGCGCCCTTTGATCCATGGTTCTCCCATATTAGGGACCGAGGCGACAGGGTCAATTAAGGTTTAATTAGATGTGTCCTCGGAGCGAAGGCGAAATGCTCCGAAGAGGGTTGCTCGTGGGGTTGAGGGAGGGTTTTACCTTCTCACGAAGCGTCTCGGTGCCTCCGGGCCTCATTAGGTCGCACCTGTCTCTTGGAGCGCGCACCCGCTCCCCAAACATGAAGAGGACTTGTAATGTCAACACGCCGCACTCCTTGCACTAACTTTCAAGCTCCAATACGTTGAAGAAAAATGGCTAATTGCATAATTTTTGTGTTTGATGCGAATTATGTTAAATTGACGAAATGTTTTGTAGTGAATATACATTCATATTGTTATAATCAGTATTTTATCTTTTTTTAAGATGTCATTATTGTATCGATTAATATTATTACAGTACAAATGTTATCTAACTACATAATTTAAAACTATAAACTTCCACATTGATAAAACCAGAAGCAGTAACAAACATTCACACTACATAATTTTCTTACAAATTATGCATTTTTAGTGCATCTCATTAAGTCTTTTTAATTTTGTAAAACTTCGTTTGGGAATGGTTGGATCTCATCGGTTAGAGATAGTGTAGGGCTCTCATAGACACTTAGTATATTCTATATCTACTGTACTTACATGTTTTTTCTTTCAATTTTTTTCTATTATTCCTAATGAAATGTGTTTCCACTTCCACATTATTGGAAATAATATTTTTCATTTCACTTAACTCATGAAATATCTATATATTAAAAAAAAGGTATTCTGCCATGGCTTCGTTTACAGCTTCTACTGAACCGATTGTAGTATTTTTTCCTTTAAATGAAAGAATATGATCCCTAGATGTGTTATCAGATATTATTTGTGATGATTCACCAATATTTACGGTGTAAATTAATTAATTAAATCATTCTTTAATAGTGCGCTTATCAATAGTCAATTGTTTTCTTCCAAAGGGTGGCTATTTCAAAATCCATTATATGAAACGCTGGATGTGAGTCCACGCTGCTTCATGGTGGCGCTGCTTGATGTTTTGTTTTGATTTTGAGTTTTTTACAATTCGTCAAGGTTTTGTTTCAGGTAATAATTGCATTGTGGCGTTGACAGTTTGCATGTATATGCTTTTGTGATGTATTTTGTAGAGAACATTCGGACAGTGGGCTTTGCTCGGTTGTACTGAAGTAGTGAAGTTGTTCACAGGTTATGTCGAATTCCGTATCGTTGCCCACGCGCCCCAAAAGACGCAAACGTACATTAAATGGACGCAGGGAAAGAGAAAGTCAGCGTAGGTGTCGTGATAGTGAGGTCATTTCGTTTTCTATTGGATCGTTGTCTATGAAATGTCAGTTTTGTTCTGCTTTGTACTTCCCATGCGAGAGAAATTCTGCAAACGAGTTTACTCTGCGTTGCTTAAATGGGAAAATAAGTTTATCTTCCAGCAATATGCCAGAAGTAATCAAATTTGTTTATAGATGATGACACATCAAAAAATAATATCCGTCAGTATAACAGTGCTCTTTCTTTTGTGTCATTTGGTGTATTATTGGAATGTGTGTTCCATATTGCATTGCCACCTGGGCATGGGCCATACGTGTTCAAAATTTTGGGAACTCCACATCACAATATCTTCGTTATACCCTGAAGATCCAAACAATGCAACATATTGTGAACATTAGTCTGTGCACAGTATTTTACATTTATGTCAGATCTCACCGTCAAATTTTGACGGGTAAATTTTGACGGGTAAAATTTTGACTAGTAAACGCTTAAAATTACTTTATCTAATAGTTATTTTAACTGTTATTGAATTCAACAATTTTAAATTACTATTTATTCATTTTTACGGGTTTACAAAATCTCTTTGCTCCTTTATGGTGAGTTCAAAAATATAATCTTCTTGCTCCTCTTGCTTCATAATGCGAACTCTCACAACATGAAATAACAAAAAGATAAATATCCCATTAGAATAGCAGCAGGTTCTTGAAGGTTTGGTAGGTGTTTTAATATGAGCAAGAGCTCTAAACGATGTTCAGTGCTCCTGTACTTATTCTGATAAATCATTAGAAAACCAAGAAAAGTGCAATGTCAACATCCCGCAGCCCTTGCATCAAGTTTCAAGCTCCCATACATAGAAGAAAAATGGCTAGTTGCATTATGTAAACTGTAATACAATTTAGGTATTCAGACACGTTTTTACTTGCATTCTGCGTGCGTGTCATTCTTTTACACTCTGCAAACACTTCAAAGTCGACTTTGGACGTAATGAGAGACCTCTGTTGGAATACGCTCACCATTTTGTGGTTAGACTGACGTTGTATTCACGTTTCCAGATCTCAACGATGAAGATTAGAGAGCGTGTTTCAGGCCTTGAGTGCTTTGAGGCGCGCCGCGTCCGTCAAGCTCGGAAATGTTTGCTCTCGCGAACCTCGGTGTTGGATTCGGCGCGCCTCCTACGCGCTCGTCATTTTTTATGAAAGATGCTATTTTCATTTCTCCGGCGCACAGCGTGTTTTAGGTTCTTTGACGACTTCATGTTTCAGGGTGGAAAAATGGAATCGTGTGTCATATTTTGTGGTGTGCTAAAGCTCTCCCTTTCCAGGAATGTTAATGCTGGACATAAAAGTAAATTGGAATCACTCTGAAAATAACGCCAATGTTTACTCACAAATCAAAGTGAAAATATTCGCTTTAGGAGGATGGCTCGGGATACGACTGCTCGCAGAAGATGGAAGTGAGCAATGGTTGCAAAAGCGTTCATCTGCACCGCTTAGTTTATATCTCTGTGGTTATAGCAAACCAATAATAGGATGAACAAGTTATAGTTGAATCTAAAAAGAGCAATAAAGTATTTTCATCGAAATAATTTTTGGAACGGTAAACCAGAATATAACATTTCAAATACTTGATTCAGCATAGATGGATGTATATGTATATATAAAATGTATATATGCGTGTGATACATAAATGTATATATGTGTATGTAGTGTATGTATATCAAACTTACATGCAAATACAAGCTCAAAGCAGTCATTGTGTGCATATCCATCGTAACAGATTTCATAGTCACAAACGAGTGCACAAAATCTTAGAAACAGGGTGTGATTTCTGTCGGAACGCGGCGGAACGGCATTCCAATACCTCGGAAATAATTATTAAATTATATTAGAAATATATAACTATTTCTATTAAATTAATAATTTGGAAAAACCTAAAATTTTATAAATGAAGCACTGCTTGAAACACTATGTAAATATAAGTAATAATTGGACATGTGGACGTGAAAATGTCGGAATCGAGCAAAGCTCCGTGCGTTCGGACGGTCGAGGGGAGCGTGCGTGCGGCGCCGGCCGCGTGCGCAGGGCCTGCGGAGCGCTAATTTTCGTCGGCGCATCGCGTTTCAAGGCGCGCGGCAGATGTGCCGTGGCCCGCGGCACCCGCGACGCGTCGAGTCTCGCCCGAATTAACGTCAATTGCGCCTTTGAGCCCCGCGCCGCCAGTTGCCCCTCAGGCCGCCGTCTTCCCCATCACCCAATTCCTCTCTCCCCACCCCTCTCCCCTTCCCTACTCTCGCCCACACTTCTCCCCTTCCTCCCTCCCGGTCTCCTTTCCTTGCCTCCCTTTCTCCTCTCCTTTACTTGCCTCTCTTTCTTCTCTTTTTCGTTGCCTCCCTTTTTCCTCTCCTTTCCTTGCCTCCCTCTCTCATATCCTGCTGACTCTACGTCCTCCCTCTTTCTTTTTCTTTTCTTCTTTCCCTCCTTTCTCCCCCTTTTCTTTGCCTCCCTTTCTCCATTCCTTGCCTTCCTTTTTTCATTTCATCCTTTCCCCATCATGTTCCCTTTCTCTCTCTCTTCCCTTTCTCTCTCTCTCTCTCTCTCTCTCTCTCTTCCCTTTCTCTCTCTCCCCCTCTCTCTCCCTCTCTCTCACGATTTCCTTACCCCTATTTCTCCATTCCCCTGATTCAGAATTATATATATTTCACGACATCTATATTCATAAGTATTTCGAACGAGTTTCTGTGTCTCAGTATTCACGCGTACGTGTGCTGGCTAACTGGAATTTTTTCACGAATTTATAAAGTGGTTGTTGAGATGTCGTTAAAACACTCGCGCCAAACTTTCCTTTATTAAATACTAATTTCATTTACAGTTTTTATTAAAAGAAAATATTACATTATGCAAAAGTGGAACCAACTACTGACTTCCACCTTAAAACAACCTCAAAAGGGGTCATCACAATCCAAAAATTCCCGGATACCCGAAAAGGAAAAAGTGAGGTTAAACGGCCATCCGTTTAAACCTGAACCGCGCGCCACACCCGTTGTGCGTGGGAGGCGCGCTAAAAATTGCAGCTCTTGCGAGTGCACCGCCCTGCCCCGCCCGGCCCCCCCCCCCTCCCCTCCCCGCCCCGCCCCGTCCCGCCCTCCCGGCCCCGCCCCTCCCCGCCCTGCCCTTCTCCGCACCGCCCCGCCCTTCTCCGCCCCGCCCGGCCAGCCCTGTCCCGTTCCGCCCTGCTTCATCCTCTCCCCGCTCCGCCCCGCCCCTCCCCTCCCCGCCCCGCCCCCCGCCCACTCACACGCCCACACGCCTACCCACCCAAACGAACATCCGTCCGTCCCCGCCACACACGCCCACCCACCCACCCACCCACCCACCCACCCACCCACACAGGCCGCCTGAGCTCTTCGAGAACAATAAATCCTCGCGCTTCCAAGTTGTGTGTTTCTCGGCAGAGAAGCTCGTCTCGGGAGACGGCCCGTTCTTTTGTGATGTGCAGGAAGCCTCCGCAGGAAAGGAATATTGTGAGATCCAGAAGCGAAGAACTCCCTTCTCCCATGAATGGATAACGGTTTCTTTATGGCCGTGGGGGAATCCCGCTGTTTTTACTTTATTGCTTAATTATGTGACCTCTTTCGGGCACTTTTCATTTTCTTTTCTGTTGGTATTTTTACCGTCTGGAATATCTTTTTGGTAAAGTAGCCCGTTTTCAGTGACGGGCTTAAACTTTAAGTAAATCACCTCATTTATGGTGACTTGCTTTGCTTCAAGTGTTTTCGTTCTTTGCGAGATATTCTTTTTAAACTGAATTAGTCGCAAAAAGTGCATCTTTGGCTTTGTTTAACTTTACGAGTACATTACTTACTCTGCAGAGTTCTCAAATGGAAAAGTTTGCTAATAATGATGTAATTCTAAATATCTTCTTTTTAGATTCCGCACACGTTTGGGTAAGGGATGCACGAAATTTAAAATCTGTCCATAGGGAGTCATTTTGTAAAAGCGCATATAACTAAAACGTGTTATTCTGTTGTTGCTTATATATTTACAATCGAACCTGTCGCCATATTTCGTTTATAAAAGAAGCTATTAATCAATCGCGCATATATCGCAAGCATAGACGACGGCTTTGACGAGAAACTCATTTCTTTTTGGTCACTAGGGGGCCCCTCACTAAAATGTAATAAAAGTGCATTTTCCGGAAACTTGTATTATTAATATTGCATGTTGTTATCTACTCTCATTTTACTTCTCTACTTCCAATTTTCGCGAATTTTCAGCTTGAAGTTTGCAAATTATAAATTTTTTTTCTCAAAAACCGCTTCAAATTTTCTACTTTTAGTTTTTACACAGATAGAGCTAGGAACCCTAAAAAGAATGGCGCAGGTCTCAATTTCGTTGACCTCTGACTTCAAATTTAGAAATGAGAGAAAGTATGTGCTGGTGTAGCTGCTAGTTTCGTTCGGAGCTCAATTTCTATGAACGGCCGTTTTTCATATTATTCATATTATACCTGTTACAAAATGGTGTATAAGTAAGAAAAATTTCACTTACAACTTTCACTTGCCGAGAAAAGTCACGGAGACGCGCTTTGTAATATTGAGTTCTCCCATTTCTGAATATTTGCTGTAGCTGTGAATGGATACTCGCAAGTTTCAGAATATTTGTATGCAAGGGATTTTGATTATATATTTGTTTTTTGAAAGTGTAATTTATCAACAACGACTAAATGTAATAGAAAATGAATTGTCATTAGAACTCAAACTTATCTTTATATGCAATACCCCCTTACTAAGGAAATTGCGTGCGAGAACATTATCATCTTGTAAATACTGCGACGGAAATGGTGCTTTTTCAACAGAAAAACTAGATTTGTTACTTACGTGGTTAGCTAAATGTGGATAATTCTTTTTCTTATATGTTGTATATTACTTGCTTTAACAAGTTGTGCATCGATGTTTTCTGGATTTGTTTCTAGGGCTTTTATTCAGCCAATGGCCGGTTACCCTTTACGTCCCGATGGGACGCATATTTGACCATACACTAGACACCAACACACTTGCAGGCTCCTCTGATCTGGGGTCAGCAGAACGCGAGGCCCTCCGCGACAACACATACATACAAAGACAAGGGACAAACAACCATGCCCAAGGCGGGACTCGAACCCGCGACCCTTCGGACCGAAGCACTGAGTCGGTACTCGCTCTTAGCCACCTCGGCCGTCCAGTTCGGCTATCTTGTGGATTTTGATGCTGAAAAATCGATTGACGGCAAAACAACTGTCCGTCCGTCTCTTTCAGATGAGATTTTTTAAATGAAATCTGTTGTTGAAACATATATATTAAATTATGATCATGTACAAATTTTCGAAAATATTAGTAGTTTTTGCGTAATTATTAATGAAGCATTAGCAGTTGTTCAACAATTATTTTCTCAACAACGGCTCCTTTTTTCTTTTATTTTCTTCCTCGGATAGAGTGAGGGATGTTAAAAAAATTCACAGGTTTAATTTTCGTTGAAAACTCAACATTTTCGAACATTACATACTTTAGAAGTAATGCACGGGATCACTAGTTTTTCAGGCGTCGGGAAAGCTCTGTATAACCGTACGAGAGTGGTGATGTAGCGGAACCGTGTTTAGCTGACTTGTTGACTCCAAGGACCTGAATTCTAATCTCCACCCAAAAGAATTTCTTTTGCTGGTTGGTAAAATGTGTGCAGTTTCATGTAGTAATATAATATTACCTGGCCTTTACAAATTATGCGAAAAAGTGCGTACTGTTGTAGCAACATTAGTTTTATTTTGAGAAAGTAATCCTTTATAAATAAGCGACGCGTTACTCGGTTTCCGATGTCTTCAAGAAGCTACTGGAAAATAAGTGGAAGGGTCATTGTTTGTCACGTCACTTTGCAACGATAGTCTTTGGTGTCGACTAGAGCGAAATACAGTGATAAAACGTGGAAGATTGGTGGCGAACCACATAATCAATGAAGTGCAATGCGCACTGGCGAACGTATTTCTTTTAATTAGAGCGTCTTTTAAATTAAAAAAATACTAGCAGAAGTTGCTTTGTTACGATAATTGCTAGAGGTGAGGAAAACTTTTGAAGTTTATAGGTGGGGCTATCTTGAGTTGGACGACGTTCATGGTTTACGATGTACCATGATAATGTATTTATAACTTGGAAAAGTTATTAAAACTTCGAAAATAGATATTTTGGATGAGAGTTAGCGTCTGAAATTTCAGCACAAAATTGACAAGCGAATGTAAAAATTATTTCTTTAGTATCAATTTTCTACAGTGGAGGGCATTGTGAAAAATTGAATGGAAATAGAATGTAATAATAATGTTCATTTGCTAAAGAATCGAGTAAATTAATTTATTGACAAAAGAATACCTTCACTCTACTTCTTGCCTAAGAACTTAGTTAATAAATTCATTGAAAAAATATCTTTACGCTAGGAAGTTTATAAATCTTAAGAATAGTACTGAATACCTTACGAACGTGAATATTTTTGTTCGTTTAGAACTATCCTCTGAAACGTGTTGGATAGAGTGGACGTGGGATAAAGACCTCAGAGCCGTAACAGCCTATGTGCCGCTGGAGGAGCAGCCCCAGCTGACGCTGCGGCTGCCGGGTCCGTTGCCCCGTGGCGAGCTGTCTGTTCGTCGCGCCTGGGGATTTGCCGACTGGTTAATTCCCGCTCCGACGCACCGTCTCCGCGAAGGCTTTCGAGCTGTGGTGGATTTAGGCATGGGCAGTGTGGGCACTGGCCCCTGGGAGGCAAATTTTTGGGGGGCGGCAAATTTTCTGTAATCCAAAAGATTTTTTTATTCGAAAAATTATTTATAGACAGGAATTACAATTGCCCGTGTTGAATTAACAAATGCATGGCACTTAGAAAAATATTGAAAATTGAATAAAGAAAAATCACTGATCCGACTGGAGCAAAGCGGACTAAAACAAAGAAAAAGCGGACGGCGTGAAAAGCTATCGGCAGGAGATGACAGGGTTGTGGATGAATCGGGGTGTGAAGGGACGGGACGTTGAGAATGCGAGGCGTGGCTGGACGACGTGTGTGGATACGAAGATCCAGGAAGGGCGAGGCAGGAGAGAGCTGAGCTGACAGAGTCGCAGGCGGGCTAGGTCGTCGGAGAGGCAGGCAGGCAGGAACGGGATAGGGACGCGCTCGCTCCCTGTGGGAGCGCTAGGTGGCGGCGCGACCCGCATCCGGTCACCCCGCCCCCGCCCCCGCCATCCCCAGGCACTGGGGGACGCTCCCTCGGCCATCTCACGGTACAGTCCTCGCCAGTCAGACACTCGCTCGCTTACGCCGCTGGCACTACTCTGCTGCCCCGCTCTCCTCCGCCCACAAGTCACACTCCTGCGTTGCATTCCTCTCACAAACTTGACTCGCTTATATAATAACATATACTGGATATAAGAGGCATAATCCACAATAGTAGGCTATATAAATTTACTGTGCAGAAAATTCAGCCAAACACGTATTTCGGGATTTTCCCCCCATTATCAGTGGCTTCAAGTAACATGGATTAAACACATTAAGTAAACTTTACGAACTGAAACTTTAGGAATTGTTTACTTAATGTGTTTAATCCATGTTACTTCGAGCCACTGATGATGGGGAAAAATTCCCGAAACACATGTATGGCTGAATTTTCTGCACAGCAAATTCTTGTATAGCCTACTATTGTGGTTGATACCTCTTATGTCCCGGATATTTTATCACGGATTACCACAAGATCTCCGCCACCACTACAGAATTTATTTGTGTATATAATTTTCTTTTTTCTCTTTCATTGACATTAACTTATTATCTTTGCTTAACAGTGGAATATTGTTGATCGAATACAATAATACATGGCTGTTATGCACTTGTTATGCACTATATATGGATGAAACATTTCAATAATTTTCATCATATTCATATGTAAATAATTATAATCATGAGATAAATTCGTTTCACATTTGAAATTTCGCTTTTGAATTACATTTTGTGTATATTACGTACATTCACCTCACCTCAATGACGCTATTAACTGCGAAACACGATTGAATGATTTGCATACACGTAATGCTCTTAAATACGTGATTTACATTCTTTAGAGTATACTGCCAGTCAATTGTGCCTTCTAAAAAGCCCTTCTCCATGAAATTTGGTGATAAGAATGATTGCTTTCTCCAGGTTACGCGTGTAATCTTTGTGCATCTCTCTTTGTGTCTTTCTTTTCCTTTTGCTTCATTATTTTAAGTTCTGTGGTACCATTTTTAGATTGTGCTGCTTTCCTGCAGACACGATGAAGAGCAGATGAATTAATTTTTTGTACATTTCACAAATATATTTTAAGTAAAATGTATGGAGCAATATTTTTCTTCCGACATCTATTTTCCAACATTTCAGCGATTCGGCTATTAATTTTAAAGCATAGCGGCATACTACATATATTTTATTACTCTTCTTAGAGGAATTAACTTACATAATACCTTGCATGTTAAGAAAGTTCAAGCAGCATTTCTTCCGGTTCGATCAACCCTCTGAGCGATACGTTTTCTCATTTTCTGTACGTACCAAACATCATAAACAAATATCCGTACTCCTCTGCTTGCGACCCTGCAGTGTACGTTTCAGATGTCTATTCCCTGCATTATCTGATAAGCAGAGAACTGGTGAAGGGAAGCACGAACGCATTGTTCCTGCAGGACTGAAATATTGACCTCCTTCCTCTGCACTACGCATCAAGGCTGAGCCAACTGTTCGTAGTCTCCCTCGCGCCGGGGGGCTAACTCTCCTGGGGCCACTCTCTGGGGCAGGTGAGGTCAATCTCTAGTTCTCTGGTTAAGCACCAAAGCGGAGTGCGACGTTCCTTGTTCCAAGCGAATTGGGTCCCTTCCCAGCTTTCCCAAGTAGATGTACTTGTATACGAAGTAAATTAAAACGAACCGAAGACTTCAAAACTTCGAGATGGAGGAGGAATGCTTCATAATTTTCCCTCTGAGGAAGAGTGGTATCATGCCTAAGTGATTTTAGTATATTAAGTTATAAATTCTTGTGCGAAGTGTAAAATTATTGGAGTAATAACATCACATACTTTCTCGCATTATTTCTAACATTTGCAATTTTAAGAAATTCAGACGTCAAAGAAAATGAAATCAGTGCCATTTTAAAACATTGTTTGCTCCATTCGTGGAAAATATTTGAAGAACAAAATTTGGAGCATTCTTGAGAAAATGCTTCTTATTTAAATATTGCATTAACTCAAGCAGAAATTACGAGAAAATTATTAGTTTTTCAAAAAAAAGTATGTAACCTTCTTTCTTATTTTGTGAATATATTTTGTATAAGACAAAAATATCTATCATCAATATTTTACTTTTGCAATGTTAATTTTTTGTAATTTTGAAAAATTCAGTGTTTTCCAAAAATGGGACCAGCATCAATTATTTTAACGTTCTGTAATACAAACGAAGAAGAAATTTAAAGAAAACATTTGGAGGTGCTTTTTAAAAAAGAATTGTTTAAAATTTTATTTGTTTCACACAAAATTACGCGAAAACTCCTAATATTTTTGAAAAAAAAATTTTTAAAAAAATATCAACTTCAAAATTGTGAACTTTGCTATTTTCAAAGTGAGAGATTTGAACTAAAATGAGACCAAGCTATTTTAAAGAGATTTTTACGCTGTCCGAGTACAAAGTTTAATAAAAAAGTTTGAAGCATTTTTTTGAAAATGATGAGGCCTCGTGTAAAGTTCCCCAAAATATCCAAACATCGTTTCAAACTCGTAAGACCTTGCATTTGTTCAGAAAGATGAAGGAATATCAGTTTTGGAGAAAATCATCTAAATGGTTGATGGTGCCTGGTGCTAGTGTTCCCCCCCCCCCCCTGGGCGGACGGTCAGCCATTTTGCCGTCAATCGATTTTGTCGGTTTCACGACCCCACAAAACAAGAACTCTCACCAAAGAACATGTTAGAGGAAATAATTTACTACATATATAACATGATTTTGGTTCCTAGGGCCCAGCAGTAAGTGCTGTTCTGTCAAAAAATTGCCGGTTTCCGGCGCACGATTATCATATATTCTCTTCTTGCGAAGTAAGAAGAGAAAGTTAAAAGAATAAAAAATATTTATTTCATATTAAGAAGTAAGACGAGACTAAAGATTATTAACAACAGTTAAAGACAACAACACATCATAGATAGCTAAAGAAGGAATTTAAAATATACATTTATTTATATACTTAATATACATTTTGAAGTACTTTACATCAATAAAAATCATTAGAATTGAATTAACCTCAAAATTTATGAAGGTCAATGCAGGCATCACAACTTACAATTTATTTTTATATTTATAGATATGTTAAATTGATTTTAATTAACGGTTTAACGAAAATGTATTTATCAGATACCCCAAAATAAAAATAATAATTGCTTATTTCAAAATCCACTTCCAAATTTTTTATAATGATTTATTAATATCTTTGAAGTAAATCAGCTCTTATGGTGTCATCCAATCGGAAGATTGATCGACTCCATAGTGACGGCACTGTAATGACGTGTAAGGTCCCGATTGAATAGCACTGTAACAGCTGATGAAATGTTAGAGATAGCATTCGAAAAGTCGCAGTGGAATATCGAAGCATACCACGTACGAAAATACGACGGGAACGTAATCAACTTAAATTCGATTAGTCTCGAAGCATATGCCAAAATTGCTTTCCCACTTGCAGAAGCGAGTGGTCAGCGGGATTCGGAGAAGCGTCGGTATTGTCGCCACCGCTGCCGTCGTCGCTCCTGCCTTTGGTATTGTCGTCCTTCCCCTTGCCCTTGTTGGTGGCGGGTTTGCTGTCGTGGCTGACAGCGTTGGCCAGGGTGAGCAGCAGGCCGTGCTGCTTGACCGGGTCCACGCCCGCGGCGGCGGCGTACAGCTCGAGGGCGGCGCGGCCGAGGTCGAGGGCGGCGCGCAGGGCGTTGACGGCGGCGGCGTCGTTCTGGTGGCCCGAGCCCTCCTCGGCGGCCGCCAGCGCCTCCGCCGCCGCGCGCAGCCCCAGCGACGTCACCACCTGCTCCGGCCGCTCGCCGCGCACGCTCCGCACGCCCCGCGACGCCAGCATCTGCCATTCATTACATTCACTGATTGAGAGGTGATCCCGAGCGCTGTGCATACTTCGATTAAAAAAAAAAACATTATACAGTAAAATCTGTCCAAGCCGGAATCGATCAGGACAAAAAAAAAAGAAACTGTTTAGGAATGTTTCCGTTTTACATAGGGTTCTCCATTTTATGACAATTGTAATATTGACATTTCTTTTCTGAAACTAGGAAATTTAAGTAAGTAAAGTAGTAATTAAAGAAAAGTAAAAGTTACCTGATTTTCTTATAATTATTAATATACATTAACATACAATGTTTTTATGGATAAAATCACCAACAAATGAATATTAAACATTCTTCATTGACAACTTCTAAGTTTCTCTTGTTTATATAACTTTGATCTTTTCATATAATATTTGAGTTTTATGAGTTTTGCATTTTTAAACTGGTTGTGAAATTCACAAAAATCCACAGCACATCACTGCCTGTAACAGTGTCTCTAGTGGAACTAATCGCTGACTCTCAACGCACAATGCATCACATCCTAGAGTACTGTGACTTTCTGTTACCCTCGCACGATCTTAAGCAGTGCGTGTCTGGCCGAGGAGTTACGATTCTAAATGCGGGGCAGGAAGATGCGCGAATAGAAGTTGCCCGTACACCTTCCCACGCTCAGATAATCGGGGGGGGGGATAAGGGAATTGTCCTAAGGCCTACGTCTTGACACAAGCGTCACCGAAGTCGAATTCTACGCTGACGGCTGAAGCACCCTATTCTTCACAGTGCGGTTGGCACGACAAAATAGCATGATACAGGGATAGAGAATGTAAGACAGAATTGCAGGTGGATACATTAAATTAAGAGTATCTGGCGTCTCTGTCAATTGCATTAAATTCACAGGAATTCCGTTTTATAAGGATTTGTTCCCTATATGACATGAAAAACCGTTCCATAACCGCCTTGGTCAAATTCCGTTTTATGCTGTGTAAAATGCCATATAACTCGACGGACCCAAGATATTTTCCGCTTTAATGAAGGTTTCCGTCTTGTTCTGGTTCCGGTTTACACAGATTTTACTGTACTTCGATTTATTTCCAGAGTCCATTGACCTTTCATCAGCTTTTACGGAGACATCCAATCGGGAGCTTAAACGTCATGACTGTAGGTGTAATCCAAGCTCTTGAATGACCCCCTAAGAGCTGCTTTACGTCAACGGACCCTATGTGTAAATCGAAGTATAAGTCCGTTGACTCTACGTCAGCTGTGACGCTGTCATCCAACCGGGAGCGTAAACGTCACTTCAGTGACATCACTATAGCGAGTTGAAGCTCCCGATTGGATGACACCGCCACAGCTGACAAAGTGTCAACGGACTTAGTTTTAATCGAAGTATAAGTCCCGTATAGGGACCGGCACTAGATAATGTCCCTGGCGATTCGGCGCGAAATATGAATCAACTTCTACTAAGCATCGAACTGAAAACATCCACCGTCACGTCGTCTCGTTATCTTTCCGTCAATATTTTGTCACAACACGACTGGCGCTTACCACAGCATGAATTGGTCGAACCGTGACGCGTTGACAGAAAATGACACGGAGACTTTCCGTGATGACGAAGAGAGATCATAATTTGTGCGCCCTCGAGCGTTAAAGCACTATAGATCTTCTGCGCATGCGCATTTCACGTTTCGTATCACTTTTGTACACCTGCGCATGCGCAGAATATCGATAGTGCTGTCCGCTATGGCGTACGCAAACTCCCTATTTTCAGTTCAGGAATATACCGGCTGCGCGTGCGTAGAACATGACGCCCGGCGATGAGAGGGACATTATCTAGTGCCGGTCTCAATACATCTTCCGCTGTTATATTCCGAGAGGTGGAAGTGTTCCTTTCCCTCAGGAAAAAGCTTCATGGGGCCCCCAATATATAAATATACATATTGCTGAAAACTATTTCTTAAATATAGCTCATTAATCACACAGGGAAACCATTTAAAAATAATTATGTGATGAAGACCATTTCGGAGCCAATGTGACGTCGAAATGATTAAATATCATATTTACCGAATACCTCTCCAAACATCATAATGAATGCTCATAAAGAGATATCACTGAACAATTCATGTATTCCTCGGGATTGGAAAGATGCCACAGTGGTCCCAATTTTCAAAGGAGGCTCGCGTCAAAATGTCGAAAATTATCGCCCAGTAAGTCTAAAGTCTGTAGTGTGTAAGCAAATGGAACATCTAGTGGCAGACTACTTACGCCAAATTTGGGATAAGAATTTTATCAATTACGAAGGGCAACACGATTTTAGAAAAGGCTATTTATGCGAGAGTCCGGTAGTCACTGTCAGCCAGGACATTGCTGATTCTCTCGATGAAGGTTCCATTGTTCATGCAATTATTATAGATTTCACAAAAGCGTTCGACCTCGTTCCCCATGATAAATTAATACAAAAAATTAGTAAGCTTAACATAGACAAAAGAGTTGCTCTCTGGATTCGAGAATTTCTCAGCTCGCGTACTCAACGGGTGCGAATCGGGTCAAATTTCTCTTCGAGGGCAGAAATAACGTCCGGAGTGCCACAGGGAAGTGTCCTAGGTCCGTTGTTATTTATAGCGTATATTAATGATATTTGGCAGGGAATTGAATCAAAAATACGTCTTTTTGCAGATGATTGTATAATTTATCGGGAAATTAAGAACACAAGTGATACAGAAATATTGCAGGTTGATTTAGATAAGCTAAAATCATGGGCTATCACAAATGAAATGAAATTAAATCCCAGTAAGTGCAAGTTTATCAGATTCGCGCGTTCTAGAAAGACAGACGATATCAAATATAAATGAGGAAATCAGGATATTCCCAGGGCTCATTGCTGTAAATATTTGGGAATTATACTAAATAAGTATCTGGCATGGACAGAACACGTAAATTATGTAGTGAAAACGGCGGGTAAGGCATTAGACTTTATAATTAGAGTGCTTAGGAGAGGAAGTGGAAAATCAAGGGAACTAGGGTACACGTCTCTAGTACGTCCGATATTAGAATTTGACTCCATATGTTGAGACCCTTATCGTTTAGGGTAAAAATAAAATCTATCGAAAGAGTACAAAAATATGCCGCAAATTTTGTTAGGAGAGGACGTTCAAATTCTGAATTTATATCTTGGGAACCTTTGGAAAAACGCAGAGAGAAATCGCGTCTTTGTGCATTATTCAAATCAATAAGAGGGGATCGTCCGTGGGGTGAAGTACGGGCAAGACTATCAAAACCAACTTACGTCGCGCGGAAGGATCATGGTTACAAAATTCGGCAAAGAAAACAGAGAACAGATGTAGGTAAATTCTCATTTGTAAACCGAATGATAAACAATTGGAACAAATTACCTGCAGCAGTGCTGGAGACTTACCCTCAGAATGTCAAAAAGTTTAAAATTAGACTAACTAAATAGGGTTAATACATTAATTTTGTATTAAGTTAATTATTGTAAGCTGTAAGTTTTGTATTAAATTGTATTGAGTTACATGTAAATATTTTTATGCTGTTTGATGTTGGTTTTATGTATTTTTAGTAATTCCTTTGAAAACGCTATCACCGGAAGTATTCTATGCATTCTTAAGTAGCCAAATAAATATTCGGTTCTATTCTATTCTATTCTAAAGTATTAGAAAGCAATATCTGTTCGATTCTCGAGGATACCATATTCATACTGTAGCCACACCCCTACAAGTTTTGATACGAGGGTGTTGGAGATTACTGGCCAAATTTTAAAATTTATTTTTAGGTTTGCTGTTTATGTGTGTCCTTCACACATGCGAAGATTTAAAGGCAGTTCAAAGTTCGTGAAATACTTAATGAATGCCAGTCTTCTAACCTAGTAGAATGTATTTGACGGGTATCAAAAAATAATGAACTTTGCTTCAAAATACACATTCACAATAGAGCACAAAATTACTTCACAATAGAGCATAATTTAGTTGCCAACATTAAATAGATTTGTTTCTCACTTTGATACGAATTACTCCACATATCTGACATGGAATAATTCATTATACATGCATTATCGTGAATGTAATAATTCATTAGCCTTATCACCATTTTGTCTACAAATATAAATATGTACTACCATTTCTTGTAAGATGGTAGTACATATGCATCAATAATTATTAAATGTGAATAGTGTTGAAAAGATGTTCACACTGAAATTAGATTTCGTTTGCATAATATCACATTCATTGAACTCCCAAAAAATATTTTAGACATCAGTAACTTGCATTTCCAAGTACACTTCCATATATTTAAAATATTGCGAGTCGAATAAGAAAACATAACATACCAGCAGCATAAGGGCAGCGAGCTTCCTTGTTGGTTGTGTGGGCGCCATTTCCCTCCCTGATGAGCAGCTACTGGCTTGCAATCATACCCGGTCGCTACCTATCGCTGACAATTATTGAGCAATGGCAACGATATTCTATCAGCACTGCTGTCGTAACAATACGCTTGTTCATGAGTCAGGTGACATGTCAAAACATTCAAGTGTTTTAATACTGAATTATTTTCTTTGTCCACCAACCTAATAGATCAGTTAATTTTTTTCACACTTTTTATTAGAATTTGTTCCAGGTAGAATATCTGATTTAACTACATTATTTTCCAGAAATCAAAAAGA
Organism: Teleogryllus oceanicus; assembly: GCA_964035755.1. NCBI lineage: Eukaryota > Metazoa > Arthropoda > Insecta > Orthoptera > Gryllidae > Teleogryllus > Teleogryllus oceanicus. The sequence goes on from CAXIVR010000004.1 coordinate 93,643,990, forward strand.
TTTGTCTGTTCAAAGTCGGTAAGTCAAATTTTATCAAGAACCTAAACAAAAATTTACTATCAATATTGAGTTGTAGAAAAAGGAATAACAACAATATTTTAGTTTCCGCTAATGGTTTTGGTGTTTCCTAATGAACCGACCAACTAAATATGAAAAAAAAGAACTAAATATGAACTGCGAAGCGATTTTAGGGAGATCCCTTAGTGTCAACCCTGCGAAATTTTTGGTTATTTGTGGTTGTTGCTACGTCCCTTGTAGGAATCAAATTTAGTGCGCTTGATATTTAATATAATCGTTTTGTGCGTTCTCAAAATCCAACATCGTATATATTAAAGATTAGTCTTCCTAGTGGATCCAGAGCCCTCCTAATGGATTTAGTTCAACTCGACAAAGCGTTTACAGTTCGCTCAAGTTGATTTTCTCTAAACACCTTTAGATCCCTAGCGGGTGCCACGGCCAGGCATTTTAATCCCTCTCCGCAGAACTCGAGTTCCGAAGCATGCGATTGCACGGGCACATGTGCGGGCGACTTCCTGCACAAACTTGCAAATGCAATAGCCACCACTTCTAACCATTCATTTAAACTGCAAACACTAATTACGCGCCGCGAAAACCACCGAATTGTACTGCAGCGAAAACCACTGAATTGTACTACCAAAAGTCGTTCCAATATCATTACATTTTATAGCGACCCAGTCGGTTTTTAATTTTTTTGCTTATGGCAACGTACTATCTGAAAAATCTTTTTTGGCTGTATATCCTTAAATCATAAGTAGGAATGATAAAAAATACCAAATATTTTGCATCATTTTCTCAGAATTTTCGATACAATCTCTGGGACCCAGGAAATTGTTGTAGACATCTTAGGAGTCTGACATCTGCTGGTATTATATCACTTTGGCACTGGTATTATATCACTTTCATTTTTTAAAACAGCTGTTAGTCCTCCTTTGTACATTAATATTCGAAACTAATATATCCCCTCGAATGAGTTAGTGTCAAAGAACTAATCAATTTCAAAATTGTGTTCATAGAAGTTAAAATGTTATTAGACCTGTTTTCAAAGGTAGAGACTAGACGATTAATTTTGTGTCATAAACACTCCTAAAGAACTTTACAAATCCAAGCTCTTTCATATGAATCTACTAGCACCTGCCCCACGGTCTCTCCACTTCCACCATGAAGCGGAATTGTGCTCTTTCAATGGCCTCATACAGCCAGCTGCCCCGTAATCACGAAAAGATAATTCGGGAGGTCGCGACGTCAACAGCGCTTTTTATTTGGGGGAGGGAGCGTGTGAGTAGCTGCAGAATGAAGAAGCAGAGATCACGCACGCGGTCCGTGACCCATTGTTTTATGTATTCGTGTGGCTTTCTTTGAAATTAATCGGAGGAAACAACACAAACGACCAATCACATCATCCGACCTCTATATTTGTCCTGCAGGGAGTGGTGGTATTCGACCTAGAGATGTGATATCCTCAACAAAACACGGATGTTCGAAATGAAAACATTGTAATTAATATATTACTCCAAAACCATCGTCGTTTTTAAATATCCATGTTTTTAAAACTGCTTTAGAAACCTTTATTATTAATGTTGCGGGGAGTGGGGATAATATAACGACGACCATAGTTATTAATCTATAATTGACGTTTTACTGACACAAAATTCAAAAATTCAGAAAAATTAATAAAATATTTTACTATCGGATAGGATACTACAAAAATAAGAAGATACTTTTATTGACGGACACGTAACTATCTTTTAATTCATGGACACTTAGAGCTGACGGGTGCTCAATTTATAAATTCCCGAAAATAAAAATAGTTTTCTATTATTGTGGTATATTATTCATTTAAAAATAAAATATCGATCGGGAAAAATATTGAATATAAAATATTGATGCCCACAACCGTATTAAATAACTGGTTGTTTATATACAGTTTTATGAAAACACGCTGCCGCATCCGTAATTTGACATAGAAATTCAATCGGAAATCCGCCACTGTTGGAATTGGATCCCAGCTGCTTTCGGCCTGTGAAGACTTGCTTGCACACTCGTTGCAATATTCGCCCGTCAAGAGATGCCAAAAATCTCCTCCACCTTCCGCGCAGTTCCTTTTGCGCAGGGTCTATATATCAGGCTATTCCATGTACAATTATTTCCACCAATCACTATGTCTCAACTGAGCATGAAGATGAAAAGCTTCCTTTGATAGTGTGCCAATCATTTTTTGATTATTCTCCAGTATGCTCATAAGTATATCAGAATCAGTTTCAGCTCATAGAAATATCCAAAAATAATTATTGAAACTTGGAGAACTCAAATATACGGCGTGAATTCGTAACTTCATTATCATATGTGATACGACTATACGATCGCGGCGAGAGTCATCTCTCCGCCCTTTCGAAATTTCCTCAACCTATGGTTCCAAGAGGAAATAGTTTGTTGTTTACGGACAAGATGAATCTTAAAGTTTCACACATACACGCACACACGCGCGCGCGCGCTCACACACGCCCGTGCACACCATGAACGTGCACACCACGCACGCGCACACACACGCACGCGCACACACACGCACGCGCACACACACGCACCACGCGCACACGCATGTGCGCAAACACGCGCGCGGACGCACTTGCGCACACGCACGCGCGCACAAACGCACACGCACACACGCGCGCACGCACGCCACACGCGCACGCACGCACACGCGCACGCACACACGCGCACGCGCACGCGCGCACGCACCACGCGCACGCACACACGCGCACGCCACGCGCACGCACACACGCGCACGCACACACGCGCACACACACGCGCACGCACACACGCGCACGCACACACGCGGTGGTTGAACTCATTCGAAGCGGTGTGCTATTATAACCGTGTCTCGGGGAGTAGCAGTTAAAATATTGGGTGTGAGGAAGCCCACCTCAACGGGGTAGCTGGTAGCTACAACCCAGCTCTCACCTCGCCTCTGGCCCGCAGAACGTGTCACCTCAACGACCGAACAGCGACGCGAGCAGCCCACCCCCGCGAGGCGGGGCGGTGGCGGGCGGGGGCGCGTACACGTACACGGGCTGCTGGGCAGGGGGCGGGGCGCGCTGCCCCAGGGCGACCGGGGGCACTTGGAAGATCTGCGCGGCCACCTCGACGGCGGTGCGCAGGGCGTCGCTGGCGGCGCGCGACCCGTCCACCACGGCCGCCAGCCCGCCCCCCCCCGCCCCGCGGGCCCGGGCCCCGCCGCCCGCGCCGACGCCGCTGACGCCCAAAGTAGTACTGCTGCGCACGCCACCCCCCAGCGGGCACGCGGCCGGCACACCTGCGCACACGCCGCCACGTTCACCTATTGATTAATTGATTGATTGGTCGATTGGTTGGTCATTGATTGATTTGTGGATTGATTGATTGGTTGATTGATTGATGCTTTGGGGCGCAGCAACTGCTATGGTCAATATGCCCGTAAGTGTAGTGCATGTCTAAAACAGAGGTAGGCCACATCGAATCTATTTGTAATGTGGATAACAAATCTACATTACAGTTACATTTTGCCCTAATTTTATTTTTCCAATGCAAATTGTTAATTTCATCGGACGTTTTATGTGTAGTTGTATTGTTTGCTACTGAAATTTTTGACTCCAGTTGAGTTGAATTAGTGAAATATTTGTGGAACTTGCTGTAGTATTTACGGATGTGGAATATATGTTCTCCTATTTATGATGTTTGAGCTTATCGAATCTATTTGTTAGTAAATGACAATTCAACATTACAGATAAGTTTTGTGGTAATTTTGCTTTTGTAATGCAGTTTTTTAAATTTCAAAGTCAAAAAGGTTCCCGGCTACACTTTTACAAAATCCAGGGAGGAAAAGTGTGCGAGTACTAAATGTCCATATCAATCAAGCGTTTGAACCTCATATCAAATTCCTCTTTAAAGAATATTCGTCATTAAATTTATGCTGCAGTAAAATGCGGTATCAGGTACTTTTACTATATTCTTCAATATTATTACTAAATACAGGGCTATTACAAATGATTGAAGCGATTTCATAAATTCACTGTAGCTCCATTCATTGACATATGGTCACGACTCACTACAGATACGTAGAAAAACTCATAAAGTTTTGTTTGGCTGAAGCCGCACTTCAGGTTTCTACCGCCAGAGCGCTCGAGAGCTCAGTGAGACAAAATGGCGACAGGAGCCGAGAAAGCGTTTGTCGTGCTTGAAATGCACTCACATCAGTCAGTCATAACAGTGCAACGACACTTCAGAACGAAGTTCAATAAAGATCCACCAACTGCTAACTCCATTCGGCGATGGTATGCGCAGTTTAAAGCTTCTGGATGCCTCTGTAAGGGGAAATCAACGGGTCGGCCTGCAGTGAGCGAAAAAACGGTTGATCGCGTGCGGGCAAGTTTCACGCGTAGCCCGCGGAAGTCGACGAATAAAGCAAGCAGGGAGCTAAACGTACCACAGCCGACGGTTTGGAAAATCTTACGGAAAAGGCTAAAGCAGAAGCCTTACCGTTTACAACTGCTACAAGCCCTGACACCTGATGACAAAGTCAACCGCTTTGAATTTTCGGCGCGGTTGCAACAGCTCATGGAAGAGGATGCATTCTGTGCTAAACTTGTTTTCAGTGATGAAGCAACATTTTTTGTTAATGGTGAAGTGAACAGACACAATGTGCGAATCTGGGCGGTAGAGAATCCTCACGCATTCGTGCAGCACATTCGCAATTCACCAAAAGTTAACGTGTTTTGTGCAATCTCACGGTTTAAAGTTTACGGCCCCTTTTTCTTCTGCGAAAAAAACGTTACAGGACACGTGTATCTGGACATGCTGGAAAATTGGCTCATGCCACAACTGGAGACCGACAGCGCCGACTTCATCTTTCAACAGGATGGTGCTCCACCGCACTTCCATCATGATGTTCGGCATTTTTTAAACAGGAGATTGGAAAACCGATGGATCGGTCATGGTGGAGATCATGATCAGCAATTCATGTCATGGCCTCCACGCTCTCCCGACTTAACCCCATGTGACTTCTTTCTGTGGGGTTATGTGAAAGATTCAGTGTTTAAACCTCCTCTACCAAGAAACGTGCCAGAACTGCGAGCTCGCATCAACGATGCTTTCGAACTCATTGATGGGGACATGCTGCGCCGAGTGTGGGAGGAACTTGATTATCGGCTTGATGTCTGCCGAATCACTAGAGGGGCACATATCGAACATTTGTGAATGCCTAAAAAAACTTTTTGAGTTTTTGTACGTGTGTGTGCAAAGCATTGTTAAAATATCTCAAATAATAAAGTTATTGTAGAGCTGTGAAATCGCTTCAATCATTTGTAATAACCCTGTATAAATGCCATATCTAATTAAAATGAACTGACACTTATTCTTTATAAATAAGTAGGCATATTCAACCAGTATTTTTAATGATTGATCCGTAAAATATACCCTTACTTTCCTATATGTAACAAAAGTTTCAACAGTAGCACTTAATTACACACAAAAAAAATTAAAACTTGTATTCCTAAATGCATGTAACTCGTGAATCATTTTAAAACATTCGTGTACTTACAGAATCGCTGGAATAGATTCGATAAGATTGTTTGTATGCACACCACATTAAACATCGATCTTCGAACATTGGAGTACTGTGGACTTTTGCACGGTGATGCTAAATGCACACGGTTTGGAAGCTCTGCTCGCGTTGTCACCTTAAGCAGGTGCCACTGAGAAGGAAATTCGCCCATTCGTCCTTCGCTTGTTTCCATAGGAACGATACCTTATCTCTAGCAACTGACCTCATTTAGACATAATTGGGACATCTTCGTATGTCAGCTGATATGCATGCGAGCCAAAGACTAATAAGTTACAATTAATAGGTGTGAGTATAATTTGTTACTGTTTAAGAAATTATTTGGAAGAATAATACATACTATTGTAGAATTCACGACCATGATGAAATAAGGGATATAGTTAAGGAGATTGGTCGAATAAACAATTAAACAATCAATTTGCCAAGGAGCATTGGACTAACTGTTTAATTGTTTATTCCATCAATGCCGTGAACTGTATTCCTTAATAATTTATACCACAAGAATCATATACACTATAATACAATATGAATTATAATTCGTTTGGACTCCAGTGTATAGGAGGAATGTTCTACATAGTTGATTCATCAACAGCCTTTCAATTAGTAATATAAATTGATTAATTTGTTTTTAAAAACTTAAAAATCGTGCATGTTCTTCGACAACACGTTATATCTTAAGTAAATTTTCTCAAGTTTTCTTTGTACGGTCTTCAAAGCATGACATCTTCCCCAACATGACATTTAATATGGGAAAAGTAACTGGCAGCTCTCATGCTAGTGACACGCTTTCTGACCTCCGGGTTAGCAATCCTTCGATTTATGCACAATTATAGAATTATTTATAATGAAGTCTGTCGTTTGTATTTATTTTTTCGTATAGTTAACTAAATGTGCTCATTAATTCCATGAAAAATCGTTGATTACCTCTATGTTAATAGCACGCGAGCAATTAAAGTTCCACCGTGTAATTAAAAATGCACACCTATCAATCAGAATTCAGAAAAGGAGCAAAATAATTGAATTAAGAAACAATAACACAGACGTACTCAAGGTATTTGAAGTCGGCCATGAAATATGAACAAAAATGTACATTGCATATTACGTACTTACAACAACTACATATAAACAATGAATGATTAAAACTAAATTGGAGAAGTAAACATTATGCTTACTGACTTATAGAAAAAATAAAATATTTAACGTGAATAATTTAAATGTTTTACGTGTAAAATATTTGGCCTTAGGATTACGAATGTGAAAAACATAAACGTCAGTTGTGTTTACCAATTCTAAAATGTATGCTGTAGCAAAACTGGGTCAGAATGACTGCTTTTTTTTAAATATTTATACATGTTGACTTCTCTCTCTTATCTGTCTCTACTTTTCGTGCCAAGTAATGTTTTCATGATTTTGTCAGCTTATTCTAATATTTTATCCGCAATATATTTTGTACCTTCTATATGCAAATATTTCTTGCAAATAAACACAATGCAACTTTCACTAAAATTGATAATTTTTCAGAAGAAATATGGCGTCATCTAACACATGCCTCGAATTGTAAAGATGAGCTTGTGTTCTCAAAATTTAAATTATTATTGAATGGGAACGAAAAAATATTGAAAGTAACATGTGTATAAAGGGGTATAATTGCAATCGTGGCATATAAGAAAACTCCCTCTTATCGTCACTCAGTTTCTTGAACACCCCATTTATGCAACTGTCCCCCTCTTTATACATTCGATTCGTTAAATACTAGCATAATGTAAAAAGTGTTGAAACGTGTATGAAAGGATTGGGACTAGGAATAAAAAAGAATATCTTACATATAGCAAAAAAAAACCTGTGTGGATAATACCATAATGTACGCACCCAATTGTGATTTGTATACTTGAAAATGAAAGACAATACGGCTGTTTAAAAAATAGTATATGACACACGTGATAAAAATAAATAACTTTGACATGTTTATTTTTTAAACTATAATTACTACATACTCTTGCATAATGATGGTGGTAGCGGATAACCTAGTTGTTATAGAGCGACTTTAAATATTTTTTTAAAGAGATTAATCGGTTCGTTGGATTGCGCCCTTCGGCCTTGTAAACTTTCCTACTCGCTAATTTAAATGTCACTTTTACCACTCGTATCGTAAATAACCTTTTCCTTCCTTAGTCTTGTAAGGCAAGTTTGTTGAAGAACAGATTGCCTGGTTTTAATTTTTAAATACAGGAAATGAATAGTTTGGGAAAATTGGTGTTCCATGTTTAATGTCTTAGTGATCTCTCACTTCTTCTAGTTTTTATTACGGTTTTTATTTCACCTTTGTTCTCTTTTGAGATTCGAAGTTTGAATGAAGTCTTATTTCTAGGGAGAAATCTCTCCTAATATTTGACGATAAAAACAGCTATTTACAAAATTAAAGTTGACAATATTTCGTACAAAATGTACCTATTTACTTTAATTTTGTAAAAAATGGTGTAGGCGGTAGAGGGTGTTGAAAACAGCGGCGTTTTCGCCATCTGGGGAAAACGGTCAAATAGCTACCTCCTGTCCGCTTACATCGAGGTGGCGCTCAAATTGTACTCTATCATTCTTGTAAACAACTATTGTTAACGAACCATTGGCATTGTTCAGTGATTAATTCTCCGATACTCGCGGAATCAGTAAGGACATTTTGTAACGCGGAGCATTATGTAATGAAAATATGACGGAAACAAAATTGGAGAGACAATTCGTACGATATGTACAAAACAATAGGTTCATCGAATATTAGTACCAACAATATATTTTATCAATATGTTTAAAATTACGACGTAAACGAATATTACTAAAGAGGAAATTTTAGGTAAAAAAACAATATTAAACCAGATAATTTCATAATTTCTGTTTTGAATTGTAAACTGTAAATTAAAAAGAAATTAAGCATCACTATTGAATAGTACGGAATCGCCGAACATCACCAATTCCATCTAATCACCGATACATGGTTTCGTTTTCGAAAGAGTTCATAGTAGTATCATAGTGTTTGTGGACATGCTCCAGATGTGTTTGGTGTCTGGTCCTATCAGATGTGACGAAGCTGTGGAGATGTACACCTGATTCGAGCGAGAAGAATGATATTTACTGAAACGCGATACATCCAGAATTGTCTGCAAACAATCAGTCAATCGAAGATGCAGCCGCTCATAGCACGAACGGCTGTATCCCTGACTTCCACTCATGAGATTGTGTTGGTGAGGGAAGACATACAACATCTGTTCAAAATAACGCGTCTCAAAATGCCCACTAATGTATGTTTTCTGAAATCAGGGAAAGGGAAAATCCTTCAGTACCAATACCATTCTGGAAGGGCAGTAGAGGAGAGCATTTTATTTCGCTCAAATGTTTGCGCTAGTCGGCCTATCAGCATCGTGTTGCAACCTTTTCTACTCGTGAAATAAATGGTCGCTTTTACCAGTTGTATCATAAATATTTCAGATACTTTGAATTGTGTTAGTTTACGCTGAATAGATGGCTTATGCTGCTATAATTTTAAAAAATAAAAACGAGAGATTTGCATGTAATCAGTATTTTAGGAAGATTTACAAACATAGGAAAATTTGAATTAGTCGAGCGGTGTAATTTTTATAGCTCCTTGGATTGCTATAATTAATTATCACATTTATTTTTTTTTTTTCTTTCTGGAGTACATGTGCGTAAATTATACGAAACCGCAGAGATGTATAAAATGAACTCTCGCCCATTTAAAAATTTTTATCTACTAACGATATTTACTGTTAATTCAAGATCAACATACCACATTCCATCATTGATTCATTTGACATTCAAAATCGGTTCTCTCTAAATTTTCGGAGTACACTCTGAAAACCTACCTAATGCCAAAATACGAAATGTCCGTCTGAGAGCTCATGAAAAGCAAATGATACATTACTCATGTAATTTATTGTGAAATCAAAAAATAAAATATGACACATTTGATTTGATTATAGATTAATACTGAATTTATTAATTTGCGATTCCTTGATTCCTTTAAAGCTTAACTTCGATTCAAGCGAACTCCACTCTGAACAGACAATTTGGGCTCGCTGCCCTGTCAGTAGCGGCCACTGACTTCGTTTCGACCCATGCGCACCAGTGTTATCGCCCCTCCTCGTTATCGCTGATTTGGGGAACTAGCCCTGTTCAGAGTAAACATGAAGTGACAGAGGGGCTTGCTTTTGTGAGTGCACTTCCTGAGAGAAGAATTTGTGGACTTCCACGTAGAAAACTTCTAACGACTGTCTCCAAAATATTCACGTATGATGGGACATAAATATTTCCATGAACGAAAAGATTCTGTGAGTCTTAGGAACTGATTCTGAATATTTAAACATATTTTATTTAAACAATTATTTATAATCATAATAACCTGTTTTATATTTTACATCCGCCGAGAAAAGAAAAACCGGTTTAGACAATCATTAAGAACTATATGGAAAGTGTTCACTTCTAATAGCCCTTCCTTCTCAACTTTCTAATAGCTCTTCAATCTCGGAAGCATTGATGTAATCCTCACTGTCGTACATTGACTATACGAATTCCTGAGCTCGTTTTAAAACTATTCTCGTTAGGGAACCTTCAATGATAAATCTAATTTCAATGAAACCAACAGACTTTCTTAATCATAAGCGATTAGTCTATCAAAGGAATGAGGTGCTTTGTGAAAGGTCAAATATTTTACATACATTTGAATATGCATATATTTTTAATTACTCTATTGCCATTATTTATACATGTGTACATGATTATGTTTCCCATGGATATACGAGTACGTAATGTTGAATTCCGTACTGATCTTCCGTTCTTCTTTGATGAAATGTTTTGTAGAATGATAATGTGTTGGAAAATGACAATATGTCATTTGATCTTAACGATCCTGGAGTCATCATTTTCATTCTCGGTAATAAATAACACTGTAACAGAGAAATAAAAGTTTATATTCAATGTAGATACATGGGACATCATAGAAACTTTTGTTTCAGAACTGAGTCAGGGATCTTACGAAATGCCAATTTAACCAACATAGATTTTAGAATAATGTGATAATTTCATTATTGCAAGAAAAAAACGCTTCTTCGAAAAACTATTTTTCTTAATGGGTATATAGATGAATTGTATTTAAAAGAAATAATTCAAATAGGAAACATTTCACAATTTTACCATAACAATTCAATTAAACATCTCGAATCTAGATACCTCTATGCCACATTTTCGACAAAAATAAGATAATACCACAAACATTCTTCCTATATTAATTATTGCATTTTGGGCGAGTGTTGTAGTGTTGATGTAACAAATGACGTTGTTCTAAGAAGACATTTCCTCTTCTTTTGTAACAAACGTCGGATTGAAACCATCATCTTATTTCTGAGAAACGATTTCGATATAGTATAGGGCTATCTAGAGTGAAGCCCTTTAATTCTATAAGAATAATCATCCTATTTCATAAATAGCTTCAATTGGCTCCACGAATGAGTCCCGAATAACACATAGATGTTGCTTCATATTCTTATACTACAAGATTTTTTGTGTCACTGTTTCTTTTAAAGATATTTTCATGCACACATTGTTTGGATGATCTGGAACGCGTCCAAGTAATCATGTTTTTGATGTTACCCTTACGTAATGAATACTGCAAGGGGTCGTTGTACTGCTATCATTCTGAATGCGGTTGCAGCAGTTAGGATCAAGGAGCAAGACGAAGATCGACACGGAAATGAACCCGCAACAGCCTTGTACTCCCCAGGGTTCCTATTTTGAAATAATTAATTTTTATTGTAGGGAGCGGTCCATTGTTTAAGATGTTTTTCATCGATTGAAAAAGACGTAGTGTCATCATAAAATGTATTTGTTGGAGAAAAGTTTTTTCGACCCCATAGTAATTATCCTCGGTGCGTATCCCTAGAAGGCAGGTAGAACAGCTGAGCTATCGAAAAACTGCTTGCTCCAATACATGCAATTGAAGAGCTTGACTCCTGCAACTCAAGAGCTTGAAATACACATAGGGACAGATAGGGTATAGAAATTCCTTTGTTAGATAGGGTTGAGAAATAAGAAGACAAAGGTTTCCATCGGATGTCCCTCGTTACTGGGTAAAGAAAAATGAGTAGTGCAGCGTCATTGTTATATCAGTATCACAAAACTCACTCAAAATTTAATAATCAATGTAGAAAATACGTTAGAATTATTTTAATTTTGACAGAAATGTAACATAGGGGTACCTAGAACCGAGCCCCTTCGATTTTGATGGAACTACGTCTTGTTGAAATAATTTGTTTTAGTAACGTTTGTAGTTAGTGTAATCCACAACTGATATGACCTTGCAAATGAACGCCGCGACACGGACAATGCCACAGGACCTCGTTTCTCATGGTTCCCGACTTTCCGATAAACGTTTTCCAATATTGTTGTCCACTCCTCGTCTTATGTAGTTGCCGCATGGAAATGAAATATGCAAAAGATTTTTGCCGATTTTTGCCTCAGTTACAGCCCAAACACACTTTTTTTAATATTATAGAATATTAAGCTGTGTGAGATTTTTTTTAAATTTCAGTATCACATCACTAAAGGGATGCGAATAACAACAGTATACAGAAGAGTAGCTCAGAGGACGACTGTAGTTACTGAAAGTTTAAGAATGTATGAACTAATCGTACTACCTAAGTTTGTTATGAAAGAATGAGAAATAGATCCGCATGGGAAATTATAAATTATATATTTTCCAAACGTTATATACTTCATAATGCTTTGTCCAATACCGACTATTTTGGAATAAATATTTCTTATGGCATTCTATTTGTAAAAAAAAATACGTATTAAAACAATGGAAATACATTGACTCTTCTGCAGTAAATCGCCTCTTTGGCTTTCTCAAAATAATTGAAATTATAAACCTAAAAAATGTTACGTCTCAAAGTTCCTTCTCCGATCAATACCAGGCGAATACCGGAGCAGTACCCTACCAAACGGGCCACGGACCGCGCGCGATCTGTTCTTCCTCTTCCTTGTCCTATCCTCTCCCCTTACACACACACTTACACTAACATGCACTACACGCCCACATATTCCGGGAGATCGGTCGGAAGCTTAAAGCTTGTCCCGGCTGGGGCGGTGCCCCGCTGGTGGGAGAATCCTGGTTAGGGGGAAACCCCACTAGCCGACGGTAGGTCGGCGCCGGATCTCGCCATCCAGCGGGGGAAGATCACCGCCATCTCCCGAGAAAAAACATGCTCTACACTAACGGAAATAATGACCAAAGCCGTTGACGCGCCCGGAAACACGAAACAATCAATCAATAAATAAATCAATGAATGTTCCTATGTCACGAACCCCACTTAAAGTGTAACGGCATTACCTCTCGTTAAAAGATTTCCTAGAAATATCCAGTCGATTTTCGTCTTAGTACTAAATAATAAATATCCAGTCGTAATAGAGAGGAGTTACTCTAACACGGGATCTGTTTGACACGTCGGGAAAAAAAATAGTCATATAGAGAGCAATGGCATTGCGAGAGATGGCGATGAAAATCATTCAGTAAGGAGCTAACTAAACGAACGGATATGAACAGAAGTTATGTTGCCAGCAGTGGCCAAGTAGCTGTCAAAGCGATCCCTTCTTACAGTAATAGAGAGTTTGTATACCCTCAAACGTTAAAGCACTATCGATCTTCTGCGCATGTGCAGTTTCACATCACTTCGGTGCATCTGCGCATGCGCAGAAGATAGATAGTGCGTGAACAACCTCTCTGTTCCACCCGTGCCAGAACTCACCGCTAGATCTCACGCGTCGGCCGCCGCCGCCGCCGCCTCCGGCGCTGCCGCCGCGACCTGGCACGTGCGTCCACACCTGCACGGCCGCCGCCACCTTCACCCCCGCGCCCGGGCCCGCCTCCGCCGCCTTGGACGTCGCCGCCGCCCCTGCCGCCACGAGCGCCGCCAGCGCGACCAGCTGGAGCAGCCTGGGAGCGGACGGCCATCCTCGCGGACGCCCGCCACGTCGAGTGACTGCCGCTGACGTCGCCGCCCCGACCACCGCTGCCCCGCCCCCCCCCTGCCCGTTCGCCACCCGGGTTGGTTGGGGCTTTCCCGGCCCAGGGTTGCCAACGAAGAGGCGAAGCGCTCAGTGATACTTTAGGAATACACTAGTACTGAATGTAAGAAATTGACTTTGACTAATAGATAGATTGGAAATACTGCACTAGTAATGAGTGCAAGAAATTGAATCAACAAAGGAAGTGAACAAAAGTGGGAGATTGGATTGACAATTAACGATCGAAATAATGACTGGTCTGTAAAAGAACTGAGAGTATTGAGATATAAATATGAGGTAGTATATTTTGGTTACTTGCTCCTATTCTCCACTCTGCTCCACTTTCTCCTACGCTCGCGTCCTGGTCACTATTTATTTCGTTTTGGCTGTGCGGCCCTGAGTTGCCAACTTACAGAGGCCGATACGTGATCAACAGGTTCAGGATTCGCTAGTACCAACAATTGTAGTGGGTAGTGTAATAAATTGTCTCCGAATGAAACCAAGTGAAAGTTCTGTGTGTGTGTGTATGTGTGTGTGTGTGTGTGTGTGTGTTAATAAATTGAATGTATTGAAGTGCTGTGTGAGAGAATTTTATGTTCTTGTAGAAGTGTGCGTGCTACTTCGAGAAAACGCGTGTGGTTTTGTTTACAAGTATTTTCGTTTCTGCTGACCGCTAGTATGTAAGTATGTAACCACAATGTATGTGTAAATTTAATTGTTGTCATTCGAAATCATTTACTTAATGTTCCGTAAGAATAGATTTCAACATGTGAAACATTTATATTTCTGCATGAGACAGTAGATTTTTAAAAAAAGCTATACCTTTTCGACAAACATGAGAAGGCCTTGATAAGGTTTATTGGAAATGAACAGTCATACCTAACGAAAGGACTTAATCAAAGGGTAGAATGAAAACAAAACAGTGTATGTAATCCATTTATTTCAAATTGTAATCTTCCTTGATGTATTTAATGCACTTGGAAACGGAATCATGACTCGATTCTTTAAAAAAAAAAAAGATTAAATTGTTGCACAATAACATTTACAATTAAAACTTCGGCCAAAAAGATATTTATTCCGCATTTGACGTTTGGGGTAGGTGTAAAACAAAATTTACTTTTCAGAAGCATACTAACAATCTGATAAGCATTCGCTCTCAGGATCGTTAGGAATCTGGACACAAACTACAATGGTATTTCAACCACAAAAGTGAATACTAATACATACGTCATTACATAAAACGCTATATTAACATATTTTAACAATGGTTTCAAAATACACTACGATAACATTCGAACTTTCTAGTAAAACATCCTGAAATAACAATTTTAAAGATTTAAATGTGAAAATAATGTGGTTATTAATATAATTTTATTTGGTCACCTTGCCCGTCACCTTGTTGAATGCACGTACGCTCGGAGAATATGTTCCGCAGACGCACAGCTATCCAAATTGTGACCGTGTTACTGGGTAACAATGTATTTTAATAATTAAATTAGTTCAAAGAATTGGTCACCCCGACCGGGATTCGAACCCGGGCCTTCTGGTTTACGCCCAGCTGCTCAGCTGCTCAGCTGTTGATAGGGTAATAGAATGCACGATGTACTTTGGTTTTGTTTAAAGTCGAAATAATAGGTTTTTACAACTTCGCCGTGTGAAACACCTGTCCATAACGGTGTGAAGTTGATTCCTGTCTGTGGATGGATATGTAAGCCGTAGGAAGTGGAGGAGTTATTGTCGTCAGTGAGAGCCACTATGCCTTGCGAGTCTGCTGTGTCGCCGTCTGGTTTTTTTCGTTTAGCTCCAGACATCATTTCTTGGTGTCGGTACCAATTGTAAGGGAAAAACGTGTTGATTCTGAAGTTACACCTGCGAACAAGTGTTCGTATTCTTTTCTTTGAGCATATAATTGTCTGAAGATTTGAGGAGGTAAGTCAATAGGACGATTGTGAATATTATAATTTTGCTGTTTATGTTCTTGATTTTGAATGGCATCCATGACGTATTCAATGTCGTGTAAATGATATAAGATGTGCCAAGCGAAATCCGGGAAATGAATCGACCCAGGCGGTTCAGTAAGCGGAGTGTGGATGTCCCTTTTTGTATTCAGGTAATGAGGGATGTAATGTCTGAAGGTATATGTAAAAATTCTTTCGTACAAGGGTTCTGCTTCCTCAGGCGTTAACCAATAATTTAGTGGGGTATTTGTTGTAATTGCTACCATTTGACGAAGGACAGCTTCTTTATCAGAGTGTTTTTGATCGACATCGATTCTTTTACCCTCTAATAGCAATTTCCAATCGCCTACGTTGTCTGTCGTAATCCAAGGTTCTTGAAACAAAATAGCCGAACTGATTGGTAGTTGATCCAAATGAAATGAAGAGCGATCCTTAGATTTTGTAATGACGGTTGGCTGGACAGGCTCAAGTAGACCTTCCATGACTAACGATTTTCCCATATTGGTGTTCCGATAACAACAAACCGTTCTTTTTTTCAAAGTAACGGCATTGATTAAATGAAATGAGCGTAAATTTTGCGGTGGAATGCATTGGCCATGAACTTTTTCAATCCAAAGAATATTTTCGAAATTTGGGCGATGTTCCGGAAGTACATTTAAAACGTGAGTAGTAATGCGTGTTCCTGAGATTTTCCTTTAGCTCTGCATTGTCCATTTGACAAATCGATAAAATGTAACTTTTGAGTGTTGTGCCATGTTCTTTTAAAAGACGCAATTTAATATCGTTGGGGACCAAGCGCAGATATTCAATGTAGCTTTTAAAGTTATATGTTTGTTTGATTTCCGTGAGAAAGTCAACAAGCGCATGCCTTGATTCGTTTTGTAATGCACGCGTATAGTTTTTTTTATCTTTATTGTCTTCGAAATATCTGTCGCAAGATTCAGAAATAGAGGCAGTGTCAGTAGTGTCAATGGAACCAAAGCAGAGTCTAATTTGTTCTACGAGGTCTGCCAAGCCACTTCCAACGAGGCCGAACTGGCGTATACCTTTACGCAGAAGATATAGGAGGAATTTTGTGAGTGTTCGGACGCGTTGTAAAGTGAGATGAGCTTCTGCATAGAGCTCACGTGTGAACCCAATTGCCTCAGCAAATCGTTTAATGTATCTGGATGCGTTTCCGGTTGTGGATTTGAAGACGAAATGGAAGTGGTTGCCGTGGTCGGCGAACGCAAAGCTGATGGGTTTTGATTTTCCGATTCTGCAGCGTTTGTAGGTGTCGATGGCCTCTCTGATTCCATCGCCACGGGAGGTGAAGGTGTAGAAATAATGTCTGTTTGTTGTGTCGGGTTGGTTGTCGTAGTCAATCGCGGTTTTTTTGATGTTTTCCGGAAGATCGAAGGAATAATTTTTTTCTTTTGAGGCGGGTTCGGGGGAGGACCCATAACCGAAGATTCTTGTTGCTGTTGTTGCTGCTGGAGTGAATGTGAAGCATTCTGGGGTACGAGGTGATGTTGTAGTACCTGCGCCTGATATTGCCAAGGAGGTGTCGTTGCCGAGTGGAACAAATGTTCCATTGTCGCTGATGCCCGTTGCATCAAACATTCGATCAATACAGGAGGGTTGTTCCCGACATTGTAGATCCGGGGACGCGTCTGGACGGTTTGTTCCTGATAGAAAAGCAGATTGGGAATGACTTGGGGAAACCGTGTTGTAAAGTCGTGTATAGATTGTGGCGCAAGATCCGACTGGAAATGTTCGTAGGACTAAGCAGATCAATGACGGTTGGCTGATTGTCGAAGCAATTGAATCGTTTGATGAAGCCGATGAAGAGGGTCGGGGTATTCCTTCGCACTGATGATCGCCGCGTTTATAATGTCTGAAATTTCGAGCGATTCTTCTTCTTGGAAATTGGGGGCTTCGAATTGTATCACGTACCGGCGAGGTGCAAGGCGAAATGACCGGTTCAATGTTTGTGATGTTATTTCCTGAAATTCTTCCGGATTGTTCGTCTGGTCGATCCATTCCCACGCATTCGCCGTTGGCATGACTTACCTCTGATAATATGAATTCTTCTAATCGCTGGAGATAGTTTTGACACTCTTTTGGTGTCCAACACTGACTTCCTGTGGCACACGCTAAGCAGTAACAGACAAGCGTACCGTGCTGGCAGACGTCGCAAGGCATACTGACTGGCGAGAGATTGGTGTACGGTCTTTATATATCCGTGTATCACGTGATATGTGACCTTGTTTCTGTTTTGTATAAGGTAACATCCATCCTTCCTATTGAGGATAGAGAAAGTGACCTTCTTTTTACGCAATGCGTTGAATGCTGTGCATTGATGATGGATGGAATGAAGATAGAACGAAAAGTTCCTAGAATGATTTCTTTCTATTGGTCCAACATCATTTAAAAAAAACTTACTCAGCTATGCTTCGTCTTCCTTCGCTCACCATTGGTGACTTTCAGTGAAAGGCGAAGAAGAAATTATTTGCATTTTATATTAAATATTACAACAATAAACGACGAAATGTAGACATGGAGCTTAATAGTCGTTGTCCAGTGTTATTTTTTGCAAAAAAGCCGTTTTATAACAGTTTTAAAATATGTTCTTACTGGGAAATTGCATGCCTTTATTTATGTAATTAAATGTATTGTAATGATCTGTGGGGCCGCAAGAAGGCATGGAACTTTTATGTGAGCAAGGAGAAATTAAAAGAAATGAAAGAAACAATAGACAACAGCGCCGCGTAACCATAATTAAAAGCGTGATACAAGAAAGCATAAGGGGCGGAAATAGGTGTGATGAACGATGAACAGAACTTAAATTTAGAAACATTTTAAAGCAAAAACCACGTTATTCGAGCCACGGGT
The DNA here is from genome assembly GCA_964035755.1 of Teleogryllus oceanicus. Lineage (NCBI taxonomy): Eukaryota > Metazoa > Arthropoda > Insecta > Orthoptera > Gryllidae > Teleogryllus > Teleogryllus oceanicus. The sequence continues at coordinate 93,662,503 of CAXIVR010000004.1, forward strand.
TCCGTAAATATTATAAATGGTATAAATTGCATGCATAACATGACGAAGACGGAAGACGGAACTCATTGTTGTACTCCTGGAAATATATAACAAGAAGAATTTTGTTGAATATCCAGTGAATGCCTGGGTGGATTTTGGCCAAACTTACGGGAATTATGGGGAAAAATATTTAGAGCAGGGCAAAATTAGTTACGGTGCGGGGGGAATTTATGTAAGACGCAAAATGCCCGAAAACAGCAAAAATGTAAGAGTTTTGAACATTTATTATGGTGATGGGCATATGTTTGGAAAAAAGACAGTCACTTGGATTGTAGGGACCAACAATGTGAACTGGGTTACAGACAGAATGAGTTCGGATCTAAGGACGATCACACACGTTTTTATGTTGTGTTGAGTTTTTGAGAAATTTCGCGGAAGTGTCGCGCAAAACGTTAATAAGCTATTTTGGTTACATAGGAACAATTGTTTAAACCGAGTGCATCGAAAATTTAGTTACATTCATTGAGAAATTCACGAAAAAAAATCTGCATAGGAAATACTTACATAAATTAGGTGTCAGGAAATAGAAGCGTCGCGAAAGATATAGAAATAACGTTCAGGGAAGACGCGATTAAGACAAAGAAAAAACAATAGTCGTGGATGCATTGGCATGTCTTAAACGGAGAAGTGAACCGTAGCGGATCTGGTGGCAGCTGAACGGGGAACCGCGTCGTGAATAGAGAAATACATAGAAGGGAAGTGACAACTACCAGCGACGGCGCTGATGGAAGGTGACATCGCTGCAGAAAGGAAGTGGCACGAATTGTGCAAAAACTGTATTTTTTTTGGTTTGTTTACGCTCCATTCAAAAGAAGTTCTGTCGAAGACCAAGTTATGCTATTAGGCTAAGGATAATAAATAAGGTCACGACAGAATGCGCATTCTGATGGATGGATGAGATTTGTTTTCTTTGTATTGTATTTTCAGTGTGTATGTTTATATGTTTTTCTTCCTGGGTGTTTATATCTATTTGTGTTGTTATGTTTTGTAAGTTGGAGGGCAGATGGTGTTCACGAAAGGGATATCAGCTAAGAAAAGTCCAAAATTAAATGCATGAGCATCCCAATGGCTCATAATTGCCGTGATTCCATGTTTTTATTTTTGTAATGGTATGAATGTTGACCCAGGCACGAACAAAGCGGACCCTTACTTCAACTCCGTATGGAGTGAGCGCGCGAACTACGACACGGTAAGGAACAGATAATAGGACGAGCTAGCAGAGGTACGGGCAATTGATAATGTGGCACCCAATTATAATTTAGGGCTAGGGCAGGGCAAGATAGTGGGCGTGAGATTTTATAAGAGAAATTAAAAGGGTAATTAAAAGCGGGTTATTATGTGGGGGTGAATTAAGAAGGGAAGAGGGGAATTATTATAGTATATACAAAAATTTATGTAAAACTGTTGGTTGATTTAATATTTATATTCAAATATTTACTATAATATAACTCGCCATTACCGCCATTTTGTAATGTTCAAGATAAATAGTCCCGCCTCCCTGAAATGAAGCTAAACCGGATTGGTCAGCTCGATCCCGCAGGGCGGGGCAGGGGCCGGAAAACTCTGGTAAAGTTTGGCTCAGGACATCGCCCATTTTTTGTGCAAGCGAGGGTACCTCTAAGATATTGTTCAGTGCTTATTTTTACGTGCTGAATACCATAGCAATTATTTTGAATTAACTGCATTTTAAGTACGGACTATTTACTAGATTACTTGACAAATACTCATCGACATCAAACACTTGATAATCTTAAAGCACTTTAGTGTGCGGCTGACGATGGTGTCCTCCCACACAATTTCTCATGTTTCACCGAGCCACGGGAGAAATCAGGGAACTACCAGAACCGTAGAAGAAGCTCTAGTGTCTCTTGTATTGCGGCAACCCTTGTGAATTTTGCGCCCAGAAGTGGCTTCTAAACTCAATTTCTCAAACTTTTCAGAACTTCTGGCTTTCGAAAAATTGAATCTGTTATTCTTCATGGATTTCATCACAGACTCTTGGTTACATTCCTCTAACGGGAGATTTCGGACATCTTTATGTCTTCTCAGGTAGCGCCTAGTTGCTTAAATCATCTTTCTCACCTTGTTATAACGGTCAGCGTATCGGACGGTTGTACCCAAGATTGCGGGTTCAAACCGGATCGAAGCCGTGGATTTTTAGGGGCAAAAAAATCCTTCGTACGCCTTCCTTCGGAGAGGAAGTAATGCCGGCTGTCCTATGTAATAAATTATGAGTAAGTTTCTTGTATATAAAAGATCCTCAAGCCTAAAAGAAGCTTCTAAGCCTTTGTCTTCTTCGCTCGAGCCCTTCTTTCTCCGGTAGATGGTGAAAAAAGCGTAACTAAATTCGCGGGGTCGGCCGGAAGAGCGGACCTGATCGCCCGAGTTTCGCAACGTAAAATAAAGCATTAACTAACTAACTGGCCCAGCTCATGAGTGATTGAGTGTGATACAATCCGAAAAAATACTTCTCCGATAGGGGATTTGAACACACAACCGTGGTTTTCTGCAGTTGGTACACTAATTATTTGGCCTTCGGGTCCGACGGATCATTTGTACTAATGCATCGAATGATAAAAAATTCTTATCTTTAGTTTTTGAAAATTAATAAGCTATAATCAAAATAGTATTTTAGACACGTAATTTAGAATATTATGCTACATAATTATAATTTCAGTAGTTGTAAAAAGTACAATGATTCCATTATTTTTCCACGTGAATAGTACAAGAAAGATTCTTGCCCTATCACTCTTGTGGCAAAGAGATAAACCGCAAGGTGGTGTGTTATGCGTGCTGCGGAGTCCCGCTAGTGGCGTCGATCTTGATATCCCCGAGTTATAGTAGCATTAAGGAATCTACCCATGGTTTCTAAATTGTAAAGAGTTCATTGATATTCCTTAGTACGTTATGTGTACAGAAGTGGTTTTACGTTGTTTTCACAATTACTTTCTAATTCTGCCAAAAATTCCTAATGCAATATAACGTACAAAAAGGAGGTAGATGACATCTTATTTATATTCATTCAAACTTAACACGATATAGAAGAGCCATTGTCTGATTTTTCGTGAATTGTTTAGATTGTGAATTAACCTGTTTTACTCTCATATAAAATAAGGATGGTGAGCTGCTCTTTTGCTGAGTTACGTCAGTTTCAGCAGTTTTGTTTAAAAATGTATGCGATATTCATAATGTCTTTCATATTTGAAAATCTCGAATTTTTCGACATGCTTTCTGTCAAAGTGTTCTAAAATATGATTCGGAATCTATTTATGTTTGCTCAATACCTCGTCTTTGAATCACATTTGTAGGCTTTATTATGTAATACTTAGTGAATTTTGTAAGGAAGAGACGTGAAAGAGTTGAAGCAGAGGTCTTACTTCTTTTTTTCTCTTATAGCGTTTTCCATTCGTTGCACTAAAACCACCATAGTGCAAGGCAAAAACGTCATCGCTCCACAGCAGTGCTGCCCCACACGCGTGAAGGGCAGCTACGAATGAAACGGATTCCGGAACTGAGTCAGCGCGTGTGCGCTACACAGTGGGATTATAGATAGCTGTTCTTGGTCTGACACACTGATGGAACCCGGAAAAATAACAATTTTGAATTCTGATCATTGTTATAATTTGTATGAAGTCTTTTGGTAATTTGTACTTCTTAATTCATAAATTAACGGGTGATTTATTTATTTAAAAACTACAAAAACTTCAAATGCTTATGTGTCGAAATTTCATTTTTCGTCATTTGCCAATGGTCGATATAATACACAAGATTTTGAACCGAAACGCTTCTGCAGAATTGTTTGGTCATTGAAAACCATAAAAATGTTAACATGAGCTTTTCCGCTGGTATATGTATGAGCGTGCGAAAAACATTTCTTGGCACATATTTGAATGATTTTGTAAGGGTCAATATTTTTATTTTCACTTTATTAGCGTTTCGAAATTAAAACATACCCACTCTTTGGTTATAAATAGCACTGGATTTGTTAACATGAAGTTATTCAAGGTTAAATTTTAGGAAAACACAAACTGATTTTCCGAACTTCGCAAGTCACAGAAATTATTTTAAGACATTTCTTGCAAAACATAATATACTTCAACATTCGAAGTATCCTTGTGTGTCAGAAGATCCTCAGTTGCCTTCACAATTTCGCCTCGAATCCAAATCAGCATGGATAATTTTCGTACCTAACCTCACAATGGCCCGGGGCACTGGATTGCACTGGCGCTATCGTCAGTGCAGTTTAGGGCACCCCGAGTGCGTCCTGGTTCAGTATGATCCTGCGAATGAAACATGCGCTTCTTTGCACCGGTGCGCTCTAGCGGTCGAATGGAACACGAAAGCTGCCCTGAGTGCGCACTGGGTGCGCACCAGTGCGGCGAATGGAAAACGCTGTCGGAGTCTGACGATACGTTTCCATAATGCTACTATAACTCGGTGATATCAAGGACGCTGCCACCAGCGGGAGTCCCCGGCACGCATAACACAACGAAATAACCCCTCCTTGCAATTAATCACCTCGCCACAGGAGCACTAGATGGTCAAATTTCCGTGAACCCTTTTCTGCTTTATACCTGAAATACGATTTGGTGGAATTTAGATAAAGAAATTTAAGAAATTGGACAGGTCTTCTGCTCGAGACATTCGTTCGAATTCCACGCATCAAAAAAGGAGTAAGAATGGTGACCCTTCTGTCGCGTAATTCCTCAGTTATATGCTCTCGTTGCTATTTGTCGGGACGAGCCCCTCTCTCTTCTCACCTGTCTCATGAAGACTGCGAGCTCAACACCGTATTTTACTCCTGCCGAGGCACCCAATGGTCCGTACATTCTTGCAATACTCAGTTTAAGGCATGCATTTCACGTCTAGATGAGGATAGTAAATGAAAGGAGATAGCTACATGGTGATTGAGTCTGTCTTACGTTGCCCAAACACACAAACCATTCCTGACTTACGTGGGTTTCGAACGGGATGAAAATTATATATAGTAGTTGTAAGTTCAAGCCATGAGATGGGAGGCGGAAATATTTAAGTTCACATTAAAAGTTATTAAAACCCCCCTTTGAGTTCCTGTTCAAAAAGCATAAATGTTGGTCAAAATCTCTAATCTGTCCTCAGGATATCGAATTCTACACTCAGATCTGTCGATCAATTGGTCTGTCTGTCCTAACTTTCACATAACTTAACAATACATAAATCAATATCAAACACATATTTATCATTGGTATATGTCTACTCCACGATCCTTCCAACTGCCTTGTTGATTCTTCTGTATTTTTTTTCTTCAAAACAACAGTCGTGACATTCCAAGCAACGCGAAAATCTTTCCTTTGTTTCCACGTTTTTAATTGCACCGTTATCACGACCCATCACCTCACACAAACTAGAATTTAAATCACATCTACATATACCATATATAGAATATAAATATAGAATTTCCTTTTATGAACTATTAAAAGAAAGTTACGAAGATATTGGAGAGCATTATGTTAAATGAATTTAAACACTTATGACTCTATAAAATATAACAGTGAACTAAGAAATTAATGTTTAAAATTTTGAAGAGTGCTTAGTTCGCAAACAAAGTATAAAAATATTGGAAGAGTTATTCTTATTACTATGAAGTGGAGCAGTGGTATCAAAACATTTCAAACCTCTAGACATTTGTTCACTTGAGTCCTGTACTGAAAATGTATATCTTTAAAATTATTTTTTTGTTTATTTAATTGCATAATGTTAATACTATGATATTGGGTACAGCTACCAACCTACTTTGATGTTTAGTTTCTCCCAGTGATATTTTTGTGATATAAGTGACCCAGTGATACTTTTATTGCAACTTATTCATTTTGCAAATGAATTCATATACGGAACTTATTTCGAAAATGTTTCTTATAAAAATAATTTTATTAATAAAATATTATGATAATTTCTCACTTTACGCTTACCGTGGTGAAATTAGGGATATAACTTTTTCCTTTGAAGAAATGTTCAAGAAGTTACAAGAAAGTGGAGGCTATTTCGAACACAACACATTTTCAATATTTATCATCATACTTGTGCTCTTACCGTGTGTCGTTACTAGCCTCCGAAGCCCATCCAGGGCCAATGATCACTGCCGCCATAACAGCGGGTTCCGCACATGGTCACGCAGCACTCATTGATTCTCAGACCACCAGTGCACGGATTCGTGCTGTTGCATTTGTCCACTGGCTTTTCATTTTCTTTACACCTCCCAAAGATAGTAATGGGTGGACATTTGCTGTCCGCTGGCGATAACATAATGATCATTTCCACACACATTACCATTACCAGAACTTCTGTTGTAGAAACCATTTTGGTCGTAGCTCCAACTCTGAATCTGGAGATCGGAGTCTCCTAGGTAACCTTTATAGACCGTCTAAATATCTACATGTGTTATTGAAATGGCATGGTGTGTCAAGAAACCTGATAGATTATCATTTAGGCAAAATTATTGGAAATATACACGGGCAGACTTTCGAGATAAATACTATCTAATAAAGATAACATTTACCACATATGAAATGATAGTTCCAGTAACCTAATACAAACAATAATTCAATTCTCTTCAAAAATCGCAAAATCGGAAGAATGAAATAGTGTTTTGCAATCCTGTTCTTCACATGAATCAGCTCTCACAACGTAGTAAAACTCGATTATACCTGCACCGATAAGTATGGTCTAGTTTATAACTATTTCAAACTTTGTATTGTGACGAAACCGATTATTCCATCTTGAAACAGGTATAATTTCCTTTCATAAGCTGCGTCGCAATATACGTGTTGGAGTATGTTTGCGCCGGTTGCTGGGCGAAGCGTCAATTAGCTGCGCGCAGCAGCGACTTTCTGTGCCACGGCGGCGCCCAGAAGAGGGGGGGGCGGTGGTTTAGCTAACTCACCCATACGGCCGTGGTCTGTCCCTAAGGATTTCGAAGAACGTCGTGGTCCACCAAGTAAGTTTATTTACACCAAGTGCTGTACGAGTATAGAGTTAATGTATTTATTAAACAATTACACAAACTCGCTGTTTGAAAGTTTTCCCACTTTTCCACTCAGATTAACTATAAGATGTCCTGACCGATTGGCGGAGATAGTAAGGCGTAGGATGCTCTAGACAATCGTTCAACCTTTTTCAAACTTTTAACAGATCCTTCTAGAACGTTTGGGTAAGAAGAGGGGAGAACACAGGCCTGGGCAAGCTCGCTAGCGCCGGTCATAAGGGACACACCCGAGGTTCAGATGCGTTCGGGCGGGTGCTCGATAGAGAATCGGTTCGACTGTTGCCCTCGAAGTTAGTCGACTAGAGAGGGACGGGCGAGTGTCCGAGTATATTGTTTGGGACTATTGCCCACAAAGTTTTGAGTTCGTTCTTAATTTAATTTTAGTGGAGATTTTTCGTTAACCTTTCAACACTCTACTGTGCGCTTATGTAATTATTTTCTCTACCCGGTCGCTCTAGTATTGCACGTTTTTCTTAATTGCGTGGCGTAATTTTAATTAAATTGGGAATATTATTAACCCATATATATCACGCGGTCCGCCTCACAAGTGGAAGCTGAGGTGTCGCGGCCTCGTTCCGTCACGGCTGTCGAGTTGGAGGGCGGACGGCGACCCACGGCCTCCGCCAGCAGAGGGATCCTCAGGGAGCGCCATGACCCCACCCTCCGGACGAAGCAAGTGGATCTTCACAGCTGGCAGCGCGTCCGCCTCCAACTCAATGTGATATCAATGAAGCGCCCAGCCACGGCCTTCAGCAACGACCCTCAGGCAATATTAATAACAAAGACTCTTGTTTGATTAAAAATGGAAGAATTCTTAGGAAGCATTGCCGCACATTGGCCTATTCCTAATTAATGTTCATCTTTAATTTTTTTAAATTTGCTGTAATCTTAATTTATAAAATTTTATTGTATTGATTTTTGTACTTAGAATTAAGGGTTAGGGAAGGGAAAGTAGCACCGCTGAGCTAATGCATTGTCTGTTAGCAAACAATTTTAATAATTTAGGTAATTCTATTCAATTCTTTTTTATTTTGATTAATTTCATGTTGTTTTATAATCTTTTCTTCTCATTTCGAAAAGTAGCTACTCCATCCATCACCCGTATTTCAGGCTCTCACCTTCTCCTGAGTTAGGTAATTCACCTTGACTCTGGTAAGAGGGGAGAAAATTTACTTTCAATCCGGCTCACCAACGTGCGGTCGAAGACACCGCCATCGCAGTATCGTCCGCAGGATTTAGAAGTTAGAACTCCCTATTGTACTTTATTACCACACTAGGGCGGTAAGGTAATGGCGTACTTTGCCACACTTCTTTTGAAAATATTTTAGACTTCGTCGTCAATCCTACACTTTTCCCCGTTAAGAACGCAAATAACCGAGTAAACGTACTGATATCAATGTTTTCTTGGCTGCCACGTATATAATATCGGCCTCGCAGCACCGTGGTGTCATGGTCCTGATGAAGGCTGCGTCATGAGACGCGAAACAAGAATCCAAGTGAATGTGTGTGTGCGGTGTGTGTGAGAGAGAGAGAGGGGGAGAGGGGGAGAAATTCAATGTATTTAAGTGTCCTGTGACATAATTTTATGTTCTTGAGCAGTGTATTTTTGTTTCTGCACATCGCTAGTTAAATCTAAGTATGTAACCAAAATGTATGCGTATGTTTAATTGATTTGTTTTCATTCGAAAACATTTACTTAATGTTCCATAAGAATAGATTTCCAGATGCGAAATATAATATTTCTGCATGAGACGGTACATTTAAAAAGATGATATTATACCTTTTTGACAAATATGAGAAGGCCTTGATAAGGTTTATAGGAAATGAATAGTCATACTTAAAGAAAGGACTTAACAAAGGGTAGAATTAAAAGAATACAGTGTATGTAATACATTTATTTCAAATTGTGATCTTCCTTGATGTGTTTAATGCACTTGGAAACGGAATCTTTTGACTCGATTCTGTAAAAAAAAGAAAAATTATTCCACAATAACATTAACAATAAAAACTTCGGTCAAAAAGATATTTATTCTGCATTTGACGTTTGGGGAGGTGTAAAACAAAATTTACTCTTCAGAAGCAAACTAACAACCTGATAAGCATTCGCTCTCAGGATAGTTAGGAATTAGACACAAACTACGATAGTGTTTCACCCACACCAACGAACACTAAAAAACCTTAACATTCAAACTTTCTAGTAGAACATTCAGAAACAATAATTTTAAAGACTTAAATGTAAAAATAACGTGACGATTAATATAATTTTTGTTTCTAATTAATTATTAATATTACAGAGTACCAAACAAGAAACCAAAAACAGTATTTTACAGTTCTCATCACATTTTGAAAATTGTAGATAAACTGAAACGGTATTAGGATCTTCAAATATCTTACCCAGTAGGTATTAACGATATCTCTAGCAAACATTTTAAAATGTATTCTTTGCAGGATCCTAACTATTTTAAGAAATAAAGTAATGATAAATCGATAATTATTGTATTTCATTTACCATTTATTCGCGGTGTTTGATAAAAAACATACAGGGTTTCGAGATATATGATTTGACTCGTTATTAAAGTTAATGCTATATGCTTAATGCTACTATAAGTCGGTGTTATCAAGGTTGACACCAGCGGGTGTACCGGCACGCATAACACAACGAAATCACCTCTCCTTACAGAGTATCACCTCGCCACAGGAGCACTAGATGGTCAAGTTTCCGTGAACGGTTTTCTGCTTTATACCTGAAATACGATTTGGTGGAATTTAGATAAATAAATTTAAGAAATTGGACAGGTCTTCTGCTCGAGGCATTCGTTCGAATTCCACGCATCAAAAAAGGAGTAAGAATGGTGACCCTTCTGTCGCGTAATTCCTCAGTTATATGCTCTCGTTGCTTTTGTCAGGACGAGCCCCTCTCTCTTCTCACCTGTCTCATGAAGACTGCGAGCTCAACACCGTATTTTACTCCTGCCGAGACACCAATTAGTCCGTCCTTTCTTGCAATACTCAGTTTAAGACGTGAATCTCACGTCTAGATGGGGATAGTAAATGAAAAGTTATAGCTACATGGTGATTGAATCTGTCTTACCAGGCCCAAACACACAAACCATTCTTGATTTACGTGGGTTTCGAACGAGATGAAAATTATATATAGCGGATGGAAGTTTGAGACATGAGATGGGAAATATTCAAGTTCACAATACAAGTTTTTAAACCCCCTTTTGAGTTCCTGATCAAAAAGGATAAATGTTGGTGAAAATCTCTAATCTCTCCTTAGGATATCGAATTCTACAGGCAGATCTGTCGATCAATCGGTCTGTCTGTCTGTCTGTCTGTCTGTCCTAACTTTCACATAACGTAACAATACATAAACCAATATCAAATATATGTTAATCATTGGTATATGTGTACCCCAAAATCATTCCAACTCCCTTGGTGATTCATCTGTATTTTTTTTTCGCCAAAACAACAGTCGTGACATTCCAAGCAACGCTTAAATCTTTTCTTTGTTTCCACGTTTTTAATTGCACCGTTATCACGACCCATCACGACACAAAAACTAGAATTTAAATCACAACTACATATACTATATATAGAATATAAATATAGAATTTCAGTTTATGAACTATTAAAAGAAAGTTACGAAGATATTGGAGAGCATTATGTTAAATGAATCTACACTCTCATGATTGTATAAAATATAAGAGTGAACTAAGAAATAAATGTTTAAAATTGTGAAGAGCGCATAGTTCGCGAACGAAGTATAAAAATATCGGAAGAGTTATTCTTATTACTATAAACTGGGCCAGTAGCGGTAGCTCAGTGCATCAACTGATGTCCCTGCAGCGCTTCTGACCGGGAGTTCCTAGGTTCGAGTCCTGATGGTGGTAGGATTTTCGACACTAGATTTTCAGCTAGGTCGAATTCAGTCGGTTTCTGGAGGAGAATTCTAGCGGCCGGTTGCTCTGGTCGGTAGTTTTCGGTGGTTTCTTTGAACAACACCAGGCGAATGCCCGAGCAGTACCCTACAAAACGGACCACGCACGGGGCGCGATCTGTCCTTCCTCTTTCTTGTTCTATCCACTCCCCTTACACACACACACACACACACACACTTACACTAACATGCACTACCCTACCACATATTCCGGGAGACCGGTCGGGAGCTTCGAGCTTGGGCCGATTTGAGCGGTGCCCCGCTGGTGGGAGAGTCCTGGTTAGGAGAAAACCCCACTAGCCGACGGTAGGTCGGCGACGGATCTCGCCATCCAGCGGGGGAAGATCACTGCCATCTCCCGAGAAAAAACATGCACTACACTAACGACACTAACGGACCAAAGCCGTTGACGCGCCCGGAAACACGAAAAAATCAATCAATCAATGAAGTAGAGCAGTGGTATCAAAATTTTTCAAACCTCTAGACATTTGTTCCTTTGAGTCTTGTACATTAAATTTATACCCTGAAAAAAATTTTTTTTTGTTTATTTAATTGCATAATGTTAATACTATGATATTGGGTACAAATACCAACCTACTTTGATGTTTAGTTTCTTTTATAAGTGACTCAGAGATATTTTTATTGCAACTTAAACATTTTACAAATGAATTGATATATGGAAATTATTGCTAAAATGTTTCTTATAAAAATAAACTTATTAATTCAATATTATGGTAATTTCTCACTTTACGCTTACCGTGGTGAAATTCGGGATATCACTTTTTCCTTTAAAGAAATGTTCAAGAAGATAGAAGAAAGTGGATGCTATTTCGAACTTAACACATTTTCAATATTTATCATCATACTTGTGCTCTTACCGTGTGTCATTACTAGCCTCTATGGCGCCAGAGAATCTCAGTGTAAAGACAGCGGTTTCCGCACTCGGTCGCGCAGCAGATCTTGTATTTCGGAGCAGTGGGGCACCGATTCGTGCTGTTGCATATGTTCACTGGATTTTCCTTTCCTTTACAAGGTATTAAACTTTTTGGGGGACATGCGCTGTCAGCTGGCGATAACATAATGATCATTTCCACACACATTACCATTACCAGAACGTCTGTCGTAGAAACCATTTTGGTCGTAGCTCCAACTCTGTATCAGAAGATCGGACTCTCCTAGGTAACCTTTATAGACCGTCTAAATATCTACATGTGTTATTTAAATGACATGGTGTGTCAAGAAACCTGATAGGCAAAATTATTGGAAATATAAACGGACAGACTTTCGAGATAAATACTATCTAATAAAGATAACATTTATCATATCTGAAGTGTGTAGTTCCAGTTACCCAATACAAACAATAATGCAATTCTCTTCAAAAATCGCAAAATCCGAAGAAAGAAATATTGTTTTGCAATCCTGTTCTTCAAATGAATCAGCTCTCACAACGTAGTAAAACTCGATAATACCTGCTCCGATAAGTATGTTCTAGTTTATAACTATTTCAAACTTTGTAAGGTGACGAAACCGATTATTCCATCTTGAAACAGGTATAATTTCCTTTTATAAGCTGCGTCGCAATATACGTGTTGGAGCATGTTTGCGCCGGTTCCTTGGCGAAGCGTCAATTAGCTGCGCGCAGCAGCGACTTTCTGTGCCACGGCGGCGCCCAGAAGAGGGGGGGGGGGCGGTGGTTTAGCTAACTCACCCTTACGGCCGTGGTCTGTCCCTAAGGATCTCAAAGAACGTCGCGGCCCGCAAAGTAAGTTTATTTACATTAAGTGCTGTACGAGTATAGAGTTAATGTATTTATTAAACAATTACACAAACTCGCTGTTTGAAAGTTTTCCCACTTTTCCACTCAGATTAACTATAAGATGTCCCGACCGATTGGCGGAGAATTAGTAAGGGGTAGGAAGCTCTGACCAAACACATAACCTTTTAATTTATTTTTAAACTATTTATTATTTTTATACTTTTATATTTTATAATATTTATTTTTTATTATTTATTTTTAAACTATTAACTTTTTATTATTTTTAACATTTTAATAAAATTTTAACAGATCCATCTAGAACCTTTGTGTAAGAAGAGGGGAGAACACAGGCCTGGGGCGAGCTCGCTAGCACCGGTCACAGGAGACGCTCTCGGGAATCAGATGCGTTCGGGCAGGCGCTCGATAGACAATCGGTCGTGCTGTTGGCCACGAAGTTAGTCAACTAGGGAGATTAATTGATTGATTTTTTGTGTTTCGGGGCGCGCCGGACGTAGGGTACTGCTCCGGCATTCGCCTGGTATTGATTGGAGAAACCACGGAAAACTACCGATCAGAGCAGCCGGCCGCTAGAATTATCTACTAGACAGCGACTGAATTCGACATAGCTGAAAAGCTAGTGTCGAAAATTCTGCCGTCGTCAGGACTCGAACCTAGGACCTCCCGGTCAGAGGCGATGTAGTGATATCAGACATCAGTCATGACATCAGTAGCGGTAGGACAGTGACATCAGTCACTGCCCTACCGCTACCGGTCGACTAGAGAGAGACGGGCGAGTGTCGGATTATCTTGTTTGGACTATTGCCCACAAAGTTTTGAGTTTGTTCTTAATTTGATTTTTGTGGAGTTTTTTCGTTAACCTTTAAAGACTATGCTGTGCGCTGATGTAATTATTCTCTCTACCCGGTCGCACTAGTATTGCACAGTTTTCTTAATTCCTTAATAAATATCTCGCGGTCCGCCTCACAACTGGAAGCTGAGGTGTCGCGGTCTCGTTCCGTCACGGCTGTCGAGTTGGAGGGCGGACGGCGACCCACGGCCTCCGCCAGCAGAGGGATCCGTCCAGCTCAGGGAGCGCCATGACCCCACCCTCCGGACGAAGCAAGTGGAACTTCACAGCTGGCAGCGCGTCCGCCTCCAACTCAATGGTGATATCAATGAAGCGCCCAGCCACGGCCTTCAGCAACGACCCTCAAGCAATATTAATAACAAAGACTTAAAATTGGAATAATTCAAGAACCATTGACCGCGCATTGACCTCTTCCTAATTAATGTTAATGTTCATTTTTTTAAATTTGCTGTAATCTTAATTTATAAAATTTTATTGTATTGATTTTTGTACTTACAATTAAGGGTTAGTAGGTTAGGGAAGGGAAAGTAGCACCGCTGAGCTAATGCATTGTCTGTTAGCAAACAATTTTAATAATTTAGGTAATTCTATTCAATTCTTTTTTATTTTGATTAATTTCATGTTCTTTTATAATCTTTTCTTCTCATTTCGAAAAGTAGCTACGTCCATCCATCACCCGTATTTCAGGCTCTCACCTTCTCCTGAGTTAGGTAATTCACCTTGACTCGGGTAAGAGGGGAGAAAATTTACTTTCAATCTGGCTCAGCATCGTGCGATCGAAGACACCGCCGTCGCAGTATCGTCCGCAGGATTCACAAGTTAGAACTCCCTATTGCACTTTATTACCACACTAGGACGGTAAGGTAAAGGCGTACTTTGTCACACTTCTTTTGAAAATATTTTAGACTTCGTCGTCAATCCTACACTCTTCCCCTTTAAAAACGTAAATCACCGAGTAAACTTACTGATATCAATGTTTTCTTGGCTGCCAAGTATACAATATCGGTATCGCAGCGCCGATGTGTCATTATCCTGAGGCTGCGTCATGAGACGCGAAACAAGAAACCAAGTGAATGTGTGTGTGTTTGTGTGTGTGTGTGTGTGAGAGAGAGAGAGAGAGAGAGAGAGCGGGGGGGAGAGGGGGAGAAATTCAATGTATTTAAGTGTCCTGTGACATAATTTTATGTTCTTGAACAGTGTATTTTTGTTTCTGCAGATCGCTTGTTAAATCTAAGTATGTAACCACAATGTATGCGTATATTTAATTGAATTGTTTTCATTCGAAATCATTTACTTAATGTTCCATAAGAATAGATTTCCAGATGCGAAATATAATATTTCTGCATGAGATGGTAAATTTAAAAAGAAGATATTATACCTTTTTGACAAACATGAGAAGGCCTTGATAAGGTTTATAGGAAATAAATAGTCATACTTAACGAAAGAACTTCAACAAAGGGTAGAATGAAAAGAATACAGTGAATGTAATACATTTATTTCATATTGTGATCTTCCTTGATGTGTTTAATGCACTTGGAAACGGAATCTTTTGACTCGATTCTGTAAAAAAAAATAAAAATTATTGCACAATAACATTAACAATAAAAACTTCGGTCAAAAAGATATTTATTCTGCATTTGACGTTTGGGGAGGTGTAAAACAAAATTTACTCTTCAGAAGCAAACTAACAATCACAACGGACACAAATAACGATAGTGTTTCACCCACACCAACGAACACAAGTAACATAAAATGCAAAATACTCCACGAAAACTTTCAAACTTTCTAGTAGAACATTCAGAAACAATAATTTTAAAAGATTTAAATGTAAAAATAAGGTGGCGATTAATATAATTTTATGTTTCTAATTAATTATTAATATTACAGAGTACCAAACAAGAAACCAAAAACAGTATTTTACAGTTCTCATCACATTTTGAAAATTGTAGATAAACTGAAACGGTATTAGGATCTTCAAATATCTTATCAAGCAGATATTAACGATATCTCTAGCAAACATTTTAAAATGTATTCTTTGCAGGATCCTAACTATTTTAAGAAATAAAGTAATAGTAAATCGACAATTATTGTATTCCATTTACCATTTCTTCGTGGTGTTTGATAAAAAACATACAGCGTTTCGAGATATATGATTTGACTCCATCATCTGATCTTGTAACATGGTTATTAAAGTAGCGGTTAGATGATGGCAAAGAGACAAATTGTGTGTGATATAACGTATATTACATCTCGACTTTCGAGTTGCAAACTGATGCTTCCGTCAGTTTCATTTTCTGCTAACCTGTTTTGAAAACTCGGTATACGTTACTCCATGGAGTCGGAGTTGCAACAAGCGACATCGAGAACTCCTTTCGCTAGTTCGTTCTGAGACGTGGGCTTCTGAGGTACAGATATGCAGAGGGCACACCAAAGCAACGCGAAAAAAATCGCAGGAGAGAAAACAGCGAGCTTTGAAGGGTGGATCAGATAGGGAATTAGGGCATTCCGACTCGTGTCGCGGTGGTGGGCGGATCGCTTGCGCAGTTTTTCCTGAGGTTAATTATCAAATCGGGACTTGTGAAATTTCGTGAGTGTGAACATTTAATTTCCTTGGAAGGAATTTGTAAAATTTACGTGTTTTACCATTGCAAACTCGGACTTGTAATATCATCTTGAGTGAACTGGAAAGTGAACTTAGAATATTTTCGCGGTGAAGTTACGAGACTCGACTTAGAAATTTTACCAGTGAATTGTGAATTGCCAGGTTAGGTGATAGAAAATAGTATTAGAAGGATAGAATTCCGACTTGGAAAAAATAATCAATAGGTGCCCACCTGAGGCGCAAGATAGAGAGTATAGGCAGTGTTTGTGAGGTGATTGGAGGAAGTGTCGACTTGGTCGCTGATCATCGTGGACGTCAACAAGAAGGAAGATTGGTCTCCTCTGCGCGGCGACATCGAGCGACGTGCGCACGAAGAGGCATGAAATGATAAAAGATTCTATAACGCTGTTATTGCAATAACGAGAAAAATGGTCATGACCTAACAATAATTTGTAAGAATAAATGATTGTTAACTTGATTAGTCACTTGTATAGTGAATGTCACTTGAAATTGTCACTTGAATAGTGAATGTCACTTGAAATTGTCACTTGAATAGCGAATGAAATATATACAAGACGTTTCACTTTCACGTACATTATTACCTTATAAAATTTAACCAGCAAAACAAAAAAAATCGTTATGCAATGAACGTACAATTAATAATAACTCTTACTAATTATTGGTTTTGAACAATTTTAAAACGATTAAAAAATAAATTGAAAACACACTAAAAGAAAAAAATATTATCCTTATTAGAAAAATGAAAAAAATAGGTTTTTATAATTCTTTAAGGGAATGAACTATCTGGTTTCTTTAGGACTGCAATATTGTAAAAGATTACGTTTAAATTATGTTAATATAATTACTGGACTATCTACGTCTGTAAGTGAGGGGAATTCTATCTCTGTATAATAATTATCGCTTCTTTAAACAGTTCTTTTTTTTTTATAATTTCTTGTGAAGAATTCTAACTCACAACACATCGTCTCAAAGAAATATTTCCAGTTTGGAGCGGCGACGGCGACCCAGATCATTTCAAGGTCGTGGCAACTCCTTTGCTTCAGCGAACACGTGCTCTGGTGAATTGCTACCACAGTCCTTAGAATTTTATATAATATGACTACAATATCTCCGCGTAATGAATTTCTTATGTGGTAAGCCAAGACGAAAAACAAAAAAAGAGCTGGATATAGACAGAAACATTTCCTGTAGCACATCCTTTCTACTTCAGTATACGTTCTTGAACGTTGAAATATTTTATTTATTTATTTATTTATTTATTTATTTATTTATTTATTTATTTATTTATTTATTTATTTATTTATTTATTTATTTATTTATTTATTTATTTATTTATTTATTTATTTATTTATTTATTTATTTATTTATTTATTTATTTATTTATTTATTTATTTATTTATTTATTTATTTATTTATTTATTTATTTATTTATTTATTTATTTATTTATTTATTTATTTATTTATTTATTTATACATCAAAAAACTGTTAAAACTGCGTATGACGTGCTATGGGGAAAAGTGAATTGTGTGCACATTTTCAAAATTCTGTGATCCCTACACTAAGTCATATACTACTTAAATTTTGAATTTTGAAAGGGA
Source organism: Teleogryllus oceanicus (assembly GCA_964035755.1). NCBI lineage: Eukaryota > Metazoa > Arthropoda > Insecta > Orthoptera > Gryllidae > Teleogryllus > Teleogryllus oceanicus. The sequence goes on from CAXIVR010000004.1 coordinate 93,680,349, forward strand.
GAAAAAAAACGAGAAAAAACTCCCATGTAATAAAATCTATTTTCAAGGATAAAAAGGCAATGAATTTTGTCTCTTATCCATGTTGTCCTTCAGAATAATACTTCCTCGCGCGACAACATGGAAACGATAATTTTAATAATTGTATTTCCCACTGAATTCTAGAAGACGTGCGCAGAAAATGAAGTTACATTTATGTCCAGAAGCAAAACAAGGGGCCATCTCAGCATTTGCTCAATGGATCAGGGAAACTGGACGAAAAACCTGATCGAGATGGGGGTCATTGACCCGGAGGCTGCAATACAATACTTGTTACGGGTTGTTTATACACATTTATACAGTTCAAATATTAAATAATGCATTCTGTATAATTGTTAAAGTTATTGTTACTTTTCTTGTGATGCTCAGTATAGTCTCTAATTGTATAGAAACAATTATGCAGCAGAAACGATTTCACTTGGGATTTAAACTTTTCTATTGAATTTAATCGTTTAATGCCATCTGGCAAAGTGTTGTAAAATAATGTACATGTATTGTATGTGAATTTTTTAATTCCAATTTTTAATCAAAGTGTTGTAAAATATGATTTCTACGTCGAGTGTTATAGTAATAGACTTCGGCATTTTCTGAAAATATATTCCCGCCCTTGAGCAAGTCATTTTTTACAAAAACCACTGATTCGTAAATAAGAAGACACGGTAATGGTAGAATTCCTAGATTAATGAAGAGAGGCTTACATGAATCACGTGGGTGGGATTTGGTTATTATTCGTACAATTCGTTTTTGTAATCTAAAAGTCTTGGAGCTATAAGATGTATTTCCCCAGAATATTATGCCATATCTCAGGCGGGAATGGACATTCGCGAAGTATACACAACGAACAGTATGAAGGCTGACTGAATTTGCAAGAATTCTGAACGCGTAGCATAATGAACTTAATTTTGTGTTCAATTCATTTAAATGGATGTTCCATTTAAGGTTTGACTGAATTGAGAGACCTAAACATTTTGTTGCCTTAACATCAGTCAATGGTACACTGTTCATTTTCAATGGAGCACAGAATTGTTTATTTGAAATGGAAAACTGCATTAAAACCGTTTTCTTTTCGTTTACTATTAATTTATTATTTCGGAACCAATTTGAAACATCTGATATTGTACTATTTACGGTTTCTTTATTGCAAAGGATGTTCGTATCATCCGCAGAGAACCGTTCTTCCTTTTAATAGTAACGAAATTCGCACGGCCGGCCGGAAGAGAGGACCTGATCGCCCGAGTCTCGCAACGTAAAATCAATCATTAACTAACTAACCGGCCCAGCGCATGAGTGATTGAGTGTGATCCAATCCGAAAAAATACTTCTTCGATCAGGGATTTGAACTCAAAACCGTGGTTTTCTGCACCTGCTACATTAATTATTCGGCCGTCGGGTCCTTCGACGACATATGCACCAATGCATCGAATGATAAAAAATTCTTATCTTTAGTTTTTGAAAATAATTAAGATATAATTAAAATAGTATTTTAGACACGTAATTTAGAATATTATGCTACGTACAAGTGTAAAACAAAAACGTTTAGATCTCGAAGAGTAACAGTTAAGTTTTAAGAAAAATATTGTTTTCATATCAGTGGAAAACGTTCTCGATTTAAATAAAACACTAGTGGTGCTAGATAATGGCACAGACTTTCTCGCAGTTAAGATTTCTAATTTCCTTGATGTGGATTGGTGTGGATGGTCACATGTGGATTGGTCACATGTTTGTCGTGATGTGGACTGTGTTGCCCAATCCTCTTGCTATCTGCCATCTATCATTGCCTAAAGTACATTTTTCGACATTTTCTCACCTTCTCGGTGTTCTAATAGTAGAACCAAATGTTGCTTCAAGAATATAAAAAAATAATAAAATATCGTTCTAAATAGAAATTGTCATTTGGAAATCAAATGAAACAAGACCTTAAAGCCAGACCACATCAAGGAAATTAGAAGAATTTGCAAGGAAAAAAAAAGTCTCTGCCATCTTGTAGCACCTTTAGTTTAGTTTTATGATGACGCCGAAAAATTCAAACTTTTCGAATTTTCGAAAATTCGGAGTTAAACCTGAACATGGGACCTATGCCCCTTTTATAAATTAATTTTAATTTATTCTTGCAATAAATATAAAGGAAACAGTTGAGCAGTTTTTGAGAAAACTTTGAAAATGTCCGGGAGGCTTCATGTAAAGAACTCCCAAATTATAAAGAATTTTCTTAAAAATTTCAAAGTTTCAACGAGAGCCAAATCGACTGGGGTTTCTTCAATTTTGAAAAAATCCTAGGCATCGTTTGAACGCTAGTAGTGTTCCCGGACGGACGGACGAACAGGCGGAGGGACGTCAGGGGACCCCAAAACGTGTATTTTCCTTGAAATGTAATCGATTTTCCGCAACATTACATAACTTTCTCTATACTCCGTATATACGTGTGTATACTTAAATGTAATTACGCGAAAATGTTATTTTGAAAAAATGTATATAACGGAATTTAAGGCCCATATACCGGAGTTTCCCAACTATCTCATTTGTTTCGAAGGTCGTGTTGTTCACAGAAAGATGGACGGGCAAACAGATGCTTGAAACAGAAACGCCTTTAGGGTATCAGGGATCTGAAAACGTAGATTTCCGTCAAAATCGTTACATCAACTTTTTCGGGCATTTCATAACTTTCTATAAAATCCATGTATATTGAAATATACCCATCCATATATACGTCTTGGTACCCTCAAATTCCTGTAAACTGTTTCCGAATTTATAATAAATATATAGGCGCCAGGAAATGGTTACGAGAATGAGCTTCCAAATTATATTTAATTATAACTCCGTTGCTGACTCAGTCGGCGGGTTCTTTACCGAAATAATCGTGAATACTTACGATTACTTAATTCGCCCTCCATACGGAGAAGCGCGGAATCTGAAATGCAAAATTTAAATATTGTACTGGATTGCACGTGACGGGAAATGATAATCAGCTTTCACCAATAACAAATAACGAATTTATTTATAAATTTTAGTAACAAAGTATATCATTCTTTTTAGTCATGACCTTTACTATAGCGCTATTGAACCTGTTATCCATGAGAATCTTGGGCGCTGTCCTGGTAAAGGATGTCTCCCCGTAAACTTCAATAATGGGCCTCGTCCAATCTTCTTTCTAGCTACCGACCAAATCCGTATCTTGTCGTTTCTTTTCATAAACCGCTATGTACACTGTTTATCCATTTGCTTTCCATCCCCATTCACGTGCTTGAATTGCTACAAGTTCTAATACTCCTTATTGTTCATTCCATAAGCAAAATCTTAAGTGCTGTTAAAATATTAGCATATAAGTTCACCAAGTTATAAATCACGTCCATGAAAATCCGCGAACCCGGGTTCGTATCATCGTAGACTAAGTTGTATTATCATTGTCCGCTTAATAAAATTTATAAGTCCCACTTTTAGCATTCACTGTTCAATTCGTATAAAACAATTTTTGAGTTCTATCTTCTGAATACTAACAACGACAAATCTCTACGTCCGAACTCGCGTAAATTTTCTATGTTCAAATAAACTGCAATGTATCTAGCACCCTGATCCGATCGCTATCGTGTCGAAAGCTAGAATGAATATTTGTGTATCCTTCTTCAACATGTTAACTTTCTTCATCTTTTACTCTATTGTTTAAAACAAAATTATGCGATCTACCTCTCGGTGTTATCTACGTAATTATTTTTTATCAATAACTTACATTTTTACATTCCCATGACACTTCCGGTATATTAGAATGGAATTTTCTCATTCGTTTAACTAAGCATCTCTTAAGTTTGTTTATATTTCTTCGTAGGCGAAACCAGGGATGCTACTTATCGTCCGCTTTTGAACTATTGGGCATTGTTTATATGTTGCACTCCGGTACCATGGCAACCAACGTCTTTTTGCTAATAAAGTGTTATTTTTAATGAAATTTGCTGAATTTATTATTGGTGACAATCTGGTATGTCACAATATATAATACAAAAAAATAACATTCCAGACAACATCTTATGCTCAAATTTAGTTTCTCCACATATATTCCTAAACGAATTTGTTTGCATCCTTACCTCCTGCAAATATTTCGTCACCGGAAATCGTATAAGGTGCTATTCTTGATAACAAAAATTTCCACATGTACTCGGGCAACAAGTTTGGCCATCTGCACAGGGCTGGGTGCTGTTGCAATTGTCGTGGTACCAAATACAATTAATTGTAACGTTCGGCGGGGGTGGGCAGTCATCTTGTGCGTTGATCTTCTGTCCCAAAATTACCAATACCGCACACAGCGTCAAGGCGAACACTCCGCATTTTGAGGCCATGTTGAATTTCACTGTACTCTTGACGAATTGTCCTTACGAGTATCATAGCCTGTAGTTAAAGGCTGACTCTAGTCTCCTCATTGGTGGGATTATGTCCTTCAAGGTCTTCGATATAATGTTTTTGATATGCAAAGAAGACATGAAATTTGATATGCCACACGATAAAATAAACGTCGAAACTTCGTTTCCTCGTCTATCATTTATACTTTCTGTATTTGTGAACCAATGAATATTCATAAATACAATGCTCAAACTATTTTTTCCTCATAAATAATACGAGAATTATTCTCGCCCCTCCTATTACTACATTAATGTTCACAACGAGCCTGCGGATTATTAATACCCATCACCCCTGCGGATATTCCGCCTGCGTACATTTTGTCATAACGTCCCTGCGAGCTTTGTGAAATTTGCAAAACATAGTTTTAAAAGTGAAAATAGTTTCGAACTGTGTCTCAACTTCGGACTGCCTTTGAACTATACTTTAAAACTTTATATGCACCTCATGATGGTATTTTGTCTGCGAACATTCTGCACTTTGCAAATCACAATTTTAAAAGTGAAAGTACCTTCATACTGTGTCTAAACGTCGTCGCCCAACCTCCTGAACGACATTTTAAAGCATTACAGACACGTCTTGCCGGACTTGTTGACACGTCAATTTAACTTAACTCATTTTCTAGTTTCCGCTCATTTCTATCCATTCATGAATGCTACGAAGTGAGATTTCCTAGACGAGCTTAATCTCCAAAAATTTAACAAAAAAGTCAAATATGTTTTAGTTTCTGAAATACTGCTTAAAAAACGTTTCTGAAACTCCACATCCCCGCATATTTCCTCGCATTTTCCTCACATACAAAAATTAGACTCAAAACTCAAAAACTGAATTTAGTTGCTCTCTTTATTACTATTTTTTATAAAGTTAATGGCAGATATAATAGTGGTTTCCCAGGCGATGAAATCAAGATCTGAGTAGCTACAGAACCAGGAGTGCGGGGAAACTCCTTATCCAACAGCATACTTCCTGGATTTTGTACCCATGGATTCTAATTTGTAAAATATCCATTAACATTCCTTAGCACATTATGCTTAGCGAAAATTTGTTGCGTTGTTTTCACATTTACATTCTAATGTTGCCTAAAATTCGCAATGTAATATAACGCACAAAAAGAAGCTACGTGACATCTCATATTCATTCAAACTTAATACGATGTAGAGAAGCCATTTCCTGATTTTTCGTGAATTCTGTAAATGCTGAATTGAACTTGGCTGTTCTTTTGCTGAGTTAAGACAGTTTAGACAGTTTTGTTTAAAAATATACGCGTTATTAAAAATTTCTTTGACATTTGAAAATTTCGTATTTTTTTACATTTTTTTCCTTCTCAAGCTGCTCTAAAATACGTTTTGGAAACTTTAGTGTTCACTCAATACATAGTTGAATCGGAAGCATAATGATTAAAAAAACATATGTATGCTATATTATGTAGGGTACTTAGTGAATTTTGTAAGGAAGAGCTGCGAAAGAAGTAAAGCAAAGTTCAATGCTTGTTTCTCAATGTCCCTTACGATATGATTCATCAACTCTATTATACTGTAACACAGTGATATCAAGGTCGATAAACGGAAGTCCGTGTTACGGGTAACACAACGAAATCACCCCTTTTTGTAGTTGATCACCTCGCCACAATAGAGCACTAGGTAGTCAAGTTGTCCTGAACGCTTTTACGCTTTAAACATGAAATACGAATAGGCGTGATTTAGAGAAATAAATTTAAGAACGTTTGTTTTTATATTTTATTTGTATTTTTACTTGTATTTTCTGTACATATCCTCTTTTTTAACATTCCACAAAGTCGGAAAACGGCGCGGTTACTACTGATACTACCTAGGTATATCCAAGAGTGGAATTCAACCAGGATAAGCGCGGTCAGTGATATTTTTAAAAATGGTCCTTCAGTCGTAATATTGTCCTGAGATGCTGATCTAACCTTATTCATTAGAGGTTGTTGCATAGTCATTTGTTTACACCCACGGGTACTGGGAATTTATGTAAGGATATAAATGATATTCAACACGAGCGAATTATTGTTGTTGTTCGTAAGCAGAAACAGATATGTACTTTTTATTGAGATACAGATTTATCTGCTATCTGAAAATGGAAAGCATCAGGTTGTATTTGATATCATTGGTATATGAAAATCATTCGCTTTCTTAGGTGTAATGAAAAAACTAATTAAATTAGAGGAGGAATAGAGCAACAGAAAATTGTTATTGTGACTAGTAATGGGTAAATTAAAGAGTTATTATAATAAATATCCCAATTCTTCGTAATTTTACCGGTAATATTAGTAAAAATAATAATATCATTAATTATTATGATATTAATAATTAATATTTATTATTATCATTATTATTATAATTCTGAAAAAACGAAAAATCTTATAAAAGATCTCAAAAATTTCTAGAATCCTATCTACGAATATTGCGCAGATCTTATGCTCGGTGATAACTATGATTTTTCGAAAATTGAAAATATTCAAAATTTTTTCAGCATCTTCCTACAACTACAATTATAAAGCTACATTTTTTTGCTTAAGGAAAGGTGTTGATCAAAAACAGTTCTTTAAATAAGGTAAAGTTCAATTTTTTAAAAATATGAGTATTCTTTGTGTAATTTTACGACATAGTCACCTGCTCCCAGTTCACTGCGCTTTATGAACATAAAATGAATTGTAGTGCTACGTATTTGGATGCTATGTAAGTTTCAATTTCCATATTATTACAAATATCATTATTATTATTGTTATTATTTATTATATTTATATTATTTCATTTTAAATCGCGTCCTTTATTGGTGTTAAATGTGAAAATGATTAGATGATTTCGTTTTTTTAATAAAGATGTGGGAATGAAGTGTAATGCATGTAAAAAGAAATAAAAAGGGCAATTTTGATGAATATAAAAGTATTATTTTTAATTATATTTTCCAATCCATTTTCATTTTTTTTCCTAGCAATATCAACAATGCTAAACAGCAAAATGTGTATCTCAGAGGAAATAGCAGTCGTTGTTGCTTGTTGTAACTCATTGTTGTAACGCCGCACTGATAACAGACGGCAATAATGACGGCTGCCTATTGTTTGCATTAATATAAACTAATATTAATATTTAGAGAATATTACAATACTATAGTGTTTAATAATTACTATTATATACTTTTCGATCTATTTGCATTTGTTTGCCAATGCTGTCAGTATCGTATTATTTATTAACTTTTATACTTTACTTTCTCGCATACTACTAACGTAGAATATTGTATTGCTCATCGGATATGTTCTGGAATACACTTCATATCGTATTCAATGAATTTAATGCCAGAAATATAATTTCATTTAAAGTTTTGAATAAAAAATCTATTGCATAAAAGTATTTAATTTTTAATTAATTTCAAATAGTTTTAAAAAACTAATGACTGAGATGTGCTTACATCACCATTACTATTAAAAAAGTATGCGCTGTTTTAGCCCCACTAGTTTCATGATGTCTTTGAGAAGATAAATAATACTGTAACGAATATTGCGTCATCCCCTGGCGCCACTTCGAGGTGGCGGGTTACGTCATCTGCCGGCGACCACGAGCCGCCGGTGAGCACGAGTTGCATCACCTGCCGGCGGATTCGTCCAGAAGAGTCGCGGTGTCCGGATGGTTCTGGATTGTCCTGACGAGTATAAATACGCGACGGCCGGCGGCGCGAGTCAGTCTTGAGTCCGCAGTTGAAGCTGAACTGTGAAGTGTGGCATCGCGGTGAATAGCGTGCAGCGAGTGTGCTCAGTGAAGTGAACCGTGGTCAGTGCATCGTGCTGTGGTCGGTGACGTGAACTGTGACCAGTGCATCGAACTGTGATCAGTGCAGTGAACTGTGGCCAGTGCTTAGGACTGTGCGAGTGTGCGAGAGGAGTGTAGTGTAAATAAATCAAGAGAAGTGTAGTGTAAATAACTGAAGAGAAGTGTAGTGCAAATAACTGAAGAGAAGTGTAGTGTAAATAACTGAAGAGAAGTGTAGTGTAAATAAAGGAAGAGAAGTGTAGTGTAAATAAATAATCAGTGTTTTCAGTGGTGTAAGAAACTTTTTGTGAAAATAATACGAGACTTTTAATTCACCACCTAGAAACGTAACAATTGGTGTCAGGTGTGGGGTATAACGAGTGGTGAATTAAAACATTAATCAAGATGAGTTTCACAAAAGTTTTACGGGATCTGAAAGTGGCCGAGTTGAAGAGAGAGTTAGAAGAGAGGGAACAAGACACTTCCGGAACGAAAGCAATATTACAAGAACGTCTTGCAAACGCGATGAAGGCAGCAGGCGAGGATCCAGAGACTTTTCTCTTCGAGACAACGGGAACTTTTCAGACCTATCCAAAATATTGAAGGAAATTCCAGAAATTTAGAAGCAAGGTTATCGGAAAATTCCAGAATACTAGAAGAAAACTGGCAGAAAATTCGAAATTTTTAAAGGAGAATTGACTGGAAAATTCCAGAATTTTAGAAGGAAAGTTAACAGAAAATTCCAGAATTTTAGAAGGAAAGTTAACAGAAAATTCAGAATTTTAGAAGGAAAGTTAACAGAAAATTCCAGAATTTTAGAAGAACTGACTGAAAACTCTAAAGCTTTAGAAGAAAAATTGATCGAAAATTCCAGGATTTTGGAAGAAAAGATGGATGAGAAAATTTTGAAGAACGAAGAAAAAATGGAAAAGAAAATTGAGAAGATGGATGAGAAAATTTTGAAGAATGAGGAAAAATTACTAAATCTGTTGGAAGAGAAGCTGAAGGTTTTTACTGCCTCGACAGAAAAATCGAATACAAACATCGTACAGGAACCATTGGAAATGGCACGAATGGCCACCGTACGGGAGCCACTGGGAAAAGCACGAGTAAAACCACCTACATTTGATGGCACTTCTTCATGGTCGAATTATTTGAAACAATTCAAGGCTGCTGCAACGGTAAATGACTGGTCCGCAACAGATTGTGCTACGGCCCTGATTTTGGCTTTGCGTGGTAACGCCGTCGATATTCTCGAGACAATACCGACCGATGAACAGTCCAACTTCGAGCAAATTGTCAAGACTCGAAACCCGGTACGGGCAAGCGCACCTGGAAGACATGTATTTTACCCAGCTAAGAATCGTGTTCAGAAGCCTGGAGAGAGTCTTCAAGAACTGGAAGCTGATATTTCTCGTCTGGTGCGCCTTTCGGACCCTGATGCTTCAGAAAGTTCCCTGCAACGCACAGCCGTCCGGTGCTTTATTGAAGCGCTCCATGATGCAGAAACACAACAAGCATTAAGACTGGCAAGACCGAAAACCTTAGCTGACGCATTAAGTCAAGCACTAGACTTCCAGGTTGCAAAAAGAGCATCGAAACGTGACGGACGAGTGCGAGAATTGCAAACCGGCGTCGATACATATGACGAAAAATATTTTGAGGCAATGGTAGAGAGGTTGGTACGCAATTCTAGTGGAAAAAGGCGACAACCTCGATGTTGGAATTGTGGAAAATTAGGGCACGTGAAAAGTCGATGTGACCGTCCACTGAAGCAACAAGGAGAGCAGCAGTCTGTTGGTAAACCTAGCAGCCAGCAGGAAAACTGTAAACATTGTTGTCATGCGGAAGAGAAGATGTGTCCTACCTTAAGGGTCACTGTCAGTAATGACCAATGGCAACCCAGAGAACTTCAGAAAGATCAGAAGAGGACACGGAATTGAAACATGTTTGGAAATGGAAAATAGCAGGACGGAGACCAAGTTGGCAAGAAATAGCTCCCTGTTCTTCAGCAGTAAAATCATATTGGGCGCAGTGGGATTCGATTACTGAAGAGGAAGGTGTTCTGAAACGTGTTCTGGAAAGTGAAGACGCTCGCAGAAGAGGACGCAGATATTGTTACCGAGTAAGGGTCCCTGAAATATTGAGAGAATTGCATGATGGAACTTCGGAGGACACCTCGTATAACGAAAACCTTAGAGAAAGTGCGCGAACGATTTTACTGGGTTAATTGCAAGCAAGATGTAAAGATGTGGTGCACAAAGTGTCAAGTTGTGCTGCAAGCAATGGGCCACATAAAGAGAAGAGCGAAGATGAGGCAATACAACGTTGGAGTCCTTTCGAACGAATTGCCATTGACTTGGCTGGCCCATTTCCAATGTCAAATGATGGAAATAAATACATACTCGTGGCTATGGATTATTTCAGCAAATGGGTTGAAGCATATCCCCTACCTAGCCAAGAGGCCACTGCTATCTCCGAAGTACTGGTTAAGGAATGGGTGAGCCGATTTGGTGTGCCACTGGAATTGCATTCAGATCAAGGACGGAACTTCGAATCCGCAGTGTTTCAAGGGTGTTGAACTTCTTGGAATAAGAAAAACAAGAACGACAGCCCTACATCCACAGTCAGACGGAATGGTGGAACGCATGAACAGAACAATGGGAAAATATTTAGCGAAGGTCGTGTCAGATCACCAACGCGACTGGGACCAATACATACATCTTTTTCTTCTAGCCTACCGCTCATCTGTTCATGAGACAACTGGGCAAACGCCCGCTAATATCCTCTTCGGCCGGGAACTACGTCTACCATGTGATCTACAGTTTGGTTGTAAAACTAATGAAGAAATAGCCGGTGAAGACTTTGTAAATGACCTAAGACGGAAAATGGACGTGATTCATAACCAGGTGCGTGAAAGAATCCAAATCGCAAGTGACAGGATGAAAGACCGGTATGACATCAAAGCTGAAGGAGGAGGTTACCAACCTGAGATCATGTCTGGCTGTTTAACCCCCAACGTCGCCGCGGTTTGTAGTCCAAAATTACAACGACAGTGGAAGGACCGTACGAGGTCGTGAAGAGGATAAATGATGTTGTCTACCGAATTAAAAAATTGCCGAATGGAAAACCACGAGTCGTTCATTCGAATCGGCTGGCCCCGTACGCAGGAAGTAATGAAAATGATGAAGAAAAGACCGCACGAGTTTGTGAGCTGGACATGCAAGAGTGCACATTTCACGAGTTTATGTCTCAGTATAATGAAAAGCATCAAGCGCGTTATGGGGTAACAATGGAGGTGCAACGGGATCTGTTTGCGCTACCCCAGGAATATGCATTGGCGCATTGTGTCGCCCAGGATTTAGATATGACCAGAGGTGTTGCTACTGTATTTATGTCTCAGTATAATGAAAAGCATCAAGCGCGTTATGGGGTAACATTGGGAAGGTTCTGCATCTGCACGACGTCAGTCACTATGTTTATTACCTTGTCACAAAAAGTAAGTCATATCACAAGGCATCCTATGAAAATCTGTGGAAACTCTGATTGAATTACGCCAACAAGTACTGCAAGACAACGTCAGAAGATTGCCATGTCAAAACTGGGATGTGGTTTGATGGACTGAACTGGAGAATAGTGAGAAGCATGTTGGAAGTACTGTTCCGGTACACTGGAGTTAGCATCTTAGTCTGCAGCCACCACCATGGAATGTTGTCATATCCAAAGAAGACAATTGACTGCCACTTCTTCTTAACCTCCAACTGCACTAGAGGCTCCAGCTGCAAGTATCGGCATGATTTCACTAAACGCGCTCCGAGACGGATCGCAACTAAGGAGGGGTAGTGTAACGAATATTGCGTCATCCTGGCGCCACTTCGAGGTGGCGGGTTACGTCATCTGCCGGCGACACGAGCCGCCGGTGAGCACGAGTTGCATCACCTGCCGGCGGATTCGTCCAGAAGAGTCGCGGTGTCCGGATGGTTCTGGATTGTCCTGACGAGTATAAATACGCGACGGCCGGCGGCCGCGAGTCAGTCTTGAGTCCGCAGTTGAAGCTGAACTGTGAAGTGTGTGCATCGCGGTGAATAGCTGTGCAGCGAGTGTGCTCAGTGAAGTGAACCGTGGTCAGTGCATCGTGCTGTGGTCGGTGACGTGAACTGTGACCAGTGCATCGAACTGTGATCAGTGCAGTGAACTGTGGCCAGTGCTTAGGACTGTGCGAGTGTGCGAGAGGAGTGTAGTGTAAATAAATCAAGAGAAGTGTAGTGTAAATAACTGAAGAGAAGTGTAGTGCAAATAACTGAAGAGAAGTGTAGTGTAAATAACTGAAGAGAAGTGTAGTGTAAATAAAGGAAGAGAAGTGTAGTGTAAATAAATAATCAGTGTTTTCAGTGATTGTGATAAGAAACAAAATAAACGTTTTTTTTGTGAAAATAATACGAGACTTTTAATTCACCACCTAGAAACGTAACAATACACTTCAGGGTTAGTACCCAAAGTCTCTTGATCTACCGAATCTTTTGAGTTTTGTGGCGTACCTCCATGCAATTAGGAGTAGCGTTGCCCAGCAAATCAGTGATTGGCGGGTCCAGTACTGAGAATGAATTGCCTCGAGATACTTCTTTTGTTGTGGGTTCTTGATGGGGTTTGGCGGGCCATGTCCATTCTCATGTCTGACGAAGCTATGAGCCCAATTCCGTATTTTACTTCTGCCGAGGTATTCACAGGCCATCCTTACTGCAAATGCCCACTTTAAGGCGTTTATCCCACGTCTGGACGGGGCTAGTAAGTGTAAGGATCTAGCTACATGGTGATTGAGACTGTCGTATCATGCCAAAACACGCAAACCCATGGCGGGCTTCGAACGTGATGAAAATTCTGTAGTACGGTGGATGGGAATTCGAGACATTGGGGCTGAGAGGCGGAAATTGTTAAGTTCACATGAAAAATCTATAAACCGCTCATTGAATTCGTAATCCAAAAGAATAAAGATTGAACAAAATCTGTAATCATTCCTTGGGATATCCAATTCTACAGACATCTGTCGGTCTGTCTGTCTATCCTATCCTAACTTTCACATGACGTAACAATATTTTGCAATAAAAACATTAAAGACATTTATAATTGGTTTATGTCTTCTCAACAATCGTTCGAAATCCCTTGTTGACTCTTCAGTATTTTTTGTCGCTAAAATAAGTCGTGACATTCCTAGCAATCTCAAGTCCGTTCCCTTGTTTCCGCGTTTGGAATTTCATCGTATTCACGACCCATCACAACACATAAACTAAAACATTCAAATCACATCTACACATATCATATAGTATATAAATACAGAATTTCATTTTCTAAACTATTAAAAGAATGTTACGAAGACATACATCAGAGTGCATTATGTTAAATGAAACTAAAATCTCATTACGCTATAAAATATAGTAGTGATCTAAGTAATAAAAGTTTGAAATAGTAGTGAATAGTGCTAGTTCGCTAAGAAAGTATAAAAATGTTAGAAGAGTTATTCTTATTACTATAAAGTGACCCAGTGGTATCAAAATTTATTAAATCTCATACGTTTGTTCACTATTTTTTTTGTTTGTTTATTATAGTAGTATGCAATTGCATAACGTTGTACTGAAATTTCTCTATCCATTTTTTTACTTTTATCAATTGTCTGGTGATATTTTATTGCATCTTAAACATTTTGGAAATGAATTGATAAATGGAAATAATTGTTAAGTTTTTTATTACTAAAATATTCTCATTTTTAAAATATGATGGTAATTTCTCATTTTACGCTTACCGTGGTGAAATTAGGATTATAAATTTTTCCTTTAAAGAAATGTTGAAGACGCTAGAAGAAAGTGGAGACTGTTTCGAAATCAACAAACAATTTTCAGTATTTATCATCGCGCTTGTGCTCTTACCGTGTATCATTAACGTCCGAAGCTCTGCCAGGGCCTGAACTCACCGCCGCCATAACAGCGGTTTCCGCACATTGTCACACAGCACTGATTGCCGTTCAGACCTCCAGTGCATGGATTCGTGCTGTTGCATTTGTCTACTGGCTTTTCATTTTTTTTACACCTCCCAAAGCCAGCAATGGGTGGACACTTGCGGTCCGCTGCCGATAACATAATGATCATTTCCACACATATTACCATTACCAGAACTTCTGTTGTAGAAACCATTTTGGTCGTAAGTTCAACTCTGTAACTAGAGATCGGGGTATCCTAGGTAACCTTTATAGCTCGTCTAAATTGCTACATATGTTATTTAAATGGCATGCTGTGTCAAGAAACTTGATAGATTATCATGTAGGCAAAATTATTGGAAATATTCTCGTTTTTAAAACTGTCTAATAAAGATATCATTTGTCGTATTTTAAATGTATAGTTCGTTACCAAACATTGCAAAATTGGAAAAAGGAAATAGTGTTTCGCGATCCCGCTATTCAAATGAATCAACCCTTAAAACGTAGTAAAACTCGATTATACCTGCTCCCAGATGTACGCTCAATTTTATAAGTAATTAGAACTTTCGTGTATTGTCCGAAGGATTGAGAAGTTAGAACTCCTTTCTATTTTGGTATGTAATAAATATATTTTATAATGTAGACACTTATAGAGCTTTTCTTAATTTTGTATTCATTTTCTTAATTTTTCTTCATAATTTCAGTGTTTTTGTATACGCTATTTTCTTAAAGAAAACAAAATGCCCCAACAAACAATCCATGGGATTAATGTCAAAGAGATCAAGTTAATATGATTGCTAAGGAAAAAGAGGAACATGGCTGACGGATTATGTGTCCAAAAGTTGTGGTTAATATTTAAATGCAGTAATGTGAACTGTGTTTAATTGCGGTAGGTGTGACTATTTTTACTGCTGCAGCCTCTAGTACATTAGTATTAATATACCAACAGTGTTCATTAATATAGCAACATAATATTTCGACACAGTGCTCGTAAAAGAAAACTGCTGCTGAAATAACAACATACATTTTCGTAGTATTATTTTCTCATATACTACTTTCATTTTATAGCTTATGTATTGTATTGCTACAGCGGAAAAAGTTGATTTTTGGACAAAAATATTCGTATTTTCTTGGATACGAAAAAATTAATTGCTCTAGTAGGTAAAAAATTACTTCTCATACAATGTGTAAATGGGAATCCACGTTTTATGGACCCATGATACCGAAAAATTGGTTTACTGGAAAAGGTCTTTTCGTCTGTCTGCCCGTTCGGTTTTGTGCAACGACAGCGGCTAAACCGTAAGTAGAATTTTCATAACACTAGAGGTGGTACAGAATGACACAGACTTTCTAGTAGTAAATTTTTATAATTTCCTTCGTGTAGACTGGCTTTAAGGTCTTGCTCCATTCTCTGGTCAGCTGCCATCTATCGTCGCCGAAAGTAATTATTTTTTACATTTTCTCAACATTTCGGTTTCTTAATAGTAACACCGAATTATTAATTTAAGAATATGCAAAGAAAGTAAAATATCGTCAGGACAAAAAAATTAATTTTTTGTAATTTTTTAAAAAATAAAACACAGAGCAATATGGCGCTTATGTCATCGAATACGGTGCATTTAGTTGATTTGCGTGGTACTTCATAAGAAATCTCAATGACATCATTTGCTCAAAATTGTTCCAAATTTTCTTTAAATTTATTGTTAGAACAGAGTTAAATACGCTTGAAAAGTTGGCGTAGGAACGATTTCACTCATATCTACGAATTTTCAAAAATTGAAAAGTTTCAAATTTTTTTGGCCACCAACTATATTTTGAAAGAAAGATGTTTTATTAAAGATAAATTTGATATTCACGATTAATTCTTTAAATAATGCCAAGTTACTTTTTTACGAAAATATTGTTAATTACTTGGTTATATTTTCGAAAACTATTTTGTATTTTCTCGAAAATGGGTGAATTTTTCCCTTTAAATTTCTTGTGCGTAGACCAAAAATATATACTGAATCACTTGCCATCAGCGCAATTTTAATTCAGACTTGATTCAGACAATTTTAATTCAGATTTGTTTTAAATATTCCATATATTTTTTACTTTTCTTCCATAAAAAACTGAAATCACTTCAAAAATACGATTCGAATTTTCGTTTGAGATTCTTTTCGACTAAGTCCGCGCACACGTCGGGATTAAAGTCTTTTAGTGCCGTTCCATTTTGTTTAAGATCAGTGCAGGTAACAACGAGGTACACGCAATCTTGAATGCGAAAATCGGAATGTTTGTATGGAGAAATGGATTGATAGATGGATGTCAGACGTAGTGGCTGCTCGTGCTTAGGTTGCTCGGTTGCACAACCCCAAGAAAATGAAAAAGATCTCGTAACATCTTAGGAATATACATTTTCCTTTTAATTACATTCAATATTCAAGAAATTGCAGCAATATCGACTATATGAAATTATTCTGAAACCAACGAGCGTTCAAGTGGCGCTCTGTCCGGTGTCTGGTGTCTTGCCAGGAATTGCACCACGGTCTTGGCTCTTTGCTTTACTGGGTTTAATGCACTTACTCTTTTGGCACTTCGATTTAACACGGAGAATTTACCACCTTTTGGTGACGCAACCAGACTAGTGGCGCAGTCGAGCACTACGCGGCGCCGGAGGGAATCTCAGGGGAATACCCATATTCTGTCTTCGTCTGACTATCTGCAATGTAGTTTTATGAATTTCGCTTGTTATTGAAAATACACTAGTTCAGCCAATTATTGGCGTTATTCAATGCATTGTTAATGTTATTTGGAGAATTACTTTTCATTTGATATTAGGTTTCTTGATTCAAAACGTACATTTGATGAGTTCTTTGTATAAAGGTGGCCGTTCTGGGTACAAGTCCCTTAGTGTCTCGCGGAAGCCAGCGTGGCTGCAGCTGTCCAGCGGTTTGCGAGCGTTCTTGTGAATACGCATGTGTGTCGAAGATCTTTCGTTATTGCCAAATATACCAGAGTAGTGAAGTTTTCGAAATGCAATAATTGTATATGTGCGAAATGTGTCGACGCAATAGTGCTTGTTGCAATGTGCTAGAGTCGAACTTCAGTGCCCAGTGGAAATCAAAGGCAGAACCACGTGCGCGGGAGGCGTATATGCCTTACGCGGACACGTCGCATAAAGTTGTGTAAGTAGTGTCTCAATATAGACTTTTATTTCACTTAGTTTTAATTGATTTGAATTTCATACATTTTTATTATATTTTCCTATTTTGAATTTCGGTTATTACATTTCCATCATTCGATAGAGGTGCAATCTCCAGTCTGTTGAGTCACCAGCCGCCACAGTTTAGACGTAACACTGTAAGATCATAATTTAGATATTTTAATTTTTGTTGTTTTTTTACACAAAGCCCTTGTGATATTTTCAAAATTTACTGTCGAATGGCTAAAAATATATATCTCGAAAATATTGGTGCCAAGTGAAAAATGTGAATTCATAAGTATGGTATAGTTCCAATTTTTATTGAAACTTCTGACATTTGGAATTTGAGGGCACTGAGGGTTTAATAATAATAATAAGCACTGAGGGTTTAATAATAATAAGCACTGAATTTAATAATAAAGCACTGAGGGTTTTCGTTTAGAAAGAAGTTTGAGGTTTCTAGTCAACAAAATTTTGTGATTTTTGCTTTAAATGAAATGTAGTGGGGTCCAAATGTTTGGTCCTTTTATTATCCGAGTTTACAGTATATACAGTCAATTTTAATAGAATCGTAAAATTAATGGAATGATTGCGTATTTGCCATTTGCTCATTATTTCTTTGAGTGAGTTGTAATCAATCTATTGAAAATATTCGACGTTTCCTCTTTGAGAGAGCATGTGAGTGTGAGGTTATTCTTAGCTGTTGTTTTCAGGGCTATTACACAAATAAACCATGCAATTCAACAACAATTACATTTATTTCACAATCCAAAGATTCGTATATTGAATATAGCCGAGTCGCCATACATATGCCAAGAAATGCCGGCGTAGAAGTGACCGCTACTGTACAGTATTGTATGCGTGTCGCAAGATAGCCGTCTGATTAGCGAGTGGGCGAGCGACGTAGAAAGTTCCGCCACTCGCCAGTCCACCGTGACGTCAGCGTTGACACCCGCTAACTCCCTCGGGTACCGACCCGCCTCCAGCGGGGAAAATGGGAATCACCCTTAGCGTGGTGGAGATACATCACATTATCGAAGCAAAGAAAGCAAGTTTTAAGTTCGAAGAGTGTTTTCAAAATACAAAGATTTGTCAGTGTATATAAACGCAATGACAAGTAACCGTCTGTTACATGTGTCTTTTAACAAAATTAGTGGCGTTACATCACTAAATACTTTCGCACAGTGTTTTTAACTTTTGCGATTTTAGAAAATTCAGAGTTCAACGAAAATGAAACCTGACACATTCTTTTAAGCGTTCCTTGTCCTATCCGTGGGAAGAAAAATTAAAGAAAATATTTGAATCGGTTTTTGGGAAAATGTTTTTTTATTTGCATTAATTTTATGCATAAATTGCCTGCAAACTACTTTTTGAAAAAATTGTGCATGACCTTTCTTAAAGATCTGATTTTTTTGAAAACAGATTTTGTTTAAGACAAAGCTTTATACCTTGAAATGTGTAGCTTTGCAATGTTACCTTTTGGCAATTTGCAACGAAGAACGTAAAAAATAGATTTTGATATTTTTCGGTAGCATTTACAAATAATAAAAGTCTTGCATTTGGCAAGAAAAGCTATTATTTACTCACGTAAATGCCAATGTTTTGATCTTTGGTTGTGAGCTTCTTCAAATGTGATTCACATTTCTTTCCCAGCGGCGAAAAAACCGTCATAATCGCTGGCGACCAAGCATTCGCTGATTTCAACGGTTCGAACGCTGGCAATTTGTAAATAAATATTAGGTTTTTTGCGGATAATATATTATCATAACATAGAATGTTTAGCAAATCAATTTTTCGTAATATATTGCACCCATCTGTACATTCCAGATGTGCATTTGGTGATGTACCAGAGGCATTATATTTATTTTTATTTTATTCTTTTATATGACGCCACAAACAGTAAAACAGTATGTGACTGGAGATGGGAAGTATAAAGAAAAGATGCTATAAATTTTCTTCCCATTTTGTGTTTATTTTAAATGTAACTAGCATTGTTACTACAGTCTACAAATAATGAATACATAGCTTACATTAACAATCATTCAGCACATTGTTAATAAATTGTGCTATTCATAAACCCTTCTTAAATACTTACTTGTTGATATTATAGGAACGACAGTTTTCCAAATATAGGTCATCAATAAACCATGAGTAGATTGTTTCCTATCAATATCTTGCAATAAACTTTGTATTGGCGTTTGAAAAAATTCTATCTCTGCTTGTAGATTGCAATTTATGAAGGAAGATCGATACGTGGTGGCGCAGGCGACATCATTCCATTGACAGATGATCTAATGTCTGTTACTGAATATGAAACTCTTGCTTAATACAGCCTGTACTGAGGATATACCATACATACCACGTAAGAAACCACTATGGCACTAAGGAAGTATTTTGTGTGTCTAAAGAGGACAAAGTAGAGAGGTATTCCAGAAATTATTTCAATAGTAAGCGAATATTGTCAATATTCGTATTAAGAAGAAATAAAAGAAGTCATCTTCGTCAACATATCAGTCAACTGATATGTTGACGAAGGTGACTTCTTTTATTTCTTCTTATAAGAACGTCAACAACATCCAATTAGAATTCCCACAATATTCGTATTTTTAAACATGTGGTATTATCTTAAGAATATACAATTCAAAACATTGAAATGCTAATACTGACTAATAATATGAATAATTAACATAAAAATAGTAGATTCTCATCCATCATTTTGCTGTAGGAGGAAATTTCGAAATGGAAATAGAGGGATATACACAATGACAGGATCTAAACTCATTAGTTTCTGCCACAGAACACTGATGATATTGTTGATGGAGCACTCGGAATCCAGGGAGAAGTTTGCTGCAACCTTCAAGGCGTTATGTTATTACGGCAACCATGTTGTGGTAGACAGGAGAGCTGGAGGCTCCTGAACGATCCGAGTGACCGTTACAAAGTTACTAGCTCTGGTTGCCGTTGAACATAGCGTTCATCATGCCTTGCATTGTGCCGTTGGCTGCACTGGACCCGGCGTCAACTCCTGCTTGTGCCACAGTCCTCCCAGCCTCGGCCATCGCGTCGATGATGGCGGCCGCCATGGTGGACATCATCTCCATGCCCTCTTGCGCTGCCACCTCGCCTATCTGCATGCCCACCTGCCCGGGGTCCTGCCCCGCTACCTGCACACAACACGGCGAAGAAACTGGAGTTATAATCCGTGAACATTTTCTTGAGCTCTCATATCGCGAGAGCAATATGGGAATTGTGAACATCTACTTTGGAGCGTATGGTTGTCGAACTTAGAATATTGATGATATCGTAGGCTTCCGCGGCCAGTGTCATGGTCTGGGCTGTCCGGGTGACGCCGCGTCGAAGGCTGGGGTGCCGACGATTCGACCGACATACCGCGGTCCTCTTCAGGATTGAACTGCCTAGGCAGCCCAGCCCTGAAGAGGACCGCGATATGTCGGTCGACACGCCGACACCCCAGCCTTCGACTCCCTGAAGAGGACCGCGATATGTCAGTCGAAACGTAGGCACCCCAGCCTTCGACGCGGCGTCACCCGGACAGCCCAGATCTTAGAATATTGATGTAATGTGCGGAACGTGGTACTTGGAAGTATTTCGAGTGCAGCAGCTAGAATTTAAACTGTGAACTTAGGTGAATTTTTCGGCAACAGGACTGGGAGTATTTGAAGGAGATAATAGTTTGCTGAACTTTAATAATTTAAGTATACGCGTAGAAAGAACTGGGAACTTTTAAAAGGAAAATTATTTAACTCTTATCAACTTATGAGGCGGGGAGGATCAGTGACTTGAGTACACTTGTGCCAGAACGGAAGAAAAGATGATGGTGGACTGGATGGTAGATTTGGATACCGGCACCGGGAAAAATCGAAAATGGTTCTACGCGGCGACATCGGCCAAGAGCGCGCGAAGACGGGTACTGCAGTATAAGGTTGAAAACTGGTCATGACCGAAAGTACGTTTCGTATTGTTACCAATAAACATTGAATAAACTTACAAGTTTCTGTGAATAGAAAAGATGATTTTCATTTAGCCAATTCCAGCAAATGAATAGCTAGAAATGTATATTTGCTTTTCAGATTCCTCGGCCACTCTACAGATAGCAGATCAAATAATCGGCTATTAGTAGGCAATAGCGATTATTTCGTATAAGACCCATCGCCCAGTTAGCCGGATATTAATTTATTGGAAATAGAAGATTAATTTTAATAATAAAATTAACGTAATATTTTCCTAGCGTCCATATTCTTATATAAATTTGGAACGGATTACGTTGAATTAATATTTAATAATATTAGAAGGACAGAGGAAATATTACATTTAAAAATTAAATTAGGTGACACTAGGGGCGCCGTAGTCAAACTGGATGAAATCTGTATGGAGAAATGAAGCATCATATTTTTTTCGTCAAATTACATCCAGTCTGGTCAGTAACTTGTCTGTATCGACGAGAAATGATGATAAAATGACCGTGTGAAACAGGCTTTAGTAAGGTCTCAAAGACAATGAGCAAGCCCAGGATTTTTGTGACTTAAAAAGTAGTGAAACTCTTTTCACAAACTGAATAAAATTAAATGACACACTTCCTTTATTAATCTACAATATGAAATTTAAAATTGAAAGTAAAAGAAAAAAAAGTTAAAATGAAAAATCAATTTCTTGCAGTTAAAGAAGCATGACACGTGAGTACGGCAAGTAAAAATATATAACAGATACACTGAGAATGTCTAGAAATGTCTTTATTATTGAATATTGGAGAGAATTATTATAATTGTTGCAGTTAACAATGCATACGAAGCACCAGCTTGAAGAAGAAAAGTCATTGTAATTCATAATTTCTTTTAAGATGTATTCTAGAATGTTTCAGATGTTACAAGCGGTGGCGGTTTTGTTTGTTGTTGTTGTTTTTTTTTTGTTTTTTTTAGAGAAATGGTACTTATGTATCATTTCTCTGAAACGTATGTAGAAATGGTTACTTACGTTGTATTCATCGAACATACGCAAAGCTTAGCGTTAAGAAAAATTACAACACACCTTTATCATTTACCTTAAAAAATATAAGTAATTCATATATTGTCTCTAGAATTAGATGATTAGAATATTGACTAGAATGACTAGAATATTAAAGATGTTTACCCCTTCGTTGATGAACTACCGAAGAGGTAAACAAAATATAATATTATTTTCCTCTTTTGAATATAAGATAGAGACAGTATAGACACCTCATAGATACCCGAATTTTCTGCCTTTTGAAATTACTATTTTTACAAAAATTCTGTGCATTCAAATTGTGAAATTTTACGTGTTCCCGAGCGTTTCTCTACAAACTTAGCACTAGTTGTAAGTAATACAATTAATATCGTCACATATATTGTTTTGAAAGATATTCTGAAACTTGAATACTGCTTATATTTGCTAATAAAAAAGGTTATAAATTATACCTAAAGTAAATATGAAAGCGAATAATAAATACAATATATTATTCGCTTTCGTGTTAGCATTTCACGACAAAAAGTATTTTTCAGATATCTGAAAGATTACTTGAATGTCACGTCAGTTGAACTCGAACTTACCACATGTTAATCTGGTTCGTGAGGAAACCTCATCTCATCACAAACATGATAAATACTGGCAGAAAGATAAAACGTGTTTATTTCTTGACAAGAAAATAAGTTTCCCGGAACGGATATTGACAACCAACGGATAGGGCTATTTCAGTGTCGCAAATGCCACGACATTCAAAGCAAGTTATTGTTAGTACGGTAATAGTATCAGTGTATTGCATTGTTTTGTCTATTATCATAGTGTCCTGAATGGCAGCGTTTTATCATGAGTTCGAGTATTGCCACACATCCCTACAGTAAGGGTTCGAAATTATTACACTACAAGTAATTACTTCAGATAATAAATTCACTGGTTTGAATCCATTTATGATTCCATCATGTGCAATTTTTGTACGTTGAACATCGATAAGTACAAGAGGATATCCCAATACTTGTAAATATATTACAAGGGGTTCACAGAATTCAAATGTGAAGTACAAGTAACATTTTCCACGTAGTCTATTACATTTTCTTGATCAAGTAATTTTATAATTTTATTTAATGATACGGGAATCATTTCTTGTGGTTTTCAATTGCAGATGTATTTTTTGTATCGATTACTGCGACAATTAAATGTTCAACTTCTGTTGCGCAGAAGCCGGATGTGTCATATATTACCACACAATTCCAGCAGTTCCACAGTCCACAATTGTGAATCCGTTCAAATACGTTATATCTTTTGCTCATTAAACCTTATATATTTTTAACATCATGCATTTTTTTCTTGAGGTACAATTTCATTTTTCACATATTGATTATGCATTTACCGAAATAATGTAATAATCGTGCGTGAATGCACATGTTCCAGACGAAAATTGCCAAATTTGTCGCATTTCGATCCGTACCTTGTGAATGAACGTAATGGTCACGCACCTGAACCAGAGAGACGCAAAGCACCACCGCCATCGCTGCCACCGCTGCAACCCTCCGCCCGAGCATCGCGCCGCCGGGCCCCCGCGCGCTTCCGGTGCGCGCTTTCACCCCGCGCTGCCCACGGGCGTAGGGCACCCGGAATTCGCAAGCGACCCGCCGCGCCACGCCTTCCTCCTTACCTTAGGCCAGGAGCCCCTCGCTACCTTGACACGGGACTCGATAAAACAAAAATGTTCTACCCTAGCTAGTCTACTCCGGTTATAGTGAACTCGGATATAGTGAACCCCGGATCACTGGTCCCGTTTGACATGTACATTAAAAATAAGCCTAAGAAGATTCGGTTATACTGAATCTGAACCTCGGTTATAGTGAACGTAGGAAATAAGTCCTGGATATTAATTGGATTTTGTATGTTATTAGGCGCGTTCAAGGGCCTTCAGAGAGTGGGACGGTGTTCCAAGAATACGAGAGGCATTGAAAGATATCAAGACGGCATTTCGATACTTACAGAAAAAGCACAATGTAGAATCAAGTATGAAGAGAGCACAAACTCTGGTGAAGGACGAAGAGAAATTACTAATGAAAAATGAATGAAGCAAACAATAGAAAATAATTGATTGTTTATGGACAAATGAGGATATTGAACTTCCCATTTCGTGATGTTAATGTGAATTTTGCTCTATCTCTATATTAATAAAATCAAGCATTGTGGAAAAATTCTATTTAAGTTGTACATCATCGGATATAGTGAACCAATAGAGTTAGTCCCAAGAAGTTCACTATAACCGGAGTCGACTGTACAGGGCTAGGCCGAGTCAAAATGTGTTCTTCTAGAGGGAACATCTTCCACTCTTATTGAAGAGTTAGATGCAAATGTGAAAGCGTCATGTGCAATTTGTAAACACGCCTAACACTCCATAATATTGTGATATACCAAAATGACGAACCATTTTTATTATGGAAATGTCATTTTATACGGCATAGAATATAGGGATTGCAATAGACGATCGCGAGGGGGTCGCTATGTGACAAACAACCGGCGTTAAGAATCATTTTGCTTAAGTTGAAATGACAGAGCAGAGGCGGAGTAAGCATTGTTTTCAGAGACAAAAGAAAAAGATATAAAATTTGGATGCTTCGGAGTTTTTAGAAGAACATTCATTCGCTCGAGCAACGCGATGATGAGCGGGTCGGATCCTGATATATTTTGCCAGGTTGAGGAAAGACTGTAATTGACAGTTGTATAAAATTAACTAATGTTTCTTATATTAGGATAGAGCGTTCTTGTAGAAAGTAAAATTCGTGTCTAAGCGTCCACCCGAGACGCTAGTGAGGGAAGTCACGGATTATGATAGTATCGCCGGGAGAATCTGAAACCAGACCACGGACATTAGGCGAGGACTTTATCTTGAAGAAAGATTCTGCTGCGTCGACGAAGAAGGTTCTACGGGACGCCATCGAACGAAGAAGTGGAGAGCGCGCGAAGACCCACGAATGAATAACAAGGTTTTATAACTATTATAATATAGAGAAAACTGGTCATGACCAAAGATCAATTCATTTTTGATTATCAATACAATAACAAATAAAAGTATCCAAAGTTTTTTATGACAATCATTTATTCAGTAATTTCACAACGTTTCGTAACTCGTTTTGTTACATCTTCAGGTGCTAAACTTAATGAGGGAATGCTATCCCATTGAATTACCACATCAGCAGAACATTAAAGAAACCATCACGAAAAACCTCACTTTCGAACAGTTTATTTATTTATTTATTTATTTATTTTACGTCAAAAAAACAGTTAAAAACTGCGTATGACGTGCTATGGGGAAAAGTGGATTGTGTGCACATTTTCAAAATTCTGTGATCCCTACACTAAGTCATATACTACTTAAATTTTGAATTTTTGAAAATTTTAAAAAATAAATAAGCAATAAATTTTGAATTTTGAAAGGGAGAAAAAAAACAAAAAAACTCCCATGTAATAAAATCTATTTTCAAGGATAAATAAGCAATAAATTTTCGCTCTTATTAATTTCTGCCGCGACAACATGGAAACGATAATTTGAATAATTGTATTTCCCACTGAATTCTAGAAGACGTGCACAGAAAATGAAGTTACATTTATGTCCAGAAGCAAAACAAGGGGCCATCTCAGCATTTGCTCAATGGATCAGGGAAACTGGACGAAAAACCTGATCGAGATGGGAAAAATACTTGTTGATACCACATAACTAACCGTTACAAACAGACACTCTTACCGTTACAAACAGAGTGTCTGTAAAAACCACTGTGAAAGTAAAAACCACTTTTTCGGTATCAGGGAAGCCCGAAACATGTATTTCCGTTGAAATCTGGAAATCGATTTTACGCGGTATTACATCACTTTCTCTATACTACGTATATTATTTCGTGTATATGTATACCCCCTTGCACAGAATATGGGCGATGCCCTGTGCGGCCAAATCTGGCTTTTCCACAGCTTGGGCAACCATCGCTGGACACTTGATCAATCCTGCCGTCTAGGTCTAGCCGCTCTTATCATTGGCTTTTGCTCCAAGTTTCGGGCACTTCCCCCTTCCTCCCCTCGAAGATTTTCCTCCTAGTTATCTCAAAGGGGCGGAGCAATTTCTGAGGTCAGTGACGCTGCCTCGCTAACGTGAGCAGCGGGTAACAGGAGAGGGAGGGGTGAGAGGAAGTAAGATGAGGTAACAGGAGGGGGCACGGAAACGAAACAGATTGGTGGGCGCTGGCGCGAGGATCACCCCGCCATTTGCACTGGACGTTGGCCCTGAACCCCGTGGACGCTGACGAACCAAGGGGCAGCGGGTCACGGGAAGGGGCTGTGACATTTTTTATCGAGTTCTTTACCATGAAAATGAAGTATAATTTATGGTATCTAATATTGTGAGAAATTTGTGTCAGATTAAATTAATAGTATTGAAAGTTTTGTTTCTTACCAACTATTTTAAAATGCTAATGGTTCTAAAGCAAGGAACACTAATTATTACATAATCATTTTCGGGAAACACACAATTTTAAATAGCAAATTAAATTTTTTGACATTATTACTCATTTATTAAGTAAATGCAAGCAATACACACATTTTCTTACGCATTATGAAAATGTAATCGCCCATTTTTTCTATATGAGCAGGTGCATGCCAACAGTGATTTCGTTAATAAATTAAAAATCACTGCCGGATGTTCCAAGTAAATTATCATTGCAAAATTGCTATTGTTAATATTGTTTAGACTATTTGTAATATAACGGTGAAAAGGAACTAGGGAACTTCTTTAGAAATATTGCGAAAACATAATTGTCTTATTCTTCATATATTTTTCAAAAGTTGCTATTTTTCTGTTACATTGATGAGAAGATTGTATCTATCCCTTCCCAGTGATATTAATAGCAACATTGTAATAATATAAACAGCACATTTTTAATACTTTTAATTTGTGGTTAATATTTTAAGTTAAATATTTTCTTAAATATTTTTGAATAACCACATTGTAAAAAAAGAATAAATTTGAAAACCTTAAAATGTTACGAATCAATGTAATTTTCTCAAAACGAGCTGTTAAGAAAGAAACAAAAACTTGTTTGAATAAACTTCAAAGAGATTGAGTATTTAGTTAAAAAGTTTCAATTCCGGGACAATTTTCCAATTAAAATATTTAAGCGGAACACAGTGTCTCCGAATCGTATTATCTTTCCAATTTATGTTAGGTTTTTGTATGACCCCCAGAAACAGTTTCTGGAGTGTTTATTTCGATTCAAGAAGCTCTCTCGCAATTCAAACATCCGGAAACCTTGACACGGTTATCGAGATTGAAGTAACAAACGGTTTTTATTCACAGGAAACACACCGTCCTTGTTTTCTAATGATTAATTGTGAAATAATTTTAGCCATTGTAAGATATACGCATGACAAATATTTTGTGCTCATAAGATACTTGAATGCATATCGAAACTGAAAATACATTTGGTTTTAGATCAACACGGAAAACACAAGAGTTTCAATAAGATCACATGTCCTCAAATCTGAAAATTAAACTCCTGTCTTTATTATTTACAGAAATGAAACTTCATACCTTCTTTAATAATCTAAAAGAACTGTCCATTGTGCTCAAATATCTTGACAATTACTTAGAGCAATATTATTCGCTTAATTTTCTGAAAATTAGAACAGAAGTCAGTTAAAATAATTTTTATTAACTACTCGATTAAAAGAGTAAAAACATAGTAAAAAATGACTAATTTTAAAATGAAATAAATGACAAAGACAGTGTTACATCAACAACGCAAAATTAGTGTATAAAAGGCATGTTAAAAATCATCCACTTCACGCATATTCGATTTATAAAATCCGTATTATCTAAGAAAGTTTAAAGAGTTTGCGGATGACAGTAGCCAGCATCTCCTCTGTAATCGACAAGCTATTCCTTCTTCGGCTCTTTCATTATCGCAGTGCACAGGAGCATGCTTTACAGTAAGGTCTGTTTTTCACTTCTGGGGGATAGGGGGTGGGTAACTGCGCGAGATGTCCGTACGAGAAGTGGCAGTGCCCGATCCGAAGGTGAATAACAATTCTTGCCTCGGGCTTAGAGCCACGGGATGACCACGACAAGGGTCTTATGATCCTTGTGAGTTTGAAAAGAGTTCTACCACACTGTTTGCACTCAAAATGCAACGTTGGATAAAATCATGGTAGTAAGAGCAGATATTACCATAAAGATGTCTTTCTGGTTTCCTCGAGGCCAACTTTACTACCTAGTCAGCGGTTTCATTTCCACTTATCCCCACGTAGCCAGGGACACAGTAAAAAACGTAATTCAAATGATGGAGAATTAAGCGATATCTTCGATGTATTTGATGTTGGATATATGATGTCAAAGGTTTACTAGGAGAGAAAGAGGAAATGGACAACCAGGCAGTAGCTGCCTGAGTTCGAAGGGCCGCGGGTTCCGCCTCGGACATAGATGTGTGTGTTCGTGATGTCCTTACGTATTCTCCCTACAGAAAACCCCAAAGATAAAAAATCACGGTGGTCGTTATATGACCTAGTAGTTAAAACGAGACATTAAAAATATATACAAAAAAAAACAACTTCCAATTATCAAAGAAAATTTCACATATTTGAGTTCGGACTTTCAATAATCGTTGCCTAATAAAACCTAAGGACTTTATTTCCCTGGGCAAAATAGTATTATAAAACGGAAATTTATTTAATCCAAAATTAAATTTTCATGTATTGTCAAATAATTCGATTGTTATTTATAACTTAATATTTGAACTCTCTCAGAGATTTCCTACAATATTGCAATGATATTCATTGTAGCCAATACCTATTTTATTCACACTTTCTCTATTTCGTTGGTTGAACATATTTATTTTAAACTTAGTATCACTGAATTTATGAATGTTCTTTCATTACAATATTTCCAAAGTTTTTAAGCTGAGGAACAGTGACGGAAAATAATTGGCCTAATATTGAGTTAAGACTTCATTAAATATTTTACTGTATTTTACATTCTCTAATGCGCAGCATACAACAGAAACAATGATATCAATTAAAAATGGTATTTAGGGGTTTTGAAGGAAAATTCGGCTTTTGAAATCATGAACTCTAAAAAATATTTTTCCAAAAAGACTCTGCGAACATGTATTTATTTTTAGACTGGTTGTAGGAAAAGGACCTGAACCGCAAAAAACTAAAACATTACTGACTTCTAAATCTATGTATTTTTTTCAAAATTGATATTATACTAGCAAGTGGATTGGGATTCTGAATTCAATGAGAATTTAATATTTCTGGAGGGTATGTTACATTATGCTCGTATTGCATTATTGAGACTTTCTGAAAACGAACTCATTTTTACTTTACACTCTTCATTCGAATACACTATACCGTTATTACAAATACTGTAGTAAATATCGCATTTTAGTAATATCTCTGGAATTTTTCAACATTACAATTACTAATATGTTTCAAATTTCTCATGAACTCTTGACTCTTCTTCTCGGTATACAAAGAAGTTATAAAAAAATGTATAAATTTTAAAATTTTTCCGAACGCATAATCTAAATTTTCTCATATATTGATCAATTGCACTTTCTCTCTAAGGAGTAGAGAAAGTTACGTAATACTGCGCGAAAAAACGGCAAATTTTCTGCAGAAAAACGCATATTACAAGGCCCTTGTGACGAAAAAATGGATAAATTCACTTGCTAAATTTAGAAAAAAAATCCTCCAAATCGTGGTGTAGCCAGAATCCATGTTTTGTGGGTGGTTGATTGCGAAAAATCGACTGACGGCAAAATGTCTGTCCGTCCGTCCCTGAACAACGCTAGCGGCTAAACCGTTCAACCGATTTTCACCAAAATTGATACTCCCCAATCGATCTGGCTGATGTCGTAGCCCCTTAAATTTGAAACTGATATTCAATTAGGGGAGAGGGTACTTTACATGAAGCCCCTGGGACATTCTTCAAATGTTCAAACAAATGGCTCCATAATTTTTTATTACATTTTATTGTTGGATAGTGGGGAGTGCGTTTAAGAGAATAGTGCAGGTCTCATGTTCGTTGAAAACTGATTTTTCGAAAGTCTTCCTACAAGTAAAATATTGAAATTTGAGATTTTTTCCCTTGATGAAACCTATTCCTTAAAGATGAGATTTTTAAATAAGAACATGTGCAATTTTTCGAAAATTTTAGTATTTTCCGCATAAGTTTCAGTGAAAATACGGGTGAGAAAATACGCGCTGTTTTAGCATCACTAGTATTCTTTAAAACTGTCCTACTTCTAGACATTAGGCTCTTCTCGAATCATTGCAAGTCCCTTTTCAGTTTTATTATGACAATGTGGTACTGAAGTACGCAAGAGGAAAAGTAAAAATATTGTATTTTCTTTCTATAGAGAAAAGTTCGCATTCTATTAAAATATAATTATATTATATTAATATATTATATTATTCCCTATATTATACATTTTTATATTATATTATATACTACAATATATTTAAACTTAAAAAAGATCGACCTCTGAAAACGAAAAAAATATATTGAAACGATTATGTTCCATTTATCATAGGTTTTATTATATTTAACTACTATTCTAAGTGGTAACTGAAACAGAAACCGCTTTAGCCGAATGGTTAACGTCATAGGTACCCTGTCGGCTTGCTAACGTTGTGAGTTCGAATCCAGAAGGTGATTTTTTTCTTCTGTTATGGTGTGATTTCAGTAGTAATATGTCCAATATTTTGTAATTAATATTAATTTTTGAAAAGACTTAGGGGCCCTAAAAAGGGCCGGTTTTGTTGTCCATCAGTACGACGACTAGAAGCCTCCGTTCTGTACTATCTGACCGAGGCGCTGGTGGTCCTATTTTCGATGAACTCTATATAATTTTGAAAATTGAAAAAGTTAACTTTTCAAAATTACAAAATTGAAAATAGAGATATTACTGGTTGAAAACTCTTTTCCCAATTCATGTAATAGTATAATATAGCGGAGCAGTGACAAATTAGAGAAGAAAGTATGTGCTATTGTAGTGCAACTACTTCGTTGTTTACATTATAAGCATTATAATTTCTTTAAGAAGCAATCAATCAACTATTTGCAGGTAATTAAAATATGGTTAGCATTATATCATTTAATTTTAGGTTACAAGTTTTCATGAATAACGAATGCAAATTTGACCGGCAATTCTCTTAGTTGTGTTAATTGGTTTTAAAAACCACATAGTTACTTGCTCAATACTAGGCGGTTCTGTATTTCAGACCGGTGTTTCACGACGAGTTACAGGTCAGTCTTATCGCGTAATGTGGAGATCACCTTGAAGGTATGGGAGGGGGGCAAGATGAGCACTTGGCAGGATAGAAGCTACTTCGCAAGCCCTACACAATAGGCATTCGAATCGAAATATTTCTAACTAGAATCAACTATAGAATAGTATCGCGCTGATGATTCTGCATTATTATCTAGAATGTGAGTTTGCTGTAACCTGGCGTAAATTTAGTATGTCATATGAACAATAAATTTCAAGATATCCCCTCATTGATGCTGTAAGATACCTCTGTGATAGCTCCGTGGATTAAACGCGAAGTAGATAGAGGAATGGACGCCAGATCAAATCCTGCCGAATAGGTTTTTTTTCCTGGAACACATTAATCACTGTCATGACGAGAGAGACATTCCAATATTCTTGCAAGGAGGAACAAACTTGTTTTTGTAAACGCTCATGTGATTATATTAAGATTGTGTGCTGGTATCTTGTATTCCAAGCAATGTGACGAAACGAAATTTGGAAGAGGTAGCTAAAATATTAACAGTGTCTCAATTGCAATATCATTATCATATTTTTATGTAATCGTTAGAAATAATATGAAAAAGTCTGTACCAAGTTGTATAATCACTAGTAGTTTACCTATTTAACAGTTCTAGAGATAATCAGAATCCTTAACAAGTCTCTGGGTTTATTATAAAATTTTGTAATAAAGGTAATTTCTTTTTAACAATTGAGAAAGGAATATGTCTTTTTTACAGTTTAACAAAGTTCCTTAGAGGCTATTACGAATTCATTAAAATTACCATTTTGTGTTTGTGCCTTTGTGATAAATGCTAACAGAACGCATCCCTTAATTGTTTGTAACAATTGATAATTGTATTTCTTTTATGGTCTTCTTAAAATGTTTAATGTAAGTCTTCGGTAGGTGGAGCAACATATCAAAATGTATTAACTCCAAAACATAATAAATAACGATTTGACGTAGCCATTTGAAAGAAATCAATATTTTTATTATTATCTCCATTTTTAATAAACAATTTTATTATTTATTTTAAATAAACAATGTTTTCATACGGCATATCTTAAGTGCGGGATAGACTGAGACTAAGTGGTGAGCATTCATTCAATCCCAATTTTTACATAAAAAATACTGAATTTTAATTATATCCAATTTAGTTATATCCAATGATTATTTGCCATGTTTGTGTAGATGATCCAATGCTTAAATCACCTATCATTTAGTCTCAATACAGTAAAAAACAAGGAGGTGCTAATTTGGGATCTCAAATTTTCCGGGATAAAGTCTGTGTTTTAAATCTAAATTTTGAACTTATGATTATATTCATAAATAAGATAAAAGAGTTTGATAAATAAATATATTATCCTGTATTGTTAAAACATCAGATGCCCTAATATTGCATTTTCCAGAAATTGTACTGGTTGAGAACGAATATGAATATGATTTCTATTACGTCTTAAATGTTACTCTCAGAGAAAATGGAGAAATTACAGAAAAAATTATTTCGTATTCATAGATACATTAAGGCTTACAGATTACTGAAAAACCAATAACTCTCTTTGTAGCTGAAATCGTTTAACATCGGGTTTTAGATCGGAGGTACGGAGGATCCAGTTCTGAGCGATGCCTTTTTTTTCTTCTGTTCCGCGTTCTGTTTTATCCAAGTCTGAGAATTGAAAGATAAGAATGTTCAGCGGAAAATTCTTGTATTTGTTTGTTCTTTATGATCTTTGCTGAACTTTTATACTATATAATGTGTAATTAGTTCGCAGGAGTTTTATCCCGTTATATTACAAATATTTATATAAATGTGTATTTATTTATATTTAGTTAATAAGAATTTAACCTAACCTCGCTTGCAATTAAGATAGTGAAACTTTTTGACATACATTTTGCATTCACTTCCAAAAAAGTTTGTCACCACTATGTCACTGTTTATGGGAAATGAAATATGAGGAAATGTTTATCCCGTTCGTTAGTGATATCCATATTGTGACCTGATAATCGTATTAGTTGAGTACTAAAGATGTAATTCCCTTCGGACAGGAATCAAACCCGCATCGTTCGACCAGTTGCTCTGACCACTGAGCTTCCGATAAAATGCGTTTTACAGTTGTGTTCTTGGGCTCGTGTATTCCGCACGCATTTGATATTTGTCACCACTGTCATCATTTACGTAAGTCAAATAT
This sequence comes from Teleogryllus oceanicus, assembly GCA_964035755.1. Taxonomy (NCBI): domain Eukaryota; kingdom Metazoa; phylum Arthropoda; class Insecta; order Orthoptera; family Gryllidae; genus Teleogryllus; species Teleogryllus oceanicus. The sequence goes on from CAXIVR010000004.1 coordinate 93,714,183, forward strand.
GAGGGAAGGTTTGAACCTTTAAGTAATTAATATCAAAGTTGTGACTTTTACACAACGTTGTGCCCAGATTGTGACAAATTACTCGTTTTTTTCTTGATTAGATAATACATTCATATTTTAACCTATTGGCAATTACTTATATTATTATTTTGAACTATGATAATTCGACATCTCAGCACAAAACAAAACTTGTACTCCTCGTTTTTACTTTCTCGGATACGCACGAATATACGTAGTATATTCGTATGTGACGTATATACGTAGTATATTCGTGCGTATACGTAGTATAGAGAAAGTTATGTAATACAGCGGAAAATCGATTTCGCGATCTCAACTGCAATACACTTTTTGGAGTCGAAAAAGTGGTTTTATCCAAACCGTCCGTCTGTGATCACTACTGGCGCCTAAACCACATGTACGATACTTTCCAAATTTAAGAAACCCCTGTTTTTCTGGCTGTAGTTGAAGCTTGGAAATTTTGAAAAATCTTTGAAATTTGGGGATACTTTACATGAAGTCTTTCAGACATTTTCAAAATTTTCTCAGAAACGGCTCCTAATGTTCTTGTAAGAATATAGTAAAATACACTTAGAAAGATGACATAGTTCCAATTTTCACAGTTAACTCCAGATCCCGCAGGGCGGGGCAGGGGTCGGAAAACTCTGGTAAAGTTCGGCTCAGGACATCGCCCATTTTTTGTGCAAGCGACGGTACGTATACGAGAAAGTAATAAAAATAGTAAGATGTAATGTGCTTACAAAACACATTAACAAAAGGTGTTTTACGCGCATATTATCCAAATCCAATTACTTTTTCAGAAAAGGAATATACAATGTATCTTACAACACTTAAATTCTAAAAAATAATTTAAAATGTTTTAAATTTAGGTATCAACAATCACGTTTCTATCGAGAGTAAAAAAAGATTCTAATCAAGGAGGGCACTTCATTTAAATCAACGTAAATTATTGAGGACAAAGCAAATAAATAATTAATATTTTAATATCTATTGTTTTGGAACTATTTTGCTCTCTAGCTGAATGTGAAGAACTGGTGAGCATGGTAGTAAATATTCGATTATTTAAATTTACATAAAAAGTTTTCAATTTCTACTTTCATTATTAATAATATATTCAAACTTACGTTATTCAAAAATGATGAATGTGATGCGGCACGTGAAAAAAACTGAGATTTGATATAGAAATGACACATTAATTACTCCCTACGAGATCGACCCATCAGTTGGAACTAAAAGCAGGTGGTACGGCAATCACTCAATCTGCACATTGTAACGTGACCGGCGCGGCAGGCGGAATATCTGGCAGTGAATGAAAAGAGCCATAAGCGATAATAAATGAGTTCGGTGACTTTCTGGAATCGAAGGCGTAAAAGGTGCGCGCCGAGAGGCGGGGCCTCTGGGAAGGGGAGGGGGAGAAACAATGGCGGTTGTGACAGCGGTGGCAGCGGCTGCAATGGGATGACGGGGCGGGAAGAGCGACTACGACCGTGGCGGGCGGTGGTGGCGCCGTGGCGGAAGGGTGGAGGTGGTGATGGAAGTGAACTACAGGAGCAATGATATGTTGGGAGTGTGGCAGTGGTATGAGCAAAACCAATGGCAGCGGTGGTGTGAGGCAGTGGAGTAAAGGCTATTCAGCGGTGGTGTGTTGTGGTGGTGTGAGGTGCTGTGATGTAGTACGATGTCAGTGATAGTGGTACTAGTGATGAGTGATTGAGTAACCCCCGTGTGGTCTGCAACTCCTCATAACTTCTTTTCATCAGGAGGATAAGTCCCCAATTGCATACCCTTTTTAAAGTCCCCAATGCATACCGCCAGCTCACGACGTGGGTAACGCCGATACCGGAGCAACCTGACGGGGGTTAACTAGTTTCCCGCCGGACATTAAAGTGCGATCCAGAGTACTCCGAAAAGCATCCTTCGCCCAATCCCGCTCCAAGGCCGACGCGCCATAAGCCCAACTGGTGGGTGGCCGGCTGCTCGGCCACCAGGAGCTTAGCATCACCTGCTCACTGTCTGCACCTTCAAGCTAAGGACGTGAGCGGCGCCGCGAGACTTAGGGCCGGATTTATAAACCTCAGCCAGGGGCCTGCCAGGCCTAGCAGGCTGCCAGTGTTCGGTTTTGCGATTTATGAACGGTCCCAAGCCAATGCCAGTCGCCCGTTGTTCTCCTAACAACCCCCCAGATGGCAGGCCCCTAAGAGCTCTGCTAGCAGAGCTTCATAAATACGACCCTTAGGGTCCGGGTGGTTGTCTACAACACTCCACCAGAGACCACGACAGCCTACGACATCACGATCCCCCCCATGGGGGGGGGTACTAGTGGTAGATGTGATGTGGTGTGGAGGTGGCGTGGCGTTCGTTGTACGGTGAGGCGGTCGGTGAGGTGTGGCGGGGCAATCGCCGATGTCGCTACGCCGAAGTGAGTAATGGACCCCAGCGAAAATGCGGCGACGGAGATGGCAGCGGTTGCAGTGGCAGCAGTGATGCTTTCAACAAAGTCGTGAGCGGTGGGAGAGACGGGGTCAACAGAAAGTAGAGATGGCGGTAGTGATGGCGCGGACGAGGCAAGGCCATCGGCGGCAGCGGGTTGACGGCGTAGGTGGCCTCAGTGGATGTCACTGTAGGTCCGTGCATTCGTCATTCCTTTCTCCACGTGGACATCGCCCATTAACGCAGGCTGCGTGAGCGGATATTGCGGCGATTTATCAAAGCCTCGCGGAAGGCGTCGCGACTCCCCCCTCTCCTCCCTATCTCCCCTCCCAACCTCTCCCCCTTCCCCACCCCCCGCATCACGTCCAATGTGTGTGCCTCGTCAGAGCGCGGGAGCAGTCTGCGCCGGTTCCTACTTTTCACTTGTGTCTCTGTCGCGTAGCTAGTACTACGAGATGTTTTTGTTGCTCAGCACTTTAGCCATCTCTTTCAAATCGAGTCCATAATTGTGTTTCTGCGTGAGATCTTGCGAGTAGAAAGTATTTCGTTTTGATCAGTCTTTGGTTTTAAATGAGTGGTTTCCAGTGGCGAAGCGTAGTGGGGGCGGCAGAGGCGCACCGGGCGGCAAAATGTCTTCACAATTAATAATAATAATAATAATAATAATAATAATAATAATAATAATAATAATAATAATAATCACAAACATAATACCTTAAGAGACACAACTGCGTCGCCAAAGTAATCCACCAAGCCCTTGCCAAAAGATACGACCTCGTAGAGAGTGATCAACCATATTATAAGTGCAAACCTGAGCAAGTAATCAGCAATGATCGAGCTCGAATTCTGTGAGATAGTGTAATCTTCACTGACCGAACAGTGGAAGCAAATAGACCGGATATTGTTCTCTTTGATAAAATATCGAAAACGTCATGCATCATTGATGTTGCGGTTCCTACAGATGACCGGCTTGTAACAACTGTTGCTGAGAAAAAGAGGAAATACCAACCCCTGGCTGTTGAATTGAAGGACATGTATGGATTGCGCGCAGTGGAAGTGCTTCCAGTAGTGGTCTCAGCGAATGGATTGGTCACCAAGGAATGGCGAGAGATCGCGAAGAAGTTGGAATTGACTGAAAAGCATATACGGACAATTCAAAAAGCCGCATTATTGGGAACAGCAAATATACTCCGTAAATTTTTGTCTGACTTGACTGATATAAAAATCAAAATATATTCTTGTTCCACTTTACGTGCAAACCATTGTTGCCTTGGGTGATTTTGAGAACCCCGGCATCAGTGTATATCTACAGAAATAGGGAAATAATAATAATAATAATAATAATAATAATAATAATAATAATAATAATAATAATAATGGCCATTTGCATTTTTTTTAAATAAAATGAACCATTTCATTTCAAATTTTTGTCGCACATACGATTCGGACCGATTGAAAGAGCACGGAATCATTCATTACTTATTCTGTGACTTCTTTAAATAAAAGTGTAATAATGACCTGTTCCTCATTGTAGCTACTAGCAATATCGTCTGTACTGACTTGTAGGGATTCCCCGTATTTTATTTTGTGCTTGGGTTGTTTATAACAAGTAGCGAGGATGACTTCTATCATATAAAGAATAATGATCAATATTGTATCATAACATCTTCAACTTAGATTACAATACGTATCTTGAGGGAAGTCCGTGAGTGTTGCTTTGACCATTCAAAGAAAGTTTAATTAAGGGATCATCAGTCGTTCAATTCACATTAACTTAATGGTATATATGTACGCATTTTCCAAACTGTAATATCAGTGCTCATCAGTATGTGTAATGATTGTTAAATTATTGAACTTTATTGAAAAAATGTATTGTTCGAATAGATTCGACTATGTATTAAATATTTTGTTTACGTTTTTTTATTTACCTAATTATATTTTTTAATATTCGCTACGGAGCTTGTATATTTTAGACTTTTAAACTGAAATATCTAAATAAGGGGGTGACGAAAGTTGTCTCCGCCCCGGACAGCTAACACCCACGGTACGCCACTTGTGGTTTCTGTTGGTTAGTTACCGTGAAGTTTACCAAAAATATTGCAGTTTGATCGAATTGAGGTGGTACGAGAGTAGGATTTGAAGAGGTGAGAAGGAATTATTTAGCTGATAGGTCGATAATGGTGAATTTCAAAGAATAGTAGAATTGTCTCGACAGATAAAGTTTTAAAAATTTATTTTAGGTTTGGCAGCGGTTTTAATAGTTCTTCTATAGTATATCTTCAGACTGTCTTTAAGATTTTATTTATAGTTTCTTTGTTCAGAACTTTTTTAGAAAGTTTTTTTTTTTTAAACATTGGAAACAGAGACACGTTAACCAGAAACTAAAATTAAGATTAAACAATTTAATTTTAAGAATACTTTGAGAATAAGTTAATTTTGAGAATATTATTAAAATATATATTAAAAGGTCAGTTTCCGTTATATTTTTGGTTTTATCAAATTGTTAGGTCACAAAGTAACATTTACCGTTCTTGAGGTCAAGTAATTCGGCATCGATGGATAGAGGCTTGTGGCAAGTGAACACAATACGTGGACACAAAGGCGGTGGGTTGGTAACTGACGTAAGACATTCACGATTTAGGTTGTGTGTGAGACTTTAGTGTGTGAGGGACATTTCGAATCCCTTGTGTATTTTATCTATATCATTACCCTTTCATTATCTCATGGCCTGATGGTCAACTGTGTGCAATCTACATGTTTAACTGGATATCACTCCAAAAACAATGGTGCAAGCACCGAGGTGGGACTAAGACGTTCCATGGGCAAATATGAGACGTAGAAGACTAAGAAAGGCCTATGCAATGTTTGGGGTGCTCGAAAGTGCTCTTAACTCCCCACCTCCCCCTCAGAGGAGCGACAGGCAACGCGAGAGGTCCTGGTAGAAGTTTAGACGCTGAAGGAAATTAGAAAATAACTAGTACGAGAAAGTATGTACCATAATTTAGCACCTATAGTTTAATTTACTACATCCCCTCTGTTACTTACAAAAATAATTCTTTTATAGGTGAGACTTGAATTGACTTTCCACGAAGGTACACACGTCCTTTGACGCCCTTCCCAGACTTTGTGGATCTGTGTCGCCAAGGGATCCTGATTGTTGTTGAAAACGTGTACCTAACTGACGGGTTAGAGTACCTCCATTGTAGACGATTGCTCTGCAAAGTCATGTGCCACATGCTCGTAACGTTTTTGACATTGCAAAATTTGGCCGAAGTAGTAGAATTCTAGAAGTATATTTTTATGTAGATAATTGATGCAGTTTTATTTCTAAACAGACATTCCGAAATGTTTGCCAATATCAGGGAGTATAAAAGAAAGTGTGTGGGAATGGTTTTTATTTCGGTTTTGTAAAGCTTGTCCAAAAAATATTATAGATTCAAAGGAAATGCCTCTACGTCTGAGTACAGAGAAGAAACTCCTTCGAAAAATTCACTTAGTATTTGAAAGTATTTGTGATTATCACTTGTGAACATGATGTTGACGCCATTGATCGATAATGCCTGAATTTTAAGCCATGTGGAACGCTGCACCGGCCCCTTTCCTAGGTGGTTGCCCTGGCCGGGCCCATCGATTGCGTGGGAGCGCCTTCCTGCACCTCGCACCCTCTAATGCCTATTCCCTGTTTGTGGTTGACCGAGCGAGAGCGTGCGCACGGGAGACGAAGTTTCATCACAATGGAATATTAGCGTCAGGAATGCGATCGTATTTCCTCTTAGAATTAAATAGGCGGAGATCGTGCAGAAAGTGTACAAACAATCATTTAAATATTGTTTAGTAATTGCTTAGAATGGCTGTTGATCATTATTATATCTAATAAGAAATTAATAAACCTCTAAAGTCTGGTTTTTTGGTACGATTTTATATGCTGTCCGGTGATATATCATGATCATTATCTGACAGTTTTGGAATGGTTGAAAAATTTTAATAAAATATTAATCTCCCGGAAATATAATAAATAAGATTTTCTAAAGTAATTTTAGGAAGTTAAAATTCTGATTTTTGGAAATATACCGAATATGAGATACTAACATCAAATATTTTTTTCATCAAAACCAATTAAATAAATTAAAGAATTCAAAGAATTGTTTGGGAGATGGAATACTCAAACGCTTTATTTGAGTCCAGATTTGCACTTCAACAGTAAACGCAAGAGAACGTAACAAAAAAACCCACACAATTCGCTGTAACCTGTGGTATTCTTAGGATTCGGATAAGCAAACACCAGCACTTCACGAAATCGGAAAACCAGCAGGTATTTGTTAACGGTTTCTCGGAACCTTCAAAGGGAATACCGCTCCACGAAACTCTCGAGGTCGCGAAACAATGCAATTACGCCCTGCGCGGGTTTCGCCTCTGGCATCTTTTCCTCCCCTCCCCTCCCATTCCCTCGCCACTCCTCTCCTCTCCTCGCTACCCACTCACCGCCGCGACTCTCCTCGCGCCCGCCGGGACGCTGACAAACTGAATTTCGAGCCCTTTCCCCGGTTGTGGCTTCAAATTAGTTTTACAAGAAAGCGGCGTTAAAGACAACGGAAAAGCGCGCCTTAACTTCTAACTCCTCAGAAAGCATCAACTGTGGAGCGCGGGGGAAGAGTTGAGAAAGTGGCCGCAGGGGTTCATCAGTAGAAGACAGAAAGGGTGGAAGCTCCAGAGGGCGTGAAGGGATGTTTGGAGAAATGACAGCACCAGTGACAGATAAAGTAAGAATGAGAGATCCAGTAAGGCGTATTAAGGAACTTAAAAATCCAGGTTGTAGCTGATATGTGAAATGTAATTTCGTGTAGACAAGACCGCTAACAACATTGGAGATTCATCCAGATGGATGAGTAATTTCATCAGGGAAATTACATGACAAATTTTAATACCCATGTATTTACCCTCAATGAATGTACGTTGCTTCGTTACTAGTTTAAATTTGTTTTGAAAGCAGAAGTTTGTTCAGGAAATTTCAGGGAGAAGTATGACCTACACTCGCTTTCATGAATTCCAGAATCCATTCGCCCACGCTTTTACTACACGCAGTTGAATGATAAATAAAAGTACCGACAAAGCAAGATGATCAAAATGTAGGAATTAGAATTTTTGCTCCTGACTTATAGAAAACTTATTTACTTCGGTAAACGAACTACAAATTTTATTTCATAGTATGGCCAGCAAAATATCAGCCCTCACCCCTATTCTATTCCTAATACTCCCAACACTTGCAATGGAGTTCAATAAAACGTTCGCATATTGAAGGTACTTTTTAAGTCCACAAGCAAAACATGGAGCCGTCTCAGCATTCGCTCAATGGATCAGGGAAAATCAACAAAAATTCTGAAGGAGATGGGGGGTCATTGACTCAGAAGGTGAAGTGCACTACTTGTTATAGGAACATCTAGTCTGTTTAAAATTAAACAGTGCAAATGTTAACCAATTCATTCATTATGTCGTATTTTTCAGTCTCATTATTCATAAGACTACACACACGCACACATACCTAAAACTACTCGTGCTACAACAGTACATACTTTTTCACAATAGTAACGGATACGTAATACTACAATACTGTCATTTCTTTCCAAACTAACGCACCTCTGCCATCACTTGTAATCATCCCCATGTTGATACCATCATTAACAATCATTACTAATCGAGATGTGCACCTTTAATTACATCGGCAGCCAGAAACAGTTATAAAACAAAATTATTAAATCAGAATTATAACAGTTTTCACAGAACATTATACAGTCAGTAAGAATAATTTCCATGAATTAATTAAACTTCCCTCGATTACTTCAAAGAGAGCTGCCGACTACAGAAGAATTACGAATTTAGCAGAAGGATACACGAACTTGCAAATCGATAGAAATGGAGTTGCAGAGCTATCGTCTTTTATCTTTTAAATATTATATTTAGAACACTATAGTTATTTTAAAAACACGAATATATCAATATTATTTCAAGTATACAAAACTAAGATTTATACTGCGAGAAACAGTCACATATCAATGAAACTCATACAGTATACTCTATAGAGTGTGACCTTATATGCATTCAGCCGGAAATAAACATATCATAACACTTAATCTTCGTGACTAATGTTTTAGTTAAAAAAAATTGTAGAATAACTGTAACCAAAATGGGTAAAGAAATACAGTAGGATAAAGAATCTGTAAAAACTTAAAGGGTGAAAGTGTATATGTGCGGTTACTGTGATCAAGGATTTAATGATTCGTTACCAACTTGTAGCATCAGAAGTGGCTGAAATAATAATAATAATAATAATAATAATAATAATAATAATAATAATAATAATAATAATGTAAGAAATCCTGTCCAAATGTAAGAAATATTCTTCAACATCTAATGAATAAATGGCGTACGAATGTACGATTCCAAGGTAATATCTTGGGAAAAGCTGATGTCCGAAAAGGTATATTTCAGGGCGATTCCCTATCAGCACTATGGTTTTGCCTAGCTCTAAACTCACTATCAACTCTTTTGAATAACACTAAATGTGGCTATAGATTGAACATGAAAAACACAAAAAGACTAACACATTTACTGTACATGGATGACCTTAAGCTCTACGCCGAAACGCATGATAAACTAGAATCGCTTATAAGTGTAGCAAAAATGTTTAGCGATGACATCGGAATGAAGTTCGGTCTTGATAAATGTGGTATAATAAATATTCATAAAGGAAATGTACAAAACACAAACCAAATTTTCTGTGATATTAAACAGATACCACCTGAAGAAACAAATCGCTATTTGGGAAACCCTCAGAACCATCGACTGGACCATAAGCGTATCAAGGAGGAACTTCGAATAAAATATCAAAATCGGCTAACAAAGTTGTTAAACACTTATTTATCAGGGGGTAATCTGATTTCAGCTATCAACACCTGGGCTGTGCCGGTCCTAACCTACTCGTTTGGTATCGTTAAGTGGACTGAATCTGACCTGAAGGAGCTGGACAGATCAACGAGAAGACTGTTACATAAATTCCGTTGTCTTCATCCAAACTCCTCAGTAAAAAGATTATATCTATCTCGAACGATGGGAGGCAGAGGGTTGGTTAATATAAAAACACTTTGCCTGAGACAAGAGGAAAAAATGCGACAGGTCCTTTTAAACTCCACCAACATATTAATGAAATTAACAGTTAATGAGGACCGCGGCTTCACTCCGTTGAACCTCCATGAACGAAACTATGATTTAAACATCTCTACCCCCAGTCGAACTTTAATGAATGGAAACAACAAGAAATACACGGAAGATACCCAAAACTCTTGTTTCGAGATGATGTAGACAGACGTTCCTCAGTGGAGTGGCTTTTGGAGAAACAAATATATCCTGAGACCGAGGGTTTTATAACATCAATTCAAGATAGAGTTATCAAGACCAGAAACTATCAAAAGTATTGTTTTAAAGAAGATGTGGTGGATAAATGTAGGAAGTGTGGAGCTGTAGGAGAAACTATAGAACACATCACAGCTGCATGCTCTTCCCTCTCAGACAGTGCTTACTTAGGAAGGCATAATCAAGTTGCGAAAATCGTGCACAGGGCAATTGCAATAGAGCATAAATTATTGGATGAATCAATACCGCCATTCTATAAGTACACCCCTCCTCCAGTGCTGGAAACAAGTTCCACCCTTTTGTACTGGGACAGACCAGTTTTAACTGATCGTACTGTCGATTACAATAGACCATATATTCTCCTTATAGATAAAAAGAAGAAAGAAGGAGTAATAATAGATATCGCAGTACCATTATCCCACAATCATATCGCAGTACCATTATCCCATTATCCTGTCCATATCGTAAGAAAATTTTTATCTTAAGTCCAGATATAAGATGAAGTTCTTCTTCTGTGACCGAACCTGTCCCCAAAACAACTCCGGGGAAGGTGAGCATTTCTACCAGCAAAAATAGCTGAAAAAACGTAGGATGATGATGATGATGATAATAATAATAATAATAATAATAATAATAATAATAATAAATAATAATTCGTCTGCGCCGAGGAGGCTGCAGGTTCGAGTTCAGCTTAAGCATGGTGGTATTTGTGATTGTCCTTTCACCCCTCACGCACGCTGTACAATAAAATGTCTCCTACTATAAGGATACTTAAAATGGCTAAAATCAGGCAGAACCAACCTAAAAAATCCAATTATTTCAAAATCAATTCCCAAGGACCACATGGAGCACATCAAACAAGAAACTAGACATAAAATTCAACCTCTAATCCGTTACCCAATTCATCGCACATCGCACATCAACCTAATGTAAATACCAAACCTAACTGGATTTAACCTAAACCGAAACAGCAACACGTATAAAAAAAGTACCCGTTTCACATATTGCTAAAAGTATTCTCCGAAATGGGCCTTAATTACAAGTGGCTCCATATTCTCAGACGCATTGCCAGTTGTAAGTATAATGATTGGATTAATTAATGAGTAAAAAATTAACACAGAAATATGTGGATATAAATAACGGAGGTATTCACTTTTCAACAGTAAGAAAAACAAACTTGAACCACGAGTTGCTCGAAGAAAATCTCGCACTGTGCACTTCAGATATTGAGTCTCCGGGGAGTGCGTCTGCAATGCGGTGGGTAGGGCTCTGTGGGAGGACGCCACCATAGGGTAGGTCCTGGGCGTGCAACTGCGAGGAACAGTGTTGGACTGAAAGACGCCCTCCCCCTCCCCCTGCCGCCATTTTGGCGCGGAGCCCGAGGCACTAGGTGGGCGCGGGCGCCCGCTAAGGCGCAAGCAGGGGTGGCCACGGGTAGGGAGGGCGGAGTGGAGTTACGGGAGCCGTTGGGGTGGTTAGGGAGCGCGGGCTCGAAGCCAGCTTAAAAGGCGACCCTCCAGATGGCACTGGAGTGCCGCCCCTCAAAGAGTTTAGAGTTCGCTGAAAATTACATGGTGCATCAAATCACAGTTCTGTTTCTGAAATTTTATTGTTGGAATAGTATATTATGCAACTAATTGATAATCTTAAACTTTATTGCATGTGTACATGTTTCGAAAGCCAGCGGCGTTAGGAGCGAGTTTTCAATTTGTACGAATACAATAAAGCAACATTATATACAAGTTTCATACTTTATCTGTTTGAATAACAGCTAGTTTATTAGCAAAACAAAGTAAATTTATGGAAACAACTTTATTGTGACATCACGGATACTTGATCTCTAAGTGAAAAAACGGAGGTCGGTTGTTCGGTATACCGCTACCACCTCACGATTCTCTCTATTGACTGAATGCGTGATGACCCAATTATTCGTGTCAGTTACAGCAAATACATCATATGTGTCATAAGATGTGTCATTTTATGTACGATTTCTTACAGCGAAAATCATTTATAATTCTAGAATAAAAGAAAAAAATCCACAGCTTTAATGTTAGGAGAATATTATGATATAACATAATATAATTATATGATAAAACGGTTCATTTATTTTTTATGTACATTAAAACGTTTCTTTTAATGTTAATGCAAATATTTTTTTTTTCTAATTCCTGAAATCTCCTTAGTGCGCCTACGAGTTCATCACATATTCTATTTAATGTGTGAAATATACCTTTAAATGTTTTAAATTTACATTGATATTTACTAAGTAAATGCGTCCATATTCCTTAATAGTTGGAATTTTATATTAAAATAGCAATATTCCTTTTTTATGCCCGGCATCTCGAAGAAATAAGAGATGCCCTGGTCCCTGCTATATTGGAAGATGCGCGTGTGGTTGGGCTAGACGCACGAACGTGCGTTTTTGTTTGGGACAGGGGTCCTAATCTTAGATGCACTAGCTGTTGGGTTCCGAGAACCCAGAGTGTCTAAACGACTGCAGCAAATATAAGAGGATCTAAATTAGATGCCTTCATGATATGCGGCAACCAGTTGCAACAATCCCAAATAGCCCCACATTTCTCCTCCTGGCTCTTTCGGATCTCCCAGAAAACACTTCTCGGTCTCGTAGAGGATCGCGTTTAGAACGTACTACGCTAATAGAGGAAATTTTGAAATGGAAAGAAACTTAACTTTAATATGAAATTGAATTGTGATCTACTCTTCGTTGTAATAAATTATTAATATGAGAGTGATTTTAGGTTTGTCGAAATATGTCGAGATATTCCTAGTATGACGATAAATACTTTGCATAGGATTTCGTTATCTAAAGAAAAGCGATTATTACAATGCAAACTTCTACACATATGTCCATGAATCCGAACTTGTCCAAAGGAGGATACGCACATACGTAGTAAAATGATCAAATGACAATCACTACGTCTGACTCTTCTATCTTCCGAAAAAAACACGTATGGTACCGAATACGCTACCTTTTGAGACACCGGATACCTGTCGCAAAATAGCACAATTGTACAGAATTTCTAACGAGAAAATAACTGTTGCTGCGCCCAGTCCTAAAAGCGACACATTAATCACAACACGGAACTGAGACAGCGATAGGCTCTTGGTTGAATGGCTTTTGGTATTTGATAGTTGTGGATGATGTAAGTTCATAGACATCATATACTCCGCCAGCCACATGTCAGAAACCCTCCTGAGCACACCAGCTTCCATCAATCGCTGCAGCCGATTGCTGAAGAAATCATGCAACGGCCAGTCCTTACGAACTGCAAATGCTAAGTACGCAGGCGACACTAGGCACTGCTTCACCTTGTGCAGCATCGGAACACCACGTTCGAATGCCTCTGGGAAGCTTCGTAATATAGTCTGCACTTGTTCGTTCGATACTATCGCTACGTTGTTGTACCTCACAGCATCTCGAACAACCTTCTTCCGTTGTTTCTTCCCTTTCATTCGGTGCAGCTTCTTCGATATCGCGAACACGTGCGGGTCTGTCCACTCGTCCACCTGCTTGAGCGTCTCCCTGACCACCGGCGTCGAGTAGACGATCTCGAACGGCCGCGCCTCCTCGTCCGGCGCCACCAGCGAGCCCACGCCGGCGACGAAGTCGACAGCACGAAGCTGGCGAAGCTGAGCGACACCATGAGGCGACGCTGGCGCTGCGGGAACATGCCCCAGAGGAAGGTGCGCGCCGTCTCCAGCAGCGCGCGCGAGGCGGACGCGTGGTACAAGCCGCGCAGCGCCGCCGCGTACACGACGAAGCAGGCGAAGACGGCGGCCGAGGCGAGCGCGGGCGCCGAGGGCAGGGCCAGGCGCTCGCCCCACGCCACGCGGCGCGCCACCAGCACGCACAGGTTCTGCTGCGCGTGCGGGTACAGGAAGCGCACGCCCGACGGGAAGCCCGCCATCAGGTAGCGCGCCACGCCGTACACGTCGATGCGGCCTTCCGCCAGCTCCAGCAGCCCGCCCGTCAGCGAGCCGTTGGCCAGCACCTCGCCCACCGCCACCTGGGGACCCCAGGGCGAGTTAACGAAACGCAATTCGTCTTGTCACCACAAAAATCGACAACTAGCGTACCCGTGTGAGATCTGTGGCCTGCTAAACCCCACTCTCTTCCATTTACATTTTAAGCCTATTATACATCTTTTTCTTCAAGACGCTCTTATCCTCCGACACTTGTAATATACATCTCTTTGTAATTGTACTAACTCAACGTATTTTAACGTAACAGTACAATACACGCTTGTCAATACAAACTATTCTTATTTAACTTTATTACATAGGGATGCATTGTGCAATTCAATCGCTGAGAATATCAAGTAATTAGTTTAATTTCACACACAGTTGCATATTCTGCACGTCTATGAACAGGTGGGGTACAATCAAAAATCGCAGAACCACTAAAAATGCCATAGAACATCCAAGAAAATATCTTACTATAAATTATAGTGTAAAGAACGTTTCTTTGAGGCCTTTGGCCTCTCAAACACTTCTCTTTGGAGTTATATAACTATATAGATTTCAACAACTCTGCCCGAATCTTGTGGGTTGCTTTTGATTTGAATATTTAGATGTTCAACACGTTTCCAACAAATCCTTCATTATTTAAGTTAAAATGCAATTCGTCAAATCTCTGTGAAACTCATCTATACTACTGAAATAATAATAATAATAATAATAATAATAATATATATTATATATATTATATATATTATATATATTATATATATTATATATATATATATATTATATATATATATTATATATATTATATATATATTATATATATTATATATATAATATATATATATATATCGACAATTTCGTGCACCTCGAGGGGCAACACTTGTTAGCTCACTGGCCTCTCAACTCCCATTGTGCGAATTTGATCTCGGCTGAGGTGCGTGGAATTTAGATGGGTTCAAAATCCTCAGTAGCCATGTCATGTTGTTAGCATATAGAAGAACCCTGGCAGGTGCTCAGTAAAATGAAATTCCTCCGACAATTTCCCGTCCTAACGAGATCTCACATTCTCCCATCCATATAGCTCGGATATAGCTAATTGAGACCGATTTCTGACGGAGAATCTGAGAGTCAAAACTCAGGCGTTTCAGGGGCAAACCCTTCCTCTTGATCCACGCCGGGGGTAGGCTTTAAAGGAAGCCAAGATCGAATACACGGATGCGGAACTATGGCCAATGGCAAAGTCTTCGCACAATTACCTGTACGATAAATACATATATAATTGATCATTATGAATCGAGATCCCATTGGAAAAGAGATAAGGAGTTTGAGTTTCAAAATTAGAGATCATGAGTTAGATAAGATAAAGATAAATTTATTTAAACTGCAATTGAGTGTAACCCGGTGGCAGTTAACGTAACCCGGTGGCAGTTCAAACCCTGTCGGAGGCGGCTGGGCATCTCTTAAACTTTCGTCGACACAAACACTAAAAATAATTTGTCGACAATATTGTTTGAAATTCTTGGGCAGTTCCATCGTTATTCATGTGTCGTTTTTGCTTGACCAGGAAAAGGTACACGTAAGATTCGTCGTATGATCATGATAGAATATGAGCGGTAAGAGTAATAGATTATGACCGTTCTTATGTCGGTTCTTGGCGGCGAATGTGAGAGTCAAAATTAAGCTTGCGATCCATAGTGGTGCCAATTACTTAATTTCTCAACAATAGAGCACATTTCTAGATCCCAGCCATTAAACAAAACGATAAAGTACGTATGGATTTTTCAACTAGTTTCCTTCCAAAGTGAAATTATTACCTCTGAGAGACATCCTATGTCTGCAATAACGAAGTCAGTGTTGAAGACGAATTACAAAAAGCTGTATACAAACTACATCTACTGGGAGGGCTCGAATATAATCTCCGGATATCAAAAAAGAAAACAAAGGTTATGACCCCTTATGGTAAACACCCCGTTCGCTCAAAAATAGTAATTGACGATACAGTAATCGAACAGATTTCTAATTTCAATTATCTTGGTTGCGAGATCAGTTATGACAGAGATAAAGACATAGAGAATAAGACCAATAAATTTCAATCACTATGTGGCATAATAAACCGAACACTTCAGAACAAAACAAGGGAAGACACCAAAATAAAATTTAATGATACAATGGCTGCTCCAGTTCTCATGTATGGAAGTGAATTGTGGATAGCAAAAGAGAGAGATAAGAGTAAAATCGAAGCAGCGGAAATGAGATTTCTCAGAAAATTTAAAGGCTGCATAAAACAAGATCACATAAGGAACGAAGAGATCCGTAAAGAACGTATATTATATATATATATATATATATATATATATATATATATATATATATATATATAATATAAATGAAAAGATAGAGGAATACAGAGAATCATGGAGACATCACATTGGAAGTATGGGTGAAGAAAGAATTTCACGCTTAGTGATGCAATACCGACCGAAGGGTAGGAGAGATTTCGGGAGGCCCAGGAAGAGATGGAGAAGAAGAAGAAGAAGAAGAAGAAGAAGAAGAAGAAGAAGAAGAAGAAGTGTTGCAGAACCGTCCGATGCTAGACTTTTTGTAACAGTGATATTGACAAACTGAAAGAAAATTTGAAACTTCATACTCAGGAACTCCATGTTACTTGTCGGAAAATAAATTGCGTATCATGGGCACAATTCCAATCTGCTTTCTGCATCGTAGTTATACTTGATAGTGTGATTAGATTTTAAAAATGGACTCCTGGAAACAATAGGTAATTAATAAATGTATGAAACAGAGCATGATGAGACTATGTATTTCGCCCCAATCCCATGTTCCTTATTGCCTTTAACATGCGAATAGAAGCGTTCGGTTTGTATTTTAGGTAAACATAAGACCTGGCATCTTATGCGCAAATTCGTTATTATTACTCCATCGGTAAACACAAGTATTCCTAAATATTTATTCGCTCGGTGTTAATTTTAACAATGAATTAATCAGTATATGAATACATTATAATATTATTTAATTGATATATTACTCATATCTTTTTCAATTTTCTTAGAATTGAAGATATTACCGTGTATTAAACAGTAGTGTCATTAGTATTTACGCGATCTTAGATATTATCTCAGAACTCAACATGATCCTCAATTAAAATCAAAACAAATATAAAATGGTTTTAAAATATTTTACGGGTATTGTTGAAATCATATTTCGGTCACACGACTAAAACAAAACAATAGAGGATATAGGAATAGGAATAGAGAATAAACTAGCGCCACATGATGTAAATTGTTACATTCCTTCATCACGGAATTCCAAGAGATTTCTATCGAAAGCTTCGAAATATTATTAACAACTTGTTCGCACGTTGAGCTTCAAACCTCTACTCGAGTGTCAAATGTAATTAAGTATGTGCAAGATTATATAGCGCGCCAGGAAAGACTCTCAGCAGTAGCTCCTTGCTGTTGAGAGGGCTTGCAACAGACATCATGCTGATAACACGAGCTGCAGCTTGACAAAGTATATTGCGTACTCACCATACCTTAATAGAAGCTAGAAGTGTTGTCTTCTCTTGTTTCCCCGTGATCTGCTTACTATGAACATAGGCTCGCTTGTGGCACATTGCGAAGTCGCAAGCCTTTCACCACTGAGATACGGGTTCGATTCCTGTCGAATCTCATGTGAAATTTGTTCCAACAAAACGAGTTTGGCTGATTTACAAGGGCTAGTCCAACCCCTGTGAAGTGTCCTAAACCCTACCCTTATCCTAGTTCCTTCCAAATTCTGGCCGCTGGGTAGCGACGCAGGAGCGCGTAGCAGGAGGCGCGTACGCGGAGATACTAGCTGGCGGTCCTCTTGACAACTGCGACGTGACGTGACATGAAATGACTTATAGGTAATGGAGGATTACTCTCCAGCGCAAAACGCTCAACGCCCCTGAGGGGCTTGGAGACACATTGCGTCAATTTGTAGACGCAAGAGATAAAAATTTTTTAAAAAAGCAGTTTTTAATAGGAGGCCCTGATTCGGTTCAGTGTGGGGAGACTTTCCTGGCGCTCTGTAGAGCATTTAAACAGTACACATTATATAATTGGGTCTCTGTAACCTAGCTAATCAGCTGTTTCGGTTTCGTCCAATCGGGAGCTTAAATGTCATCACAGTGACGTCACCGCGATGGCGTTTTAGCTCTCGATTGGAAGACACTTTAACAGCTGATGAAGTGTCATCGGCCAGGTTCGAAAAACCCAAGTATAGCATTCTTTTTACCTGAACACAACCGGCTATGTTCCCGGTGCTTGAGGCCAGGATGTACATCATCTCGGCAGCTTGTCCTTTCCGCTTCCAGTTACTGTTGCAATCGGTCGTGGACGTGCTGGGGCCATCCGTCATGCCGAATTTCACTGGTTCTATACGAACTGTTCCTTCCAAATGAAGTTGCGTGTTAGTTACAGCTTTGATCAACCCTCGAGAGGACGATGAGCACTCATAACATCTTATTGCACACAGCATAACGATCCCAAAAGATCCAAGTCTAATCAGACCCTTTCTGTAATACTTTTCTGTGAACATTCCCTGGTTGTTCGCCTCTCTCCGGAAACGTGTAAGCATGGAGCAGGGTTTGGAACTCTAATGAAACAGTTCGATACGATGTTCGATATCGCGTATTTATGGAGGTAGAGGACTGTTTTTTGACGAGAGAAGTACGTTGGTGCTGAGTGTAAAAGGATTGTCACGGAAAGCTTTCTCGAAGTCACGGAGCAGTTACACTAACGCGTTTTGCGGGTTTGCTTAAAGCCGCATGCATTCATGCCAACATCACGAAACAGATGGACAGCCCAATTAGCAATCTGTCACGAAACAGATACGATCTGAATCTTTATACTGAGCGTTTTAAATGTAATAGTGTAGTTTCTCACCTGACACAGTATTGTAAGATAAGCTAATAATGTGAAGAGAGTAACTAGAGTAATAATGCCGAATGGAACATAATAAAACTATATCTTTTGTTTCTTCTTGGTAACAAAAAATACCTTAAATATCCATAAAGAAGCGAATTTAAGAATGAAATGAACGAAGAAAAACAAGTACTTTTTTCCCTAACAGCCATATTCGCTCACAAAACCAATTTGAAATTGTTTTTTGCCTCCCTTTAGGCACTTCAGATCGAAATCTTACAGATGGATTGGTTAACATTTTATCAATTTTCATCAGAATGCCAACAATATTAGAGTGCGTGTTTATGTGGCGTTATATTATGTCATGTCAAGCATATTCAGTGAGTGTGCCTGCGTTCGTGATTTTCACAAAATATGTAAATATTTTATTAATAAATAATATACCTTTGGAAAATACACATTTCTAATTACATGCGTGCACTGCAATTCTGTGGTTCAGTGAAATAATTTATTTTTAAAACTCGTCTGTGACTCACAAAGACATAAAAAACAGGAAGCCGGATTTTTTCAAAATTAAAAAATGTGTTTTTTCTCATTACAAAAATTCGATATCAGTTTCTGTGAGTGCAGTGACTTCAGTGCGTAGAATGTCAAACTTTCTAAAAACAATATATCAGCGTTATCTATCAGCAGCTAAAATATGTACGCGACCTCTGCTTACGCGCCACTTAACTATGATAAACTAGCAAAAAACAATGTCGCGGTCGAAACAAACCATTAGAATATCCTGTAACTCGAGCAATAAGGAAGTAGTCAGAAAGAACAAAGCCCATTCCCATTCCTATCCTTCTTTTTTACGAAGACGTCATCAGGTTTGTAGTGTTTTGTTCTAAAAAGATTAAGGTTGGAAAAGACATGGCGTTCTTGCAAGTACCTACTTGCTTGATTAGATAGTGTTGCGTTATGTGAAATAAGTGATATGTAAGTACTACAGTTGCAAAATTTAAAAGTTGATTGTAAAAAATTCTGGAAGTTAATGATTTGGAGGGAAATATGTAGAATTCATATAGAAATACATACAGAAATATGTAGTAATTCTACAAAGTGAGAATGATTATTCTAGAAAAATACAGGAAAAGAGTGATGAATCATCTTAAACGGCACGGTTCATATATATTTTTACCACGTTACGAGTCACTTACGTTTTCTCCTAAAGATATTGCGAAATCAGAAAGGCATGCTTCAAGTAATAGGACATTGTTTTACTTACTAATACAGTTCATCGGGGATCGTGAAATCTAACAGGCATTTGTCTGAGGTCTGTTGTACTAGTGTAAAATATAGGAAGAAACATTGCTGTCATATTGTCGTTGTTTTGCCAAAAATGTTAAAAAAGAAGAAGATGGAATGATCGCGCCCGGTCACTGGCCCATCTGTTAGGGTACTCATCAGAGCAGCCGTCCGCAAAGAATTCTCTTCCAGAGAGCTACTAGATTCGACGTTTCTAGTGTCGAAAATTCTGGCACCGTCTGGTCTCGAGCTCTAGGACCTCTCGGTCAAAGTCACTGTAGAGACAGCGGTAATGCTAGCTGTGAGCTAAATTCAACCGGTCCATTTGTTTGGATACTTATCCGGTTTTCTTCTTGTATTCATCGGAGAAACCTCAGAAAACTACCTATCAGAGCAGGTAGCGTCTCTATTCGACCTAGCAACCTAGCTGGTTCCGAAAACCCGCCACCGTCGAGACTCGATGGCTACGATATCCCAGTCAGGGTCACTGCAGTGGCAACAATTGTTGCCCTGGGCCAATTCAGTCGGTGCCAACTGAAGAATAAACATCGAAAGTACAGTGATTCGAAAGACTGAAAGCACAGTACTAGTTGGATCACCCAATAAATAGTTTCAACTTCTTTAAAATTATTCTAATGTCCATGTTTTATGGATGGATTTAATGGATTGATAATGATTTTTATGATATACACATGTTGATGGAGCAATCTAGGAAGGAAAGGGCAGGAAAACGGGAGAACCCAGCAAAACCCAGCCGTGAAACTGCTTTGTCCGCTACAAATTCCACCCACCGATCGAGTGGAATTTGAACCCCGATACCCAGAGGTGGAAGGACAGTGCCAGGCCACAACACTACAGGCGATCCAAATCGTTGTAATTAGCAGAAGCATCATTCCGTGCAAAGTAGTATGCACTTACGAATCGCTCCCGCCGTATCAGCGCCTGCCCGTCCGCCTGCCCCCCTAACCGCCGTGTCGGGCAGAGCCGCCACGCGCGCAATCTGTGCTCGCTTGTTGCACGACGGAATTATTTATTTCTCTCTCTCCCCGCGGGAGGTCGCAGCGGTGTGTGTCATATACAAGAGCTCCGGTGTTCCCCAGGGCGCGACAAGAGATACTGCTGAGCTTTGCCTGCGGGACCGAGAGGTGGGTCACGGAACTCGTGTTCATATTACGCGTTTATACACTGTGATATTAAATATGCAAGATACATGCATACAGTATGGAAATAATTGTGTGTAATATAATTTATTACAACAAATACAATGCGTTCATATAGTGGGGAGCATTGTAATTGGGGCAAATATTGCCTGACGACTGGTTTTGGTACGGTCTGGAAGCTAAGAATAATTGTTACAGTTTTTAATTATTTAAAAGTTTAAATTCCGCCGCTGGATAATACGTTCATTCTGAATAGAGGTTTGAATTTACTGCATACAGATAAACATTTGGAAACAGATTAAATGATGGGTAATGCAAATGTTAACCGGTAAAGTATTATTATACGCATTATTCTGCCTGAGAACAAAACTAACGCCTAAACCGCATACAGAATTATTACCTAGGTAGATATTCCCCGCAATTAGCCAGGCTAAATTGCGGTTTTGATATTTTGATGAGGATATTTTTAATTTTTGGTACAGATTGTATGAAGCCCCTTGAACATTTTCTCAAAAATGGCTCCAAATTGCGTAAAAAGATTTTTGTTCGAATATAATTATTTATGCCTATAAAATTACGCAGGTCATACTTTCTTGAAATGTTATGACCACACCTCTGCTTGCAGCAGGCAGTTTAATTTGAATGTGTTTTGTAGGAAATGCATTGCTTTTGGTTTTCTATGAAACAGTATATGTTCTAAGTAGGTCAAATTATTATTACATTACATTATCATTACAAATCTTAGATCCAAGCACGTTTTAAAACCTGTCAGATTGCCACTAAAAGTGGTTGTATTTTGATAATTTCATACGCTAATTCACGATGGGACACCCTTATTCATATTAAGAAATTACTTAATGAAATGCTACCAACACACCGTGGTGTATTTCGCAAAATCGGCGCGCCAATTAGCTTCCTTCGAAGTTGAAGATACACGAACACAGTGCTCTCACCCATCCATTGAGAAATCGCCCACACGCATGTCTGCAATTTCTCATTAATTGTTTACGTTGTACTGAGAATATTCCATTCCATTTTTTCCTTTGTCCTATAAATAATACTACAATTCATTTTCAACCTATATAATATTATTACATTCAAATAATTATTAAGAGCGGCAGGCAAAATATCAACCAATGAAATGACTCAATTTCCTTGTCCGTGTTAATTAAATGAGAACTTATTTTTTAAATTTATCTAGAAAATGTTCATTACTGAAAAGTGTACTTGTTGCATTTTTAGCCTTTTCAAGAACTCCTTTAGCATTTGGATTAGTTAACATGAAACAGAAGTATTTTTTCATTTAACAAATTTCAAATATTTCTTTAGTATATTTGAACGAACGTTTGTTCTTCACTTGGTGAAACATTTTTGAAAAGAAGGCTGATTGATTGATTGATTTTTCGTGTTTCCAGGCGCGTCAACGGCTTTGGTCCTTAGTCCCGTTAGTGTAGTGCATGTTCTTTTCCTCGGGAGATGGTGGTGATATTCCCCCGCTGGATGGCGAGATCCGGCGCCTACCTGCCGTCGGCTAGTGGGAATTCCCCCTAACCAGGACTCTCCCATCAGCGGGGCACCGCCACAGATGGGACAAGCTCTAAGCTCCGGACCGGTCTCCCGAAATATGTGGTAGTGTAGTGCATGTTAGTGTAAGTGTGTGTGTAAGGGAGAGAATAGAACAAGAAAGAGGAAGCGCGCGGTCCGTGGCCCGTTTGTTAGGGTACTGCTCCGGCATTCGCCTGGTGTTGATTGGAGAAACGACGGAAAACTACCGATCAGAGCAGCCGGCCACTTAGAATTTTCCTCCAGACAGCGACTGAATTCGACCTAGCTGAAAAGCTAGTGTCGGAAATCCTACCGCCGTCAGAAAAGAAGGCTGAAGTGTTAATACGATACAAGTTGCAACATTATAATAATGTACAATTAATTTACATTGAATATTACAATTAATATAATAGTCCATTACAAATAATGAAAGCTCATAAAATATGAGCTTTTATAGCACTCCTACTTGGCATAAGAAGTGCATGTCAAACAGTTGTAGTTTTTTAATTTTTTTTATTGTGCTACAGTTTGTTCAACAAGTTTGTTTAAATGTCAATATTATCTGTTTATGACAATCGCATTTTTCTCTACCTGTTCAATGAAATCTAAACAGAGCCAACGCTTCTAAACACTGTGTCTTGAATGACAAGGTACACAAGTCAGCGCAGTGCAGAAGCTGAATAGTTCGTTGTCTGAATTCAGTATTCCACCAGCGTGATCTCCACGAAGCAGAACACGTACTTCATCGTAGTTTATTCTGCGTCCAAAACAAAAACGGAGGATGTGGGTAATACTGGGCACTTGGGCGGGGCACGGAATTCCGCCATCTTAGCTTTTAGGGCGCGCCGGGCCTCGGGCTCGGGTATAAATCCGGCGGCGCCGAGAGCGTAAACCGCGTCCCGCGTCGCCTCCCCGCCACCAAAACCCCGTCACGAAGCGCGCCGTGCCGCGAGATGGTGCGGGCGGGGAGTTTATCTCGTTCCGACAGGGGAGAAAAATTCCGCGCTGCCCCGGGCGCCGCCCTGCCGCCTGGGGCGCGGCCCTTTATTGCTCGCAGCCCCTCACGCCCGCCTCCATCCCCACGCCCCGCCACGCCCCCCCCCCCCCCCCCGCCACCCCCCGCCCCCCACCCCCCCCCACCACCCCCCACCCACCCACCCACCCTGCCCCGCCCCACCCCGCACCGCCCGCCTTGCCCCAGCCCACCCTGCCACATTCCGCCCCGCCTCAACCCGCCCCCCCCCGCCTCGCACCACCTCTGCCGCCGCGCTCCCGCGGCGCTCCGCTGCGGCGGCGGTGGCTCCGTGAAGGATGCTCCCACAAACCGCACTCGGCTGCAGAGCACTTTCCCTCCGCTTCGCCCTGCACCTTGCCGCAGGCGAACTGAACCCGACTACTTCGTGAAATTTATACTTCATACCTTATTTTATACCTTACACTTATTTATACTTTCTATACTTGTTCAATATTATTTTACAATTATTAATGTTCTGGTTCTTGTCTTTTGATTAAAATTGAACTAATGTGTCTTCCGGAATTTTTGCTTTCGATAAGTAACATTTTCACTTCATTCGTAATATACTGTCCACTCCATATCTTTAAAAATACCCTTTTCAAATTTAAACCAGTGATTTCAATAATTTGTCATTTCTTTGTTTAGTATGTATCTGCGTGGAGGTCGGTAATGTAATTTATGATGGTCGTTGCAAGCCTTGGCCTTTAAACACTGGATATGTTAACCAATTTTACACAAAAGTAGAGCAATTTACGAATTTCTCTTGACTGCTGTAAGGTATATTTTAGTTGTTTTTGAACATTTCTTAACGTCACAAATATCTTTTAGAAGTGGTGTAATGAAATTACAGGGTTTAAATCAGGTTTTTTTAAATATTTTTTTTTAATTCGTTGGGCCCTTAATTCAACTTATCGACGCAACACGTCTCTTCGCCCCTGTTCGAGCGTTGAGCGCGGATTAATCCTTCATTGTCTATCCCTCTATTCCAGAGGACGCTGTATTTTTATGTCTCGTCTCGTCTATTCAAGAGGACGTCTCGGTAACATCTCCGCGTTCGCGTCTCTTACTTCACGGGCCCCTGCGTCACTACGCAGAGGCCAGAATTGGGAAGGATTTAGGAAAGGGGTAGGGTTTAGGACTTTTCACAAGGGGTTGGACTAACCCTTGTGAAGCGGCCAAACTCGTTTTGTTGGAACAAATTTCACATGAGATTCGACGGAAATCGAACCCGGACCTCAGTGGTGAAAGACTAGCAACTTCGCTCTGTGCCACGAGCGAGCCAAGTTTCTTGGAATCAAAAGTAAAAAGGAAATTTATAAAAAATACCTAAAGCACATGTTAAGTGGTTGAAGAAAGCGATGTCATTCTTGGTTTCTTTTTCAGTGTGCGGTTCCTTACACGAGAATTTGAGTTTTTGTTTATTAAATTTACGATTTTTTTACAAATTGTTTTGTGCAATTTTATTTTATGAATAAATCATTACTCTTAAAATATACCCCTTTGCGATTTTTTGGTTTACGTGGGTAGTTAGACGATGTTTATTAATTGAATAATCATCTATAAATTCATTTAATTATTTATTTTAACTTTTGATTGGTGAAAGTGTGTGTCCCTTGTGGGACGACGAGTGCAGCGCCTTCGGCTGCCCAGAGTCTGTGCCCCATCGCCGCGTCCGCCGCCCTACGCCAGCCCCCACGCCGGGGTCTTTGTCTCATTCCGATGCGCAGCGGAAGCGAATTAACCCAATTCCTCGCCCCGCCGCCGCCGGCGCTGACGTCGCTTTGTCCGCCTCCGCCCAGCCACATGCACGCGTGGGAGTTACCCACCCTCAGCCTCCGGACGCTCGCGCCCTCCTCGCCTCCGCCCGCAGCTCCTCGGGCCCCATCGATCACACGGCCAACCCTTCCCTCCCCCCTCGCCGTCGCCCTCGCCCTCACCCCGGCCCGACGTCGCAACACGATGATTGATTGTCAGTGATTTCGGGCGCGTCATCTCCTAAGGGCATTAGTCCCATAAGTGTCATGCATGACTTTTTCCTCGGGAGATGGCGGTGATGTTCGAGATCCGGCGCCGACCTACCGTCGGCTAACGGGGTTTCCCAAACAAGGTAGCTCCCATCAGCGAAGCACCGCCCCAGCCGGGACATGCTCTAAACTCCCGAACGGTCTCCCGGCTTGTGTTCTAGAGTAGTGCATGTCAGTGTAAGTGTGTGTAAGTAAGGGGTGACGATAGGGCAAGGAAGGAGTCCGTTAGTTAGAGTACTGCTCCGCAATGCGCCTGATATTGATCGGAGAAACCACGGAAAACCACCCATCTGAGCAGACGACTGCTGGCATTCTTCTCCTGAGAGCGACTGAATTCGACCACGCTGACAAGCTAGTGTCTAAACTTCTGACTGTCGGGACTCGAAGCCAGGACCTCTTGCCCAGAGGCACTGCAGTGATATCTATGTATGCACTGATCCACCTCTTCTGTTCAACTGGGTGATTCAATTATTGATACGGCAAATCACACAAACACAGTGGCACAAACTACCGGCTGAGTTACTCATGGGTAAAAATATGTAATGAAATCTGTTCGTGAAATTTCCTTAAATATTGATTTTAATTTCGCATTATTCTTCAAATCTGTCGCCAAAATATTTAAATGAACGCTGCAAGGTGCTATAAGAAGTGAAGGAAAATTATCTATATATAAGTGCTGCTTTAGTGAATTTTTATTTACCGTGTTTTTAAATGAAGAGAAGTGTGTTTTTTTTAACGAACTAGAATGACCTGTTATTCTTTATTTATACAACACATTGCTCACTAATTAACTGTCTGAAATGTTTTTGTGACGTGCGTAATTTGGGGGCTTGTTCTTTTTTTCTGGCACCACCATTTCATTGTGACGAGGTTCATTGTGGCAGGCCTGAAAATGTGAGAAGCGTGCTCCAATGTGAGATGAAAACACTTTTTCATTTGCAACCGTGTTCCACGTGTGGATGCCCTGTTCAAATATCAATCCCAATTTAGGAAGAAGAGCTTCGTATGAAAATTCAGCCAAATATAATGTGTAAGGAATGCCAGTGAATAAGCCTTTGAATATTAAGCATTAAGGATTGAATCGGTTTTAAAGTATGTATCTCATCAGCACTTTCCTTTTTCCCACTCTACATCGCAACGTTGTAATTACACGTCAAATCACGATTTCACGCCTACTTTGCCTTCTTTAGTCTCGAGTGTACTTTTCCTTTCACAGTATTTGCCTTCCCGTTGCTTTTGCTATTTAGCTCCCACCATTTAATCACCCAAACGCTCCAGTTAGACGGCAGTCCGCTGCATCACGCCCCTGCGAGCCTTGAATCTTAGTAATTAAATCACCTGGCGTTACTCCGTATAACTCCGTGTAGACGACACTCAAGGCGCCCATCGTTACGCCCCTCCTTCCCCAGACTCATCCGACCCTGCCAGCGAAGGTCTGCTCCAGCGCTCCCCGCCCCTTCTGTTCCAGACCCATCCCTTTCATCCGCCCCGTCTCCTCCCCGCTCCCCTCCTCCTGTCCACACTCCTCCCAGCCCCCTCCCCCGCTCGTCTTCTCCAGGACGACTCCTTGTCTGTACCTCATCTCTCGGCACGATCCCTGCTCCTCGACCTGTGTCTTTGGACCGCTTTGGCCCTTCCGTCCCGTTCATTCGTAGGCCTGTTCCACCCCTCCTCGCCCTGTATTTCCAGATTCTTCCCCTCTGTCGGTGTTCTTTCTTTTTCTCTCTCTCTCACTTTTTCTTTTTCTCTCTTTCTCTTTTTTCTCTTTATCTTTGCTTTCTCTCTTTCTCTTTGCATTCTCTCTCTCAATCTGTTTCTCTCGCTCCCTCTCCCTATCTATTTTGTATATATCTCTTTTTTTAACGAGGGGAACTGTAAAATTTTCAACAAAACGCTGAGGAACCCGCACTCCTCAGCAGTGTGTGATATTTACTCGCTAAAACCACATACCCTTTATGTTCCTGACGTTATGCAGCCTGTAAAAGCAATTATACATTATTTAGGGGTGGTACCAGCTATAGTACGTACTTTGAGGTATTATTCAAGTTCGACTTTTTGATGTCGTTACCTCTACCTCGTTCGTCTTCTACCTCCTTCTTAAGAGTGGTGGTGATACAACTCTCTATTGCTGTCCACTTCTTGTTACAGATCATGAGTGTCACCATGTTTTCTGGTGTGACATTGCACCCGACCTCTCATATCATGCAATACCTTAACGGATTCCATCTCGGGCAGAGGAATAGCCTACGTTCGGCGTCGTCTAGTTCATGGCTCTAGTAGAAGTATACCACGTCTTCCGTCTTTCTGAATCTCTTCAGGTATACTTTAAAATATCCATGCCCTGTGAATGCCTGGGTTAAATGGTTTGTCTATCTATCTATCTATCTATCCTATTTTTTTCTATCTATCTATCTATCTATCTATCTTCTATCTTTCTATCTATGCATCTTCTATCTATTTCTATCTCTCTATTTTCTATCTATCTATCTTCTATCTGTTATCTGTTTTTCTATCTTTCTATCTATCTATCTTTTCTCTCTGTCTGTGTCTGTCTGTCTACCTATCTGTTTTTATTATCTATATATATCTATTATTTGTATTACCAGCCATCAACTCTCTCTGCCCTCTCCGCATGGCCGCTCTATTTCCCCATCGACCAACTTCCCGCTGTCCCAGCCCATGTACAGGCTCTCTCGCTTCCACCCGACCTGTGTCTCCGTGGCTCGTCCCACGGGCCCCGGACGCTCCGTTTAGTTCACCGCCCTCCTCTCGCATTTCGCCCGCGCGCGGGGGAGGGCCCTGCCCCTGGGACGGGGCACGCCGGTATGTGGCGAGAGGGAGGGTGTGAAACCTATTGCCCGCGCAGGGAGTCGACCGCCGCGCCGCCGGGGTCTCCTGTGCGGCCGAGGCATCCCGGAACTATTCGCAGCTGCGCGCCCCGCGGGGCCGCACAGGACACGTGGAATGCAGGGCTCTTGCGCTGGGCCATGGTCCAACTCTTGGAAGTCGCCTTCGATGAAAATGCAATCATCGTAAACCAAACACTAATCATGCATTGTCAAAACAATACCGTCTATCTTTGTGCAGCGAACGGATGTGTATGTGACTCAGAACACCGACAAAATTATCGGACTTCGGTTTTTAAATTGATTTCTTTTTATCTGAAATGAACAAAGGAACGTGGTATTAATGGTTAACAAGATTAAAATTTTGTAAATGATCTTGGCTGTCCAGGTGACGCCGCATCGAAGGCTGTGTTGCCGACGTTTCGACCATCTTATCGTGGTCTTCCTCAGGGCTGTTGTGCACAACATGTTATTGAAGATATTACTGTAGTGATTCCGAACTCCAAGTCATTATTTACAGCTTCTTATCACACATTTAAATCATTGTTGTACTCGTGACCATATGGCAACGCTCTTCCTTGATGGGTTTACTACATAATTTACTTAATTCCAATGACAAATACATTTTGTTATCCCTAATTGGTTTAAAAAATTTCAATGCAAGAACTCGCCTTCACCCATGTATGTTCACACCATACGAAAAGATCTCATTAATTCCATAGTTAATCTAGAGGTGGAGCACGAGTTTCATAGATTAGTGATTGTTGGAAACAGAGAAAATGTTCTCGAAGGCAAGCTGAGAGTGTCGTAAATCTTTAAGAATGAAGGAGAGAAGGTACCATGTATACTGCCCGGTACCCGTGCTAAATTTTCTAATATTGTTGTACATGAATGAAGTAAATGTTGATATTTCGCACACTTAAAAGTACGGCCTTTGTTATTATTTTGACATTTTTTGAGTTGATTAAATAATAATTCGATTTTTTAATTATAACTTTTGCCCTATATTTTGCAACATTTTTGGACAAACACTATTCTTTTTATTTTATAAGGATGTTTATATAAAAATGTCAATTTATTGCCAATATTATAAACACTGTACGCTGTCAATTTTAATATATTGTAAATAATAGTTTCGGAGAAAAGATGCATAATTATAAAATAAGTAAATTTTTAGCAAACGTCTTTTGAAAAGTCAGTACTTGCCACTGCTCTACTACAATATTCCTTTTCTGTATTCTGGATGCTACAAACGTATGAACAAGAGCATGCTTCAGTAACTCGTTAAAAACCCACAATGACAATATGCGTCCGAAATCACACACACACACACATTATATATAATTATATATATATATATATATATATATATATATATATATATATATATAATTGAATGCAGTATCAAAAGAAGGGGCGTGGTCATGTGCACCAGAACATTTAAAGAAGAATTAAAGAATAAAAAACATTCCAAAAGAAAAATGTTTGTACATTTCTAAAGAGCATGGTTTGAAGTATTTGTTTAGCCGAAAATCAGAAATCGATTGTTAGTCCCATTTCATGGTACCCTCTCCTCTGAAGTTACAGCGTCAGTGTTCTATGAACAGCAGAAGACGTACATTGTGTCTGTATCTGTTTCTTCCGCCTTCTCTCCTGCAACTAGGTGCATAAATTGGTTTAATTGGTAATGAGTTCTAATGTGTGTTGCGGGTAACGATGGTACGGCGCGAGGCTGACAGAGGTCGCTGATCCACTCACTGCAATAGTGCTGCAGTCTGGCGACTGAAAGCTGCAGTTCCATTTAGGTCACGGCTGAGGAGGCCCAGGGCGTCAACTAATGACTGCAGTGCCTCTGATCGAGAGGACAGTTCGCGTCCCGACGGTGGCAGGATTTTCGACAATAGCTAGGCAGCTAGGTCGCTAGGGCAAATTCAATCGTTGTTTGGAGGAAAATTTTAGTGACCGGCTGCTGTGATCGGTAGTTTTCCATGTTTTCTCCAATCAATAACCGTGAGTGGTGGCTGTGTGCATCAACTGATGTTACTGCAGCGCCTCCGACCGGGAGGATTTTCGACACTAGCTTTCCAGCTGGGACGAATTCAGTCGCTGTCTGGAGGAGAATTCTAGCGGCCGGCTGCTCTGATCGGTAGTTTTCCGTGGTTTCTCCGATCAACTCCAGGCGAATGCCGGAGCAGCACCCTATAAACCGGGCCACGGACCGCTCGCGATCTTTCCTTCCTCTTCCTTGTCCTATTCTCACCCCTTACACTAACATGCACTACACTACCACACATGCCAGGAGAAACATGTCGGGGACATAGAACTTGTCCCGGCTGAGACGGTGCCCCGCTGGTGGGAGATACCTGGTTGCCGGAAAACCCCCGTTAGCCGACGGTAGGTCGGCGCGGGATCTGGCCATTTAGCGGGGGAAGACCACCGCCACCTCCCGAGAAAAATCACGCACTATACGTACGGTACTAATGGCCATAGTAGTTGACGCGCCCGGAAACACCAACAATCAATTAATCCAATCAATATCAGGTTAATATCGGACAAAAACCCCTTACAAATGCTCAAGTCGTCTTCCTGAAATTTGTCTGTACGACAAATAAATAAATCTTTATATGCCGCGTCGTGTATATCGCGTCGTCGTGAAGAAATTACAACTGACCTGCTCTTAAACCACGTCTAATAAGATCTAGGAAGGAGAATATATCGGGCTGTTTCAGTAAAACATATTCTGATCACACGATTCGGAATGAGAGTAGTACATTTTTAAAATGTACCAGGCGTCAGCTTCTGCCTTATCGCAATGTAAGTTGCGTAATCCGATTAAGCGAGCGTGACAGGCAGGGGAGTTACCAGATGGCGCCGGGTTCGTGAATCTTCTTTCGCACGCCGGTAAGTTGATAAACTTGCGCGGGCGACCGCCTCGTGGGGCGAGGCAATGGGCGCGGCGCAGAGGATCCGTTTGTTCGCTGGGGAATTTACGGCCGTCGGCGGCGATGGCACAAGTCGGTGAATCATCGGCCGCAACCGGAAGGAAGAAAGGTGCGGTGCGCTGCGGCACCGCGCGAAGCTCGCCTTCACTGTTTCTTTCCTCTACAGTACCGGTAGCCTATAAGCGTCTCTGACAGTTCGATAAGCTGTTGCCACACAATACTATGCACGTGGCGCCAACTTCATGACATATAAATGAAATCTCCAAACAGTATTACTTACTGACTGGCGATCACACATCTTATATTACAATTAGGAGGCGGATTTTGATGACTTGAAACGTCGCCAAAAATGATGACTAAAATGCTCTTAAAGTGTTTTTAAAATCCCCAGAAATTAAAAAAATGACGTAAAAGTGTGATCAAAACCGGTTCAGATGAACACCTTAAGCTGTTGCATATGTTACTAACGTAATCGAGGCTTCTTCTATTCGTTCAAGTGAACTCAGCTATCCAACTTTTGGTTTGGACCGTTCTTTACCAGAAGATATCTGGCTTTAGTTATCCCGAAATCGGCTGAACCGCCAATGACGCTGACAGGCATCACGAATCCTTAGGGTACATACAACGGCTGGCATTAGAACCTCGGAGCGAAGAAATCGAATAGGCTACCCGGCATACGTACTCAGGAATTCTGTGGAGAACATTTGAACATCTCGTAAATATTAGTTGAAGCAAGTACCATTGCAATGACATTAAAATCGATTAAATCAGCAAAATATGCATTAAAAATGACGGGAAAGTTAAAAAATGACTTATTAGCCGAAATCGATAAAAGTGCAAAAAACTGACGTAATCAAATCGGTCATTTCCTTTTGTAATAACATAAAATGAATTTCTACGCTGAACGTCATTGTTCTAAAGTGAAAAAAAAAGACATTTCATTAAAATCCGCCTCCTGGTTATAATGTTCATGATCTTCGCCACAACCGTACCTTATCGTCTCAGCGACTGCTTGCGAGTCACATGAATGGCAACGCAGATCCCTGACTGTGAGAAAGTAAACAAATCCTCGCAACCTGATTGCTTCTGAGCAGGTGACATGATGTACCACAGCACGTGGTGAGAAAACTGTCAGTCACTTATACGCTGCTGGTACTGTTGTGTCAACCCGTGGTGTAGCGATTTCCTTCCACTTCCACCGTTACTGGATCCGCGTTTCAAATCTGGCTTGATCCGTGTGGACTTTTTGGTGAACACAGCAGATTTGTGGCAGGTTATGTAGGGTCCTACTATTGCTCCTTCAGCATTTACATAGCATCTTCATAATCAGCTACGCATCAAAACTACTTCCTCATTTCCAAGTATAGCCATAAAAATTAGGTACTCATAACATAATAAAAGGTTTGCATTGAGGACGTCCCATTGATTATTGGTCAGAACGCTGACCTTGCGCTGGCCTTCACCGCCTGGAACCACGGTTCATATCTCTCTTGATTCATTTGAAATTTGTCGAGGACCGAGTGGATTCGCGGCAGGTAGTCTGGATACTCCGTTTTTTCTTGCTACTTATGTCACCAGCGTAATTCATATTGCATTTTCATATTTGCCTACTCAGCGAATCATTTATCTATTCCAGGTACGTACATCAGGCTTAGGCCAAGATATAAGAATAGAGCATATTTCTTGAAGTGTTGGAGGGGCAGAGTAAAAAAGATAGAGGCTAACGGTCTATTTTCTGTCTGTGGAAACTGTAGGACATCATCACGTATGTTTCTATTTGAGCCATTAGCCCGTCAGGGTATCAAGTATTTATTTTTATGGCTGTTGGTCTCTCAACCATCTAAGTGGCGACGAGAGAGTGTGAGGGAGAGAGAAAGAAAGAACGAGAGAGGGAGCGGGGGCGGGAGAAGGTGAGAGGGAGAAAGATTGAATGTGTGCTTTCATGTTCAACGATGTTGTATGAGGAGCCAAGTTTAGTTTATATTTAACTACATAATTCAGTAATAAACTATTGATTATTTTAGGAGTAAGAGTGTTTCCGTACACTCTTTAAGCCTAAACTCTCCTAATGCCCAGGTATTCTTCATATTTGGAGAATTAGGGCATCAGTGAATTCGGTGCGAGTCTGTTTACACTGATTTCGACTCGCTAATTTTGACACTATTACCTACATACTATACTAACTACATAAGAAATGTTTTGTCTGGATGCGAGTCAAGGGATAATGAATATTTAACATTTTACTTGAACTCGCATGAACGTGAAAATAGATAATACTCCTACGTATGGACATCCTAGACATGGATTTATTGCGAACTAAAGTACATTTCAATGACAAACTGACGACTTTATCACGCAATCGTTGTGGGTATACGGGTTAATCGAATTTGGGGTCGAAAACAAAACGTATCCCCTAATTGTAGCCGTACTACAAAGTGAAGAAGCCAATAGTAAAAGGGAACTCAGTAAAGGTCTAGCGTATAAAAACCAACATCAAGAAAATACTTTCGTGGATCAAGTAATCTTGGGATAAGATCAATGTTAAAATGACTGATCATATTTTTAGGGCTTATGCTTTGGTCGCAACTACAGATGATACAAAAGATTACATTATTTATATTTTTATGAGCTGGGGAGAACTTGAAATGGAAATGTGGAAATTGGAAGAGCTACAATCGTCTCAAGAACAAATACTACAATAATCATAGAGTACTGTCTAGAATTTTGAAGATAGTCATGTAGAAGAATAAAGCAGGCATTATTGCACGTGATTGCAATTTAGTAGCTGGTATTTCAGTATTGTAGCCGTGGTACACGTAATCCATGACTGCAAGGGTTGGGACGCCGCTGGTAGGCCTAGATTTCGTCAGAGGTTGTTGCGCCGAAAAGAGAGAGAGAGAGAGAGAGAGAGAGAGAGAGAGAGTTGAGAGAGAGAGTTGGAGAGAGAGAGTTGGAGAGAGAGAGAGAGAGCCGCGGGAGACAGAAAGTATGTTCCTAATATTCGGAGGCATTGCATCAAATATATCGTGGCTACGGAGCAAATAGGGAAGCCACAGGAGAAATATTTGCACAAGTTTGTAAGGTACTGAAGTCTATTTTAAACACGAAAATATTGCTGATGAGGATGAATTGTATGTTTTCAAAGTCTTCCCGTACCTTCGTGTAGAAAGGTTTTCGTCGTTTCATTACAGACATAAACTCATATTCATGGTCATTTCTAAATCTAGGAAGGACACTAGTGATGCTACAGCAGCACATTTCTCGCATTTTTTGTAACTTTTGCAATTTTCGAAATTGTTAGATTCTTCGAAGAATATCAGATATGCTACGTTTGCTCTATCCGTGGAAAAATTAAAGAAAAAATGTATGCGTTTTTAATAAAAATGTTTTGTTTTTTTGTAAATTGCGGAAATCCCTAGCATAAATTATGCAAAAACTACTCGTTTTCTAAAAACAAAATTGACACGACATCTTTTCAAAACTTGATTTTTAGAGCAGTTTTTCTTGAAGGAAAAATATCTAGCATCAATATTGTTCTTTGGCAATGTTATTCTTTTTCTATTTTCGAAGAAAACACATTTTCGGCAGAAAAATTCTTACTGTCCGGCCCTGATAACGAAAAAGAGGATAAATCCAGTTGCTAAGAATATAAAAAATCCTTTAACACGTGTTGTAGCAAGAATCCATAATTAGTGGGTCCTTGATACCCAAAAATCTATTGAAGGAAAAACGTGTGTTTGTCTGTCTGTCTTTCTGTCTGTCTTTCTGTCTGTCGTCTATCTGTCTGTCTTATCTGTCTGCCTGTTCGTGTGTGGTCAACCCTAGCGCTTGAACCGTGCCGTCGATTTTTTCTCTCAAAGAGGCGTGGTATCGCCTTGTTTGGTTGGCCCCACCACATCCGACTCGCCCCGGCCCCTTTCCTCGGGAACGAGATCGGAAGGAAGAACGGAAGGTAGGTCGATCGAGCTTCCGATTTCCTTAAGGAAGACTCCTTCACCGACCAAAACTTTCCTTTTCATTTCTTTTCTTTGGGTGGTCGGAAGTTTTAGGAGATTGTACGTAAGGTCTTGTGTTCCCTTGACCCACCCACCAGTCATCCTGTGACATCCCGCTTGCAAAAAACAATGTCATACTCGAGCCATTTTTTTATTGATTAAAAATATGTGTTTGCTAGATAATCAACTAGAGAGAATTTTTTCTACTTCGGTTATTAAATTTGTTGAAAATTTGTTTTATTTTGTTGAATAGAATTGTTCGTGCTTTTAAGAACATTGTGTGATGGATTATGAAAAAAGTTTAGTTTAGTTACTAATCTCCTCATACTACAGAAACCGATACGAGATATCTATGCGAATGCATTTTTGCATTGAGCTTGAAGGAAGGACATGGTGTTTCCAATATGAACCACTAACGAAGCGACAAAGTAAGGAATGGTTGAGCCCGAAAAAGAAAATAATCGACAAAAGTTCGCATGCAGAAAAGTCGTGTGAAGTCATTGATGACAGTGTTCGATTCCTAAGGAACCATTCACAGAGAGTTTGTGCCATAAGGTCAAACATTAAACACAGAATATTATTTACAGGTCTTAAAACGATTTTAGACAAGACTAGTCGAGTGCAGCATGGATTTTGAGAACAAGATCGTTTCTGCATGACTATGGCCCGGTCCACAGAACTAAGAAAGTCCGCGATTTTTTTGGCTGAGAAATGCACCTTGGTGCTCAAACATCTTGCTTCTTCGCCATACCTTGCATTCTGCAATTATTGGCTGCTTCTATATTTGAATATAGCGATGAAAGGATCACACCACGATATAAAACTTTCAAGAAAGTTCGATTGCGGTCTTACATGCAATTCAAAAGAATAACTGCAGTAAATGCATTAGACAATTTTAAAATCGTTGTAAGCAGTGTGTTGAGTCAAATGTGAAGTACTTTTAATAAATATACAAAAATCAAAACGTCATTGCCGTTTTTCTACATTTATTGAACCAGTTGCACCAGAACTCGGACAGACTGTATGTTGTGGTATGGTGTGCATGCCGAGCATAACCTTGAACCTAATTCTTCCTGAATTCCTTTGACCTAATTCTTCCTGAATACCTTGAACCTAATTCTTCCTAAATTCCTTGAACCTAATTCTTCCTGAATTCCTTTGACCTAATTCTTCCTGAATTCCTTGAACCTAATTCTTCTTGAACTCGCCCCTGGCGAGTTGTGGGGCCACGCATAATTCCAGCGACAACGCGATGTAAGGGCCAAGGGCCGCAACGTCAACGCCGTCTAGGTATGCCGAGGCGCCCTTCCTCTAATTCAGGACTAAGCGCGATAGACACACATCCCACGGTTATCCAAGTATCGCGACGTATATGGGATGTCACCCCACAAAAGAACGTTGTATGGGGTGACTGCACCTCGTGGAAATGGTCTCAGCTGGGTATAAGGGGCACCAAAAGCTTAGAAAGTAATGATGTCAAAAAGGAATACAAGTACTATGGAACAAATGTTTCTGAAAGTATCATAATTGATTTTAATGAGTTTCCTCTTCTATGAGGGATCCTATACTAAAATTTTTATTGTCCTCATATTGCTCTATTTTGAATAATTCTACCTGGTATAGAATTTGTAAAGGCTTCCTTATAATCAGGGGGCGAATTTATATGAAATTTCATTTTTTCCTTTTCACTTCAGAATAATGCATATTAATAAGACATTTATTTTATATAATAACCAAAGGAAACTAGTCATTTTTATGCTTTTGTTTATTGCATTTTTCGTCCATTTCGACTGATAAGTCATTTTTACGTTTTCCCGTAATTTTTAAAGCGTGTTTTACTGATTTCGTGTATTTTAATATAATTTTTAAGGTACTTGCTTCAAATAATATTTACAAGATGCAACAAAATGATCTCCACAAAATTCCTGAGTAGCCTATTTGATTTCTTCGCTCAGAAATTGTAATTCTACCCGTTGTAAAAATGAAATCGAAGGTTCGTGTGATCCAAACCAAACATTTTCAAATTAATTCACTTAAACGAAAGGAAGAAGACATGATTACATCTTAAACATATCCAAAAAGTTTGAGCTGGTGATCGCTGTTTTCATCAAATTTTGTACGTCATTTTTCTTTGCTTTTAGTTGATTTTGAAAACATTTTAAGAGCATTTTATTGATCATTTTTGGCGATGTTTTAGGTCATCAAACTCTACCCCTATTAATAATTTACCACGATTATTTCATAAAGCATGTTGTACCTGGTAAACAAACATCCAGGAAACTAAATACCGAACCTTTTATAATATTTGGTACTTTATTGCCGAGTAAAAATGTTTCCCATGAGTTTTGCAAGACAGTGTTTCCAAAACCTCATGTAAATACAGACAAATGCAATGGACTCCAGATGGAACGTAGCAGAGCCCAAAGGTTCTAAGAGCGTACACAAACTTGCGCGTGTCGTGTGCATGTTAGCGGTCTGTGCTTCAGGACCCCAAAGTCCAGTGGAACGAAATAGGAGCCCGCTGATTTAGATGTTTTTTGCAGAACGGGTTTCTTGTGCTCCGGGCTTCGTCCGCCCCCATCACGAGGGCGCCTCCCAGCGCCGAGCGCGGCGAGCGGCTGCGCGATGAGGTATCTCGGCGGCGGCGGCGGCACCTCGTTGGCGGCGGGGCGGGGAGGGCAGCCGGCCGGGACGGGACGGGACGGGGCGGGGCGGCAGCCAGGTCGGATGGAAACAAATGGAGCGGGATTACGTCGCAATCCCATCTCCTCACGAGCGCCCAAGGAAGGTTCCGCAGGTGCCCGACGCGAAGAGGCGGCGCAGCGCAGGCTGCAAGCGCGTGGCTGGGATTGGGGAGTGGCGTGGGGTGTGATGGATAGGAGTAGAAAGGGGTCAGAGCACGGCGGAACGAAGCGGGACAAAGCGTAGAGGAAGCACAGAAATGAGGGGCGTGGCGTGGCAAAGTATGGCGAAACGAGGCGTGGCCACGTCACGCACGCGGCGCCAGTCACGCCCGCACGCGCCGTCGACGACCCGACGCCGCACGCCCGACGCCGCCCGCCGGCCCAGCCAGTCACTGCACGGCACGAGCGCCACGCCCGCCACGCCCGCCACGCCGCACGCCACCCCACGCCACGCCACGCCACGCCACGCACGCCACGCCCGCCACGCCCGCACGCCACACGCCACGCCGCCACGCCACGCCCGCCACGCACCGCCACGCCACGCCGCCACGCCACGCCACGACCACGCCCACCCGCCACGACCCGCACGACCACGACCGACGCCGCCACGCCCGCCACGCCACGCCACGCCCGCCACGCCACGCCACGCCACGCCACGCCGCCACGCCACGCCACGCCACGCCACGCCACGCCACGCCACGCCACGCCACGCCACGCCACGCCACGCCACGCCACGCCACGCCACGCCACGCCACGCCACGCCACGCCCGCCACGGCCACGCCACGCCGCCACGCCACGCCACGCCCGCCACGCCACGCCACGCCACGCCACGCCACGCCACGCCACGCCCGCCAGCCCGCCACGCCCCCACGCCGCCACCCGCACGCCGCCACGCCACGCCACGACCCGCCACACCGCCACGCCGCCACGCCACGCCACGCCACGCCACGCCACGCCACGCCACGCCACGCCACGCCACGCCACGCCGCCACGCCGCCACGCCACGCCACGCCGCGCCACGCCACGCCACGCCACGCCACGCCACGCCACGCCACGCCACGCCACGCCACGCCACGCCACGCCACGCCACGCCACGCCACGCCACGCCACGCCACGCCACGCCACGCCACGCCACGCCACGCCACGCCACGCCACGCCACGCCACGCCACGCCACGCCACGCCCGCCACGCCACGCCACGCCCCACGCCACGCCACGCCACGCCACCCGCCACGCCACGCCACGCCACTCCACGCCACGCCACGCCACGCCACGCCACGCCACGCCACGCCACGCCACGCCACGCCACGCCACGCCACGCCACGCCACGCCACGCCACGCCACGCCACGCCACGCCACGCCACCCACCCACGCCACGCCACGCCACGCCACCCCCCACGCCACGCCACGCCACGCCACGCCACGCCACGCCACGCCCCCTATTCCTTTGCTTCCTCTACCTGCAGGGCCGCCGCTGACATTTCCGTCGGCGACTCCGCGGCTGTCAACCCCCTCTCACACTCCACTGTTTTCCTTTTCCCTTCCCCATCCTCTGGCTTCACAACTGCGAAAGAACATTTTCTTGTGAAATCGTAGTTTTATCTGACTAAGATGTTTGAGGTGTTGTCCAAACTGATTTTGTTTTTTCGTATTCTGAATATAAAGAAAATTTCGTATTGCCGAAGGAAAAAATTAATCGGCAGGAAAGCACCATTTTGGGTATGATACCAACAAAATTGGATTTTCTTGCATCTATGAGAAGTGTATTACTGTCTAGAATACGAGATGGAATCTAAATCTACATTTTATGGCTAATTCACTTCGAAAACGGGTTGCTTTTTCCCAAAATATCTGTCTGCGTGTTTGTTGTATCTGACTGTATTGATCTGTATCTGACTGAATCTGTCTGTATTTGTCTCTGTAGCTGTCTGTTGATCTGTCCGCCCGTTCGTCCGTTATCAACTTTAATACCTAAACCGTTCACAGGATTTCCACCAAATTTGTTACTCATCAATCGAACTATTTGATGTCGCAGCCTCTTGAATTTGAAACGAGTATTTTAATTTTGGGGGTACTTTAAAGAAAACCCGAACGGAAATTTCCAAGTTTTCTGAAAAAGGCTCCAATTTTTTTCTCCACACTTATAATAATGGCATAGGTCCAATCTCTCTTAAAATTTCTGATCTTTTGAAAGTTAAAAATAAATTCGGCAACTACCTCGTGAAAAAAAATTCCTGCAACTACAATGTGGAAGACAGATATTTTTCTTAATGAAATCGGTTCTTCAAATTTATATCTTTCAATAATGTCATGTAAACATTTTCAGAAAGGTTTAGTTTTCGCGTCATATTGCGTGTAATACCGTAGTGATAACTTTTAAAAATAAACTAAACAATATTGTCTCAAATCTCTGAAATTTTTCTTATTTTTTATTGTAACTCGTCCGATTTCCATTAAAAACTTTGAATTTTGAAAATTGCAAACCTTAAACTATGTTTTTAAAGCAGGAGAAGGTTGTTACGCTGACTCATGCGGTTAGTGAAGAGATCACACTAAATGTTGCCTAAACCTAATTATTTTACGTCAAAAAAACAGTTAAAACTGTGTGTGACGTGCTAAGGAGAGAAGTGAATTCTGAGCACGTTTTCAAACTTCTGTGATCCCTACACTAAGTCATATACTACTTGAATTTTGAATTAAAAAAACGCTTTAATGTAATAAAATCTATTTTCAAGGATAAATAAGCAATAAATTTTGGGCTCTTATCCATGATGTCCTTCGTCTAGGAATAATACTACCTACCGCGACAACATGGAAACGATAATTTGAATAACTATATTTCCCACTGAATTCTAGAAGTCGTACAAAGATAATGAAGTTGCATTTATGTCCAGAAGCAAAACAAAGGGCCATCTCAGCCTGTGCTCAATGGACCAGGGAAACTGGACGAAAAACCTGATCGAGATGGGAGTCATTGACCCAGAAGCTGCGATACAATATATGTTTCATATTGTTTAGAATGATACAGTCCAATGGTATACAGTCCAATGCATTAAATATCTCTGTTAAAATTAATGTTACTTTTCTTGTGATGCTCAGTATACTCTCTAAGTGTATAGAAACAGTTATGCAGCAGAAACGATTTCACTTTGGATTTAAACTTTTCTATAGAATTTAATCGTTTAATGTCGTCTGGCAAAGTGTTGTAAAATAATGTACATGTATTGTATGTGAATTTTTTGTAATGAGAACCTCAGTGCCAGAGTTCCAATTCCAGCTTGAGCAAACATTTTTGTAGTTTGGAAATGATGCGGGGTGCAAATAGCATTATAATAACATAGAAATATATGAATAGTGCGAGAATGTACGTGCTATTACAACACCATTCGTTTTTCTTCAGTGCGTTTTTACACCTATATAACAGGATTAGTCTAATGTTTGTCCCAATACTTTTAGAAGACCTGATATTGAAAAAAACTTATCTTTCTTTACATTCCAACATTTAATTTGTTTTGTAATTCTTCTGTTCGATTCTTTGTTTATCTGTCTCTGTCTCTCTCTTAATGAAATGTTGATTCGCCGTTTATTCGAGACAGTGCACATTCATTTGAAGTGAAGCTAGTACAAGGAGGAGTCTGAAAAGGGAGTTTCTTTCGCTGCAGGCAGCTGAACGCTTCTTTTCGTGCGAATCAATCGGTCGATCATCACAAATTGGATTCAGCTCAGCGAGAAAACTCGTGAGAGACGCTCTCCAGAGAATGTGGCTCAAGAGGCCGTGAGGGCACAGCGGATGACAGCAAATGGCAACACAAAAAAATATTTTCTTCTTTTTAATGTCGTTTCGAATAAAAGATACTTAATAATGATATTCTTTGATGTGTTCCATACAGCTTTTAATTTAAATTAGTATATTAAAGGTTATGGCCGAATAAGGCGGTGAAAAGTGCCCCCAAACCAAAACGATAATCACGATATTTATATGAAAGAGATTACAAAATGACGTAGATTCACAAAAAAAACAGCCTCCTAGGGCAATACAACGATAAACGTGTTTTTCATATTTTATTTTTTTCTCAGCTTCTATTGCATGAATCATGCTGAAAAAAAATGGAGGGACAGGAAATCATAATTAAATTTGAAGGTAATTTTATCAACGAATTTTGACGCAAAACTAATTCTCACTGGTGAAAGATACACAAGATAGTCAGGAGTGTGAACCGGTCCAAGAAATAAACACCCCCGCACAGCGTAAAGCCGTTTTGCAATTTTTAAGTGCGTCGCTGTTCTTTTACACGCGATTCCTAGTCTTTGCGTAGTTCCATCGCTCGAAATCTGGAGAACTCGCCCCTTACGGGTGTAGCTGAAGCAGGCGGATACGAAACGCTATGAACTGATCTGTGAAATCATGAAATAAATTTGTATATTTTGTAATGTTCGACCAAATTTATGGTTCCTTATCGGTCTAAATGGCTCAGAGCATCAATTGATGTCACTGCAGTACCTCTGACCTAAGGTTAGATCCCTGACGGCAGGATTTTCGACTCTAGCTACATAGTTATGGCAAATTAGGCCGTTGTCTGGTGGAGAATTCTAATGGACGGCTGCTCTGGTCGGAAGTTTTCCGTGAATTCTCCAATCAATACCAGGTG
Organism: Teleogryllus oceanicus; assembly: GCA_964035755.1. Taxonomy (NCBI): domain Eukaryota; kingdom Metazoa; phylum Arthropoda; class Insecta; order Orthoptera; family Gryllidae; genus Teleogryllus; species Teleogryllus oceanicus. The sequence goes on from CAXIVR010000004.1 coordinate 93,757,079, forward strand.
AATGCCGGAGAGTTCCCCAACAAACGGGCCAAGGACCGCCCGCAATTTTTTCTTCCTCTTCTTTGTCATATCATCGCCCCTTACTTACCCATACTTACATTACACTTACACTTACACACAACTCTAACTACAATGCCGTGAGCTTCGAATTTGTCCCGGCTGCTCCTCTGGTGAGATACCTGGTGGGGGAAACCTTACAAGCCAGTAGGTTCGACGCCAAATCTCACCATTCAGCGGTGCACCGCACCCTCCGCGTTAAAAACATGCACTACACTTAAGGGGCTAACGACCTTAGCCATTGACGTGCTCGGAAATCAATCACTCTAGTATAAATGTTCGTTTTGACGAATAATTCCGAAGATATAGCGAACGCCCCCGTGAGCATGCGAGTGCTGCTGCTGACGATGCACAGACCACCCTGCCCCTGCGCGCGATCCCTAAAACTCCGGAATCGTTCCACAAAAAGAAGCATGGAAAGCGGGTGCGTATAAATAAACTGATTTCTAATGTTTTTTCTTTCTTTTGTTGCAGGTAGGTATCCTGTACGGAGACGTACATTATAAATGAATGGAACGAAGGTGAGAAAATTAAAATATTTTATTTAAAAGTATATTCTCTTGTTTAGAATGGAATTTTGTGTTCTATTGAAACCACTGGGTTCATGTTTGTTGTTTGTAAGTCATAAATATATTTCAGTATTCAAGGGATAAAGAAATAAATGGTGGTGTTCTTAATTTTAAACTTAATTTTGATGCTTGACTTGTGTTCAGTTGGCATGTCCAAACAACCTCAATTCACAATTATGGTACTAGAGATGTAACAGGATATAGTGCATCGTAATATTTATGAAGGTTACAAAATATTCTAAAAGTACACCTACTATAGTATTAATCATTTGCAAAACTCAAACGATATAAATAAAAATTATATGTAAGCTATTATTATTTTGAAGAAAGTGTGTATGAAATGATTTAAAGGTTTCATAGTGAAGAATGGATTTCATTATTTTGCTTTCTTTCTCGTGGCACTGACCTCATTGCAGCTAGAAACTACCTGCAAGCCTGGATAACACGGTTGCACGATCGTACTTTCTCTTTCTTTGGATCCGGAGACTCCATGGTCAGATACTGTTAAAAATCTAAACGGAAAAGGAAATTGATACCAGTCAAGATTTATTTTTCATTGATGCCGGGAGGCTTTATTTGCTCACGAGGAATCTCATCCTACTTTTGAGTATGTCCTCTGGTCTCCTTTCAGAACATAGCTCTCTGTATATGATATACTCTTCACAGTGCTGGCGATTACACAAGTAAGATGAACGAAAAACAAAGTTCCGTTTTCAGTGATTTCATTTCAAGATTGAAAAGGGAGTCCACAATAGCATTTCGGAGAGGCAGCGTCCGGAGTAAAAGAAATTCATAGACATCATAGAGGATGGTCATGTAGAATAAAGGTTACAAAGAAAAGATCGTTACCTTACACGTAAGTGCTAATGTAAATGTTAAGGGTGGAATAAAAATGTAAATCATTTCAAGTATTAACTTTAACAATAACTCCTTTTAAATGTAAATTGTTTTGTTTATATGCTCTTGTGCACCCCTGCTTTATCCAAAATAAACGCCTTTTTGTATGCCAATTTTGCTATAAATAAATGCCTAGATTTCTGGGCTATTAATCTATTAATCTGGGCTATAATAATAATAATAATAATAATAATAATAATAATAATAACATATAACATCAGGAAAATCATCAAAATAAAATAATAATAATAATAATAATAATAATAATAATAATAATAATAATAATAAAACAACGTCAGGAAAAACTCAGACGAGCCTAGGGACTACCTTTTCATCAAAGTGGGGTAGGATTCTATCCTGGTAAAGAGCCATGTGAAAATATAGGAAGAGTGAGCGCGTTAGTAGGTTTCGAGAACCGCGTGGAAGGGAGGAAGCGAGGATGGGGAATCGAGTGGAGAGCGATAGGTCGTTCAGTATTAGAAGACAATAGTAATGTAAGATAAACTTTATTTAGTAGTTAAATAATGCCCATTCACTTGCGTCATGTCTCGCAAACTAAGAGTACACTATGTTTCTTATTTTTCAACGAAACATTGCGTACATAATAAATTTCAATACTATACTAATAAGAAATGATTAAATATGTACACTAGTTACTGTCTATAGATAAAAAATTATTAGTGCAATGTTTAATCTGTCATCCCGTCTATCCTTGTCTCCTTGCAAGTGAACCGATAACTCTTATGTTTCTAAATCAGAGAAGCCTGGTATTCTTTTAATTTCAATATGTTAGGAAATCCCATTATTATTTCACAGGATCTTTGAAGATACCGAACATTAATTTGAATCGTATAAATAGCGAGGAATTCGGTACTATTTTGTATGTTTTGTGTGGGCGTGGATGCTGCGGCGATCCTCCTCCGCACTGACCCACATTCCTGAAACCCCAACCAACAAGTGCGGTATTTGGGAATTCGCCAATATTGGCCGTTAATCAATAGTTCTTTGTCCGCAGTATGAAGAACGTATCGTCGAAGAGTCGGGCGAGAAGACCTCTCTTCTGCTCACATTCATAACATTGTTTGATATAGACCGCCTTTGTTGAATTTTGCTTCCTGGCCCTCACGCCCTTGCAGTTATGTGTAGTTGTTATGAGAATAAAATGCATCTAACCTCTGTAGAAATAAATGAAAGTGTTTGCCTTTAATACTCTTTCGTAATACTTTGTCGCCATACCGACAGGACATCAGACATAAGGATGGAATCTCTCTCTGAACTGTGGGCACCCGTTAAGGAATTTAATAGTCTGGCGTCGATTTCTAACAATTAACACAAATAAGTTGTAGATATAGTTGGTGTTTAAGTACTCATATGCCAAGAAAATGAATTTCTTATTTATGATTCATTCTGAAAAGAACGTTTTCCGACAAGTGTTTAGGGACGCACGACCCAAGTAAGTTAAGGAACAAGCCAATTTTTGAGGATCATTTTCTGAGCAAAACCTTAATGATATGTAACTTTTTGGTATTGTTTTCCTTATTTTCGTGATGATGTTAACATTTTCTACGCATGTTGTAATCCAATTCATTGATATTATATTTTAAAATTAATTTTATTGTTTTCGAATGGTGCAAATTATTTCACAAGTTAGATACTCTTTGTTTTTCTGTTACCTCTCAGATTTCACAACACAGTCATGTCAACTTAGTGACCAAATCAATATTGGTGATATTTCGAAGTATGAAAATAAGAGGGAATTTGAATGAAGGGATAGTGGTAGTAAGAACTAAATCAAAATCGTTCAGGTCTGATTTAGAGAAATTTGTAACAATAAAATCCAGAAAAATATATTACTATATTTTTATTATTGCACAGAAAGCTACTGAATAGGAAAACATATTTGAAATTGTTTTCCATGCAAAATGTTTTTAAAATGTTGGTGCTTTTTCTATTTAAGCTCCATTTAGAGTGTCACGGACGGGATGCCATGTCATGGTATTCTGAAACAGAAAATAAATATTCATTAGATATATGTATCACTTACTACCAGCTAGGACTTCCATTTTAGTGTCAGCATGGAAGTAAAATTCCAGAATATTGATCTTTAATACTACTAAATATTTATCTTAATTGTATTTTACTCATCTACTCGTTTTTTCCTGCGATAGTGAGGTAAAATATACGACTCATAAAAACAAAATCATAACACTAATAATGACAATAATAGCAATAATTGATGACATGACATAATTAACTTTAACAAACAACACATGCCTCATCCATGCCTTGTTATGATTAGGGAAAGGACACAAAGGTGCGCCATCTTCTCAAAAAATATAGCTTTTTCGTACAGGTAGTTTAATATATGTATTTGGGAGGATGAAATGAAGCGAAATGAACACAATTTGTTGCACCTTTTTGCATCCTTTCGTGAGATTACTACATTACGCCTTCTTTTACCTCTTTCTTATGCTTCGGCACCTTTTCGCCACTCTTATCTGCTCTTTTAAATGATTGAGCAGACAAATGTATCTTTTTTACTTCTTGAACAGTTGTTTAAAATCTCATTTGATCAGAAATCAACAATATTAAATATATATTAAAATATCGTTTACTATACCACCAGTAACTTATATCCCTACACCAATGGTCCATCTGCAGCTGTGAAGTCAAATTTAAATTTCAACAGAGTTCCTGCGGCAGTTTAACCCTTCCCCGCTGATTTTAAAGAGCTGTCCTGACAGTCAAATCAGAATTTGCCCATTTAAATGGATATTCAGCAGTCCACTTGTCTGTGACCTGAGGAAAATGTTTACCCTTGCTATCGTGTTGCCGTCAATACCAAAGAAGCACTGGCAGCGCTTGTGCAACCCTTTCTGGATTTAGAGGGGAAAGGAGAAGGGAGTCAGGGAAAGTGAATCACATCTTACGCACTCCATAAAGAAGAAAAAGTTGATGCAAAATTATACGAATACTCTAAAAACTTGAGTTCATGTGACTGGTTCAACCCCTAATACAATTGCTTCAGCTGCACCCTTTTTTGCACCATTTTGTATGAATTTTCAGAACCTTCTCCCACCCTTTCACGGCCATAAATTGAACCTTATAATCTTTCCGTCGTTATGATGATCCAGTGCTAGTAAATAAGAACTAGCGGCAATTGTTTGAGTAAATTGTAGTTTATTTTTAAGGTTTCGTGCTCCTTCTGTATTCCAATTTATAATTAAAAACTTTGTGATCAGTAGAGACCGCTACAACGTATAAAGTAAACTCTACTCCCGTACAAAATACGCGATTCTCGCCTCCTTTAGAAGAAAAGATTTATTGGTTTTGTACACGAAAATCTTGCACACTACACCACTGTATAAGCATCTATGCCAGCAGATAGAAATTGTATAGGTATCTAAGGTCGTATTTATGAAGCTCTGCCAACAGAGCTCCTAGGGGCCTGTCATCTGGGAGCTTGCTAGGAGCTCAAGGGGCGACTGGAATTGGCTGTGGACCGTTCATAAATCGCAAAACCGAACTCTGGCAGCCTGCTAGGCCTGGCAGGCCCCTGGCAGAGGTTTATATTTACGGGCCCTAGTCTATCAGAGCGAGATTGGGCTAGTGGCACCTGGCACTAAGGGGGTACCTGATCGCTCGTACTACAACAGCCTAACAGCCTGCGAAACTCACTACTTGATGTCCACAATTCTGGAAGTTTCCTAATCCTAGGATGATTTCAGCGCTGATGGCGACGGCAATCGAGCATCGAGCTCCACTGTGCAGTAGACCATGCGCCTAATTAGAAGACTGGAAATGAGAAACGCTGAAAGTGTCAGACGCACTCGCCGTATTCAGCGTTCTCGTTGCCAGGACCGAAGAATGACGCCCACATTTCTACATTGATAGGAGTCATTTTGAACTACAAGAAAACGTTTCTGATTCTTTCAACTTTACCCAAGTTTTCCTCTCGTTGTATTCATTTAGTCTTTTTTCTTTAGAAAAATCTGAAAGTATGTAATTTTGGAACTTTTAGCGTTTCTCCATTTACAGTCTTCGATTGTTGACTCTGCTTTGAGAGGAACGTCGGGTGGTTAACGACAAATGTATTAAATTTTCTCTCCCGGCTATCTTGCGAACATGTCATGTAACGGTACCTTCTCTGATTTCTGTTTTTGTGTGATGTATGAAAAAAAATTGTTAAAACTATTTCTACGTCCTGGTTATTTCAGACATTTCATCATGTGCCAGGCAAGTGGCTGAAGGTCAAGGACAACACAGTATTCGTTTTACGAAATATATTTGCAAACCAAATTGAACACACTGCGGTGGAAACCTACAAAGACCCTCTTTATTTGCATGACACCGGAAATTCAACAAAAGGAGAGACAGTTCACGTGTCAACAATTTGAATACATACATATTGGCAGTGGTGTGCAAATATCAAGAAAAAATGCTACACTGGAAATCACTCTGTTAATTCAGGAAAAGTGTGATTTCTAAACTATATGAAGGAGATTCACATGTTGGGTTTTCACTTGAATCAAGAATCAATGTGTCCAATAAATACATTCATTACTCTGGTTCATTAATCTAAACCGGAAGTATATACGCACACACGCATAAATGTCGATGTAGTGTCTCTAGGTTTGAAGATAAGTTCAAGGAATTTCGCCATGTCAGCGACTAATTATTAGCGCGAAGTATTGTATTTGTATCTTCTTTATATGAGATATAAGATTTTCTTTTGCCACACAGCTGTAGAAACTCAGACGATTCTATTAGAAACCTACAGCTCTATTTTTGTCTCGACCGGGAATCGAACCCGGGGTCACATCATGGGAAGTTAGCACACTGACCACCCAAGGGAAATACCAGCGTTGTAAACGACCCTTTCATTGCAAGAAATAATTTACAAAACGGCATTTTATGACACATATTATAACGTTTATGGCACGAATAATTACATCGTCACACGTTTAGCAGCGAGCGAATCGTGGGGTGGTGGCGGTAAATCGCACAGGCGACCGAATCGCAGCGAGCCAATCGCGAGGAGGACGGCGTGGCGGTAAACAGTCTTTTTCTTCGCATAGATGTCAAAATAACTGTCTCTTCATAATAAAGATGTTTCCAAAAATTAACTTTGATCCTTTTGTAAATGTATAATGCTCTTATACAAAAAAATAACGTATGCAACGACGTTTATAATGTTGCTTTATTGCATTAGTGCGAATTTACAAAATCGCTCCTAAAGTCTCTGGTTTTGAAAATCTGTAATTATGCAATAAATCTTAACATTATAAAATATTTGCATACTATACTTTTTAATTAGTAAATGAAATATGTGCATCTACGTCAGAATGCTAATATTCGAGTTGAAGTTTTGCTGCGCCATAAACACCTGATTACAGTTCATTTGCAAACAATTAGACGCATGTGACTCATCGAAAACATCTGGTGTTTTGTTTACTAATAATGCAGTTTCAAGGTCAATTTTCTCGTCTGCTTACCACGCACTATTCGATATTTCGAATAATTATTCTTGGAAAGTCTTCCATAAACTTGACATGTTTCTTAACTACGAGATATTAATTTTTTCCCGCGAAGACTTCCTGAAATTCCTGTTGCAATTTCACTTAATGCTAATTAATGCATTACAATGCAATATATTATTTCATTTAATAGCAGGAAATGCATCGTAAATTGTGATGACTGGTAAATAAGAGTTAATTAGAAGAAACATTTTAGACTTTTCTCAGGAAAAAATTATCCTAGAAATAGAACATTCTGAAGTAATTTTCATAGTATGTTTTCGTGTAAAGTTTACTTTCTTTTGTTATCCATATTAAAATAATTACTTTTTACGATTTCGGTTTCTTTATTTATTATGTTTGAGTAATTTCGTCGAAAACGTTTTATTTCATTAATATGTATATAATAATTTTGTAGAATTAGAAATACTCACGTCACTTGCGGTGATGGTAGTCACGCAAACAGTGAAAACTCTAAGACATGCCTGCTTAAATTTCATGTCGAAACGAAATAAAATTAAAGCCCATTTTGATCTAGAGTTAATTTTTTCTTATACTTTTATTTCAGTTGTTTTTTGTTTTTTGTTTTTCGAGAAACAAAATGTGCAATTTCAAATAGATAGGTTGCTTCTGATAAGTATTGTTTATCCGCGAACGGGAACGTCAATCCTGATTGAGAAATTGTTGATTTCAAGTGCAACTTTGAGAGAGGTCGTAAATCACTGAAAAATACCCGAGAATATCGCCGAAAAAATTATCATTCGAGGCTATCCCATAAACAATAGTTAGCTCTTTGAACAGTACGAAACGGCTCATGACGTATAGAACCAGCTTAGTTTGTTGATTAGGAATTGATTCTTGGAAGCCATACCGTCGGGGGTCATAGATCTCAAGATACAAAATATATTAATGACGTATTCAGCGTAATTTTTACAATAAAGCCCAATAACAACTTTTTTTCAATTCTGACTAAGAATTGTGTTGTGTGGATGTTAATTAGACAACATAACAGTTTCTTAGCAGGAAATGGTTATTATTTTTCCTTGTATCAGGAAGCCTTTGCCCTTAATGGGATGTAGTGGGCTAAATAAATATATAAATATTTTTTCAGTGATAAGTGCGAGGTATCTTTCATGCTATCAGACCTTCGTGACATACCATCGTTCGGGAGCCTATGGCGGGAGGGGCAGGCTTAACGAAACACCGGATTTCTGCACATGTGCACGCAGCCATTGTTGCAACAGACAAACAAAGCCCAATAATAAAGTATTATTTTTTCACAATGATAATTACGATATATATTTCACAGTTACAGACATCTAATATGAGTATCCGATTCTTGACGACCTTCCCCACTACTCAGCTTTCGGGACCCCGTGGCGGAAGAGACAGGTCTAACCAAACTGGAGTTATCCAAACATGCAGTCGTTATTGTAGCAGAGGAGTGAAGTCCAATAACAAATTATTATTTATTTCAATGATAATGCGAGGCATCTTTCATGCTATCAGACGTCACGTGCAGCTATTGTGAGTATCTGATTCGTGGCGATATACCCCACTACTCACAGCGTTTGGGAGTCCGTGGCGGGGGAGACAGGCCTAACCGAACGCCGAGCTCCTGCACACATGCACACTGCCGTTGTTGCAGCAGATGAGTAAAGCTCAGTAACAAAGTTTTTTATTTTTTTCAATGATAATTGCGAGGCGTCTTTCACGCTATCAGACATGACCTGCAGGGACTGAATCTGATTTGTGACGACATTCCCCACTACTCACAGCGTTGGGGTGCCTGTGGCGGGAGAGGCCGGCCTAACCGAACACCGGGTTCCTGCACACGTGCACGCAGCCGTTGTTGCAGCAGATGAGGTTGCTGGGGCAGCCGGTGTCGTCGGAGCAGCCCTCGGTGCCGCAGAAGCGCTGCGTGCCGGCCTGCGGGATGGGCGGGCACGAGCCGCGGGCGCGCGCCTGACCGGGTCCTGTGGACGCCGTCGCCGCCCGGGGCGCCGCCACCGCCGCCGCCACCACCGCCAACACCGCCACCAGCACCACGATCGCCTTGCCGTGCGGAGCCATCGCTAGTCACTGACGCCGCAGGCATCCAGCGTGCTGCGCGCCGCCCCCACCCGCCGGCGTCAGAGCTGTTGCACGGTCAAGGTTCACGTGGTTGCGTAAAGCGCCGTTGGAAAGTGGGATGCCGTTCACGAGTGGCGTGGTTCCTGGCGCGTAGCCCGAGAGTAGGCTATGTTTCAGAGAACTAATTCAGCGGTTGGATGTTCTTGGTTCACGTTTTAGTGCTACAGCACGTTTCAGTAACTGGCTTAGGGTATCAGTTGATGTCACTGTAGAGCCTACGACAGGGAGGTCCTAGGTTTAAGTTCCGATAGATCGATGGAATTCAGCGGCTCTCTGAAGGAGAATTCCAGCGTCTGGCTGCTCCCATCAGTAGTTTTCCGCCGTTCCTCCAATCAACACATAGGCAAATGTCATATTAGTACCCTAACAAACGGACCAAGGACAACGCACGATCTTTCCTTCCTCTTCCTTGTCCTATCATCACTCCTTACTTACACATACACCTACACTGCACCCTCCTTACACTTACACACACAGTTACACGCACTAAACTACCACACATGCCGAATGACCGGTCGGGAGCTTACTGTCTGTCCCGGGTGTGGCGGTGCCCCGCTAGTGGGGAATACCTGATTGGGGAAACCCCAGAAGCCGGTGGGTAATTCAGCGCCCAATCTCATCATCCAGCAAGAAAAGATCACCGCCACCTGCCACGATAAAATATACACTACACTTACGGGACATATTAGCAATTGTTCCTAATCAATGAAACAACCAACGAATCAAAACGTTTGACTATTTTTGTTCATTTTTCCTCTCGGCAGTGGCGGCAGCGTGTGGGAAACAGGGAACAACGGGCCCCCTTGTAGGGCCCCATCTCCCGTTCTTCCGAAGGGGCATGTTCTTCGAAGGAACCCGTTCTATCGACGTTCCGGTCCAACAAATACAGCTTATCTATCAGCCTCTCCCATTGGGATGCAATATCTATGACGTATTTTAAGACAATGCTTTTAAAAAATTTGGCAAATGGCTCCCACTCATAGCGCTTGGAACTGGCCGTGTAACATGTATTTTGTGTGTCGTCGTATTTTGAAAACTACCAAATCCTATACATTGAAAATAAATACAGTAAATCTTCATTAACACGAATTCCAAGGGACCGAAATTATAGGAGTTGGTGTTTTAAAAATTATTGTTATCGGAGTACTATAAATGTCCATATTACCGTAATCCTTTGCCAAGACCGAAATTTTGTACGTGTTACGGCAAAATTCGTTTTAAGCGAGTTCTTGCTAACGAGAGTTTGCTTTAGTACTTTCTGTTAAGAACTCAGAGAGTTTGGTTATTTTAAACGCCGATAGATGGAAGTCGGAGAGGAGGTAGGGCCAAACCGCAACAGTGCTGACCTGAAGGAAAGGGGTTCCTCGTTTCTTGTTAATTAGAAGAACATATTTGAATACGTTCGAAGGATATTTTTATGTTCAATATATCATTAAGGCAAATGAAACTAGTGGTGTTACAGAATGGCTCAGACTTTGTCGAAGTAATGTTTTCTAATTTCCTTGGTGAGGACTGCCTTTACGGTCTTGCCCCATCCTCTTGCCAGCTGCCATTTATCGTCACTCAAAGTCCATTTTTTAACGTTTTCTCTACTTTTCGATGTCTTAATTGTAGAACTAAAATATTACGTTAAGAATATTAAAGAAGAGTAAAACCTCATCCTAAATAGTAATTTTCATTGAAAAATATGAAGCCTAAAAAAATGAAGCCATCCTAAATAGAAATGTTACTGTTAACACAAAATTTCAAACTCTTTTTCATAGGAATCTACTGAGTTTTCGATAAACTTCAATTACAGTCATTGTTTTTAAGAAAATGGCGTAGAAATGTTACTGTTAACACAAAATTTCAAACTCGTTTTCATAGGAATCTACTGAGTTTTCGATAAACTTCAATTACAGTCATTGGAAGCACTTCCCCTCACAAATGCAATAATGTATAAAAATCGATGGAAATGTGCATATTAACGGCGTGAAAAGTATTTAAAAAAACTACATTTGTGTAATTTTTGAAAAACAAATAAAGGCAGCAAAATCAACTTACATCATATTAAACAGTGCAATAAACACTATCCATTGGAAAAGTTTCAAAAAAAATTTCGAACCACTTTTAAGAAAATGGGGTTTGAGCGTTTCTGATAATGCGAAATCTTGAGCTCACTTGAGAAAACTGTCGAGTTTTCGAGAAACTTTTTCTGACATTATTTAAAGCACATGTATTCATTAATACAACAATGTGAACAAATTGCCGGTTATGTACACTATAACGACGTGAGAGACAAGTCAAAAAATGACATTTTTGTTATTTTGGGGAAAAAAACAAAGAAAAGAGCAATATGGCGTTTATGTCACCTTAAAGGGTACATTTGGCACTACCCAAACCAAACTTTTAAAGAAAAAAGTGCAACCGTTTTTGAAAAAAGCTTCTTTTTGTTAATTTTTAAAATTGCAAATCATGCACGCGCTATTGCACGAAATCTACTAAAAAAATTTTCTAAAAAAAATCTGTATAATTTTACTGAAAAACTGACAATGGACAACAAATTTCATTTGAAGGAAAAATATATTTCTTCGATTTTATGATTGAAGGAAGACGTCGAAAACAAATTGAAACTTTCGAAATTTTCGAAAATCGGGAACCGTGAAAATCTATGCCATCTTTATATGTATATTTTTCTCTATTCTTAAAAGAAAGTAAAATAACAAACTTGGAGCCGTTTTAGAGAAAATTTTGAATATGTCCGGGAGTCTTCATGTAAAATATTCCCAAATTTTGAAGAATGTTTTTCAAAATCTCAAAGCTTCGACTCGAGCCAGATGGACTGGTGGTTCTTCAATTTGGAACAAACCCTACTTATGGTATAGGCGCTAGTTCAAGACGGGCTGACGGACGGACGGACGTTTCGAAAAAAATAACCCTTTTTCGGTGTCAGGAGGCCCCAAAACGTGTATTTCCATTGAAATCTCGAAATCGATTCCCGGTTTCCAGATTTTCCAGCTTATCGCCAATAGTATTAACTGTCTTTTATCTTTGGGTAATGAAGCCTGTAAGTAATTTTTAGGTCTCTCAATTCAGTCAAACCTTAAATGGAACGTCCATTTAAATGAATTGAACACTCAATTAAGTTCCTTATGCTACGCGTTCAGAATTCTTGCAAATTCAGTCAGCCTTCATACTGCTCGTTGTGTATACTTCGCGAATGTTCATTCCCGCCTGAGATATGGCATAATATTCTGGGGAAATACATCTTATAGCTCCCAGACTTTTAGATTACAAAAACGAATTGTACGAATAATAACCAAATCCCACCCACGTGATTCATGTAAGCCTCTCTTCATTCATCTAGGAATTCTACCATTACCGTGTCTTTTTATTTACGAATCAGTGGTTTTTGTAAAAAATGACTTGCTCAAAGGCGGGAATATTTTTTCAGAAAATGCAGAAGTCTATTACTATAACACTCGACGTAGAAATCATATTCATCAGGGGACAGTATCAACAGCTCATTACAAAAAATTCACATACAATACATGTACATTATTTTACAACACTTTGCCAGATGACATTAAACGATTAAATTCAATAGAAAAGTTTAAATCCCAAGTGAAATCGTTTCTGCTGCATAACTGTTTCTATACAATTAGAGACTATACTGAGCATAACAAGAAAAGTAACATTAATTTTAACAATGATACATAAAGCATTATTTACCATTTGGACTGTATAAATGAGTATAAACAACCTGTAACAACTATTGTACTACAGCTTCCGGGTCAATGACCCCCATCTCGATCAGGTTTTTCGTCCAGTTTTTCGTCCTGATCCATTGAGCAAATGCTGAGATGGCCCCTTGTTTTGCTTCTGGACATAAATGTAACTTCATTTTCTGTGCACGTCTTCTAGAATTCAGTGGGAAATACAATTATTCAAATTATCGTTTCCATGTTGTCGCGGCAGGAAGTAATAAGAGCCAAAATTTATTGCTTGTTTATCCTTGAAAATAGATTTTATTGCATGGGAGTTTTTTCTCCTTTCAAAATTCAAAATTTAAGTAGTATATGACTAAGTGTAGGGATCACAGGATTTTGAATATGTGCACACAATTCACTTTTCCCCATAGCACGTCATACGCAGTTTTTAACTGTTTTTTTTTGACGTAAAATAAATAAATAAATAGAAGTTAGAATTCGTTATTACTAGGGAACGGATTTTCATGTAAATACATATTTTTACAGGGACAAGATACCTGCATTCACTAATATATTTTACACTTAATACGACATTCTGAACTAATTGGAACCATTTTTATTTTACATATTTTTACATGTTTTGGTATAGTTACATATTTTATATATAGCTACATATTTCGTTACATTTTAATTTATTTATAGGTCGAAAATTAACATTTCACTTGTGATGTTCGAAATATATGTTACTTGAAAACTAACTTAGTAACTGAAATACTTAAAAAAATACGCAATGCGCTTGTATTAACGCCGGGCAGTCGTTATTAATTGTCAAACTTATCTCCCCCCGCCCCCATCTGCTTCTTGGAAACAGCGTAATCGTGATCAACGATGTAGTATGTGAAGCAGAAGGAACTTCAACCATGTGCTTACTCGTGTTTCATAGACCCCATGCGTAACTCGATAAAAAGAATCAGATAATTGTATGATCCCTTTTCTGAAGTTGGGGTGGGAGTATTCCCCCTTACCCCCCTTCTATCACAGGCTACACGGTACTATTGGATTGGTACACGGAACATTGTATATAATACGAAAGTTATATGTTATATGTTTCGGATGAAACTAGCGAATAATTACTTCTGTAGATGTAAAACTTTCATTCAGCCTCTCTGAATCCATGTAAATATCTGATCGGCAACGTACAAAACGCTTGAAGAATGGAATTGGAAACATTATAACGAATATTTATTTCACATTTTTCCTATTTTTTCTTACAAATTTTTGAAAAAATAAGTACATATATATGTACATATTTTGCTTGTTTTATTACAATGAAGTCCGTTCCCTAGTTATTACATATCAGTAGCGATTTTTTCGACGCCATTCTAGAAGTGTACTTCACTTAAATATGTTAATCTTCAGCGAAATCGAGTGGGAATTTAGGAAACAAGTCGTATGGTGTTTCGTTAGTGACATGGAAATGGATAATGGCAACACGAATATATTTATAATGAATTTTGTAACAAATACACCTGTGTCATTATTTTCTTGCGATGAAAAATCTTGTTGGGTAGAGTTCATTTCTGTTGGGAAACGAATAGATAACTAAGTGAAATTAATTGTTAGTCGGTTCTAAAGTAGTTTGTTACAAAAATTAATTGTCTTAGAATAATAGTCTGAAGGCTCAAGAGAACTTTTCTGTTATTGAGAGAAAAATTTTTATTTTTAAAATATCCCACAACGACTACTTTATCGATGTTTATTATCATTACCCCGTTACGTGTCGATTTTATTGAATCTATCAAGTTACATATACAGTAGAGGATGTGATTGTTGTTTTAAATACATTAGATACCAATCATACGAAATCTATTCATTTTTATTAACTATTATCCAATAAACCAAAAGTGATTGCTTGAAATAACTGAATGAAATCAGCAACATGCAAAATTGAATTAATTTGACTGGTGACACTATGCTCTTCTTATTCCTCTTTCATCACACCCCGATAAAAATATTTTCTTGGTTCGCACACAATCGATATTCAGTTCCTGTAACGAATTTGAATATTTAATTTCAAAGTTGTCTAGACTTAATCCGATCTTCTCTTTGGTAAACTTAATCTTCGTTGATAAAAGTGAAAAGAACTTTGTGAAGGGTCACAAGTTTATGAGATCGTCTTGTGACGACAAAAGAACGCGTCTTGCGAAACCAGGTCACAGACAGCAAACACAAACTCATCTAAGAAGAGCGCGCAATTCCAAGAAATAGTCATTTAATTATTTTCCGCCTTAGATTTGCAAATAATAATAATAATAATAATAATAATAATAATAATAATAATAATAATAATAATAAAATGTGGAGTCTAATGACAGGTTCTGATAAAATTATCCGAAACATAATATTTTTATTATCAACATGTGAAACATGGCCGACGTTGACTGCTGCCAATTTGAAACAAGCACCGTCTTTCTATTTAAAAACAAGCCCCACTTGGAGGGACATTTTCAAATATAATTATTACTGATAAATGTAATTTGAGCGCCAGGAAAAGGTTACTTTTGAAACCTAATTATTCCTACGTAATTTAAATATCTCTCCTTACACAATTATGTTGGGCTAGCTCAGTTAATTAGGGTTCGAAGTTCATAATTGATTCTATTTACTCTGCAATCAATTATTCAATCTGCCATCCATACGGAGTGGCGTGGAATCTGAAAATCTTATTACAATGCTGGATTCCACGTAATGAACAATGACAATCAGCTATTATTATTATTACTATTATTACTAGTAGTAGCAGCAGCAGCAGCGTTTAAACTGCACAAGGCAGATGATATATCCCGAAGACGTCGGACTCCCAGCTTTCTTTCAACTTAACAAATTATAATTTATTATAATGATAATCAAAAATGAATCATTCTTTGGTCATGACCAGTTTTCTCTGTATTACAATAGTTATAAACCTTGTTATCCATTCGTGGGTCTTCGCGCACTCTCCACTTCGTTCCATGGTGCCCCATAGGACCTTCTCCGTCGACGCAGCAGAATCTTGCTTCTGGATAAATCCCTCGCCTAAGGTCTGTGATCTGGTTCCAAATTCTCCCGGCGATACTATTATAATCCGTGACTTCCCTCACTTGCATCTCGGGTGGACGCCTAGACAGAATTTTACTTCTTACAAGGACGCCCTATCCTAATGTAAGAAACGATAGTTAACTTTATACAACTGTCAATTACAATCTTTCCTCTATCTGATAAGTAATATGTTATTAATAATGTTTATCCTGTTCCATTTTTAAATATAGTACATTCGGAAGTTTTAATTTTTTTTGTTTGATCACCTATAAGTAATACGTTATTAATAATCTTTATCGAATGTAAAGAAGGAAAGAAATGAAGAAGATTGTGTTTTGCTATTTTTTCATTTATTCACTTTCATTCACAATCATCAAAGTAAAATGTTCTGGGTTCAAGGCGGTACATGATACGTAACTATTAGTTTAAAGTGCATTCTCTTAAATTTGACAGTCTTCTTAATTTTCAAATCAATATTCTATGCAGACAAGGTTCAAAATGCAGTTTAATGATATTAAGAGATATGAAATCATAAAAACGTTAACAAACATAATAACTAAAATACGCGAAACATAATAAAGCATGGAAACATTTTGAGGGCAAATTTTTTCTGCTTCTTAAATAATTCTTTAACATACACCTGTACAGAACTTAATTCTTGTACTGAATATTAAAGAAAACGCACCATTCGCTTCAAACTGCTTCAACTCCATTCAGTCAATTCGTCAGTCCAAACATTTTCCACGGCACTTATTGCACTAAAAACCAGGTATGATGCACGCAATTGAAATAATATTATACGATTTTGAGCCTATTCCGGACTGCAAAACGCCTGCTCTAATTGAGATGAAAGATTAGCCGTAATAAACGGGGTAACTATTTATCTTCATTAAATAATTATTTTATTTTATTAAGATATGCTTACATCTTTATCTTCATTTTTTAAGGACTCAAGTCATTAATCTGAATTGTGAACAGTACACTCATTTGGTACGCATTTGGCAACCCCATGATAATAAAATATAGTTTTGGGTTTATAACTACAAGATTCTCTTTCAAATGAGTCAGATGCGATAATTTCATTATCACACCTGATTCCTTGTTTTTTACCTTAAACAATTATTTTCATCATTATCTCTGGCTATCTTAAGGTATGCACAACAGGCATCTATATACCAGTGTATTCAGTTCCGTCAATCCATGAAACAATAAAACAATTGTTAAAATTATAATACAATGATTTTTCCTCAACAAAAACCCATAAATACCCAACGGGAAATCTCCCCCTCTTCCAAATTTACTGAAACCCTAGGACCTCCTAGCCGCCCTGTCCTAAATATTTCAACCGGTAATACGCAATGGAAAGTTACATAAGAAATCAAAAGAATCATGAAATTCAATTTCATAAGAAATCATGGCCAGTCGTGGAATTTTGGAACCCTGGAATTTTGAGGTGAATGCGTGGCATAGATAATCATCGCGATACTCAGGATGTGAATATCGTGGTGGCACAGTTACTTTGAGAGTCCTTTTTTTACCCTTATAGGTGATTATAAAAGATCAGATAACGAATATATTGATGATACCGCTTATTTTGCTTGCTTTCTGAAAAAAACACTTTTTATTCCGAAGGGGATCCCTTGCTTTGTCAGTAATAGTCTTCACACCTGTATCTTTCCCCCACCTGTGCCCGTGCATTCTTAATCATGTTCTAAGTTGTACATACAGATATAAGTCATATCTGTCGGCCCGGTGGCCGAGATCGCTAAGGCAGTTGTGTCGTAGTGATCTCGGACCAAAGGGTCGCGGGTTCGAGTCCCGCCTCGGGCATGGTTGTATTTGTGTTCGTCCTTTCACCCCTTATCATCACCATATCGTTTCATCTTCATAGTTACCATACCGTTAACACCAATAGTGGTCGCTAATGACCTAGATGTTGATGCGACCTTAAATAACCAACTAAAAAAAAAGTCATATCTGAAACATAGGGCATTATGTAAAGTCACGAATACATTTCGCTTTATTTCGACAGCTAAATCCCAAGAAATTAAAATTTTTTTTCAATTCTGGAAACCCAGTCTTTTGAAGAAAACTAAGGGTTCCAAACATGCAAAACAAGCCATTCAAGTACTTAATAATTAAATGCAGATTTCAAGCGTGATCTTCAAAGATAGGACGTATAACGGCCCTTATTTTCATGCAGATTTCAATGTTGCAGGCTCAAAAATTCCTTTCTGATACTCTCTCTGACTTGATATATTTTTATGAATAGAAGGTCCAGAGAGAGGTCGTATTCTGTAGATTAGGGCTTAGCAAATCATAACTGGGGAGCCTAGGGGCAGAATACCTGGATTTTAAAGGCTTAGGTTGCCCTTTTTCTGAGATCAACGTGATGGTAGTGCGTGATGTAACGTAACGTGTGCTGCGGATTATATTTGCCGCTGCCAATTAGTTCGTGAAGTAATGCACAAAATTTCGAATTTTCTATCTGATAGAGAATACGGCTCTATCTGATAGAGAATACGGGAGTAGTTCCCTGGTCATGAGGAACACTTTTAGAGATTTTTGTATCGTGATTAAGCTTGTCCCGGCTGAGGCAGTGCCCCGCTGAGTGGAGATACATGAAAGGGAAAATCTCCCGTAAGTGGTGCTGTATTTTTCCACCGGCTCTCATATTCCTGTGTGGGGAGTACACCGCCATTTCCAGAATTAAAATATTCACTACACTAATAGAACTAATGACCATAGCAGTTGAGTGCCCGAAAATATTTATCAGATAATAATGCACTTAAGACAAACTTAAAATGATTCACTCATTTGCAACCGACTTCCCCAACAACCGATTCTGTGATGGACTCTGATTTTCAGAAGGTCACCCAACAGGTCAGAACCTTCTCTAATCCTCCAGAACCCTTATTTCAAGGATTAGATTGACAGACATCAGAAACGTATTCATTTCATTATATGCAACACGAGCGTGACACAACATTTTGAAATTAAATTATGATATGTAACTCTCTTCAAAATATGGTTATTAAATATCGAATATTCTTTTAATGTTTTATTACAAGTTTAAATCATAATGGAACACTTAAGTATTACAAATTTCAAAATACGTATAACGAAATAGTTACGTAATGAAAAATGGACTCTATAGTATGCAAACTTCTACCTAGAGACTTTAGACCTTGTATAATTCCTGTACCTGGTGATGCTTATTAAACTGGATCGACACACTTTCTCGTGCAGTCAATGGTGCAGCACTTCTGCGAGCCAGAACAATCATCATCCGTGTTGCAGCGTGAATCGCATGTACTGAATTGCCCGGTAGAAGGGGGGCATTGGCCCTCCGCCCGAACATGCACCGCCACCAGCGCCACCACCGCCAACAGAAGAAGGATCCCTGCGCGCCCTGCCATTTCTGTTCTTCTGACACCGGGCCCTGGCATTCGGGACTTATAAGGAACCGTAAGCTCCATATCATGGTGATTCCTAGACGGGTTCTTGTCGAGTTATCTTACGAACCTTTGCGCAATTTAGTGAATGGTATTAGTCGACCATTTGCATTCAAGGAGCTGTTGATATCTTTTACTAGGACGTTTCTGCGCTGTTCGAAGTAAAAATGTGTGTGAAAAAATTAAGTTAGATACGAAAATATCAATGATAGTTCCTTCGTGGTAATGAAGGCAATGCTTGCTCAAGCGAGCAAGGCCATGTTGATAATAGTATACTCAGGCGTGACAGAGAATGCGAAAAAAAACCAGCAGAGGGCATACCGTAAAAGTGAGATAATGCATACGAAGAAAACTGAAGAGCAACACAAATTGACGAGGAGGGGCCATATATTCATATGATATTCGAGTAACCTGTGTCTGTTTGTCTTTCTGCAGTGTTGGCACATCGGAGGCCAAAATTGATTCTAATTTGGCGCCATACTGCTTTGAAACCTATCATTATAGCAATTCCTTGTCGCTAATTAACAGCAAACAGCATGCATTTTAATCGTCCCGCGTCGGACTTATATTTTTTCTCGAAAAACGGCGCGTTTGCTTCCAGAAGGAAAGACAGAAAGATCTTTTGAGGGAAACTCTTTGGAAGGACAAACAGTTGAAGAGTTGAACAGATTTTATAGACTCTCATACAATCGCGCCAGACACCGGAGACCCTGATTGTGACGAGAGTCAACATCCCGAGAATGAAGTCCTCCAAATGAAGGCGCGATAGAATAGGCATTATTTAAAAAGAAAGTGGCCGAACACATTTTCGCGATTACTCGCCTCGCCTCGCGTAAAACACCGTTAAGATGCATGTAAATATGCTACCGACTATTAATTTAATTATGTAGGGTTGGTATTGCGATCTTTGCTGAGAAGGTTTAGCGCGCAAACGCGTTCCCATTGTGGAGATTTCAAAGAAAAACAACGACAGTATGACGCCACGAGCTGTAAGTGTTGAGGGATCTTGCAGCGCTGCGTATACACAGAAGATCGTCTCGTCATTAAAAAGCAGTGGTAATTCACATATGGGCGCCATT
The DNA here is from genome assembly GCA_964035755.1 of Teleogryllus oceanicus. Lineage (NCBI taxonomy): Eukaryota > Metazoa > Arthropoda > Insecta > Orthoptera > Gryllidae > Teleogryllus > Teleogryllus oceanicus. Next base: position 93,777,552 of record CAXIVR010000004.1, read on the forward strand.
GAAGAAATTCAATTCGGTAGCAGTGGTTGTTTTGAGCGCGTAAGACCCGAAAGCAAGCTGAAATGGTATGTCGCACGAATTATAACAGAAAAAAAACTTATGTTCGTCTAAGGAAATAGTGTCAACAAGTTAAAATTGACAAACTTCCATCATCAATATTTATCACCCTGAGATAAACTAATAGTTCTCGAATAAGCATTTCCCCTAATGGCAAGCTAGGAACTGGGTAGCCACGCTTTGTAGAGCAACCCAATCCATCATTCTGTTGCTCTCCCAAACAATTTACTGAAGCTATTTTGCAGGGTCAACAGCAGCTAAATGTGACCCCAATCCGACGGTCCATGTACTAAAGCGTCGGAAAACAGGCCGCTATTGCCCGGACCGGATCTTAGTTTGCGGTGTGCAGATTTGGATTACTCGGAAGGAAAAGGTTTATCGTCAGTTTTGCCACCCGAGAGAACACATAGTTTTCTTTAAAAAAAAAAAAAAAATTTCCAAAATTGACAACTTATTTAAATTTCATGGATTTTAGCACTAGAACTAAAGCGAAATGTATTAATGATTTTACATAACATGATTGTCGTTTTATATGATAATTATGTTAAATGTACCATATACGACTATGCTAATGAGACAATTCCCTTTTGTAGAATTATTTCAACTGCAAAATTATATTCCAAGAATTTTATTAAAATGGAAGGTTATTGTAGAAGAAACTTGCAAATGTACAAATTTTCTTTAATAAGCCGCCTAATAATACACAGAAAAATGTACTTTTCAGAACAATTCTTGAGGGTGCGTTCTGATTAGGATCTATTCTGGAGGAGGTAGTGGCCGCACTCGACAGAACATTCGACAAGAGGAGTTGCGACCGTACATGTTTTTGCATTTTCCCGCACAATTTTCACTTAATTATAATTCTTAATAGATTATTTTTTACGTACTACACCTGGGGATGAAAGAATCAAATAACTGATTTGTATCATATGAAAATAAATTTAAAACTGTTTAGAGCGTCGGCGTTGCCACATTCGGCATTCATTATTCAATTCGTTGTTAACTGGAAATATCCAGTTGGCTACGCAAGACTGAAGATACAGAATCTTCAAAACGATTGAAATCTTATGCAGGTGTACCCATTGACTCATTTATTAGACTGATAAATGGTTGTTTCGACAGTGGATAGCAATTTTCTCAGTGAATAATGGAGGTGAGGTCAAAAAGGAATTGATAAAATAAAGACGATACCCGTTAAGTTGTTTTATTTGCGTAGTAAGTTATGATAATCACATTGGTTTACGGTGTATTTTTTTATGTTGAAGGGTGTTTTCTCAAAAGGCAGCATATTTTGTTTCGGAAAGGACTTTTCCCATCCTTAAGCAGGTGCTCTCTATTGATGATCTTTCGTTGGTATTTGAATTGTAGAAATAAAACCTGGTGTTTTCATCAACTTTTTTCATAAGACCAACACTTTCCTGTGTTATCATCATTATCGTATCTGACTTCTGGTAGCTACAATTCGACGACCATTGTCCCAAATATTTACTACTTTTGGTTCTTCGAATCTCGGGTCAGCATAGAGCGAGATTCTCCGCGTCACAACACACACATTTACACACTCAAGATAAAGACAAAACCTATGATTGATGTGAGATTCGAACCTGTGTCCCTTCATACCGAACGAGGCGTGAGACGGGTGGAAATATTCATGGGGACATTTTTATAGAACTATATTACTATTTTAGCTTTATCTGTACAATGGCCCACCGAAAGAAAGAGACGGGGGCGTGGCTCTTGGGACTTCAGTTCCCCTCCCTAAAGCCAGTTCAATTAGATGAGCTGCAACAGCACTTACTTCGTCACATTATTTATAAATTTGCAATTTTCTAAAATTCACTGATTTCAACGAAAATGAGACATGCACCACTCATTTAAGAGTTCCTTCTTTTATCCATGGAAATAAAATAAAGAAAAAATTGGCATTTTTTTGAGAAAATAATAATGTCAACCATAAAAATGACGACCATAAATTACATGAGTGGGACCTTTTTTTGTAAAATTGTACGTGACCTTTCTTAAAGAGCTGATTTTTAGAACAGATTTTGTATAAGACGAAAATCTTTATCTTCAAGTTTGTAGTTTCGAAATGTTAACTTTTTGCAAGTTTCGAAAATACTGTTCGCCGGAAATGTGGCTAGTATAAGTGTTTTACCGTCCTTTGATACATACGAATAGCAAGTTTAAAGAAAAACATTAAGCCGTTTTTGAGAAAATGATTCAATATAATAGCCTCCATTTCTCACAAAATTACGCGAAAACCACTCTTATTTTTGAAAAATTGTACATGATCTTATTTCAAGATCTCTCTTTAAAGAACAGATTTTTTCATGAAAAACCTCTATATTCAATATTTTAGCTGTAGGAAGACGCCGAAAGAGTTTTGAACTTGTGCAATGTTAGAAAAATCAGGAATTTTAAGGAAAGCGAGTTCCACCTCATTTTCTTAATTGTTCTATACGCTATCGGAGAAAAAAAATTATTTCCAAAAGTTTCGAAGAACAACAATCTTTGAGGACATTTTGACAATGTTGTTGAGACTTCATATAAAGTACTTGTTTTCTAAACACATCTGGGTCCCATTGCCTTTCATATAAAGCAAGAAACTGGAGATTTTTTTAGTAGTAAGCTCAAACGTATTTCTAAGTGAAAACCCTTAGTGCTTTAAATATAAAGATTAGCATTTTTCAGAATGTCACGGGTTTAATTGAAAATCAGAAAATCCTTTCTTATAAATGCACTTTCTCTATAAAAAAGGAAAAAAAAGCAAAAATGGCAGCTAGTTTCAGGAACATGTTGAAAATATCAAAGAGACTTTCTGAAAATGCCTCCAAACATTAAAATATCTAAATAATTTCCGGAGCAGCACAAATAGATCTTACTCATTGACGTATTGTGACGATACAGATTATCTCATCTTAAAACAGGTATAATTTCCTTTTAAAAGCAGCGTCGCAATATGAGAGCATGTTTGCGCCGGTTCCTGGGCGAAGGGTCAATTAGCTGCGCGCAGCAGCGACTTTCTGTGCCACGGCGGCGCCCAGAAGAGGGGGGCGGTGGTTTAGCTAACTCACCCTTACGGTCGTGGTCTGTCCCTAAGGATTTCGAAGAACGTCGCGGCCCGCGAAGTAAGTTTATTTACATTAAGTGCATTACGAGTATAGAGTTAATGTATTGTAACCGCTTGTCGTCGGCTACATTTATGACCAACAAAAAAAATAGAAGGGATAATACCCGACATCATGCCCTACGCGTAGTTTCTATAGTAGCGAAGAGATAACGTCAGCAAGAAAAAGATTTCTGAACGCACTCAGGCTATAGCCAATCAGAAACGTTTGTAGAAATACGGACGCGGCATGAAATTTGTGTCGGAAGAGCTCTTTTTTCTTTCTTGTTCGAGTCGCCGAGGTGAACGGAAGGCTACAGGTACACCACCCAATCGACGAGGGACACGTGGAAGATACTGGAATGTAAAAGCTTTAATAAAAGGTATATGTCTGAATATTTTTCATGAATTACTTACTGTGAAATGTCACGAGATTACATGAAATTTAAAATGAATGTTAAACAAGAATGCAACGAATGAAAGAACGACAGTGGTAATAGTTCGAAATGAATTTGTAAAACCACGTTGCTGCATTCTCGTTGCTAGAAAATGGAGGATTTTTGTAACATAGGACATGTTTCTTTTTCTTTGTTACAGCTTTTATTTTATTTTACATTTATTCTACTTTATTTTTATTTTTGGGATTTCGTTTTGTAAAATCTATTATAGAATTTTGAGAATTCTGAGAAGTATGGTTTATCCAACAACTAGCTCGACTTTTGCTATTACGAAGTTATAATTTGGAGTTTTGGACTCGCATTCTGATGCGACCATCGCCTCTGTGAAAGCTGTGGTAAAACTTCGCTGAACAGCGAGGAGACGGCGCTCGGAAATACTCCGATACCGACGCGACAGGCAGCGCACAGACCGTCGCAGAACAACGACGACCTTGAGGCGTGAGCATCGCTCGACAGCCGACTACACAGCGCGGGACCAGCTTGGGGAATTCGACGGTCGTGAGTCCCATAAAAACAGAGAGAACATTCATTAAATTTCAGTCTGGAAAACTTTCAAGATAGAATTATAATTGTACTAGCTAAAACGTTGCAATGTGAGCTTCCCTCAATAACAGACGTTGATCGGGCAAGTTTCATTGAACATTGGTCTTGCTAGCCAGTAAATTCATTTCTTTTCTACAGTCGTAAGAGGAATCAGATAAGAGTAATCCTTGTGTTTAATGATAAAAGTTGTTCTTGTACATAATCATTTATCAGATTCATATGTAATTGATTTAATGCTGTTTCAAACCATTTAAGAGAAATTGCCTATGTAAAATTTTGAACAGGAGTGAAAGCCGTTCAATTATTTCTTTTAAAGTATTACTTCATGGACAGTCAAAAGACGTTGTAAAACAAAATTTCGTACTGAAAGGCTACGTAAAGCCGAATGTCAAATGTGAATATTAAGTGTAATTTAAAAGGAATTAGTGAATTTTGAGTATTGTTTGTATGGATTTTTTTTGCAGGATGATTATTTGAATTGTGATTTGTGTCTCATAATTGATATTTTTTGTGAAGTGTACATTTGTCTTTGTTGCTTGTTTCTTGTAAACGGGGATCAAAGTTATTAACGCTTTAGTGAAAACTGCAGTTTAGGTAGGGAACTAGCTACCATAGTTCAACAAAAAAGTGAGAACATAGGAGGATATGTGAACTCCAGTGTACAGAGAATTTCATTCGATAGAATACATGTTACCTGTTATTTAAAACTACAAAATTGTGTTTGCTTGTTATTTGATCATTCGTTTAGCAAAGACGAACCCACCACCGATAGGGAATTTTATCCATTAATTGAGGTATTCCCAGGTTTGCGTGACGGTGTAACCACACGTCACGAAATAAGTAAATGATAGATTTACTTTAGTAATTCGGCGTACTACCAAGCAGGTGGTAGGTACGAGGCGGTTACAGTATTTATTAAACAGTCACAGCAAACTCGCTGTTTGAATATTTTCCCACTTTTCCACTCAGATTAACTATAAGATGTCCTGACAGATTGGCAGAGAATTAGTAAGGGGTAGGAATTTTGCAAATGAATTGATATATGGGAATTATTGCTAAAATGTTTCTTATCGAAATAATCTTATTAAAAAAATATTATGGTAATTTCTCACTTTACGCTTACCGTGGTGAAATTAGGGATATAACTTTTTCCTTTCAAAAAATGCTCAAGAAGTTAGAAGAAATGGAGGCTATTTCGAACTCAACACATTTTCAATATTTATCATCATACTTGTGCTCTTACCGTGTGTCGTTACTAGCCTCCGAAGCCCATCCAGGGCCTATGATCACTGCCGCCATAACAGCGGGTTCCGCACATGGTCATGCAGCACTCATTGATTCTCAGACCACCAGTGCACGGATTCGTGCTGTTGCATTTGTCCACTGGATTTTCATTTTCTTTACACCTCCCAAAGATAGTAATGGGTGGACATTTGCTGTCCGCTGGCGATAACATAATGATCATTTCCACACACATTACCATTACCAGAACTTCTGTTGTAGAAACCATTTTGGTCGTAGCTCAAACTCTGAATCTGGAGATCGGAGTCTCCTAGGTAACCTTTATAGACCGTCTAAATATCTACATGTGTTATTTAAATGGCATGGTGTGTCAAGAAACCTGATAGATTATCATTTAGGCAAAATTATTGGAAATATGCACGGACAGACTTTCGATATAAATACTATCTAATAAAGATAACATTTATCTCATATGAAATGATAGTTCCAGTTACTTAATAAAAGCAATAATGCAATTCTCTTCAACAATCGCAAAATCGGAAGAAAGAAATAGTGTTTTGCAATCATGTTCTTGAAATGAATCAGCTCTCACAACGTAGTAAAACTCGATAATACCAGCTCCGATAAGTATGGTCTAGTTTATAACTATTTCAAACTTTGTATTGTGACGATACCGATTATCTCATCTTGAAACAGGTATAATTTCCTTTTAAAACCTGCGTCGCAATATAAGAGCATGTTTGCTCCGGTTCCTGGGCGAAGCGTCAATTAGCTGCGCGCAGCAGCGACTTTCTGTGCCACGGCAGCGCCCAGAAGAGGGAGGGGCGGTGGTTTAGCTAACTCACCCATACGGCCGTGGTCTGTCCCTAAGGATTTCGAAGAACGTCGTGGTCCACCCAGTAAGTTTATTTACATTAAGTGCTGTACGAGTATAGAGTTAATGTATTTATTAAATCATCACACAAACTCGCTGTTTAAACGTTTTCCCACTTTTTACCTCAGATTAACTATAAGATGTCCTGACCGATTGGCCTAGATAGTAAGGCGAAGGAAGCTCTGGACAATCACACAACCTTTTTCAAACTTTTAACAGATCCTTCTAGAACGTTCGGGTAAGAAGAGGGGAGAACACAGGCCTGGGCAAGCTCGCTAGCGCCGGTCATAAGGGACACACCCGAGGTTCAGATGCGTTCGGGCGGGTGCTCGAAAGAGAATCGGTTCGACTGTTGCCCTCGAAGTTAGTCGACTAGAGAGGGACGGGCGAGTGTCGGAAAATCTTGTTTGGGACTATTGCCCACAAAGTTTTGAGTTTGTTCTTAATTTAATTTTAGTGGAGATTTTTTCGTTAACCTTTCAACACTCTACTGTGCGCTGATGTAATTACTTTCTCTACCCGGTCGCTCTAATATTGCACGTTTTTCTTAATTGCGTGGCGTAATTTCAATTAAATCGGGAATATTATTAACCGATAAATATCACGCGGTCCGCCACACAACTGGAAGCTGAGGTGTCGCGGCCTCGTTCCGTCACGGCTGTCGAGTTGGAGGGCGGACGGCGACCCACAGCCTCCGCCAGCAAAGGGATCCGTCCAGCTCAGGGAGCGCCATGACCCCACCCTCCGGACGAAGCAAGTGGGTCTTCAACGCTGGCAGCGCGTCCGCCTCCAACTCAATGGTGATATCAATGAAGCGCCCAGCCACGGCCTTCTGCAACGCCCCTCAGGCAACATTAATAACAAAGACTCTTGTTTGATTAGAACTGGAATAATTCTTAGGAAGCATTGGCCGCGCATTGTCCTCTTCCTAATTAATGTTCATCTTCATTTTTTTTTAAATTTGCTGTAATCTTAATTAATAAAATTTTATTGTATTGATTTTTGTACTTAGAATTAAGGGTTAGAGAAGGGAAAGTAGCACCGCTGAGCTCATACAGTCTGTTAGCAAACAATATTAGTAATTTAGGTAATTCTATTCAATTTTTTTTATATTTTGATTAAATTTCATGTTCTTTTATAATATTTTCTTCTCATTTCGAAAACTAGCTACGTCCACACATCACCCGTATTTCAGGCTCTCACCGCCTCCTGAGCTAGCCGACACCTTGACTCTGGTAAAGGGGAGAAAATTTACTTTCAATCTGGCTCACCAACGTGCGGTCGAAGACACGCGCCGTCGCAGTATTTACCAACTTTTACGTAATTCAAATCTGAGGGAGCTATGCGTGACGCGTATTTCCATCCGCCCATCCACCTATTCATCTAAACAACCCAATTTTCGGGTGATAAAATTTCTTCTTGCCATCCACACTAATCCTAACCTTACTAAAAGATCTTATTCCGCATACGTGTGTGAAAGTTACACTCAAAAGTACACGAACTTTACGACCAAAAAATTCGTTGTTTTTTTGTTCTATGGGGAGGAAAAGTAACAAAATAACACAACTTCAGTTAATTCATGAAAACTGCCTATAAATAGAATATCTTATTGAAATACGGCAATATTAATGTAATTGTTAAGGAAACTCATTTTAATAATTGCGATGAATTCCTTTGTTTTTGTTTTGCTATTGAAAGAACCTAATGAGTTTACTTTTCGAAGTTATAATCATTCCTTTGTTTTTGAAGTTTTCCTGCTCACTGGCTGAAAATAATGATGTCAGTTCTTATCTGTCTTTACATGTTTTGTCTTATATTCTCTTTCACATCACTATCAGTCTAATACATTTAAGGAGTATGGTAGATAATAAACAATAGTTTATTATTGTAGCCTTGGTAAAGTCTAAAATGTGAAAGCAGTTTCATCTTCTAGCACGAATGTAATTGTATTGTAATGTTTTTACATGGCGATGAACCAAATACTAGAGTTTGGAGTTCTGTACATTCCGAACATAACAGGAAATAAAATTACAAAATTCCCAACATTATACATTAAAAGCGCTAAGATATTCCGTTTAGAAATACTACTGAGCTTACTACTGGCCAAAATTTCGTGAATCTTCTTTGGGTGACAGGTAATGGGCCAGTAATATGTAATGGCTTGCTATTATAATAGAGCTTTTTGATATAACCACTACTTTAATAAAATTGTAAAATTAATAGGATGAACTATTACCCACTATTTGTTATTTCCATGTTATTTTTTCATTTCATAACACACTCCAAAGTGAAAATCTTCCTTCAACTTGTACTAGGTCTGGAACACACTTCAGAGAACGTAATGGATAACGAGAAACGCACGAGTTAGAACCTCTCGGATACAAAAAGACGAGATATTCTAGCAGCGGCGAACAAAGAATGCTTGCCCCTGGCACAAATTAACACGAATTCTGTATGGGGTTGTCAAAGACTCCTTCGAAGAGGTGTTTCCCGGAGGGTTAGATCGGGGGCGGACGCAACGTAGAATAAAATACTTAAGGGGGAAGATACTGCTTATAGCAGTTAAATTTTTATTATTTTTACACTTTTTTTCCGTTAAAATCATACTCCACAGCAGTAAAAATAAACTGACTTAATTTGTTTGACAATACTCGTAGGTACATGTTCAAAATGAAAACATCGATGATGATGATGATGATGATGATGATAAAGCATCAATCAAAAAGCACCTATGTTTTTAAACTTCGATGCGATGTTTTAAGTGGTTTGGTAATCTCTAAAATAAAATTCACAGGCAACAAAATTTAATTTTCGGTGGTCGTGTTCATTAATTTCTAATTAAGATAAAACTGAAAACAAAAAAAATAGAGCAAATAAAAATTCTCAGCCTACAAAGCCTGAGCGCCCACAGTAATCTCAAGAAGTCACAGCTTTCTGAGTTCGCCTTACGCCCACGGCGTATGCTTGCTAGCGTATGGCGCAGAACGTGAACTACTGTGCCAATTTTCCCTGGCACCGTATGATACCTATGAGATGTATGGAAACCAATTCAGCGTTCTTAATTCTGAGTTAAATGGGCAGATCTGGCGCCAATCCCTAGGTGGCTCAGAGGTTCATGAGGAAGCCAACAGATAGCATTACGCCCTGTGCGTATGAAGCGTCGAATGACTATGAGCTCGTTTAAATGAATTACTATAAAGAAAAGCGTTTTGAAGAAGCGATATTTTATACACACATTTGCGGTGAAGATTTTATTTTCCTTTCTTTTTGTTGGTGGTGCCATGGCAGACTGGCACTATCCTACAAGCCGCCACTGCAATTATCTATGCATGCTTTGTGGCGACGAAAAAATGGGATTCACGTCTTTTATAATTCTGAGGTACCAAAATGTGTAGTAGATAATTAATGAGATAAGAAAAGTCTTACTGCCGACATCGAAACGTATCTCTTGTTGCGGATAACTAAGAGAAAATAGGTTTTACTTCATGAAAAATAAGAAAATTTCTGGGAATGGTTCTGGCTTTAGTGAAGTTGTCATTGGTGACTAGGGAAATAACAGGGTGTAAGTGAAAAGGTGTATCATATCCCAAGTTAAAGCTGGAACTTTTAAGAGTTTTGAGGCTTTCTCTCACAGTTGTCACATAGGACGCTGCGAACGTCTTGGGTCTTTTGGTGGCAAAGTGGGGGCCATGTGAGCAGTTTTTGTTGTAACATTTCGTTGTAAATACAAGAGCGAGTACGTTATAATAGTTCATTTCGAAGCAAAATAAATATAGAAGTTTGTAAAAATTGATCAAAAGTGTTTTGTTTCGTGTGATAGTCTTAGTGATCCATATAAAACTTATTAATTTGTTTTCTGTTCAGAAGCGTAAAGATATTTAAGAGAAATGGATAGCAATTGTGGCACAGAAAAAGAAATTAAACAGAAAAGTTTAATCATTTTGGGAAAAACATTTCATTAGTGAAAACAATTGTTAGCAGAAAAACAGCAACATCATCAATGTCGGATTGTTCATCCATAACGAATGTCGAAAGGATTATTGTTCTATCGCCTTGCCACCCCATCTCATAGTTTTACCATCTCATAGTTTTACCAGATTACGATAAGTGATAACACTATCACAGTCGCATTTGTATTCTGTGCGCAGTGTTATGCCGTAAACCGTGTTCTCGTAGAAGAAACGAAACGGCAAACCTCACGCCCTGATCTCGCTCATTCGCGGAAGTGGAAACAAATTGACGCTCTGTCTCTTCGAGGATCTTCAAGTTCTACGCAGTCTCCTGGCTATCCATGACCGACATATGAATCGCTAACTGCAGAAAGGGAATTTATCGGGAAAGACACAAACTTCATAAAACCAGTTTTATGCAATTTTTCTGCTTAATTTTTTTGGTTATCTGATTATAAATATATTTATTTCATCCCCAAAAATATTTTATCACTGTGGGTTAAGGAGATAGGATTTATTTTCGGATTCGGACATGTTTCCTTTTGACAATAAACGGATTTTTTGGGTTTTTTTAAGAAATATAATTTTTCATAAAAACTATTTTATTTTAATAACATTCCTTTGTGAAACATTTTAGAAAAACATTTTAAATTTTGGACTGACTAAATGCTCAGTAATCTTCATTTTTATGATATGTCATTGTTATGTCATAATGCCGAAATGCCAAAACTGCATCTTGGCCTCAGGAATGTAGACCAGTGTTTTCTTGATGTCATCCTTTTGTTTGTGTTTATAGGCAGTACAGGTGTATAGGCTTCCTTGGAAGGCAGATCTAAAGATTTTACTGAATTTCTGAGACTCAAAGTGTCGAGCATCAAGCCACCAATATGCAACTTGCACTGAACACTACGCGGTGTTTCAGCTGAGATCAATTCGCGGTATTTTGAAAGAGTGAAAGATCGTTTTCGGTACCTAGGAACACCTTTACCATAGGAATCGTCGCTTAAACAGGTTTCCTTGTAGAATTTAGACCACCATGAACTGTAATCCGAAATAATTTTCTTTCATCTGAGCAATGGAAAATTTTTTTAAGGAACGTTATAGGTATTGGGTGAACAACTTTATCCAATATACATTGAATTATTTCTTCCTTCCTCAGCTTCCTCCTAATTATTCAGAAATACCTATCATTCGGCAAGAACGAGAGACTTCTAACTGAAAAACGAATGACGAATGACAAAAACGAATGACTGAAAAACGAAAAAGGAAAATGTCATTGAATATTACTGCGCAAAGGGATATTGTCGCGCATTAGTTCCCTACCTGCAGTAAACAGAGAACTGAAGATGTTGCTAAGCCTGTGCTATTGTGCGCCTAAATTTTCTTTCTGCGTTTAATGACGCATTGACTCGCTCACAACCCTTGCCGCCAATAAGAAAAATCTGAAAAGTTGGACTCATTGCCTTTCCGCAGTTGGTGGTCCAATTGCGTTCGTGGTACTTAGTACGTTACACATCACAGTGTACAACTCGCAACCGACAAGGTTCTGCAGCACGCCACCCGGTACTCGCTTACCGTACACGTTGACTTTGCCTCAAGGTGCGACTTCATCCGATGCGAGGGCCGCTTTGACCTAAACGCAAAATACGCTGTTGCCTATGGGCCAGCGACCACGGTGTTCACGCACCCCGTGAGACAAATTCACAAAATGTTCTTTAGATTTTTCCGTCAATATTTATTTTAGACAGTCATGTACATATTGAAAGCCAAAAACAAATTAATAAAAAACCATAATTTAGATTGAAACTTTTTAAAATGTTCGGTGAAGTGCGAGGAGCACTTTTGCTATTCTCTGAAGAAGACGAAGAAGAAGAAGAAGAAGAAGACGAAGAAGACGAAGACGAAGAAGAAGACGAAGAAGAAGACGAAGAAGAAGACGAAGAAGAGAAGACGAACGAAGAAGACGAAGAGAGAAGAGAAGACGAAGAAGACGAAGAGAGAAGACGAAGACGAAGAAGACGAAGCGAAGAAGACGAAGCGAAGAAGACGAAGACGAAGACGAAGAAGAAGAAGACGAAGAAGAAGAAGAAGACGAAGAAGAAGAAGACGAAGAAGAGAAGAAGACGAAGAAGACGAAGAAGACGAAGAAGACGAAGAAGACGAAGAAGAAGAAGAAGAAGAAGAAAAAAAAGAAAAGTACTCTTCGAAACGTTGAGAGATGTAAAAACTTTCAGAAGTTACATTTTCATAAGATTCTAATCTAAATTATGGTTTTCGATTAATTTGTTTTATTAAATATGTATATTACCGTCTAAAATAAATCTAGATGGAAAAATTTAAAAATCGTAAATCTCAATATGTCTGGAGATACTGAAATTCATAAAATATTCGAAAAAATGATAAGCTGATAACTTATCACTTTCAAGACGATATCAACAAATTTTCTGCATTCAGAACAGAAACCAATGTCATTGAAGCCACCAGAAACTTAATATATTTTTGCAGATGAGAAATCAAAAATATATTTTAAACATGTACATTTCGAATGGCTACTGAATTTAAATTAAATATGATTTTCTATAAATCTGCTTAAGAAACATAACTCGAGTTCCATCGTCTCCTTCTCCCCCGCATATATCCCCGTCTTACATATTCCCCATATGTTTCCCACATGCTTCTCAATGCAAAAAGGGCAATTGGAAAATTTAATTTAAGTCGTTTTTCAATGCGAAATACTTTAATAAACGTTAAAGCAGTGGATGGTGCAAAGACTCTCCTGGCGGATGAAATGGAACTTATGAATAGCTGTAGAACTCAGAAGAGCAAACTCTCCAAAACATGTTACAGAAGGCTTCAGAAAATATTTACTCACATTTTGCAATGCCTAAAAAACTGCACTTTTAAAACTTAGTTTTAAAACTGAATATTTCTTCACACTGGAACACAACTTCCAGCGTTTTTGGAGGAGTAAATCTTTCAAAAATGCAATAGAACATCCAAAAATGTGTGATCTCGTAGATTAAGGCATAAACTTCTCACTTCTTTAGAGATAAGAAAAGCTTGTTTTATGAATTGAGGAATTAGTTTCCGAGTTATAGACAATGCTAAACTGTCTTGCAGAGAAATGAACTGGAAGTTGTTATTGCGCTTGTTTCCCCACCTATACCACCATCAGTGAACATGAACTCTGATGCAGAACTGAGAGGTAATTCCGAATTCAAGAATACGCAACACACAAGTTTTTGTCTCAATGGTTTCTTATAAATTAATCAAAAAAGTCAACTTCCTTTAACGTATTATGTATTGAGTATGTGTATATAAAGGAAGGTACTAGATTCGAGTTACGCACTTTCGCAACAAGTATTGCAGCGTGTTGCAGGTTGCGTGTGCATCTGTCATGCCTCACAATCCGGGAAGTGCTAACTTCAGTTTCTTCCCTCGTAAATATATTCGAAGCAGACCTGGGGGAATCAAGCTGCATCATACACGAAGGTTTTCTGGTCATGACTTTTTGATGATTTTCAATGATTTCTTATAAATGGTATAAAACCGGCAACTTTCTTAGCGTATTAGAATACACGGGAGAGAATTTGTTGGGTGTGAGAAGGGTAAAAGGTACCTACTCGCGAGGCTCGGGAGAAGTCTGTCACTGCCTTACCTGGTGTAAGTCATATTATCGGGTTGGCGCATTGTACCCTACAGCCCAGCGAGCAACATTTCTGCGCGCCGGGGCAGCCGGCGTCACCACCGCAAAGCACAATGCACGGGGTGATCAGTCCGGGGGACGCCGTGGGGCACACGCCTGGCTTCACCACCCCCGCGCCGCCAACCTCCGCCACCAGCGCCACCAGCGCCAACAGAAGAAGGATCCTTGCGCGCCCTGCCATTTCTGTTCTTCTGACACCGGGCCCTGGCATTTGGGACTTATAAGGAACCGTGAGCTCCATATCATGGTTATTCCTAGACGGGTTCTTGTCGAGTTATCTTAGGAACCTTTGCGCAATTTAGTGAATGACATTAGTCGAACATTTGCATTCAAGGAGCTGTTGATATCTTTTACTATGACGTCTCTGCGCTGTTCGAAGTACAATGTGTGTAAAAAATGTAAATTAGATACGAAAATATCAATGATAGTTCCTTCGTAGTAATGAAGGCAATGCTTGCTCAAACGAGCTAGGCCATGTTGATAATATTCGTAGTATACTCAGGTGTGACAGAGAATGCGAAAAAAAACAGCAGAGGGCATACCGTAAAAGTGAGATAATGCATACGAAGAAAACTGAAGAACTACACAAATTGACGAAAAGGAGCCATATCTTCATATGATATTCCAGTAACCTGTGTCTGTTTGTCATTCTGTCTGTCTTTCTTACCGTCTTTCTGTCCGTCTTTCAGTCAGCCTTTCTGTCTTTCATTCTGTCACTCTTTTAGTTAATCTGCCTTTCTGTTTGCTTGTTTCTCTTTATGTCTGCTTGTTTCGCTTTCTGTCCGTCCGTCCATCCGTCCGTCCGGTGACACAAAATTAGATCCTTTCCTGTTCATCCATTGTAACATAAAAGGTGCGTCGATCTCCTGGTGAAGAACTAATGTTATGTTTGCGGAACAGTCCAGAATAAAAGAAATATCCAAAAAAATGTTTTTGCGCTTTTAGCGCTGCGATCTAGATGTGGCCGCGCCAGGCTTTCTAGCTGTGGTCACATGCTGGAACGCAACGCTATGATGCAATTTTGGCACATCGGCGGAAAAAATTGATTCACATTTGGCGCCATACTTTGAAACCTATAACTATAAGAATTCCTTGTCGCGAATTAGCAGCAAACAGCATGCATTTTAATCGTCCGGCATCGAACTTATATTTTTTCTCGAGAAACGGCGCGATTGCTTCCAGAGGGAAAGATAGAAACATCTTCTGAGGGAAACTCTTTGGAAGGACAAACAGTTAAAGAGTTGAACAGTTTTCATAGACTCTCATACGATCGCGCCAGACACCGGAGACTGTCTGTGACGAGAGTCAACATCCCGAGAATTATGTCCTCCAAATGAAGGCGCGATAGAATAGGCATTATTTAAAAAGAAAGTGGCCGAACACAGTTTCGCGATTACTCGCCTCGCCTCGCGTAAAACACCGTTAAGATGCAAGTATATATGCTACCGACTATTAATTTAATTATGTAGGGTTGGTATTGCGATCTTTGCTGAGAAGGTTTAGCGCGCAAACGCGTTCCCATTGTGGAGATTTCGAAGAAAAACAACGACAGTATGACGCCACGAGCTGTAATTGTTGAGGGATCTTGCAGCCCTGCGTATACACAGAAGATCATCTCGTCATTAAAAAGCAGTGGTAATTCACATATGGGCGCCATTGAAGAAATTCAATTCGGTAGCAGTGGTTGTTTTGAGCGCGTAAGACCCGAAAGCAAGCTGAAATGGTATGTCGCACGAATTATAACAGAAAACAATCTTATTTTCGTCTAATGAAACATTCTCAACACGTTCAAATTGCCAAACTTCCATCATCAATATTTATCACGCTGAGATAAACTAATAGTTCTCGAATAAGCATTTCCCCTAGTGGCAAGCTAGGAACTGGGTAGCCACGCTTTGTAGATCAACCGAATCCATCATTCTGCTGCTCTTCCAAACAATTTACTGAAGCTATTTTGCAGGGTCAACAGCAGCTAAATGTGACCCCAATCCGACGGTTCATGTACTAAAGCGTCGAAAAACAGGCCGCTATTGCCCGGACCGGATCTTAGTTTGCGGTGTGCAGATTTGGATTACTCGGAAGGAAAAGGTTTATCGTCAATTTTGCCACCCGGTAGAACATTTAGTTTTCTTTAAAAAAAAAAAAACAAATTTCCAAAATTAACAAATTATTTAAATTTCTTGGATTTTAGCTCTAGCAATAAAGAGGAATGTATTAATGAATTTACTTAACATGATTGTCGTTTTAATTCTTAATAGATTATTTTTTACGTACTACTCCTGAGGATGAAAGAACCAAATAACTGATTTGTATCATATAAAAATAAACGTAAAACAGTATAGAGTGTCGACGTTGCCACATTCAGAATTCATTATTCGATTCGTTGTTAACTGGAAATACCCAGTTGGCTACGCAAGACTGAAGATATAGAATCTTCAAAACGATTGAGAGCTTATGGAGGTGTACACATTGACGCATTTCCGAGACTGATAAATGGTTGTTTCGACCGTGGATAGCAATTCTCTTAGCGAATAATGGAGGTGAGGTCAAAAAGGAATTGATAAAATAAAAAACGATACCTGTTAAGTTGTTTTATTTGCCAAGTAAGTTATGATAATCATATTGGTGTATTTTTTTATGTTGAAGGGGGTTTCCTCAAAAGGCAGCATATTTTGTTTCGGAAAGGACTTTTCCCATCCTTAAGCAGGTGCTCTCTATTGATGATCTTTCGTTGGTATTTGAATTGTAGAAATAAAACGTGGTGTTTTCACCAACTTTTTTCATAAGACCAACAATTTCCTGTGTTATCATCATTATCGTATCTGACTTGTGGTAGCTACAATTCGACGACCAATGTCCCAAATATTTACTACTTTTGGCTCTTCGAATCTCGGGTCAGCATAGAGCGAGATTCTCCGCGTCACAACCCACACTGAAGATAAAGACAAAACCTATGATTGTGAGATTCGAACCTGTGTCCCTTCATACCGAGCGAGGCGTGAGGCGGGTGGAAATATTCATGGGGACATTTTTATAGAACTATATTCCTATTTTAGCTTTATCTGTACAATGGCCCACCGAAAGAAAGAGACGGGGGCGTGGCTCTTGGGACTTCAGTTCCCCTCCCTAAAGCCAGTTCAATTAGATTAGCTGCAACAGCACTTCCTTCGTCACATTATTTATATATTTGCAATTTTCTAAAATTCACTGAGTTCAACGAAAATGAGACATGCACCATTCATTTAAGCGTTACTTCTTTTATCCATGGAAATAAAATAAAGAAAAAATTGGAATCTTTTTGAGAAAATGTAATTTTTACAAATTGCAGTAAAAATGTCAACCATAAATTACATGAGTGGGACCTTTTTTTAATTGTACGTGGCCTTTCTTAAAAAGCTGATTTTTAGAACAGATTTTGTATAAGACGAAAATCTTTATCTTCAACTTTGTAGTTTCGAAATGTTAACTTTTTGCAAGTTTCGAAAATACTGTTCGCCGGAAATGAGGCTAGTATAAGTGTTTTACCGTCCTTTGATACATACGAATAGCAAGTTTAAAGAAAAACATTAAGCCCTTTTTGAGAAAATGATTCTATATAATAGCCTCCATTTCTCGCAAAATTACGCGAAAATCACTCATATTTTTGAAAAATTGTACAGGCTCTTATTTCAAGATCTCTCTTTAAAGAAGAGATTTTTTCAGGAAAAATCTCTATCTTCAATATTGTAGCTCTAGAAAGATGCCGAAAGAGTTTTGAACTAGTGCAGTAAGAAAAATCACGAATTCCAACGAAAGCGACTTCTACCTCATTCTCTTAATTGTTCTGTACGCTAGCGGAGAACAAAATTTATTCCAAAAGTTTCGAAGAACAACAATCTTTGAGGACATTTTGACAATGTTGTTGAGACTTCATATAAAGTACTTGTTTTCTAATCACATATGGGTTCCCTTGCTTTTCATATAAAGCAAGAAACTGGAGATTTTTTTTTGTAGTAGGCTCAAACGTATTTCTAAATGAAAACCCTTTCTGCTTTAAATATAAAGATTAGCATTTTTCAGAATGTCACGGGTTTAAATGAAAATAAGAAAATCCTTTCTCATAAATGCACTTTCTCTATTCGAAAAAAGGAAAAAAAAGAAAAATGGGAGCTAATTTCAGGAACATTTTGAAAATATCAAAGAGACTTTCTGAAAATGCCTCCAAACATTAAAATATCTAAATAATTTCCGGAGCAGCACAAATAGATCTTACTCTTTAACATATTGTGACGATACCGATTATCTCATCTTGAAACAGGTATAATTTCCTTTTAAAAGTTGCGTCGCAATATACGTGTTGGAGCATGTTTGCGCCGGTTGCTGGGCGAAGGGTCAATTAGCTACGCGCAGCAGCGACTTTCTGTGCCACGGCAGCGCACAGAAGAGGGGGGGCGGTAGTTTAGCTAACTCACCCATACGGCCGTGGTCTGTCCCTAAGGATGTCGAAGAACGTCGCGGCCCACAAAGTAAGTTTATTTACACCAAGTGCTGTAAGAGTATAGAGTTAATGTATTTATTAAACAATCACAGCAAACTCGCTGTGTGTGAACATTTTCCCACTTTTCCACTCAGATTAACTATAAGATGTCCTGACCGATTGGCGGAGAATTAGTAAGGGGTAGGAAGCTCTGACCAAACACATAACCTTTTAATTTATTTTTAAACTATTAACTTTTTATTATTTTTAACATTTTAATAAAATTTTAACAGATCCATCTAGAACCTTTGGGTAAGAAGAGGGGAGAACACAGGCCTTGGGCGAGCTCGCTAGCGCCGGTGAAAGGAGACGCTCTTGAGCATCAGATTCGTTCGGGCAGGTGCTCCATCGACAATCGGTCGTGCTGTTGCCCACGAAGTTTGTCAACTAGGGAGAGACAAGCGAGTGTCCGAGTATATTGTTTGGGACTATTGCCCACAAAGTTTTGAGTTTGTTCTTAATTTGATTTTTGTGGAGTATTTTTCGTTAACCTTTGAACACACTACTGTGCGCTGATGTAATTATTCTCTCTACCCGGTCGCACTAGTAGTGCACGGTTTTCTTCATTGCGTGGCGTAATTTTAATTAAATCGGGAATATTGTTAACCGATAAATATCTCGCGGTTCGCCTCACAACTGGAAGCTGAGGTGTCGCGGCCTCGTTCCGTCACGGCTGTCGAGTTGGAGGGCGGACGGCGACCCTCGGCCTCCGCCAGCAGAGGGATCCGTCCAGCTCAGGGAGCGCCATGACCCCACCCTCCGGACGAAGCAAGTGGATCTTCAACGCTGGCAGCGCGTCCGCCTCCAACTCAATGGTGATATCAATGATGCGCCCAGCCACGGCCTTCAGCAACGACCCTCAGGCAATATTAATAACAAAGACTCTTGTTTGATTAGAACTGGAAAAACTTTTAGGAGGCATTGGCCGCGTACTGGCCTCTTGCTTGTTAATGTTCATCTTCAATTTTTTTTTATTTTGCTGTAATCTTAATTTATAAAGTTTTATTGTATTGATTTTTGTACTTAGAATTAAGGGTTAGAGAAGGGAAAGTAGCACCGCTGAGCTCATACAGTCTGGTAGCAAACAATATTAGTAATTTGGGTAATTCTCTTCAATTTTTTTTCTATTTTGATTACATTTCATGTTCTTTTATAATCTTTTCTTCTCATTTCGAAAACTAGCTACGTTCACACATCACCCGTATTTCTGGCTCTCACCGCCTCCTAAACTAGCCGACACTTTGACTCTGGTAAGAGGGGAGAAAATTTACTTTCAATCTGGCTCACCAACGTGCGGTCGAAGACACGCGCCGTCGCAGTATTTACCAACTTTTACGTAATTCAAATCTCAGGGAGCTATGCGTGACGCGTATTTCCATCCGCCCATCCACCTATTCATCTAAACAACCCAATTTTCGGGTGCTAAAATTTCTTCTTGCCATCCACACTAATCCTAACCTTACTAAAAGATCTTATCCCGCATACGTGTGTGAAAGTTACACTCAAAAGTACACGAACATTACGACCAAAAAATTCCTAGTTTTTTTGTTCTATGGGGAGGAAAAGTAATAAAATAACACAACTTCAGTTAATTCACGAAAACTGCCTATAAAGAGAATATCTTATTGAAATATGGCAATATTAATGTAATTGTTAAGGAAACTCATTTTAATAATTGCGATGAATTTCTTTGTTTTTGTTTTGCTATTGAAAGAACCTAATGAGTTTAGTTTTCGAAGTTCTAATCATTCCTTTGTTTTTGAAGTATTCCTGCTCACTGGCTGAAAATAATGCTGTCAGTTCTTATCTGTCTTTACATGTTTTGTCTTATATTCTCTTTCACATCACTATCAGTCTAATACATTGAAGGAGTATGGTAGATAATAAACAGTAGTTTATTACTGTAGCCTTGGAAACTTCTAAAATGTGAAAGTCATTTCATCTTCTAGCGCGAATGTAATTGTATTGTAATATTTTTACATGGCGATGAACCAAATGCTAGAGTTTGGAGTTCTGTACATTCCGAACATAACAGGAAATAAAATTACAAAATTTCAACATATTGTTAGCAGAAAAACAGCAACATCATCAATGTCGGATTGTTGATCCATAACGAATGTCGAAAGGATTATTGTTCTATTGGGCATCGCCTTTCCACCCAATCTCATAGTTTTACCATCTCATAGTTTTACCAGATTACGATAAGTGATAACACTATCACAGTCGCATTTGTATTCTGTGCGCAGTGGAACCGACACGGCACTTTCAACTGCCGTAAACAGCAAATGCCGTAAACCCTAAACCGTGTTCTGCCGTAAACCGTGTTCTCGTAGAAGAAACGAAACGGCAATCCTCACGCCCTGATCTCGCTCATTCGCGGAAGTGGAAACAATTTGACGCTCTGTCTCTTCGAGGATCTTCAAGTTCTACGCAGTCTCCTGGCTATCCATGTCCGACATATGAATCGCTAACTGCAGAAAGGGAATTTATCGGGAAAGACACAAACTTCATAAAACCAGTTTTATGCAATTTTTCTGCCGAATTTTTTTGGTTATCTGGTTATAAATATATTTATTTCATCCCCAAAAATATTTTATCACTGTAGGTTAAGGAGATAGGATTTATTTTCGGATTCGGACATGTTTCCTTTTGATAATAAACGGATTTTTTGGGCTAAATTTCTTTCCATAAGAAATATAATTTTCATAAAAACTATTTTATTTTAATAACATTTCTTTGTGAAACATTTTTGAAAAACATTTTAAATTTTGGATTGTCTAAATGCTCAGTAATCTTCATTTTTGTGAGATGATATTGTTATGTCATAATGCCGAAATGCCAAAACTGCATCTTGGCTTCAGGGATGTAGACCAGTGTTTTCTTGATGTCATCCTTTTGTTTGTGTTTATAGGCAGTACAGATGTATAGGCTTCCTTGGAAGGCAGATCTAAAGATTTTACTGAATTTCTGAGACTCAAAGTGTCGAGCATCAAGCCACCAATATGCAAGTTGCACTGAACACTACGCGGTGTTTCAGCTATTCGCGGTAATTTGAAAGAGTGAAATATCGTTTTCGGTACCTAGGAACACCTTTACCATAGGAATAGTCGCTTAAACAGGTTTCCTTGTAGAATTTAGACCACCATGAATTGTAATCCGAAATAATTTTCTTTCATCTGAGCAATGGAAAATTTTCTTAAGGAACGTTATAGGTATTGGGTGAACAACTTTATCCAATATACATTGGATTATTTCTTCCTTTCTCAGCTTCCTCCTAATTATTCAGAAATACCTATCATTCGGCAATAACGAGGAACTTCTAACTGAAAAACGAACAATAATGTCATTGAATATTACTGCGCAAAGGAATATTGTCGCGCATTTGTTTCCTACCTGCAGTAAACAGAGAACTGAAGATGTTGCTGAGCCTGTGCTATTGTGCGCCTTAATTTTCTTTCTGCGTTAAATGACATATTGACTCGCTCACAACCCTTCCCGCCAATAAGAAAAATCTGAAAAGTTGGACTCATTGCCTTTCCGCAGTTGGTGGTCCAATTGCGTTCGTAGTACTTCGTACGTTACACACCACAGTGTACAACTCGCAACCGACAAGGTTCTGCAGCACGCCACCCGGTACTCGCTTACCGTACACGTTGACTTTGCCTTGTCTTCATCCTGTGCGTGGGCCGTTTTGACCTAAACGCAGAATGGAATATAGTTGCAATTGCGCTTGCAACTCCCAGTTCCCCAACTCCCACAATCAGTGAACTTGAACTCTGATGCAGAACTGAGAGGTAATTCCGTATTCAAGAGTACGTAACACACAAGTTTTTGTCTCAATGGATTCTTATAAATTAATCAAAAAAGTCAACTTCCTTTAACGTATTATGTAATGAGTATGTGTATATAAAGGAAGGTACTAGATTCGAGTTAAGCACGTTCGCAACAAGTATTGCAGCGTGTTGCAGGTTGCGTGTGCATCTGTCATGCCTCACAATGCTAACTTCAGTTTCTTCCCTCGTAAATATATTCGAAGCAGACCTGAGGGAATCAAGCTGCATCATACACGAAGGTTTTCGGGTCATGACTTTTTGATGATTTTCAATGATTTCTAATCGATATGATATAAATGGTATAAAACCGGAAACTTTCTTAGCCTATTAGAATACACGGGAGAGAATTTGTTGGGTGTGAGAAGGGTAAAAGGTACCTACTCGCGAGGCTCGGGAGAAGTCTGTCACTGCCTTACCTGGTGTAAGTCATATTATCGGGTTGGTGCAGCCTACCCTACAGCCCAGCGAGCAACATTTCTGCGCGCCGGGGCAGCCGGCGTCGCCACCGCAAAGCACAATGCACGGGGTGATCAGTCCGGGGGGCGCCGTGGGGCACACGCCTGCCCCCCCCGCCCCGCCACCCCGCCCCTCCGCCGCCGCCGCCGCCGCCGCCTCCGCCGCCTCCGCGCCTCCGCCGCTCCGCCGCCGCCGCCGCCGCCGCCTCCGCCGCCTCCGCCGCCTCCGCCGCCGCCGCCGCCTCCGCCTCCGCCGCCGCCTCCGCCGCCGCCGCTGCCGCCGCCGCCGCCTCCGCCTCCGCCGCCGCCGCCGCCGACTCCGCCGCCGCCGCCGCCGCAGCCGGCGCCACCGCCTCGGCCTCTACCGTTGCTTCTGCCGCCGCCGCCTCCGCCGCCGCCGCCGCCGCCGCCGCCGCCTCCGCCGCCGCCGCCTCCGCCGCCGCCTCCGCCGGCCCCTAGGCCGCCGCCGCCGCCACCGCTCTCTCATGAGCAGTGGGAACCCCCACGCTCCACAGTGGTTCCAAACGCGTGCGCGGGTGTCGTATTTTATCAGATTTCAGAGGAGGCGAAGCAAAATTCTAAATTATTGACGTTTTAGCGATTTTAACATTTTCTAATTACTTTAAAGAGTTTTCTGAATAAAATGCAATGTATCCAATTGGGAATAACTCTTTTAACATATTTTTTATTATTTCTTTCGTCCATCATTTGTTTATATTAAACCGGCAGTCATTTTGATTACGAATCTCTCATTTATGTTATATTTTAAGGCTTTGGTTTTCATTAAATGCTAGAGAAAAGGTTATTCCTTAATGTTGCATGCACTGCAAAGCTTTATTTTTTTATGACTAGAAATGCGGCAAACGTTTCTGTGTACTTGTTAACATGATGAGGTGGCTGGTTTTGTAGGAGGGTAACTTTGGCGCTGATTTCTGAAAAATGACATTTTTATCACGTTTGTTCCAGTATCTATGTGAAAATTCTCATATATTTGTAGGAGGTTAATTAAGTAATAGTAAATTCATGGTAGCAAAATGAGTACAGTAAGTTTTGTACTTTACGATTTTTGCATTAAAGCACAGATAAGATAGTTTTTAAAAGATTAACTTTTACTTCAAATGTAGGGGTAGGAGGTAGGGCTTTGTATCTTCCTTTAAAGCTAGAGCTTCATCCGAAAACTTCTTGGAAATAGTGTAACCACTGCACGAATAAAAATAAAACAAGACAAAATCAAAATGTCTAACGGGGTTTCCTATAACCAGGTGTCTCCCTCCTGCGGGGCACCGCCCCAGGCCCGACGCATACAAGCAAACTGTACTTGTATTCGGCACCGGGTTTCTCTGATTCTCTAGCGGACGCGGAGCGCGAAACCGCCCGAAATTCGTATGTTCTCCTTCCACGGATTCCTGCAGAGCCACAGCGAGCGTCAGTGCACGAGGACGTGGCTACTGTGTTCGTGGACGAAGCGATTGACTCTGCGTTTTCCTCTGACATCAGCTGCGATATTAGTCATTTCCATTATGGGAACTAACAATCCAACGTAAACGTTTTGTCAGTAAGTACTTAAACTTATATTTTGAATTTTGAAACTAAATTATATTTCTTTCCAAGCGAATTACAGTAATGAAGTTGTAAAGGGTAATGAAGAAGAAACTGTCATAAGAAGTGCAATAGGTTCAGTTGAAGACATTAACAACTGGGTAGAGGAATACGCGAAGATCACCCACACAAAATGAAACGTTAGAAAACGATTTGTTTGTTCGTAAGTTCACAGAAATACGCTTTATGTTTTTATTAAATTTAATTATAGTTAATTTCGTCCTTATGTCATCATAGTACATACGGAAAAGTAGTAGGAGAGAAAAATATAACTTCTCAAAAATGCTGGCTGTCCAGCTACATAATCTGGAAAAATAAAACTTAACACTACTTACACAAGAAAAAAGATGCCTTTATTAAGGTACTCTTGGCCACATACAGTATTTGTGAAGACGTGAACATTAATTTCGAGTTATAATAGTTGTTCTAAAACTGATATCCTCGATTCTCCAAGGTACCATGAATGGTTCAATTCATTAAAAATTGGGACTACTTTGAATTGCTGTGATTGTGTGCCTCGTTCCGTAGAGGAATTGAATTTAGTTTTACTGAAACTTGGTTAGGTAGTTTAGGAACACAGCATTCTCGGAATCAAACCGAGTGTGCGTACAAGTTTAGGCCCACTGTATTCGTAAAAATTTCTCCCACGTAATGACGCGCATCAGGCGTTTAGGATTGCAAACATCCGACGTATCAATTAACTCTTCAAAGGAGCTAATCAAAGAATGAAAAAGTGAGTTCGACGGACCATTTATTAATCCCCAAACACCATTCGTGCTTTTTTTTTTAGTCCAGTGTAAGAAAATTGAGTTTACGAAAATTTATTTATTCTGCCTAGCGACCTAAACCCCTTAAGATATATAAAATTGATGTATACAAGTAAAAACATCATTAAACATTTTTTCCCGTCAAATCCCTATTTCGGCAATTGTGGAATATATTGAAACAAACTGTCTGATTTGATTTTTAAATCAAATACTTCCTCTGCCTGTCTAATATAATTAAATATTAATTCAACGTAACCCGTTCCAAATTTATAACAGAATATGGGCGCCAGAAAAAGATTACGTTAATTCAATTATTAAAATTAATCTTCAACTGCTATTTCCAATAAATTAATATCCGGCTAACAGGGTCGATGGGTCTTATTAGAAATAATCGCTATTGAATACTAATAGCTGATTATTCGATCTGCCATCTGTACAGAGTGGCCGAGGAATCTGAAAAGCAAATATACATTTCTCGCTACTCATTTGCTGGAATTGGCTAAATGAAAATCATCTTTTCTATTCACAGAAACTTGTAAGTTTATTCAATGTTTATGAAATTTTAACAATACGAAACGTACTTTCGGTCATGACCTTTTTTAAACCATATATTGCAGTACCCGTCTTCGCGCCCTTTTGGCCGATGTCGCCGCGTAGAACCATTTTCAATTTTTCCCGGTGTCGATGGCTCCAGGTCCAAATACCATCTTCTTTTCTTCCGTTCTGGCACAAGTGTACTCAAGTCACTGATCCTCACCGCCTCATAAGTTGATAAGACTTAATTTTCCTTTTAAAAGTTCCTAGTTCTTTCTACGCGTATACTTAAAATATTAAAGTTCAGCAAACTATTATCTGCTTCAAATACTCCCAGTCCTGTTGCCGAAAAATTCACCTAAGTTCACAGTTTAAATTCTAGCTGCTGCACTCGAAATATTTCCAAGTTCCAATTTCCGCACATTACATCAATATTCAAAGTCCGACAACCATACGCTCCAAAGTAAATGTTCACAATTCCCAAACTCCTAACATCAATTATCTACACACGATCCGCACAGCACCACGGCATAAGTCGGAATGCCTCCATATTCCCCTCTTTCAACCCTTCAAAACTCGGTCCATACTTTCTATTGTTTCTTGTCAGAAAAAAATCGACCCGCTTCCGTCGAAATACATTGTCATTCCATGCCTAGCCAATCTCTCAATTACTTACAAATTCAACTAGCCGCGCCCCAGACTGTCATTGCTTTCTCGGCCAATCCCCATACAGTTTACTTTATCAACTAGCCGCGCCCTGTGGTTCAAAGCAATGAAGTTTGTTGACCTTGAGGACAACTCGTCCACCGTTGCTAGGCCGCCATATTTACGTAAGTCTATCCTTACCATTCACTCTTTTTACCATAAATGTGATGCAATACAATGTCTCACATATTGGTATGTCACAATACATAAATAATGAAGATGGGAATTATAAATAAATATCCAAAATTTAGTAAGAATTAACAAAAATGAAAAAATGGTTAAATGTTAAATTTATGTATCTATTAATTAAACAATTAATAAGTAACTACTCACGTTTTAATAATACACCTATAGCTTCTTATAACATACAATCAAAAACTTGAGAATATTTTTAAAATTACTATAATTTATAATCTGTAATACCACTAATCCAATCCAACAGAAAGAACTGTGCACTACTGGCATGATCATAATTAGGGCCTAGGTTAGGCGAAGTCTCATAGTTAGTCTCTCTGTATCATTTTTACATTATCATTTTTTAAAATGTTTTTTTGTTTGTTTTTGCTAGTGATCACTGTGTAATTCATTAATTTCAATAGCATAAAATACATGATCAATAATTTATAGTTGCCTTTTTATGTATATGTGCAGATTTTAAAGATTTCAGGCACTATAACCTTTATAAAAATATCCTCAATAAATTTGTTCAAATTCATTTAGATGCTATTGAAAAAATTTAAAAACGAATAGTTGGAAAACATTATTGAGACATTTGAAAACCCTGGATCTTACAACTTATTTACCCTCCTGAAATAAATCAAATTACCTTCAATAAGATAACAATATACTCTAATAATATAAAATTATACTAATGTGAAGTTCAGCAGATATTTGAATAACATTTTCAATTTTCAATCTAAGTTTTTTTTATTTTAATTTCGCCCAAAATTGGAAATAATACTGAGAAAAATTTGTTTCCATCAACCCCTTCAGCCTCCTTTGTTTTTGCCACATTTTCCTTCCTCTAAACTAAACATTTTTTAATGGCCTATTACAAATATGAGACATAACAAATAAAATCCTTGATTCACCAATGTTTCCATGAACAATTATATATGTATTAATAGGAATACCATTAAATAAAATTTAATAACAAAATATGAACAGATAAACGGAATAAAACATATGTGTATAAATAGTAATAAAATGAAAAGTATATATGCAGTATCCAAAATGACAAAATAGCGCTTAAAACGAACTTTCAACTTTTTCCGCGCTCTGCGCCCGCTAGCCAATCCGGGAAGCCCGGTGCCGAATACACGTGCAGTTTGCCTATATGCAGCCCGGGCAATCTATATGCCTATCTCTACGACTATTCTCAGCGTCACTTATTCTCCGCCGTTGGAGATCTCTGACTTGCAAAATCTTTGCGCCTACTGCATGTTCCTTATTTTTTATAAACAGATTTAGGTTTATAAGGGTATCCGTTTCAAAACCAAGTTTTCTTTTATTCAGATTCGAAAAGACTGTGAACATTCAATACACTAATTTTTTTCTCTTCAAAAAAATTCACCGAATTCAAAATGACCGAAAATACGTTGTAATTTAGTTGTTCAGAAACTGAGTTAGACCGACGAAACTTTCAATGTCATGCGAGCTCCAAGAGAAAGAGTCATTAGTCAATTTTGAGCGTTGAGTTTGTGGGTTAGACATGATACATCATTTGTCTATAAAAAGTGATATAAGCCACAGTGATAAGTTTTTTTGGGAATGACGATGTAACTTTTTCATGAGCATTTGTCCAGAAAAGAGGTTTAAGTATATTTATGTCACTCATTGTTTTATAACATATCACTTTTCTTCTGGGGCTCGTCGGTCTTACAAATCATATAATTAACTTCGCAGATCCCATGGAGCATATCACGTGGCGTTGCTTTTGAACAGTATCTAACATTACAGTTGTAATTCAAATATTCAAAAAGGTACGCATGCATATTTGAACGGCACACTTCATAGACAACAGCATATTTCAATATTCGTTAAGCTCCATACCAATTGAGGAGGGTCGGGAGTTGTACTCGGAGAGAGATATAATCCACAAAAAATGTATGTTTGGACAAGCTGTACATAAATTGAAGCGTAGATAGTGAATTTAGGTTGTTTTAATAATTACAAATTATTATTTGCTCGCGTGCGAGTGTTCAATTATGACTGTAAACATCCTCTCGAGTGGAAGGACATTTTTTTCTTCCTGTGCTCCTGTACTCTATCAATAATATGTTTTGTTTACATGTGTTTGGTTATTTGCAGTTGTATCGTCCTTGAATTATGCTACTGATTATCTGCATATGCCTACTCGAGAAGGAGACTTCTTCCACTAACAGTGTATCTTCTACGTTCTCATAGATTTAGTTCCCTAATTCCGTTTTTTTTTTCTTTAATTCTGATGTAACGGTTTAGATGTAATTATTTATGTGATTGCGTGAACGATGATTTTTGTGAACGGCGGCGGCATTGGTGTAGCGGTTAGCGTATCGGATTGCTATACCCAAGTTTGCGGGTTCAAATCCGATTGAAGCCGTGGATTTTTAAGGGCGAAAAAATCCTTCGTACGCCTTCCTTCGGAGGGGAAGTAAAGCCGGGTGTCCCATGTTAGTACATTTACTGCATGTAAAAGATCCTCAAGCCTAAATGATACCTCTGAGCTAAATTCAAATCGCCTGTTTCGTCGCCCAAGTAATACTTTCTCCCATGGTTGGTGAAGAGGCGTAGGGAAATTTGCGTGGTCAGACGGAAGAGCAGGCCTCATGGCCTGAGCCTCGCCACGTAAAATAAGGCATAAATTCAATTCAATGATTGTATGAAAAATGCTTTAGGCTGTATAAGAAGTGACTTTCTTTCCTAGGCCAATGAGCACACGTATGATAATTTTTTTCTTACAGAAATTGCATTTTATTTAAAAAGTGTCGGTTGCTCATGAGTTTCTTTTCATTAATAAGAAAAGTCACACAAAGCTTCAAACCTGAAAGTTAAGTCGCACTGGACTACGAAACTCGTAAATCATGTGAGTCAATTTGCGGTCTCAGCATGGATGCATTTTAAGACGATTAAAAAGATAATGCAGTTACGACCGTTTTTTAAAACTATGTACCTATTTTCACTCTGCCATCATTCAAACCTGCACCAGTATCAACGTAGTTTTGATTATTATTGATTCAACTCCACTAACGAAGCTAACACCAACAGCGTTACCAATACGTCTGATCAGAGCGGTCCCAATCAGAGCGGTCCAAAATGTTGGCCTTTCTGTCCAATATTTCTCACCACTTCTCTGTACTGATGTATCAAAAATTGCACTACATCAGTATAAGTGGTACATATGTAGTTGTACAAATATTGTTTCTTACGTTTTGTAATGTCCTTGCAAATTATTTTACATACTAATCCTCTTTACTCGTGAGTTCTTTCGCTGTATGTATAAAAGTTTGACATTTTCTGAAAATCAAAATATTAGCGATAGATATCAGATGATTTCGTAACCTGACAAATAATACAAAAAAGAATGTGCTGTTATAGCTCCACTAGTTTTTTTTATCTTTCAGTGTTTCATGATTGCACAGTTAATAATTTTTTTTTTCTGAACTTGCATTGCAACTGCTAGTATAATACAACTGCTGTAAAATACAGAACTCTACACAAAATGTTGCAGACCTCTTGTATGAACTACAGTCGAAACGCATTGCATTGTTAGCGCTAACAATATTATATATTCTTTTCACTTCGTGAAAAACAATGTTGCGAGTATGAAAATCACTCAATGATTTCTGTTTCAGGTACGTACAACTGCGCAGTATCATCTAGGCCATTAAAAAGTAAGATAGAGCTTTATATTAATATACATTATTTGTAATTATCGTATAATTTCACCAAGTATTATTTATAATAATCATCTTCACCGTCATTTTCATAATCAATATTTTCTCAAAACCATATTACTTTTTTATTTTATTTTTTTACTTTTTGGCCAACTAGAGTAAAGTTCTTATAATAATGACATAAGGTCTATTGTTATTTAAACATAATTGAAAATTGTTATTTTTACACCTTTAAAATTGAAGTTGAAGATGTTTTCGTGAAAGGAATATATTCTTCGATTTAGATCTTCAAATAATATCACGTGCAGGTTTTGAAAATATTAGTAGTTTTAGCCACGTTTTTTAGTTCAAATATGGAGAATCACAGGATCTTTGTGAATATATAATTACAGCGCAGTAAACGATAGGCTATTATGCCT
Organism: Teleogryllus oceanicus; assembly: GCA_964035755.1. Classification (NCBI taxonomy): domain Eukaryota; kingdom Metazoa; phylum Arthropoda; class Insecta; order Orthoptera; family Gryllidae; genus Teleogryllus; species Teleogryllus oceanicus. Next base: position 93,808,191 of record CAXIVR010000004.1, read on the forward strand.
TGCTTAATTAGCTAAGTTGGTAGCGCACCCTATTGTCACCAATAATAGAATTTTCAGCTTAAATAGTTTGTTTTTTTCCTTAGCCTCATATTTTTCCTAAACTCATTCCAATGTACTGGAATGAGTCTAAATAAAATATCTTTGAAAGTAAGCATGATGTAAGGAAGTTGAAAGGAAGCAAAACTGAAAAGTAAAAAGAGACGACTGTAGTATACATATTTATTTATTGAAAGCTTTTCGAAAAGCAAGAATCTTTATACATTCAGACATAGAAATTGCACTAAATGTACAATAGTTTCAGCAATAACTATGTACTCGCTTATAATTAAGAAAGTTGTCTCTTTTCATGTAGCATACATAATTGAAAACACAAATACATATTATAGAATTTCCAATATCCTGTGTAATGATTTATTTCATAGTCAAAGGATTTTCTTAGAGCGTCATAATAACTTGCCGGAGTCTTCTTAATATTCTGAAACAGAAAGACATGTCAGGAACGTATTTTACAGGGGAAATATTTTGCATAATATATATATATATATATATATATATATATATATATATATATATATAATATGTGCATTTTTTTATTCAAACTCCACACGGGATGCGTTATGTTTGTATGAAGAATGTCACTTTACAAAGATGGTGCCATTAAAGTCAGAAGCAAGCAAATACTATCGCTACATTTTTATTTAAGGTCAATTAACTACGCGGTCATTAGTGGCCAGTATTGATTTAACGTTATGGGTATTAGTATACTGAATGAAGTGATAGGGTGGTGACGAGGGGTGAAAGGACGAACACAAATACAACCATGCCTGAGGTGGGACTCCAACCTGCGATCCTTCGGTCTGAGATCGCGACGGCAATTGTCGATCCGGGGGGCCGAGATCGATTTCTTATTTTAAAATTGTATTTTCAAGAAATATAATCTATTTTGGAAGATTTGATAATGTTGGTGTATTTTTCTATATTTGTTTCTATGAATTTAGTAAATATTGAGATACAATATCAACTATCTCCAGATAAAATTAATGGACTTCAGGTGTGACAGTCAACTAAACATTAAATACACTTGTTTAAAGGTTTTATATAAAATCCCCTCGGAAATGGTTTCAACGATTGTTCACATTTTCAGCAAACAACATAATTTGTTTCTGTCCACTTACATTTGCAAACAACTATTTATTCTTTTCGGAGAACAATAAAATCAGACTAAGGAAATAGACCACAAGATTCGAACTTGAAATGTTCTCTCTTACTGATTGTAGACAATACACAAACTATTGTTCCAAATATAGATGAACTAGTAATTAAAATTATAGTAAATGCAATTTTGTATACTTATTATTTATGACTTTTCTTCATGAATTTATCTATGTTCTATTTAACGCAAATATAGTTTTATAATAGTTATCTTTTGTTTAATAAAAATCTCGTGTATTCATTATTATGTCATTTATTGAGCCGACAGCGACGTTTCCTGTCAGAAATAACTTCGCTTACTAATCGCAGCTTTGACATTCAGTGACCTGCGCGCCCGTGCAAGGGCAGAATCACGGCTGCCGATGCTGGTCAAACTGCGCCCAAACCTGCTCCAATCAAATGGTTACCAAAGTAAATTTGGAATAAAATTGACTGTTGAGTTACCCTTTGTTGCTAAAAACAGCCAATCTACAGGCTCAAATCGGTTTCAGTCTCCTGGGAGATTTTCGACTTCATTCATCAAGTGTCGCGGTAACTTACACTTACACTCCATGTCGAAGGTACTTCGTAAAACCGTCGTTAACACGAATTCCAAGGGACATAAATAATCGGTGATGTTGCTGTACAAATTCGTGCTATCCTACACACACACACACACACACACACACAAGCCCTTCTAAATATGCCTTCCTGAAATTACACAAATAAATAAACCCGTACGTAATTATTTACCCATGGGTTGCGAACATCATTCTAACAAATTTCTTTGAAGTCGTGGGTAGCGAATCGACCCTATCCAGGGAATCGAAAATAATAATATTACTGCTTGGGAAGAGGTATGAATTCAAGTTTATTCGTATTTTGCTGGGATAATACCATCGGAAATAATAACTCATATGTTTTCTAATTAAAATCAAATAACTTCATTCTGAATTTTCTTTCTTTTTTTTTAATGTTTGCGAGAATCTTCTCGCTACTTGTACTAATTTAACAAAAAAATAGACAAAATACGTGTAAAACCCTTTTCACAATTTCTAACAATAATATTTACAATTAATTTTCTTTGCTTTCACCATTCGAAATTTTCATCATTAAGCAAGTGCATTTTCTCAGTTTATTTAAAACAACAATTAATTAAATTCTTAATAAGTTTATGCACAGCCATCTTCTCCCAAGACCTTAAAATAAAATGGCATTCTTGGCCTTGTTATAATCTGTAAATAATAGAATAATAAATGTTTGTTACACATCCCTTTGCTGTAGTTCTGCGACCTATCGATCACCACCATCCATATCCTCATCCACACTAATTCTAAACAGGAACATCCTCTATTTTCCGCTACATTTCAACGTTCGAATTCTAACACACTTCTATCGTCCGCGGCTTAACCACCGATCCTCCTCGTAACTCGGCTCGATTGCGTCTCAAAAAGGTATATCTTCTGACCACGTGTTTTTTTTAAACAAAGAACAACTTGTTCATTACGATATTCTTTTGTTTTTCTACTTTTATTTATGTTACTCACTCAATAAACCTCGCGGTATTTTCACATTTTCCACAAAATGTTCCCAATTAATGATATTGTCCGTGGTTCATTTTAAAAATACTGATTTTCCTTTTATTTAATAAATAAATACAGTTCTGTTCGTCACCTTTTTATAACATCTGACGGTCTTCTCACAATGTATATTTCTTATCATTACGAATTCTATTTCCTATAGAACGGAACCACTTGGTGACTTGTTTTTATGTCAAAAGTTGTCATAATTTTATTTGTTGCCGTTTTTCCGATAATGTGAATAATTGCGATTTATTACTTTCACCAATGCACCTTCATTTGTTTTCCATGCCCCGCATTCAAATCAAGCGTTTTCTAATAAAAAAAAAAACATTGGAGCGTCTTAATAGACCATCACAATATTCTCATTACTAGTTTTCTTGGCAGGACCCAAATTTTGTTCGTTTCATGACGAATTTCGTGTTAAGAGAGTTCGTGCCAACAAGGGTTTACAATTAAGAAAATTGAAAGCTTATTTTTAATTATTTCAAATTCAAAACTAACCTGTGATGGATTATCTTGGATTTTGGCAAACTGTCCCACATCCATTCCCACAGCATTTCAGTCTTCCTCTGCAGTCTTCATCGATTCGACATTGAGAGACGCAGATGCCGACTTGGCCAGGTCGCACCCGTGGACATCTACCAGGCTTCACTGCATCGGAACTCAACACAAGCAGGCCACAAATAGCCAGGAGCAAGATGATCTTCATGTTTACAGCCATGATAGCTGTATTGTACTAAATGTTTTTCATCGCTCATATCTCTGTATAAGAGCCCCACACATTAGGTGCGTCTCAATTCAAAGATCCGGGAAGTCAGTTGCGGTTCAAGCAAAGTAACACGTTAGTGCCGCGTGCTACACGTGGTAGAAATGTATATTACGCAGTGATGTAATACCGGAAGAGATATCTTCTTATCTTCACTATTATATACCGTGGAGATTAAGTTTAAAAATTTGTTATGGCATTCGAACTGCAAAATTCTGTTTTTGGTGTTATAATAACTTTACTTATAGTAACGAGTGGAACGAGTTAGTACTTTACTTACTTACAGTACTTATAGTAATGTATTAGGAATGTAATAATTATTATAAGTATTGTATACTATTACACTGTGATGTTAGGTAAAAATGTTTCTTCATGTTTGTCTCAATATCAATGAATCGATGCAGGTTGGTGAGTATGCGAAGGTTCCTCGGCGTGTGTATGTATATATGTATGTATGTATGTATGTATGTATGTATGTATGTACGCATGTGTTTGTATGTATGTATCCATGTATGTATGTATATTTGTGTAATAAGTAAGTTTATTTATCTATATGTTAGTATATAAGTATTTTCATTTGTAGTATATGCCATGTACATGCCATCTGCATGTCTAGGTAGTGACAAAAATAATTTGTTTTTTATATTGATTTTTTATGCATTATTATTCTAATTATTATTCTCTTTACATTATTTATTTTTAATTGTAGCTATACTTTCATGTTTCTGCATTGTGTCACCGGGCAACATCTGCCCAATTGTAGAATAAAGCTTCTGTCTATTTCAATTTGTCATTTTTCTATGACGTAACATTAGTGTTGACACTGTCACGGCACTACTAATGCTGCAAAACGGTCCTCACATTAAAAAATTATAAGAAATTAACTTAAGCGCATTGTATTAGGTTTAGATGACTATTGTACAAAATGTGAACTTTTTACTCGTTTTGTTGTCATATGTTATGTGTCTATATCATTTCATTTCTAATATTTCAATTAGATACGTCTAACAACTAAACATAACAACTCTATTTAATTATTAGAACTGTGATATTTCAATGAAACTATAAAGAAACAATCTCTTCATAAATGTATATTTCATACCTTTATTTAATTTTTGATGGGTTTAATTTCATTGGAGATTTATCAGATGTTTTGATGGTAAATTCAACCACGTAAATAAAAACTATGTAATAGCTATTAACATCTCTAGTAATTTTATGAATGTTATTACTGCAGAGGCCAAAAGTCCAAAATCGAGGCGGAGCGTAACCTAGCCGATTATGATAATAAACTGAATTTTGTTGCTGCAGCACGTTAGTATGATATTGTGGGGTGTTGCTTGCGATATATCTATTTAAACAATAATCGTGTACCGTGTTTGGAGAAAGATGGATTCAAATAATTCTCTTAAAGAAATGACTTTCAGGGAGGAAGTTGACGCGTCGACTTCCAATCGCGGCACCTTCACATCGTCAGAAAATATGATTACCGGAGAAGAGTTTCATTTGGTGGAATACCGGGAAAATAAGGAAAGTCGAGCGTGCTCTGTAGCCCGTTTGTAAGTGTAAGTGTGTAAGTAAGCGGTGAGCTTAGGAAAAGAAAGAGGAAGAAAAAGTCGAGCGTGGTTGTAGCCCGTTTGTTTGTAAGTGTAAGTGTGTAAGTAAGCGGTGAGCTTAGGAAAAGAAAGAGGAAGGAAAAACCGAGCGTGATCCGTGGCCCGTTTGTAAGGATTCTGCTCCAACATTCGCCTGTCGTTCATCGGAGAAACCACGAGAGCCGGAGGAGTGTTGCCCACTCGAATTCTTCTCCAGACAGCTGCTGAACTCGATCTAGCTGGAGCCTAAAATGGTGCCGTCGTCAAAGGAACTGCAGTGACTCAGTTGATGCTCCTCAACCACCTCAGACGATTGAATAATGGAGGTGCTAGTGTGGATGATGCTGGAGTGGTGCGGGTGGTCGCGACAATGGAGGTGGGAAGGCGGAGGTAAAGGATGAAGACGAATGAAAAGAGTCAGTGCTTCTATGACCAGGGACAGCAAGGCAAGAAACACGGCAAATTCTATGTTGAACCTGTTCGCTTAATTCTTATGGTGTATATACTGAGCAAGCACTGAATAATGCCTCTGTAGATTGCACTCATCTCCGTTATCTAGTTTTGTTTCTTGTTTGGATGCCGATGTCAGTTATCTACCAGTCCCGCATATCCTATTTCTTCGAGACTGATCATCATGTGATTTTGGCTTTTCTTGGGGATTGGATGTGTCGGGAATCTCATAAATTTGTTGAATAATTTATCATATTGCTCCTTATTGACAATATTGGTTATTATTAAATCATGTGAGATGATGCGACCTCCGTTTACAACAGTTCAACATTCAACGTGGTCATTTTAAGTGTATCATAGCGCTTTGAATTAATAAATTGTGGAACGAAACCTACCAGAATTACAGATTTTCGTGTAATGAATCGATAATCTCTCTTTTACAAGAGGAAGTAGTGAAATAGAATCTCGAAGTTCGAATTTCAACAGCCAAATGCGTATTAAATGGTGTTCTATATTCGTTGTCCATTTGGTTCGAGGTTGATCTAATCGAGAAAAGTCTTATCAATTGAGTTCATTCACATCAAGGCGTCAAGGGCCTATAGACGTTTCTGCACAATAAAAATATGTAAATGTGCACCAATGTAATACGTCACCGTTTTCTGAATTATAACTGTGTATTAATCATTTGAGTGTCTTTTGGTGGACTTCGGAAGATTTCTGGCTTTATCCTGAAGGGATTTTTTTCTTCAAGCCCATCTTTCCAGTTCTATTTTCAGAAGAAATATGCACAGAGGTAAACATTAAATACAACAATCTTAGAGAATAGAAGGTAAAAAATGATACAATAATCATATATACTCCTTCCTACTTTTAGTATTTCTTTGTTAATGAATTGTATTTTTGAAATGTCTTTTTGCAGAATGGACGTAAACTGCCTATAACAGAACACTCGAGAGGTCAAATCTCTTTCAATGCAATTTAATCAATATTTGAACAGGTTTGTTTCTATTTTTTAATTTATTAAAGGTATAGAGAATATAAAGAAGCATTACATATTGATGAATACGTGAATAAGTGATGAAATCTTGTAAATCGCTTGTTACATCACTTATGTAGTATGAAGTAGATCACATGTCGAAATGCCTTGGAATGAGATTGCCGAGGTCGTCATAATTATTCTGAAACAAAGATATAGTATAAACTTATGGGACCATCTATGAGAGAAAACTTTTCCTCACAATGCATAATCTTTACGGATTTAAAAAAAATGTAAATCATGTTGAAAAAATCAGTTCACCAATTAAGGATGTTCTGCTATAATAAATAATTAAGGATGCATAATAATAATTAAGGATGACCTGCTAGAGTCCACTACAATATACATATTAATATAAATATATAGATCTTAATGTAAATGTAATAATATATAGATCTTAATGTAAATATAAATCTTTGCAATTAAATATTCAAAAACGTGTTTCACTATAAATGGTGTCACAAATATGTTCAAAAATAGTGGTTGTGTTGTTTGATAATTTATAAATCTGTCATTTCATTAGTGTTAGAATACTAGTATTGAATGACATGAAAAAATAGTGTATGGTTTTTCGATAATCCGTATTGTATTTTTCAATTATAACTTTTCGAAAGTCCTTCCTTTTGTCTCGTGTAATCGCAAGAGTTCAGATAGGTAATACTTAATTTGAACTCTAAAAATTTTAGCTGCAATAAACGTAGTTAGACATGAGTGGTCGCATTATTTCAAATTTCGGAGATATTAAATGTTGATGCTGATAAAAAGACAAAGTGAGCTCCTACTTAATTTAATGCCCTTGGTAAAGGAAGTCAAGAATTAATAAAAAGGATTTAGGTTTACATAATGATCTCAGATTCTCCCATGAACACTTAACTTCGCTCTGTCCGATGATATGTATGGACGTCGCAATCGTGTTTTATATGCGTCGTGGTTTCGCTTACAGTCTTCTCGCTCTGAGAAAGAGAATACCTCGGCCTTGAGGCATAAGGATATGAAAACATGCAGGTGAACATCGTTCATAATAGAACGTGATTCCATTGCTTTCCGAATAAATTATAAATATTGATGGGACAAGCTCTAAGCTACCGAGCGGACTCCTGGCATGTGTGGTAGTGTAGTGTATGTTAGTGTTTGTAAGTAAGGAGTGAGAATAGGACAAGGAATGGGAAGGAAAGATTTCGTGTGGTCCGTGGCGTGTTTGCTAGTGTACTGCTCCGGTATTCGCCTGGTATTCATCGGGGAAACCATGTAAAACTACCAATCAGAGCAGCCGGTCGCTTGGATTCTCCTCCAGACGACTGAATTCGATCTAGCTATTATCGAAAATCCTGCCAACGTCGGGACTCGAGTCTAGGACCACCCGGCTCGAGGCACTAATGACATCAGTTGATGCCCTGCACCGCTTCTCCCCATGTAATAGAACAGATTTGCAAATAACCAGAAGGAAAAGTCATAATTAACGTATAGGTTAGAGTTAGACAAAAAGTAACTGGGAACTGAATAGAAACTAACCTGCAATGAACTTCTATAGTGGATCTGCACAACGCGTTCCACATCCGGTACCGCAGCATAGTCGATTCCCAGAGCAATCCTCGTCTTGAAGACACTGAGAAATGCAGATGCCGACTTGACCTGGCACTATTGGTCGACAACGGCCAGGTTTTTTTGCTTCAGAACTCAACATCACCAGAGAACAAATGGCCAGAAGCAAGATTAGCTTTGTGCTAGCAGCCATGACATCTAAAGTGCACTCACCTGCTCCCTTGCTCCTGCCGCTTTATAAGAACGCCGAGAAAACGTTCAGTATCCCCCCTCCCTTCCCAAGTAGCTGGTGGTGTGTGGTGGTAGCGGAGAAGGGACAGAGCAATAGCTAGAGCTATGAAGATACAAAAATAAATGAGCTATGAAGATACGAGAATAAATGTGCCCATAAGAATTATTGAGTAATGAAAAATCAAGAGTTTCCATACTCGCAATTTTCGATTTTTACTTTCTGGCCATACTGTGTACTTAGGTTGTCATGAGAGTATTGTAAATCTGCAGAGAAAAGTTGCGATTTTCGTTAGAAAAACTCGTATTGAGAGGCTCGACATAAAAAACTGGATAAATCTTGTTTCCAGGGAGAAAATTACTTCCTCTAACACGTGTTGTCAGAATTCACGTAATTTCTTTTAAACGACAGGGAACGAAAATAATTTCTTTTCTTGCAAATAGTTACAGAATAATATTGACATAAAATTTATCATCGAATTCACAATTTCAACAAATCCGACTAATTCGAACTTTCATTGAAATTAGGTATCATTGCACATTCGGCGAACATTATACAAATGAATACTACAAGCAGCTTATGGAAGCAGAGAAATATATCACTATAGTCGATGTCAGGCCTCAAGATTCACTATTTTTTGTAATTGGTAAATACATAATCCGAGCATCTTTACCTGAAAGTGTAAATAAATTAAATGACCATTTTTCTGTGTAGAAATTAGCCAGAGAAGCTGTCATCCCCAGTAAGTTCATCATATTAATTCACAAATAAAATAATTACTTAATATCATGTGGCGATATATAGTTGTGTAGCAACTATGAATGTGAGATGAATATCAATAATCTTTATTTTTTACTTTGCAATGCAATATTTTCATTTCCTTTATAACCATTTGTAAATAAAATGCTACAACACATCATTGATTAAAATGTTTAAAATAATGTTCTCAGTGTTTCAATGTTGATGTCTTCTATATTCGGTCAAGATCGTTTACTGCTTCGTATACAGTAAATCCTCATTAACACGAATTACAAGGGACCGAAATAATTGAAGCTCGTGTTTTAAAAATTCGTGTTATCCGAGTAATATAAATGTCTGTATAAACCGTAATACCTTGCTGAAACCGAATTTTTGTTCGTGTTATGGAGCAATTCTTGCTAAGCGAGTTCGTGCTAACGAGAATTTACTGTATTTTCAATGCTCGTACTCGTCTGCTACTTTACGATTTTAGATACGAATACAGACGGATGCATTCATGAAAAAGAAAAGGTAGAGTCAGCATCTGTGATCTGGTTCAACGAAAACCGGTTGTTTTAGCTTGGCTTTGCGTCAGTTTCTTTTCTCCCGAGGAATTTGTACGCGTAGGCTACTGCGAAAGTCTGCCGCTCTTTCCGCTTACCCAGTGCTATGTTACAATCAGGGGATCTCCCGATCACTACCTCAACCTGTTCTCATGAGAGAAGATTCCAAACATAGAACAGAAAAACGTTTCGTAGAAAACCACTTTCTGTAAGACGTACGTAGAACTCAGTGATGAAGTGTGAATGATAGCTGCTTGTTGAAAATGTACTCAACCTTACGTCAGATCCTCACCTTCTCCCATTGTTAGAAATGCTATGATTTGGAATTGCAAATTATTCCACAATGATAGAATAATCCTTCTCTTTCAGTTTTTTCTTAAATGAACTTGGTATTAATATGTTATCTCATGACGATTTCTTTTGGAAATCCAAATGGAAAAGTTGATTGTGTAGATATAAAAAATTAATAAATATAGAATTAAGCACGAGTTCATATTATAGGTTGATACGAATTGTATTTTGAATGAAAAAGGAAAGATTAATGTAGAACTATATAATATCTATATTTTTTTGATAGTAGGCAGGGAGATAAATTGTTTTTTCAAATTTATTACCGCTCTGCTAGTGCAACAGGACATCATGAAATATAAACAAATTCAAAAATCTAGTGGCGTTACAGGATGGCACAGATTTTCTCGTTCTAGTTAGTTTCCTATTTCCTTCATTCTTGGTTAGCATTTTAGTTTTGGCCAACCCTCATTGTAGCTATCGGCGCCTTTCGCTTACGAGGATATCCCGCGGTACCTACTGCTTCTTTGGGAACTACGATTGCCAGTAGTGTTCACGTAAAAGGGAGGACACTTGATAAAAAAAGGAAAGAAAGAGATAAAAACGCATCGACACAATTATTTTTATAAGTATTTAATTTAGACTAACATCAGCTCTATTTGTTTCTTCTCTCCATTTGCGATTCAAGTGAAAAGATTCGTTCACAAAATGCAGATGAAGATGGTGTGAGCGTCTCTTTACTATTTTAGTCTCTAGAAAGTCACTATCATACATGCGTGTGTCCGCGTTCAGAAAAAGGATATTCATGTTTTCTATTCTAATGTAAACAGTAAACGATACAACGTAGCAGATGTTAGTCGTGTGATAAAATAAATGACAAAAAATGTTTAAAATGTACTCAAAGGAGGACATTTAAAATACAAAGGAGGAGGATAGGACAACTGACTTCAATGGAGGACTGTCCTCCCAAATGAAGGGGGTTGGCAACCCTACTGGGAACATTCCCGGGTAACAGCGACTTCGCGCTTCCGGAACATCGCGAAGGCTCATCTCTGCCCTGAACCTTTATGTATTTCCAAGGCATCCTATGGCCTCACATCGGTGCTTATGAGATGGTTCCGGGTGTAGACATACAATTTCTTAATTGCATACATAGCAACCACAGTTGCCTGTAAGGCAAAGAGATTATAAATTAGGTTATAGATTTAATACACAAAGGATTCGTTATTGATTGTTTAGTGAATCCGGGGGCCTCAACTAATAGGTAATTGGTCCCGTAAGTGTAGTGCATGTTTTTCCTCTTAAGATGGCAGCAGTGGTCTTCCCCCGCCAGATGGTGATCATTCCGTCTGCTACCGGGGGTTTCTCCAACCAGGTATCTCCCCTCAGCGGGGCACCGCCCCAGCTGGGACAAGCTCTAAGCTCCCGACCGATGACCCGGCGTATGTGGTAGTATGGTGCCAGTTAGTGTAAATGTGAGTTAGTGGTGAGGATAAGACAAGGATGCGGTAGGAAAGATCGTGCGCCGTCCGTGGCCCGTTTGTTAGGGTACTGCTGCGGCATTCGCCTGATGTTGATCGGAGAAACCACGGAAAACTACGGATCAGAGTAGCCGGCCGCTAGAATTCACCTCCAGATAGAGACTGAACTCGACCTAGCTCACAAGCTAGTGTCGAAAAACCTGCCACACTGTCGAGAAACACTCTAGGTCTTCCCGGTCGGAGGGACTGCATTGACATCAATTGATACCCTGAGCCATCTCTTCCTGTCAGGATATTCGTAACGCCACGAATACAACGTAAAACATTCATTCCTTGCGCGAGTTTCAAATCTACAGCCATAGTATTCACATGCTCAAAACCTGTGACTCACAACGCACACCGATTTACTTGAAGTTTAAAGAGTTTTCGCGTCTTCCTACAACAAAAGTATTTTAAGTAAAGATTTGTTTCGTGATAAAATCGGTTCTTTTAACTTTGATCTTGATAGTGCCTTGTAATTGGTTTTAAATATGAGTCGCTATTGCGTAATTTTGAGTGAAATTATTTGTTAAATATAAAAATTACGTAAACAATATTTTAACAAATCTGCAAACTTTTTCTTTATGTTTTTCTCCAGCTCTTACGACATTCATTAATGTCTAATATTTACGATGTCAAATATTAACAAGATTTCAATACTTTATTTGCACTACATACTAATACATGGTGCGTGTTACGTGAGATCGTGATTAAACTTGTTTGGCATACTTGGCAGTATCACCACAGCAACTCGTCTCTCAAACCGCTGCTGTTTTTTTATCACGAGGTAAACAAAAGGCAAACGGCGACGTGCGGTTTGTTGGTTACCGGTGTTTCTTGCGGGGCGCAAGAAAACGCATTGCGCATTGGTACAGGATGCCACTGACGGGAATACCCCAGAATGTGCAAGGGAAGAACGTGTTCCTCAGACACATGGTTCCTGACCACAACCGCACATACGAACAGACCGAGAGATAAAGTAAACCTAAAAATGTTGTAAATAATAAATATTGTCCACACAAAGCAGGGGGTATCAAATCTGAAAGCGAGAACGTCGGTAATAAACTCCTCAGAGGGAAGAAAATTGGTTAATACAGCATGGGTCTCGAAGTTCATAGTTTCGGAAACAGTTTTTGTTCTTCTTTCCGTACTACACCGCTTTACTCTTCCTTGAAACATTTCTTTCGAGGAATCATGACGATTTTAGTAACCGTAAATGGATATTGTGAATATCGAGGTAGGTGGGAGGTGGGATAAGGAGAAGCGAGTATTCCTATATGCAAATTTTTATTGAAAAAAGAAACTTATTATATAAAATGTTGTTTCAGTATTTGTAATGTGCAATTTTAAGCTCATTAATACTTCATTCAAATTAGATAAATACTTCTAAAGTGACTGTTTTTCGATAAAAGTTCTACTAGATAGTGGACTGCCTCGTCTTGGTACAGGTTCAATCAATTTGCAAACATCACTTATTGTGACTTGTACATTTTATTATATCTCAGGGAATTTTTGAAGGATATTCCCATGAATATTATTTAAATGATCATTTTTGGTGCTACAATGTATTCCACTTGCACAACCAAGAATACTATTTTGTGTTAAGATATTCGGAAGTATATTTCGTTTTATAATAAACTTTTTTGTTGCTTTTTAACTACTAGGCCATGTAGCGACCACTTGGATTATTGTACAGCGGGGCAACTGTAGCGGGTACACGTAATGATAACACAAGCATACACACATGAACATCCATGCCCGAGGCGGAATTCGAACCCGCGACCCTACGAGCGGAGGCAACTATGTTCCTACAGCCTTAGCGACCTGGCTATTCAAGCCGGCTAATAAGATTTGTTTTCCAATAACATCGTAAAGAACTGTCTGTAAATTGATTATCATAAAGTTAAATTTCCCCCTCTATCACATACAAAATGGGTATAGTGGAGTGCAGGCTAGGGCTCACAGGTTTTCTCTTAGATGTAACTATTCGTCGTGCCTCCGTATCACTGATATTTTTAGGCTACTTGCAACCATATTTGGGCGCGGTCCTCTGTTAATAATAGGTAGCAATATATTTCAAAAATCTATCGAAAATAAAACTGTAATCCCATCGAATGGTCGACTGTCGTTTCTTAAATCTTAAAAACTGCGATCGACAGCTTTAATAGAAACATTAGTGTCATACAAGGAAGACATAGACTTGATGCATTTTAGATCTTTGGCTGCTTTTAGAAATGCCATACACCGGATGTTCCATTCAATCAGTAGATGTGGGTGCATGAGTAAGCGATTTCAACACATAGCAACACAGATACCTCTGTAGATTTAATTTTGGTTCTTTATTTTCTATTTACCAATCAAGTTGATTTGAGTCGCAGTTTCATTGATGACATTCTTGTCTATTCATATCAGGTATGGGGATATTATATGATGCGTCGAGAACCCAAATTCGCTCATAGTTTTACCACTTAATGAAACAAAATCCTTGCAGAAGTATCAAAGCACGGTTATTTATTTTTGTCATAATAATATTAATATTGGATTCTGAACAACGTGAAAATTTCTAATTAAAATTTCAGAAAACTTCTCGCGATGTATTTCCCACAATTATAATAGATTTGAAACGCCGCAGAAAACCAATAATTGCGAAAATCTCTCTTTATATCCATTACAACTCACACTGGCTTCTGTTAATGTTCTGTTCATGACAGTTGTTATTTTCCAATAACGGTCGAACTGAAACACGTGATTCTGAACAACGTGAAAATTTCTAATTAAAATTTCAGAAAATTTCTCGCGATGTATTTCCCACAATTATAATAGATTTGAAACGCCGCAGAAAACCAACAATTGCGAAAATCTCTCTTTATATCCATTACAACTCACACTGGCTTCTGTTAATGTTCTGTTCATGACAGTTGTTATTTTCCAATAACGGTCGAAGTCTACAGTATAGTACATTTTATGGATAACACCAACAGTTGTTCAAATAAATTGTTTAATGACGGTTTTGAAGCTTCCAAACGTTGTAGGTAAAGTAAAGGTGCCTCTGTGCTATTGTAGTCAGACCAATGTGACCCAAGGCGGAGGTGAAGGTAGGGCTCCACCTGTTCTTCATCATCGGCACAAGGAGGAGATTGTATGGCGAAAACAACGCTCCGACCTACCTTATAGAACGATTTTCCTAAGGATGAGCCAAAGTGACAGTTCGCGAAAACAAGTGAACATCACATGTATTTCAGAGAAGTATCCCTCCGCCGCGACAGCTGTTCAGCCTCTTCGTTAAGTGTTTGGCTTCTGAGAAATCACTATCTAGAAGTCTAAGAGTTTCGCTGAAGTATATGCACATACGCGAGTCCGGGAAATAATTAAATTTAATTACTTATGTGGAAAATCTCTTAACATGCTCTCACAATCAGTAAAAGAAAATTGCCACGAATGTAAATAGAAAGCTCTCAATCACAGCTCGCCATACAACAGCACAAAGGCCGGAACCACGTGCATCGATACGAATCTCGAATTCAAGTCTCGGTTTTAAAATAAACATAATATTTATCACACAAAAAGTAAATTAAATGTAATATATAAAGGAAAAAAGTATTTTTAATGAAGAGCACATAACACTGCACTTCCTAATTTCAATTATTTCTCGCGGCGCACTATATTTTTGTGGACGTGGCTTCGTGGACGACGTACCTCCTTTCACTAAATTCGAAGACATCAGACCGGGAGCGGTAGCTCAGTGCATCAACTGATGCCACTGCAGCGCCTCTGACCGGGAGGTCATAGATTCGAGTCCTGACGGCGGCAGGATTTCCGACACTAGCTTTTCAGCTAGGTCGAATTCAGTCGCTGTCTGGAGGAGAATTCTAGCGGCCGGCTGCTCTGATCGGTAGTTTTCCGTGGTTTCTCCGATCAACACCAGGCGAATGCCGGAGCAGTACCCTACCAAACGGGCCACGGACCGCGCGCGATCTGTCCTTCCTCTTCCTTGCCCTATCCTCTCCCCTTACACACACACTTACACTAACATGTACTATACTACCACATATTCCGACAGACCAGTCGAGAGCTTAGAGCTTGTCCCGGCTGAGGCGGTGCCCCGCTGGTAGGAGAGTCCTGGTTAGGGGAAACCCCACTAGCCGACGGTAGGTCGACGCCGGATCTCGCCATGCAGCGGGGGAAGATCACCGCTATCTCCCGAGAAAAACATACACTACACGAACGGGACTAATGACCAAAGCAGTTGACGCACCCGGAAACACGAAAAAAAAAAACCAAACCAATCGAAGACATCAGCACTCGTGATTGTTGAGGTGAACAGTACACATTCAGTAGTACATACAAGTATAAATCCTTCCGAGGACCTGGGCTCGAGCAACGCTTGGGTATCCATCACCAAGTATACCTCCTCGTCGACATAAAATGTTCCGTTTTTTGCTTGTTAAAAGTGCAATAGTAAGAATATCTTCATAAAGTAAGGTTCTTGTGGATAAATTGTTTTGATACAAAGGCAAATGCAACCGGAGCTGTATTTCCAGGATTTTCGAGTGTGTTTTCTACATTGTCCTTCAGGTCCTCCTCTGAAGATAGCTTTTTTCTCCCATAGGGTTTCTTCATTAAATTGTTTGGGAAACGTTTTGGTGCCCTTCAGCACGGCGCTTGTCATTAAAAGCTCCACATAATACGTAGGTCATAAGTGTTTTGACGATTTGGAATAATTTCAGAGCATCCTTGTTTGGTAGTCAAACATTGCTAATGCACCAATATTCAATAACTATGACATTGAAGTGATGTAACATTTTATTTCCTGGTATACGGTGTAATGTACGTAGTATACAGAAAGTTATGTAATACTGCGGAAAATCAATTTCGAGATTTAAACAAAAATACACTTTTGATACTGAAAGGGTTTTTTTTTCAAAACGTCCTCCCTTTTTTCAAAACGAAAAACTCAAATGCCATTTTCTCAAAAATAACTCCAAATAGTTTCTTCAAACTTTTTCAACGTATGGTGCCAATTGCAGTGTTTAATGTGAGGTAATATTCATTATAGTGTATTTTTTGTTTTCCCAAAAAATTACACAAATAAAATTTTATTCAAATATCTCTCATGCCGTTAATATGCAGATTTTCGGCGATTTGTATACATTATTGCCTTTGTGAGTGGAAGTGCTTCAAATGGCTTTAAATTAATTTTTTTGAAAACTCAAACATTTTCAAAGTGCTTCATGTTTCGCATTTGCCGTAACGCGCGAATGCCATGTTCTTAAAAACGGCTCGAACTTTTTCAAAAAAATTTCTATTTAGGACGAAGTTTTATTCTTCTTTAATATTATTAAAGTAATATTTCGCTTCTATTATTAGGACGGCGAAAAGATGAGAAAATTTTTAAAAAATATTCTTTGTGCAGCGATAGATCGCAGCCGGCAAGAGGATGGGACCAGACCGTAAAATCAATCCATGCCAAGGAAGTTAGAAAACTTTACCAGGAGAAAGTATTTGCCATTCTGTAGCACCACCAGTTTATATAAATTTTCTCGACTAATTTTAGGATTTATTTATTAAGGATTTTTTAATTGTGCAATAGTTCCCATATTCTTCTCCTCAGAACATCAGAGGATATTGTAATGCGACATGGAGAATGATTTATTTGTTTCAGTAATGCTGTAAAGTATCCATTCATAGTATATGAGTATCTGCTTGTGACCGTCCGTCACTCACGACTGGTCTACTTCTCGTCCACCAATCGAGACATATGAGGTATCATTCGACGCATCTCGGTCTACTAGCGGAGAATAGATAATTTGTTTTCGGATCCGGCCAGAAAATTCTGAGAAATTTCCAAAAACATGTTTTTATGTGTTTGATTTCTGCGATCGTAATTGCGATAATAACAGGAATTAAACCAACGCAACCGAAGTACCCAAGGGTGAGCAGTTGGAAAGATGGCGGCCGTGTTATACATGTGAGTACTAGAGGTGAAAAATATTCTGCGTTATGAAGTCTTATGGGCTCTCTCTACCATGAGGAAGTTTGAAACTATCTAAGATGAGTGAAATTAGTGATGAATATAAAGGCAGTGAATGGGAACCAGTTACTACAAAATAAGAGTTAAAGCGTAATAATGTTGGTGACTAGGACAAGAGCCCAAATCGTTGTTAAAGGCGAATTCGCGTAAACAAGATCACGTAATGTTGTTAAGGGCAATACTTACTTGGAGGCTCGCTTAACTTGTAATGGTGTAAGACGTCAACATACAGAATAAATGGAAGTGTGAGTGAAACGTAGAAGAGGAGTCACAACATTACAATTGTAAAAACGATAAGTTCTCCACAACATCAGTGTTTGTATCAGTAAGTCATCTGTGAATGCTTTATGTCATAGAGTTGTTTAGGGTGGTATTCGCTTGAACGAGATCACGTAGTGCGATATTTTGTTGTAAACTCGTTGGGTACGTAATTGTGCGTCTTCAAAGAAGTGTATCGCGCCATCTATCAACAAAAGCAGGTACTAAATAGTCACGGGGTATACTAGTTACGATTCATTATAAATATGCAATACATATTGGGCTCTTATCCATGATGTCCTTCGTCAAGGAATAATATTTTCTGCCGCGACAACATGGAAACGATAATTTGCATAACTGTATTTCCCACTGAATTCTAGAAGACGTGCACAGATAATGAAGTTACATTTATGTCCAGAAGCAAAACAAGGGGCCGTCTCAGCATTTGCTCAATGGATCAGGGAAACTTCACGAAAAACCTGATCGAGACTGGGTCATTGACCCAGAAGCTGCGATACAATACTTGTTACATATTGTTTAGAATTATACAATCCAATGGTAAATAATGCATTATGTATCATTGTTAAAATTAATGTTCCTTTTCTTGTGATGCTCAGTATAGTCTTTAATTGTATAGAAACAGTTATGCAGCAGAAACGATTTCACTTGGGATTTAAACTTTTCTATGGAATTTAATCGTTTAATGTCATCTGGCAAAGTGCTGTAAAATAATGTACATGTATTGTATGTGAAATTTTTGTAATGAGCTGTTGATACTGTCACCTGGTGAATATGATTTCTACGTCGAGTGTTATAGTAATAGATATCGGCATTTTCTGAAGATATATTCCCGCCCTTTAGCAAGTCATTTTTGACAAAAACCAATGAATCGTAAATAAACAGACAAGGTAATGGTAAAATTCCTAGATTAACGAAGAGAGGCTTACATGAATCACGTGGGTGGGATTTGGTTATTATTCGTACAATTCGCTTTTGTAATCTAAAAGTCTGGGAGCTAAAATATGTATTTCCCCAGAATATTATGCCATATCTCAGGTGGGAATGAACATTCACGAAATATACACAACGAACAGTATGAAGGCTGACTGAATTTGCAAGAATTCTGAACGCGTAGCATAATGAACTTAATTGTGTGTTCAATTCATTTAAATGAACGTTCCATTTAAGGTTTGACTGAATTGAAAGACCTAAAAATTTTGTTGCCTTATCATCAATCAATGGTACACCGTAGATAAGGTGTAGATGAGGAAATATTGAGATACGTTTTGACGTTTAGAATTGAAAGAAAGAATTCGCTTGTTTTTACATGATGTCCTCATCCCTTGTGTTATCCAAGAATTGCTTTTCCCTGAAATATTTAATTTTCTTTTTTGAAGAGGAAAGCAAGTGTTACAATGAAATGAAAGAGTTGAAAAAAAGAATTATATTTTTTGTTTGTGTCAACAGTATTATTAACCGCTTCCCATGACTCCTGCATCAAGTAATCAGTGAATAATTTTATTTTGCTTTTCGTAAACAATCTAGTCATACGTGTATTATTTATTGTATGAGTGTTCGCATTTCTTATAATGGTAAGAATTTGTGCATCGTGGTCGCTGTATCCTAAATCTTTTGTTTCAACTTCATATCGAGTAGTATTTTGTTAATTATAATTTGATCAATTGCCTTCATCGAATTTTGTGTGATCCGTGTAGGTACGTTAATTGTAATGTCTAAATTGAAGGAATTAATTAAATATGTTACATGACAAGGCAAATAATAGAAAATTTCAAATCTATCAAGAAAACTAAAAAGGAATTAAATACAGATTGACACTGGGTGAAAGGAATTAAAGATATCTTAGGCGCATGAAAATCATCAAGAAAGAAGCATCCTTTTAATTTTTTAGTCAATGACTACTATAAATCATTATATACGAGCTCGTCCACCCTAACAGCAAAGATACTGATTCCACACGAAGAAAATGATTTGCCAGCTATATTAAATAGTTAAGTGAAACAAGCCAGAAAGTAAACAAAGACTGGGAAAACACCAGGAGATGGGATAAAAAATGAATAAATAAAATGGGGAGAAGATGTTTTATTTGATCCAATAACTATATTGTTCAATGCTATACCGAAGACAGAAAATTCTCGTGGAATGGAAAATTAGCACGATAATATTACTACACAAGAAAGGCATTTGTAATGAATTGAGTAATAACAGGCCCATCAGTTTGTTATCAAACCTATACAAAGTTTTTACTAACATTCTGGCCAAACGAATTACGAAAACGCCGTGAAAGTCAATCAACAGATCAGGCAGGCAATCAAAATTCTGTAGGGTTGATCATCTCCAATCTCTCAACCAGATTCTGGAAAAAGCGGAAGAATTGAATATACCAATATACATGGCATTCATAGATTAAGGCTTTCGATTCTGTAGAGCATGTGAGCGTGATTCGCGCATTGGAAGAGTTAAGGATAGATCATCAATATTTCTTCTTGATTGTCAGTATATGTTTGCAAATAAAAGTATCCAAAGTTTTATATGACAATCATTTATTTCAGCAATTGCACAACTTTTCGTAACTAGTTTTGTTACATCATCAGGTGCTTAATGAGGGAACTACTATCCCATTGAATTACCTCTGCAGTAGAACAATCGAGGAAACATTACGAAATTAACTCACACTCACTCAGGTGATATCACATAACTAACAGTTACCAACAGACACTCCATTTCCAAGGAATTAAGATTTCAGAATTCAGAGTGAAAATCAAATTCAAATATTACAACGTGAATTTCAGGATTCATATGTGTTCCAGACTGAAAGAGACGTAAATAATGAATGTTGGATGCTTATGATAGCAAGTAAGCATATTTATGATTTGGGACATGTCTGATTTTAAAATATGAGTTATTATTAGATTGCGTCATATGAATTGATTGATTAGTGACTCCGGACGCGTCAACTGCTAAGGTCATTAGTCCCGTAAGTGTGGTGCATGTTTTTTCATCGTGTGGTGATCTTCCCCCACGGGTGGTAATATCCGGCACCAACTTAACGTCGACTAGCAGGGGTTTCGCGAACCAGGTATCTCCCATCAGCGGTGTTCCTCCCCAGCCGGGACCAGCTCTAAGCGCCCGACCGTTCTCCTGGCATGTGTGGTAGTATAGTGTATGTAAGAGTAAGTGTGTGTAAGTAAGAGGTAGTATATGGCAAGGAATGGGAAGGAAAAATAGCGCGCGGTCCGTGAACAAAATTCGACCCAGCTATCTAGCTAGTATCGGAAATTCTGCCACCGTCGGGACTCGCACCTAGGACCTCCCGGTCAGAGGCACTGCAGTGACATCAGTTGATGCCCTGAGCACCCTCTCCCGGTGCGTCATAAGAAGGAATAAAGAAGAAATGTATGCCCAAGGGTGACCTGTTTTAATGCCAATGTAGACATCAGACAAGAATAAGTGACTGCCTACTAATGAGTTTGTCCAATGATAATTATTTATGGAAAGTTTAAAAAATTGAGGAGTAAACATTAACAAGGCGACATGTACTACATTTCACAGATATGTACAAGGCAACATGTACATTTCACACATATCAACAAATGAATCCAAACCAACCAAACTCTATTTCGTTGTTTGTTTTTTCAGAGATCAACCGCAAGGTAATATAATCGAAAAAGCAAATGTCTCATGCACTTGTAAAAGAGTTTCAAGAGTTTATTACATATATAGATAAATGTATATTACTTCTAAAGTTTTGAAAATATAAATTAACATAAAGATGAGCAAAAATCAACTAAGTTTAATTACTTTTTTGTCCTTAGTCTATCTGTATTGTATACTGAATAAGAATTATACTCCTTTTCATAATGCTGTAATATTAAAATCTGTAAAGTGCTATGGTAAATCTGACAGTAGAATTGGAATCAGGGCATCGATTTCATTGCGTTATATGGGGAATATTCCACAGTAGCAGACGAAAAGTTTTCTTTAGAGCAGGGTAATTTGTTTTATTCGTAATATTATCTTCAGATAAGATTTTAATTTTTTAAATAATTTCATTCTATCGTTAATTTATTTGTAAATAGTATAACGCGTAATTAATAATTACATTTAAGTGACGAAAAGTTTAGATTTCAAGAGGAAGAGATAACCAAAGATTCCTGGGCGACTTCGAACTCGAGATGGGCTTAACATCTTTTCTTCAATAACTGTTATCACAATAACAGTTGACTCGTTATAGTGAGTTAATAATACTTAGCTGTTATTAATGACAGTTGAAAAATAATAGGTCCAGGATCACCAACCTAACATGGCCGACTGCTAAGAGTTAAAGCAGTTGTAGTGACTGCTAAAAGTTAAACCACGCAAAACAAATAATGTTGGTAGCACCGTAAAGCTTGTGCAGTTACATTACGGCGCTTGCTTGCACTACTTCCCCAAACATGTTTGAACAGAGAAGTAGCAGATATGAACGAGACTGGGTGAACTGCCAAGGAAGGATAGTAATTCATTTAATGTGCAGCAAGTGTGTATAGAATATTACTAAAATAAAAGTGATTCATGATTTGGATTTAGATTGCATATATTCTTTCAAATATGCAACTTGTGCATAGTGAAGTGACGAGTGCCAAAAATAATGAGGAGAATCTGTGTGTTTGCTTACCTATAGCTAAAGTGGTAATGACTGTTGAATATTATAATATGAGTTAATTGACCGTAACTCATTTTATTTTATTGGATCTAAGGAATTATTAGTTGATCTCACATAAACAGCAATGAGACAGAAATAAGTTAACGAACACTGATATAATTTAAAGGACAAACTTCTTATTGTAGTGTATACAATATAAAAATATAGTGGCACATGTGTGTAATAATGACTGATTTATTAATGAATATATAATTTGGACAGTGGCTAATCACGATTGAGCAGCTGCAGTGAAGCTGTTATCGTACAAAATCGTTGCCACAAAAGCGTGTAGTAGTGTGGCTCTTTTAATTTATTTAAAATTTCAACTAAACTCTTATTAAAGAATTTCAACCGATAACAGCCAATAACAGGATAAACGAAATAACTGTTATTTTGCGTAACAGTAACGAAACGTTAACTGTTAATAAATAACAGTTTAGCTGTTAAGGGCACATCCCTTCTTCGAACATTCTACACGATGAAATTTCTTGACGTCGTCATAAGCTGCATCATCTGAAGGAATTGTAAGCGTCGCGAAAAACGTCGCGCTGTGAAAATTATGAAATCTTCGCAGAGAAATATTATTTAGACATTTTGAAGGTCTTAAGAAATTAAAGAAATTATCATATTGACTAAAATGGCATGATCAAAAAGTAATTGAATGAGATCTAAAGTATATTAATTCAATACTAAGTTGATAGTGAAAGAATATTTGAGTTTTCAATAAATGTTGTGAATGATTATTGAGAAAAGGGGTGGTTTAATAATTAGCTCCTGTAGACCAATCATTGTTTTAGACAATAAATTTTCATTGAGTACTCAGTCTGTACTACATTGGTCGTCGACTCATTTAAGTATTGTTCAACAACGTAAGTAAATTAAGGAGTCAGGGATTTACAGGAATCCGGATGTATTCTAGTAATGTACTAGTGATGATAAAAAGAAACAAATCAATGAATATATTTAGAACTTTCTATTTTAATGTCCTTTTTTCAAAGGAAAAAGAAACATGAAAAAAGCACAAAACTGTTTTAAAGAAAAATCTTGGTACTAGGGGTTTGCTCGTAGCGGCGCAGGGTGTTCTGGATGTTGTAAGTTGAGGCATCGGATTATAGTGGGTGACTGCAATCTACATGGCACTGAAACAAAAGAAACATGAACGTGTGAGCCATAGTCACTGAAGAAGATGAACATTAAAAAATTCAGAAACAATTGAGATGCGGTTTACTGATATTACTAATTTTGCAGTAAATTAGCACATGAGAAATCATAAAGTTCTGGAGTTAAAGAAAATTAATATTTGGTGCATGTAAACTTGAATTAATAGTAAAAGCACACTTGCTGTCATTATAGTTATTTCGATTTTTAAAGTTGTTATCACTGTTACCGGAGTGGCTGTTGAGCTCGAATAATTATAGAAAAACGAGAGTACTCCAGTTAAAGATGGAAAAATGTTCCTTGTTCGTAGATTTCATAGCAATCAATTGTATAGTCTGAAATTTGCACTGATTAAAGCTGATGATACGCGTTTTACTCCTTTTTCCATTATCTTTCCTTTATAAGAACTTCATTACTCTGCAAGGAAAGTATTATTTTTTCTGAGATGAAAGCAGATTATTTTGTTGCTACGCTGGTGTCGTATTTAAGCAGCAATCTTAGTTACCCTCTGCACGGACGAGGAGCCAAAATTCTATTCCTAAATATTCTAAGCAAGAAGCTAATGAAATTGATAGTCAATGATGAAATTTAAACGTACTTGATATTATACATATAATGTGCGTTTAGCCTATCAATATTAAAATAACACTGAATTAAATTGCGATTTATTTATTCATTTATTTATTTATTAAATAAATAAATTAAATTGTGATTTATTTTATTCTTTTCTAAAGTTTTATTGATTTGTATCACGTACATGCGCAAAAAAAATTCAATGATACCACATCAGTCACAATATTCATTATATGCATGCAACGTGCATGTGCATTAAAATCTCCGGAGTACTAAGATTTTTGTCCGTTCACCACTTGTTTTGTCTTTTCGCTTCGCGGTCAACAGAATTGAACCTTTTTCAACAGCGTGACAATAAAATTTAACAATTTTTGTATGTTATTACTGCGGAACTACATAAAAAAATATGTCATTACGAATACACACTCATGTGGATTCACACACACCTGTGCTCCTCAGAACCGTCGGTTGTCAGCGGCCAACCAGTCCTAACTTCCTTTCCGAAGTTTACCGTTGTCTCATGCACTCGGTATCATTTTGATGCTTTTCAAGCACGATTGCACCTCTCGCACAACGCGTCATTTGTCAATTATTTGAATTTTCATGGTTATTTGAAAATTGTCAAATTTCATTGTCCCGCGTTTTAACACGCCCATGGCATGGCAGCTCGTGAGCATAGCATACCCACAATTGCCCTCACCCCCGTTATAATTCGTCAAATCCACGACAGATGTTGGGTAAGAAGACAGAACTCTGGTGAGACCGTTTTCCATGACCTCCCGAATGAGCCCCGACTTCACGACTTTTATTAAGTAGTTCATCAGCAGAAACAAATAGCGGTAATATGACTCATGCCAGTGGTCTAGTCAGGGGGAAAATTATGGAGACTAGATACTCTTCAACAGATGCGTTTCTGATGAGGAAGAACAAAATGTGTATGAAGGAGTTATTGGGTCGGTACTCCGACTTCGCCGGCCAGCTACCGGCGTCCCCCATGCCTTGGCCTAGCTAAATTCCCATGCTTGGGGGTAAGAGCGACATGAGGCAAATATGACGTATTCTCTTCACCATAACTAGCAAGATCCGCCTCCTAAGCTTTTCTTTGTCACACAGCTAGAGAATCTGGGACGATTTTAAAGGAAAGCTACATCTCTATTTTGGTCTCGACCGGGAGTCGAACCCGTGAAGATGAGCACGGGAAGATGGTACGCTGCCCATGAACCATCCCAGAGGCTAAGAACAAAATAAATGATTCAATAATTGACATTGGTTCAAATCAAATTGTATTGTTTAGTTCGTATCCTGTTCAAGGTAATTTTCTGCAAAATGTATTGAGAAAGGTGTGAATGTTCTTCTTGGTAGTATGGCTTGTAGAGCTGGCGCGCTTTCAAGTACAGTCTTCATTAACACTAGTACTTTTACATCACATCGGGCTACACTGGCGGACTTGTAACCTTGTTTGTAGACATTCTGCTAAAAGACCAAAGAAACCGAGTAAGGCCACACATAAAGAACTCATTGAAATACATTAATTTGGTGCAATCACCTAAAGCCGACGTATTCAATGTGAAAGGTTTGACGTGATAGATTTTGAAAAATCAATAATTTTGGTTTTTAATAGATTGATAAAATTATTGTATCTGACATCTCTTTGATTTCTGAACGATTGTAGTTGTTACTTCAGGCACGTGAATACTCTATCCCTTGGTAAGACAAGGTTGTTAAGCCTTGAATTATGAATTATGAAGATAACGATGATGATGATGATGGTGATGGTGATGATGATGTGATCATGGCCTATTTGAATCATCCCAGCATTCGCCTGAATGACTGAGGGGAAACCACGAAAAGCCCGGTCAGGATGACTGGCCCGGGACTGAACGTACGTCGTTCGTTAATGCAATAATAGAACTTCTTAGGTAAAAGATTGCGAAATCAAGATATTCTCCGATCTAAGTTCAATTTCACTTTTAATTGTCAATTTGAAATATGTCTAAAGTGTTCCATTTTAATAGATCATTTCTTTGATTTAGTATAGGACATGAGAATTAATATAGCTAAATTTGGGATAGTAACTCTCAACTGACTTCTCCAAAAGACTTTCTTGTGTCTGGTTTCCAGAGACATACCGTGACCCAGGAGCTATTTGTACAAACCTTACTTTTAAATCGCGTGTTATTTGCTCTGGAACTCATAGTGAGGTAGTTACCGCACGCGTACTCTTAGTGAGCTAGTAACCTTGCCCGCGATCTCGTCACCCCTGACTATGGGTTGAAACACATAGAACGAGGCGCGGAAGAACAGTTTCATATATGTCTACTGGACACTCAGACTTCGCTATCTGCTCTTGCTCGTAGATATTGTCTATGAGCAAGAGCGCATATAAAGCAGCGCGTCGCCATTTGGAACACTCAAGTTTGATTTTTTCGCGCGAACTGTCTGCGATCTCAACTCGCCAGCAGGAACGGAAAACTGTTATTAAGCGAAGTGTTTTCGAGGCTGCCAATTTGGCAGGGCAAGCACAAATGCTATTTGAACAGAGGTGTTATTACTAAGATGTGGGAAGAAATTTCGAAACAAAGATTTCTTTAAGTAGTAGACATTTGCCTATACTCTTAACTCATACATTTTATAACATATTTCTATTCATATAAACTAGTAAAATTTGTCATTATCGAGAATTATTATAGGAAGTTGATGGTGATGTTCTCCGTGCTCCTGTCTCCCTGAGCACACTCTAATCACTCTCATCGCTTACGACTTAATGCGACTTAATGCCTTCTGTTACAAATACATATTTTTATACAGACATAACTCTCGTTGTTATGGTAGCGCCATTTTTTGAAATATTGCCGCCAGTTCTTCGCGCACTGTGTGCGCAACTAAATCTGCCGCGCCACATCGCATCGCATCGCATCGCATCGCATCGCATCGCATCGCATCGCATCGCATCGCATCGCACAGCCCCCAGTGTGTTTTTACCCTTACGTAGTCTGACAAATGCGACATTATCGTCATCTGGAGAGTCACCTTCAACCTTCCTCATTCCCTCAAGGATAATTGCGACATATCATTCACGCTGTGAGACGTGACCTGCAGCTATTATGAATATGTGATTCGTGACATCCTCCACTACTCACAGCTTTCGGGAGCTTGTGGCGAAGGAAACAGGCATAACGGAACACCTGTTTCCTGCACACGTGCATGCAGCCGTTGTTGCAGCAGATAAGTAAATGCCAATAATAAAGTATTACTTTTTTTTTCAATTACAATGGCGAGACATCTTTCACGCTATCAGACGTGACCTGCAAGGACTGAATCTGATTTGTGACGACGTTCCCCACTACTCACAGCGTTTGGGTGCCTGTGGCGGGAGAGGCCGGCCTAACCGAACACCGGGTTCCTGCACACGTGCACGCAGCCGTTGTTGCAGCAGATGAGGTTGCTGGGGCAGCCGTTGTCGTCGGAGCAGCCCAACCCTTTGGGCACGGGCGGGCAGCGCGCGGGGGTTCGGCAGTCATGGCCCAGCACTGCCCCGCGCGCCGCTGGAGGCGCCCGCCGGGGGCGGCCATGGCGTCATTTCCGCCACTGGCTGCGCAACTCGCCTCTTGGCAGGCTGCGTGCCGCTCCGCCGACGGGGGTGTGGTAGAGGACGTGGGGAGGCCCGTGATGGAGGGGCTTGCGAAGCACGAGGCACTCTCGGCCGAGAGAGTCGACCTTGTTTTCGTCATGATATACAATATTTACGACCAGTCGAACTGTAATGACCGAGAGAGGTGGCTCAGGGCATCAATTGATGTCACTGCAGTCCCTCTGATCGGGAGATTCTAGGTTCGATTCCCGACGGTGGAAGGACTTTCGACAATAGCTTGTCAGCTAAGTCGAATTCAGTCGCCGTCTGAAAGAGACTTGTAGGGGGCGGCTGTTTGATGAGTAGTATTCCGTGGTTTCTCCGATCAACACCAGGTGAATACCGGAGCAGTGCCCTAATAAATGGGACACGCACAGCGCACGATCTTTCCTTCCTCTTCTTTGCCCTATCCTCACCCCTTCGTTTCACACACACACACACACACATTTACATGCACTACACTTCCACACATGCCGGGAGACTGGTCGGGAGCTTAGATCTTGTCCCGGCTGGGGCGGTGCCGCGGTGGTGGGAGGTACCTGATTAGGGAAAACCCCGCCAGCCGACGGTAGGTCGGCCCCGTATCTCGCCATCCAGCGGGGGAAGATCACCGCCATCTCCAGAGAAAAAACCTGCACCACATTGACGCCCCCGGAATCACTAACAATCAAGCAAGCAATCGTCAGCGTATTCTAATGAACAAATATTTCAATTGCGCTCGTGTCTAGCATCAATAATTGTAATACGTGGCGATAGAAATAAAGTTGTAATCATCACTGGTCGCAAAAGGAGTTACGATGACATCATACGTGCGGCAATGAGCGTTTTAGTCACCCGCTAGCTCTTCCTCCCTTACTTTGTATGCATCGCGTGCGTTCCATAATGTACCCAGTACGCTTGGAGCCAAGGAATGCAAATTCTCGTTTCTGATCATGTTAAACATATTACGGTCAATGCCGTTTTCTTAATTCGTACACCCGACGTGTTCGACGAGTCTCACGCACTTGCAAAGTAACGCAATAAAATTATATCAACGGCATCGACCACTTTCAAACCGGTTTTGTGGAGCAAGCGGTCGATTATGTGCGACGGTCAAGGTCCGAAGGTATTTGTTGGACATGCCAGCAAACCCAGATTGCTGACTTGAATGTAAATGTGCTGTTTACAAAATTTTGTTTCTGTCTCTTTTCCTTTTCGTCAATGAATGTCCTCTCTTGCACGCTCGCTCTCTGGCCTTCATCGCTTTCTAGGGAGTATTGCGATGTCGGCAGGAAACTGACCTTCCTCCTCGTTTTTCCTGGTTCGCGAGCCCGCACTCGATCGAAACGCGTCGTGACATTAACGATTGTGTCACTTTTCTTGGTTTCCTTAGCGGAAGGAAGTAGATTGAACTTTCATCGAAAGACACAATTAGTTTTGTTGCTTTTAACCGCATTTTAATATAATCGGATTCAAAATAGATGTGAAAGTATATATCTACAACTAAGTTTGTGTTATATGTTACCCTTATATTGTACATATTGTATTAATCCTTGTATTTGATCTTGTTGAATAAAAACGTATGACTTTAAATGTTTAATTACATTGTTCGGATAGACACCGCTCTAAAACACAACAATCTTTAATAATTAACACAGTACAACTTGAAAATCTATTTTATTAGAATTACAAAGAAACGACCGATCTTCTTATACGCACAACACGAACAGTTGAGCAATACCTCTAAACCAGACATGTAAACACTGCTAACAAGCAAGGGAACGAGTTTGCGTACACAGTATTCAGGGGAACTGCCGCAAGGACTAAACGTAAGGGTTGTACAAATATGCTGCAGGGTTGCACAACTATACTGTTCACATTTTACCCACAAAAGATTTTTGAAGAAGTCACTTCGTCAATATTACTCAAAATTTACCTATTCATATTTCCTCAACTAATACAGAAAAAACATCCATTAAATTGAAATTCATCATTCACATTTAAACTAATCGATTGAGAGAAAAATTAAACACTTTGTTTGCTTAGCTAAACACTTAGCTAAAACTAAACACTTCGTTGATTCGAAAGGATTTTGATTTTATAATAGATTTTAATTGCATTTTCTTAATAGAGTAATAATTGCCTTACGTTCCTACGTTCAGGTTAGGGACAAAGATTCTTGCCTTCGAGAGAAACTGTCCGTCCCTAGCAGAAAGATAATCTAAGAGGAAATTTTTCTATATGCGAAAGACTGTATACGCACGTGTTAATTTATTTCACATTATTGTTGTGTTCACAACTAATTTATCATTTAATTAAAATTAAAATTTTAATCTAGTGTAAATCATTTTTTTAACTCAATTAATCTTTAGTGATGATAAATTCTTTTGATAAATCCCTTTTAAAAGAATTCAAAGAAACTGAAATATTAAAAAATATTTTTAAGAAGTAATAAATTATCTAATGAATGGATATTTCAAATGTTTGTATTGACAGAAATATTATTTCGTGTGAAAGAAATTCAATGTGATAATTAATTTAAGACAGCCTAAACAACTATTTTTATGTCAAAAACACCCATTGTGATTTTTTTCCTAAAACATAAGTTTATCACAATACACCGGCTATTTAATTCTAATAAAGTTTGTGCAGCATATGTTTTGGTACCGGAAATTTACTGTCTTTCGGTAATTATACAATTAAATTAATTTTCATTATTGAAATCATCGAATGTGTTAAATATATATCAATTGCATACTCTATTTCAGAGTTTTCCAACTGGAGGACCGTTCATTCATTTATTGTGGCCCGCGAAAGGTTATTACCTAAAAGTGAAAGTCACATGCAACCATGTGGAGCGAGAGCATTGTGTCCGTAGCATCTGCGCTCTGCTGGCGTCAGCACCCCCCTTTAATGCAAAAATAGGTGAAGTTTTGATTTAACGATTTTTTTCTTGTAAATTCAGAAATTAAAAATCATCCCAACTTAATTAACTGCGTTAAACATAGTACGGCATGATATCACGTATGGTTCCATCCCCCCCGTTTCAGTTGATTGATTGATTGATTTTTTCGTGTTACCGGGCGCGTCAACTGCTTCGGTCATTAGTCCTGTTCGTGTAGTGCATGTTGTTTCTCGGGAGATGGCGGTGATCTTCCCCCGTTGGATGGCGAGATCCGGCGCCGACCTACCGTCGGCTAGTGGGGTTTCCCCCTAACCAGGACTCTCCCACCGGCGGGGCACCACCCCAGCCGGGACAAGCTCTAAGCTCTCGACCGGTCTCCCGGAATTTGTGGTAGTGTAGTGCATGTTAGTGTAAGTGTGTGTGTAAGGGGAGAGGATAGGACAAGGAAGAGGAAGGACAGATCGCGCGCGGTCCGTGACCCATCTGTTAGGGTACTGCTCCGGCATTCGCCTGGTGTTGATCGGAGAAACCACGGAAAACTACCGATCAGAGCAGCCGGCCGCTAGAATTCTCCTCCAGACCCCCGTTTCAGAGCAGCCGGACAAAGTGCCGAGATCAACATTACAGGGGTCACATGTGGTTTGCCCGAGTAATGAAAATATGGCCCGCATTCATATTACACGTTCTAGTTCTGGCCCTTGAGGCCATGCAAGTTGGACATGCCTGCTCTATTCGAACGATCTAATTCTGCCACAAACAATAAAGAACTAGGGTGGCAGCGCAGTGCTCTACTTACGCCCGCGCGCCTGTCTACTGCGGGTCCTTGCAGGAGGCCGTGCAGCCGTACACGCAGCACTTCTGCCGCCCCGGGCACTGGTTGTCGTCGACGCACCGGGTGACGCAGGCCCCGGGTCGGGCGGGCTGCGCGGGCGGGCACGAGCCGGACTTGGCGTCTACGCTAGCCGCCAACAGCCCGCCCACCGCCAGCAGCAGCAGCAGTCTGACCAACACCGCCATGGCACTCGGCTTCACTCCCGCGCCGCGCGCAGCATCCGAGCTTTTATACCTGCGGCGAGGCGCACCTCCTCCTACTCTGTGGCCGCTGCTCGTTTTCCGCGCTCGTGAGGCTTTCGAGGTCGTAGAGATCATTGACCCCAAAGACCTTCGCCTTCTGCGAGCTCTTTTGTCGATGGCGGTCGCGGAAGCTGCTAATAGCAATTATTAAGATCCAGCTCACCTTGCGATCTTTGCTAGAGTGGCAGGTATCGCTGGCGGGAAGGACGGGGAAAGGGGCCCGACCCCCCAATATTTTTCAGTTCATCCAGCTACTGCACAGCCACAATAACACATTGTAAGGAGTTATTCATTACAATGTAACACTGCGAGTGAAACGATAATATGGTGTGCAAAAACTACTTTGACCGTCCTTCATGAGACAAAGACGCATGGAAAATGAATATTATCAAGATGCTTCTATATTGGTGGGTAATACAGGAATTCCTCGCGAGCCTGCATTTCATATCAATGAATGTGACTAGCGAACGCAATGCGTGCTACCACTACAGCTCTAACAGCCAAAAGCTAACAAATAATTAGTTATTTTAATTATATTTGGCTATTTAAAATCCCAATATTAATTGATTTTAGTCTATTCTGCAATTTGTATTCTCAATGTATTAATGTATTTTCCTTCAACCAATTCCAAAATATTAATTGAAATAAGACCTTTTAGGGTGTGTGTGTGTGTGTATATATATATATATATATATATATATATATATTATATATATATATATATATATATATATATATTTTCCCTAATTCCACCCAATGCGCATCCGTGCTCTACACTCGAAAGGATATATCACTGATGTTGGCTTTTTCTGGCCATGTTTAATTTTGAAAACAAGCCAGAGTGTTGAAAAATAGTTCGTGAAGGAAAAGACTTAAAAGAAGATCACTTCGCCTCGATCAAGGACAAACTTTTACCCTTATACTTTTTCGCCTAAAATTATTCAGTTATTCTCCATCTTTCGCGTCCAGTAATTCTAATTTCGCTGCCAAATTATAGATTGCGTTTTATTTGTTCTAATGAAAACATCATTCAATCAAAATTTCGTACCGGGAACGGTAGCTTAGTGCATCAACTGATGTCACTGCAGCACCTCTAACCGAAATGTTCTGAGTTAGAGTCCCGACGGCGGCAGGATTTTCGTCACTAGCTTTTCAGCAAGGTCAATTTCAGTCGCTGTCTGGAGGATAATTCTAGCGACCGGCTACTCTGATCGGTAGTTTTCCGTGGTTTCTCCGATTAACACCATGCGAATGCCGGAGCAGTACCCTAACAAACGGGCCACGGACCGCGCGCGATCTGTCCTTCCTCTTCCTTGTCCTATCCTCTCCCCTTACCCACGCACACTTACACTAACATGCACTACACTGCCACACATGCCAGGAGACCGGTCCGGATCTTAAAATTTGTTCCGGCTGGGGCGGTGCCACGCTGGTGGGAGAGTCCTGGTTAGGGGGAAACCCCGCTAGCCGGCGGTAGGTCGGCGCCGGATCTCGCCATCCAGCAGGGAAAGATCACCGCCATCTCCAGAGAAAAATATGCACTACACTTACGGGATGAATTACCTAAGCTGTTGACGCGCCCCGAATCACTAACCAACCAACAAATCAAAATTTTGTAATTGCCGTTAGGACCTCATCTGTTGTCATAAATATTCCATCGACTTCCTCTGTCACCTAGTTTTAGTGGTATGATGTTCATTGTTTTCAACTAAAAAAAGGATCCTCCTGAAATCTCTTAGTAATGGAACCTAAATGAATCATGCGTAATGAACAAACCTAATAGAAATGTAATGATGTTTTATTGCATCTTCATAGCAGTTCTCTTTATTAAAACGTGGTTGCAATGTCTTCATTGGAAAAAAGGAAACAATTGTTCCCAAGAAATTTGTTCAAAGAATACAACTATTGTGTACATATTTTGGAATGTTTCATTTATCCCATCGGTTAATGACAGTCCTATCACAAACGGCGTTCTACTTACAAGCGACAAGTTAACATATCATGCCTAAAAAATTAGAAACCTGTTGAATTCCGAACGCAAAGTGTAGTCAGATTGTAAAAATTAGACGCCTCAATTAACCGAAGCTATTACAAAGGTACCAACCTCTTTCGTAATGCTAAGCAGGGCGCTGGCAGTTATGTCCACATCCATTAAAGCAGCACTTCAGATTGCCTGGGCAACTAGAATCTCCAGAGCATTGTTCGGCGCAAGTGCCGATCTGGCCAGGCGGTGGGCAATTGCCTGGCTTTTGGGCCTCCGTGTCCCCTATTAAGAGCACAGCCACTGCAAGCAGCACGAGTACCTTGGTGTATCCGGCCATGTCTAAGCGAGAATGAACCTATACGAAGACTGATGCTGCAGCAGTTGGCTACCGCGTTTTATACCGTCTGCTTCAGCTCGCGGGCCGTTGCGGGATTTGCCTTTGAATGAAGCAGGAAAATTTGCGACGGACACCCTTCAAAGAACAGGTTTCAGGGGGCGGAAAGACGATGTACTACTGACTTTCAGGAAGGTCACAGAGTTACAAAGAACAAGATAGTTCTTAGTTTAGATTGATTGATTATATCCTAGTATTTCCGAAAGCGTCAACTACTATTGTCACTAGTCCCAAAAATGTAGTGCAAGTTGTATACAGGAAGTGGCGATATTCTTCTCCCTCTAAATGGTGAAATCGGCATGGAGGGTTTTCCGTATCCAGGTATCTCCCATCAACGGAACGGGGCACAGCCTCAGCTGAAAAAAGTTGTAAGCTTCCCTTTGATGTAAGGTGTGATGAGACGGAAGGACGATCGCACACTGGGCCGGAGACGGGGATGAAACCTGGCCAAAAATCCTGAAAGGCGATTTTCACGAATTCGGGGACTGGAATCATCATTAAAAGACTAGGAATACATTATTAGCCGTAAAGATTATCATAAATAATTTTCATTTCTCGTACTTACTAACGTAAGAAGAGATTAGTAGTCAAAGATTTTTTCCGGGCTGAAAGCCTACATTGTTTTATTAAGAAGAGATTGTTTTGTAATTTTTCGCCGGGACAACGGCGAATTTTCGACACAAAAACTCTTATTGGCGAGCCCTGGTAATGTAAAAGGGGGTAAATCCGGTTGCTAAATCCATGGTTTGTGTGTCCTTCATACCGAAACTAGTGGTACTACAACAGCACATACTTTCTCACGTTATTGGAAAAAGCTACGTATTATTAAAATAGTACATTTTCTGCGCTACTAACATCTCAGCTATTACTTGAAAACCTGCAATTCCAACCTGCAACCAAAAAGCGAACAACGTACTGTTGCCAGCAGCATAGCGTTGCCAAAACTGTGCATTCGCGTGGCGAATAATATCAGTTCTTGGTGAAAGCGCTTTTTTGCACCTCTATTCAGATTTCAGCTTGTTTATCGGTTAGTCATGGTACATCATACACAGTTGATAATAACTCTAATACCAATTAATTAAATTATCGCCTCGAAAGAAGAGCAGGAAAATAAAACTTTAAGGTAGTATGATCCGGTAGAAGTTCGACCTCCGCGAAGTACCGCAAAAATACTTTAAATGAAAGTAAAATCTGTTCTTCAAGACCTAATTTTTGTAAAAAAGAAATTTAATTTAGATCAGTCTCTTATGGAATATCTTTGGCGGGCGTAGTTTGCATTAAGTTATTAAAGATTTATACGGTTAATGTTCCTTTTTCTTATATTCAAAGAGCAGTAAATATTTTAAGGGATGAATTGATATTAAATGGTGTACAAGTATAAGACCGGGAATTCTGAGAGGTAATTTATAAAAAAAAATATGCTAAATCCATCGCAAACGGAAGTACTGGCTCTTGGCCTAGAAGTTACACCACCAGGAAATGGACTAAATAAAACAGCTGAATCTCATCGCCATCATCTCAAATACGGATGCGACAATGTTGAGAAATTTCTATTAAGCTTTGCGGATTGCTTCAAAGAGAAATATATCAATACATTGAGAAAACCAATTTCATAAAATGTACAAATGTTGGAAAGTAAAAAATAGAATTAATATTTACATTTTCATTAGTAAATTATAATTTAAATTTAATTATTTTTCATATTATTCACTCAATTGTTTTCTGGTGACCCGTATTTCGTGTGAAACCTGTTATGTTTAATTAATTTCGAGCATAAATTACGGAAAAACTACTCGTTTTTTCAAAAAAGTATACACGAACTTTTTTAAATAACTAATTTTTTACAACAGACTTTGTCTGAGGTAAAATCTCTATCTTCAATTCTGTAGTTTTAAATTATTGTTTTGCAATTTAAAGAAGCGAGCGATATCTGGGACTAGCATCATAGGTTTTACCGTCCCTTATTACATAAATTGAGAAAATTGAAAAAAAATTGAATCCGTTTTTGAGAAAAAAATGTGTAAATATCTTTAGTAATTTAATATTCAGGTAAGGTCAAAAACTTTATTGACAATCACCTTATCGACTTGTTTTGTTCTTGTTAACGTTCGGAGATTTGTTTTCCTCCTTCTTCAGATGTTTATACATTTCTAATTCTTAACTTTACAGCAACAACTTCCATGTCACATTGTGTTGTAGATGTCACTAGTTATGCGCTTACTGTATCCACTACGTGATCCACATAGTCTTGGTCCCAGTCGTGACAAGAGTAGTTGAAACGAGTCACCGAAAGTCCACCATTCAGTATCACATAATCTAAATATCTAATGTTGTTTAACACTGGCGTTATTTAAGCCACCTAATGGACAATGTGGCAATTTTCTTATTTTTGATATACTACTTAAGGTACTTCGTTAGTAATTTCACATTCAAGTAAGGTCCAAAACCTTTATTAACAATCACCTTATCGATTTGCTTTGATTTTTATTGACTACGTATCATTGCAATACATAACGTTTTGGAGATTCATTCTCCTTTTTCAGATATTTATATATTTCAAATTCTTAACTTCAAAGGTGTAAACGTATAGCTAGTGGAATCTACAACACAATGTGACAAGTAAACAAGAGTTCCTGTAAAGTCTGTTGCAAAATATCAGCTCTTTAAAAAAGTAATGTACAACTTTTTTGTCAAAATTAGTAGATTTCGTGTTATTTCTGTTTCAAATTAATAGAACATACTTAGACGTCTGGCCAATTATGGGCAAAAAGAAAAATTTTCGTAGGACGTAAATAGATAAAAAGAATATGCAAAATAATTAATGTTATTTTAATTATATTTTACTATTGAAGATCCCACTATTCATTTGTTTTTACTCTATTCTGCAATTTGTATTCTCAATATATAGATATATTTTCTTTCAACCTTAAATTCCAATTGGGTTATCTGTATTGATATTAATTGATTTTGTTTCACGAGCAAAAAATGAAATATTTTAATACTACTTAAAAACCTACAATTATCTAGTTTCCAACAACGCTTTTTTTCCACCCAATTGACGAAATTCAGGCAAATATGGAATCTCTGCACTACAAATCAAAGGATACATCACAGATTATATTGACTTTTTCTGGCCATGATTAATTTTGAAAATTAGCCAGGGTGTTGAAATATAGTTCGTACAAGGAAATATCTAAAAAAAATAACTTCAACTCAATGAAGGACAAACTTTTTTCCCTTATACTTTTTCTCCTGGAATTATTCAATCTCCATCTTTCTCATACAGTAATTCTAATTCTGCGGCAAAGTAAATTGATTGCATTTCATTTGTTCCAATGAAAATATCATTCAACAAAAAATCCGTAATATTCTTTAGGTTTCCAACTAAAAGAAGAGGATCCTCCAGAAATCTCTTAGTAATGTAATATAAAAAAAAAGCCCAATCGTAATGATGTTTTATTGCATTTGGATAGCTTTTGTCTTCATAAAAACGTGGTCGCAATACCTTTATTGAAAAATGGAAAGAATTGTTCTCAAGAAATTTGTTCAGGAAATACAATTAATGTGTACCTACTTAGGAATGTTTCATTTATCCCACCGTTTTAATTACAGTCCTATCACAAACACTATTCTGCTTAGAAGCGACAATATCATGCCAGAGCAATTAAATCTGATGAATTCCGAACGCAAAGTGTAGTCAGATTGTAAAATGTAAACGCTCCAATGAACCGAAGCTATTAAATAGGTACCAACCTCTTCCGTTAGGCTACACAGGACGTTGGCAGACAGTTCCACACCCATTACTGCAGCACTTCATATTGCCTCGGCAACTGGAATCTCCGGAGCATCCTTGGATGCAAATGCCGACCTGCCCAGGACGCACTGGTGGGCACCTGCCTGGCTTTTGGGCCTCAGTGGGCCCCATTAAGAGCACAGCCACTGCAAGCAGCACGAGTACCTTGGTGTATCCGGCCATGTCTAAGCGAGAATGAACTTATGCGAAGACTGATGCTGCAGCTGCTCGCTACCGCAATTTATATCATGTGCTCCAGCTCGCGATCCGTTGCGGGATTTCCCCTTGAATGAAGCAGGAAAACTTAAGATGGATACCATTCAAAGAACAGGTTTTAGGGGGTGGAAAGACGATGTACTAATGACTTTGAGAAAGGTCACAGAGACACAAAGAGCACGATAGTTATTAGTTTAGAGTGATTATTTGGCGGCGGCGATGGTGTAGTGGTTAGCGTATCGGACTGCTATACCCAAGTTTGCGGGTTCAAACTCGATCGAAGCCGTGGATTTTTAAGGGCGAAAAAATCCTTCGTACGCCTTCCTTCGGAGGGGAAGTAAAGCCGGCTGTCCCATGTTAGTACATTTACGGCATGTAAAAGATCCTCAAGCCTAAATGACGCCTCTGAGCTAAATTGAAATCACCTGTTTCGTCGCCCATGGGAGAAAGAAGTAATGCCTTCTTTCTCCCATGATTGGTGAAAGGAGTGTAACGAAATTTGCGTGATCAGACGGAAGAGCCTAATGGCCTGAGTCTCGCCACGTAAAATAAGGCAAATTCAATTCAATTATTTCCGAGAGCATTAACTACTATAGTCATTGTCCCGTAAATGTAGTGCACGTTGTATCACGGAAGATGGCGGTATTCTTCATCCGCTAAATGGCGAAATGCGATGGCAACCTTCACGTCCGCTTGCAGAATTTTCCATATTCAGGTATCTTCCATCAACGGGGCACCGCATGTAAGGGGTGATGAGACGGAGGAACGGTCTCACACTGGGACATAGAAAGGGATGAAACCTGACGAAAACTCCTGAAAGCCGATTTTTCAGAATCAATGACTCACAATACATGGAATATGAGTACACAACGTGTTAGATGAAATAACGTATTACATATGGGGACAAGATTTATCCAGAATTTCCTTACCAGGACCCCACATTTCCTTACCAGAACAATAACAGTTTTTGCGTCGAAAATTCGTTGCGTTTTGCCTCAGCATTACAATTTTTTACTTTCAGCCGTAAGCAGTAGCGATGAAGTAAAAAGCTATTTTCATTTGAAAAATTGTATTAAAAAATGTAGTTTGTATTTTTCGTGCTTCGTTTGTTTAGGAGATTTTCAAGTGAGACGTACGTTTTTCAAAACGTACATTTTTCCATTGTAATATTTCATTATTCATACCGGTATTGGGAGAAAGTATGCGCTGTTGTAGTATTACTAGTTTTAACCTTGCAAGTATACACTGAAGTGACAAAATTTATGGGATACCTTCTAATTTCAAGTCTGGCCTTTTGTTCGGCGAAGTTCAACTCGTCGTGGCATGGACTCAGTAGGTCATTGGAAGTCCCCAGCAGAAAAATTGAGTCCCACTGTCTCTCTAGCCGTTTATAATTGCCAAAGAGTTGCTGGTTCAAGATTTTGTAAACGAACTGACCTCTATATTATGTCCAATGAATGTCCAATGTGATTCATGTCTGGCGATCTGGGTGGCCAAAACATTCGCTCGAATTGTTCAAACGTTCTTCAAACCAATCTAGGACAATTGTGACCCGGTGACATATCGCATTGTCATCCATAAAAATGCCATCGTTCGTTGCAAACATGAAGTGTATGAATTGTTGCAAATAGTCTCCAAGAATCTGAACATAACCATTTCCAATCAATGAACGGTTCAGTGGTGCCCAGCAAATTATTTTCCCACACGTCTCGCAAGAATTTTGCTCTTTGTGTTTCTTATTATTTGACACAGTAAACATCGGTATCCTGTGTACTGACTGTCCACGGTGAAGGAACCAGGCATGGAATTTCGTGAATTGCAAGTGTTACTTTTCAGATTTGATACTTTGAATATGATGATACATATCTTGATATGATTTGATACATATCTTCAATAATGCCTCAAACGGGATATAAGGCAATTCTGTCCTAAAAGTCGATTTGTTCGTGTATTAGCCATATTCTGACACTATTATAGCGCAGTATTTACCGCACTTAATATTCCTAATGAGAATCTCGTAGTTCACAATATGTTTGTTTTCCCTGCAGTTGAATAAAAATGGATTGTAAATACTAGATGTATCATCTTTAGTGGCTTCCCTGGATCTTTGTCAACACTGTCATCATAATGCTTGAATGAGAGCAATATAACTTTTTTATTCTTTTTATGAAAGTACTAGTTCACAATTTTATTTTCATCCAAAGCAAAATTCACGGTACTCACGCTTTTAGCCAAAAAGAAAGAAGGCCGTATTTTTCATTTATTTTTGCATAAAGTACCCACCATTGAGAAAGCATATTCTGGAAGAGAATAACTGATGTGTACGAGTTGGACACTGTAATGTTCTTGTGGGTACCGTAAATGGTCACTGTCAGTTTCAATTTGCAATAATAATAATAATAATAATAATAATAATAATAATAATAATAATAATAAGTTAATATCAAAATATAAATAAATCACCTTATGGGGACAAGATAATTCTAGTCGCACCATTGATGAATTAACATCTATCATCGGCTAAGTATTTACACCAACTGAGATTGATAATTAATGAACTCAAATTTTCGAAAGGCGCTCTGTGGCAACTTTCAGAAATGTTCA
Source organism: Teleogryllus oceanicus (assembly GCA_964035755.1). Lineage (NCBI taxonomy): Eukaryota > Metazoa > Arthropoda > Insecta > Orthoptera > Gryllidae > Teleogryllus > Teleogryllus oceanicus. The sequence continues at coordinate 93,848,994 of CAXIVR010000004.1, forward strand.
GTGTGTAAAAACGTTTCCGTACATTAGACCACATTGTGTGGTAGCAGGCTTAAAGATGATTTATGAAGGAGAAAATTGACAAGACATCATGTTAATGGTCAATTATTCTTTCCGGGAATTAATGTGTGGCTGGTGGACAATGGGATTGTAGATCACAAACGGACAACCTTCTCTCCTAGAGAAGTGCGACCAGAGCTTTTAGAATGTTTGTTCTAGCTTTCGAAAGCACATTAAAAGACGAGGGTGCACCTTCTGGGTACATTATAGGCTTGAGTCTAGGTCAGATGATGAGGAAAACCAAACTTCTCAGGAAATGCGCCAACAGCATCAAGGGCGGAGAGAACTGGTGATTCCCTCTGCTTGAACAGCGTCGGGGAAATGTTTTGCCAACAAGTACGACGGAATGGCCTGCAGCGGAAACAGTTAAGCAAATCAAATAGTGATGGAAATTAATTATCTCAGAATTTTGTTGCAGGAAGAGTTTTGTTGCTGAGAATTTGACACAAACTGCAAACATAATAGAAAATGAGAATGATACAGTCAGAAACTGTTAAAAGAATAATAAAACCCTTGGAGACTACGACATCAGTTGTAGGATGTTGTTGCAAAAAACGAACACCTTGGGCTGTAGACAAAATTTAAACAAGAAAGAGAGTAGATGGATTGGTAGCAGAAAATAAACTGTTAAGTAGTTGAGATGATAAGTGGTGAATGAAGAAATGGCGGGTAGCAAATTCACGTTATAAGCATGTTAAAGGACGCTATTCCAGTATATTGTAGTACTCTACTAATACGCGATAATACAGATTAACATATCATGCAAAACAAAATTACATAACATGGTTCCAATGTAACGAGTAGCCACTGAATGTAATGTTGAACGATCCAAGGAACAGAAACGAATTAATAGGTACCAACCGCTGGCGATATTCTACGTTGGCATTCGGCAGGAATGTCCACAGCCGTTACTGCAGCACTTCGCACTGCCTTCGCAACTGTCGTCGCCGCTGCAGAATTCACCGCAAACTCTGTCCTGACCAGGGTGCAGGGGAGGGCACCTGCCTGGCTTTTGGGACTCGGTGTTCCTCACTGCATGTGCATTCTCTGCGAACGAAAATAAAAACAACATAGTGTAGCTACCTACGTCTACGCTAGAGCGCATGCTCACGATGACTGGTCTTAAACAACAACAACAACAACAACAACAACAACAACAAAATAAAAAACAGTGCAGCCGTCTACGTCGTTTTTTTGATTTCCACGTCTGTCCCTCCTGTGGACATGGTATTTTTTGTTTGTATAATAATAATAATAATAATAATAATAATAATAATAATAATAATAATAATAATAATAATTCAGATCGAATGATAGGTTTTCAAAGTGTAAAAATTTTGTCTTGGCATTTTGTCATATTAATTGTTATTTGCCAATTTGTACCCCATGATGTGTAAAGTATAAGGTCGGATTGTAATATATCCCTGGCAGTTGATATATTTTTATGACTGATGAAGAGAGCCGTATCGTCAGCAAAGAGGGCGAAATCCGAGTAGATGAAAGTGGAAATGTCGTAAAAATACATATTAAAAAGAAGGGCAGAGAGAGACAGGATTCTTGAGGCACACTGGCAGATGTTCAAAATAGTTGTGAAAAGGTATGATTAATTTTAACACAGAATCTACGATTACTTAGAAAAGTTTGGATTATTTTAAACTAGTATGTTGGAGTTCCAATTTGAAATAGCTTATAAATAAGACCATTACGCCAAACTTTGTCAAATGCCTTGTCAAAATCTAAGAGAATTGCAATAGTATGTGGTTTTATATGGAAAGAATTTTCAATTTTTTCTATTATTCTTAAAAGTTGATGAGTTGTTGCATGTTTGTGTGTAAATCCAAATTGTGTAGGGGAATAATTTTATTAGATCTGTAATGGTCCAACGTTTCGAGATCAAAACCCCAGATGCAACGTTGCCAAAAAGTGGCAAAGAATAAACGTATATGTGGAGTGCAGCGATGCCGATAGAAACATGTTTGTGGATCCAAGTTAAAATAAGAAATTATAGCATGTGAGATTTAGGGAAAATTGAATGTAATCATCCGATAAAGCAGAAATTATAGAACAAAATAAAACAAACGGCATTAAATTCGGTTGACGCATTCGGAAGTTATAAACGGAAATATATTTGGAATTTTTAAGAAAATGAACAGAATATGGCCATTGTTGCATTAGAAAAGAAACATTACAAACAGGGTTTTTGAAGAATAATTACCAAACGCACGGACCGATTTGGTTGAAACGTTGGGAAAGAATAGAATAAAATACGGGGAAGACGACAAAATTAATATCAACTTTGTCGCATTTTCGGGAGCGAAGTAATTATAAAATATGTCGAAGTTGTGATGGCGTCAATAGTAGAAACAAATGACGCGATGCTGAGAAGTTAAGGAAATCTTGCAGAACCAACAGAGCAAGCGTATATCAATTTTTGTGTGACAAAAATCTGTAGTAACAATGTAGGTTGATAGAAGAATCCAGCAGGAAGGCAGATGTGAGGGGAGATGTGTCGTGGACATGGTAATGAACGCTTCGTGTACGTGAAATCGGTGTGTCGTTAATTTTTTGGGAAAGTGTAAAAATAGTTAGCGGGAAGTAATGTCGAAAGATTTATAAATATCTTGGAATATTAGAAAGGGGAGCAAAATTTAAATTCATTGAATTCATGTTATTTTGGTAGTAAAATTTCAAGCAATCACGGATAATCAATTACGTTATATCTAGTGTGAGGAAATTTGGCGCGGTAAATATTTTTGTTATGGGACTTAACTGAATTAATGCACATCAGTATAATTTAGACAATTATTTTCCAAGATAAATGGAAGTCAGCAAGAGAACTTTCTAGAAGTGACGTATTTGATGATACGCGAAAATTTGTTTCTGTTGTCGTGTTAAGTATTTTGCCGAGCAGTACGCCGCAAATATATAGAATTGATTAGTCGGTGACAGGCTAGCGGCTGGACTTTCACATTTATGTGAAATATTGTGGTTAACGAAGAGTGATTTTCGGAGGCGACCGCGAGGAAGGATGGCCGGCGACCGAACATCGAGGAACATCGAACAGCGGACACCGGACATCTTCAGCACGAGAGATGAGCCAAAAAAAAGGGAAGTGAAACGCATATGCATGTGTGTGTGTGTGTGTGTGTCGGAATTCCTTGAAACGCTTCGTATCAAAACGCATTCCATAAACAAAAACAATTTTTGTTGAAGATCAAGTTTTGTTAGTAGGAATAAAATAGAAATAGTTAAAGGAAAGTAGGGAATGCGCATTCGAGGGATGAATGAGATTTTGATACTGTTTGTATTAGTGTGTATGAATGATTTTTTTGTTACTGTGTATTATCTTGTTTTTTTGGTTTCTGTGTGTTGGTCATAGGGTATTATATGTTAGCGTGGAAAGAAAGACGGTGAATCATTGCCGTAGAATTGAGAATAGAGTAAAGTTATCAACGCAAATAAATTATCGAACCAGAAATGCGGTTCGTTTTGGATCAATTGAGATGTTCGTAGTAATTTAACCCAGAACGCACAATCCAGTTACCTCATTGCGATTCCTGTATAGGACCGCCAGCGTATCTACGGCAGTATAGTTAAAAAAAAGGATTTATTATAAATATAATATATATATATATATATATATATATATATATATTTATATATGTATATATATATATATATATATATATATTTGGTAGCAGCACGGGCATAGATAATGTACAGAGGTTAGAAGATAAAATTAATGAATAATAGGAAGAGAGCAGGGAGAGATTGTTACATTACATTAAATGGCGACCCAACGGAGTAATAGCAGATGATAGATAAATTGTAGGAATAGGAGAGAGTAGATAGTAAGAAGTAAGAAGGGAGGAAGTGGATTCATTACAGAAATGGCGGCCCAACGGTGGGGCAATGAATAATAGGGGCAAATAGAATAGATGAGAGGAGAGAGGAAAGGATTCATTACAGATCTCATGTATCGTGTTAGTCTATGCAAAATAAGAGTTTAGAAAGAGAGGAGATTAGAGATTTTAGAAACAGAGGAAAGTAAACTAATTGGTCGTTAATTGGAAATCTGAAAATTCCACACGTACTAAATCTCTACGATACCAAACATTTGTAAAATTTTCAACTTTTAGATTTAATTGTAAGTATTTTTTTTATTTGTAAACTTTCCAAAAATAGAGGCTTAATTTCCATATTTAGGATACATTGTGAAAAGCCATTCCTTTGAAATCTAAAAACAGTATTACCATAAAAAGTGTGTTAAAATATTTGAAATAAATTAATATTTTCATACGTGAGAGAAAAAAATTTTATTGCCCTTTTTCCGTTAATTGTAAGGGAGAAAGAGAACTGGAGGAACTTAGATTCCTCCCTCGGCCATGCGAGGGTTGAATTTTCCCTCGTATGTGGCATAGAACTGTAAAGGTGACACTGATCTCATTTTTGTTTCAAGGTTTTAAAATCGTCTCCTATAACTACATAATTAAAGATCGATTACTCAAATGAAATTTGCTCCTCACACAATTGGTTCTCTAATTAAATAAAGGCAGATACATTGTTTTGTTAATATTATACGTTTTCGCGTAATTTTAAGAATGCATGGTATTGTTAAAAATGATGCTAAAATGTTTGAAAATATCACCCACTTGAAACTTAAGTTGTGAAGAAGAATGAACGATATGAGGTTGACATTATTCATTCTTAAAAAAATGTTTAATCACTCGATAATACTTATCTCTCGTATTCAGAAGACATTCAACTGTAAGGTCAGCAATTATTTTGGAACATAATTTTTTTGAGAAATTAGCTACAATTTACCAACTTTTTATTAATAAATGAATATTTAATACTACAACCATTTAAAATAGTATAGGAATCTGTATAAATAAGCCCACTTTCCTTCGTTTAGAAATAACAAAAAACCTAATACAGATTCCCGATACTGCTCAATGAAATAGTGATACTGTACAATGACTCTGCCCGGAATGAAACAAACCGATATGTCTTAAAAGCATTTCACGTAAGAAGTTTAAATTTCACAAGGAGACATGTACAAATTGGCCTCCAAATTTTACAAAAATCTAATTTTGTCGCACGGCGCAATTTCCTAAAATTCTCTTGGAATAACTCTTTTTGTGCATCCAAAACAACTTTTCACTTCGCATGTTCAAGAAACGCATTTGAATTACACAGTAAGAAATACCAAAATTCTGTAAATACATTTCTTAAAGAATATTTTATTACCTTTCGTTTAAAATCCTAAACCAAAAAATTCCAACGAGTGGATACTGAATTTGGTGTCTATATTTCGTTATCATCTGCCATCTTTAACGGCGTTACAAGATAATCCCGATGAAGACATTTGCTGGCACTCTGTACTTTTGCTAGATTAATGTCAAATACGAATCAGAAGAAAAACCACGTCTAATAGATTTTGCATACCCGTGTGCAACTACAGCATGCTCTAATTTACTGTTAAACGATTCCGTGCTGAGATTGCAGCTTCTCTCTCTCTCTCTCTCTCTCTCTCGGATTTATTGAAGGTCCAGAGCGAGCTAAAATGACAATGTACTATAGAGTAGGGCTAGTGTTAGTCAGTGTGATTCGAAAAGTACATCTTCCGCATTTTTAAAATACATACACTAGCTATTGGGTTCATAAAGAATTCTACTCTCGTTTATTAATGACGGGTGTACAAGCTAGTAATGTGTAAGCTAGTAACACGTGAACAACGTAAATAAAACAACGACGTAACGCGATCATGTTAAAATTGCCCTTTTATTCTTAAAATCAATTTCTCAAATATTTTGATTTTTGTGCAAAAATCATAATATATAAAAGTTTGGTAAACAGGACTCCTCTCTTACAACAGTAACGATATCTAATGAAATATTGAACGAAGAAACAGAAAGAACTTATGAGATTTGCACTAACCTCTGGGGATGTTCCCAACTGGAGTTCGGCAGGTATGTCCACAGCCGTTCCTACAGCATTTCAAATCGTGTGGACAATTAGAGTCCCTGGAGCACCTTTCGACACATAAGCCTATACCTGGCTCTGGGCAGCTGCCTGGTTTTTCGTCCGAGGGCACACGTCTTGCTTTTGTATGCACCACTACAAGCGCAGCCACCAGCAGTAGCACCAGTACCTTCGCGCATCCCGCCATGTCTAAGCCAGAGTGGCTTGATGTGAAGACTGACGCTGCAGCAGTTTGCTCTTCCCATTATATACGACCCGCTGTTCCCAGCGGGACATCACCAGATACCCAGGGAACCAAAGATCAACAAGGGTCACGCCACTTTGCTAATTATCTAGATCACGTGGTGGATATCTTTTTCCCCTAGGTGGCGACAACAATTATATTAGTAACGCAAAATTGGCAGCATGGGCTTTCGTTATTTCTAATTTTTGTTTTGTTGTTTATTAAAATAAATTGCTCAGTAATTTTATATTCAATCCCTCACCCTTGAGAGATGGAGATCAGTCGAAAAGGAGTAAATCCTCATGAAAAGTGGGAATCAAGTGATGTGAATTGGTGTGTCAGTCACCTTAGAAACCTTTGTATTCTCCATTTGTTGTGGCACTTTCCCATGTTTGGTTTTCTTTTATTTAAGACTTTTTTCATGTACCTCGTGTTTCAGCAGGTTACTACAATATGGAATTCGTCTACCTGAAGAAATAATGAAAGTCATTTCTGTCACCTTAATTACTTTCAGTATTTCTTCATGCAATTACGTCAACAATGCCCCATCAGAATTCCCACAATTCTCACTACCTATTCAAATTATTTCATTTTCGAAGATGTAAAATTATCGGACGAAATCACGAAGTCATTTTGTATACTTTCTTATACTACGCTCATTTAAATTTTTTGTTGTTAAAATGTGAGAAAGATTAAAAGTGCAACCTATGTAGCACTAAAAAGCCACTCTATGTACATAATCTCAGTATTTTGTATCTGGAAGCGTTATATTCTGGTGAAGAACAGTTATTACTCATGTAGAAACAGATTCAATTCTCTAACGCAAACTACGAAAATGCCATGCTGGTGAAGAAAATCCAAAATATTACTCCTCATTTTTGGATCAAGTTATTTACTTTTCTAAATTAAAATTATATTGCCAGATTTACTTCCGACATTTCTTTGTAAACTGGATGTTCAAGTTCACTCTTTGAATTTACGTAATAATTATCGTTCTAACTTCATAAATAGTCATATTTACAAGATTATTCAGATCATTTGAAATTGTGAAGTTAGGTATCTATATATGATAAACTAAGTTTCATATCGGTTAAAGCAGTTCATCGGACTGAGGAAAGAGGAAATGAGGAAAGTGTCACGTACAGGATATTGAAGAAATGTTTATAGAGTTTATTTTAAACGAATTATTTGAATTTTTCACAAATTCGACAATTGGCTGTATGACATACATCGTAATTAACACAAATAGGATTGTGTTCACTACGAAATACGGATATGCCCAAAGTTAGGGAATTATCTTATATATCGCTGCATAGGCTTTCGCAGAACATTCGATGATCACGTGGACAATGTGTTGTACTGGTGTGCTGTGTTGGTACCAATACTGCAGAATTGCAGCTAACGTCGCAGATATATGGCGATCATATCCCCTCTCATTAATCATCATTTTCACTTAAAGATGAAAAAATTATTTGGCTTCCAGTGTTCTACTAATAGGCCACAAGCCATACATCGCATTAAAATCTAGTTACAACTACAATCAAGTTACAAAAACTAGCTACAATAACACGTACGTACTGGCATTTATTTCAAACTAATACATCGTAGTCATTACTTGTAAAACTTTAAAATTCGTAGAACAGTAGTGCAAACACACATTATTTTAAAGTTAATACTATCAACATCAATGTGACAATTAAAACTGCGTCATATAGCCATAGACATCTCACAACAACGAGTAGGAATTTTCAGAATTTCAAGCTGTGGATCCGCAGCACGGCCTTTCAATATGTATTTGTATCTGGTATGTCGTGAAAGACTAGCAAATGAAACGTAGGAAATTCTATTTTACAAATTACAGACACCACAAAAATTTACAGAAATTAAATGACATCGGATTACACACATCGAATTACGGCATATAGATCTCTCTTCCTGGTCGGAAACACTTCTGCAGGTATGTCAGGTAGTATAATATTAAGTAGCACTTATAAATATGCTAGAAAGTATGTGCTGCTGGAGAATCACTAATTACTATTGTATATCATCTATGATGAAGTGAGTCTCTTTTTTTAACAGAACTCTCTCATGATTGAGAAAAAGTAATGCTGCGGTGATAAGGTTTTTTTTTCTTCTAGACAATAAAACTTGAGGGTGAAATGAGGACAATCAATGAATTCATTTAAACTTTTTTTTATTTTAATACCATTCTGACAAAGGAAAAAGGCACGTTGCAGAATTCGAAACTGTTTTAAAGAAAAATCTTGATAGTAGGCGTTAGAAGGATGGCGGCTTCAAAGTGTGTGGTGAAAGTACACATCCGATGAAAACACATAGCTTCATTCTAAGATCGGAATCCTGAAACACACGAAACACAAGAGGGTGAGATGTCATGCATAGTGAAACAGTACAAAAAGAAGTTCAATTGCAATGACGAAAACTGCTATCACTAGTAATGGAAAACATTAATTCATATATGAGTTGGGTATTCATGAAATCCTTGACTTAGAAGGATAACACTTTTTTTCTTTCTCGCCTTTCTTCGTAAATAGATAATGTATTGTGATCGTTCACCGGAAATCGGTGATGTTTGGATAGCAAAAACAGACCGAAAAACGGACCACAGGTCCCACTAACCAAAAAGGGGATAAATCTTGTTCTTATTTGTAGTAAATTACTTCCTCAAACACTTTGGGTAGGCCGAGTCCACGCCTTGTGGCTCCTTGATACCGAGTACTTGATCGACGACAATACATGTGTGTCTGCTTGCTTGCCAGTCCGTCCGACCGTCCGTTTGTGGTCAACACGAGCGGCTAAGCTGTTTACAAAAGTTCCTCCTAATTCATATACCTAGATTAATTTAAACGATCTCAGGGCCTGCGAGATTAAAACGGTATTTGATTTGTGATAGTACTTTAAATGAAGTCTCAGTAACATTTTCAGCATTTTCTCAAGAAGCAAAAGCACATTTTCTCAAAAATGGCTCGAAAGTTTTCTTAAAGGTTTCTTTATTTCGCAAACAGCTCATTAAATAACATCAATTTAATTGTACAATTTTTCGAAAATGTATTTTTCTCATAATTTGGCTTGAAATATAGGCAATGTTTCAAAAATTATGCTTGGAAACCATTCAATTTATTTTCATTCTTTTCTGTAAAGGGCAAAGTACGGTTTCGTGTCCAGTTTCAGTTAACCCTCTGTATTTTCGAAAATTGAAAAAGAACTTGCAAAATATTGTTAACGATTTTTTACTAACTGGAATCTGTCCCTCAAAATTATATCACGTAAGTTTTTATTATACGTATTAACTTTCTACGTTCGGGTTACGAACAATGAGTATTATCTTTTAAAAATGCTGTCCGTCAGTAACAACGAAAACAGGAAAATATGATATTCAAATATATTCTTGTACATTGGCAATCATGTTTATACACGCAAAATTTAAAAAAGAAAATTAACATTAAATAAAGTAATAAAGAATCCGCACATCGAAATATCTATTTCATTGAAAACATCAGGAAAACATCTTTTCGTAGAAAGCATTCATAATAAACAATTAAAACAAAGGCTTATCTCAGCGTTCGCTCAAAGTATCAGGGAAACTGTATACAAACCCCGGCCTCCAAACGAAGTAGAACTGATTTTTTTGCATCAAGTAAGAAAAGGACAACATTATATTTGGAATGTAAATTTTACTTCACAAATATTTCGATGTAATAATAAAAATTAATGCATTGGAGAAAACGTTTGATCTACCAAAATTCTTAACAATTATAAAGGTGAAGAAAAAATATAACTATGAAACATGTTCAATCTTTGGAATTGTGCATCATTCTTCCACGTCATGGTATTATCGCTGAGATGAAAGTAATATTGAAATAAAGGTGTGATATCAAGTAAGTGTGAAAAATTGTCCTGCTGAACAAAAATACGGCGTTTCTCTCAAGCCAAGCCGATTTTTCGTAGATTAAAAGATGAAGTTGGAGAGCTGGGTAAAGATGAAATGTTTAAAGCTAGTAACGATTGGCTCAGCCGATTCAATTGTACGTGCGTAGCATTGTAGAAACTAGAAAGGCGGCAAGCGTTGATAATAAGGTTGCGTTCCTCTACCCAAAGAAACTCCTCAAAGTTATTAGAGAATTAGATACCATCCAAGTCATATTTAACGTAGATGAGACTTTGTCTATTCTGGGAGAAGATGCTCAAAAGAAGTTTTATGACACGCAAGGAGAAAACCTTCCTAGGGTTTAGGGGCTCAAAAGGGCAATTGACAGTGATGGTTGGCGCGAATACAGCTTTGTTGTGTTTGTAAAGTAAATCGTAGTTTAACGCTCAGCAAATCCCAGAGATTGAAAAAATAAATGTAAAGCTGGCTTACGCATTGTTTCAAAGTCGAATCGTAAAGATTCCCTTGTTGAGGGACTGGTTCGGTCTTCAGTTCATATCTGTTGTCGAACATTATTGGCAATCTATACAAATCCCATGTACAATGATGCTATTAATTGGTAATGCACCAGGTCATCCTTGTTCTACTTTCACTAATGTCGACCCACGTGTAGAAATTGTATTTTTAGCACCTAATATAACCGACTAGCTTCGACCGATCGACCAGGGAGACATTAAAACATTCAAAGCTTATTACACGTGACAATAATAGTGTGCACAACTGTAAGAGCTACGAGACAAAATGACGAGCTCTCTGTTAGTGTCCTTTGGAATCAATTCAATGTTTTAGATGCTGTTAGAATCATTAGACCGTCTTAAGATGAAATTTCACAACAAAAAATTAAAATGGCGTCTGAAAAGAACTGTGTTCATTGTATTTCTTATCCGAAACTCAGGGGGAATTAGCGCCAGACTGTGACGAAATTGGTAATGTGATTGACAAATAAATTTGGAAGTGGACAGTGATGACGTTCATCTGTTCAGGAGCTGACAATTGACAAGCTCATAGAAATGCGGGAACATGAACAAGACATTGAAGAAGCTGATTCTTTAGACCCAGTTCACTTCAATGAAATTGTAATAGATTAACTTGACAAAATGCCTCGGTTAAACTGAAAAGGGTTACGAATTTGGAAAATGTAGACTCCAACGATAACATTTCTGCTAAAAGTCAAGGAATTAATAAAATTAGCGAGTTTTGAGGAAATTTTGCGTGACAAGACAAATATTTGAGACGTCAGACGACTCTGTTAGCTTTTATGAAGTCATCTACGTCGAAATAACTTTGTTTTAAATTTTTTCAATTCATAATTATAGAATTAGCTTTATATATTAGTTGGATCATGCCAAAGAAATTTAAGACATGGTGAATTTCGAACCTTAAGTGCAGTCAGATAGTGAAAATCTAAACATTCCAAAGAACTATAGCTGTTAGATAGGTACCAACCTCATGAAGTTATGTTACACAGGACGTTGGCAGCTATGTCCACATCCGTTACTGCAGCACTTTAAATTGCCTTCGCAACTGGAATCTCCGGAACAGAATTCTGCGCAAAGGCCGACCTGCCCAGGACGCACCGGTGGGCACCTGCCTGGCTTTTGGGCCTCCGTGTCCCCTATTAAGAGCACAGCCACTGCAAGCAGCACGAGTACCTTGGTGTATCCGGCCATGTCTAAGCGAGAATGAACCTATACGAAGACTGATGCTCCAGCAGTTCGCTACCGCGTTTTATACCGTCTGCTTCAGCTCACGGGGCGTTGCGTGATTTCCTGTTTAAGGAACTAGGAAAACTTGGAATTGGAAGTATGTAAGGAACCGGTTTTGGTTGCCGGAACGGCGATACACTATTGACATGGGGACACGAAGAGCTTGGTAGTTTTTAGATCAGCTTCTGTTAAAATTCTATTTCGGTATATTGCGTAGTCTCAGACGACGGATATAGTATAATTTCGTACACCAGGAGTAATAGCAGATCAACTGCGTTCTACAAAGAAGGGCATTTCGTGCTTACACTCGATTCAGACCAGCGGGAGATTTTGAAAGGTTCAATCGTTGAGCCTCGCCGAAAACGCCATCGCTCTGTGAAAGGTATTCTTCCTGCATTGCCGCCAGCTGACAATTGTTCACAAGTGGTCGACCAATAAGTTCAATTTTGGGACGCTAGGGATAGTTTCCATGAGTGGTTTAGTTTATTCCCGAATAATCACTTTACGGAAAACTGAGACATTTGAAGAAAAAGTTAATGTTGAAAAACATGAGAGAATAGTACATTGAATTATTTGATAGAGATGAATTCAAAGTGAGGCCATGCACGTCGAAGATAATACATACGTATAGCCCACCGAACATCTGAAAGTCCGCACTTCCATTACGCTTTCATCTATTCTCGCAATCCAATAACCTTCATTCACAGAATTATCCAAGTATTTTTTAATACACGTCCTTACATGCATTTTTTTTGAAGTCGACAAACAAAAATTGATTTCCTGAGAATATTCTTCCGTTGGCGAAAAAAAATAAAAATGTTACTACGCGGCACAAGTAAGCGAAACTCTTTTGCATGTTACCGACTACGCATTTGATTTTAGTTTGGCATAAATGAGTGTCAAAATATTAATTATTACTGAGCCAACTATTGTACCTACCTAGTAAGACGTCTTCAGAAATGTCGATACTCGCAGATTCCAGTGAATTCGGTAAAATTATGAATCATAAGAGGATTACATCTCAACGGAATCCAGCGAGGCAACATCCTCACTCGAAAAGCATACGAGTAAAACGCAACTGTTCGCAAGTGTGGAAAGAAAAAATAGAAACCAAAAGTTATTAAATTCTCAATCATTTGTATCCAAATAAAAACAAACAGGAAATGGTGCAGGGGATATCAATTTACATAACATGGGACCCGTTACTGTCATTTCTACTTTTTCTTTTTATTTATATAATATGAGAAAGTATCGAAACACTGCAACACAAAACGACGATTTTCCGACACAAAAAGTCACTTTGTGGGTTCCTGGTACCTAAAAAGTGAATATTTTTTTCCTATATACATTAAATTACTTTCTCTAACAAGTTGCGTAATCAGAATCCACTTTGTGTGAGTCTTTGAAATTGAAACATGATAGTTTATGCATTTAGTTTATATTGTTACGCTTTATTGTACGAAAACATGTTTTGAAAGCGAGCGACGTTAGAAGCGAGTTTTCAAATTTGTGCGAATGCAATAAAGAATCATTATAAACGAGTTACATACGCTATTGTTTGTATAACAGCATTATAAATTTTTAAGAGTATCAAACACAATTTTGCGGAACAACTTTCTTGTGACGTCTGGGGTATTTGACATCTGTGCGAGAAAACGGTGGTCGGCTGTTCCGTTCACTGCTACCTCCCCACGATTTTTTCGGTGGGTGCGATTGTCTGAATGCGTGATGACGCAATCATTTGTGTTGTAAAATCTAATATGTCATCATCTGTGCCGTAAAATGCCGTTTTATTAACGATTTATTGCAACAAAAAAGTCGTATCTCATGCTGGTATACAAAAAATTCGTTTGCGTCAAACCGTCTGTCTGCATGTAGTACATCTGTGGCCAGCACTAGAGCCTAAACTTCAGATAAACGTCTCCAAACGTGATATTTCCCTATCGATCTGCTTCAATGTGCGGTCCAGAGAATTTGAAACAGACATTTAGGTTTTGGGAGATACTTTACTTGGAGCCTCAAATTTTTCTCACAAATTGACTCGAAACGTTTCAAATTCTTTTCTCTGAGAGAACAAAAGTAGTCTGAAAATCATCCCGTTTCCGATGAACTCTCCAACTCTGAATTTTCGGAAAATTGAAAATTTCAAATATTTTGCGGCGTCTTCCTTCAACAACAATATTGAAGGTCAGCATTTGTTTCCTGAATAAAATCTCTTTCTCAAAGTCAGATATTTAAATAAGGGACAATTTTTATTTTTTATTAAAATATTTATTTGTTATATATTTTATAATATTTTATTAAATATTATTTATTTTTATTTAAATCATGAATAATTTTCGAACATTAGATATCCGAATCTTTGTATATTGTAAATATAGATATTTACTGAAATGTTGCTATGCGGAATTGTTAATTGTTGTTAAGTTATTTACCCGTAATTCTTTAGATTATGACTACGGAAGAGTAATGGGGCCGATGAAGCAAGTCATTTTTACTTTCTCGCCTTTACGAAGGTACTTCGTTAGAACCGAAAATTATGTAATCGTGTGCCGGAAAACGGCGAATGTTCGACAGAAAAACTTCGAGCTGTGGTAACGAAAAGTGAAAAAATCGTGTTGCTAAATTTAGAAAAAATTTCATTTAACTCGCGGTGTAGCCTCAATCCACGTTTTATGGATCCTTGATAGCGAAAAATGCAACCTTGACAGCAAAACGTCTGTTTGTTAGTCAATCTGTCCGTGTTCAACGCTAGCGCCTAAACCGTTCAGCCTATTTTCTCCAAAATTCCCGATCGATCTGAATTAACTCAAGGCTTTGTGAGTTTCAAACGGATATTTTTATTTTTGAGGGTACATTACATGAACCTCAAAAACATTTTCTAAAATTTCTCAAAAATGGCCCCCAAAGTTTTTGATCAAACTTTGACCTCAGATAGCGTAAAGAATGCTTGAGAGAAAAATGGAAGTTTCATGGTCCAGATTTTTTGAAAATTGCAGAAGTGCATTTTTTGCGGAGTCTTCCTTTTTTTAATAATGTGTTCATCAAAAGCAGGTTTTTAAATAAGATCCTGTAAAATTTTTCGAAAATATGAGTATTTGTTTGCGAAATTTTCCGTCAAAAATAGACAATTCTTAAAATTGATGCAATTATTTTCTCAGAAACTGCTCTAATTTTTTCTTTAATTCATTTCACGTATGTAGCAAAGAACGGTGAAGAATATAGAGCTGTTCCATTTTCGACGCACTCTGTATTTTTGAAAATAGGAAAGAAATCGAGATGGTAAAATTCGAATTTCCCGACTGTCATTCGAATCTTTAAAAGAAAGATTACGTTTAATATTATTATAATGTTAGACGATATTATATGATATAATATTAGATAAATTATATGACATGGTTTAATATAAATCATTAAATATATTTTAAATTGCGTCATGTAATTGAGTTAAATGTGAAAACGAATACATGTAAAAATAAACCAAATTTTCAGAAACAAAACCAAAAACCTTATTTTTTTTTCAAAAGAAATTCTTTATTTTTTTGTTATGCGATGGATATTTAAGATGCGTGTCCGAGAAGTTCATTGTTAGCCACATGAATGGGAGAGAGATACCATCAAGCGGCTTTATTTACTTACTGTTAACGTTGCAATGTCTCTAGGTTCAATAAAATTGTATTCATTTTTATTAAAGTCGGGAAGAATATATATACAACTATGCATAAAGTAATAATTTCGTAGTTTCGAATGCGTTTATTATGGGATATATTGATTGGGATTTATTTCTGGATGTTCAACTTATTTGTGAAATTATCTTTGCTTTTCTGTATTTATGTAAAAGTTTCATTTAAAATAAAAAGAAACATGTAAGAATGAACTTAGAATAGCTTGGAGATCAGGAGAAAAATAATTTTATGTTTTAGTTCGTTGCTGTGCATTTACGGACATGTACCAAAACACATAACGGTATCCGTGCGGGCCTTTCTGATTCTTTATCCTCTTTTATTAGGAAAAATGAAGCACATTGCTATTATAATCTGTTTCGTAATGAAGTACTTTACCGCTCGAGTGTGGTAATGTACTTCATTACCATACTATGGTGTTCAAGTAACGGTATACGAGCAGGGTTATTCTGAGACTAACGCTAGTGCAGAATCTACTATTGAAAATAACAATTATTGTTCAAATAATTTATTATTAACGTAACTTTACAATTTTTAAAATAATAACAATAATAATACCATGTTTAATTACTTATTATATACACTAATAACAAATTTCTTGCAATTTGAAATTGTAATTTCTGATGATGTTGAAGCCTGACAATTCATGTTTGTATTCTTTTCTGTATTCGAATTATTTTCTCCCTTAATTTTCATAGCTATTTTTTTCTATTGACGTTTCCACATATCCTTCTGAAACAGAAGCTGATTTCCATCCACCATGCCTCTTCAACATATCCACTTCAGCACCTGCATCTGCTAGTAATGAAGCGGACGACCGCTGAAAGCATTGTCCTGTAAAACTTTCAAGATTCTTCAAGCCAAGATTGTCTTTGGAGTGCTTCCAAACGTATTTATGCCAATAGGTTGGCAAGTACATTTTCCATTCTTGTAAAATAGTAAGAAACGATCATGGATGACAGTTTGAGGCCGAAAGTGAAAATATTTTCGAAATTTTTCTAAACAGTTAAATTCTTCAATATTCCCTTCATTAATTACAAGTTATCTCGCAATAAAAGTGTGGTATATTAATTAAAATACACGTCTTTCAATCCTCTACATCACTTATTTTAATTTTTAAACGGTCATCGCCAAATATACCAATTATTATTGGTACACTAAAAAAATCATCTTTAAAAATTTTATTTTTATTAATTATTTATCCTCACTTACCTTTTTAAAAATGCTAACAACTGGGTAAACTTACTTATGTCAACATTCTCCCTCACTAATATTGTGCTCTTTGGCGTAAAGTAGTGAGTCCAAAGACTACTCGGTTTTCCCTTTTCTGATTTGCTACAGAAGTAAGCCTTTAAACCTTTTTTGATATGCAATGAACGTTTACTCACGCTCTTATTTCTTTCTTGATTTGTATGATAACAAAATATCTGTAGCAGCATTTGCTGCTATTTCTATTTCTGAGTCTGAACTGTATTCACTCATGTAATCCAAAAGTACATACCAAGTGTCTTTCAATTGTTCTGCTTGTTAAGAATAGTGTCGCCAATTATCGGAGAAAAATTGTGAATACCAAATGATATTTCACCTTAAATCTAAGAAATGTTTACTAAGTGGATAAAACGTTGTACGATAAACGTGTCGTACAATACTCAATTGGTTAACAAACTCGGCCTAACGGCCTCGTTTCTCAATTCTCCAATCTCGTATTGTAATCAGATGCTTTACGACACTAATATCGTAAATAGCTATTATGCTCGTGCGGGCCTCTTAAATACTTTATGCTGACTCTAATACCAACACAACAAATACATTTTCATAAATTCGATGTACTAAAATTAAGACACAAGAAAATATAATAAATAAATGTCATAATGTATAATAATTCGTTATAAACCTTTTTTTGCTTAATTTATATTCAATGTAAAATTATTATTAAACTGCGGATATAGTAAGAAAAACTGTACAAATAGGCTGGCAAAATAAGCATTTAAAAATGTAAAATAAACATGTAAAAGAGCATTAATGTTTCAAAAAATTCAAAATTTCAGAGCCGTTTTTAATAATTATTTTCAGACTTTGCATTAATTTCGAGCAAAAATTCCACAAAAAACCGCTAGTTTTTTAAGAGCTGTATTTTTAGAACATACTTATAATTAAGGACAAAAATCTATCTAGTTAACATTTTTCAATGTTAACTTTTGCAATTTTCGAAAGTACAGTGTGTTTGCGAAAATTTTTCCTTTATAAGAGTTTAATATTTTGGAGTAAAAATAACTTTACTACCACGATTGATTTTGTACGTGTTTCTTTATGCGAAATACCGGCACTGTAATGGCAGCGGAGCATACATTTATCGATAGTTGTTAGATTTCTCTGTACTCTACAAGGAAAAAGCTTAAATTTTTTACTAAGGATAATTGCATTTTGATCAACGAAGACGAGAACACCGGGAGCGGTAGCTCAGTGCATCAACTGATTTCACTACAGCGCCTCTCACCGGGAGGTTCTAGGTTCGAGTCCTGACGACGGCAGGATTTTCGACAATAGCTCTTCAGCTTGGTCGAATTCAGTCGCTGTCAGGAGGAGAATTCTAGCTGCCGGCTGCTCTGATCGCTAGTTTTCCGTTATTTCTCCGATCAACACCAGGCAAATGCCGGAGCAGTACCCGACCAAACGGGCCACGGACAGCGCGCGATATTTCCTTCCTCTTTCTTGTCCTATCCTCTCCCCTTAAACACACTCTAACATGCACTACACTACCACATATTCCGGGAGCTTAGAGCTTGTCCCGGCTGGGGCGGTGCCCCGCTGGTGGGAGAGTCTTGGTTAGAAAGCTAGCCGACGGTAGGTCGGCGCCGGATCTCGGCACCCCGCGGGGGAAGATCACTGCTATCTCCCGCGAAAAACATTCACTACACTAACGTGACTAATGACCAAAGCCGTTGACGCGCCCGGAAACACGAATCAATCAATCAATACGAGAACATGCAACATTTAGTATTTAAACAAAAAAAGGCATTTATAAGTGAAATAGGCATTTATGGGCACTTTAAAATTCGTATTTAGTACTCCTATTGTTACAAAATAAATAAGTGACCTAAAAGATTGCGTTTTCCTTTATATAATAGGCAAAAAACTCGCAGCTTCATTATTACATAGTTACTAAGGGGAGAAAGTATGGGCTGTTTTAGCACCACTAGTGTTCTTTAAATTTTCTCCTAGTATGTGTGAAAGGACTGGAAAGTGTAAAAAATAGCACTGGACTCATTGTCGGCTAACTCCCGATAGGTGGGGTCGGAATCTTAGAGCTAGTCCCTTATGGAGTGGTGCCCCGCTGGTAGGAGATACCTGATTGAGGGAAACCCCGCTAACCGATGGTAAGTCGGCGCCAGATCTCGCATCTAGCGGAGGAAAATCGCTACCATCTCCTGACGAATAACATGTACTAGACTTACGGAACCGCAGTAATAGACGTGCCTGGAATCACTAATAACCAACCTTCTACTCCGGATCTTCACAGGAATGTCCACAGCCATTACTGCAGCACTTCCTATTGCCTGGACAAACGTCGTCACCGCTGCAGCTTTCGACGCATAGTCCACTCGAGCCCCGTCGCCGCGCCGGGCAACTGCCTGGCTTTTGGAACTCGGAGTTCACGGCTGCACGAGTAACCGCTGCAAACAAGAGAACCACGATGAATCCACGCATGTCTAGCGAGTGCATATTCAAACGATGACTGGTGCTGCTCCCGATTGAAAACGGTGCGGAATATCAAAATATGTGTAAGGACATTTCTTAAAGAATACTCTATTTTCGCTCATTTAAAACCAAAATCAATAGGATCGGGCACTGGGTTAGAGAGAGAGAGAAAGAGAGAGAGAGAGAGAGAGAGAGAGAGAGAGAGAGATGTCTATAATTTGTATCATCCGGCCTCATTAACTGTAACACAAGATAAGTCTGATTACAACATTACGTTATTTTCATAAACTATGCCATCGCAATAACGAATCAGAAGAGAAATCCGTCCGAAAATTCATACGTGTGCGCATCTACAGCCTGCCTGATATACGGTTAAACGGTGCCATGATGAGATTGCAAATAATCTCTCTTGGAGTTAAACTGGTGTTTCGAAAAGTAAAATTCTTCTGCAATTTTAATGTCATTTTACTAGATATTTCGTGCAAAAATGAATCTACTCCCCTGCATTAACGACGGGTTTATCAGCTAGTAATGGCAACACAGTTAACAACGTAAATAAAGTAATCATGAAATGCGGTCATTTTAATATTGCCCTTTTTTCTTAAAATCACTTTTTCAAATTTATTGATTTTGTGCAAATATCGTAAATTACAAAAGTTTGACTAGGATCAGGACTCCTCTCTCACAACAGTAAAGAGATCTAATGAAATATTGAACGAAGAAACAGAAAGAAAGTATGAGATTTGCACTAACCTCTGGGGATGTTCCCAACTGGAGTTTGACAGGTATGTCCACAGCCGTTACTACAGCATTTCAAATTGCCTGAACAATTAGAGTCCCTGGCGCACATTTCGACACATAAGCCTATACCTGGCTCTGGGCAGCTGCCTGGTTTTTCGTTCGAGGGCACACGTCTAGCTTTTGTATGCACCACTACAAGCGCAGCCACCAGCAGTAGCATCAGTACCTTCGCGCATCCCGCCATGTCTAAGCCAGAGTGGATTGATATGAAGTCTGATGCTGCAGCAGTTTGCTCTTCCCGTTATATACGACCCGCTGTTGTCAGCGAGGCATCACCAGATACGCAGGGAATCAGACGAGATCAGGAATGCGCCGTATTGCAAATACAAGGCTATGAGAAAGTTCTCTTTTTCCCTTAGCCGGCAACAGTTTCCCTTAGCCAGCGAAAATGTTTATAAAAAAATTAAAAAAGGCGGCGACAGCATTGATAAGTAAAGATTGCCAACTTGCGTTTTGCTCTTCCCTTGTGTTGTTTTTTAATTTTTTGAAAAAGTTGTTTACGAACTTTATTTTAAATTCCCCGATTAGAACAGGGAATAAGGAGAAAACGTGAATGAAAATCAGACAGAAACTCATGTAAATTGCGTGTGTAAGACACCTTAAAAACTTTCTTTATATTCTCCACTTGTTTTGTCACTTTTGCATGTTCGTTTTATTTTATTTAAGAATTAATGACCTCATGTTCTGTAGCAGATTTCCGCAATGTGAAAATGCACCTCTGACTTTCTTAGTCGTTGAAGTTTCTGTATTTTCGAGGTTTCCCATCTACATATCTCATTCGAAAAATTGGATTTATATCAACTCTGATGCTGCAGCTGTTTGCTCTTCCCGTTATATGCGGTCCGCTGTTGTCAGCGAGGCATTACCAGATACCAGGGAATCAGACGAGATCAACAAGGGTCACGCCACTTTGCAAATTATCTAGGTCACATGGTTGATATCTTTTTCCCCTAGGTAGCGATAATAATTATATTAGTAAGTAAAAATTGGCAGCTTGTTTTTTTTATTTCCAATATTTTTTTGTTGTTTACTAAAGTAAATTACTCAGTAATTTTATATTCAATTCCTCGCCCTTGAGAGATGGAGATCAGTTAAAAAGGAATAAACTATTCATGAAAAGTGGGCATGAAGTGATGTGAATTGGTGGGTCAGTCACCTTAGAAACCTCTGTATTCTCCATTTGTTGTGGCACTTTACCATGTTTAATTTTCTTTTATTTATGCCTTCTTTTCATGTTCCTCGTGTTTTAGCAGGTCACTGCAATATGGAATTCGACTACCTGAAGAAATAATGAAAATCATGTCTGTCAACTTAATTACTTTCAGTATTGCTTCATGTAATTACATCAACAATGCCCCATCCGAATTCCCACAATTCTCACTACCTATTCAAACTATTTCATTTTCCAAGATGTAAAATTATCAGACGAAATCGCTAAGTCATTTTGTATACTTTCTCATACTACGCTCATTTAAATGTTTGCTTTTTTGTTCCTAAAATGTGAACAAGATTAAAAGTGCAACCCTTAACCACTCTAGGTACATAATCTCAGTATTTTGTATCTGGAAACGTTATATTCTGGAGAAGAAAAGTTAATACTCATGTAGAAACAGATTCATTTCTCTAACGCAAACTACGAAAATGCCATGCTTGTGAAGAAAATCCAAAATATTACTCCTCATTTTTGGATCACGTTATTTACTTTTATAAAATAAAATTATATTGCCAGATTTACTTCCGACATTTCTTTGTAAGCTGGACGTTCAAGTTCACTCATTATATTATATATCGCTGCATACACTTTCGCAGGACTTTCGATGATCACGTGGACAATGTGTTGTACTGGTGTGTTGTGTTGGTACCAATACTACAGAATTTCAGCTAACGTCGCAGATACTTGGCGATCATATCCCCTCTCATTAATCATCATTTTCACTTAAAGAGAAAAAAAAAGTTGGCTTCCAGTGTTCTGCTAATAGGCCACAAGCCATACATCTCATTTAAATCTAGTTTCAACTACAATCAAGTTACAAAACTAGCTACAACAACACGTACTTACTGGCATTTATTTCAAACTAATACATCCTATTCATTACTTGTAAAACTTTAAAATTCATAGAACAGTAGTGCAAACACATTCATTATTTTAAAGTTAATAATATCAACATCAAATTGACAATTAAAACTGCGTCATATAGCCATAGACATCTCACAACAACGAGTAGGCATTATCAGAATTTCAAGCTGTGGAGTCGCGGCACGGCGTTTCAATATGTATATGTATCTGATATGTCGTGAAAGACTACCAAATGAAACGCAGAAAATTCTATTTTACATATTACAGAAACCACAAAAATTTACAGAAATTACATAACATCGGATTACACACATGGAATTACGGCATATAGCTCTTCCTGGTCGGAAACACTTTTGCAGCTACGTGAGGTAGTATAATATTAAGTAGCAATTATAAATATGCTAGAAAGTATGTGCTGTTGTAGAATTACTAGTTACTATTGTAGATTATCTATGAAGCAGTGTTTCTCGTTTTTTACAGAACTCTGTCATGATTGAGAAGAAGTAATGCTGCGGTGAAAGGGTTGTTTTGTTGTTTTTTTTTCTAGACAATAATACCTTAAGGGTGAAATAAGGTCAATCAATGAATTCATTTAAACTTTCCTTTTTATTTTAATACCCTTCTGACAAAGGAAAAAGGCACGTTGCAGAATTCGAAACTGTTTTAAAGAAAAATCTTGATACTAGGCGTTACAACGATGGCGGCTTCAAGGTGTGTGGTGCAAGTACACATCCGATGAAAACACATAGCTTCATTCTAAGATCGGGATCCTGAAACACACGAAACACAAGAGGGTGAGATGTGCAAAGTGCAAAGTACGAAAAGATGTTGAATTGCAATGACGAAAACTGCTAATACTAGCAATGGAAAACATTAATAAATATATGAGTAGGGAATTCATGAAATCCTTCTCTTAGAAGGATAACACTTTTTTCTTTCTCGCCTTAATTCGTAAATAGATAATGAATTGTAATCGTTCACCGGAAATCGGTGATGTTTGAAAAGACAAAAACAGACCGAAAAACGGACCACGGGTCCGACTAACCAAAAAGGGGATAAATCATGTTCTTATTTGTAGTAAATTATTTCCTCAAACACTTTGGGTAGGCCGAGTCCACGCCTTGTGGCCCCTTGATACCGAGTAATTGATTGACGACAAAACGTGTGTCTGCCTGCTTGACAGTCCGCCCGACCGTCCGCTTGTGGAGAACACGAGCGGCACAACTGTTTACAAAAGTTCCTCCTAATTCATACACTTAGATTAATTCAAACGATCTCGAGGGCCTGCGAGATCAAAACGGTATTTGGTTTTTGATAGTACTTTACATGACGTCTTAGTAACATTTTCAGCATTTTCTCAAGAAGCAAAAGCACATTTTCTCAAAAATGGCTCGAAAGTTTTCTTAAAGGTTTCTTTATTTCACAGACAGCTCTTTAAATAAGATCAATTTACTTATACAATTTTTCGAAAATGTATTTTTCTCATAATTTGGCTTGAAATGTAGGCAATGTTTCAAAAATTATGTTTGCAAACCATTCAAATTTTTTTTCATTCTTTTCTCTAAAGGGCAAAGTACCGTTTCGTGTCCAGTTTCAGTTAACCCTCTGTATTTTCAAAAATTGAAAAAGAACTTGCAAAATATTGTTAACGATTTTTTAATAACTGGAATCTCTCCCTCAATATTATATCACGTACGTTTTTATTATCCGTATTAACTTTGTACGTTCCGGTTACGAACAATGAATATTATCTTTTAAAAAGGCTGTCCGTCAGTAACAACGAAAACAGGCAAATGTGATATTCAAATATATTCTTGTACATTGGCAAGCATGTTCATACACGCAAAATTTAAAACAGAAAATTAACATTAAATAAAGTAATAAAGAATCCGCACATTGAAATATCGATTTTATTGAAAACATCAGGAAAACATCTTTTCGTAGAAAGCATTCATAAGAAACAATTAAAACAAAGGCTTATCTCAGCGTTCGCTCAAAGTATCAGGGAAACTGTATACAAACCCCGGTTTCAAAAGAAGTAGAACTAATTTTTTTCCATCATGTAAGGAAAGGACAACATTATATTTGGAATGTAAATTTTACTTCACAAATATTTCGATGTAATAATAAAAATTAATGCATTGGAGAAAACGTTTGATCTACCAAAAGTCTTAACAATTATAAGAGGTGAACAAAAAATATAACTATGAAACATGCTCAATCTTTGGATTCATGCATCATTCTTCCACGTAATGGTATTATCGTTTAGATGAAAGTAATATTGAAATAACGGTGTGATAAACAAGTGTGAAAAATTGTCCTGTTGAATAAGACACGGCGTTCTCTCAAGCCAAGCTGATTTTTTATAGATAAGATGAAGTTATAGAGGTGGGTAAAGATGAAATGTTCAAAACTAGTAACGATTGGCACTGCCGATTCAATTGTACGTGCGTATCATTGTAGAAAGTGGAGAGGCGGCAAGCGTTGATGATAAGATGGCCTCCCTCTACCCAAAGAAACTGCTCAAAGCTATTAGAGAAGAAGGTGGCTATACCATCCAAGTCATATTCAACGTAGATGAGACTTGCATATTCTGGGAGAAGATGCTTATAAGTTTTATAACGCTTGAGGAAAAATGCATCCTAGGGTTTAGGGGCTCGAAATGGTAATTAACAGTGATCGTTGGCGCGAATACAGCTGTGTTGTGATTGTAAAGTAAATCTTAGTTTAACGCTCAACAAATCCCAGAGATTGAAAAAATAAATGTAAAGCTGGCTTACGCATTGTTTCAAAGTCGAATCGTAAAGATTCCCTTGTTGAGCGACTGGTTCGGTATTTAGTTCATATCTGTTGTCGAACATTATTGGCAATCTAAGCAAATCCCATTTACAATGATGCTATTAATTGGTAACGCACTGGGTCATCCTCGTGCTACTTTCACTAATGTCGACCCACGTGTGGAAATTGTATTTTTAACACCAAATATAAGCGACTATCTTCGACCGATCGACCAGGGAAACATTCAAAGCTTATTACACGTGACAATAATAGTGAGCACCTCTGTAAGAAGCTACGAGACAAATAGACAGTCTTGAAATAAAATTTCACAACAAAAAACAACTTAAAATGGCGTCTGAATAGAACTGTGTTCATTTTATTTCTCATCTGGAACTCAGGGGGAATCAGCGCCAGACCGTGATGAAATTGGTAATGGGATTGACAAACAAATTTGGAAATGGACAGTGATGACGTTCATCTGTTCAATTTAACCATTCAGGAGCTGACAATTGACGAGCTCATAGAAATGCGAGAACATGAGCAAGACATTGAAGAAGCTGATTCTTTACACCCAGTTCACTTAAATGAAATTGTAATAGATTAACTTGACAAAATGCCTCCGTTAAACTGAAAAGGATTGCAAATTTGAAGAGCACAGCCACTGCAAGCAGCACGAGTACCTTGGTGTATCCGGCCATGTCTAAGCGAGAATGAACCTATTACGAAGACTGATGCTGCAGCAGTTCGCTACCGCGATTTATACCGTCTGCTCCAGCTCGCAGGCCGTTGCGGGATTTCCCTTTGAATGATGTTTCCGAAGACTGTTACTGCAGCAGTTCACTGCTCTCTATACTACTAAGGGACAAGAAATATGGGCTGTTTTAGCACCACTAGTGTTCATTAAATTTTCTCCTAGTATGTGTGAAAGGACTGGAAAGTGTAAAAAATAGCACAGGACTCTTTGTCGGCTAACTCCCGACAGGTGGGGTCGGAAGCTTAGAGCTTGTCCATGATGGAGTGGTGCCCCGCTGATAGAAGATACCTGATTGAGGGAAACCCCGCTAGTCAACGGTAGGTCGGCGCCGGATTTCGCATCTAGCGGAGGAAAATCGCCACCATCTCCTGACGCATAACATACACTAGTCTTGCGGAACCGCAGTAATTGACGTGCCTGGAATCACTAATAACCAACCTTCTACTCCGGATATTCACAGGAATGTCCACAGCCATTACTGCAGCACTTCCTATTGCCTGGACAAACGTCGTCACCGCTGCAGCTTTCGACGCATAGTCCACTCGAGCCCCGTCGCCGCGCCGGGCAACTGCCTGGCTTTTGGAACTCGGAGTTCACGGCTGCACGAGTAACCGCTGCAAACAAGAGAACCACGATGAATCCACGCATGTCTAGCGAGTGCATATACAAACGATGACTAGTGCTGTTCCCGATTATTACGATCTATCTTGTTCGAGAACCTACGAGTCACAATACGAGTAATTGTCCGGTATCGCATTGGATTTGGAAATATTATTTTTGTATATCCAGAACAATATTTAACGTCACATGTTCACTTCATTAAGAACTAGAATTGAAAATGGTGCGGATTATCGAAATACGTGTAAGGACTTTTCTTAAAGAATACTCTATTTTCGCTCATTTAAAACCAAAATCAATAGGATCGGGCACTGGGTTACAGAGAGAGATAGAGATAGATAGAGAGAGAGAGAGAGAGAGAGAGAGAGAGAGAGAGAGAGAGAGAGAGAGAGAGAGAGAGATATGTGTCTACAATTTGTATCATCCGGCCTCATTAACGGTAACACAAGATAAGTGTGATCACAACATTACGTGATACTCAGCAATTTTCATAAACTATGCCATCGCAATAACGAATCAGAAGAGAAATCCGTCCGAAAATTCATACGTGTGCGCATTTTCAGCCTGCCTGATATACTGTTAAACGGTGCCATGAGATTACAAATAATCTCTCTTGGAGTAAGACTGGTGTTTCGAAAAGTAAAATTCTTCTGCAATTTTAATGTCGTTTTACTACCTATTTCCTGCAGAAATGAATCTACTCCCGTGCATTAACGACGGGTTTATCAGCTAGTAATGGCAACACAGTTAACAACGTAAATAAGGTAATCATGAAATGCGGTCATGTTAATATTGCCCTTTTTTTTCTCAAAATCACTTTCTCAAATTTATTGATTTTGTGCAAGTATTGTAATTTATAAAAGTTTGACTAGGATCAGGACTCCTCTCTCACAACAGTAAAGAGATCTAATGAAATATTGAACGAAGTAACAGAAAGAAATTATAAGATTTGCACTAACCTCTGTGGATGTTCCCAACAGGAGTTTGGCAGGTATGTCCACAGCCGTTCATACAGCATTTCAAATCGTTTGGACAATTAGAGTCCCTGGCACACATTTCGACACATAAGCCTATACCTGGCTCTGGGCAGCTGCCTGGTTTTTCGTCTGAGGGCACACGTCTAGCTTTTGTATGCACCACTACAAGCGCAGCCACCAGCAGTAGCACCAGTACCTTCGCGCATCCCGCCATGTCTAAGCCAGAGTGGATTGATAGGTAGACTGATGCTGCAGCAGTTTGCTCTTCCCGTTATATACGACCCGCTGTTGTCAGCGAGGCATCACCGGGGAATCCCAGGCGATACCCAGGTAATCAGACGATATCAGGGGTGCGCCGCATTGCAAATACAAGACCATGAGAAAGTTCTCTTTTTCCCTTAGCCGGCAACAATTTCCCTTAGCCAGCGAAAATGTTTATAAAAAAATGAAAAATGCCGGCGACAGCATTGATAAGTAAAGATTGCCAGCTTGCATTTTGCTCTTCCCTTGTGCTGTTTTTTTAATTTTTTGAAAAAGTTGTTAACGAACTTTATTTTAAATTCCCCGATTAGAACAGGGAATAAGGAGAAAACGTGAATGAAAATCAGACAGAAACTCATGTAAATTGCGTGTGTAAGACACCTTAAAAACTTTCTTTATATTCCCCACTTGTTCGGTTACTCGCTCATGTTCGTTTTATTTTATTTAAGAATTATTGACCTCATGTTCTGTAGCAGATTTCCGCAATGTGAAAATGCACCTCTGATTTTCTTAGTTGTTGAAGTTTCTGTATGTACGAGGTTTCCCATCTACATATCTCATTCGAAAGATACGGGTGTTCTTATATTCGCAGATTAAGCATGGTCCTTTTGATTTATGTTTTTACATGGCCTTTACACAATAAACTTATATTCTTACGTAATAATAAGTTGCAAAGAAAACAAATGTCAAGCGTTCCAGTCCAATAATTTTGAATGTGTCGGTAAAGAGGATTTCGAACAAACATTGTAGTAAGTGAAACGCAACCTAATAAATAATAATAACAATTGCCGAGATTTTGTTACAAGGTGTGGAGATTGATGAGTCCACGGATTGCTTGGCGAGTGCAAATCTGCGTCTTGCAAATGATGAAAGATGCTTCTCGCGCTGCACCAGTCCACCCACCCCCTCCGTCTCTTTACCGCGATACAGTCTTTCATCCCAAAGTAATCAACCTTTCTGCGACAACACTATCTAATAACGAACATTCACTTCAAGAAAAAGGCCTCAAGCATTGTCTTCCTTCACAGTTCAGTAGCAGTAAACGATTATGTATTAAAACAGACACAAACATTCCTACTTCAAACAACATGCTTGAAAGTAATTATGACACTGCCAGCGCTCTTTCCTCGACAAAACCATAACCTGCCACATCAAAAACACACACCGTGACATGGCTACTGCCAAACACTTTCTCAACAAAGCCACAGAAAACAACTTGACAATTACAAAAGCTGACAAAGGGAGCATGATCGTCATACTCGACACCCAAGATTACAATGACAAAATAAATGAATTTCTGAATGATGATAACATTGAACAAATTCCGAAGGAGACCATGAGTAAACTTATTGTTAAGTTAAGAACTGAACTCAATGACTTCCCCGCCCTATTCACTAAATCCAGATATTTTATTCCCTCCAATCCCGACCCCCTCACCTCTATGGCCTCCCTAAAATCCACAAAGAAAACATACCAATTACCCTTGTTGTGTCCTACATCAACACTATCACCCACAGACTCACTCACAGACTCAACAACCTCTTTCATGAACACGTACGGTTTAAACCCGTCCTTATCTTCAAGAACACTTTGGAACTTGTGACCAAACTTCAAGACATACACATATCGGCCAATGCTAAACTGATATCCTTTGATGTTACAAATTTATTCCCTAGCACCCTGACTCAAGACTCTAAATTAATTTTACAAAATATTCTTGACAAAGCTACATTCCCTGAAACAATACGAACAGAACTGTACAATCTGATCTCACTCTGCATGGACATTAACTACTTTGTGTTTAATAACTCTTTCTACAAACAAAATTTTGGTCTTCCAATGGGCTCACCACTTCTTGCAGACATGTCCGTGGAGAATTTTGAAACACTCTCGTTTGAGACACAATACCCCCTTCTTCAAAATTTTACGTATTGGTACGCCTACGTCGATGCCATCTTAGCTCTATGAACAGGTACAACAAGTCAGCTCGACATCTTCGTCGTGTTTCTTAACTCCAGACACACATCCATAAGATTCACTTCGTGACTAGAAAATGAAAATCAATCAATTAATTTCTTAGACCTAACCATCTCTAGGTTAGACTACAAACACATATTCAATGTTTTTTGAAAACCCACATACCCACACTGTCACCCACAACACATCCCAACATCCATCTGCCCACAAACACGCGGCTTTCATTTGTGAAAATAATTGTCTCTGGCTGGATGTAGAATGCGTAATTTTGTCAATTTTTTTTCCTTTTTCATCTTTTGTGGGAATTCCGATTCGGTGTTTTTGACATTCTTATGCGAAAAAAATGAAAGAGGTCATCTTCTTCAACATAGTATTTTTATTCATATAGGTGGCTTTCGACGACTTAGCCTTCATCATCAGTCTACAATGTACAGAAAAATATAAATCAATTACAAATAAAATAGAAAATTAAATAGCAAATTAAATTACAATTAATACATACATTTACAATTTAATTACAAATAGTAGATGAAAGTGCAAAAAGTGAAATGCAACGAGAGGATTAATATAGATAACAGAAAAAAATTTCTGGTAACCCTGGCTATTTTCAACTATGTTCTGTTGAATAATGTGAAATAACTGCCCAGGAATCAGAGACCGTGAACAAGAATGCGACTGGAAGAAAATGTGATTTCAGAAGGGAATGTTCTTAGGTGGCGTCAGATAAAAAGGACCGGGAGCGGTAGCTCAGTGCATCAACTGATGTCACTGCAGTGCCTCTGACCGGCAGGTCCTAGGTTCGAGTCCTGACGGCAGCAGGATTTTCGACACTAGCTTTACCGCTAGGTCAAATTCTGTCGCTGTCTGGAGGAGAATACTAGCGGCCGGCTGCTCTGAACGGTAGTTTCCGTGGTTTCTCCGATCAGCAACAGGCGAATGCCGGAGCAATACCCTACCAAACGGGCCACGGACTGCGCGCGATCTTCCCTTCTTCTTCCATGTCCTATCCTTTCACCTTACACACACACTTACACTAACATGCACTACACTACCTTATTTCCGGAAGACTGGTCGGGAGCTTAGAGCATGTCCCGACTGGGGCGTTGCCCCGCTGGTGGGAGAGTCCTGGTTGAGGGAAACCCCACTAGCCGACGGTAGGTCGGCGCCGGATCTCGCCATCCAGCGGGGGAAGATCACCGCCATCTCCCGAGAAAAAAAAGTGCACTACTGCTACGGGACTAATGAAACGCCCGGAAACACGAAAAATCAATTAATTAATCAGATAAAAATAACACAGACTCAAAGCGCAAAACTTTCAGAGGAGCCTAAATTGTCAAAGAACGACGAAGAATGGGAGGAGGACCAAAAAGTAAAAAAAAAATGATAAATGTTGAGATGAAGATGATGTTGACAAAAGCCATAATTATGAAGATCTTAAGGAACAAGAAAATTGTAATAGTCAGGAAATACGTTGTAGCATTCTCATCAGCAAGATTATTTTTTGACACAATGTTACTATGGTAAAATAACAAGGATTAGTTAAAAATATTTAAAAAATTCAAAATCATGTCTCTGCATATTTAGTGTCATCTTTTCAGAGTCAACTTATTTTGGATGTTATATAATATGATGTTTCATTTTTCAAGAAGTAAAATTATCAGGCCATATTGCGCGCATATTGGAGTATCTTATTATTTATTGGAGCATACTTATTATTTTTATTTAAATATTATCTTTTTTGGTGTTGAAATGTAGTAAACTTTACGAGCGCAATTCTTAACCCGTCTGTGCATAATATTCGGTATCTCATTTAAGTACTTTTATATCCTGTTGAAGAGACGTTATGTCTCACTTGGAAACAATTATTTCTCTAATACAAGCTGCGAAAATATCATGCCAGTGAAGAAAATCGAAAATATTATTACCAAATTTTGTCTCTTTTAGTTGTTTATATTACTGAAATACGTAGAAATATTGCTTGAGTTACTTTCCTCTATTTCTTTGACTTAAAAGCGGGATATTCAAATTCACTCTCTGACTTCACGAAATAATTACCACTATAATTTCTGGAACTATCAGGGGAGGGGGTAGCTGCTTGGCTGTCCGAGAAATGCTGCGTCCTAGGCACGGGTGCCAACATTTCGGCCACCATTCAGAGACCTTCCTCAGGGCGGAAAGCCTTGGCTCTCTTCTGAAACTATCGTATTTGTGATATTTATTATATCTGTTTGGAATGCTGGAGTTATCTCTCTATGCCAAACTAAAGATTGATGTGTATTAAAGTAGCTGAAAGAAAAAGAAGTTGAGGAAAGTGTCATTTGAAGAACATTGGCGAAACGTTTAGGGAGTTTAACTCAAACGAATTCATTGGATTCTCCTCAAACACGATAATTTTCTGTTTGACATATGCCGTAATTAACACAAATAGGTTCTTGTGAACTACGAACTGGAGAGATAACCAAAGTATTGGGAATTATATTTATCTCAACAGGCTGTCCCAGAAGAGTTCGATGTTCAAGTGCACTATGAACTGTATTGGTTCCAACACTGCACAATTATAGCTCATGCAGCAGATGTTTGCGTATGAAATATATCGTCTCTCAGTAAGCATCATTCTCATTCACAGACCAAAAAAAGTTCCAGCTTGCAATGGTACATATGTTAGTAGAACACGCGCCATAACTCTTCTCATTAAAAAATAAGTAGATAGCGTATCTTCGCTAATAACTCAATGAGCGCGCTGAATGTTACTGCTCTATAAAAGGAATAAATGGTGAGAGACAATAGGGCGGAGCGCCTTTCCAACAATGTATCCAGAAATTTATGTGTTCGAGACCACCTCTGTTTGGGCCCAAACTGCTGCATTCTAATATCCACAGCTGGCGGACAGCATTGAGTGGCTGGAGGCAGTAGTTATGAAATGAGCGTTGTTTGTGAGATCGCAGGTTCGATTCTTGTGAAGGGGTGGTCGTTTTCACTCGTGTACTGGGCCATGATTAGCTATCCAACCCTTCTTGCAAAGTCTTTGTTGCATTAGGCCTTCCTTAAATGAAAATAAAACACAAGGGTAATAGCCCTTTACAGATCTTGACCCAGTTTCGGTCAGTAATAGCCCTTGACAGATCAACCCAGTTTCGGTGTTCGCACCATCGTTCAGGGTGAGGGAGCCAGTGGTTCAATTATGCTTACCGATAAGTTGCACACAGGTCACATACGTCGTACCGACCACGACAAGCGATAATGGAAGACTAATAGTATTGAGATGTGAAATGGGAATTGGAAAAATTCTGAAGCTAGAAACACAACAGTAAACGTCCGTGATTTGGAACTGATGGCTTTAGTGTTCGCATGCCGTGAGGCCGACTGACTTACTCTACTCTCTCAATCGGTTATGTAAAATGATATATTATGAAAAATTAATAAAATTATAATAACAATATTTATGATTAAAATTGGTCTTTGTGATACATGAATGGCCAAAAATGTGCATTAAAACTCAATCAATTTATCTCAGTTACATCCAATATCATTCGTTGTCACAGCAACAATATCAACAAAGATTCAGCTTTAAAAACGATCGACCTCGTACACACTCATAATTTATTTTTACTTTCTCTATTACTTCTACATAGAATAGAGAAATTATTAAAATTTTACGGGGAAATGCCAATTTTTCAACAGAAAAACTAGTTTTGTGAATCCATGACCCAAAAAAGTGCATTTTAAATAGTGGTTAATACGAGTTTCGAGCATACAAATCCATAAGTCACAATGGGAGTCTAGCACTACGTTTCAACGAATTAACATTAGTTTCTCTTCTGTACGCTGTGACTTAATTTAAACAAACTAGCAAAAACAATCACAAGACAATCAACCAAGCAATCAACCTCTTCTGCACGTAGTTCACATCATTGTCCCGTGTTAACGATGTAATTGTTTTGTTCTTTATCCATTGCAAAACTACTCCACAGTCCCAAACATTGAACTTCAATTAAAGTAGCATTGTTTTATTATTTAATGGTTTTCACGAGTGGATTATTGAGCATGAAATTTGTGTTTTCTAAGTTTGAAATAAATAAATGTTTAAATGAAATAAGTGATATTACCCTTCATAAATATTTATAATCTAATCTGGAGCAGTTCGGTGCGTAAGACATTTACTGAAATTATAAAATAAAGAACAAGTAATAAATAATCTTGGAATCATTTTTTCAATTTTTATCGCCCCATCTTGGTTTAGAAAGACTTACAAATCAACGTCACCAAGTAACTTCGGATTTTCTCACGCTAAATTCTACCCAGAAATGCAAATCGAGGTTTCCGTGCAGAAGAAAAGTGACAAATTGCAAAAATAATGTTTGGGCCAAGGGCAAAAACATATTTAGAAAAACGTGAAATATCTTTCTAGTAAAAGATACACAAGACAATCAGTAGAGTAAAACTCTATCTCTCCAAGAAATAAACGGCCTCGCACAGCATAAAACCGCTCTGCAATTTTTTTGAGATGCATCGCTGTTCTTGCGCACGGACGGCGTGTGATTTCTAGTCTTCGCTTGGTTGGACAGCTGGAAATCCGACCATTGCGTGCCTCCGACTGGGAGGTCATAAGACTCGAATCCCGATAGTTATAGGATTTTTGATAGTAGCTACATAGCTAGGTCGAATTTAGTCGCTGTCTGGAGGAGAATCCTAGCGACTGCTCTGATCGGTAGTTTTCCGTGGTTTCTCCGATCAACAATAGATGAATGCAGAGTAGTACCCTAATAAAAGGGCCACGGACCAGGCGCGATCTTTTCTTTCTCTTCTCTGTGCTGTCCTCACTCCTTAATCACATGATCACACACATTTCGGGAGACCAGTCGGATGGTTAGAACTTGGCACGGCTGGGGCGGTGGGATTCCGTACCTGGTTGGGAAAACCTTGCTAGCCGTGTAGGTTCAACGCCAGATTTCGCATCTGGCAGGGGAAGATCATCCCCATATCTCACAATACAAGCATACACTTCACTTACGGGACTAATGACCTCAATAGTTAGCGCGCCCGTACACACTAATCAATCAATCAATAAATAATCATAGCTTATTCCTTTTGACGAACAATTCCGAAGATATAGCGAACGCCCCCGTGCGCATGCGAGTGCTGCTGCTGACGATGCACAGACCACCCTGCCCCTGCGCGCGATCCCTAAAACTCCGGAATCGTTCCACAAAAAGAAGCATGGAAAGCGGGTGCGTATAAATAAACTGATTTCTAATGTTTTTTCTTTCCTTTGTTGCAGGTAAGTATCCTGTACGGAGACGTAGATTATAAATGAATGGAATGAAGGTGAGAAAATTAAAATATTTTATTTATGGAAGTTTGAACCTACAATGTTCAGGTTTTTATTGTAAACATAAAGATATTTCAGGATTCGTGGGATAAAGGAAAATAACCTTTTGTGGATGTATTCTTAATTTTGAACATTATTTTGGTGCCGGGCCGGGTGTGTACAGCTGACATTCCTAAACAAAATGAATTTTCTATTAAGGTACTGAAGCTGCAGAATACCGTTGTATTGGATGAAGTTTTAAAAAATTGCACCTTCTACGATATTAATTACTAGCCATACTCGAACTGTATAAATCAAAAGTAAGTGTAAACTACTAACCATCACGCCCGCTCTTACGTCTGACCACGCAAATTTCGCTACGCTCCTTTCACCATCTACCGGAGAAAGAAGGTATTATGTTGGGCGACGAAACAGGCGATTTGAATTTAGTTCTAGGCTTGAGGAGCTTTTACATGCAGTAAATCTACTACATGGGACAGCCGACTTTACTTCCCCTCCGAAGGAAGGCGTACGAATGATTTTTTGCCCTTAAAAATTCACGGCTTCCATCGGGTTTGAACCCGCAAACTTGGGTACAACAGTCCGTTATACCACCGAATCCGAAAAGTGTACGCGAAATGCTTTAAAGATCTCATAATGAGGAATTTACTTCATTATATTTTTTCCTATCTCCGGACACCGATCTCAATCAAGCTGTAAACATGCCTGCAAGCCTGGAAACACGAAGGCACGGTCGCGTTTTCTCTTTCTGGTGACCCAAAGGCTCCAGCGCCAGGTAGTGTTAAAAATCTAAAGGAAAATGATACCAAACTATTTTTTTTTTTAATTTTGTTCATTGATGCCGACAGTCTTTGCTCGCTCACAAGGGATCCCAACCCTCGTTTGATTATGGCCTCCAGTCTCTCTTGAGGACAGAACTCTCTGTTATATATGATTTACACTTCTTAGAGCTGGCGATTTCACAACTACGAATGAAAACCGTTTTGAGTGATGTCATTTTAAAATTGATGGGGAAGTCCACAAAGGCATATCAAAAGAGACGTAGTTGCGGGGAAAACAAATTAGAAGTCATCATGCCGAATGACCATGTAGAATCAAAAATACGATAATATCGTATTCTAGCTCGTAAGTGCTAATGTATATTTAAAGGTCGAATAAAAATGTAAATCAATTCAATTATTATTTTTTTCAATAATTACTTCTTAATGCAACTTTTCATTGTTTATATAGTTTTTTGTTCCCCTACTTTAACCAAAATAAACGATTTTACATGCCAATTTTAGTAAGAATAAATCCATGAAGTTTATTTATTTATTTATTTATTTATTTTACGTCAAAAAACAGTTAAAAACTGCGTATGACGTGCTATGGGGAAAAGTGAATTGTGTGCACATTTTCAAAATTCTGTGATCCCTACACTAAGTCATATACTACTTAAATTTTTTTGAAAGAGAAAAAAAACTCCCATGTAATAAAATCTATTTTCAAGGATAAATAAGCAATAAATTTTGAATTTTGAAAGGGAGAAAAAAAACAAAAAAACTCCCATGTAATAAAATCTATATTCAAAGATAAATAAGCAATAAATTTTGGATCTTATTACTTCCTGCCGCGACAACATGGAAACGATAATTTGAATAATTGTATTTCCCACTGAATTCTAGACGACGTGCACAGAAAATGAAGTTACATTTATGTCCAGAAGCAAAACAAGGGCATTTGCTCAATGGATCAGGGAAACTGGACGAAAAACCTGATCGAGATGGGAGTCATTGACCCGGAAGCTGTTGTACAATAGTTCTTACAGGTTGTTTATACTCATTTATACAGTCCAAATGGTAAATAATACATTATGTATCATTGTTAAAATTAAATGTTACTTTTCTTGTGATGCTCAGTATAGTCTCTAATTGTATAGAAACAGTTATGCAGCAGAAACGATTTCACTTGGGATTTAAACTTTTCTATTGAATTTAATCGTTTAATGTCATCTGGCAAAGTGTTGTAAAATAATGTACATGTATTGTATGTGAATTTTTTGTAATGAGCTGTTGATACTGTCACCTGATGAATATGATTTCTACGTCGAGTGTTATGGTAATAGACTTCGGCATTTTCTGAAAAAATATTCCCGCCCTTGAGCAAGTCATTTTTAACAAAAACCACTGATTCGTAAATAAAAAGACACGGTAATGGTAGAATTCCTATATTAATGAAGAGAGGCTTACATGAATCACGTGGGCGGGATTTGGTTATTATTCGTACAATTCGTTTTTGTAATCTAAACGTCTGGCAGCTATAAGATGTATTTTCCCAGAATATTATGCCATATCTCAGGCGGGAATGAACATTCGCGAAGTATACAAAACGAGCAGTATGAAGGCTGACTGAATTTGCAAGAATTCTGAACGCGTAGCATAATGAACTTAATTTTGTGTTCAATTCATTTAAATGGACGTTCCATTTAAGGTTTGACTGAATTGAGAGACCTAAAAATTTTGTTGCCTTAACATCAGTCAATGGTACACTGTTCATTTTCAATGGTTTTTTTATTAGTGGTGTTTAATTCTCTGATTGTTTAAGGTACGAACATAACCAATCTAGAGCAATACCACGAATTCCATATGAAGGTAATTTGGAAAGTAAAATGTCATGATCAATGACGTCAAAAGCTTTTGAGAGATCTAAAAATAATCCAATAGGTGCCTCGTTTTGATCCAATGATGAGGCGACATCTTTAAGAAAAGAAAATATAGCTGTTTCCGTTGATTTTGATTTTCTAAATCCATGTTGGCAATCTGAAAGCGCGTCGTGTTTAGTGAGAAAGGTTTCCATTCGTACGTAAAAAAGTCTCTCTAATATTTTGAAAAACTGATAGAAGAGAAATGGGCCGATAATTTTGAATTTCATTTTTGTTGCCTTTTTTGAAAAGCGGCTTAATTTTAGCTGTTTTGAAAATATCTGGAAACGTTCCAGTGCATACAGATGCATTAAATATGTGAGTTAACGGGTGTATAATGGCAAACGCACAAGTCTTTAACAAAGAATCCGGGAATTCATCTAAACCGGACGAATATTTATTTTTTAGTTTACCGATTATATTGAGAATTTCATAGGAAGAAGTTTCGGAAACGAACATTGTGTCTAAAATTTTGGGTGAACTGTCTGTTTTTGAATTTTGTGCCTGAAGACTCTTAGTGAGATCGGCAGCAATTCTCGAAAAGTATTGGTTATAGAGATTAGCCACTGTTGCCGGATTGTTCACATTTATATCGTTATATTTTAAAACAACATTCTCTACGGGTTTTCTAGTTGATTTGGTAGTATTTTTTATTATATTCCACATTGCTTTTGTTTTATTATTTGAGTTCAAAATATCCTGATCGTTTTTCATGATTTTAGCCTGCCTTATGACTTTTCGTAACAATGTTTTGTATTTTTTAAAGTAGATAAGAAAATCTTGAGATACGTCATGACGTTTAGAAATAAAGTAGAGAGTACGTTTATTTTTACACGATGTTCTAATTCCTTTTGTGATCCAAGTATTACTTTTTTGTGAAATGTTTACTTTTCTCTTTTTAATAGGAAAGCATGCGTTAAAGAGAAATGAAAGCTTTGAGAAAAATAAATTATATTTTTCATTTGTGTCAATAGCGTTATAAACTGCCTCCCATGATTCTTTCAGCAAGTAGTCCGTAAATAACTTTATGTTAATTGTAGTAAATGCTCTGCACATGCGTGTTTTATTTAGTGTCAGTATTCATGTTATTAGTAATTGTAAGAATTTGTGCATCGTGGTCACTGTAACCTAGATTATTCGTTATTATTTCATATCTAGTTGTGTTTTTGTTAATTATAATTTGATCTATTGCTGTTTGTGATTTAAGAGTATTCCGTGTAGGTACGTTCACTGTAATATCTAAATTAAAAGAATGAATTAAATTGAGAAACTGCTCTTTTTCGTGGGATTCGCTCAGAAAATCAATATTGAAATCTTCACATACAACAATGGATTTAAAAGAGAGATTACTAATTTTGTTCAGTTATCTCTAGATTTTCTACGAAATTGAAATAATGTAATACTTGCTTTGTTGGAGGTCTGTAGATCCAAAGTAAGATAATTTTGAGCGTAGTAAGATGTACAACTGTTATTTCAACTGTATTTTCAAGCTATAATAATAATAATAATAATAATAATAATAATAATAATAATAATAACAGCAAGAACTTAAAAGAGCCTAAGGGTGTTATTGGCGCCCAAACCGGCCTAGGTGACTCAGGACATCAAAATATGTCACTTCAGTGCTTCTAACTGGGAGGTTCTAGGGATCGAGTCCTGACGTTGGTTGGATTTTCGACACTAGTTACATGGCTAGGTTGAATTCAGCCGCTAACCGGGTCTGTCTGGCCGGTTGACTTTCCGTGGTTTCTCCGATCAACATCAGGTGAATGTCGGATCAGTCCCCTAACAAACGAGCCACAGACCGCGCGCGATCATCCTTTCCTCTTTCTTGTTCTATCCTCATCACTTACTTACTTACTTACACACGCTTGCAAACACACTACCGCATATGTCGGAAGACCAGTTGAGAGCTTAGAGTTTGTCCCGGCTGGGTCGGTACCTCGCTGATGGGAGATACCTGGTTGGGGAAAACCCCGCAAGCAGACGGTAGGTCGGCGTCGAATCTCGCCATTCAGCGGGACGCGATCATCGACACCTTCTACGATAAAAACATGCACCACGCTTTCAGGACGAATTGCATTAGCAATTGACGCGCCCGGAATCACTAATCAAAAAACCATTTTATTTATTAAAGTCCCTGAACCCCAAATGATTTATCGCTTTCTATTATTAACTGGTTTACAGTATAAATACTAAATTTTAATAATATTTTAAATCAATAAAATGAGCGTTTCTCTGCCTTCGTTTGTTCATCACATCGTTGGGATAAGAGCCGTTGTAACCGGTCTATTGAAATCATTTTATCTTCCAACGTTCACAGCGAGCTAGGGCGTATGATTGTTAGAATATACGAATATAATCGTACTACGAATATAATGGGAATTTTAAAATTATTTCCATTTAAACTTTCGGAGTCCTCATATTGCCAATCGATCATGTTATCATATCATGGCTTGTATTTATCAAGTAGGGAAATAGAGAAACATCAGTTGGTATGCTTCAAGGAATTCTCTCGTATTTCAAAATATCAATACATGAATTAAATATTTCGTAATGAATAGCCACGTGGGACTATTCATGTAACGGAATGTGTGATATCTCAAAATTAAAGGCAAAAAAGTCCACCAATGATTCGTGCACATATATTATCAGCCTTTAAACAAGTTCGCTAGAATAAAAAAGGCATTTCCCTGAACATCCGATGTCTAATCTATAACACAAATTAATCTATACACAAAAAATTGGCCTAGCGGAGTGATGTGTCGCGTATCATTGGATAGTATTTATAATATGGAATGTTGCTGGTTGATGCAATTCAATTTTATATTGTACAGTTCAATAAAAATTCAAACTATTTAATTTGTAGTTTCTTTGTAATTTTGATGTAATTATAAATCAGATTTTCTTACTTATACATATATGATTAAATTGGTTTGTTTGAATAATGTTTGAATAAGAAAAATTATACGGAGAATATCACTTGACAGTAAATTAAATGCTTTATTATAATTTTGCTGGTAAGTGGGTATACGCAAGTTCATCGGCGCAGACTGTACCGGGAACATACAAAAGATTCTCATAATCTCATTTCTAATTCAATGAAAAGAGACCGGTTTGATTTTAACATGTCAAATTTTCATTTGGTTGACAACTGTCACATTGATAAAACCAACAAGTTCGCTAAAGTCCTTCCCTTTTTTATAGTTCTAAATGCAAAATTTCAAATGTTTGCTCCCACTAAAGAACACCGTAGTACGAATGAAACCATGGTGTTTTATGGCAGACACAGTTGTAAACATGTTATAAAAGGTAAACCCATTCGTTATGGTACAAATTATCGGTGGGTTCAACACCACTTAGATTCGTTGTATGGAATAGACCTATATCAAGGCAAACATTCGAATGTTAGAGAAGAATGTACAGAAATAGGTCTGGGTGCTTTCGTGGTCTTGCAATACAACGTTCTATCTTCACTTCACAAATTGCCTTGTCACCTTTATTTTGATAATTTTTGTACATCTCTCCTACTGCTTGAAGAACTTGAAAAGAGAGGAACGAAAGGAATATGAATTATCAAAAAAAAATAGGACACAAAAATGTCCACTATCAGAAGATAAAAATAGTATAGTGTGTAAGTGGCACGTCAAACATTTGGTGGTCCTAGATTCAAATGCTACTTCTGTTGAACCGTTGTTCAAAGTGAGAAGATACTCGCAGAAAGATAAGACTATAATTACTACTACTACACAGACCCATAGTGTTTACGAATATAAGGTGCAATTGGGAGGGAATACATGCGTTCAAAATGTAAGTCTGTACCGCATATTGATCAGAAGTGGCATTTTCCACTAACTGCTCAATGTATCGATGAGACTCTTCAAAAATCTTGGCAACTACATAGAAAGAGAGGTTTCAAATTTCACCACTCACAATATCGTATTAAAATTGCTCTTTGAATGTTATCAGCAAATGGAACTTCAAAACGTGCAAGGGGTAGACCCTCCACGAGTGAGAACGTGGACACGAGACATGAATGTCTCGATCATTTTATAACTTCACAAGAGAGTCAAACACGGTGCAGAGTATGTCACAAAACACTCACAACAAAATTTATCAAGTGTAGTAGAAGTCTTCATGTAATAAAATTAATAAAATAATGTGAGAATACCAAAAAAACACAAGCTTCAAAATATGAAATATATATTTTCCCATTTTAATTTTTGTTTCTTTGTAAAATTGATGATGACATTAAAATATCTTGCACGACCCCTCCATTTAAAAAAAATTAATCCTGTAATTAACTAAATAATTTAAAACTTGGTTTTCTATTTTAACACATTAGGCATATCTGGGTTAATAACTCTGTAATGTTCGGAAAGCAATAATGGTGAGGCAAAAGGATTTTTTAAGAAAATAGAAATTGAAGATGAAATAGGTTCAGTCAATGAATATGTTTGACACTGCATATCTTTAATTACATTCTTTTGAAGGAAAAAAGTCCCTACCACAATACTGAAGTGCTTTAAAGAAAAAGTTGATACTAGGCGTTATACTTGTAGAGGCTTCAGGGTGTGTGTTGCAACCAGGCATCAGAATGCAGAGGATCGCTTCATCTTAAGATCGTGATTCTGAAATACAATAAACAAGAGTGTGAGTTGCATATTAAAGAAGAATGAAAGGAAGTTGAGCAATTGAGATGAGCCCTTGGAAAGTCATGAAGTCCTTGACTTAAAGCGAAATCACTTTTTAATGTTTTAAAATTACAATATTAGTTAAATTATTTTACTGTCATTATTCAAATCAAACAAATATATCTGAATGTAGTGAATATATAAGTCCATATTCACAGACTTTCAAGAGAGACATTACCAGAAATATAAAACTGGGCATACATTACTAAAAAACTGTTATAAAATAAGTTAAAATGCGAAAGGTTGAGACAAAAGTTTAAAACAATGAATATCAAAAATGTAAATATAGAATTACGTTTCGACATTACATTGTTTTGGACCATCTTCAGAAAGAAAAGTAAGTTCTTATAAAAAGAATATTTCAGTAAGTACATGTGTTTAAACTGGGTATGGACTTAGAGTTAGAGTAAATATCAATCGAAATATTTATTGAGTGGGATTCTAAATAATTCATGTTATGGCCCCAAACTAGTGAAATAAATAAGTAAATTGATTGATCATTTCTTGTTTCTGGGCGTTTCAACTGCCATGTTAATTAGTCCTTAAGGTGTTGTATCACTGGAGATGGCTGTGTTCCTCCCTAATATTACATGATATCCGCCACCGACCTACAACTCGGCATCCAGGGAATATCTTCTTTTAGGTGCTGATCTCCCTCAACGGCGTATTTCACCAGTCGCGACAAGTTCTAACCTCCGTCAGGTCTCATGATACGTGCAGTAATGGGCGTGTTTGTGTGACGGTTTATAAGGGAAGAGCATAGGGCAGGGATTAGAATCTAACTAACGTAAAAACTACCTAACAATTGGTACATGAAACACAAGACCTCCTAATCGTAAACGCTCAAGTGGCAACAGCAGTTGCCCTGGACCTATTTGGGTTCTCGATACCGAAAGAGGGGAAACTAGTAAAACTAACACAGCCCAAACTTTCTCTCTCGTATATTCACGAGAAATTACCCGAACATTACAGATCCACAGTTTGTAGAACTTTGATACTCAAAAACTGGACTTTCAAACTATATCCTTAAAAAATTTTTTTTTTTTTCAGCGTCT
This sequence comes from Teleogryllus oceanicus, assembly GCA_964035755.1. Taxonomy (NCBI): domain Eukaryota; kingdom Metazoa; phylum Arthropoda; class Insecta; order Orthoptera; family Gryllidae; genus Teleogryllus; species Teleogryllus oceanicus. Next base: position 93,892,294 of record CAXIVR010000004.1, read on the forward strand.
TCCAACATAGAAGATAGACTTTTTCTTCAAAAATATATTCGTCAAAGAGTGCTCTTTAAATAAGGTTATGTACAATTTTTTGAAAATGCAAGTAGTTTTCGCGTAAATTTTGATGATATTTAGGCAGTATTTCAAAAATTATTTTCTCAGATACGTTCAACTCTTTTCTTTTCCTTAAGAGTGCAATAATTATCCCTCCTGTTTTATTATCAACCCTATCACAAGTAGTATTCTACTGATATACGTCAATACAAATGTATATATCATGCCAAAGAAATTAAAAATATGGTGTACTTCAAAGTGAAGTGTAGTCACTTAGTGAAAAACTTAACACTCCAATGAACTGAAGCTATTAGATTGATACCAACCTCTTGTGTTATGCTACGCGCTATGCTTCGGCTTAGAATACAGGATATTGGCAGTTATGCCCACATCCATTATAACAGCACTTCAGATTGCCTGGGCAACTGGAATCTGCAGAGCATTGTTCGGCGCAAGTGCCGACCTGGCCAGGCGGTGGGCAATTGCCTGGCTTTTGGACCTCCGCGTCCCCTATTGAGAGCACAGCCACTACAAGCAGCACGAGTACCTTGGTGTATCCGGCCATGTCTAAGCGAGAGTGGTTGTACTGGAAGACTGATGCTGCAGCATTCCGCTGCTCCGGTTTTATACCTCCCATTCTGGACAGAAGGCCAGAGCGGAATTACCCTTTAAAGAACCAGAAAAAACTTGGGTGGAAGAGATGGATGAAGGACGCGTCGCATTGTAAGTAACTCTAAAAAGGTCACGTGGACAACCTCTACTTGTTCTTAAGACGGCGCAGTGGGGATGTTGATATGGAAAGATTCTCTTGGCAGTCTACGTTCGCTGCTCCTTTGTCGTTTCTGTTTTAGAATACATTATTCTACAATTTTACTCTCTATTACTCCAGTTGAACTTGGATTAAATCAAGAGAAGGAACACCTCGATGAAAATTACGCAAGAAGTGGTGGATCTTAACTATCTGTGTCGCCCACCATTTGGAAGTTATTATCGGGTTCCTATTATCGGAGGGCCCCATTCACCTGCTTGAATTGCTACAAGTTCTAATACTCCTTATTGTTCATTACCTAAGCAAAATCGTAAGTGCTGTTAAAATATTAGCATATAAGTTCACCAAGTTATTATCGGGTTCCTATCATCGGAGGGCCCCATTCACCTGCTTGAATTGCTACAAGTTCTAATACTCCTTATTGTTCATTACCTAAACAAAATCGTAAGTGCTGTTAAAATATTAGCATATAAGTTCACCAAGTTATTATCGGGTTCCTATCATCGGAGGGTCCCATTCACCTGCTTGAATTGCTACAAGTTCTAATACTCCTTATTGTTCATTACCTAAGCAAAAAAAATTAAGTTCACAAGTTATTATCGGGTTCCTATCATCGGAGACTAAGTTCGATTATCATTGTCCGCTTAATAAAATTTATAAGTCCCACTTTTGGCATTCACTGTTCACTTTTGAATACTACCAACACAAATCACTACTCCGAACTCGGTAAATTTTCTAAGTTCAAATAAACTGCTATATATCTAGCACCCTGATCCGATCGCTATCGTGTCGAGAGCTCGAATGAACGTAGTACGTTGTGACATACCAGATTGTCACCAATATACAATTCAGCGAATTTCGTTAGAAATAACACATTATTAGCAAAACGACGCTGATTGTCATGGTACTGGAGTGCAAGATATAAACAATGTCCATGAGTTCAAAAGCGGACGATAAGTAGATCGCATAATTTTGTTTTAAACAAGAGAGTAAAAGATGAAAAAAGTTGACATGTTGAATTAGGATACAAGAAGATTCATTCGAGCTCTCGACACGATATTTTTTAAATTTTTAAAAAAAAAAATTTTTTTTAAAATTTCCTTTTTTTTAAAATTTGCGATCGATTCAGGAATAATATTTCGGTTCTACAATTTGGACACCGAAAAGTTAAGAAAATGTCAAAAAATGTACTTTGGGTGGCAATAGATGGCAGCAGGCAAGGAGGAGGGTACCAGTCTACATCAAGGAAATTAGAAAATAATACTACGATGAAGTCTGTGCCATTCTGTAGTACCTCTAGTTCAACTTCTTGTGAATCTCATGACGGTAAAAAAATGGTCCTGGTCTTTTGTTCGGCCAACTCCTTGTGTATTGGAACAATGCCAAAAATATCATTTCAAATGTAAAATGCTAAAGATCGATATTTTTGTCTTAAAATCTGTTCTAAACAATCAGATCTTTAAAAAATTACTATACAGTTTCTTGAAAAAACGAGTAGTTTTCCCATAATTTTTACTTGAAGTGTGTGCAATTTATAAACTAGAGATGCTATAACAGAACATTCTTTTTCGCATTATTGTAAACTGTAAGGTAATATTGAAATATTGCAAATTCTTCCTACTAACATATTAGGTATAACTTGAAAAGTCCAATTCAACCACTTCAAAATCAGTGCCTACTGTATATATCTGTATTGATTTTTATAAGAACAGTGACTAGACTTTTCTTGCTTTTAAAAACAAAATAATAACTTGACTAAAACAACTTGAATAAATTGAACTGTCACAGTATTTGCAACACTTCACACAGAAAAGAAGGAATAATTTCGCATAAGATGACATTGACATGGAAATTGCGTAGATCGTACTTTACACAGTAGCTTCGTCCAACGAGGATGAATTATCTTCTTGTGCTTCAGTTGCAGCAACGATCTCCCGACTCTTCTCTTCACAATTGTAGAGTTTGTAGCGATACAACTTTCCAGCAATTCTACCCACCACAATAATCAACGTTCACGAGTTAAATCACTCTATACATAAATAACTGGAATGCAACTCTTACTTGTGCAATTAAATGACGTTGAAATGATCAGTTTTTGTGTAAATAATTTGTGTAAATTGTGTAAGTTTAATGAATTTCGGAACTCGTAGATTCTACCTTTCCATGTCTAATTCAGTTGGCTCTGGCCTCTGCACGTGAGATTCGTTTCATTAGCTGAATTATCGTTTCGTTAATATTCAAAAGACACTCTTTCAATATGGCTTCCCTCAACAGTTCTGTAAGCGGTCTTTCTAGTCACCTGCCTCGACGGATACAGCTGAAATTGTCAACCTTACAGCTGAATTTGTCGTCGCAAAATTCAGTTCTTTGTACCATCCGAAGATAGCTTAGAATGTACATATGTGTTCGTTGCTTAATAGTTGACGTTCGGATGTGCCGCATATTATGAAATGCGGATGTGGATTTAATGTGCCATGGCAAGGCAGGGCCATCACAGTATTTACAATTAGAAACTTGTCAAATATATTTCCCGGTCTGCTGTGATGATACCCGACGAACATTACTTTGTTGATACCACAAGAACTGAAGTAAATCCTTTTGGTTTCCTGTAACTGCCATTGTCGTTGAAGTTGGAGTTGCTGCAGTTGCTACTGCTGGTGATGTATGTTGTAAAACTGCATCGTAAAGTGAAAAAAAATTCTTTGAGAGATCCAACAAAAACACTCTGTAGTTAAATAAAGGAAATCCTTCTTTCTTATAAGAAATAGGAATTGCTTTCGTAATTACCACAGTAAAATAGGAAATTTGCGTGAAAGGAAGAATGTATATTACTGCTCTCTGGTAATAAATTCCTTTCTCTTGTAATGAATTCCTTTCCTAATTACTATATGTGCGTTTATTTTGATCTCTAAAGAAATTAAACTGATTTTTTTTATTATAATAGACGTTCCTTTATTTGCGTAAAGCAATCCGCTGGAGTAATAGAGTTATACTGAATTTTAACTTAATTTTTATATTTCTGATAGAAAAATCTCTTGTGACTATTGACATGAAATCTAATACATTTCTTTAGACCGGAAAATAGTATAAATTTGTAATTAAGATTAATTAGTCGCCTGCAAAAGCAAAATATCTGCTGAACAAAACTGAACAAAATTGTTTCGGAAAAAAGTACACTGCCTAAGAACCGCAAAAAAAAAAAATTTTGTAACGCACACTGTTCAAGAACCATAAATATAGTACCCTCGTCTTACTCGTGTAATAAATGAAATACTTGAACAGATTTTCACGAAACGCCGCGAAAAATACAGTACATGTTGTCCTATCCATTCAAAGAATATGAAAAAATATTCTGTTCCATAACGCAACACCTGAATTGGAAATACTCGAATTTAATGGAAGATGTTCTCTTTCTTTGTAGTCTTGCTGAGGCATACTGTCAGTTGTCTCGTAAAGCACTGTCTAAACAACTCAGTCGGTAGTATGAGATATGTCAAAATACTTGTACAGGTGTCAGCGACTTTCGGGGTGCACCAAGATGCTCTTCATTGGAAGTGTTCCTCGAGAAACGGTAGGAACCGCGAAAGAGACTGGAAGATCATTTAAACGACACTAAGTAGGGTCTGACGACTAAAAGGATATCCATGTCATTTAGCAGGTCTAGTAGGTTCAAAACATCTATCTGTAAACAACACTAGCGCCTAAACTATTCGTAGGATTTTTTCCTAAATATATATTTTCCCGAACGACATGGCCCAACTGCAAGTCCTGCTTTTTTTAATACAATTCTTTAAATTATGGTGATACGTCACATCAGGGTCGTGGGACATTGTCAATATTCGCTCAGAAATGATTCCAATTTGCTTTTATCTTTGGAAGAATAGAATGAAATACACATGTAAGTATGGCCTAGGTTGGATTTTAACTAATAGTCTTAAATTATCGAAAATTGCGAAAGTTTCAATTTTTTGTACCCTCTTAACTACATAATTGAATATATATTACTCAAATGAAATTTCTTCCTCACTTATGTGAGTAAATGTAGTAGTATAATATTGCATAGCTGTGAGTAGTATAGTATTGCATAATGTGAGAAAGTATGTACTGTAGAAGCACCACAATTACTATTCTAGTTCTTCTGTTAGATATTGAATCTCTGTTTACAGAACTCTGTCATTCTCGGGAATAATGTGGAAATAAAGAAATGTTTAAACAAAAATTCAAGGTGAAAAAAGATCATTCAATGAATATATTTAAAACTCTTTATTTTAATGACATTCTTTTCAAAGAAAAGACACGTTTCATAACACGAAACTAGTTTAAATTAAAAACTTAATACTAGGCGTTATACTCGTAGCTCCTTCAGGGTGTGGGTGCAGGTAGGCATCAGAATACAAATGATGACTTCATCCTGAGGTCTTGATTCTGAAACACATAAAAGAGAAGAGGGTTTTTATATATATTATAATGAAGACGCATGGAAATAAGTTGAAGGATTGAAATGAGGTAAACTAATATTAATAATGAGAATAGTGCATTAAATGAATAGGAAAATCATGATGTCCTTGATTTATAGGGAAACCATTTTAACTCTCTCCTTTACTTCATAAGATATGGAAGAATTTAATTCGTGCGCCGGAAATCTGTAATTTTTATTTACTCATATTTACGAAAAATTGTATATAATCTCTAAATCAGTGTTTGAACAACAGATTTTATTTTTCAAAAATTCTATCTTCAATATTATAGATGTGATAAGGCGCCACAAAAAGTTGAAAATTTTCCAATTTTCCAAAAATCAGAGTTTTCAATGATAATGAAACCCCCTGAACTATTCGTTTCGAAGTCGCATGGTCTCGAGTCTGTTCAGATCTATTCGGAAATATCCATTTTGGAAACAGTCACTTGAACGCTTTAGGAACTACTGTTGATTGCAGACGGACAGCCTGTCGGACGAAAAAACAAACAGCAATCGCATTTACGGAATCAAGGACTCACAAACATGAATTCTGACTTACTGACTGAATACTTGGAGACCCGTGTTTGAGCTAGACTTCTAAATTCCTCTGTATTTGGAAGATGGGACCAAAGAAAAAATGTATTATCACATTAGAACACTTTACTTTGGACATTTTCCATCGAAATGTTTCATCACATTTAAAACATTGATATTTTAAACATCGATGCTTTTGTCGATGTTTTCATTAACATCAAAAATCTCCGAAGGTGATGTATCGATGTTTTGCTAAAACTTGTCATCACAAATTTTGACAACACGTGTAGGAACAAGATATAACTACTTTCTCGCTACAGGACCCAGAAATAAGAGTTTTTAGTTTCTCGCCTTACTTCGTAAGAAGAGAAAGTATTGTGATCGTGCGCCGAAAAACGGCGAATTTTCGGCAGAAAACTCTCATTGCTGGAGCCTGGTAACAAAGAACTGGATAAATCTTGTTCCTAAATAGTAAATTATTTCCTCTCCCACGTAGTGCAGTTAGAATCCTTGTTTTGTGGGTCCGTGATACTGAAAAATCGATTGACTGCAATATATCCGTTTGTCCATTCGTGTGCTCGTCTGTTCGTCCTTCTGTACTTCCATCTATCTGTCCGTCCGTCCATCCGTCCCTCTGTGGTAAACGCTAGCACCTAAATCATTCAGCTGTTTGCCTCCAAAATAGATATTCCCCTACAGATTTCAGGAAACTCCAGGCCCTCTGAGCTTCTAATAAATATTTTAATTTTGGGGAACTTTATACAAAACCTCAACAACAGTTTCACAGAATTGGCTACAAATTCGTTTATTAAACTTTGCCTCGGATATCGTAAAGAAGACAAGAGATAAATGTAGATCCCTTTCGTTAGATCCTTGATTTTTCGAAAATTGCAAAAGTACAAGTGTTTTTCCGTCTCTACCTACAACTACAATATTGAAGAAAGAGATATTTTGGCAAGGAATTCTATTTTTCGAAGTCATCTTAAAACAAGGGTATGTTCAACGTTTCGAAAATATGAACTGTTTCCGTGTAATTTTACGTGAAATACTAAGTTTTTAATTTTTTAAACAGTTTTTTATCAAAAACTGATCAAATATTTTTTTCTTTAAATTTTCTCCTAGTGTGTACGAAAGAACGGTAAAAAATGGTATTGCTTCCATTCCCGGTAAACTCTACATTTTCGGAAATTCCAAATTTTAAATTTGCAAAACTATATAATTGAAGATAGAGATTTTCCCTTCAAAATCGGTCCTAAAAATCTTCAGAATCGGTCCTAAAAATCAGCTCTGTAAAGGTTATGTACAATTCTTTGAGAAACGAACAGTTTTTGCGTAATTTTTGCTTGAAATTTATGCGATTTAAAAAAAATATCACATTTGTTTTCAATTTTTTCACGGATAGAACAAGGGACGCTTAAAAGAATGACGCATATCTCATTTTTGTTGCACTTTCTGAAATTTCGAAAATTGCAAATATAGAAATAATGCGAAAAATATGATCAAATATAATTTCTTGCCTTCGCATTTGCATCATTTCTTCCATTCGATTTCTTAAAACTTTTGTAAATCTTTGAATCAAATTTATTGATTTTATTTCAGAATCGGAATTTACCGAAATACTAGACCTAACACTTCTCAGATTCAAATATGAAAATCCGAAATTAAATATTGAATGATGAAATAAAAATAAAACAATATATACATATACAACATACCAGTGAAAATGTTCTACTATCTTGGAGATCGGCAAGCAGATCCACAGTTGTTCCTACAGCACTTCTTATTGCCTGGGCAAGTGTTGTCGTTGGCACACAGTTCTACACATGCGCCAATACTGCCGGACGGCGGGCACCTCCCTGGCTTTTGGGCCTCGGTGTACCCTATTACGAGCGCAGCCGCAACCAGCAGAACGAGAACCTTGGTGTATCCGGCCATGTCTAAGCGAGAGTGGATGTACTCGAAGACTGATGCTGCGGCATCTCGCTGCTCCGGTTTTATACGATCCATTCTTGATCGGAGACTAGACAGGGATTCCCCTTTAGAGAACCAGGAAACTTTTCAGGGAAGAGTTGGGAGACAGACGCCCCTCATTGCACATGAAGTGGAGTAGCTCGACTTTCCCTCAGCCGGGGATCCCCCCGTCGTGGATCCCCAGCCGTGGTTAAAGAACATTGGCAGCGTGCTTTCTCTGCTTCCTTGTTTCGCTGTTTTTACTTTCTCGTACATGTATGTATAGACGGAGTAATATACGTAGTATGGAGGAAGTAATGTATTGCTGCAGAAACTCTATTTCGATATTTTAACGGAAATACACTTTTTGGGGTCGCCTGATACCGAAAAAGTGTTCTTTTTTTTTTCAAAACGTTCCTCTGTCTGTCTGTGCCTCTAGTGTATGTGAACAACACTATGAATAACAAGTTATGGCCTTTTCAAACAATGTCACATGCTGTACTGCTTACCAGTTTTCCTACAATCGTCTACGTATGGTGCTATCAAATCAGTTATTTATAATTTTGACGATATTTCAGGTTAAATGTTGGACAGGTTTGTTTGTGTTACGAAAATTTGGACATGTTTGCTTTCATCCAAAGCACCTGCGGACATGTTTGCTTTTGCATAAAGTATGGCTACTATTACCACTTCGTTTGATTGGGATAATTAATTTTACTGCTGTTTCAAGACATATATTTTATTTTTCCCAACAGACAGAACTACTACAACAATTACTGCGGCTAATGTAACTATTTCTTAGTCTCTAAAAAAATTAGAAAGAACTAAAAAGAAATTAAAATTTAAATGTGCCAGCCATGATCATCTTCTGAACATTCACAATTCTTTCAGTTCTTGACTATCAATTACAGTTTGATTTCTAGCTATTGGTCCATCAAGAACAAAGGAATACCATTTCATGCCGGGAGTATCTGAAGAATTCTCTCCATTTATCGCCTAAAACTTCAGTTAATAAACCTGGTACATTAGGTTTCTTTGACAATCGTATACCTCCTTCAAGTGACACTTGAAGGTAAAATTGTACTACACTTGTTAGTGAAAACCTCGTTTCCAAACGGTCAAAGTAGGAACTTCAACATAAAATGCCGCTGCGGGATAACTTTAACTGTATGAATCTTCTTCCCTTTTAATGTTCCCGAATAATGAATCCCTTAACGTTTCTGATGTTCTGTATGTTCGTGCACATACCAATTAATGTTTTTTGTGTCCTTGAGATCCCAATCTTGAAATAAATAAAATAGGACGCTGTTACGAAGATTTCGCAGACGGAATGAACCTTGCGGCATGAGCAATCACGTGATCGTGAATCTTGGCATTTTGTTGGTTACACAGACATGTTCTTTATTGCTTGCATCAACGATGTAAACATATTGGATTTTGCCTGAACCTCGTATGTTTACTAGTACAATTATTAGACATATTTGCTGTTGCTCCTCCACATCAGGATAGAAGATGCAGCTGACGGTCATCAGAAGTACTGCAATGCTAACTCAATTATTTTTCCTGTGGGCATGTTCGTTTTTTGCATGAACGTTCCTCATTTATGTAATTGATTATTTATATAAAATACACACGGAAGACGTGTAATAAACTAGTGGTGCTAAAATAGCGCGTACTTTCTCGCCTTTAATATTTGTTATTTAATATCGTCATTTAATATCGTAATATCGTTATTTAATATCGTAATATATTATTTAATATACCACAATTCCTCTCCGAATTAACAGAACTTATCATTTTTATCATAACTCATTATTAATCGTAGAAAATGTGGTGCGAAAACTAAATATTTTCAAGCAAATATCAACACAAAGGCAATTATAAGTGCTTTTCATACAGCTAAATCATGCTACAAATGTACCGCTTTTCCTGCAGCATTACATAACTTTCTCTTTTAAAGAAGTTCCGTCATAAGAGTGAAAGAGTAAAAATGGGAAAAATACGAAGATAATAATTTTGGTATTATGTATTTAATTTCTATTATTTTTAAAGTGTATCCATTAGATGTTACCACTCGATTCCAGTAGTTGACTGAGAGAGTGAACTGGTTTGACGTCAGTACGATTCTCGATAGGCCTTGTACGCGAACACCTGCGTGGCCAGCAGGTCGTTAACTTTCCTGCTTCCCGCTGACTGGGGAACTCCCCGGTACAGGCTTCAGCCACTTCAAGGAGGGCCGATCCGGTGGCCGAGATTGCGACCTTAAATAACAAAAAAATTCAAGGCGGTAAATAGTTGCTCGATATTCCGATAGGGTACCCCCCGATAAGATTGTAAAAATGACAAATGAGTGGTTACATTATAATTCTAACATAAAAATAACACTTTTGAAAGTTTTCTTAGCCCCATCCTATCACCCACTCCCCTCCACAGCCAAAAACGTATTTTTAATTTTTTTTTTGCAATATAACACCATTTTATCTCACTGAAAAAATATGATAAACAAGAAAACAATTTATAATATCAGACAAATATTATGTTGGTATTAGAGGATTAGAAATATTTTAAAAAATGATAATTTGTAACGGAATTTCAAATTCAAAATATTACTTGGAAAAAAAAAAAATTCATTTTAATGTATATTTGAAGTCAAGGTGATTTAAAAGCGGGAAAATGGTTTTCGTTTTTTAACTGCAGCCCAGCTGTCGAAAAAATCTGAAAAAACTTCACAACAATTTGTATTTTAAACGGAACGTTTGATATTCGCCTCTTCCGTGGTTCTAAAACATAATAAAATTATTTTTTTGCTATTTTTCTCAAAAATATTTTTGTGAATTTGGGTCTGGAAAAATATCAATAAATATATTTCTGATATTATTAATTGTTTTCTTACTTATCATATTTTTTCAGTCAGATAAAATAGTGTTAGTTTGCCTAAAAAATAAAATTAAAAAATTCCTTTTTGGCTTCATAGAAGTGGGGTGGTGGGAGGGGTTAAAATTTAAAATTTTTTTGTGTTAGAATTATATTGTAACCACTCATACGTCATTAGGTACTTTTTACAATCTTATCCGTGGGTACCCTTTGTGGTGCTATAGTATTGAACAGACTATTTCACACTAGGTAGTTTGATAATCTTTTTACTTTCTCGCCCTTAAGAAGGTACTTCTTACCAAGAGAAAGTTATGTAATGCTGCGGGAAAAACGGCGAGTTTTCAGCAGGAAAACTTATTGCCAGGCCCTGGTAACGAAAAAGTGGATAAAGTTCACTTCCCCAGTTTCTAAATTTAGAAAAAATTCCTCTAAGACGTGTTTTCTTTTTTTTTTTTTTTTTGTATTTGTATTTGATGAACACTTTCATTAATACAAAAAATTATCAACATTGAAGTTGTAAGAAGACGCCAAAAAAATTGAATTTTCCAAATTTTCAAAAAATCAGAATATTCAACGAGAATGAGACCTGCACCATTCTCTTAAACGTCCTTCACACTAAACAACAACAAAATTTAATTAAAAACAATGATGCCATTTTTTTGAAAATTTTGAAAATGCCTCGGGGACTTTATGTAAAGTACCCCCCAAATTTAAATATCGTTTCAAGTTCAAGGAGCCGCGACGTCAGCCAGATCGCTAGGGAATATCAATTTTTGAGAAAATTGGCTGAACTGTTTAGCCGCTAGCGTTGTTCACAGTCGTCCGTCCGGAGAGACAGACGTTTTGCCGCCATTCAATTTTTCGGTATGAAAGACCCACAAAACATGGATTCCACCTACATCATGTGTTAGAGGATTTTCTTTTTAAATTTAGCAACTGAGTTTATCCACTTTTTTGTTACTAGGGCCCTGTATTAAGAGATTTTCTGCCGAAAATTCGCCGTTTTTTCTCACAGCATTACATAACTTTCTCTCTACCGCATACGCGGTAGAGAAAAAGTAAAAATCCCCTCAATGGAAATATTAACGGCGTGGCTGATATATAAAAAACCCATTTGTTGGTTTTTCATTTATTTATAGTCGCATCGGCAACTAAGATCATTAGCGACTCTGTACTTGAACATTGATTTAACAAGTAGTCAATTTCTTGGTGTGAATCCTGGAAGAGAATACTGACATGGATATAAAACGTTGTCAGATTTTACATATTTTTGACCTCAATTAACACACTGTCCAATATTAATACATTGTTTGGCCAGTTTAGTAGATAGCGTAAGTATTTATAGTTGTGTTCTGTATTCTTAAAAACAAAAACCAAGCATTGTATGCGTATGTGTGTGTTTGGTCGTGCTGCCTGTACAGAGATTGTACTCATCAGCATGTGTGTGATTTTAAACATGGTGCAAAAACAATCTATCTTATCTCTCCATCCCCCAGATGAACTGGTGATAGGAGAGAATGGCGTATGGGAAGCGTGAATGGATGGGTGATGTTTTGGACATGAGCAGACGGGTTAATTTATTAGGTCTAGGATTTATTGAGGGTACTGCGTCGCGATTGGTTGTTTTGTTAAGGTATTGGTAAAACTGTATATGGTGTATGGAGATTGTTGAAAAAAAACGGGACATTTCTGGATTTTATGGAACTCAAGTCGTTTAGTAAAGAGGTATGCCATTTCAGAAGTTTTGAAAAGTCGTGAATGTAAGTGCTGGTTGTCCAGATGCTTGGTCGTATGGTCTACGTGAGCTATATTGTGGGAGAAGGTGGAGGTAGGGTGAATATGTCGAGCGGGTGGCGCTTCCATTGTGAGGATGGTTCTGTTTATGATATGACGATGAGGTTCGACAAAATCAGAGAAAGAAGGATTGTACATTGCTTCAGCAGTCGTTTCCGTGCAGTTTCTAGGTTTCTGTCGCAAGAGGTTTAATGTCGTGCTGGGTTTTGATGTCGCGGTAGCAGTCGTCAGGTGCGGGTCTGTAAGTCAGTCTGATTATTCTGTTTTCCAGTCTGGTCAGCAAGTTATAGTTTGATTGAAAAGTCGAGGCCCATGTTTCAGCGGCGTATGTGGCTATGGCTTGATGTACGTATGGTATATGTAAGTTTGGTTTTGTCTTTAACGTTCTTGTTTGTCATGATGGGCAGTAAGGCGTTGATTGTCCGGTGTGCTTTTGGGTCTTGTCCTTGATGTGTCGCGTCCACAGTAGTTTAGAGTTGAATGTCAGTCCAAGGTACGTCACTTCTCGTTTCCATGGAATGTCCACGTTATTAATTTGAATGGGGCTATTGCTGGATTTGCTCTTTCCATTGAAATATGATAGCTTGACATTTGGATGCGTTGATTGTTATTTGGTTTCTCTGGCCCAGTCTGTGAGAAGGTTAGCGGCTTGTCGTAATTTCCGATTGCCTTTTGGTCGTGTGGTTGGTAACAGTATATGCCAGGTCGTCTGCGTATAGATAGTCATTTACATTGTGAGGTACAGGTATGTCATTAATGAAGATGTTGAATAGGGTAGGAGACAGCACAGCGCCCTGAGGACGCCGGCTTGATGGGATAGGAAGAGGAATAGCATGAAAGGTGTCGTACGCAGAAGGAGCGGAGGGAGGTAATTTTCAGAAAGACTGAAAGAATTCTGGATGTATGGTTTTATTTTGAAAGGAGGATCTCGTGGTTGACTGAGTCAAACGCACTGCTAAAGTCGGTAAACAAGGCAGGGACGTCGTGGATATTGGAGGGATGTTGAAACGTCTAGGGCAAGTCGTAGGGTCTGTATACGCTGACCTATTCTCTGAAACCAAACTGTGTTTTTGTAGTACGTTAGTCAGAAGTGGTCATTCGTCTGAGTAAAAGTCGTTCAAATAGTTTGCTAGAAGTGGGTAACAGATTGATTGGTCTGTAACGCTGAGTTGTTTATGGTCTTGTTTGGTTTTGGATCATGATGACGGTAGAATGTTTCCAGATGGAGGGTAGTGAGATAGGCGTATGCTGAGTTGAAATGACAGTCAAATGGTGAGTCGCATTATGGGTCAGATGTTTTAGTGCCGCCGTCTGAACTCCATCGGGCCTGCAGCTTTGTCGGGTCAGAAGTCGAATTTCGTCTCGTGTTTCGTTGTCAGTGAAGTCCACAACTGTTGCTGAGCAGTTGGAGTGGCGGGTTTGAGGAAATTAAGGATAGCGGATGAAGGAGTGGGGTTGGTTTCTGGGAATTTAGAGGAGTGGAATTGGGCGAAGGCTTCAGCAATGACCTGGGGTCGTATGTGAGGTGTTATCTGGTTGCATTATGGGAGAGATAGGTTGTGGGGCTGCCTTCATGGTTTTAATTATTTTCCATAGTCGGTCAGGGTGTTTTAAATTTGCGTCCGTATAGTCTTGTCCAATATTTCCGTGGTGTTGCGTCAATTTGTCGTGGAGTGCAGTTTGAATTGTTGGTAAATGGTCTTGTCCTCTTTTGTCTAGTTCGGTAGTAGCGTCTTTGTGCTCGTCTTTTTGTCTGATGAGGTCTAGGAGTTCATTCGGAGGTTTGGAAGTGATGTGAAGAATATAATGTAGATTTGCGGATGGATTTGATCTGATGGTTGAAGTGGTCTATGGCTTTATCTATTTCTTGGCAGGTACTGAGGGATGAAGGAGTTTTATCTTTTCGATATGAGATGCTTGAAGTTTTCCAGTCTATGGTGCGAGGAGGGTGAATGGGCGGGGCTAGAGAGTAAGGCGTTATATGAACCGTGAAAATTATTGGTAGATGATCTGATATTAACTCGTGCCGGGGTAGGGATTGGTGACGATGATGGATGTGGAGTGGATTACGAGGTCGAGGATGTCGTTTGGTTCGTCGTTTATCAGTTGGGTAGGTTCCTGAGGTGCGAGAAGGTTTAAGGTAGGTCTGGTTAGAAGATAGTTGTGTAGGTCTCGTCCCGGTTGATTGTCTACTGCACCCCAGTTCGTCAGTTTAGCGTTCAGGTCGCCTGCTATAACAGAGGGTGTGCGTCTGTCAATTGATTGGTCCGAGTCTGCTGCTTTCAGTCTGCTGTGAGGTCTGTTATACATTGAAACGATTTTGATTGGTCCTAATTTGTTCCTATTTGAATGGAGGTAGTTTCGAAAGAGGTATTAGGAGTCGGAGGATGGTATGTGGATCGTATCTGGATTAGGATGGCTGTTCCTCCGCCCATGGTTATTGGCCGGTCTGTTCTGTATATGAGGAATTTGGGAATGGAGAAAGGTTGGTTAGGTTTTAACCAGGTTTCCTGAATAAGAAGTGCCCCGATGGAGTAGTCGTCAAGAAACTGTCTGATTGAAGCTTTTTTGTCGTGTAGTCTGCCTTGTGCATTCCAGGATGCTAGTCTTAAGTAGTGTTGTCTGTTGTTCTGCCTGTTTAAAACAGTTCGCATAATTTTGTCGCAGCAGTCAGAGTTTGTGGTTGTCCTTTGTTCTGCCTGTTTAAAACAGTTCGCATAATTTTTCTGTTCGCAGTAGTATCGCGAAGGTTCTGCCGCCGAGTCCGGGAAGGATTCAAGGGAGAAATCTGGTGGGGGCTGGTTGGTGCGATTACTGTTTCTGTCTCTTAGTCTGGCGATTGCTTGTAGTCGGGAGTTGTTGGCGAGTTGGAAAGCTGCACAGCTGGGCCAGGATGCTTCGTGGTTTTGTGAGCAGTTGGCACACTTTATAAGGGTGCTGGTGCAGAAGACGTGTCGTGTGATTCTGCACATTTGCCGCAGACCCATTTCCTGGAGCAATGATTTTTAGTGTGCCAAATTGTTGGCACCTGTTGCAGCGGGGGATCCTGTTGTTATTTTGGTAAGAGTCAATCCTAATACTATAGTATGACACATATTTCATAGTTTCCTTTATTGACGGTATCAGGTCCTTGTCCGTCTCACATACGTATAATCCTAGGTGTCTTATGGTTTTATCTTGTTCCATTTTCTGCATTTCTGACAGATGGTATATGGGAAAGCTGTATGTGTCGCGTATGTCAGTCAGTAGGTCCTGTGTATTTAAGTTCGGGGTAATCCTTTGATAACGAACTTCTCTCTAGGAGCAGCTATTGCACGGTGATAGAAGTAGGTAGGCTGGTCAGAAGTAAAGTTTGCGTATGTTGCTGTCCTGTTTAATAAACTCAGCCTTTGTCCCACTTTATAGTGGGCGGTCGTTGCCTTTGGTTGTATAATCAATTGGGCCTTGTTGCAACGTGCTTCAATACTGTTCTTGGTCCATTCATTTAAGTCTTTCACAAGGGTCTTACAGTCTATGATCTTGTTGAGGTTCAGATGGTAGGCTCCGATCCGGGGTTTTAATCCGAGTCGATCTGATGGGGTTTTAGTGTCTTGTGCGTCAACTGTGTTGTCATCATGGTTGTTTGTTGTACCGAAGGTCCTGATCCTGATGCCTGTCCTTGGTCCTGAAGCGCCGAGAAGCGATTATTCATGGAAATAATTGGAGGTAGTGATGGAAGGGGAGTGCGCGCGAATTTTGTTGGGTATTCGTAGGTTTCGCCATCCTCACCTAGAACCTTGCTGCCTGGTTGTCCAGCCTTGGGTGTGGGTTTGCCCTTGCCTTTGCCTCGTGGCTCCACGGGGTGCTCGTCCACTACTTCCATGTCACTGTCTGACATACCGCGGGCGTCATGCAGTAGTTTTGTCCTTTTTTGATCCCTCGTGTTGGTAAGATCGTTCTTTCGCCGATCGTCGTGTATTGTCTGTTTCCTGGTGATGGCTGGCCTTATCGGCAAGTGACTTTTGTCCAATGGTTCCATTTTTGCCGGCTGCTGCTGCAGCCGCGTGGCGTTTGTCCTTCACCAGAAGTGTAGTCTGTTAAACCAGTTAGGTTCGTAATTCTCACCCTTAGCTGGTTGTAGGTTCGCTGGTAGTCTTGGCCTAGTCAGGCCAGAGGTGACGTTGTCGATCACGGTTCAGTTGTCCGCTAGTCTCAGAGGCGTTGTCAACGCCCGAGTCGTAGTATCCGAAGAGGGCCAGGTGTCCGAAGTCCGCGAAGAGAAGCCAGGGATGAAGCCGGGTGTCCGAAGTCCGTGAAAGAAGCCAGGTAGTCCAAAATCCGAAGAGTAGTCCAGGTCGATAGCACAATCACTAATATAACTCACTAAGTTGGTACTCGCACAAAAAATGATCCTGTGAAGTATGATTCTCGCATTGTATGCGTTATAAACAATATTTACAAGCATTGATTGAATGCAATGTATACATACACACTAAAACATACTTTAGTAGGTCACAATATATAAATATATGCTTTGATTAAATTTACATCACTAGTATACTTTTGTAATTCAATTTTAAAAAAATATACTTATTTTAATACATCTTTCAGAATAATATAATATTACTTACATTATTCTAATATATCTTTACAGAATTGTATCACTTTATCTCGTTAATCTATGGATGTAAGAATAGACTCCAGGCTCAGATTGTGTATGTGTTTTTGTCTGCACTGATTGCAGAGGGGACATTGATTAATGGTACGGGATATATTAATAGGAATAGTATAGTGGTCGCATATAGGGGGTTGATTTCTTTCTATTAAGTGAACGTGGTTTAGATTGCGTAGTCCAGTTCTAATCCATATAATAGTTACTTCATCTTTGCCGTTGAGGTGCTTTTTACTTTTGATATTGTGAATGGTATTTATTTGTTTATCAAGGGCACTGGATCTCAGATTTTTCCACCTGGTATTCCATATGTCATTGCTTTGCTTTTCCGGTGTGTTTTACTAATTTGAATGTATTGGATGCTGTCAAAATTGTATTGTGTCTTCTGTTCCTTTTAACCTTTTTAAAAAAATCAAACCTTTTTCATTTTGCGAATTTCTGGGATTTTTTCTTTAACTGCATATTGTAATGTATGCGGCATATTTAAATGCATATATTACAGGTTTCTGTGAAGAAGTGGGTTGAAATCATATATTTTCTTGTATTTTTCATTAAAAAAAGTTATTAAAACCATACCAATGCTACAATTCCATCCCACTATTTCCGATAGTCTTCTGATAAGATTGTTTTCGCATGAAACGATTTACTTCCTTAACTTTATTTGTGCACATGAACTTAATGAGTTGGACTGAATGTTACGGCATCTTGTAACAATGCTTTTGGTTCTCTCGCTTAATATTTGTTTATTATATAGTTTGAAAATACCGGGTGTCCCACTAACTATGGTCCACTTCCATAACTTATTTTTAAAATTCGTCGCGCCCTTAATTCAACTTATCGACGCAACCGCCTCTTCGCCCCTGGTTGAGCGTTGAGCGCGGAGTAATCCTCCATTATCTATACCTCTATTTCAGAGGACGCTGTATTTTTATGTCTTTCTAGTCAGTTGTCAAAGAGGACCGCCAGGTAGCATCTCCGCGTACGCGCCTCTTACTTCGCGCGCCCCAGCGTCACTACCCAGCGGCCGGAATTGGGAAGGAATTAGGAATGGGGTAGGGTTTAGGACACTTCACAAGGGTTGAATTAGCCTTAGTGAAGCGGGCAAACTCGTTTTGTTGGAACAAATTTCACAAGAGATTCGACGGGAATCGAACCCGGACCTCAGTGGTGAAAGGCTAGCAACTTCTAAACAGTTCAGGCTATAGAAATGCATTTTTCGCTGAACAATACGGAATCATGAGGCAAGTACCATGCCGAAGGGAAATTATCTATAATATTTTTAGTTTTCGAGAAATTTAATAATCTTTGATTTTTTAAATGTAACTATATATTTTTCTCACCAGCAACTGATAGATCCTGGAAAGAGGAAAAAAATATGTATCATATGCTAATATTTTGATAGAAATTTGAGTGTAGAATTATACTTTCTGACGCGTGATTATGAAGCGGGCCTTTGCAACTCTCGCCTTCGGGGATGGTGGCCTTCGCGGCGTCAAGACTGTTGTGTGGAGAGGGGGCAGAAGGGTGGCGGTGAGGGATAAGAGACATAACTACAGCAATCCATGGTCTTGACACAGAAGTCACACTAAGAAACACCAATATTAACGATCAGAAAGAGAGATTTTATCTGAATTTGACTTGTCTTCTGAAATTCCAAAACATTGATCAAAGAACGATATAAAAAATTGTTAGCGTGAGGAAGGTGATAATAATAAATATCATTTTCAAAATTGACAAGAATCCAACCACCGTCTCTTCTGTATATTTTTATTGTGCGTGTTTTGTACTAGAGTATTTATAAATGCATTGAATATAACGACGACAACGATCTAATAAGGGACATTTCTTCGCTACAAAATTTTTTTATATTTCTCATCTTTCTATCAGATTATTAAATACAAAATTTCGCCGACTGCTCAGCCCCACAAGCTTCAGTTACATTCTCGCATTGCTGAACCCAGAGAATAGTAACGTAGACTTCGTCGACCTAACGCAACAGAACGAGGCAGAGAGCAAGCTTCGGCATTGGACCATTGCAGTTCAAAGCAGAAAAGAACCACGGACGTTTGACCTCGCCAGCCGAATTCGGAACATCCGAGAAGGCACCGTCGAACTTATACTTAATACTTATACTTTATACGTGTGAAGGTAGAGTGAGTTTATAAACGCTTCGCAACGATCTGCATTAGCGAATTCCACTTATTAACTGAATGAGTAAATTTGATTGTAATTTGATTGTAAATTTGGTTCAAAACCACAGAAAAATTCGATTAGAGTTGTATCAAGCGGCTTCATACGTACTAGTCAGTGTTAAATTCCATTGAACCCTTGTTAAACCTTAGGAACCAGAGATTATGATTGCTCAGACTTTTTATAATTTGTATCGTTACATTCAGTAAAATTGTAATTAATTATGAACAAGTAACGTATCATTAGTCACGATCCTTTCTTAATTTGAAAAACGTTATGAAAACTAACAGTTCAATTACGGTGAAAATAAGGAATTGTAGCGTGTGAGATTTGGGGAAAATTGAACATAATCATCCGGTAGAGCAGAAATTATAAGAAATAAAACAAATGGCATCAAATTCGGTCAACGCATTCGGAAGTTATAAATTGAAATATAATTGGAATTTTTAATAACATGAACAGAATATGGCCATTGTTGAGTTAGAAAATAAAGATTACAAACAGGGTTTTTCAAGAATTATTACAAAACGCACGGACCGATTTGATTGAAACGTTGGGAAATAATAGATTAAAATACGGGGAAGACGACAAAATTAGTATCAACTTTGTCGCATTTTCGGAAGCTGAGTAATAATAAAATATTTGGAAGTTGTAATGAAATCAATAGGATAAACAAATGACGCCATTAAGAAGCTAAGAAAATCTTCTGGAATCAACAGAGGAAAAAAGCAAGCGAGTGTGGATGGCGCATGGATGAGAGTGTACTGCGCCAATGTAATTGAATTCTAGAAAATACTATAGATCGGTTTTTAATATTTTTTTCGACGCCATATAGATTCAATAAAAATTGTTACAAATATTTCCATTTATTGTAACAAATTCTAATGCTTTAAATCATTAATGTTTTAAAACAAATTAATTAGACAATATTTTCATGTTTTAGTATAAGACTCATAAAAGGAAGTATTTCAACAAACGTTAAAAAATGTAAAAAAAAATCAATGTTATGTAACGCTAATCGAATCTTATTCTTAGGTGACACAAACGCAGCGGAACACTGCCTCGAACCCCCTCTTAAGCGTTACGTAATTTATGGATCTCTGACAGTCTCCCGCTTCGCCGGCTTCTTCCAGTTAGTTTAATAAGTGTACTACTAGCGCTGCCTAGTGACACGATTAAGAGATGTAAAGTCAGAGGCATGTGTTGCTGGTGTGGAGAATATACTCTACTGCTAATAGTACTGTGAACATAATATTGAGCTGTTGTTTATTTCTAATAACTAGACAACGGATGTTTAGGGAAATTTTAATGTAGCGTACTTATTTAAAGGCTGATAACATACGTGCACGAATCGTGACAAATTATAACATATGACGAAGTTTTATAATGCTTATTTTTGCTTTTTTTTTTAGAATTAATGCCTTTTTGTATAAAATACTTTTTTTGCCTTTTATGTATTATTTTATATACAATGCTAAGATATCGGAAAATCGGGCGTGGTCCAACTGACCCATTCATTGCGAAATCTTCAATTCACGTCTTGGTATTATAAAATGCGAGAGCTAAGAGTTTATCAACTGATTTTTCTCCAGTTTCTTGTTTCATAAATACCAACCATGTTCTGAGAATATGGTCGACTGACAAATACACTGAGGGCGTCAAAATTTTAAGTGGAAATAAATGTAAATTCCCAGAAAGTTTCAGTGTTGATAGAGTTCGACTTCCAAAATATATGCCAGTCACATCAGATGTTGAGAGATTCTTCTCCACATTCAAACTGATTTAGTCTCCCAATCGTCGCAAATTTGAAATTGTGATCCTTGAAAAGTTACTTGCAATATGCAAATATTACTGGTTAAAGCAAACTATTAAGAATAAAACAGAAAAATTGTAAATATATATATCTTGTTTTATATTAAAATGTACGAACCTGTTTTGTGCAATTTAAGTTTACAAAATAATATAGACAAAAATTACAAACAATTTTTCATTTTAGTGTATATGTAACTTGTGACAGTGCCTTTTTTCTCCTTATTCTTGACATTTTCGTTGCTTTTGTAGGCGCCTAAAAGACGACTTTTTAGTGCCTAAACATCCATTCCCCTCCGTCGACTCAATTTGCTCACTCCGCTCATCACGCCCCGCCCACTCCGCTCTTCCGTCCGCCCTTTCCGCCCCTTCCACTCTCCTCAGTTCTACGACTTAGACATCGCCAACAAACACACATTGGAATGCACACTCTTCCAGACACATTTATACAATAGATTAAACTAGTGGAGCTAAATCAACACATACTTTCTCGCTTTAGTAATGGTTGTGTAATAATGTTTATACCACAATTTCTCTCCCAATTAACACCTTCCAATCATCATATTTTGGAAAACTCTTTTGAAATTATAGAACATTTGAGGTGAAAATTAAATAGTTACGGGCAATAGATTTTTTATTCAAAACTTTAAATGAAAATGTATTTCTGGCATTGAATTCATAGTATAAGGTATGCAGTGCATTCATGAACGTATCCGATGAGTTTTTCAGCCTTATAATATTCTTCAAATACAGTATACAAGTAAGTAAAATAATTCACAGTTAATAAATAATACGATACTTATAGCGTTGCAAACAAATGCAAATAAATCGAAAAATATTTAATAGTAATTATTAAAACTATAGTTCCTCTAAAACTAGTTTAAAAGCAGTTCTATTAAACAAGGATAACATCTGCTCATCATTACCTGTTGCTTATTCTTTACACACGAAGGAAAGTTACAAAACCTCAGTGTGGTTTTGGAGAAAACAAACTACTCCGCTCATGCATGAGATGATTTAAAAATCATGCATGCTTCTTGGTAAAGTGGTTTTACTAAATTCCCATGTTTACTGTGTGAATGCGAGAGCAGGGCTCGAGATCAGCATTGGTCTACAAAGAAAAGTAAGCAAATCTTTAAAGCCGGGAGCATTCTATGGGAACATCTGGTAGATCACAAGATTCTGCTGCCTCCATTGCATATAAAATTGAAACAACTTGTGAAGGCCCTGCCTAAAGATCGACAGTGTTTTTAAAATACCTTTATGAAATTTTTCCGCAATTGTCTGAAGAAAAACTAAAAGAGGGTAAATTCGTTGGGTCTGATATTAGAAAAACGATGTTTGATCCTTAATTTGAACTACATATGTCAGTAAATGGAAAAGAAGCGTGGATTTCATTTAAACACTTTGTAAATAAATTCCTAAGCAACAAAAAAGACTATTAAGCAATTGTTTTCAATATGCTGGATGCTTTCAAGAAGTTGGGATGTTTAATGAGCCTCAAGGTTCACTTTTTAAACGGTTTTTTCAGTCATTTACAATACTTTGAGAACAATTTAGGTTTTTGATTGATTGTTTTGTGTTTCCGGGCGCGTCAACTGCTTCGGTCATTAGTCCCGTTAGTGTAGTGCGTGTTTTTTTCTCGGGAGAAGATGGTGATCTTCTCCCGCTGGATGGCGAGATCCGGCACCGCCCTACCGTCAGCTAGTGGGGTTTCCCTCTAACCAGGACTCTCCCACCAGCGGGGCACCGCCCCAGTCGGGACAAGCTCTAAGCTCCCGACCGGTCTCCCGGAATATGTGGTAGTGTGATGCATGTTAGTGTAAGTGTGTGGTAAGAGGAGAGGATAGGACAAGGAAGAGGAAGGACAGATCGCGCGCGGTCCGTGGCCCGTTTGGTAGGGTACTGTTCCGGCATTCGTCTGGTGTTGATCGGAGAAACCACGGAAAACTACTGATCAGAGCAGCCGGCCGCTAGAATTCTCCAGACAGCGACTGAATTCGACCTAGCTGAATAGCTAGTGTCGAAAATCCTGCCGCCATCAGGACTCGAACCTAGGGCCTCCCGGACAGAAGCGCTGCAATGACATCAATTGATGCACTGAGCTACCGCTACCGGTGACAATTTAGGTGATGAAAAAGAAATGGAAAATGAAGAACAATGTGAGCATTTTCATCAAAATCTGAAAGTGATGAAAAAACGTTATCAGGGACGCGGAGACACCAACATGGGCGATTACTGTTGGTCACTTCACCGAGAGGCGCATAGGAGAAAAACACTATATCAGGGGTTTTAAAGAAAAGATACAACGAAAATATACGCCAATAAACACGTAAAGTCTTTTTAGAATGTAATGTTAAGAATATAAAGCCATCTTCTACGTTTAACAAAGTTATATTGGTATTTTAAAAGTAGATTACTTTTTTTCATGTATAGCATATTTTCCATAACCTGATAGATCAAATTGTGACTTAACTGTGGGTGATGGAAACAAATAGAGTTCAGATACGGATTCAGAACCCCCTACCAAAAAAAAATTAAAAATCAGCTATCAAGATTTAAAAAGTTTTTGAAACTTTTTTTGTTGGCCTGTGTTATTCATTTCCTCATCGTATTAAGCAAAGCGAAATCATCTATTCGTTTTCACATTTCACACAATTAAAGGACACAATTTAAAATGAAATACTACTAATAATAAAATATGAAATAATATACAAATTCTAACTTACGTAGCATTACCATTCATTTTACGTCCACAAAACCCGGTAAATTGAGAGCGGACTAGGTTTGTCTCTAAATTACGCCAAAAATACTCATATTTAAAAAAATCAACATGACCGCATTTGAAGATCTGTTTTTGATGAACACATTTCATTAAGAAAAATATTGTATCTTCATAATTGTAGTAGGAGGAAGACGCCGAAAAATATTTGAATTATTTCAATTTTCAAAAAACAAGGGTTTTCAACATGAGAAGACTTACACTACCAATAACAAAATTTAATCAATAACATTGGATCCATTTTTTTGAAAATATTGAAAACGTTCCGGGGACTTCATGTTAAGTACCCCCAAAATTAAAATATCGATGTCAAATTCAAGGGGACGCTACATCAGCTAGATCGATTTGGGGAATATCAATTTTGGAGAAAATCGATTGAACGGTTTAGCTGCTACTGTTGTTTCAGATAGAGGGACGGACGGACAGACAGACGAACAAACGTTTTGCCGTCAATTGATTCTTCGGCATGAAGGACCAAAAAACATGGATTCTGGCTACACCACGTGTTGGAGAATTTTTTTCTAAATTTTTCTTCTGGATGTATCAACTTTTTCTTTGCCAGGGCCTTAAGAGTTTTACTTAAGAAAATAATTATTTTATGATTATTTTTAAAACGCATCCATTAGGTGTTGCTACTCGATTATAGTATTGGACTGAAAGGGTGAATTGGTCAATACGATTCTCGATAGGCCTTGATTTTTCCACTTTTTTGACAACTTTCCTGCTTCCTCGCTGTGTGGGGAATTACCCTGCTCAAGGTTCAGCGACATGGAGTAAATACTTACTAGACATTCTGAAACTAGCAGTGTTACAGAACGGCACAGTCTTTCTCGACCTAGTTAGTTTTCTAATCTCTTCAGTCTAGCTTAGATTTTCGGTATTGCTTCAACATTTTCCTAGCAACTACTTAGGGGCCATTCATAAATTACGTGAGGTGTGTAGGGGAGAGGGGGTCAAGCGAATCTTACCTAATCTTACGTAGGGGAGACGGGGGTCTCGGCAAATATCACGTAATTTTCGCTAAAAAACAGTAACCAAAAAACTATCGCTAAAAAACAGTGCGAGAAAACTGCGACAATTTACGTAAAACACGTTTCTATACTACAATATGGCTATTTTGCACAATAATTTTGATCGCCGTTATGTGAATGCTACAATAAATAACATAGTTACTGAGAAAAAAATAACAAAACTTACCAATCTTTTTATCTTTAAGAAGATAAATCTCATTACCTGTATTTTATAGAAATTTTAAAGAAAAATTACCGAGCGTTTTTGGAAGTGCAATAATATTCATTGTAATTCAGTCACTCTATTTTCTAAATACTAATCATATCTAATCTTAAATATAAATAAGCAATTTTTTTAATATATCCCAGTGCAATCAATCTCAAATATACGTATTTACATTAAAAATACACATTTTGAAAAATCTCGAGAGATTAGAAGGGAGAGGGGGAGGGGAGCGAGCCTGACCTCATATCTCACCAAAGGGGAAGGGGGAAGCGAAAATGGCCAAAATTGCCTCACCTAATTCATGGACGGCCTCTTATCGGCTCCATAACGAATTTTTTCACATTTTCTCAATTTTCTTTCCCATAGTAATTGACTTGAAATAAGTCTCTATTTACTACTCTTTACTGGTAGAGCAGATAACAAAATAAAAGTTAGTTATTTTAAGTTTTTAATTGGAAGAAATATTATTAAATAATGTTCATAAAAATGTAATAATTTTAGCTTCATCTTAATTATATTTTGCTGCCTTTTATGGTCAATTTCATCACATGACTGTCGGATATTGAAATACCATGCATATAGTGGCTGTGGATGTGGTAACTTGTACCAATGTGGTTATAGATACATTGCTTTTTCAGCAGAAAAGATCAAATGAATGCGTGCTTTTTGATGGTATTTACCCTAGTGACATTATTCAGAACACATGATAAGATGTTGACTTGGCCAGCAGTGAATACATTTTTTTAAAAATTACATCAAGTAGATCAAAGACTAAATACTTTGAAAATTGCTGAAAGTTGACAAATTTGACTGGATAATTTATAATTTGATAATATTCTATATGTGTGAATGTATTAATAAATGTGACCGAACTTTTTGCACACACATTATCATTTATACATAACTCACTACCTTTATTATGTTTCACTACATTCATTAAAATTTTAAATACTTGGGGATGTAAAGTATCTGCCGTATGTTCTTGAAATCAGTCTTAAACACGAATTTCTTATGGATTCTTGAAATAAATATAGTACTTAATTTCAATTATGTGAACATTAAATGGGGACTTTTTCTATTTTTGTAATACTTTTCCAGAAAAGTAAACGCAAATGAAGTAAGGGTTTCTAGTATAACTGGGAACTGCGCAGCTGTCCAATGTTCAGACTACCTATGATGACGTCACAAATCAGTGAGGAGTCTTTCTATATCCAGGGTGTGTTGCCCTGCGTCACTACCCAGCGGCCAGAATTGGGAAAGAATTTAGAAAGGGGTAGGGTTTAGGACACTTCAAGGGGTTGGACTAGCCCTTGTGAAGCAGCTAAACTCGTTTTGTTGGAACAAATTACACTTGAGATTCGCCAACAATCGAACCCGGAACTCAGTGGTGAAACGCTAGCGACTTTGGTATGAGCCATGAGTTCTCTTCACATAAAAGTTTTGATTTTTCGAGAAACTTCATAAGAAATCATTTCAAGCTTTTGTGTTCACAGTTGTAATGGTGAATAGAAAATGCCGTAATGTAAATATTAAAGAAACAGATACTTTAAACAATTACGTTTCTATAGTTCAAAAATGAAAAGATTACAACAAAATAACGTATATCTCATGTAATTCAGTGCATTTAGTGCTATCCGTTTAAAAGCTTTAAAGAAAGAATTTGGAACCGTTTTTTAAGAAAATCTTTAAAAATTACTTTTTTAAATTACTATTTCGTTTAGTTAACTATATATGAACATTAATTCCCCCAAAAACGTTGATTATCTCTATTTTAATAGCATGCGTGCAATTAAAACTCCTCAAATACCAGCCAGAAGTCAGAAAAAAATCAAAATCGTTTAATTAAGACACCATTACACAAACGTGGCGGCCATGAAACGTGAACAAAAGTGTACATCTCATATTACGTACCTACATCAACTGCAGATAAACAATATATGAATATAATTAAATTGATGAAGTCGAATTTCCGGAAAACTTTCTATTTTCGAAAACTGAAAAATAGTTCAATGTTTCAGAAGTCTAATATTGAAGACAGAGATAATGGTCATAAATATAATATCTTAAAAAAAATTAGATCTTTAAAAAAAATCACGAACAATTCTCAAGAAAAACGAGTGTTTTTCGTGGAATTTCTTGATTTTTTTTTTACAATTTTAAACATGTATTGAAAACCATTCCAATTTTGTTCTAAAAATTGCAAGGATAGAGCTTAGGTCGCTTTAAAATAGTCTCGTTTTCCTTCAAACATCTGAATTTTTGTTCACTCCAGGATCTGATTTCGTATCTCACCGCGGGGAAAATATTTTTCTGGTTGCTTTTGCGGTTTCATGTGGTAGTGTGATATTCCATAGACATAAATAATGCGAGTAAGTATGTGATGTAATTGTACTAGTTTCTATTCTAGATCTTCTGTGATATATTGAGTCTCAGTTTGTTTATAAAATAGTAACATGCTCGGGAGGAAATAATATTGAAGTGAAAGGATTGTTTTTCTGAAAATAATTCAAGGTAAAATAAGGTCAACCAATGAACGCATTTAAAGCTCTTTATTTTAATAACCTTCTTTTGAAGGAAAAATTCACATAGTAAAATATGAAATTGTTTTAAATAAAAATAATACTGGGCGTTATACTTGTAGCGGCTTCAACGTGTGTGGTGCAAGTACCCATCTGAGTGCAGAAGATGACTTCTTCCTATTATCGTGTTTCTGAAACACATGAAGAAGAGGGTGAGTTGTCAAGTATATATTGAAAAAGCATGGAAGAAATTTGAGGGATGGAGATGAGGTAACTACTAATATTAGTAATAAGAAAATTATTACACAAGATGAATAGGAAAATCATTAAGTCCTTGATTCTAAAGGGAAATCACTCTTAAACTTTCTCACCTTACTACATAAGATAAGAAAGAATTGTAATCGTGTGCAGGAAAACCACGATTTTTTGACATTAAAAAATGCTTAGGTTGGTACTTAGATCTCAAGTTAAATTAGGAAAAACATATAAATGTTAAAATGACGAAACCAAAAAAAAACAATTCAATTACATCCATGAACTAAAAATAGTGCCAATATATATAAATTTGCAATATATGTAAAACAATTTTAAGTCCCATGATGTACTCCATCCCAATTTGAATTACTTTGATTAAATTTTCTTCCACATACTTGAAGTCCTACAAAATAAATTCCTAAGAACTGTTCTCAATGGCCTCACAAAGAACCCCCACGAAAAACCCCCAATTCCCAAATAGCTTGGAATGTGTAGATCAAGAGATACACTATGAATCTTACCACCAACTTTTAACATACCCCAAAACCCCAGTTCTACTTATTCAATACCCCACTTACCAAACAAAATTCAAAAACCAATTTCCATAAAACATATTCGTGAAAAAAATTGCTGATTTTCATCCCGAGTGAGGATCCGATAAGGAATTTTCTCCCGCTTTGTAACAACATATAAGTTTTATACTAAAACATTAGCATTTGACCATAAATATATAATATTAATAATATTAACTGAACTTCTCATTTTACTTCAAGAATAATATACTGAAAAAAACAACAAAAAACAATGCCCCATAATACGAGTTTGAGGGGTCAATTTTGCTGTCGTTAATCTCAGATTTCTCGCATAGCATTATAATACTGTCACATCTCTACGTAAATAGAAAGTAGGCTATAAGTAGTACGAAGGCAAATAAGCAATGCTTACGTTTCCCTTTTCTAATTCAATGATAGGTTTTGCTTGTCTTAAATAATTAAAAATTGATGCACTTTTATTCCCACACAGAAAAATGTAAAAAAAAACTATCACTTTCAACGATAAACGCATGCGATCGTGTACATAATTTGCTCTTCTTTTTCTTAAAAATGCTGGAATACATTTTTTCTAATTAATTATCATTCATCGGAATTTACCAATATGTCACTAGACCCAATTCTTCTCTGGTTCAAATATGAAAATTCGAAATTAAATATTGAACGATGAAATGAAAAGAAACAATACACACATACAACATACCTGTGTAAATGACTCACAAACGAGGTCTTAGACAGGTTTGTCCACAGATGTTCGGACAGCACTTCATATTGCCTTGACAACTGAAGTCGTCGGTGCACAGATCGATACACGGGCCATTGATTGGCGGTGGGCACCTGCCTGGCTTTTGGGCCTCTGTGGGCCCCATCAAGAACGCACCTACAACCAGCAGAACGAGTACCTTGGTGTATCCGGCCATGTCTAAGCGAGAGTGGATGTACTCGAAGACTGATGCTGCGGCATCTCGCTGCTCCCGTTTTATACGATCCATTCTTGATCGGAGACTAGAGAGGGATTCCCCTTTAGAGAACCAGGAAACTTTTCAGCGAAGAGCTGGGAGACAGACGTCCCTCATTGCACATGAAGTGGAGTAGCTCTACTTTCCCCCAAAGACGATCCCCCGACGTGGATAAGGAAAATTTGCTTGTCAGCGTGCTTTCTCTGTTTCCTGTTTCCTTGTTTCGCTGTTTTTGATTGTAGAATAAATTATTCTGCAATTTTATTTTCCAACTTCGCAGTTAAACGTGGAATATGCCAACAGAAAGAAAATATCCATTAAAAACACAGGATTTGGTGTACCGTAATCTCCTATATCGTTCACCGTTATAATGTTCTTCGTAATTTTTATTGTTACGGAAGTCTTTTTGAAGCGTTAACTGGTTGGACAACAGTACTATTCTCTATAGGCCTTCCTTACGAACACCTGCGAGACCAATTTTTCGTAAACATTCCTACCTTCTCGCTAAATGGGGAAGTCCCCTGCTTAGACTACAACAACCTCTAGGAGTAAAAAGTCGCTAGACATTTTCGAAAAATTGTATTGTAATGCACTATTGGGAGTACATGAGGCGTTTAATGAAATCGGTGTAGCTCGATGAACAATGTAGTCTTATTCTAGACATGCCAAGTTCGGGCTTGCTAGATGAAATCGGTGGTAGCAGCTAAAATGTGAAAATTCCCACAGATGGGTAAAATAGACAAATTATTCCACAATAATATATGCATTTTTACTCCAGCCCTACCACTGCAGAACTGTTCTGCATATTAAGAGCTTCTAAACTTGCAAAGGATCTTATACGCAGCACAATTATTGCCTTTTCGACATCTGTTGAAGCAGAAAATACCTGTAATGGTGATTCGAGTGCAACAATGATAGAGAACATGCATGAATTGTACTGTGGCATACCATCTAATAAGACTGTAGCAATTCCCTGGCTCCCAAAATACAAAGACATTTCTGAAAATGGCATAATAAGCATTCAGGAAGAAATAGCAACTCCAGTAACAGGCAGAAGTTTGGTAACTTTGCACATATGGATGGATCAATGGACACTCTCCATTAGGAGAATACAGAAAACATGGAATAATTCCTTGAGAGCTTTGAAGTCTAGCCATCTGCTCGAAGATTTGTTAATTTTACTCCTCCAAAACTTGCAAAGACTTTTCAAAAAAAGAACAGGTGATAATATCACAAATAAGAAAGAGTCATTATAATATTGGTCACAAGCACGTTCTTACCAGAGATCCCCTCCCATCTGTGTGCCCTTCAATACCTTTCTCAACATTTACCATTTTTATATCAATGTCTTCTATTTCAGAACATCAGACGCAAGTACAAAATAGATGAGCAAGAGCTTGTCTAAAAATCTGAAGATTATCAAAGAAAAGTACTTCAATTCTGTATATTAAGTAATATCTTAAATGAAATACAACCCTACAACATCTATTTCAATACTGTACAATATTGTAATTTTGTTTTTAACAATGTAACATTAGTATCCTGTTAGGTATATTTTTGTCTAAGTGCTGGTTTTATAACTGATGTAAATGTTTTGTGATGTCTTACGTCGCGTCGTCACTAATGACCTAATAACGTATACACTAATGACTCTAGATGTCAATGTGACTTGATATTTTTTAATGTATTTTACACTACATTCAGATGTTACACTACAGCGTACATGTTTCGAGGAGTTTTACTTCATTTTCAGTATTCCTGAAGTAACTTAGCTGTTAAACGGTCATATATACTACTATGGAGAAAGTATTGGCATGAAGGAAAAGTGCCGATTTGTTAAGAGTAAAGTTTTGAGGATCACTTACAGCGAAAAAAAGAACATTTATTGCTTTTGTATGTAGTAAAATACTCCCAGGGATAGGCAGTGAAACCAGAAGCCTCGTTTTGTAAGCCCTAAAATCCCAAAAATTGATTTTTGGCAAAACGCCTGTCAGGATTTTCTCCAATTTCATAAGATTTTAACCAAAAGTGATATCCCCAATCTTCTGAGATCTTAAACTATCCCGGTCTGTAACGCATACGTACGTTTTAAATCTGTGATGTCAGTAACATTACCATTGAAGGCGTGTTTTACAAGTCAATAGATTCCCAAGCACAAATACTTCAATGATTTCTCGTGAAGGTTTTCTAAATCTCAAAAATGTTCTTGTGAAATAGCGTGTAATTGCGAATTTTGAGAAACACTCAAAAGGCTTTTCTACAAAAACTGTACCAAATTTCCTTCGAAATTTCTTTTTGCAAAGTGGTTATTTTCTTCTGTTATATTCAAGTCCCATTTCAATTGAACAATTAGTGGCTGCAAAATGGAAAAATGTAACATGTACACATTTTTTCTAAAATTCCAAAATATAAGTACGTATTACAAGAAAGAAAAACACACGATTGAGAATATTGAGATGATCTGTCAATAATTTAAGTAAAATTATTTAATTTTAAGAAACTCGTTAATTACCGAGTGCGACGTTGATAGATTTTGAAACTAAAGGGTCATTCCATGTCAAGTGGTGTAATTTTGAGTTGACTTATTGATTGATTAATGATTCTGGACACGTCAACTCCTGAAACGATTAGTCCCATAAGTGTAGTTCGTATTTTTAATTGCGGGAGGTGGTGGTGAACTTCCCCCGCTGGATGGTGAGATTCGGCGCTGACCTGTCGAGGTGAGTCAGCACATGTCCAGACGGAGGGATGCAGGGAGGGCTCTTAAGTATTCCTTTCTTTCACCATTTTCTTCTCCCAATCCTTCAATCTCGTTATTTTATATCATCCTGTCTCTTTTCTTCTTCCCCTTCTATTTCACTACCCCCTCCCGTATGCTGAACGCCCATCCATGTGTTTGTCGTGCATGGCGACTCGTGTCGGAGGGAATGTGTGTCCTGGTAGTTGAGAGCTCTGTTTGTTTTCCAACTACTCCTATTGTGCTAGTTTCTGCTTTACACCTAGGGATACGTTGTTTACGTATTTTGGGAACATTCCTTATAGGCGTCAATACACTTGCTTTTAGCCTCGGTCTCTTCTAGACGGGCATTCGGAGCTAACACACTCCCAATCAATAGGCTTCGACTAAGTCTTGTTCTGAAGTCCAGGGTGAGCGGAGGGATCCACGGCGGGGCAGCGCTATGTCATCCCTCCACTATATATCCGTGTCAACCCTGGCACCCCAGTGGGATGTCCCCCTGTTGGACTGGGTGGGAACATGGAGACGAAATCGCTTCAATGCCATGGAGCAAAAAACAATCAGTTTGCCCACTTTCGCAAGGAAGAGGCGATGTTTCAGAAGATGAATGATTTGAATAGTTTTTTTTTTTCAGAGGGGCAGAGAAACCGAAGCAACCATGGTTTCTTCTTATGATGTACGCGGACGAAGGAAAGACTTTTAAGAGTTTAAGTGCGGTCCGTCTTGCGCGAGCAATCGAGGATTGTCCGTAAAACTCCGGAAAGCGCTCATGAGACAAAGGATTGGCACCATTCTCTTTGAAGCGCGCACCGATGATCAGATAGAATGTATTCAATGAACTAAGCAGATTGCCGACCTCCGAGTGACTACTCACCCTACCCGTAAACTGTGTAAGGGAGTGGTCAATCATGAAGACTTCGCTAAGATAGGTGTCAGGGCGTAACATTTCCATACGAATGTAAGCTTTCATTATCCTCTTCATTTACTTTTGAAGACGCGTTACAGTACAAACGCAACCGATTATTTTGCCCTCCCGGACCCTCCTCTATCAACGCCTTGAGTAGGCCGAGGATCCAACACGTGGAAACCGCCGCTGAAATTCGTGCGCCCCAAAAATTGCGCGCCCCAGGCTGCAGCCTACTCAGCCTGTTCGCTAATCTGACACTGCCAATAACGGAAAGCTAGCCTACAGAATTATAGAGATTAAAACAGTAAATAGCGCAAGAAAGTCTAGGTCATTCTGTAGCACCACTAGTGTTCTTTTATTATATATGGTCTCTAATTTACGAACCAGTTCGAAAGAAAACAAGATAAATGCTGAAGTAACAGATATTGTCTCTGTCTCCTCCATAACATTATATGCAATGCATATTCTTCAATAGTTTCACCGTGGCCGTCATGCAAGCCAATACGGAACGCCGTCAGTTAATTATCGGTCTTTTCACGCTTTTTATCAGCCCATTTCCTTTAGGATCGCAGGAGGGGAAAAACGCTGAAGAGTTTCATTAAGTATCTCCAACAGAGTGTACGAGTGGGGTTTTTTAATGGCAATTACTTCTGGGCAGTGAATAAGAAATAGAATGAGATCACTCCTCTAAACCTCACCGTGACCTACTTCTCTGCACCGAAGGCATGGCGTGGGACGACTCCTGCAGCAATCGCGAGCGTCTTGGAAGTGAGACCCCCGAACGATTTTTATCGAATGTAATGTCTGTGGATTCTTTTATAAGAGGAAACGCCGAGTCATTCTCAAGTAATCTCTGTCTTGAAAATACGAACTAACCAACATATAGATTTTATAAAGAATTATGTTTATAATATTCATTAGAATTTACATATAAAAACTCTCTCACCATATGGCGCTTTCTTTGTAACGTCGCAGACTAGCTCTCATGCCTTTATGACCTGACGACCTGACATCCAATGCCTTTATGACCTGACGACCTGACATCCAATGCCTTTATGACCTGACGACCTGACATCCAATGCCTTTATGACCTGACGACCTGACATCCAGTTACCATGGTGCCATTACAACATGTGAAGGATTGTTATCAGAGAATCATCTGTTTTCCGTAAACAACACGCGGATGATATATGCTCTGTACAAATCCTATGCTATCCTTGTATATTATGTACAAATCAAATGTACACATATGAGAATCCTGTCCTCTTTATTCACGCTGCTACAATCTCTGGAACGGGCAAATGGGGGGGGGGAGGCGAAGTGGATATGTCTCGCAACAAGCACACATCCGTCATGAGATGTTTGGTATGTAGGCAATTGTTGTCAGCTGTTTGGTGTCAAATCAGGCGTGAAATGATGTACAGTCTAAATAGGCGATTGCCCAGGACAGCTCTCCTTCAGTAGCAATGTTTTTTCTAATTGAAATATTTTTATAAATAGTAACCTTAGTGAGAAATCAAACGACGACTTCCGTTCTGGTTCCCCGAAAGCTCCCGCAACCATAAACCAACCTCGGACTATTTCCGTGTGGGTGGAACTAAGTAACCCCATGTGATAAAATACTTAATGCTCTACAAACGAAACTCCTTAGTTTCATTCCTGAAAGCAGCTATCTCTTAAAACCAGCGATTGCCGCTGCTCGATTGGCAGTGAAGGAATGAGAGAAATTGTCGATTCCGGGAGCGTCAACTACTATGGTCATTAGTCCCCTAAGAGTAGTGATTGCTGTATTTCGAGAGATGGCTGTTTTCCTTCCCACTTTCTATAGTGAGATCAGCGCCGACCTACACATCGACGTGCGGAGGGTTTCTCCTTCAGGTATCTCGTCAGCTGGGGTCACTTCAGCCGGGAAAAGCTCCAAGCTCCCGGCTAGTCTCCCGATATGTGTAATAGTGTAGCGCAGGGAGATGTAAGTGTATGTCTGAAGCTAGAGGAAAGTGCTAAAATGAGGAAAGAGAGATCACGTGCAGTCCGTGGCCCGTTTGTTAACGTACTACTCCTACATTTGACTCGTATTCATCGGCAAAAATACGGGAAACTACCGACCGTATCAGCCGGGCGCTATAATTCTCTTCCTATCAGGTGAGCGGTTGAATTCAACCCAATACAATAGCAAAAACTCGCCGCTTTCGGGACTCAAACACCAGGACTTCCCGATGCTGCCGCAGAGCTATCGTCGCCGATGAGTGTGTCCGTACGCCAGGGCTCTTAACTCGTGCTTGAGCTTAATGGCCACCGCTTAGCCCCTCCCGCGTGCGGTCTATTAGGCCTGGCGGGCGACGGCCTTTGCTCGGGCCTGTGCGGCGGGCAGTCGGGCCGGGGCATGCCTCCCGGGTAGCGTCCCGCAGCGCAGCGCCGGGCCGCGTCGCGACGCCCCGCGTCCCTGCGTCGCAGCTCCGCGGTGCCCCGTTGTAACCGCCGCCGCGTTGCCTCCCAATTGACGCGCCCTGACGCCCTCGCCTCGCCTCCGCGCGAGTGCAGTGGCCGCGCAGTCGCCGGCGCGCTGCGGGGAGCGCCGGGGAGCAGGGATGACGGCGACCGGCGCGGGCGCCGCGGGCGGCGCGGGCGGCGCTCTGGGCGTCCTGGGCATCCGCGGGCGCGTCTCCGCCATCGTCCTGGCCTTCGAGACCGGCCAGGTGAGTCCGAGCCCGGCTTCCCTAGTGGAATATCAAGAAAATTTGTGCACATAGCATGCTGTGACGAAGCCAGAGCTCTCCTCTCCCCGCACCCCCGCCGTGGAACATCAAGAAAAATTGCGCATATAGTATCTGTTTCGGCATAGATTCGTTGTTGGCTCTCCGCGAGACGCCGTGTCCAAGACATGGCTGCACGTGATTGCACGCGGTCTATCCCATTGGGAAAACTCGGAACTGGAGGGATCAGAGCCCAGCAGCGCGTTGCGGCGACATGGAAGTTGTCCGGGCGGGAATTCTTGAGTAATATTCGTGCGAGTTTTCTTGATACACGAGATCCCTATTCCTTACCCGGCTCTGAATAGCACGACACGTTGCGATGTTTGTGACCGACTTGGAACGGCACGTATCAACTTACAGTGGTGCCTACATCCTCCTCTCACCTTCAAAATAATCGTAGAATTTCACAGGCCCGGAGTTGGTGTGATACGTTGTACCATACCAACAGTTTTATGATGTGACTAAGCCAGAGCTCTCCTCTCCCCGCACCCACCACTGTGGAACATCAAGAAAACTTGCGCATATAATGCCTGTTTCTGCAGGGTTTCGTGGTTGGCTCTTCGCGAGACACCGTGTCGAAGGCATGGCTGCATGTGGTTGCACGCGTTCTATTCCTTTGGGAACCCTCCCAACTGAGGAAAACCCGCGTGGGAGTTTGAGATAAAAGTTGTCCTGTTCGCCGCAAAGCTCGCATGGGCGAATAAGGAGAGACCCCGCTGTTGAGTGCGCTCTTTCATTATCTAGCGAGGATGACACTCGTGTATCATGGCCCTGAGCCGCGACGCGCGTTGTCTGGGTGAATTCATGTCTGTGACCTCATACTTGTGTCGTGTTGTACTCAGAAAAAGGGAATGACAGGATGTGCGGTAAGTAGCGCAGTGCAGTGGGTGGCTAGTTGCCTTGCGTGTATAGGGGATTGCCAGTTCCATCCTTCCTTTACCTATCCTTTGATCGTGATAATAAAAAAACGGAAACCCTAACGTCAGCAATGAACATACTTTGTAATTCATTTCTGTTCAGAACGTTATAATACCATACATTTTCAAATAGCTTGATAATGTCAAGTAATAAAAAGTGATATTCCATCCGTCCTTTTCAAAGTCTGGATTCCACAAGAAGAACGACGTTATTTCGTGTTACGTGCTAATTCCAGAGGTGTATGTAACAAAGGTGTCTTTGAACGTGGAAAAAGAAGAAGAAGATAGTGAGGTTCTATGTAATTTACAGCCTGGGATCTCTAAATCCAATTCCTGAGTTAAAACAAGATAAGTACAAGATGTAAAGGAAATGTTTGCTACCGTGCGTAGAAGTATTCGACTTAATTTTAAAGGGTGTAATATGTGCCAGGAACGATCGGCAAGAGGGATCGTAAATACAAGTATTACAATCAGTTCTATGTACGGAAAACAAATAATACTTTTTAAAACAAAATTGTCAATTCGCTCTGTTCGTCATGACAAGCTAACGAGACGTGTGTTGACGAATTAACTACTAAATTTTTTTGAAAAAAAGGAAAACTCTCATCAGTGAATCATGAAGATAAGTTGCCGTAGGGTATCAATATGGTTAATTGAGAATTAAGAAGAAATAAAAGAAGTCATCTTCGTCAACATATCAGCTTTATTAAGATAGCCGGCTTTGCCGTCGACTCACAGCTACATCTTCGCGAGACACCGTGTCGAAGGCATGGCTGCATGTGGTTGCACGCGTTCTATTCCTTTGGGAACCCTCCCAACTGAGGAAAACCCGCGTGCGAGTTTGAGATAAAAGTTGTCCTGTTCGCCGCAAAGCTCGCATCATATAATGTGCGGTGCACAGAGCGACGTTGCACAGTCGCTCGACTTTTGCCGACAGCAGCGAGACTGACGATGACGGCAAAGGCGTCGAAAGCCGGCTATCTTAATAAAGCTGATATGTTGACGAAGATGACTTCTTTTATTTCTTCTTATAAGAACGTCAACAACATCCAATCAGAATTCCCACAATTAATTGAGAATTGATTATTTTGTCTTTCCAGTCGCGTTGACAGCAATGTCAGTAGTCCCGTGAGTGTAGTGCGGGTAACATTATGATTGATTGATTGTTAGTGATTGCGGTTGTCTCAACTACGAGGTCATTAGTCCCGTACGTGTAGTGCATATTTTTTCATCGGAAGGTGACGGTGATCCTCCCCCGCTGGATGGCGAGATCCAGCGCCGATCTACCGTGGACTAACGAGGTTTTCCCCAACCAGATATCTCTCACCAGCGGGGCACCGCCCCAATCGGGAGACGTTCTAAGACCCCGACCGGTCTCCGGCATGCGTGTTAGTGTAGTGCATATTAGGTGTGTGTGTGTGTGTGTGTGTGTGTGTGTAAGGGGAGGGAATAGGACAAGGAAGGAAAGATCGCGCGCTGACCGTCGCCCGTTTGTTAGGGTACTGCTCCGGCATTCGCCTGGTGTTGATAGGAGAAACTATGGAAAACTACCGACCTGAGCAGCCGGCCGCTAGAATTCTGGTCCAGACCGCGTCTGAATTCGACCTAGCTCACAAGCTGGTGTCGAAAATCCTGCTGCCGCGCCGTCGGGACTCGAACCTGGGACCTCTCGGTCAGAAGCTCTGCAGTGACATCCGTTCATGCACTGAACTTCCTCTCCCTGCGTTATATTATGGGAGCGGATGTGTTCCTTCCTCGCTAGAACGTGAGAACCGACCCTTCTCGTTTACTGGGGGGGGGGGGGCCCTCTACAAATATTTCGGCTAGCGCGACACTACTACAACCAGGACAATCTCATGACCAGTCTTCAGACATGTGTTGGAGTGTAGTGCTTGTAAGTGTGATTGTGTGTGTGTGCGTGTGTGTGCGTGTGTGTGTGTGTGTGTGCGTGTGTGTGCGTGTGTGTGTGTGTGTGTGTGTGAGAGAGAGAGAGAGAGAGGGGGGGGAGAGGAGGGCACAAGGATGAAGTGGAGAGAACTTGCGCGAATTGTGGTCCATTTCTTAACGTACTGCTCCGGCAATTTCCTGGAGTTCATTGAGAATATTCAATATCTGAATAGGTGCGAAGGAGGCGTGTGTACTTTTTTCCGCTCGTCTTCTAGTTATGCTCTGTTATACACCATTCTGACGATTGTGTAGGCTGGGCTGCCGACGTTTCACTGAGTCAGAGCGGACGTGTTTAAATTGTGTAACGCGAGCCGCAAACGCCCACCTGCTTAATTATTCTGTGGAACGCGCTGTTTGATTACCATTAGCTACACTCGGGATATCCCGAGTGTCAAAAACGGATTTCCTTCAGCAATGTGAAGCAATGCTTCACACATGAAGGATATTACGTTGACAGTTATAAAGAGCCTGTTGCCCTCTAACTTATCGGAATAGTTTTCAACTGCTTTGACTAACAATAATCTCATAATTTTTTTAAAACAATAATTTTAGAAATGCTTGGCAGATTTTATTTATTAGAGATTGAACAAGCACGTATCTGCCATCTTCCGTACATTATATGATTGCAATCGCAGATTGAAGTTTGTTTGTCGGGACTAATCTAAAACGGCTTAACTAATATCGTTTGAGTTCTGAGAGAACATTTTCTCGAGAATAATTTATGTAACATTTTTCATACCATTATTTTCTATTATAAAAAGATGAAACAATTTTTGCTTACACAAATCTACAGTTTTGTTTTGATCTTAATGAAATTTTGTACACGTCTCATAACAACAAAGACTTTGTATACATGACATTTAGTAAACCCACCCTTATCTCCTTTTCCCTATCCGTGAATCATAATTTAAGTTCACACTCTTTCGATTTTTCTCGAAAACCTCGCCAACGGCGAGGAAATCAGAAGTTTAAAGTGGATCAGACGTTTCTAAAATCCCTTTCATCTTCATACTAAGTGAATTTTAATTCATCTGTTAACGTAAATTGGCTTCGAGAAAAGAAGGGGAAAAATGTTACTGGAACTTTGTCAAGAATTTGCAACAAAATATATGTTTACAACTACCCTACGCAACTATGGTGGCAACAATGATGATCTTGGCGAAATTGGCGGGGTGAAAAATATATTTTAGTTGGAATTCCTTTTCTTGATGTAAAGTTTGTGCTAAATAAATGTCTGAGCGACACAGGGAACTTCAGCTAGGGTATTATTATTATTATTTTATTATTATTATTATTATTATTATTTTTGTATTATAAATATATTTTGAAGGAAACATCTAAAATATATAAGTTCGAATTTTCAACATTAAAAAAATAATCGCGTTGATTTATGCATGAACACTTTTGAAAATACTCGTTCAAACGATTAGGAAGGCTATATGGAAGTGCGTTCTTCTTAAGAACCCCATTTTTCTTTTTTATATTTTTAAATGATTCCGAATCTGAATGATACGGGTTCTCAGCACAGATACATACATGATTCGACATACATCTAATGTTATTGAAATATTTTTTTTAGACGCTCTAGAACATTTATTCCATAATTTACTAAGTGGTATATTTTTGTCACATTATTAAATCACAAGGTATATGTTACGAATGTTGTGTAAAACTGTCAAATAATTTGGCCTCACTAGGCTTCAAACATCTCGTGGAAAAGCTAAGGTAAAAATTCATCTGGCAAAATATTAGGATTTTTCTAACACTCTGAGCATTTTGCCATCAGTTTTCACTATTAAAATTGTCGTCGAAAGTAATAAATTTAAAGTTTATGATTGCCCTTTTTTGTGTTTTAAATGCAACCCCTTTCCAAATTAGGTAAGTAATGTATCTTGGAAGATGAAATGAAAAAATTGAAAATTTTACCATTCACTTGTAGAGAAGCGGAACTTGTGGGTAAAAATATGACACATGTCAGTGCATCGTAAGCACGTACGATTATTGTATATTACCAATTTGATTCATGATCTAATGTGGGTTCATGCCCTCATGACATCTTTGAAGTTGCGAAACATTGGTTCAATGAAGGTAGATTGCAGATTATTTTTTGGAAGGCTCTACGAAGGAATGTTGAATAGAATAATTCCGTGAAATATTTGTGTTCCAAAAGTATTTGTCATAAGTTCGTCTAAAGGTATGTTTAAGTATCAAGCTTTCTCGTAATCCCTTTGTTAAAGAGTAGATCAGAATATTCTTACAGGAAATAATACTATGCATTTCCGGTAATGTAATACTTCACAATTCGTCATCATTTAATATTATAATGCATTTTTTGACTTTTATATAAACAAAGTTCATTTTTGTATTTCATTCAGAAATATTTAGACAGATACTATTCAATGTAAATTTGTATTCCTGTGGATAAAAACGAAGAAAACATACCTCAAATTCAGTTCAAGTAGAAGATTCCTGATAAAAAACGAGAGGTTGCTACACGGAGAAAAAAGAACAGTTGCAGTATGCCTTATCCATTGTACTGTATCAAGGGAACGCATGATAATATAGGTCCAAGCAGGTTCACTGTTGCTGTTTCGTGACGGAGATAGTTGGAACGAAAAGTTGCATCGTAAAGAGTCCCTTGCTGCACTGTTCTGAATTCACCTTCTCAGAAGTGCACGGGTAGAAGCTGCCGAGCCCATGCAACCTTGTTGGAAGAATCTGCTCGGCGTAAGCGAGCAACACAGGTTGGAGGAACCAGCCTGCCGTCATGACGCATCCGGACGAAACTGATAGGAGGAGCCGGCCTTCCGTGTCGGCTTGCACAGCTATACTGGTTGAAGGGCCAGCCGTACGTGTTACCTTATTTAAGCATTTCTTATTGGTGTTACAAGTACTGATCGTTGACGGGTATAGGATGGGTTATGCGTAGTACTTGAATATTAATAGAATATTCATTTTTTATTTTTGATCCAACAACAGATCTGTATATTTACCAACACAACTAGACATCGTAAAAACGGAAATAATATGCATAAAAATTACGCATTTAGTGATAATTAAATTTCACAATAAGCCTCAAAAGCCTTTAAATTCTGCAGTCTGACTATTATTACCGTAGATATACATACATCAATAATGCCTGCATTGTTGTTGAATGAAAGTTACATATTATAGATTCATTTTATATATTAGAATTTAACATTAAAATATTTATTTAGTAAAGTAAAATGTGTAAAATATAACATAATTCATAATAGAATGAAATATATTGACATAAACTTAATAGCTAACAAATTATAATGAAACATTGTTGTACCACTTAATCATTTATGTGATCCGGTGGATTAAATACACAAGGAGACTAAGGACATGTTTACAGTCCTCAGTAATTATTTCAAAAATATTTTATAACAGTTTCAAAATTATTTTAAAAACGTTTTCTGTTTCAAAACTATTTTAAAACTGTTTCACAAGTACATTTAAATGGCACCTTTTTTACTAATCCCCAAAAAACAAATTTAATTCACATTTATTTTATAAAATACGCCAAGATTTATTAAAATTATGGCTAAATATGGAACTGAAAATTATTTTCGAATGTATTTGTTGTTTATTTCTTTTAACCTTTCATTTTACAAATTTATTATTCTTGTTTTATGTTTATATTAATTTTGGTTACAGAAGGTTCAATTCTATTAGTCCCTTTATTATACTGATGGTTCTTGCATTTACTAGCACAAAATTCATCTACATAAAAGTAACACTTAGTTTACAATTACAATGAAGTCATAAATAGTTTACATACTGTTAAAATCAAAAAAGCATATCGAAACAAACTGTCTGATTTAATTTTTCAATTTAATATTTCCTCTGCCCTTCTAATAGTGATTCAACGTAACCCGTTCCAAATTTACAAGAGAATATGGCGCCAGGAAAAGATTACGTTAATTCAATTATTAAAAATTACTCTTCAACTGCTATTTCCATTAAATTAATATCCGGCTAACTGGGTCGATGGGTCTTATAAGAAAAAATCGCTATTGCCTACTAATATCCGATTATTCGATCTGCCATCTGTACAGAGTGGCCGAGGAATCTGAAAAGCAAATATACATTTCTAGTTACTCATTTGCTGGAATTGGCTAAATGAAAATCATATTTTCTATTCACAGAAAACTAGTAAATTTATTCAATGTTCCTTGTTAACAATACGAAACTTTTGGTCATGACCAGTCTCAAACCTTACATTGCAGTACCCGTCTCCGCGTGCTCTCGACCGATATCGACTCGTAGAACCCTGTTCAATCTTCCCCGGTGTTGATGGCTCCAGGTCCAAATACCATCTTCTTTTCTTCCGTTCTGGCACAAGTGTACTCAAGTCACTGATCCTCACGGACTCATAAATTGATAAGACTTAATTAATTAATTAATTAATTATCCTTTTAAAAGTTCCCAGTTCTCTCTACACGTATACTTAAAATATTAAAGTTCAGCAAACTATATCTGCATCAAATACTCCCAGTCCTGTTGCCGACAAATTGACCTTAGTTCACAATTCTTTTTCCACAATTCCCAAGCTCCCAACATCAATTGTCTACACACGATCCGCACGGCACCATGGCATAAGTCGGAATGCCTCCATATTCCACTCTTTCAGCCCATCAAAACTCGGTCCATCTTTCTAATGTTTCTTGTCAGAAAACATTCCATGCCTAGCCAATCCCTCAATTACTTACAAATTCAACAAGCCGCGCCCCAGACTGTCATTCCTTTCTCGGCGAATCCCCAAACGGTTTACTTTATCAACTAGCCGCACCCCGTGGTTCAAAGCAATGAAGTTTGTTGACCTTGACGACAACTCGTCTACCGTTGCAATTCCGCCATATTTACAAATGTCTATCCTTACAATTCACCCTGTTTACAATTAATGTGAAGCAATACAAGGTTCCACATATTGGTATGTCACAATATGGAAAAAAATCACCAACATAAATCATATTTATATTTTTTACTTCTGTTATTTCAATTTCTGTAATCTAAATGTACAAACATACTATAAAAATCAAATCAAATTAGTTAAATTAATTTAAAAACTGGAATTAAAATGTATTGCCCAGCATTGATTTACCTGCTGAGTCTGCAATTTGAATCAATCTCATTGCTTAGAAACCTCTTTGCCCATTTGACAATAGCTCATTGGCCATTGCCTCATTGGCCTGCATTTACAAATCCTACACTCCCAACAAGTTAATTTCATAACTATTGTTATTATCACCTGAATGCAACAATAAAAAATTGTAGAGAAGAATGGGCACACAATAACAGCGAATAAATATAGTGAGCGGTCGGGATAAATCATAATTTTAATATTGTGTAAGGTGGGAGAAGACTCATCACTTTAACATGGGACGAAATGATAGGCCTTCATTTTATTGGATGAGTCAAATAATACGTTTTCGTAGCAAATTAATAACCAATTCTGAAGTTTTTTTTAAAGCATACTTTTCTGGATTGCATCAAAATTTAGGATTATATTCTTCGAATACTATTGATTAATTTCACACCATAGATCACTACTAGTATCGGAAGTGATACAAGGGAGGGGAAATAATTAGGTGCATATCTTAGTCGCTTAAAAAAAAATTAAAACCATGTATATAAAAAAATAAAATAAAAATGCATATTTAATTAAATTTTGTAAAATTGCCTTCAATTCAATTCAGAAATTGAAAACAGGAGGATTACCTCTATTGAAGTCATTAAATATTGTTGAAGATATTACAATGTCTTTGAAATTAGTATTTGGACCTGCAAGTGTGACTGACAAAGAAAAATTATATACACCAATAAATTCAAATTCGATTTAAAACTTCTATGAAATTTAACGAAAACAAATTTGTGATTCAAGAGCAGAAAATGCAGAATTTGACCTCACATTGGCTCAGATTTCATCTTACAAATATGCTCC
The DNA here is from genome assembly GCA_964035755.1 of Teleogryllus oceanicus. NCBI lineage: Eukaryota > Metazoa > Arthropoda > Insecta > Orthoptera > Gryllidae > Teleogryllus > Teleogryllus oceanicus. Next base: position 93,936,897 of record CAXIVR010000004.1, read on the forward strand.
AATTACATCTGGTGATGTAGTAGAATGTTCAAAAATATTCATTCCTCACAAGAGGATGAATTTGACTGAATAAAAGTTTGAAAAATTGTTTAGTGTTCCTGTTTCAAAAGACAATGAAAAAAATACCAAGCTAAAATTTGATTTTGCATGTTTTGTCAAATTTTATCTGACATATGTATGCAGGTTTTAGCATTTTAAAGGGCACGAGAATCATGTCTAGTAATATTGAATTGTTTTATTTCAAGAGGAAAGTATTTTGTCCACTTGGCAAGAGAAATGTTTCATAAAATTATCAAGGTCAACACTATTACAACAGTAATGACATTTCTTTGCCCAAGAATCATTAACACAATCTGAGATATTTTTCTCTGGTAATTTTGAAGATGAATAATAGAAAAAATCATTGCATGTTTGAGAATGCAGTGTTATCCATACTATATACCACAAACAGCACACTGTGGAGATCCCTAAATTATGACAAACTTGAAACCTTTTTTCCTTGGAAACCAAAAGAAAATTACAAATTGTCACACTCCATGAACTTGATTCAGAACTCTAGTAAAACAATGTCCTGAAAAACCAGCATTTTGAAGTTAATGACATTTTTCTAGTGGGAATGTGAATTTTTTATATTACTCTATATCTTACTAGCCCGGAAAACTTCTCTTATATTGACTCCGGCCGTGAAAACCTACGATGCTGTATATAGCTAGTGACACAAATCTTACAACCGTTAAGACTCTAACCCTAGAACCTCCTAATCAGAGGCACAGCAATAACATCAGTTGATGCCGTGAGCCACCCGAGACGGAGAGATCTATATTTAATGAACATATTTCATTAAACAAATATATTTGTTGAAAGACTGAAAAAAGCCTCTGCAATTTTCAAACTTTTCAATTTCCTTTCGTAAAAAGTCGTAAAATAGTAACAATAACTAAAAGACGTTTTGCCAAACTTCCGGGCTCCATCCATTAATATTCAACTAGTTCCCCCAAGGAGAAATGCGGGTACAAATAGCTAATTACGTTTTACAATGGGAACATAATTTCCTAGAGGAGCTACAGAATCTTTGCGGATCGGTAGCGGGCGTGGCGCACAGGCACATCCCCTTTATCGGGCGGTAACCGGGTCAGGGGCCCCGTGCGATCCATAACTTCCGCCGTTCGAACCCCGTTGCGGGCGAACCAGCGCCGTCCATCGCCGCGCCCTCCAGCGGCAGGGTCATGGACTTACCCAGGCTGCAACTGAAGGAAAAAAGAAAGTCGGAAGATAATCCCTAATTCACAAGTCGGAAGAGATCCTTCATTTTTATTGTAGATCACGCCTGCACAACGCGTGCTTCCGCAGGCATGCGGGACGTCTGCCCTCGAGAGCCTGCCATTTGCGCAGAGGAGCTGTCGTGGTGCGGAGATTCATTGCCTGAGCAGCTAATGCGATGATACATGGTGTGGAAGTATTTGCCCACTTACTACTAGTATTTAAATGGGCAATGTTCCTATTTGCAGCTACCAAAATTCACTGTTTATGTTTATCTGTGCACTGATATGTAACGACATACTTTCCTTTTTTGGTTTATGCTCATTGTGACTCTAGAACAATATTTTAAAGCAATAGCATTTTTTTTATTTATTTAATTTTAGCTAACAAAAATTTACAATTTAATAATAGATTTTCACCGGTAATGTTATATTCTCTAAGTGGTAACAAAACGAAGGAAATTATGAGAGCAATCTCTCACATCATGGCTGACATAAACGTGAAATGTAGGCAATTCCAAGAAGGTACGGAATGTTTGGCAGCACATGTATTGTGACCATTTCCCCCATTATGAATCTGAATGAGAGATACAACGAGCAAACCTCTGTCGTTAAGCGACGGCCAATCATGACATTATTATAGATCTTGTTAAGGGGAGAAGGACATGAAAAAATTGACTTTTTATAATTTGTGCCATTTCATTCTGTCTTATCCTGAAGAAGCGGATAGATAGATTATGCATGTTTTACTACGTTTTAGTCCCTAAAAACTGTATGTTTTGTGACCACAAAAATTGATTGACGACAAAACGTCTGTCCGTCCGTCTGTCTGAGAACAACGCTAGCGACGAAACCGTTCGTCAATTTTCTCCAAAATTAATATTCCCCAATCGATTTGGCTGAGGTCGCGGCCCCTTGAATTTGAAACCAATTTTTTTTGGGGGGGGGTACTTTACATGAAGCCCCTCTTACATTTCCAAAATTTTCAGAAATATGTCTCCATCGTTTTTTAATACAAAACAACAAAATGTTGTTGGGTAGTGTAAAGGACGTTTAAGAGAATGGCGCAGGTCTTATGTCCGTTGAAAATCCTGAAATTTCGAAAATTGCAAAAATTCAAATTTTTTGGCGCCTTCCTTATTGAAACATGCCCCTAACTGCTACAATTATTGGGCGATTCGTCGTAACCCGTTTCCAAATTTCCAATGACATGGGCGCCAGGAAAAAGGTTACGATTATATTTTCACTATTATTACTCTGATAAAAAACTGAATATTATCCCGCTAGCTGGGTCGATGGGTAACGTCAGAACTAATCGCTATTATCTATTAATAGCCGATTACCCGATCTGCCATCTATACAGAAAGGCGAGGAATCTGAAAACAGAGATTTGATCTAGCTACTTATTAGCTTGAATTAGCCAATGAAAATCATTTTATCTTTCGTTCAAGAGAAACTTAATGTTTATTTCTATCAATATAGCAAATAAAAATGTAAAGAATTTTCTTAGTCATATCCTGGTTCGAACCTTATACGTGATTCTGGTCTTCACGTGCTCTTGATTGGTGGTTTCTCGAAGAACCGCCTTCCCCTCCTTTTTTTGAAGTTCCGAAGTCCAATGACCACGAATCTGCTTCTCTTCTTTAAAAACGAACACCGCCGATTCATCGCTTCGCACCACTCAAATATTTGTTCCAGCTTCACTATATTATGTCCGATGCCCGTTCTCACCGTATAAATATCCAGTTCTTTTATGATTACACCGCAAAACAAATCTTTTAGTTCTATCTTCCGTTTATAGCAAGAAAATAGGCAAAGTCCGTATCGTTTGTGAACCGCATACATTTATCAGTTCAAGAATGATTAAGAGTTCACTCGCGAAAAACTCCAAGTCTTATTTTGATGCACATCAAAATATTCGGAACTCGACACGTTCCCCAAATCTTAGAAGTATCACAAGTTCACTTCTGGTTCTGCCACGAAAATATTCAGAGTCCGAATATGTCCCTCAAGTCCGATTCTTGCTCTACCACACGGAAATATTTCAGTCCCAACACGCATTGTAGACCCCCGAAATTTTTATGTCCTAACATGCACAAATTAATCTATTCGCGAGCGAACTGCTCACCGTCACTACATGCGACCGAATGAATTTTATCCTACCTTTTAAAACCCACAATGCCTCGCCTTTCTTTTATTTCGACAAAATGCCCAAACTTCCGTTTTAATAATCAGTCGACGCTTCTTCAACCAATCCACAAATCTCTTATATTTTCTCCTACTCACGCCGTCACCTCCACGGTCAGATGAATGTTTGTTTATCCTGACAACAACCACAACGTCGTTACTAAGGCGCCATATTGCCTATTATTTGCCCTAACGATTTCGCCTATTTACGACAAATTTTCTGTAATAAAACATGTCCCCATATTGGTATGTCACAATATATAAAAGATGATGTCAATGTTTATATTTCGCTATACAAAACAAGATAAAAAATGAAACAAGTAATATTACTGGTTGTACAATTTTTCACGATATTGGCATTAACACTGATGATGCCAAATCATTTCGTGTAGTTTTTTTCAAAATGTGTGTAGTTTGGGCGGGAAATTTTCTGAAATGTTGACGTGAACAATGCAGAGTTCGATAGTCGACTATATAAAAATACCTAGAGGAAGAAACGCTCCCTCGCAGGTGGGTGGCCTTGTTCAGAGGTAGCCACTGGTGGCGAAAGGAAAAGATAAGATTATTGGCGACCGCGAGCGCAAGCGGAGAGAGGTAGCTGGGGTCGAGGGTGGGGATAATACAATGTTAATTGAAACGAGGAAAACAGCAATAGTTCGTTGACGATTACGCGCAGTTGAAGGCCGTGACAGTGGCGGCGACATATGCAGGAAAGATAGGGGGTGGGACTGCTGGCTGACATAAGTCTGAATTTATGTAAGGGAGCGTAAAAGTCACGTAAATCAAGCCTCAGGGTAGCCAATTTGAAGGGGAAAGGGCGTAAGACCCTTCAAATAATTTGTGAATTACGTCCAATAAATACGCTAGACCGTACGCCCCTTAACACTCGTTGCATTAATTATTATCGTTGCATTTCTTTGACTTTTTTATACAGCAAAGCACAGATTTCGGAAGGTCCATGACTTGTAAGTTATCCTTAGGGCTTTTAGTCATGGTCATCGACGTTACGTCACGTACATTTGGTATGTTATCTGCTCTTTATAATGCCCAAGAACATTGAAACCTTACTCAAAACATCTTTAATTCTGCAACTAATCAATTATGTATTCAATCACTCAATAATTTATGCGTGAGAATGTATATCAACAATTTGAACAAATGCTTCCCTGTAAATATTTTTAATATTTATTTGAAGTATATATGGTAATGCAACACATGTGATAATTACAGTGATGGAACACGGATCTATTAAATAACTTTTTGCAGATAATAGTACTTACCACTTCAGTACTGTCAGCTAAGAACTTACAGAACATTAACCACACTTACAAATATTCAGCTTACAATATAATAAAACTAAAGGTGTTACATAATGGCACAGACTTTTTCGTAGCAATTTTTTGTAGTTTCCTTGACCTGGACTGTCTTTAAAGTCTTCCTCCATTCTCTGGCCAGCTGCTATTTGTCGTCACCGAAAGTAAATTTTCTTGACGTTTTCTTACCATTTCGGTTACTTAATAGTAGAACCGAAATATTACTTCAAGAATAGTAAAGAAGAGTAAAATATCATCCAAAATACAAATTTTCATTGAAAATGAAGCCGTTTATAAGAAAATGGCGATAAAGTATTACTCTAAATGCGAAATTTGAAGCTCTTTTTCAAAGGAATCTAATGAGTTTTCGAAAAACTTCACTTAAAAGTCCTTTCAAGCACTTCTACTCACAAATGTAATAATCTATACAAATCCATGGAAATGTGCATATTAACGGCGCGAGAGATATTTTAAAAAAATACATTTGTGTAATTTTTGAAAAAACAAAAGAGTACACCAAAATGAAATTTACGTCACATTTAACAGTGCAATTAGTACTATCCATTGGATAAATTTGAAGAAAAAATATGGAGCCATTTTTGAGAAAATGACGTTTGGGCGTTTCTGAAAATGGGGAATTTTGAGCTCATTTTTACAGAAAACTGTTGGAGTGTTCGAGAAACTTTATTTGACATTATTTAAAGCACATAAACTCATACATTTAATAGTGAGAAGAAATCACCTCTAAGGTAAATATTACCGACGTGAAAGACAAGTCAACAAAATTACATTTTTGTAATTTTTGAAAAACAAAAGAATAGAGCAATGTGACATTTATGTCATCGGATAGGGTTGATTGGGCACTAACCCTACCAAAAATTTAAAGAAAAAATTTGGAGCGTTTTTGAGAAAATTTTTTTTAATTTTTTAAAATTGCAAATATTGACGCTCTATTGAAAAATTTTGTAATTTTCGAAAATTCATAGTTAACCGTCAAAATGGGACCTACGCCACATTTATAAGTGCATTTTACTCTATTCTTACAATAAATTAAAGAAAATATTTGGAGCTGTTTTTGAGAAAATTTTGAAAATGTCCGGGGGGCTTCATGTAAAGTACCCCCAAATTTTAAAGAATGTTTTTCAAAATTTCAAAGCTTAACTAGGGCCAGATGGACAGGGGTTTCTTCAATTTGGAAAAGATCATTTAGGTCGGTTTAGGCGCTAGATTTGTTCACATACGACGGACGGACAGACGGAAGGATAGACGGACAGACATACGGACAGACAGGGCAGGCGGACAGACACAGGCCAGGCGGACAGACAGGCGGCAGACAGACAGGCGGACAGACAGACATGCGGACAGACAGACAGACAGACGGACAGACGGACAGACGTTTGGGAAAAAAACTACTTTTGGGGTATCGGGGGACCCCAAAACGTGTATTTCCGTTGAAATCTGGAAATCGTTTTTCTGCAGCATTACATACCTTTCTCTATACTTCGTATTTCGATTTATTCAATATATAATTTCTTCAACTCCTCATTGTTTAAACTTTTTAATACCTCATTTGTTTAATAGCGTTCACTGGCAGTCGATTAGGAGGGACATCAAAATCGGCCTCTTTAATATTTAATATATATATATATATATATATATATATAATGATTGTAATATGTTTCATTTTCTATTTCAGGTGAGTACCAGAAATATCCATTTCTGCGAGGCGTTAAATCTCTTTCACAAGTCTGCTTCATCTCCCTATCTTTTCACGGAATGGAGGAAAAATGTAAGTTTCTTTACTTCTTGTTATGAAAAAGTTCTTGTCACTGAAATTTCGAGAAACTTATTTTTTCTGTATATAAACGCAAAATGAGTCGCTTTGACAAATCTATAATATTTTATGAATATGTATATTGAATTTTAGGAGCGTATGTTTTTATCAAATTGTAAATTGCCGCTTTACTTATCGTGGAAAATTCAAGTTGTAATTGCCGCAAGTTCAAGAATCTTAAAGTTAATTATTTACTATAGCACACATTGCATTATATAGTTACATCCCTCCACATAGTACGTTTAACATGTGACAAAAGCATATGTTGCAAATCTTCACTGAAAAACTCCATTAGGACTGGCCCTTTCCCTGTAAATGCCCATTAGGCAACACTTCATTCCGGTGCACGAGTAATGACGTGTTTGCAGTAGTCTTCCACTCGTAGAATTCGTCAGAATGACCGTGACGTGAGGTCGTCGCGGCGAATGACGGTCGAATAACCGTGACTGAGGTTATCCAAGGTGCTGTCGGGAAGGTTCATCTTCCGAACTAACGGTTCTAAAACTCATGTACTGAAGACACTGCAGTTTCAAGGCGTTTTGCTCAATTTTTCGGAATGGTCCATCACTCCCCAGAAGATGCGCGCCATTCCCCCAGGAGATCCTCATAAAGGCTTTGAAGCTGTTGTTCAAACTGCGCTCGCCTACGCTCCCAACGACGACGTGCCCGAGTATCCTTGTGCCTAATTGGTTTGGTTTGGTTTTTTCGTGTTTCCGGGCGTGTCAACTGCATTGGTCATTAGTCCCGTTAGTGTAGTGCATGTTTGTTTCTCGGGAGATGGCGGTGGTCTTCTCCAGCTGGATGGCGAGATCCGGCACCGATTTACCGTCGGCTAGTGGGGTTTCCCCCTAACCAGGACTCTCCCACCAACGGGGCACGGCCCCAGCCGAGACAAGCTCTAAGATCCCGACCGGTCTTCCGGAATATGTGGTAGTGTAGTGCATGTTAGTGAAAGTGTGTGTGTAAGGGGAGAGGATAGGACAAGGAAGAGGAAGGAAAGATCACGCGCGGTCCATTTGTTAGGGTACTGCTCCGGCATTCGTCTGGTGTTGATCGGAGAAACTACGGAAAACTACCGATCAGAACAGCCGGCCGCTAGAATTCTCCTCCGAGCAGCAACTGAATTCGACCTAGCTGAAAAGCTAGTGTCGAAAATCCTGCCGCCATCAGGACTCGAACCTAGGACCTCCCGGTCAGAGGCGCTGCAGTGACATCAGTTGATGCACTAGCTACCGCTCCCGGTTTGTGCCTTATCTTCCCCCCTAGAACGAATATCATAAATGTGGGGACAAGTCATAAATAATCATCTACTAGAAAATTCATGGTTAGTTTGTTGATTCATTACCCTTCATTTTTACTTATCTAGCTATTTACCTGCTATTGTCTTGTAGATTAAGGTTTGTCAGTGAGTCATATGAGCAAACTTAAAAACAGTGGATATGCACGGCCCACCAACACTTTTCCACTTCTTCACATTATTACCCAATTTTTCTTATACTTTCTTAAAAATACCTCATTCAGAAACAACTATCATTTAAATATCTACACTTGAGGGATAAATTAAAAGAGAAGGAAATCTCTGGCTTTAATATTGAAAGTGTTTGGCGAATGGAGTTTTGATGATCGAGAGCTTTCTTTTTAAATTAGATCATTAAAAAGTATCACGTACATTTTTTTGAATATATGAGTAGTTTCCGCGTAATTTTGCGTCAAATCAAGGCAATTTAAAAAAAAAATATAATCACAAACGTTGGTCCCATTTTTTCCTTTCCGCCTTGTGACGTACGTATGCCTTGTTACGTATTTTAAATACCAAAATTATTAGCCATTAAATGCCACAGTTATAAGCCATTGAAACAGAAACAATTAAGCATTTTTTAAAAATATTACATCTTTTATTTCAATCACTCTTTCGTGTTATATGTGGTCGGTTTCTCAACACTTCTTGCTCTCCATGAAACATGACGGCCGACGGCTGGTCTCGCTTTTCAAACGAAATGATCTCATGGTTCGTGACGGAAACTGGTGCTGCGCAGAAGGTGCAAAAATCGGTACACCGGAGGAGTCCACACATCTCTTTTCACCATGGGAATATCGGGAGGGAAACGATATTGTCAACGTGCAAAAGGAATTGGCATCCTGGGATGCTGCTCCAACATTGCTGCGATCATTTAAACACACATTTGGCACACGCTTGTTACTTGGCGAAAAATATTAGAAAGATATTTTTAAATAGAAATTTTGAAAACACAGAAATTTTGAGTTGACTGTTTACAAACAAATGCGTGATCACAGTTATTGAAAAAAAGTGACAATAATTAATTGTCTATGATTAATTGCCAATGATTAATAGATAGATAGATAGATTTATTAAAGTTCGCTTTGAGCTAATGCTCGGTGGCAAACATTATTACAATTAGATATACAATTACAAAACTATTACGAATATTTACAAATATAATTACAATTAGAATTAGAGATTAATATCCTAGTTATAATTAATTTTGAGTTATCTATATGTTGACTTATAGCTTTTCTAACACTTCACTCCACTTCACTTCACTTCACTTCATTTCACTGCGCTGCAATACACTCCCCTCCCCCCCCCTCCGTGCCCCCACCACACTACACTTCACTTCACTTCACTTCACTGAATAAGAGACATGAATATATTATTAATAATACTAACGATTATAATAATGAAACTAATAATAATAATAATAATAATAATAATAATGATAAAAGTCCCAGTGCTATTAATGATGACTACATAGAATTAAGAATATTTTTAAATTTCACTACATTAGAAGGAAGAGTCTCTAGTCCTTTTGCAGGTAGTTTGTTCCAATCTACTATAGTACGATTCACAAAGGAGAACTTGCCTACATCAGTTCTTTGCTTTCTACATCGTATTTTCCAGGGATGGTCTCCTCTACTTTTATAATCAGATTTCTGTAATCTTTTACTGATGTCTGCCCATGCTGAATAAATCTACGACTAAATAATTTGATTTATATTATAAACATAAATGATTAATGTACCTAAAACCGAGTAATTTGATTTATATTAGAAATAGTAGATAAATCTAAAAGCAAAAGGGGTTTGATGATTTTATTTCGATAATATAAATTCTTTCCAAATAAAACAAACATTTGTCAGAAAAAAGTTCCAAATCATCCTGTTAAGCAAGACCTTTCAACAATTTTAATATCAACTATTTAAAAATGGCTGAAACAAGTTCTTCCAATCATATTTTCGCGCGAATTTCAAATGTTTAACCTGAAAAAATTGATTTTAGTTTTTTTTTCACTACCGTCCACATTGTTTAAAAATCTAAAAAAATAAATGTTATAGAATGTTATAAGACTCATTTTAGGAGAAACAAATTTCGACAAAAAAAAACTTAATTTCAAAAATATATTTATTTTTTTTCTATATGAATTTGGCGGCAAACCCTTGGACTGTGTTTGTCCGTCTCTCCAATTTTTTCAGCCTGATACACGCAATAGATGCTGAGAAAAAAAATAAAACATGCAAAACACGTTTCTCGTTGTATCTCTGCAATATATGCTATAGGATGCTGATTTTTTGTGAATTTACGTCATTTGGTATTCTCTTTCATATGAGCATCGCGATTATCGATTTGGTTTGGGGGCACTTTTCACCGCCTTATTTGGCTATACCCTTCCCACTCCCCTTCCCTCACACTCCGACTCCATCTCTGGGCGATGTTTCTTGTGAACCCTAGTCTTCAACTTCTTTCGCCTCCCTCGTCTCCAACGAGATCTCTCGCGAACAATCTATTACAATTCGCTACATCTTTCACGGTGGCATCCGAACCCCAAGGCGTTTCCGCCCTTGACAAGGACGAGGCGCTTAAAAAACGGTCGAACAGACGACGTTCGAAGGCAGCAGGATGTGGGAGCTGAAGTAAATGTCCTGGTTTTGATTGATTGATGGATTAGCTGATTCCTGGCGCGACAACTGCAAAAGTCAATAGTCCCGTAAGTGTAGAACAATGTTTTCGCCGGGAGGTGTTGTGATCTTCCTCCGCGTGGATGGCAAGATCCGGCGCAGATCTACACGATGGCTAGCGGGATTTTCCTCAACCGGTTATCTCCCACCAGCTGGGCACCGCCCCAGCCGGGACACGCTCAAAGTTCCAAGCTGGTCTCTTGACACGTGTGGTAGTATTGTGACTGTAAGGGTAAAAGTGTGTAACTAAAGGGTGAGAATAGGACATGGAATGGGAATGAAAGATCGCGCGCGGTCCGTGGCCCGTTTGTTGCTACTAACCATTTGTTGAAACTACCGATGAGAGCAGTCAGACACTAGAATTCCCCTCCAGACAGCAGCGGAATTCGACCGAGCTATCTATTACTTGGGTTTTTCTAACGAGGCAGCTGAGGGCATTATCTTCAAGACGGAATATGGCAAGACTTTTCGCGTCTTTCTCGGTCGAGTCGCTAGAGTCGCTTGATCTGCAACACTGCTTGATAGGTCGCAATTATGCGACATCTTGCGGCAGGACCGAAAAGTATGCAAAACCTCGTGCCATATTCCATCTTGAAAATAATTCCCTCAGCTGCCACGTTAGAAAAACCTAAGTATAGCTAGTGTCAAAAATCATGCCTCCGTCGGGACTAAAACCCTAAGACCTGATCATAGGCACTGCAGTAACATCAGTTGATGTCCTGAGCCACCTAAGACGAACAATGATGCGAGGATTGACTGTGCTGCTTGGTGACTATCGAAGATGCACACCCTAGAATCGTGCCGCGATGGCTAGAAAGAATCGCGGATGTCAGTGCTCTTTCATGACTCGCAAAGATAACGTTGCGCTTTGCCGCAACGACCGCAACAGCCTCAATGCTTCTCTGCCCGCCGTCGCTGGTGCAGGGGGCTTGAGCCCGAACGAGGCTCAAGCCTCTTCACCACCTCGGCAGGACAACGAGCAAGAAGTGATGGCGCTCCTGGAGACGGGGGCGAGCAAAGCAGAGACCCCAGAACAGGGCGCCTCTTGTCCAACCTACCATTCTCACATTCGCCGACTTCTTCGAGTTTTAATGCACAACAGAAGCGGTTTCTCTGGGGAGGCAAGGAAGGCCAGGTCTCCACTACAACCTATCGAACTTCATAGCGGACTTTCTTACTTCAGATTTTTTCCCCTGTAAGATTGTTCTTTTTTAAAGAAATAGTTTCATGTTAACGATGCAAGAGACGTGTGTACCTTCTTCTGCTAAACGAAGATATCGACGACCGTAAGAATTTGTGTGAAGCCACTTCTGGGTCGCAATTCATGTACCCACTCCATAACGTGGTTTACGTCGGGTACATTCTCAGTCACAGCTGATGTAACAATGTTCGGCCTCAAAAGGCACACGAGATCCGGTGCACGTTTGACCTCCCTGCAGAGAGAAAAGAGAGTTTTCTGAAATATTTCAATAGAGTAGTGTGGGCTAGTTAAATTTTATGGGGCTTTGGACAAAGCATTTTTCATAAAACATCTAATTCAAGTGAGAAATATATGCTGACTTAATTCTAGTATGTTGAGGCTCCCTTTTCAAAAATGTGCTACAAAAGGCTTGATATTATTGTATACGGATATCCTACTCCAAAAGGATGAAGGTAAAGGGTTAATTATTTTAAATGTTTTTGTGTCTGTTCGTCTATATTATTATATTGTGCTTGGGCCCTTTGTTTTTTGAACAGACCTTGAGCAGCTAATGGAGATGAATTATTACGCACTTTCCATTATTCTCTTGCGACAGTTTCTAGGATAATGTTTTTCCGCATCTTCAGGCTTAAGCATTATGTAAATTAGACGACCTATAGCAGCATATGAGACGTGCACAGATACATCACGTTGACGTTCTCGATGTAGTTTCAAGGTACTGCACCAACCACGTTGTGCAGTCACCACCACACCGCCGCCGACATCGTCCCTTGGTCCTTATGGAAAGTGCGTAATAATTCATCTGCATTAGCTGCTCAAGCTCTGTTCAAAAAACAAAGGGACCAAGCATAATATAATAAAAGGTTGATTGTTTCAATATTTTGGCTCAATGGTCATAAATAGTTGTGTGAAAGTAATGTAGTGAGAATATTATTTTAATGATCTCACCGGAATTTAAAGACACGAATCCTCACAGCTCTCTCGACAACAGACGGAAATAAGTTTTATTCACTTTGGTAATGGTAAAGTCAAAGACTATACCTTTATAGTCAGTTTCGTAATGAAGTACTTTACCGCAGTAGTGTGGTAATGTACTTCATTATCACACTAGGTCTGTAAAGTAATAGCGTACTTTGCCACACTTCTTTTGAAAATATTTTGGACTTCTTCGTCTTGTATCCTACCCTTTTCCCCTTTAAAACGCTAATAACTAAGTTAACTTACTCATTTCAATGTTTCCTTGGCTGACCAGAAGCACCGCGGTGTCACTGTCTTTAGGAAGCCTGCGACATGGCAGGAGAAACGTCGGCCTCTTAGCCAACGACGCGGCGTCTCCCGGACAGCCAAGAAGACACGTCTTGGAAGTTAGCAGGACCAATTCACCCAATCACAAAACTGTATAGCTCATAATTTGCCGCTTTTTTGCCGTTCTTAAGATGTGAAAACAGAAAATTTGCCACGGGTCATTTTCTCAAAAAAATCGATGTTCATACTAACTTCCATTGGAAGTTAGTAGGACCACACATCTAAATCCGCTAATAGTGTAAGCATATACACCAAACAGTACTCCAAATTCGCATCTTTTTATTTATAAACGATTAGTGAAGAAATCATGTTGATATCTCCATTTTTTCCAAAGATATTTACAAAAAACGAAAAATAACACCTACGTTCCTATGGCGGGCACAGTCAAGAACGAGGAGACACGTTTCGTCATAGACCAATAGCTGTAACAATTTATACTCTATGCCAAAATTTGCCCTTATCGGTTGCAAACTGTAATCTGCAATAAAAAAAATTTGCCGCGGACGAGCTAGTTTAAAATACCCAAGTTCGAACCCCAGAAATTAACGTCTTGGAAGCTCCCTGCGCAAGGAAAGGACACGATACCTCCAGAACCAATAGCCGTAACAACACATACTCTATGCCAACATTTGCGATTAACCGTTGCAAACTGTAATCGGGTTTAGATGTGTGGTCCTGCTAACTTCCAATGGAAATTAGCATGAACATCGATTTTTTTGAGAAAATGACCCGCGGCAAATTTTTTGTTCTCACATCTTAAGAACGGCAAAAAATCGGCAAATTATGAGCTATATAGTTTTGTGATTGGGTGAAATTGGTCCTGCTAACTTCCAAGACACCAAGAAGACATGAACTCTAGCCGCCGAAGCTTACGTTTACATTTGATGTCAATGTTGTCATCAGTGTGATATTATTCTCTTTATCATAGATTAGTAAGACCAAAGACTACTTAGTTTCTCCTTCTGTGATTTGCCACACCAATCTTTTTCCACACCAATCTTTAAAAATTAAATACTCACGCTCATATTTTTTTCTTCCTTTGTTGGATAACAATGTAAAGCAGCATTTGCTGCTGTTTCTATTTCCAAATCAGAACTATATTCCCTTATGTCGAAAAGATTACTCCAAGTGTGTTTCAATTGTTCTCCTTGTTGATAACAATGCCGTCACTTATGGGAGAGAAAAATATGAATACTAATTGAAGGCGTAGAACGAAATTTCACATTAAATCTAACAAATTTTTAGTAAGAAGCTAAAATGTTGTATGATATTAGTGTCGTAACATCTGATTACAGTACTCAATTGGTTACCAAACTCGGCCTGACGACCTCGTTTGGCAATTTTCCCATCTCATATTGCAATCAGGTGCTTTACGACGCTTATATCGTAAATAACTATTATTAGATGAACGCATATGTAATTGTGGTAAACATGTTATGAAAGGAACAAACAAATGCTTCACGAACGATTGATTTTGTTATTTAATATTTTCTGTATTTGGTCACAGACCTCTATGTTGTTCAAAATGCTTACATTAAATGTTACATTACTATTTCAAAAACGAAAATCATGAATATATAAACAAATTAAAATGCGAATTATTTCTGTGAATTATGGTTATTTTTCCAACAGAAACAGAGCTTTTCTTACACTGATAGCTACCCTGACTTACCGGAGCACGTAAACCTAACTTATAAATGTTTTAAAATTAATGTAAAAATAAATATATACAATAGTACAGTAGATTATATATCAAGGGAAAGGATTGCATTATTTTTCCAGTGTAATTGTAGTCCAGAGGCTTGAGCCCTACAATTATTCGACAGAAAAAAATAATTTCTTTTCCAAGGTGTACATGCTATTTTATTCACGACCATAATATATCCAAAAAATGTATTTAGAATATTATATCGTACTGAATGATGTACATCTGACGTTGGTAAAGAATCTATTCAAAATTCCGTGCAACATATCTAGGAAAATGTATCATGCAGCTAATTTAAAGATTGATGGAAAGATAAAGAAATATTAAATATAAGTGAGAACGTCTTGCTAGCGTATTTCGATGAGGAAGCAAAGAAGTAAAATCACTTGTGTTTCACGTGTTCAAATACATAAATGTTTACTCATGTGTGTCGTTCGTATTCATTGTGTTAATGTAAACAAGGGCGACTTCCAAGGAGATCTTCCTAGGAAGTGAATGCATCCCTTAGCCCCTCCCTTGCTAACAATAAAATCAACTTTTTCTTCCTGTCGTGAAAAAAAAACAACGTTATTTGCAATAAAGACAATTGAAATATTAAAAATTTACAACAATTATTATTAAAACAGTCAACCTGGATGGCCGAGGTGGCTAAGAGCGAATACTGACTCTGCGCTTCGGTCGGAAGGGTCGCGGTCTCGAGTCCCGCCTTGGGCATGGTTGTTTGTCCCTTGACTTTGTATGTTGTCGCGAAGGGCCTGGCATTCTGCTGACCCCATATCAGAGAAATCTGCAAGTGTGTTGGTCTAGTGTATGGTCGAATATGCGTCCCATCGGGACGTGAAGGGTAACCGGCTGTTGGCTGGATAAAAGCCCTAGAAAAAAATTATTATAGAATTATATCTCTCCCCCTTTCGCTTATTCTGAAAGCTCATTAGGAATCTCAGCTCTACCCGTCGAATGTTCGTCTGACACGTATACTGCCCTTTTTACAGAGCTGCCTCTCAATTCCACTCACGGCCCGTCACCACGGTGGCATTAAGGCACGTTTTTTCGCGTTTTTTCGGTCGTGCCGCTAGAGTCGCTTCATGTGCAGCACTGCTTGATACGGTCGCGAGCATGCGACACCTAGCGCAACGACAGAGAAAGCCTTAAAAAACCGTGCCTAAACGCCACCATGGTGACGGGCATTGTGTGGAATTGAGAGGCAGCTCTGTAAAAACCGCAGTATAGAGTCACAATAGCTCACACGATAGTCACATAATAGCTTCATCTGCGGCCCTGCTTGATACGGTCGCGAGCATGCGACACCTAGCGCCACGACACCGAAAGACGCAAAAAACCGTGCCTTAACGCCACCGTGGTGACGGGCATTGTGTGGAATTGAGACAGCTCTGTAAAAACCGATGTATAGAGTCACAATAGCTCACACGATAGTCACATAATAGCTTCATCTGCGGCCCTGCTTGATACGGTCGCGAGCATGCGACACCTAGCGCCACGACACCGAAAGACGCAAAAACCGTGCCTGAACGCCACCATGGTGACGGGGATTGTGTGGAATTGAGAGGCAGCTCTGTAAAAACCGCAGTATAGAGTCACAATAGCTCACACGATAGAATCACACAATAGTTTCATCTGCGTCCCTGCTTCATACGGTCGCGAGCATGCGACACCTAGCGCCACGACACCGAAAGACGCAAAAAACCGTGCCTGAACGCCACCGTGGTGACGGGCATTGTGTGGAATTGAGAGGCAGCTCTGTAAAAACCGTAGTATAGGGTCACAATAGCTCACACGATAGAATCACACAATAGTTTCATCTGCGTCACTGCTTCATACGGTCGCGAGCATGCGACACCTAGCGGCACGACACCGAAAGACGCAAAAAACCGTGCCTTAACGCCACCGTGGTGACGGGCATTGTGTGGAATTGAGAGGCAGCTCTGTAAAACCGTAGTATAGGGTCACAATAGCTCACACGATAGAATCACACAATAGTTTCATCTGCGTCACTGCTTCATACGGTCGCGAGCATGCGACACCTAGCGGCACGACACCGAGAAAGACGCGAAAACCGTACCTAAGTGCCACCGTGGTGACAGGCCTTGTCTGGAATTGCGAGGCAGCTCTGTAAAAACCGCAGTATAAGTCACAATAGCTCACACGATAGAATCACACAATAGTTTCATCTGCGTCACTGCTTCATACGGTCGCGAGCATGCGACACCTAGCGGCACGACACCGAAAGACGCAAAAAACCGTGCCTAAACGCCACCGTGGTGACGGGCATTGTGTGGAATTGAGAGGCAGCTCTGTAAAAACCGCAGTATAGAGTCACAATAGCTCACACGATAGAATCACACAATAGTTTCATCTGCGTCACTGCTTCATACGGTCGCGAGCATGCGACACCTAGCGGCACGACACCGAAAGACGCAAAAAACCGTGCCTTAACGCCACCGTGGTGACGGGCATTGTGTGGAATTGAGAGGCAGCTCTGTAAAAACCGTAGTATAGAGTCACAATAGCTCACACGATAGAATCACACAATAGCTTCATCTGCGTCACTGCTTCATACGGTCGCGAGCATGCGACACCAAGCGGCACGACACCGAAAGACGCAAAAAACCGTGCCTTAACGCCACCGTGGTGACGGGCATTGTGTGGAATTGAGAGGCAGCTCTGTAAAACCGCAGTATAGAGTCACAATAGCTCACGATAGAATCACACAATAGTTTCATCTGCGTCACTGCTTCATACGGTCGCGAGCATGCGACACCTAGCGGCACGACACCGAAAGACGCAAAAAACCGTGCCTTAACGCCACCGTGGTGACGGGCATTGTGTGGAATTGAGAGGCAGCTCTGTAAAAACCGCAGTATAGAGTCACAATAGCTCACACGATAGAATCACACAATAGTTTCATCTGCGTCACTGCTTCATACGGTCGCGAGCATGCGACACCTGGCGGCACGACACCGAAAGTCGCATAAAACGGTGCCTAACCGCCACCGTGGTGACGGGCATTGTGTGGAATTGAGAGGCAGCTCTGTAAAAACCGTAGTATAGAGTCACAATAGCTCACACGATAGAATCACACAATAGTTTCATCTGCGTCACTGCTTCATACGGTCGCGAGCATGCGACACCTAGCGGCACGACACCGAAAGACGCAAAAAACCGTGCCTAAACGCTCCGTGGTGACGGGCATTGTGTGGAATTGAGAGGCAGCTCTGTAAAAACCGCAGTATAGAGTCACAATAGCTCACACGATAGAATCACACAATAGTTTCATCTGCGTCACTGCTTCATACGGTCGCGAGCATGCGACACCTAGCGGCACGAACCCGAAAGACGCAAAAAACCGTGCCTAACGCCCCGTGGTGACGGGCATTGTGTGGAATTGAGAGGCAGCTCTGTAAAAACCGAGTATAGAGTCACAATAGCTCAAACGATAGAATCACACAATAGTTTCATCTGCGTCACTGCTTCATACGGTCGCGAGCTTGCGACACCTAGCGGCACGACACCGAAAGACGCAAAAAACCGTGCCTTAACGCCACCGTGGTGACGGGCATTGTGTGGAATTGAGAGGCAGCTCTGTAAAAACCGTAGTATAGAGTCACAATAGCTCACACGATAGAATCACACAATAGCTTCATCTGCGTCAGTGCTTCATACGGTCGCGAGCATGCGACACCTAGCGGCACGACACCGAAAGACGCAAAAAACCGTGCCTTAACGCCACCGTGGTGACGGGCATTGTGTGGAATTGAGAGGCAGCTCTGTAAAAACCGCAGTATAGAGTCACAATAGCTCACACGATAGAATCACACAATAGCTTCATCTGCGTCAGTGCTTCATACGGTCGCGAGCATGCGACACCTAGCGCCACGACACCGAAAGACGCAAAAAACCGTGCCTTAACGCCACCGTGGTGACGGGCATTGTGTGGAATTGAGAGGCAGCTCTGTGGAAACAGCAGTGTAGTGCGGGGACGATGATCGTGTGCAGTCCGCGCGTTCGCGAACCGAGCCGTGTCACATGCAGGCAGCCTCCGCGCCGCGCCGCGCCGCGCCGCCCGCCCGCCCGCCGGCTGTGGGCGAAAGAGGCCAACGCCGCCCGCGCTTGTGCAGAGGGACTTTAACAAGCTAATTTCCGCTGCATGGAATGGCGTCACTGCGTATCCTCGCGGGACAGAAATCTTGGACAGTTCTACTCGCCACACTGGCCACAGTGGCCAGAAAAACAGCTAGTTTTCGTGTTGTCGCGGCAGGAAGTATTATTCCGAAGGACAACATGGATAAGAGCCAAAATTTATTGCCTTTTTATCCTTGAAAATAGATTTTATTACATGTTTTTTTTCCTTTCAAAATTTAAGTAGTATATGACTTAGTGTAGGGATCACAGGATTTTGAAAACCTGCACACAATTCACTTTTCCCCATAGCACGTCATACGCAGTTTTTAACTGCTTTTTTGACATAAAAAAAATTTTAAAAAATAATAATAATAAAATAGTACTGTAGTATATATCCGTATTTTCTCGTAATGACGGTAACGTAACGGTTACGTAATATTATAATTTTGTGACAATTTTTATCTCGCTTATGTACACTTCACCCATTACTTGAAAAACTCCTAATCAAACGAAGCCCGGAAAATACTATTTCTTTTTCTTTTTTTAAAAAATACTTTTTTAAGTCGCTTTTCAACAAGCTTACAGCGACCACTGTAATTAACTTGTAACTGTTATTAACAAAGAAAGGAAAGGTGGATTACTCCACGCAAGCGCTCAACGCCCAACAAGAGTTCAAGAGACGCGTTGCGTCAACGACGACGCAACAAATTAAAAAAAACAAAAAACATTAGTTTTGTATCTTTGGGGTAATTGTAATTATAACGAAACTGGCTTACGGGCACAGGATTCGATTTTATTATTATTATTATTATTATTATTATTATTATTATTATTATTATTATTATTATTATTATCAAAACTTAAATAAAAATATCATGCTGCCATTTAATTCGGTGTAGACACTTAAATAAACTCTTAAACGAGGTTTGAGGCGTAATTTAGTCATAATTGTTAAACCAAAGAGGAACTGAAACTGAAGAAAATGAGGAAATATGGCAAAATTGCCTTACATAAATAATGTATTCCCAAATTTTCAGCAACATCTAAAAATCGGTAGATGTCAAAAATTGGATTAGAGAAACTTGTTAGTGATAAATGTATTGGATGTCAGGCAATTTTAATTTCGACATCAAGATAGATGATTCCCGGTGGACTTCCAAATTCTTCGTGAGAAAACTTCTCTTAGACGACATCGCGATCTGCAACATTTCCACCAATTGTAAGCGCCGCGGAAAACGTCGGACAATCAAATTTAATAATAATTTGCAAAGAAAATAGCATGTAGGCTTTTAAAAGACCTTAGTTTAGGAATAATTATATCGATCAAAATGGCATGCCAACTGAAAGTGGCCATGTATATGGTGTTTCCTCTTCCTTGTACCATTTCGTAGTAATGTCTTCTTCCTGTGCCATATCAACACTAAATGCCTACACTATAATTTGAACTGTTTACTACCTAGAGTTCGCATCCACGTTGATAGATGGCAGCAGCGTTTATAACATGTAGAGAAGTGCCACCTTGCGGAAGTTTTTTACACTACGTGAGGCGATGGCAATGTTCTTGAGACATATTTTATTCCTACATTCTTGTAGCCTTAAAATCGGGCTAAAATGCAATTTACGAAACGCGCCATAGCTACATGGGCAAACTTACTCGTGCGCTGCAAGAGTATTTTAGTTTCGTTTTCTGTTGGCAATTCTTGGTGCTGATATTTCCGGAATTATCCTATGCATTCCGTAATAATGAATACAATGTCATGTTCGTTCTTTGTTTGAAACGAAAAAATGAACTTCCGGAGATTCTATCAACACTTAAAGTGTGCATGTGGATAAAAGACATTGAAATAGAAATAAACTAGACTCGTTGAGAGCACTGTAGCGCAATAATTTGAAGGCGCCATTATAGTGTAAATGTATGTCCAAAGTTGCAGTCGCAACGCGCATGAACATTGTTGCGACTGTGATGGAGGCCTGTTAGTTGTTTCGAATAAAAATGTTATTTTCGGTGCATGTATTATTCAACTGTATACAAATATACGTGATATAATATGGTTAAGAGTTATATTGAGTGCAAGACCAAATTCATAATTAAAATTCATTGTACAAGTTTACTCTGTTTGACTCTTCAGAACGAAATATTACGAGGGGAATATTTGTATCGTTCCTTAATAATAATTAATTGTAAATGTTTAAGACATATCATTGTGAAAACTTGCGTATCTGTGTTGATAAAGAAAAAATGGCAGCTGGCATTGAAAATATGTATCTAAACATTATCTATAAACAGCTATTGTTTTAGTTTTTCATTGAAGGTTTTTATTTCTGTTCTACTCGTCCGAAAACAAAGATAATGAAAAAAATGAGCGCATTTGCAGAGTCGTATTTGAAACCCGCGCGCAAATCATCTATTGTAAAGGCGGCCATGGCGTCATGGCATCTTTCAATTTATCCAGTGTCCTGAACTGTCCGTCCATGGAATTGTAGGTGCTTGATCTGGATATCGATAGTTTGCTATTTCTTTGAGTGAGTTGCACACATCTTTGCATTTTACACAGATTTTTAGCCTGAAAATTGATAAAAATGTGAATCATCCGAAAAGTTGTGTTTATATAATTCTCAGATCACTTGTGACTAAATAACCATAATGTTTTAAAATTTACAGTTTTAAATGTGTTAATATAAATCATTTTAGTTATAAACAGTCGTAAAAAGTAAAGGCCAAGAATAAAAGATAAAAATAATACGTTTTATTTATTCCGCCTGTAAACATTAAAATGCAAGTACAATATTACGACTTTAGAAATTTTTGAAATGTATTTACTTTTCTTAGGTATCCTTAAATATTTTAAGATTTTCTACAAGCAGCCTACTTTAAAAAACTTCCTGGTGAATTTTGATTTCTTCGGTGATAATTATTTTCTGATCTCCTTCATGCTAAAATAAAACTTTATTATTATTAGATAGTTATTTTGTGTAATGAAAAATTAATTTAAGAACTGCTTTTTATGACATGGTCTACATTACATATTCAACATTAATTCCTCCTTCCCACATGATTCTCGTCTCTCTTTATAAAACTTGGAATTCTACTGATTCCTTGCCTGATTCTTGTTTTGCAAATCACTGGGCATTGCCGGTGCTAGACATGGAGAAAACGGGCATCGCCCGGGGTCCCGCAAATCGAGGGAATTGGAACTGATGGGAAAAAATAGCAAAAAAATTGAAAAAGAAATTAGTACTCGAGAAAATCCTTAATGTAATTTTATAAGTCGCGGTAGAGTAGTCTGATATTTCATAAAATTTTCAATTATTTTTTTACCTTAAATAGTTAATTATAATCATCACTTATAAGGTAGAACTCTATGAAATGAATCAAATTATGCTAAAATTAAAATACGTTCTACTGAAATTCATATTTATTATTTCATGTATATAACTTTTTTTTTTGAAGCTCACTGTGAAATTGCATTATTTGTGTCACTGAATACTTTCACTCAGAGCTATCATTTAAAATATGTTTTCAAAAACTTTTTTGAATGTATTTTTTTATATTTGTTGAAATAAAATTACTTATATTTTCCTGATACCACTTTCACAATTTTTATTTTTTCGTAGGGGGGGGCGGACCTTTCAACATTGCCCCGGACCCAAAATTGTCTAGCTCCGGCACTGTCGCTGGGTCTTGTCAAAAATTAGTACTCAAGGGTGAGGGAGATATTTTCGGCGAATACAGATGACAAAAACTTTTTCACTCAACGCAGTAATCATATTTATTAGGTGACAATATCAAGAGCTCACCTCAAAAAATCATATAAAATGAGGGTTACCAGAATTTTTTTTTCCTGCAGGAGGATTTACCAAAAAAAGGACGGTTCAATGAAAAGGAGGACATTTTACATTTTTATAGTTCACAATGAATAGATATTGTACTCAACAATTCCTAACCATTAATAATCTTTGAAAATCATTTTAGACTTTGCGTCATTAAAACTGAACGCTTCCGGCTGGACAAACTCGCCCCCGCACTCACCTTCGTTATCCACCAATAAGCATAAATAAATTTTATATCACAATAAACCTAATTATCTAAATTCAAGAGAACAAAAGGGAGGACATTCCACGTAAATTTAAAAAAGGAAGGAGGACAGGAGGAAAATGTTAAAAAGGAGGACATGTCCTCCAACAGATGGTAACCCTGATAAAAATCGTTTATATTGAAACTCATCTTCTGCGTTAATGCCCTCCCCCCTCCATCTCGATCAGATTTTGTGTCGTTTTTCTCTGATCTTTTGAGCGAATGCTGCGTAATTTTGCTTCTGAATTTGAATGTAACTCTTTTCACATTTCTTACACCGTGATCAGAACACGTTTTCTAAAGATCAGTGGGGAATATAACTACCGGGTGGGCCAAAAATCACTACCCATTATTACTTCTACTTTATTATGGTTTTAACATCGCATGAGTTTTAATTTCTCGCCTAAGACATTCATACTTTATGATAATTAGCTACTCATAGGCACACTAGAGTGCATTGCCAAACCGTCTTCCGCTGTTAGGTTTTAGTTAAGAGATTCGCTTTCATACGTTGTGTCCTAGTTGATATATCGTCGAAAGAAGAAACTTTTTGTATCCAAAGATGGTACAAAGGTGGTTAGGCGTTAATAACTGATGAGTGGAATGAACGCTTCAATACTGTTCCACCGACATGGAAGGCGGTATTCAATTTATGGAAACGTGTTGAAGCGAATGGTTCAGTGATGGACTGCCATAGGTCGGAGGCCATCATTAACTGAGGAGACAAAATTTAAAGCATTACAAACTTATTTACAGAGTCCTAATAATCCTCTGCTTGTAGGCTTCAAAGATGTATCGATGATGAGGGAAAATAATTTGAAACAGTGTGCTATAAATTATGAGAAAAAATAACTCACATTAATGGGTAGTGACTTTTGGTCCGTTCTGTATACTTCGATTGATTTATAATGGCACTTCAAGGTCAACTACGGAAAAGGGAGAGGGAAGGTAGTCTCCAATAGGGAGCTTCAACGTCACTAATGTTGAAGGTTCGTCCTCAACGACCTCAACGGGTCTGGTGATCGCAGACATGTGCTTACCATGTGCGAGTTGTGGCAACATAGCGTAAGTTGATCTTGATGTGCCATTATAAATAAACCGAACAATATTCCAACAAATGTTCTCTATGTTCTGGCGGAATTAAGTCGACTCCTTCACGAAGGGCAAATTAGACAAAATATGTAGATGATTTGTCTTTGCAATTAGTTTTTATTACAATGGTGCGAATATTATATTCATTGACAACAAAAACGCTCTTTTCCTCATATATTCAACTTGTATAAGGTCAGGGTTGCCAGATCGGGAATTTTGTCAGCAAAATGGGGATTTTTTTGTTGTGGGGAAAGAATGGGTGTCATAAGTGGGCGCGGAAATTTTTGGGGACATTATTTTCATCCGGAGGCGAGATAGAAATTTTATTCTATCAATTATTATGAATAAAAACAATAGAATTATTTCCTCTCATTTTTATGTATCAAAAATAGAGAAAAATAAAAATAAAATAGAAAGAAAATATAAAAATTAACAACAAGCACAGAGAAGGAAAAATACGAGAAAAACCAAGATATAGTGCCTCGAGCAGCTCAAAAGACGATGATTGGTTCATTTCAATTATTTGAATATAAGAGGTCAGCCAATGAACACGCCCGGCACAGTTCATGTCGCTGGTCCATAATTTGGAGAATATTTTTCGGTGCATGATGGACTTTTTGATCGGAACGGATTTATCTCGTTGAATAACATGGTCGTTTCGATCGGTAAATTACCAGAGGTATCGCCGACGTCATCAAAGATAATGTGCGACACTAATCGAAAGTCCAACTTACATGTATTGTAGTAAATGTATGTACTGCAGGAAAAAAGAAAAAAAAGAGAGAGAAAAAAAAATCTAGAGGTGCTACAGAATGGCACAGACTTTCTCGTAGAAATTCTTTCTAATTTCTTTGATGTGGACTGGTTTATAGGTCTTGCTCTATTCTCTGCTCAACTTCCATCTCGTCACCAAAAGTACATTTTCTCAACTTTTCGGTTTCTTAATATTAGAACCCAAGTATTACTTCAAGAATATTAAAGAAAAGCATAAACTCGTCCTAAATAGACGTTTTCATTCAAACATTTGAAGCCATTTTTGAGAAAATAGCGATAAAGTATTACTGTAAATGCTAAAGTTGAAGCTCTTTTTCACAAGAATGTATTAAGTTTTCGAAAACACTCACAAATGTAATAATGTGTTTAAATTGATGGAAATCTGCACATTAACGGCGTAAGACGGCGTAAAATCGGCACATTAACGGCGGGATTTTTGAAAAAAAAATGATACACCAAAATAAACTTAACGTCACTTTAAATAGTACAATAATAACTATCTATTGAAAAAAAAAAAAAAAGAAGAAAAAATTTGGAGCCAATTTTGAGAAAATGGCGTTTGAGAATTTATAAAAATGCGGTATTTAGAGCTCATTTTCACAGAAACTGTTATGCTTTTGAGAAAATTTATTTGACATTATTTAAAGCCCTTTTACACAAAAATATAATACTGTGAAGAAACCGATTCATTTTATAGGTAATTTTCAAATAATTTTAGGTCATCAGAATCCGAGCCTTGGGAATGACTGACACTGCGTGTAGTTTCAAATGTGTTGAAACCACCTTGAAATGGAACATACAAAAATAAACAATTACTAGTAAATGGAAAATTGGGCATTTCGAGATTTTCCGAAGAGAGGTCTAATTTAAAAGTGATACTTTCACTTTTATAAAAGTTCAATGTTTACTTTAAACGTGGAATCAATGCTGATTGTGACTGTCCAATATTACCAAAACATTTCGGCGGAAGGCGAAATCGCAAATTTTATTGTCCACACTGTGATGAAAGATAAATTCAAGAAATCAGAGATGTGATTAGTGAAGAATTTAGGCTTGCAGTTAAAGATGACCTTGACGATTTGAAAAATGCAAAATAATCCCAGACTTAATAACGTTGATGGATCTGTCGTTACGCTGTGTTAGTTATTAATGTAGTATGTTAGTTAGTTATTAATGTAAAGTAGTGTATTAATTAGTTACAATGTTAATGTAATTTTAGTTACACAGAAAAGAGAACAGTAGCAAACAGAAGAACATTAGGCAAATCAATTATCGATCTTTGTATTGAAACAGTGTGCATTCACCTTCCCTTCTATTCATTTTTCAACAAGAGTCTAAAATTCACATAAAATGTACACATTAATAGAGGCATGCTTTGAATTCTTACGCACACTAGGAAATGAAATAAAAATAATTTTAAACCCAATAATTAATTAATTATTTAATTATTAATACTATAAATTATTAAATATTTCTTTAATTATATTATAACTAAACACTAATATAAATGTAAGTTGGACACTAGTTCACTTTGACGCTTTGGATTAGTAAGAATTATGTTTTTGAAAAATATATTCAAAATAAACCTTATCAAACAAGATTCTGTATCATTCATGAATTAATATCAATTTGCATTAACTGGGGAATACATTTGAATCCGAGCCAAGCCTGGAGATATGGCAACCTTGCTCAAACCTCATATCATGAACTGTGTTTGTACACTCTGTGGAAAGAGTATTCTTTGACAGTTGGCTGAAATCCAGTTGCACGCCAGCAAGGTTAGGTACGTAATTGCATACTATTCTTGATATATTTACAAGAAATCATACAGTTTCGTTTATTTGTATACATATTTTTTAAGAAGGATAGTGGTACGCTTATGAAGTGTGCTATAATCCTCAGAAGTTCTCACTTCTTTTAATTTTTGACATGTCTTCCTACTTAGCGGGTACATGGGCAAGGGAGACACCACACGTCAAAGCAGCAATGTTTATGTTTCGTTTGGCAGAAGAGGGACAAACGAGCATGATGATAATTCGACGATTCAGAATTCCATGTCTGCAGAAGACTCAAGAATTTCAAAACTTCTTCGATTGCTTTCAAGAGAAAATGATCCAGATAAATTCTGTTCTTTGGCTAGACAACTCCAACAATCTTTCAAGCTACCAGAGAACGGAAAATACATAAGACGTGCATTTGATATGATTACTAAATCTCTGTTAGATTTATTACACACCGGACCAGGATTAAATGCAAAATTTGAAGCTGCGAAATGTCTTGGCCGGCTTGGGTATATACTAGACCAAAATATAAAAAGGTTTATTGACTGGATATTTTCGACATACAGTTCTGAACGGAATGAAGATGTTTCTTTGTTACTTTTAAAAGCTCTGCTTGAAACTTTGAAATTAGATAAAAAAACACATAAAACGGAAGCATTTGCTTCCACTTTGATATCAAGACTTGTGAATGCTCTAGAATTTACCCATTCTTCAGATTTCTTCATTGTTATTGTTGATGCAATTTTGCTTGTAGCTGAAATGTATCCATCATTTTTCACGAAACATTTTCGCGATATGGTCGATATACTTGTTGGTTGGCATATTGATAGTAGCCAAGGAAGCTGTATTACAGAATATACATCACGAAGCCTTCAAAGATTGAGTCGCTATTGGATTGAGGATGAACAGTTTTCTATAACTCTCATTAGTCAGTTCTTTGAAGACATGGAGGCTTATGCACATGGAGTACATGTTTCAAATTACCAGAGTGATGGCAAAAAATGTACACTTTCAAAAGAGCAGTGCGTTATAAAAATCACTTCATTGATCAAGGTTCTCAATACGGTATTAAAGTGTATGGGTCAACATTTACATTCTACATCTGCTATGAAATGGAATTTCCTAAATAATTGTTTTTCAAAAATGCTTGATACAGTAATCATTTCTTTGGAATTTCTTGTAGGTGAAGAATTAATTATTGCTGCTAATGAATGTTCAAGTTTATTGATGACATTTTTGCAAAATAAGGTTTCATCGAACAGTGTTAAATTGTGTTCACTGATAAACTTAGAACTTGGTGTTTTAAACGTTTTTGGAGAAGAAGCAGTGATCTCAATGCTTACGTTCACATCAAGAATTGTACTTAACGTTAGTGCTAATTTGCCAGTGCAGCTTGTTCATCAAATTTTGACACCGGATTCGCCTGTTCTAAAATTACGGTTTTCGACGAATAAGAAAATTCAAAATGCTGTGTTAGAAATTTATCACAGTCTTCTTAACTTGAAAAATATATCTCCTCTTCAGGAAGCATACAGATACATTTTAGGAGATTTGGAAGTTGCGTACAGAAAAGTAATGCCATCTCTTTCTGTAATATGTCAAACAAATCCATTTCTTGATGTGGAATATGCAGATGAAGATGTAGAAATGGTTATAATGTTTCATATGAGAGCATTAGCCGATCTGGCAAAAGCCAGTAGTTCTATAATTGGAATTTGGGCACTTCAGCCAAGTATATTAGAACTTTTAGCTGTGAAACTTGAACCGTTTCATAAAAGTCTTGTTAATTACAGTCCGATATTGCAATATTGTATCATTTATCTTTTATACACTCACTGCACTGTGAATAATAACTTTGTTTCAAGTAGTGGTTTAGTGAGTGCAGTAAGTGATGTCTCAAATGTATGTGATGTCTTGGGTCTTCAGTTGGTTTTAAGTTCTTTTGGATCTACGTCTCCAACTAGTGGATATTTTTCTCTGATACTTGTAGTTTTAACCAAAATTCTGACGAATGTTTCATCACAACAAACCATTTCTCTATCTCTGGATTGGACAAGAGATGTTATCACTCAAGTAAAGTCGTATTTACGTGTTTTACAGCATGCTCAGGAATTTGGCGATTTTTTACAAGCACTTGTGTCTGCCGGACACACTCATGATGAAATGATAGTTTTGAAAGTTTTGCAGAATTTAGAAGAATTGCTTAGCTGTAGTAAAACTCCATGGAACCCTCAATTTTTGTTAAGTATTTTGAGTCTTTGTTTTCTTCATAATAATTCATACAATGATGCTGTGAGTTCAAAATCGTGTCAGGTGATGACACTACTTCCTTGGTATATAATTATTAGTGGAATTGAAGAATTAACGAAACCGAAACGGGATAACTTAAGAAATATTACATTTTCTCAACAGTGTATACATGGCATTCAAAAGCATTATATAATTAAGAATACTTGCTGCAGAATGCCAGGAATTCATTTCAAGAAACTAATTGGATACGTGTTAAATGGGGTTTTGTCTACAGAAACGAATTGGATGCTAGATGCGTTGCACAGTTCTTCTGGAAAATGTTCTCGTACACAAGAAGATAATAAAACATGGACTTTATTTAATCACATTGTTTCTGTCAACGACATGGTGTTGTTATCATCTTTATCTTGGCAAGCTGCTCAGTTTTGCACTACAACAAAGTTAAGAACTCCCTTAGGAAAACCCCAAGATACATTTACAAGTATTGAATGTGCAATAAAAAACTTGGTTCAAGAGTTGCACACCACGTTCAGTCTACCCGAAATGGAGGGTAAACCAGATACCCTTTCTGATAACCCTTTTTCCAGCTCCTGTGCTCCACTGCGAAATGATGGCAGCCTCGGATCTGGTGATTTTGTTAACCTTTCTAACAATTCTTTTGGGAGAAATGGTTCAACTGTAATTAATTCAGCCAGCGACTTAGCAGTAGAGCAAGATCAACAACAAGCAATCCCGCTACAACCACAAAAACTGCCGGATTCAGCCAATAGTCGTTTTAGTGTACAATCTGATATTGGAAGTTGGGAATACCGACGAGTGAGGTTGTTGCTAGAGTTCTTAGAAAATTTAGAGAAATGTATCTACAATGCAGCCGAAGGTTCTACCACTTTATCGCCCCCTTCGAAAACTGTAAGGCTCTTTTTTCACACAAACAAGAACACATGTGCTCAGTGGTTTGTGCGAATTCGAATGGCTGTTATTGTAGTAGCGCTTCATTCCGGCTACGCTGCCGCAGTTGTGAGATATGCTCATTGTTTTCTTCAAGATCTCGTGGATTCTAAAAATATCCAGGGATCAGAATTTGAGCGTACAGTATTGTATCTCAGTTGGGCATTGTGTAAATTACGCGAACCAAGAGCAATTGTTGGTTTGTTTGCTTGGTGCCTGGGACATGGCAGAAAGTTTCAATGGCTTCAAGCCGTTGCTGAACAGGCAGCTAGTAAATATGAATCCGCACTGAACAGTTACACGCAAGTATTAGGTGTAAAAGTTTTAGCAACATCGTCTAAAAATGAAGAAGCGGCTCTTGCGAAACCCAATGACCGGCGTGAAACCGATCAGCTAGTCACAGAGTTCATCTCAGAGCAAGTAAAGAACTGTTATTTGTCGCTCAAAAATTTCGAAGAATTTCTAAAATGGAATCAAGAGGTTTTTGTAGATACTGAACAAGCAAAAGCAACATCGAAACAAATGTTTGGTAATGGATTTACTATTGAACAAGTCCATGCCATGAAACATTTTCAAGAATACGGATTATCGGCTTTTGTTGAACTTGAAAAATGGAATAATCTTCGTATTGAAGAAACTTCAATTAATACAGATAAGCTATGGAATAGTAGCGTTCTAATTAACTACATAGAAGCAACTCTGGTAAATATTTCTTTACAATTGGCTATTGATATCAACCGGAAGAAAAGTGAGGAAACAGGTTTTTGTGAACAAAAGGCATACATGAAAACCCTTATTGAAAAATGTATGTCAGTAACGAAACGATACATACAAGAAGGTTTAGGAAATATGCCATCTGTAATTTTGAATAATTGTGTAATATCAAATTTTGCTGGAGCAGGACTTCTATCAGTCTTACGCGGAGAACCAGAAAAAAATATGTTCACTACAAGTGAGTGGAAGTCAAAACTTCATTATGTAAATACATCTGTTCTCACTAATGTAGTATGGTGGACTGAATATTTTGACCAGATGAACGGAAAAAGATTTCATAAGCAGGTAAATGATCTTTATTTAGACACCTCAAGGATTGCTCGTAAAGAAGGCAATTACTATTTGGCCAAAAAATTGCTAATCAAATGTCTGTCATGTAGTGGTTTCATAACAGATTCTATTCCTTCTAAAGAAATTTCACTGAAACAAGTTATGACAGAATTTATTAGTTTCAATTCGTGCATAACTGAAACTTGGAATGCTAGAACTACAAAGGCATGCATGGAAGGAGCAAAATTGTTATATTATTCAAATTGCCACAGTTCTGCAGTAGAAGTGTGTGCTTTAACAAGCATCGCAATATTAGATTTGCCTCTTGATATTGATCTTGAAATGCCGGAAAGGAAGTCTCGAACTTTGCTCACATTAGCAAAATGGCTTCAAATAGAATGCCATTTAGAGGGCGAATTAAAAGAACACCTAAGGCAAATATTTTCATGTCAAACTCCAAGTTGTAATTATGTAAATGCATTGAATTCTATTACCCCGGAACAGTTCGATTCGCTGTTTCAGCGTGACAATTATGTCGTGTCTTCCACAGACACAGTTATTGGACGCCTTCTGTACACAAGTGTTTGTCAGTGTCCTGCTATGGCAAAGGCATGGAGTGGATTTGCTGCCTGGTGTTACCGATGTGGTCGACGGTCTGTTGATGGGCCCAGCAAAGGAGGACTACAGCTCACCGACGCGGAGAGAAATGCTATTCAAGATCTTCTTCCTTTGGGAACGTCTTCTGAAAATGTGGATGAAGTGTTTGCAATTCTTAATCAGACAACTCCATTTGATGAAGAGGACATTGTGTTGGACGACAGTGTTTCAAAAAAAATTGAAACGCATCTTAGAACAGTTAATATACTGAGTGAATCATCGCACGAATTACTTTCACAATTATCTGAAATCTGGAGAAGTGCTCACAAGAGATATTTTATGTATTACAAAATATCTGCGGAGTCATATTTTAAGTACCTGAATTTATGTAACTATGAGGGTCCTGATGGTACAACTATCACTGCTTGTCTACGTCTACTGCGTCTTATTGCGAAGTATCCGTTTGCACTTCAAGACGTATTAGAAAATGGATTGTGTTCAACACCTACTCGACCTTGGAAAGGAATTATTCCCCAACTGTTTTCTAGGCTTGGCCATCCTGAAGCGTATGTCCGAAAACAAGTGTCAGAACTTCTCTGCCGAGTCGCAGTTGATGCTTCTCATCAAATTACTTTCCCAGCTGTCGTCGGCGCCATTACAGGAACAAGGCTTTCAGATATACATATGCCTACTTCAACTCATGGATTGTTAAGTGTTCATCCTTTAGAAACATCAGAAAAAAATGATTTGTACAATTATCAAGATGAAATAGAAGAAGAAGACGACAATGACGATGAGTCCATTGAAAGAGAGAATAAGATTCCCGTTCTTAAAAATTGTTTCCAGACGATGGTTGATTTTCTTGCCAAAAAGTTTCCGGAGATTGTTTTGCATGTCAAATTACTTGTACAAGAATTACGACGTATCACCTTACTATGGGATGAGTTGTGGCTAGGTACACTGGTACAGCATCAGTCTGAAATTACACGTTGCCTGACGCAACTGGAACAAGAAGTAATTCGAGTTGACAAGAACATGACCCTCGATTCTGACCTCAAATTGAAATTAATTACAGAAAAACACCGCATCGTTTTCAAACCAATTGTGTTTGTGTTAGAGCAACTGCAGTGTATCACTTCTGTTCCTCCAGAAACTCCTCATGAAAAATGGTTCCAGGAAAAGTTTGGAGACTGTGTGTGTGATGCACTGAACAAATTAAAATTCCCGGCTAATCCACGGTGTCCTAATGAATCATGGCAACCTATGAAACAATTTCAGTCGCGACTTCAACAACGCTTTCAGAAACGCACAGCATACACAATTCACATTTCTAATGTAAGTCCTGTTCTTTCTGCAATGAAGTCAAACATCGCTATGCCTGGTGTTCCGTCTAGTGAAAAACATTCGATTAAAATTGCTGCTGTTGATAATAATATTACAATTCTTCCCACGAAAACAAAGCCAAAGAAACTGGTATTCCGTGGATCTGATGGACATGTGTATTCGTATCTCCTGAAAGGTCTAGAAGATTTGCATCTTGATGAGCGTATTATGCAGTTTCTTAGAGTAGCCAACACAATGATGCAACATGGCCCAGACGCCGACAGCTATATTGCCAGACATTATTCGGTCATTCCCCTGGGTCCCTGCAGTGGGTTGATCAGCTGGGTAGACGGCGTTACCCCCTTGTTTAGCCTTTACAAACGCTGGCAGCAACGACATGTTTTGCAGGCTTCACTTAAAGTCCAAGCATCTGGTGGTGACACCGCATCCAATATCACAGCGCAAGTCTTGAGACCATCAGAACTTTTCTTCAACAAACTTCGTCCTCTTTTGAAGGAAGTGGGCATTAGCAACACGAACAACCGCAAGGAGTGGCCGTTACCCGTCTTAAGACAAGTATTAACCGAACTCATGGAAGAAACTCCAAAAGACCTTCTGGCAAAAGAACTGTGGTACAATAGTGTAAACGCTAGTCATTGGTGGCAAATCATACGAACATATTCGTGTTCAGTTGCAGTAATGTCGATGATCGGTTATATAATTGGCCTTGGTGATCGACATTTGGATAATATATTGGTAGATCTTAATACAGGAGAGGTGGTGCATATTGATTACAATGTTTGCTTCGAAAAAGGGACAACACTCAGAATTCCTGAGAAAGTACCTTTCCGTATGACTCCTAATATCTGCACAGCCCTGGGAGTAACAGGAGTAGAAGGAATTTTTCGCCAAACATCAGAACATGTTCTGAAAGTTATGAGAAAAGGTCGTGAGACACTACTTACCCTCCTCGAAGCGTTTGTTTATGATCCTCTTATTGACTGGAAACCAGAAAATGACGAAGTTTTCACGGGAGCTGTGTACGGAGGTCAGGCTCTTGTTTTGGAATCAAAGCAAAGAAGAAAGGAATTGGAAAGGGAAGTGGCACAGTCTATGTTCTGCATTCGTATGACAGAAATTAAATCCGCGTGGATGAATAATAGAGATGATTTAGTTATCTCTGTGCCACAATTAGACAATCTTTTGAAAAAGTGGATCGAGCTACGTAATGAGATTCCACTAATAGAAAAGGCTTCACATGAGTATCTCATGGAGATGGAGTTGGTGAAAGAAGCCATAACCGAAGGTCCTGGAAGTGAAAACCGTCTCTACACATTAGGCGCTCGATATGTTAAATTCAAAGAAGCTCAAGATACTAAAAGAAACGCTAGAGAAATGTTAAAAACTAAATTGGAAGACGTAGAAAAGCGTTATAATATTCAAAGTACAGCTTTGGCTTCTGTAAGGAGTACAGAATTGGACGAATGGGCAGCAAAATTGAGTTACCCTGAAGATGAAAGTAATAATGTTGTTAATGTTCATGTAAACGAAATATTGCAGAATGCTGGACAAAACCAAATGGTAATACAGTATGAGCAATCGGACATAGAATTTAAAAGATTAATACAACAACAAACCACGTTGATACGCACTTGCTTGGATTTGTTGAGACAGTATGGGTCAATTGCAGGATTATATCCAGTGTCGTATTTTGAATCACATAGAACAGTATGCTTTATTCGTTGGGCAAAATATTTACTCGAGAATATATCCGTTGAACGATGTCGGGAAGTGGCAGAACAATTTCAGTCACTTTTTTCACCTGACAATAACAGAAACAATATCCTTTGTCATACTGCTGTGTCTTTCAGCTATCACTTACAATCTGCTTTACAAAATGCAAATGTTCGCCTTTCGTACGCCGCGGAGAAGATGACTTCAAAAGGCTTACCTGATAGTATTGCAACGTTTGAAAATGACTATAAAGAAGCCCAGAAAGCATTAGAAAATTTTCGCAAGAGAGAACAAACCGCAAAAGTAGCAATAGAGGGCATAGCACTCACAACATTATGTTCCCTCAACAGACAGTATCTTATGAAAGAAGCAACGGCTACAAGTGCTGGAGAATATCTAATGGATCTCACATCATTTGATGGTGAATGGTTCCTTGATGAAATGCACTTTCTGAACACCCTACTATACGAATTCTGTAAACTCCTTTCTCATGAGGAGAATCTCTCTCCTACAGAAACTGATGATATTGTAAGACTTAGACTAACTTTGCAATGTCTTGATTCGTGCAATATAATGTTCAGAGATTTGAAGGAACTGAATTTTAATTTTCATACAATCATTCTTCCCGAAGCTCTAAAGACACTTCAGATCGAGGAGCCAAGTGTACTGTCAGTTATTAACACTTTAGACGAAATTATTCAAAGTATTGGATGTCCAATTCCAGATTTGATAGCTCAATTGGAACTGCATTTGCGTTACGTGATAATGGACATGGAGTCCCCTCACAGTCACGCGCAAAAAATTGTTAATGTCCTCCAAAGTAAATTCGAATCTTTATTTCTTTACTGTTCTGAAAGACATAAAGAATCTGGCGGAGAGGATGGGCTTAGTCCAGGGAATATGCTGTTAATGGGATTTAACTGCCTCTTCGAAGCATTGCAAATTGAAGGGACTACGTTTGCAGCTGCTTTTGAAAGAATTGATATTCCTATGTCCTGGAAGACCATAGACCAAATTAGAGAAGCTAAAGCATTGTCAGCGTTTGTTGTTGGTGATCGTGTGAGAGGTGTTTTAGATTCCATTTTCTTTTTGAAACGTCTGCAGATAATACAAGATTTCTTTGCATTGTGTTCTCAAATGGCACGTATGGAATCTCCGGTTTATGATAATAATCGTATAAGTAAACCAATTAGACAATTCACTGCGGATTATGTCCGACGACATATGTTTGGCGTGTCGTCTCAAATTCTTGCTCTGCTATTATGTTTCCATTTGCACCACTGCTTAGGATTTAACATCGAAAAGGAAGTGGAGCGACGAGGCAAAGATTCTGAAAGTGACATTTCTCTGGAAGAATTAATTCACATGGGAGTGGAAAATTGTGTAAAAAGTGGTCTCGTTAATACCGCAGCTCTTAAAGAAGCGTCACTTCTCACGAGTAACCTCGAAAACGCTTGGCAACAACGTGAATATGCTTTGCG
Source organism: Teleogryllus oceanicus (assembly GCA_964035755.1). Taxonomy (NCBI): domain Eukaryota; kingdom Metazoa; phylum Arthropoda; class Insecta; order Orthoptera; family Gryllidae; genus Teleogryllus; species Teleogryllus oceanicus. The sequence continues at coordinate 93,972,915 of CAXIVR010000004.1, forward strand.
AATCCAACAGGAATATGAATTTTGGAGATCGACAACACACAGACTACAGCTTCAACTCACTGCCCATCATTGGTTGTACGAAGATCTTTTACCTCAAAATGTTCTAATGTCTGCTTTACTTCCTGTCAACAGAACAACATTCATGCGAGAAATAAGGAAAACATCTACCTCGCTGCTAACGCTGCAATCACGCTTGAATGATGTCCACAATCATCATAATATCTTAGTAGTCAGTATTGAACAGCGTCTGAAGTGGGTATCAGGAGCAAATCCCGCATTAAGTGAAGTAATGACAACTTTTGATTCAGAGTGGCAAAAACGAACTTCGCGATTTGGTACGCTACAAAACCTGGCAACAGTTGTAGGCAGCACTTGCAATGCTATTTTGCACCACGAAGCATTGAGGACAAGAACATCGGAAGCAATTGCGAACGATGCATCGTTTTTGCAGATGTTAGAATACTTGGAAAGAAGTTGCGCCTTAGCTGGAAATTGTGAACAGTCCATTAGTGCTAGAGAGATAGCATTAATCCACTTGTTGGCTCCTGAAGAAACAGTTGACCTCAATTGGTTACATAAAGTAGAAATACTGATATCTGATAAGATAAAATCGCTTCAGAAACAGAAGACAAAACTATTAGACGATTTTTGTATTGTCAAGAAAAATCTTAAAAAGCATGTTGTCACCATAAGAGATTACTTTGCAATCCATCGAGAACTAATGTTTGATGTACACAAACTTATTAAATCTTTAGCGAAAAGTGAAGCCGGTATCCGTGATGACTTTAAAAACTATCTCATTACTTACCGCACATTTTCTGAGTATTATTCATCTTTAATCAGAGAATTGATGAATGAAAATTTAGATGACGAAAAAATTATACAAGGCTTGAAACACATAGAATTTATCAAAGAGAAGACAAATTATATTTACGCAGAAATCCTAGAATTATCTGATAATATCGGAAATCAAATGAGATGTGAAACGGCAACCGAAGAAATTTTCTCAGGAGGGTCTCGTGTTGAAAGAGATTGTATGGTTTCAAAGGAAGATACACAAGTTCCAAAAGTCGTCAAAAGTGGAAGAGATTCAAAAACTGGGAAAGCTGTCCAAGCACGAAATTCCTATGCTTTAGGTGTGTGGCGAAGAGTCCGTATGAAACTTGAGGGTCGAGATCCGGACACGGGAAGAAAATATTCCGTGCAGGAACAAGTTGATTGTGTTACAAATGAAGCAATGAACTTGGATAACTTGGCGCTTTTGTACGAAGGCTGGACACCATGGGTGTAATTTTGAAAACACTGGGGATTAACACATGATGCATTCCTTCGGTAATCTTCGGAGGGTGAAAACTGATGAATATTATGTCTCTTGGCTGTCGCTGATGAATATTAATTTACAAGATCCTGTATGTTGATGGTGTAGATCATCAATAGAAGTTCTCGAAAAATTTTTTTACTTAATTGTGTAATTTCACTATTTCACTATTATAAAAATGCACTGTTCAACTTTTAATGTTCTGTAATAAATTCAGTGAATTGTATTTTACATTAAAAATCCATTTTTTGTTCAATAAATTTAAGATAAAGTGTATGATTTCATATTTTTTAATAGAGATATCTTTTTTAAAAAACATCCTTTCTAGCAGTAAACTACTAGTATTTTCACACGTAACTTTAGCACCTCCTGTAACTTTTGAACGGTTGAAGATATTGAAATGCAGTTTTCACGGAAGTGCATGAGAAAATAGGGCTAACTGATACGTGTATTTATTTCTATTTTATCACTTGTATTTTACGATATATTTGAGGTAACTTTTTTTTTCAAATGGAACTATACATTATTTTTCAGACTAAAGGGAATCCAATGATATACGTATTTGTCATATGTTAGATAAGGATTTTTTTGAGAAATTTTGATTCTTTTGCGACCAGTTCTTAGCAATTTGTTAATTTGTCTGTATTTGCATAAGGATTTACTCTATCATAGTGTTTTTTAGTTAATTAAATATTTTATTGAAGGTGTGTCCAATACAATTTTGTGATTGAAAGTTTGCAATATCTACATCCAGCCATGGGTAAATGAAATGGAATGTGTAAGAATGATAAATTCAGTATTTGTTAGTATTTTAATAGAAACCCGTTTTCTCTACAGCCCCATATTTTGTCTAGTTGTGTGGATTTCCTGAACAGTAGTAATGTATTTTAAATGGGTCTCATGTCTTATTTCCAAAACTCATTTTGAGTGGAACATCAAGACAAATGATTACAAAAGACCTTGCCCTTGGAAATTGCTTTTGAAGACTTTATTTATCTGCAACAATGTTAAAATTTTATTATTGAGGGTCTAAACAATGCAGCTTTCAGAATTGTATGATGCTGTAATTTCTTTTTATCATCATTAGTTTGGCAAGTACTTTACACAATAATCTGCATCTAAATCAGTATCACAACATGTTATAAAATGATCCTGAAAACATTGCAACCAGCAAATAGCTTTCGAGAATTACTTAATACCACAGCAGGAACTAATAACTGTTAACTTATAAAGTATTATACATTGTTGAAGAGGACGAAACTACTGATCTTGTTCTGAAGCAATAAAGTAATCTAAGGTTTATCTTACCATTGGTTCAAATAATTCAAGAAAAAAAATAGAGAGAAACAGCATTGAAAAATATTTGAAAACTTTTTATTATGTCAGTGTTCTGTGTGACATTCGGAGAAATTACTTCGTCTTTTCGTCTGAGAAATTAACAATTTGCTCAGACACAATGATATTTTCCGCATGGCGACCAGACATGCACAATATTCAAAGTGATCAAAACAATGAAACTTTGAACAAGCATGAGCATTCAGCACGTATGCTCAAGGACATGGCGTTGCCCAATTTACGAAAGAATTTTTGCCCTACTCAGATGAGGAAATTTGGACTATTATTAGTTATCACTGTAAAAAAAATATAGATATATGTTTATAATGTTACTTTTTATAATCCTGCTCTTGCTAACTGCGTTCTAGCGTTTTTTATATTCAATCTTACGCCTCAATTTTTCATTCCTTGGCCTCGCGATCTGTTGGAATTAAGAATTTAAGTTTCTGTTAAGAATTTAGTCAACGGTAGGTCTTTATATGATATTAAAATATTTTTATTTTCCATCAATTTATTCGTATAATTAAATAAAACTCATTATAAGAGTCGCTATTTTCTTTGTGTCTCACAATACCCACTTATCTTGCAAAAAATATTTTTGAATGTAATATGGACGCTGTATCTACTAGGGAATATCTCGCTCTAACCACTTTAATACCATAACCAGCGAATAAAACTTCTTAAAGCATAAACGGGTGTTTATTAGTTCTAAGTTACAATTTATTACCTTCCTAATATGTTTCCTTTCATAAAAATATTATCTTCATCAAACAATCATCATGTCCGGCAACAATGGGATGAATTCGAAGAATTTTGAAGCCTCTGTTGCTATTTTCCGAACTGGCAATGCCTGAACGAATCGCGCGAAATTCGAATTTACAATTCGGATTTTTTTTCTAATTTCCGAAAATGCAGAATGCGCCTAAAAAAGGACCATCATCATTATCTTTACAGTTCTTTGCTACATGCGAAGATAAGAATGAAATACAAAATTTGAAGCCGTTTCTGAGAAAATTGTTTTTAAACCGTTTTAAAAGTCTTATGTTTCATTTATAATTTTGCAAAAAATACTCGTACTTTCGAAATATTCAACTTGACTTCTTTTGAAGAACTGTTTTTGATGAGCACATTTAATTAAGAAAAACATTATTATCAAAATTGTAGTTGCAAGAAGACGCCGAACATTTTTAAAATTTTCGAAAAATCAGGGTTTCAACGAAAATGAGACCTGTACCATTCTCTCAAACGTCATTCACAGTATCTAACAACAAAATTCAATAAAAAACGATGGAGCCATTTTTTGAAAATTTTGGAAAAAAGTCCCAGAGGCGTCTTGTAAAGTATCTCCCAAAAATTAAAATATCAGTTTCAAATTCAAGGGGCCGCGACATCAGGCAGATCAATTGGGAAATATCAACTTTGGAGAAAATAGGCTGAACGGTTTAACTGCTAGCATTGTTCACAGACGGACAGACGTAATTGTCGTAATTTGCCGCAATTCGATTTTTCGATGTCAAGGACCACAAAACTTGGATTCTGGCCACACCAAGCGTTACAGGATTTTCTTTCTAAATTTAGCAACTGGATTTATCCACTTTTTCGTTACCAGCGCCCGGCAATGAGAGTTTTTCTGCCGAAACTTCGCCGTTTTTTCCCGCAGCTTTATATAACTTTCTCTTCTTAAGAAGTACTTTTTTAATGAGGAAATGTTAAAATTGAACTTTTGTAATTTTAGATATACTAGAAATTTTAACGAAAATTACTGCTGCGCCATTCATTTAAGCATGTTTTACGCTATCCGAGAACTATTTTTAATAAAAATAATTTGGAGCAATTTTTGAGAAAATTTTGTAAATGATCTTTTCAATATATCGAGAAATTTTAATTTTGAAGAAAATGATCTCGACGATATAGGTGCTAACGTTGACTACATACAGACAGACGGACAGGCTTTTGCCGTCAATCAATATTTCGGGATCATGGACTCACAAAGTATTGATTCCGACTACACAATCTGTTATACGTAGATAAAGAAATCTACCACATAGAGAAATAAAAGTTCCCCACTTTTGTTACCAAGACAGACGAATAAGAGTTTTTCTGTCGAAAAATCGCCATTTCTGGGGCACGATTACAATACTTTACGATTACAATGTACAATTTTACAATTTTACAATTACTTTCCAGTTACGAAGTAAGGCGAGAAAGTAGAAAAGGCCGCTTAAGCTGTAATGCAATGTATTTAGAAACGTTTCAGTATCGCGACCATAGCCTCCAAATATACGGAAATCTTTTTATAGAACGTCACCTTTCGAAAGGTTATTGTCGATAGATATTCCTAGTTAGCGTAAACTAAAAAGGCTTTTTAATAGCTTCGATATAAAATTATGTCAAGGAAATCAGCCGATGTTGTGGTTGATTGCATAGTGTTTCCGGGCCCGTCAACTGCTGTTAGTCCCGTAAGTGTAGGGTAAGTTTTGAAGTTGGCGGAGATCTTTCCCAGCTGGATGATGAGATTACGACCTACACGTCGGCTTGCGTATTTTCCCCAAACTGTACCTCCAGTATCTATCAATGTATCAGCGGGGCATCACACTAGCGGGGACAAGCTCTAATATCCTGACTGGTCTCCCTATATGTGTGTAAGTTTAGTGTTTGTACGTGAAAGTGGAGGTAGGAGAAAGAAGAGGAAGGAAAGATCGCGCGCAGTCCGTGGCCTGTTTGGTAGGATACTGGAATTCGCCTGGTGTTGATCGGAGAAACCACGGAAAACTACCGATCAGAGCAGCCGGCCTCTAGAATTCTCTTCCAAACAGAAGCAGAATTCGACCCAGCTATGTAGCTAATCGAAATCTCGAAAAGCTGGTACCGTCAGATCTCGAACCTTCGGACCTCCCGGTCAGAGGCAGTGCAGTGACATCAGTTGATGCCCTGACCCTCCTAAGCCGGTCCGATGTTTTGCTGCAATTGTCCTCTTAGATGTATGAACTAACTACATATTGCTCAGAATGTTTTCATTTTGTTAAAGTGTAAATGAATGAAAATAGTATTGCTATCGTCTGCATTAAAAGAAAGATATCAATGAGTTCTCCGACCGATTAGTCGTCGAGAACACGAGAAATGATTCGCTCTACGTTATCAGTTTTGCGATATGAATTCTTTGGGAGGCTCTGTAGATATTTTAGCGTTAGTACATGACGAACTTTGATTTGTGCAAGGACTATACACGTGTGTCTTGAAGGAGAATCCTCCCAGGGATTACGGAATCTCCAACAGCTGAGTTTGGGTCAAGCAAGTGGAAAGTATTACTTCGTGACGCATAATTTCATCCCAAATAGTGAGTTTCCTGATCTACCAGTGCCAAGGAAGGTCAAATAAGCATTTATCTGCGCTCCAGCTGTTGATAACATTAGACATTCTGTATGGTAACCAAGTAATGGGTGGTTATAATTATATTTTCCCTATACCCTATCTAGATAGAAAAAGTTTTGTACTAAGGATATAAATCTCAGTAGGAATGGGCCAAAATATTTCCTTGCGACACGGATTTACGGTTCACATTATTTAGCTGAAGAGAAAGCATATCAATAAAGATACCAGGCATACCCACGTGCGTGCTTGGTGTCAGTGTAATTTACGCCTTCATACTATCTTGGTCTTTGTTGGGCGGTATAACGAATACGTTTTGGAGTATGACGGACCCTACGTTCTACAGAAAGCAAACTTTTTTATAATGCAGCAACATATTAACAGTAAAAATGATTATTTATCATTTCCCTTCTCTATGTCCTTGACATTGAACACATTACGTTTCCCGAGCGTTTGATCTTTCAATTTGTAAAGAGACGTAAAGCTGAGAATGTTTATTCTCACCATCGGGTATGTTCTACAGGTCCGCGGTTTCATAGAAAAACGATTAAGGAAATGTATATCCTGATTGTGCTTACGAATTGTGTACAGGTAAACGTGAACAATGGCTAACCTAGTCAATGACAGCGAAGAAATTTGGTATAACGCTAGGTTTCCTGCAAATGTGTACCAAGAAGCAATGAAGGAAAGCAGCGTTCATGAATCGTAAATACATAACCAGAAAGCTTAAGCCGAAAACAAATTGAGGACATGAAGTTAAAACCAAAACCACGAAGGTCAGAAAAATATCACAATAAAGGGAAATAATCATCTCTCAGAACAGCAGGAAATAACAAGTGATTATACGAAACTATCAACTGAAAGCGTGAGAATCCGAAGGAAGCATTTTCGCGTGTGTTTTTTTATGTCGGTAATACCTTTTCCGACTTCCTTTAAATCCTCAGTTCTCAGAGATGAGATTGTTGCTTTCTTGTTGATTTTTTCTGGCGTTGGTGTTTTCCTTTTGATGTCCTCTTAATCTTATTTCTGTGGTGAGTCACCCATCACTCACTGCGCCTAACGTCCAGGCTATCCGTTTCCGATTGATAAAAACTTCTTCTTTAAAAACGGCTTCTCGGAAAGCTTTGACATGTACGCGACCGATTTGCCGAGAATCTTGGGAGTTGTTGACTAAAAAATGTTGATGGTTCCCAAAAAAGTCTGGTCATTTCCATTTTTTAATTAATAATATAACTAAAAATCCAAATATACTTACAGTGTTTCAAAACAAGCAGAAAGAAATGTCACAAAAAGTGTAACACTAATAAATTTCTGTTATTTAGTGTGAAACTAATGTGTTGTCTACAATTTAGCTATTTTTAAGGATTAAACATAACAAAACCATCATATTTATTGATAATACCCTAGTATTAAGGTATTTACCGTTTTGATACATTAACTAGGTAGTGTTTATTTTTTGTAACGGTTATTGTCTGATCGTTGTTGTATAAATGTTTTTTTTTAAATTAATATTAGTGGACCCCGAGAGTCAAAATTATGAATTTGGAGATCTGAAAGGTGGATTTTGATACATTCTCTAGCTGCCATTTATTTTTAGCAACAATTATTATCTTATCATTATTGTGAAAATGTTTATCTTCAAAAATGTAATATTAGCGGACCGCAGAATTCAAAGTTATGAATTTGGAGATCCGAAAAGTGGAGACTGCTACATCTAAATGACAGCGACTGACACCATGCTTCTTCCGTCAGTCACGCCAATGGCCCCAGCGCGCGCATGCCGCGCGGACTCTCGTTGGCGCGATGGAGAGGCCTCTCACGAGGTTTCTGGCGCGGGAGGGGGCGTGACGCAACGCCAAGGCCGCCTGATAGCGACCGCGTTACGCAACGCAGTAGTGGGCGGTGCCGTGCAGCCCGTGCATGCGAGGTACAGTGGGCCGCGAGTTTTTTCTTGTACGGCGCGTGTGCCAAAAACAATACGATGCGCGTACGTGACATGTATCGTGTGAAATGAACAGAAGGGTTTTTGCACGTTTCGTTCTACCACTTAACACTACAATAAATGGAAGTGGTTCCAAGCTGCGTCAGTGGAGTTTGCTGCTAATGCTAAGTTAACAGCACGCTCTTCTTTCGCTTTTGTTACGCTAAATTAACAGGATTCTCGTGTTTCGCATTTGTGCCTCTACAGCTGGCAACTAACGATGTTGCATCATGGCTATATACGAGTTAACTGCAAACTTTGCCTTCACATTTGGGAACAAATCCTATTCATCGTCATCAGATGACGCATACGGTACTCAATACGAGTGACGAGGTTATACTCGATCATTCCTGGTGGATCATTTTCCGATATAAGTATTGTAATGGTAGAGTTCGTGAATGCGCAGACCGTCAAACATGAGAGGTCTAGGTATGGTAGCATGCTAACTGGCAGTGTTTCTACTCTTTTACCCATGATTCGAATCCTATGTGGAGATATGGATGCTGGCACATTGGCGGCCAAAATTAATGCAAAGGGTATATCCCAATAAGGCGGTGAAAAGTGCCCCCAAACCAAGTCGATAATCGCGATGTTCATATGAAAGAGAATACAAAATTACGCAGATTCAAAAATTATCAGCCTTCTTGGGCAATCTGTTGCAGAGATACAACGAGAAGCGTGTTTTGCATGTTTTATTTTTTCTCAGCATCTGTTGCTAGTATCAGGCTGAAAAAATAGCAGAGACGAGGAAACATAGCTTAATCTGAAGGTATTTTTGTCAACGAATTTTGAAGCCAAATACATAGAGGAAAAATAAATAAATTTTTGAAATTAATTTTTGACGTTTTTTGATATTGAATTTTTGATCTGTAACTGTGATAATTTTGGCATTTAAAATTCACGCTAATATTATGACGTACACTGATACCTGAAGCTCATTGGCCTGACGTGGGATGTGCAAGAGGCCACCCACCTCTTTCCACCATGCTTTCCATCAGGGATATTCCAACTGAGTTTGATACATAATCGATGTAACACCTACTAGATTTCGAGTTCATATGTCCTGTTTAAATCTTAGTTTAAATATCGGTTAATTTCAATCACATTTAGGCGCGAATTTCAAAGGTATAAAGTAAAAACATGGTTTTAATTTGTTTTTCACTACCGTCCACAATGTTTAAAAATCTGGAAAAATATATGTTATAGAATGTTATAAGACCCTTTTTTAAGAGAAAAAATTGAGACAGTACTCCAGCGTTATCACGTCGAAAATGAATATCAAAAAAAACTTTTTTTCTATGTGAATTCGGCGTCAAAATGCATCGCAAAAATACCTTCAAATTAAACTGTTTCCCCGTCTCTGCATTTTTTAACCTGATACACGCAATAGATGCTGAGAAAAAATAAAACATGCAAAACCCCTTTCCCGTTGTATCTCTGCAACAGATTGCCCTAGGAGGCTGATTTTTTGTGAATCTACGTAATTTTGTATGCTCTTTCATATGAGCATCGCGATTATAAATTTAGTTTGGGGGCACTTTTCACCGTCTTATTCGGCTATACACTTTGGCGCCGTTCTTGGAATTCGATCTTTTATAACAATTCCTTGGCGTTAATTAACAGCAAAGGTTATACATTTTAAACTTTCCGCGTAATATATTTCCTGTAAAAACAGCGGGCGGACTTCCAGAAAGAAAGGCAACACGTCTTTCGTTGATAAACTCTTTGAAAGGACTGAAACTGCTTTGAAAATTTGAACTGCTTTCAAAGGCGCTCTCTAGATTGCGCCAGCTACTGGGAACCAGCCAGATGACAGCATTTCGTATTGTTAACATTCCGAGAATCCAGTGCCGTTCCAAATATGACGCGATGGGATCGCATTGTTCGAAGATCGAAAAGCCTAGTGGTTTACACGTTTCGCCCATGTAAAGAGCGAAGGAAAAGAAAGCTAAGGGCCGGTTTCACCAACAGCCGAGTAAAGTTAAGAGTAGTTACTCGAGAGTAAGCATTACTCCACGATAGTTACTCTCGAGTAAAATATAAGCGTTTCACCACGCTTCTGGAGGGTTATGTTACTCTAGAGTTCATACTCCCCAATTTACGCCGCGTACCCGCTGAACACGCAAGTTTTCATAAACAGTGAGAGCGATTTAAGAGGCCGTGAACAAGAGTAACGCTGTGAACCATTGCTGACCAACGGGAACCTCTGGTTATTTCCTTTCATTTCAGATTTGGAGTTCTTCGCGTCGTCTTGGTCTGTTTTGTGTGGTGATTTGAGCTAGCGTAGCTTATTTATTAGTTTTTGTATCTTCATTTCTTAATATTTCTTAGTCTAGGTTTTCGAATGTATATTATTACGAACTAGTACGAAAATGTCTAGTTTTCAAATGTTAACCTCGCGCTTTTAAAAGAAATATTTGCTTGTTTTATTTTTTTAAACTTTTATTCATCTTCCAACTATTAGTTATAGTTAAAACGTTGGGAAGGGATTCTGGAACTCAAGAAAACGTACGCAGATGATCTCCCCCATACGTCATATACAGTTTATTACTGTTTTTGACTAAATAAATACTTTTAGTTATTGTTCTTATTTTTCTTTTTCTTGTCATATATTCACTATCTTTATTTCGTATCCACATCGGTGAAAAATAAATTTACAAAATCCTCCACAGTTCATAATGTACCCGATGAGTTTAACTTCACAATTTACTTCACAAATAAAATACGTATTTATTTTATTTATTTATTTTTACGTCAAAAAAAGTTAAAAACTGCGTATGACGTCCTATGGGGAAAAGTGAATTGTGTGCACATTTTCAAAATTCTGTGATCCCTACACCAAGTCATATACTACTTAAATTTTGAATTTTGAAAGGGAGAAAAAAAACTCCCATGTAGTAAAATCTATTTTCAAAAATAAATAAGCAATACATTTTGAATTTTGAAAGGAGAAAAAAAAAAACTCCCATGTAATAAAATCTATTTTCAAGGATAAATAAGCAATAAATTTTCAATTTTTGAAAGGGAGAAAAAAAAAAAAAAACTCCCATGTAATAAAATCTATTTTCAAGGATAAATAAGCAATAAATTTTGGCTCTTATTACTTCCTGCCGCGACAACATGGAAACGATAATTTGAATAATTGTATTTCCCACTGAATTCTAGAAGACGTGCACAGAAAATGAAGTTACATTTATGTCCAGAAGCAAAACAAGGGGCCATCTCAGCATTTGCTCAATGGATCAGGGAAACTGGACGAAAAACCTGATCGAGATGGGGGTCATTGACCCGGAAGCTGTAGTACAATAGTTGTTACAGGTTGTTTATACTCATTTACACAGTTCAAATGGTAAATAATGCATTATGTCTAATTGTTAAAATTAATGTTGCTTTTCTTGTGGTGCTCTGTATAGTCTCTAATTGTATAGAAACAGTTATGCAGCAGAAACGATTTCACTTGGGATATAAACTTTTCTATTGAATTTAATCGTTTAATGTCATCTGGCAAAGTGTTGTAAAATAATGTACATGTATTGTATGTGAATTTTTTGTAATGAGCTGTTGATACTGTCACCTGATGAATATGATTTCTACGTGGTTTATAGTAATAGACTTCGGCATTTTCTGAAAATATATTCCCGCCCTTAAGCAAGTCATTTTTTACAAAAATCACTGATTCGTAAATAAAAAGACACGGTAATGGTAGAATTCCCAGATTAATGAAGAGAGGCTTACATGAATCACGTACTTGCACGATTTAAATGATTTTTAATAGACATATCCTATTTTGATTTTGATTCTGGACTGATTGCCTATATATGGGTACCTACAATTCAGAAATAATAGTTTATGAAATGATTCTACTACTTGAATATATTTTTTATATTTATTTTTTAGTATGCAAATTATTCGTTTCTAAATCAGATTCAATTCTTCAAAATAGAAGAGCTGATAATTTGGTCAAACATAACCTCGTGACAAAATCTCGATTGTCATAATTGGGAAACCAATCCATTCTCGCCTATAGCTATCTTTGTCTTCGCATTACAAGATAATATTCCGAATCATCGCCGGAATCATCTTCAAATACCATCATTTGTTCTTGCCTTTTATCGTTTCTTTCAAGTTTCTTTTTTTTTTTTTTCGACACTTTTTTCTTTATTCCCCTCTTCTTCTCTCTCTCGTTCTCTCTCTCTCTCTCTCTCTCTCTCTCTCTCTCTCTTTTTTTCAATTTGCGTGTATTTCTTTCTCCTCACTCTTTTCCCCTTTCTCTCCTCTCCGTTCCCCTTGTGTGTCTCCATCCCCTCTCCCCAGGATGAACACCGATCGCTGTGCCATGCCCCTTCCCCCAGAAGATCCCCTCGCCCGTGGTCGGTCGTCGCAGCGTACGACATAGCGAGTACGGAGCGGACACTGGTCGCTCTGTGGTAGGCGCACGTGTGGCCCCGAAAGGCACCGATTCGTGAGCACCAGGTCACATAGGGCACGCCGGCCTCCCGCTCGCCCGCAGCGGCTGCGCAGAAGAGAAGTGGGCGGGGCGGGGCGGCGCGGATCCCTCCGCCACAAGAGAGCACTGTACAAACGCGACGATGGTTTTCATTTCGCAATATTTTTTGTAAATCCTGTTACTCGTAACAATGTTCCGAACCATAGTTCGGCATTGAATATGATTGAATTCTCCTTGAAGGTAATCAAAAATGTACATGACCATTATGATTCAACTATTTGTGGACAACAAATTTCGTTTGAAAGTAAAATCTCTATCTTCAATTTTATACTTGTACGAAGACGCCGGAAAAGATCGAAACTTTTGCAATTTTCAAAACATCAGAGTTATCCGTGAAAATCGGACCTACGCCACCTATATAAGCGTACTTATAAGCGTATTTTACTCTTTTCTTACGAGAAATTTAAAGAAAAAAATTGGAGCAGTTTTTGAGAATATTTTGAAAATGTCCGAGGTCTTCATGTAAAGTACCCCCAAATATTAAAGAATGAATTGAACGTATTGAAAAGAAAAAAAATAAAACACTTTTCGGTATCAGGGACCCCAAAACGTGTATTTCCGTTAAAATCTCGAAAACTATTTTCCGTAGCATTTTTTCTCTATACTACGTATATATAGTATGCAAATTATTACTATGAATACAACTGTAGTAAGAAATTTGGAAACTATATTACTCCGTATATCCGTATGTATAAGAGAAAGTAAAAAAAACGGAGAAAAGTTCTCTATGTACTTAATTATTTACTTTTTATTATTTTCCCACAACTTTACAATTTCTGACTTGCGGGGTTTTAAAAATAAGTCATTCAATTACATAACATTTCGTGTTTTTTGATACCACATTTTAGGTGAACCCACTGAACAAGTAAAAATTGGAAGTCGAATGTACCATCCGAACAGGCCACATTCTAATATATTCACATATTATTTTTTGGAAACACCTACGTTACTGTAGCAATACAAATTTTCCGAGACTTTCCTAACCTCATGACGCTCAGGAGAGTTAATCGAGTCATGAGCGTTACGTTGGGTAATACTCACACGGCAAGGTAACACTCCGGAAAGAAGAAATTTAAAAACAAATGCTAAATTATCTTTACACTACAGTAAAATAAATATTAAAGCTTTAATTTCTAGATAAAACTGTTGAAAACGAAATTTCCTTCGAATGGGCTGAAAATTTGTGGAAATATTTCTAGTTCTAGTTTTGTGGGGAAAACACCTATTTTTACTTTCTCGTAAACGTATGTGTATATGGAGTAATATACGTAGTATAGCGAAAGTTAACTAATGCTAAAATAAATCGATTTCGACCGTACACACTTTTTGGGGACATATGCTTTTTGAGGTCCTCTGATACCGAAAAAGATATTTTTTAAAACCTCCATCTGTCAGTCCATGCCTCCATCAGTCTGCAAACAACACTAGAATCTAAATTATTTGGCGCTGCGATTTTTTTTTTTTTTTTTTGGGGGGGAGATTTCCGTGGAGCTCTTCAACATTTCTTCTCAACATTTCCTCATAAATTGCTCCCATTTCTTTCTTTAAATTTGTTTGAAAAAAAAAAAAAGGATTAAAATACATTTATAAAGATAGCATGAGTCCGGTTTTCACCGTTAAGCATGAATTTTCAAAAAGTGTAAAGGTTTCAAATTTTTTGTACTCTTAAAACTATATTATTGAAGATTATATTAAAGGTCTCGTATGCATAAAAGAAAAGACTGCGGCTCAAGACAACGAGGTGAGTCGGAGATCCCTGACATTGAGGGCGGGAATTCAAAGCCGGCTTAAGGTGTGAGTGTTTGGGGTTGTATTCATGACTGGTGGAAAAGTCCCTCATGAATTACATCTACATCTAATTCTTCCCCAATCTCATGACCTGATAGGCAACAGCTTGTGTAGTCTCCGTGGGAGGAACTATGTGTAAGAACTATTTACCTACATCCAGAATTATTTCACAAACATCGAGATGAGGCCAAGAGATACCATGGGCAATTATGTAAAGGTTTAGGACTCAATTTAGAAAAGCTACGCGATGTTCAGCAAGAGTGCTGATTCTCTCCACTGGGAAGTCCCAAGAGCAACGGAAGGAATCACGAGATGCGGTTAGATATTTTAAAGGCCCTAATTTAGCAATTGGTTGGGGCAAAGTCAAAAACCTAGCTCAAACTCAAAAGATTAGGGAAATACCTAGTACGAGAATGTCTGTGCCATTTTCAGCTCTACACTGTCAGAAATGTCTGCATTACTTTTAATGTAAAAGTACATAAAAGTAATTTTCATGTACGTCAATGAAATATAGTGTACACGAACAGTAACTTCCATGTACGTGTACAATTAAATTTAATGCACACAAATAAGTTAAGTCGTACATTAGATCAACATTGATTTTCATTTAAGCATTAAATTTTATGTACAGGTACATTAATCTCCCTGTAATCTACAAGGTACTACATAAAATTCAGCTTTAGTCATACATTAAATTTAATGTAATTTCTGACTGTAGTTTATTAGACAATCTCAATCACAAGAACTACAAAATAAGGAAGGAAAACAGCGGATATCGTAAAGCATTAATAATTTGGTATTACTAACAGTCGTTGCTGTGGAGGAAACAGTCATCCTTGTCAAGCGATTGGATGTTCAAGGGTTCGATTCTCAACTGAAGACCAAATTATTGGTATTTTTCAAATTTAGCTACATCCAGAGTAGAGTATTGTATACATTTCCGGCTACCTATCCTTGATGTTAAAGAAGAACGATAATTTGGCTATCATCTGTTCTTTAATAAGTCTTAAAATTAATGTTACTAACAAACTTCATTTAATGTTGTGATTCTAAATCAATATCTTTCTTAACTCCCTGTTTTTTCATGAATTCGATATATAATTTATGTTTCAAGTATTTATTCCTCAAATGAGCGAAAAGCTAAAACCGGGAGTGGTAGCTCAGTATATCAACTGATGTCACTGCAGCGCCTCTGACCGGGAGGTTCTAGGTTCGAGGCCTGACGGCAGCAAGATTTTCGACACTAGCTTTCCAGCTAGGTCGAATTCAATCGCTGTGTGGAGGAGAATTCTAGCGGCCGGCTGCTTTGATCGTTTTCCGTGGTTTCTCCGAACACACCAGGCGAATACTGGAGCAGTACCCTAACAAACGGGCCACGGACCGCGCGCGATCTTTCCTTCCTCTTCCTTGTCATATCCTCTCCCCTTACACACATACTTGCACTAACTAACATGCACTACACTGCCACATATTCCGGGAGACCGGTCGAGAGTTTAGAGCTTGTCCCGGCTGGGGCGATGCCCCGCTGGTGGGAGAGCCCTGGTGAGGGGGAAATCCCACTAGCCAACGGTAGGTCGGCGCCGGATCTCGCCATACAGCGGGTGAAGATCACCGCCATTTCCTGAGTAAAAAATCATGCACTACACTTACGGAACTAATGACTAAAGCAGTTGACGCGCCCGCTAACACGAAAAAATCAATCAATCAATCTAAAAGCTAAAATTTAAAATTGCCTAATGAGCGAAACGATCATCATGATCATACTTTTTCCCAAAATACGAATACTTCCAAATATCGTACTGAACCTGTCATACTGAAGATAGATTTCTACTAATATGTTTACCTGGTTATGACGTGCAGCTTACTGAAATTGACAAATTAAACTCGAGTTAAAGTGCGTGGATTGTAAATTATTGTAAATTCACCAGTTAAAACTGCTTTAAATCTACATAATGATGTAATGTCAACTATAATAATTAAGACGTTGAACATTTGCCCGGGAACCTATATCTTTTCTGAATGTGGATCACATAATTAATTTTGGACTTTGGCACTACTAATGAGTTCTTAAACTGTACTTGTAAACATAAAGAACAACTAAAATATTAAACTGGTTTTAACACGCAGCACTGTATATGAATGAACTGTATATGAACTAGTAGATAACATTAGCGACAACACAGTTCTACAAATGGTCAGAATCTTTTTACCATTTAAAATTTTGGAAAAATTGTAAGGGTTAAACATGTGAAAGTGCACATTTAAATTGAAATAACTGAATAAAGTAATCTTTCCGTTCGTGTCTGTTGTGTTGAGAAATGAGCGTAGTAATAATTTTTAGAAAAATAGCTTGAATTTACTCAGTACAATTGAGTACAGAAAAATCGTTAGACCTTAACGGCCTCCAAGTGTTACATGTTACTACAATGCCTACTCTGCAATACACGTTATATTCTGCATATCTTCGCATAGGATATGTGCTTCAATTCTGACAAGTGGAAGCAATGAATTATGTAAAACGCTGTTGAAGCGAATTGTTAGCTCATTAATCCATTAATCATACTTATGTATCTATTGTACTATTAGGAAGCATTCATCTTGTCGGCACTATCACGCCACTATCTTTTGTCCAAATGGCACAATTCATATTTGATTTACGTGCATTTGGGCTTCTGCGCGCTGCAAATGTTATTGTCAATTTTAAGAATTATCATGAAAACTGATAAGTGTAAAATACTCCCGATGCTATTGTTCTGAATTATACTTTTTTCAAATCGTTATCAAGCCCTTGGAATGGTGTTTCATTTCCTCAGATGACATAGCAGAATGTCAGAAGCTATTCGGCAAGACGCAAGCATTCGTGAGAGAAATCCACTCGCGTTTACACGCACTCTAAAGTATTCAAAGGAAGCCTGCCCAATGAGCTGGATTCACGGCCCGGAAAATGTAGTAGCACCTTCCCCCTTTACGAACCTCACCTTTCCAGAAGTAAATTTGAACCATAGAGGAAGACTTTTTCTGTCCTTGGAGAATTGCGGGAAGTGGATGTTCACGTGACCTAAAGGCTAGAGGATTGGCTTTCCACCGCCGGGCCCTGGTTGATTGATCGTCAGTGATACTGGGTGCGTCAACTACTGATTTCATTAGTCCCGTATGTATAGTGCATGTCTTCAACGAGTTCCGGTACCGACATACCGTCGACTAGCGGGGTATTCCCCAACGGGGTATCTCCCACCAGCGATGAAGCGCTCAAGGCAGGCGGTACAGGCCCTAAGCCCTGGACCTGTCTCCCGGTGTGTGTGGTAGTGTAGTGCATGTTAGTGTAAGTGTGTGAGTGACGGGTGAGGATACGATAAGGAAGAGGAAGGAAAGATCACGCGCGGTCCGTTTGGTAGGGTACTGCTCCGGAATCCGACCTAGCTGAAAAGATAATGTCGAAAATCCTGCCGCTGTCGGGACTCGAACCTAAGACCTCCCGGTCAGAGGCACTGCAGTGACATCAGTTGATGCACTAAGCCACCTTTCCCGGTCTGAGCCCTGGGCTCTATCCCGGCGAACCTACGTTAAACGTATGCTATTAACGCCGAACAAATTCCATTTCACTCCGCGTCACATCCAGTACTCGACGATCAGCAGTTGGAACACATCATCCTCGCATCCTTGAGCATCCTCTTTATGTCAGGCGCACGTCCTCCACGCACTTTGAAAGGCACCAGCCATCTCCCGCGTAGCACGTGACCGCGGCAGAGGTCGCGCTGGAGACACGAGGGTGCGCGGCGAGCTCTGTCAAGGTCACGGTCACCGCCGCTGCGAAGTAGAGTAGACGTTACGCAAGGTTCTCGATCGTTGTCGCAGAGCTTCTGTCCCGTGAATTGGCGGTGACGAATGAAATGAACGGTGAGCGAATATTCTCCGATTAAAACATACTAAGTGGAATTGACGGTTGATCAACTGTGACGCGGTTATTCAATCGGGAGCTTCGTTACGACTTAATTTTTGAAATTTAAGTTCCCAGTTGGAAAGCTACGTCCCACCTGATCACACGTCAATTTCAGTGGCGACTGGTGCCCCAAGAGACTGGAGGTTGCACTTCCATCGAATAACGGAAATGTAATTTCCAAAATTCAAAATACAAATACATAATAAAAATGTAAGCGAATCAAATCAAATCCCATACAGAAAATTGTCTGTCGTTCACTTCAGTTCAGCTTCATGTATTTGACCACAAAATTTTGACAGACAGCTTAGTACAAACATATTATTATTATTATTATTATTATTATTATTATTATTTTATATTGTACATATATACAAAGTTAGTTTGGAAACTTCAGAGCGACGTTTCAGGGAACACATTTTTCCCATCCTCAGGCTAGACAATTTAAAACAAACAAAACATTCAATCTTATAAGAAAATTCTACAAAGAAAAAAGAACAGTACAAAGAAAAACATACAGCACTCGATGTAGTTAAATATAGACTCACCGATTTAAAACAAACGAAACTTCAAAATGAAACCAAAGTAAAATAAATAATTGCAACAGGGCGAGCAAACGCACATCTATCACAGCAGTTACAACATAATTAGAACCCAATGTAATTTATCAGCTGACGGTTGGGAGGTGTTCCAAGAAAAAAGGGGAGGTTTCAAATACAATACAAGAACTGTATATATGTTTGTAAATTAAGAATACGATGTTTGTAATAAGCTGACTGTCAAAATCTTGTGGCCAAATACATGAAACAAAATCAATTTAAACCAAGTTATTTTATGTGTCGTGTCCGCGCATATACACCTCCCGCGCACGTAGTTCTGTAAAACTAGGAATAGTATATTATGCAACTAGTTTATAATGTTATGCTTTGTTGCTTAAGTACAGTACATGGTTTGAAAACTAGCGACGTTAGTAGCGAGTTTTCTAATTCGTACGAATGCAATAGAGCAACATTATAAACGAGTTACAAACGATATTTTTTGTAAAATAGTTGTTTTTATATCATCCATGCTTGTACTCGATGTTTCCTTTGTGAATGAAAAATTCCCACATTGACAATATTATAGGAACTAAAATATAAAATAATAACTGATGGTACCTCTGTTTATCTGTTCGTTCCAAACGAACGCTGCTCGTACTACCTTCATCGAGCAAACGGTCTCTTACCCAAGATGACCCCGATGCCCTGATATTTCCTAGTACAGGATGTTCCAACTCGGTCCCTCGCGGGCACGGGCGCCCGCGTGCAGTCTTAGATTTTTTTAAAATTTATTTATTTATTTAACAGAGTGAGCTGATTATACAACGCTCAGCCATATGGCTTTTCAGTTGTTCGGAGCGAGCATTTTCAGACGAAAATATGCGAAGGGGGTGGCTACGGCCACCTCCCATTAAACATATTGAAGTAGTGCGAATGATAAAGTGAAGGAATACGCTGTCTTGGATGCCCAGAAGGTTGTGAAGGAAGGGGGAAGCGCTGTTATCACTATCGCTTTGCTTTTCGTGGAAGCAACGTGAATAGTGCGATGGCTGGCAGAAGAAGCCACAACCCCTTTTTCTGTCTCACCCAACGAGATAGAATATACTACAGTATATTATTTAGTACTGCAGTATATTACAGTATATTATTATTATATATTACTTACTACAGTATATTATTAGAATATACTGTAGTATATTCTAAGTCGTTGGTCTCACCGGATACCATGCCATCGCCGATACAGATATTAGATTTGCAGACTCCCTACTTCTAAAGGGCAGATATTTTAATACTCCTAATTTGTCGCAATGATATCAGAATTTACATGTGGAAGTCTTCTACTAGCTTCTTAAAATGCAGCGATGATTATATCTTTGTTTGGGTCAACATAATGTTGTGAGCAGCTTTTCTCTGCAATGAAAAGAATAAAAAACGAAGAAAGAACCCAACTTCAGGACAAGACATTGAAGAGCGTTCTATACATCGCCCAAGGTCTGACAACCCCAGGTCTGTCAGCCCAAGGTCTGACAACAGATATTACTTCACTTGTTAAGAAAAATATGTCTAAAATTAATTTCATAAAATGTGCTTGTTGAATTGAGTCGAACTTTACGTTTCTCGTCAAACTTTAGGTTACTTTCTGAATATGAACCCCGGTGTGCCTTCCGCTCACCAACCTAACCGCTTCCTACTTCGGCTATCAGTAGGGCTGTGATTTATATGCAATAAACACCGCGAAATATGCACATATATAACTAAATATATTTTGTAATATATGCAATTAAAAATGGAAAATATGCGAAATAGTGTAATGTAATATGTAAGTGTAAAAATAATACAAAGTGCAATGTGGAAAATGTGGATGTAATGTGGAAAACTCAGGCGTTGAAAACATTATGCATCAGCTCCGGCTCGTCTCCTTCACTACTCAGCGAAGATAAGACACACACCCAGATCGTCTATGTCACAAATTCAGGGGACTGACTCTTTAACACCACTCCACGTTTGCGCCGTGTGTGTGGGCACGCATAGCCGCTCGGCTGATGCACTTTTCCTTTTGATTGATGCTGCCGATGACAGATCTTAGCGTGCTTCACGAGCGACTTGGTACGAGTCAGGCTAGCGGCAACGCTGATCCATGGCTATGGCAAAATAAACAAATTCTCGGAAGCCCATTGCTTGAGAGCAGATCATATGATGTACGTGGCGAGATAACTGTCAGAACCGCTTACATGCTGACCGAACTGTAACTGTTGGGCTTTTTTTCGTGGATGAGGGGTGAATATGCAACAAAAACATTCAAATATAGCCCAAATATGCAAAAATATGCAATTATGGTGATATGTGCGAAATAAAAATGGTTCAAATTGATTCTAAACGCCTCAAAACGTATTAAATTTGTTGAAACTTGATGTTTTAGTTAAAAGGAAAAAAATATACAAATGCATATAAATCACAGCCCTAGCTATCAGTGACGGATTGTCGCTTAAGACCATGGCCAACTCGCGCCCCGGGGGCTTGTATTTTTTGAAAAAACAAAAGAATAGAGAAATATGGCGTTTATGTCATGGTATAGGGTTCGTTTGGCACTAACCTTACCAAAAAGTTAAAGAAAAAAAATTATTTAGGACGAGTTTTCACTCTTCTTTAATATTCTTGATGTAATGATTCAGTTGTACTATTAGGAAAGCAAAAAGTTGAGAAATTGTCAAAAAATGAATTTTGGGCGACGATAGATGGCAGCTGGCCAACAGACCACACCAAGGAAATTAGAAAAAATTGGTGCGAGAAAGTCTGTGCCATTCCGTAGCACCTCTAGTTTATTTTGTTTTCAATTGAATATTAATTAATAGTTAATGCATCGGCCAGTATTAAGTTTTGTTCCCCACGAATTCAAAGCAGCTTTAAAACGCAGATGACGTTTAGCCAGTATATTTTTAGGATCGATGTTTTAATTTTTAACATCGATGTTTAGTTTTCGTTGTCGCATCACTAATGGAGACAATACAGGGACGACGGGTAATGATGAAGAGCAGTGAAGCCTGGGCGGGGAGACCGAGCTGTGCCATAAAATGTCATTTTATGAACGATTTCTTGCAACGAAAAAAATCGTTTATAATACTAATAGTAGTAGTATACAAAAATTGTATATTATGCAACTAATTGTTTTATTGCATAAGTACATGTTTTGAAAACGAGAGAGGTTAGGAGTGAGTTGAATGAAAGTAACATTATAAACGTGTTGCGCTATTTTTTTGTAATTTAAAAGAATCACAATTGATTTTGAAAAATAATTTTAAAATCAGTATTGCAGTTAGCAACATAGACATTTGAATTATGACGTCATGCATATTTGACACCGGATGAACGATTCTCGCATGCATGCGAATGAAAGATGGATTTTTTTCTCGGAAGACGTTGGATGGAAATAATATTCTAAATTGAAGACAATACTAAAAATTAAAGATGGCATTAACCTTTCTTCTTGCAATAAAGTTCAAATATACGAAACAATTTAAGGTTGGTTATGTAGTCTTTTCCAAGATGATGTGAGAAAATGTTTAGAAGAAGCGGCTGATGAGGAATATCTCGTGTTGAAGGAACACAAATAATATTTAGTTGAAATATTTATTAACTGCCGGATCACACCTTTTGCACATTTTTTTCAGGTTCTTGCGATTTGTGGCATATTTGGTGCTAGTAGGCCTGGGGAATTCTATTTGTGCACTGATGATGTACCTGAAGAAGTTTCTAGTATATTACTTGTAAATATTAGCGAAGCTAAAACAAACAGTGAAGTTCAAGGAGCTTAACCAAACAAGGAGTATTTACCGTTGTTTTGAATGAAGGATTTTCTTATATAGATTTTTACAAAAAGTACATTGCCCTAAGATGTTGTAATACACTTTTCGTGTTTTATAACGAAGGTAAATGCTCTTAGAACCCCACAGGGATTAACTTCTAAATTCGAAAGCTCATTACCGAATACCTTCAACTTGTGACTCAAAAAATATTCTAGAGTCTTCTAGACATTCGCTCAGCCTGGCGATCCTAAAATATAGCAGGACAAATGTTCAAAATTCAAATTGAGCGTAGCGTAGCCGAACTTACGGTGAATCGATGGTTGTTTATTTGTTTACTTTGGTAGAATGTTAAAACCCGTTTCTAAGAATGTTAAATTTCTAAACATACAGGTACTTCACAAAATTTTAGGGTTGTATCCGTTCAGGGATTAAAGAAACATTTGAGCTACAAAACTTAATGTTCTTGACTATGTTCCTTTATCTTTCAAGAACCTTACAAACTGCTCCATTAAATATTAACATGCAAAAATAATAATAAAACCTTTTTAGTTAATTGATTTATTTTATATCTGTGAGTAAATAAAAACTACGTCGTTTGGTTTCTCTGCGACTATTAATATAATTCCATGACATTCTTCAGTATCAAAGGTGAGTTGTGATGCAACTATGACGTGTGATGATGCAATCATTCGTGCCTTAAAGGTATAATACGTCATAATCTGAGCCATAAGAAGCCATTTTAGGAACGATTTATTGCTACGAAAAAGGTCATTCAGGTATACAACAACAAAATACAAATTATGCTATTCTATGATTTTATTTAATATTTACTAGCTATTCTATGATTCGAAAATTGCGTGTGCGTGTGGGCGAGGGATCTTCTTCAATAATGCAGAGGGACACAAACTACCTACGCCCGAAACTAGCTGCGCCACTGGTTCTCTGTACTTGATACCCGGTATGAATTACACAAACTTCCCTTTCAAATGCGACCCCTATCCGTTTGGCCCGGCCGGCCAGCCGAACCATGCGGCCGGGCGGGAAAGTTCCCTGCCTACGCCGGCCTCCGGAGGCCGGCGAGAGGGTAACGGGAAACTGTCGCGCGGAGCGGTGCGGCGCGGTGCCGGTGTTGCGTCATAGGCGGCCGCTCAGGTTGCAGCTCCGTGGCCTCTCGAGTGGTACGATTCAAAACAGAACCCACGTGCGCCACACATCGTCACACGCAGGGGCGCCCAATTAACGCCTGCGAGCCGAAGACTAGAGACCGGGAGAGGTGGCTCAGGGCATCAACTGATGTCACTGCAGTGTCGCTGACCGGGAAGTCCAAGGTTCGAGTCTCGACGATGGTGGATTTTCGACACTAGCTACATAGCCCGTGTGTACTGCTAGGTAGAGTTCAGTCGCGGTCTGAAGGAGAAGTCTAACGGCCGGCTGCTCAGATCGACAGTTTTCCGTGGTTTCTCCGAACAACACCAGGCGAATGTCGGAGCAGTACCATAACAAATGGGCCACGGACAACGCGCGATCTTTCCTTCCTCTTCCTTGGTCCTCTCCACACCTTTAATTACATATACACACTTACATGCACTACACTACCGCACGTGCCGGGAGACCGGTCGGGAGCTTAGAGCTCGTCTCGGCTAGGGCGGTGCCCCGCTGGTGGGAGATTCCTGGTTGGGGAAAACCCCGCTAGCCATCGGTAGATTGGGGGCAGATCTCACCATCCAGCGAGGGAAGATTACCGCCACCTCCCGGGCAATAACACGCACTATACTTACAGGACAAAGCCGTTGACGCGCCCGGAGTCACAAATTAACCAATTAACCGAAGATTAGGGGGGGGGGCAAGTACATTTATGGACCCCCTTTTCCATTCAAAAAATTTCATTTACGTAACATATTTTACTAGAACAATAGAACATCGTTATCCCGGACGTCGGATAATCCGGACTAGTTTTTGAAAAAAAAATTGTGTAGCGTAGTAAATGAACAAATGTTGTACAGACGGTAAATCGCTAATTTTAAAAGGTATACTACTGGAATTCACTTGCCAGCGGTCTAGTTCATTGCCCCACCTGCGAACCCTCTCCTTCCCTTCCCCAGGAAAGGGGAGGAAGTGACTCTGACGATGTTCTGGGCATTTTCAGGGCCATCGACTAGTACCGATGTATCCAGTGTAAATACTTATTACAATGTGATTTTAAGTGAAAGATTGCCCATAATAATTTTAAACTTCATTAAAAATACGTTTGGTAAGTGCATGTTGTTTTTTAATCGTTTATCCCTTTCATTTTGTAGATAACCCGGATATTCGTTAGCACGGGCCGGCCCTGGCCCCCTAAGTTGATTCGGGTTATCTAGATTCCACTGGAAATACATACAACGTGTTACAGGGAGGATGAAATTAAAATTTTATCTAATTCAATTAATAAATACAGCTGATTTTATGTTGAAACATTTACAGTGTTGCCATGTGGCTTGTGGCATAACAATATCCCAAATTGTCAGGTTTAAAGAGGGGGAGGGGCGAGGTTCTACAAATGTGTTTCTAATTTTCAAATTAATTGTGCAGAAATTGAAAAGAAAACTGAGCAGCCTCCGGGCATGTGATAGGTGTATATGGTTTCGTTAGATACTCAGGTACTCGGAAGAAAATCCAAAATCAATGATACACTTTCGATTCTGACTGAAAAATGCAAATATTTGATTGTGTTATTCCGACTATTTTCATAATGCGCATTCTGGAAGAAATTTAAATTAACTTGTTTCAACGCAAAAGTCCTTATCAACATCACAGAACAAGTTTTGATGTTCTAGCCAAAAACTTGCAGACAAACATCATCCTGTGGGGTGCAGGTCTATGCAAGCAAACGTTTCATGTATCTTCTATATCAGACACATTCCAGCCAGAGCGTTCTCGTTTTCGAGGAGAGTGGCCTTTGACTCGGTGTCAAGGGGCAGTGCGCGGCGATGCGCGCATGGGAATTTGACACTGCGTGCGCACCCTAGGGAACAGATTAGCCCAACGGCACGAACTTGGTCGGAGAGTTTTCTCGTGTGCTCTGAAATGGCAGCTTCCAGCCATGACACCTACAAACCCTTTTCATAATGTTTCAATTTTCAATGAAAAGAAATAGCAGTTGCAGAAAAGGTACTTATTATACATACACGTTTTCTTGAGTCCTGGAATATCTTTCCCCTCTCCTTTACTAAAATTAGTTGAATAACGCATAAATACTAGTAACGAGCGTTGTACATATAATGCGACGACTAGAAATATTTACTCTCGTGTAACAAACCATTTTGAATCGAAGAACGATCCTCACACTTGATATAATAGGCTATCGTCGAAATAATCCACTCACTCCTCCCACATCTAGCGAAATGATGGCTCAAGAAAACGTGCGCGGATAATTGTTGTATTTATCTATCGTCAAGATTCCTTTTCTATACGTCGTAATTTGATGCGTGAGTTTTCAAACTTCCTGGCTAATGAAAACTGTCATTTTCATTCGAATTCTTTGCGTGATTGATTATGTACCATACATCACGATGGTGTCACTTTCTCTTTTCCTAAGAAACTAGAAGACTGATTATTTTAAATCGTTTTACGAGTAATTATAAAATTGCTTATCCTTAATTTCTACTTTGGTTTTAAATTATAAAAATGACTACCGGTTGAAGTACGCAATGATTGTGGCAAAGTACGACTTTTGTACTCGTGTAAAGGCGGGTCCACACATTCGGTGAGCAGTGAGCTAGCGCTCGCCCAATCCCGAGCATCTGACGTGTTCGGCGAATGTTCGCTCCCTTTGATGAGTCCAAAAGACCGACGCGCGGGGGATAGGACGAGCACCAATCGTTCGTTACTCTGCAAATAACAAAGAACCCATCCCCATTACTGGAGATTGGGCGAGTGGTTGCTCGCTGTTCGCCGAATAACGAATGTGCGGATCCGTCTTAATAAGGGCGGGCGAAGCAGGCGGCAAGTGTTTCTGGGGGAAGGCGAAAACGGAGGCAGCCAAGGGACTGCCGCGCCCGCGCCGAGAGGTCTGGGAGAGCGTAGCCTCCACGGCCGCTGCCACCACCACCACCGCCGCCGCCGCTGCCGCCTTCGCGCCGCCTCCACTGCCGGGCCGCGCGGTGGCGGTCAGTCCACTAGCTGTTGTGCCAGTGTGCGGACGTGCCTCCGACGTCTCCGAGTGTCGCGCAGCGTGCGTGCGGTGTGTTTCCTTCGTCGTCGCGATGGTGCTTCTGGATGGGGAGGAGGCCGCTGGGTCGTCCTCGACAGCACCTCAGCAGGTAGCGTGTCATTCGTTTCTCAAGGCCGCGGCGTCGCATGGGTCGGTGGTTACCAAATGACTGCGTCGACATTTCTCGCTGGCAGCGTTTTGGGATGTGCCGGCCGCCCTTGCTGCTTGTTGCCGTTTTTCTAAACGTGTTTTTTTTTGTATTAATAAAGGACTCATGAAGCCGGAGTTGCCACGTGTACTTGCAATCGTTTGGGAATTATTTTCTACATTTTGAAAACAGCGTTGCTTTTAGCCCTTCATTCCTTCCCTCCTTGCTTCGAACTTGCATAATTTACACCGTAATTTAGATAATTTAC
Source organism: Teleogryllus oceanicus (assembly GCA_964035755.1). Lineage (NCBI taxonomy): Eukaryota > Metazoa > Arthropoda > Insecta > Orthoptera > Gryllidae > Teleogryllus > Teleogryllus oceanicus. The sequence continues at coordinate 94,000,100 of CAXIVR010000004.1, forward strand.
ACTGTACACAGAAGCAGTTCCACAAAAAAATTGTTACAATCTTTAGGTATCGTGTGATAATTATTTTCAAACAAAAAAATCAGGTGTTTCGTATTCTCTGTCAACGTAATCTTTGTTATTCATCATTCAAATTTATTATTCTTGGAGGATAAACTTGTCTCCAAAATCAAATTTCAGAAACAGAAAGAAATGGTATTCTTCTTCGTCAATGAAAACCCATAATAAATAAACTATGAATAAAAGTACTCCTTGAGTGGTCATTTTGTTTCGTTGATACAGAATTTCGCTAGTGATATATTCCAGGCTAGTGTAACAATACTATATACCTCATTATACCTTTCCACCCTTATCCTTTATCGTGATTGAATTTACTCACTATCGCGAGATCGACAAAATAAACCCCGGAACGAAATGGCGTCATAAAAATAAAAACACTGTTCGGACACAACTGACGCTTCGCTACACATGACCAAGTTTGTTTTGACTCATGGATGAGGCTTCGGTCATCCCGATTAACATTAAGCAACCTTAAGTCTGCGACATGCATAGTTTCAAATTCATTTTATACCAAAACACTTTATACAAATAATATATTTGAAGAGAGAAATAAACTGAGAATTAACAGAAATAAATGAAGGAATTGACAGACAATGGTTATATTGAAGTGGCACATTGAGCAGTTTTAAAATAGCCTGAATGCCATTTTTTGTGTTGTCTGAATCGAAAATTTTCAGAAATTCTTCACGCCAAAAGTAATTCATCGCAAGGTTATTTTCACTTTTTGGACCAAAATACTGTTGTTAAAGGAATTTTAAACTCTTCATTTAAACAATTGCCAAGGCACTCGAATTTTAATTCCTGCCCAAAATTAAAATATAAGTTTCAAACTTGCAGGGACTCGAGGTCGTTCAGATCGAAGGTTCTGATCGATTCGAATCGAAATACCATTTGGAGAAAATCACCTCAATGGTTTTGGCGCTAGCTTTGACCATAGACTGACGGATAGCCAGATGTACCGTCGATAGATTTTTCGGTGTCAAGGTTTCACAAAACATGGATTCTGATTAGACAATGTGTTAGATTACCTTACATGTAAGATCAAGATTTATCCTCTTTTTCGTTACCAGGGCCCGGCAATTAGTTTTTCTGACGAAAAATTGACGATTTCTACCGCTCGATTACAATACTTTTTCTGTACTATTTACGTAGTAAGATGAGAAAGTAAATAAACAATGCGTATCTTGAAATTATGTAAAGTTTTAACTACCAGAAAGTAAACCTTCGCTGATTTTAATCAGGCTGTTGTACTCAATGTAAATTAAGTGATATGTCGTGTCCTCTAACAGGCTTGTCAAACTGCGCCCGCACGAGCCGCTTGCCGGCTTGGGAAGCCCGACGCTCCTGCGGGCACGGGCAACTTCCCAAACTCCGCTCTACCCTTCCCCTCAAATCCAAATAGGAGCGCATACGTGAACGCTGAGGTGTACAATAGAAGCTTTATATCAAAATATGTTTGCCAGATTTGTTCTATCAAACAACCCAGATCTGAATGATGACTGTGTTCTTTAGTTTTTATTACTATTTGAAGTGTATTTTCCTTTTTGCCTTCAATAAACATTTTCCCAAGAGGTAGGAATGTGTATGGATGGCGAATTCTTTCCTTGTTTTCGTTTGTTTTAATGTATCATTGAGAAATTAATTAATGATATTAAGTGTCCTCGCGTACGGGCGGACACCTCTTTAAACAGGCAAGAATCTTTCTGTTAAACCGCCTAACCTCAACATAGGAATTTATGCAATTATTGCACTCGGTAAGTAAACACGATTACAAAATCAAGGTTCTTTAATTTCAAAATGTTTAATTTTACCCTAAACTGATAATCTGAAATTTGAGTGATAAATTGTTACATTGTAATGGATCATTTCTTTGCTTCATTTAAGGAAATGGAAATTAATATAGCTAAATTTGGGGCAGTAACTGTACTGACTTCTTCAAAAGACTATCATGCGCCAGGAATTCAATGATGTACCGCCACTTCCGATAGTATTACTAGTACGTAGTATTTACATGTCGACCATGTTACTGCTGTGGTCACAATACTAATCGCGCACTTTTTCTTGATACTCCACAGTGGGGGGTGCGGGGAGAGGCGGGTTCTGTCTACGTCACGGCAGTGCAGGGCTGTCAACTTTGACAGAAAACTCGGCGTAATAACTCGTCTTGGACTATATAACACGAGAAACATTGGAAGCTTTTTTTTTTTTAATTCTGAAGAAATAATTAATAGTATAGAAATAATTGAGTAACAAGAAGGAACATCGGTACGTACAGGTCGATAGAAAGAGAGACCGAAAACTAGGAAGTCCGCATTGGAAAGGAAGAAGGTGGGCAGCACTGCGAACTGAACCGTGACGTTCCGAGTGGAGCTCATATTTTCTTCCGGGCCGTGCTACGCTGGGCTGAGCGAGGACTAGGGAGCTCGAGGATCAAGAAAAAGTGCGAGCATAGTACCTGCGGGCTCTAGTAAGCTAGTAACCTCGCCCGCAATCTTGCCATGATCAATTTGGAACTGACGCTTTCCGGATTATCTTGCTGTTCAATTTTTCGAAAGGAAGCAATAAAAGGGTTCATAGATGCTCATAGAAAAATACTCGAGGTGTTTGAATGCGCGCATTGCCGTCGTAAATTGTCAAGATAACAGATTTAAAGTAGACGGATATAATTATTTTGTGTGGGCACTTCGAATATTTTCCATTTACTAAAAGTTTTCCTGAAAGATAAACCATTATTATTTTGACTAATCACTTCGATTTAACCATCTTTTGTTCACGTCATAACCTTGAGTAGACCCACTGAGACCCCTTGGTGACGGTACCTTCCTTGCGGTGTGGTGGGTAGCCTCACCCTTCTTTTCTTCTACTTTCGTGAGGTAACAGTGAAGTAATTCTCTCTCCTTGAGACTTTTTAGTGGAATTACGTCACAATCTTTCTTCGTAGAAACTTGAGGTAAAAGTGATCAATTATTCTGCCTCTCAGAAGAATATTGTGTGGAATACACATGGGTTTCTTATTGTCATGAATATTGTTCTCCATTGATGCCTTATGAAATCTTTTAGTCAAAGTATTTGTGTAAGAAATAATACAAAACCAATCTTATCAGACTTTCATTCTTCTACGAAAGGGTTGTGCTGTACTTTCTCTTTTAGTACTTCAAAAGAGCACGAAGTATTCGAGGAAAATACATTTTCCGAAGAAAAGAACCAAGATAGCGAACGCGCTCTTAAAAGACACTGCTTGTCAGTGGGAAGTGGCTGTCACTCACGGGCTTCTTAGATGATTTTAAAGGGGGTGCTTTGAGTCGGAAAATCGCGCTTGACAAAGTGGAGGGAAAGAGCTGGCGTCAACTGAAGAGTGCTGTCTTGTTGCATCGCGGGTGATTTGACTGAGATGTATCGACTTGCGGCCATGACATTCGTGATAAAACAGTTTCCCTGCATCCAACACTTCATGTTGGGACCACTCCCCCTTGTATTCGTATACCTATTTCAAGAAAAATAAAACAACGTACTTAACTTTCCTTTGTCAATTACGAAAATGTTTTTTAACCTCCAACGAAAAGTAAAAATTACGATGCAGCTGTCAAAGATCAATAATAATAATAATAATAATAATAATAATAATAATAATAATAATGTAGATAGGTTGTAAGGAATTGTAAATATATCTGGATCCTTTTTATTTAAAATAGTAGAGTACAGGTATCAAGTAGAATAGTCAGGATTTGTACTAGGAAGAAACACGAACGTTTAGTGGATTAATAATGTATAGTTAATTTATTAAACTTACTGATAAATATTTTAATTGTTTTCATTGAAGTGTTATTTTGGAAGTAAGTCAGAACTTTTTGCAATTTTTTAGTGTAAAGATAATGAGTTTTGAACGTTACCTTTTGTTAATAGTATTTAACAGTGTTCAGTGAAAGAGGATTCAGAACTCTTTGGAAGGGGAGTATCATATAAATCGACATATTGTACGTAGTCCAACTACAGTTTTACTTTAATTTAACATGTAAATGCTTTTTTTTGTATACCATCATTATAAATGACATTTTCTGTTGCAAGAAATCGTTCATAAAAGGGACTTTTACATCTCAAATGATGACGTATTAGATTTTAAGGCACGAATGACTGCGTCATCATTCAGTCAGTCGCAACGAGACAGTTTGCAAGGTAGTGGTAAACGGAACAGCCGACCACAGTTTTCTCGCACAGATGTCAAATGCCGTTGTCACAACAACCTTCTTTCGCAAAATTAATTTTGATTCTTTTATAAATTTATAATGGTGTTGTACACACAAAATTCCGTATTCAACTCATTTATAATGCTGCTTTATTGCATTCGTACATATTTGAAAACTCGCTCCTAACGTCGCTCGATTACATAACATGTACTCACGCAATAAACCTTAATATTATAAACTAATTGCAAACAATTACGAAAATAATATGCTCTATTATAGATACACAATTTCTTTTTTCTATGGCTTTTATCCAGCCAACGGCCGGTTACCCTTTACGTCCCGATGGGACGCATATTCGACCATACACTAGACCAACACACTTGCGGGCTCCTCTGATCTGAGGTCAGCAGAACGCGAGGCCCTTCGCGACAACACATACAAAGTCAAGGGACAAACAACCGTGCCCAAGGCGGGACTGGAGACCGCGACCATTCGGACCGAAGCGCAGAGTCGATACTCGCTCTTAGCCGCCTCGGCCATCCAGGTCGGCTAGATACACAATACTGTATGAATATAATTTATCTAATTATACTTACTATCGTAAAAAAGATCTGACAACGACATTGAAATGAAGTCCCTCTGTACCCAGGAAGCGCTTGTCGCGGCGGGGCGTTGTCGCCGCACAACGGGCTTTTGTTTGCGTTCCGCGTGATAGGCGTCGCGCCCTCTAATGAACGCCTCGCGTGGCCCCAAGGGCGGGCGGGGGCGGGGGTGGGTCGAGAGGTCGCCGCCGCGATAACAACGCCTTCGGCGGCGGCCGGCGTCGCCTGAGAAATTGTCGCGTCGCCTGCGTCGCGGTCCCGGATTAACAGCAGCGGAGTTTTCGTGGCGTCGACGGTTTCTCCTGTTCTGCTCTGCCGCGCGGGCGGGCGGCAAAGCCCTGGCACGACCTTGCGGTCGGATTGGACAAGGGTTGTCGATCACTGGCGCGCTTCTAGTCGAGACCTGGACGGAAGTAACGCTGAACGGCGTAGAAAAAAAGTTTTCAGTCGGTGTGTCCTAACACTTTGATTGACAGTTTAACCCTCGCATGGCCAAGCATGATATTGAAACGCAGACGTTAGTGTGTTGCACCCAAGTGACCCCCACGAAAAGTTGTTACAAAAAAACTGTCATATTGAGTTCAGAATGATATTTGCTTTATTACTGTATTGTTGTTACAATATTGTACAAGAATAATTGTGTAAATTGCACAAATATTTTGTAATATACTGAAAAGTTGCAAAAACAATGCTTTTGCATATTCATCTAAGTTATGATATTATATTATATTTGGAATAATTATCATATTAAACCTTCGTAATTTAACATCATTATTATCACAAGAACACTTGGACACAGTTATAGAGAACTTTTAGAAAATATATAAAATAAATATCTACCTCTGAAATCCACTGTCTAATATCTCGCTCACTCATAGCTGTCGTAAACACAATTTCTTACAACTCGTGCAACACAAGCGAGATTGTAAAACGCTGCATGGAGAGTAAAACAGATGATAATCGCTAGCTGTTAGTACTTACAAACCCTAACACAATGGTGTCAAATTAGTCATGAAACAACAAGCAAATACAACAAATATAAATGTGAACGTCAAAATATCAACGGAAATGGCAAATGAGGGATATCTTGAGTCCCCCTGTCATTTTTATGTAATCCAAAAACCATGTTACTACTTTCAAATCTTCTAAATAAAAGAATATTTACATACGTGACAGAAAAAATTCTACTATCTTTTTTCTGCTAATCCTAGGGGAAAAAAGATAACGGGAACCTTAGGCTCCCGCTCGGCTATGCGAGGGTTAAGACTTTAGAGGCCTAAAACACGAATAGGCAACTATTTTTCTGGGCCCCTCTGAGCTCCCTTGTCATTAATTTTATTACTTTCTTGTGCTACTTTTCTATGACAAATAAAACATACTACTACTGCGAGGAAAACTAATCTGCAACTTAAATGATACAATTAATAAACACAAGTGAACTTACGTTTAACCTTTACCGGTATTGCAGAGGCTCTTCCTAAAGGTCGTGTATCTATTTCCTAAATTGTCAACTTATAAAGGGAAAAATAAGGAATTTGCCACATTTACGGAAATAAAATGTTTTATTACGTAGGGCTATGCCGCTCCATTCACAATTTTCAGGGGAGCTACGCCCCCTTGGTAGTGGCAGATTTACCGTTAAGCCACAGCTTGGAGCCGCAGAGTCCAAGGGGCCTCCGAAACCGCGAGATGACAACCCCGAGATTATAAATTGACTCCGAAACAGCGAGATGTGACTTCTTTAATCCACTTTGATAAGATATCGTTATAAAAAATGAATATCGCTGTCGTTTTGAAATAAACAGTCCAGGATTATATTGGCAGTACGAATAGGAGCGGCTTATGAAACGCTTATTTTAATGGAATGCGTTGTCTACATCAATATGTTGGGAATTTGTTCGCGGATAATATATGCATAAGATACAGCGTGTGACGTCAAGCGTACGATCAAGTTGTTTGAATTATGTGACGGCTTCTGGGTCAATGACCTCCCCCTCTCGATGAGGATTTTCATCAAGTTTCCCATTTCAGCATTAGCATGTAATGTAATTAAGGCACAATACAAAAAAATCAAATATGTTGTTCGTTTACCAATGTAAATAGGCTTTCTGTAATTCCTGAGCGAAAATTTCTAATTTTTCAAATGTCGCTAACCTTGCTTCGTTGGTATTGTTATTCATCATTCAACTATGTATAGTAAAAGGAAGGGGGAAGAGATTAAGAAACTCGAGAAATCATGCGCAGATTATTCTCCCTCGCATACATTTTTACTGTTGATTGACGAAAATCAATCAACCAAGTCAAATGATCGGGTTCCTTCCTTGTTTTCGGTGATCATTTGCTTTAATGGGGCGAAGAGTTCCCTTTCGTAGCGGTTTCTGCCTGCATGTGTGGAAAGTGTCGTCATTATGGGGTCGATAATGTTTCTTTCTTGGAGGAAATACGATTTCGATGATTCAAGAACAAAATATCATACACGACTTATCTTAGCGTGTGACACAGCTGACTTTCAGGGGTCCCAAGACAATAATTCTGAAACGTAGGAATCCAACAATTTTCATAGTGGTTAATTGAATTTCATTCAGAAATTTGCTTTAAACTCTGAATAATATATAATTTTGTGATTTTTAAAACATATAAAAATACTCATTGTTGTGTATATTTCTGAGCCTTACTGTTGAGTCATAATACTTAATCTTTTCACTTATTTAAGTATTGTACATAATAAACCCGATATGTTGAAGTCAAGGCACTATTCTACTCATGTGATTGATAACTAAGTGACACATATCGAAACACACAGTTGCACGATTATTCTCTAGACATACATATACATATCAATGGCTAAATTTCAACGTCACATATTTCAAAAACATCGAATTTTCAGGAGAGAGAAAAAAAGTTTCCAAGTTTCCTTTACAAGCTAATAAAAATGTTGCCAATTACCATTATTTTAACAAATTTGCCGGCAAGTTTTATGACCCGTATCGTTAGAATTCGGTACAAGTTGTTCTTATCTTTCGGGTGACTTTATTTCAACACGGACAAATTTTAAGATAGGTGTTAAAACGTAGCCATCGACTGAGGCGTATCTAGGTATTCAGGCGCTCATGGCAAGCACACTGATAGAAATTGCGCCCCTGTCTGGATACACCAAATTAGGATTATTGTTATTTGTTTTGGCGAGTATTCTCTAAATTCTCCCCTTGTGAGTGGCGCCCACGGCACGTGCCATGTCAGCTATACCATAGACTACATAGACATGTAGATATGCTTCGGCCATCGATGTTCGGTTTATTCGGACAAGAAGCGTGTGAGGCCGTGCGAAGGCCAAGGCTGCGACAGCGTTTTGTGGCGCGTTGGGGATGTGCACGCCAGGTTCCGGTGCTCTGCACAGGCGCAAGAAGCGCCTCCGGACGTCACATCCGCGATTCCAGGCAAGCGGCTCGCCTCCGGGCGCCGGACGCTCGAATACCCGTCAGCGACCTTGGGGGAGTGTGCTCTCCCGACACACGTACTACTTACGCGTCTTTTTCAGCTCTTTTACGCGCAAAGAATACCTAAACTCTGCGAGTCATGTTTTGGAAGGGAACTAACTGTTGGGTGTATGCGAAGGGAAATTACTAACAGTCGTATAACTCGACCAAGCAGAGTGTGGGACTGGCGACGAGGGCAGCAATGCGCCTTGTTTTGCTTCGGAGAGAAAGAGACAAAGCTATAGGGATGTGCTCTTAACAGGTAAACTGTTATTTCTTAACCGTTGACGTTTCGTAACTGTTACGCGAAATAACAGTTATTTCGTTTATCCTGTTATTGGCTGTTATCGGTTGAAATGCATAGAACTGCAACCTACTGGGTCTAATCCGAACTACTACTTTGTGGTTAGGCGGAAGAGCAGGCCCTATGGCCTGAGCCTCGCCATTAATAAAGACATTATTATTATTATTATTATTATTATTATTATTATTATTATTAACTACTACACGCTTTTGTGGCAACCATTTTGTACGATAACAGCTTCACTGCAGCTAAACAATCATGATTTGCCAGTGTTCAAATTATATTCATTAATACATAATTCGTCATTATTACACACCATGTGCCACAATAGTTTTATATTTTATTGTATACACTACAACAAGATATTTGTCCTTTAAATTAAGTCCGTCCAATATGTTAACTTATTTCTGTCCCATTGCTGCTTATGTGAGATCAACTAATATTTCCCTAGGTCCGATAAAACAAAATGAGTTACGGTCAAATAACTCACATTATAATACTTGATATTTGACAGCCATTAACACTTCAGCTATAGGTAAGCAAAAACACTTTCTCCTCATTATTTTTGGCACTCGTCACTTCACTATGCACAAGTTGCATGTTTGAAAGAATATTTGCAATCTGAACCCGAATCACTTTCATTTTAGTAATATTCTATTTTCTATACACATTTGCTCCACATTATATGAATTACTATTCATCCTTGGCAGTTCATCCAGTCTCATTCATATCAGATATATTTCTCTGTTCAAACATGTTAGGGAAAGTAGTACAAGGAAGCGGCGTAAGGTAGCTGCACAAGCTTTACGGTACTACCAACATTATTTGTTTTGTGTGATTTAACTCTTAGCAGTCACTACAACTGCTTTAACTCTTAGCAGGCGGCCATGTTAGGTTGCTGGTCACGGTCCTGTTATTTTTCATCTGTTATTAATAACAGCTATTACAAGTAAGCTGTTTTTGTAATAACAGTTATTGAAGAAAAGCAGTTAAGCCCATCTCTAGTACGAAGCCCTTGTGTAATGCCATCTCAAGTTCACCAATACCCATGGTAGTCCATTAAAATCTTGGGAAAATACCAACGCGTTTGATAATTATATTAATAAGTATTGATAACAATATGAAGAATGGAGTATTTTGAGACCCCAAAAGTAACCACATATTCCAGTCATGCTACTTAACAAATTCTACAAAATGAGTTCATGCCAGTATTCGATTCGATTCGACATTATTGGAAACACATCCAAGAAATTCTTCCTTAACTTCCGTATTCCTATAAAATACAACGTAATATATATGTGTTTCAAATCGTTAATGAATGATAAAATTGTTAAGTGCTTTATGTATGATTAACGTAATGTTTCTATGAAAAATTATCTCAAGAAACACTAATTGTGCTGATTATTTAGCATTACGTACTATGTCATGCAAGGATGCTTCATTACTTTGGAACGGGAACATGAATGCACCAGGCTATACCGCCCCGGCGCGCGACGCGCTTATTGCCGTTGTTCTCTGATGCTCCGTTCGCCCTTCAGTCCTACTGGTCCGCTTGGTCGGATATACGTGTACAACAATATCCCCATTACAATATGACCAGTATTGCTTATTAATAGGATGCAACATTCACTTATTCCTGAAGTGTACCCTTCTCCATCCTCTCTTACAATGAATAGATCGTAGGATATCCACCTTGCAATTCACTGGCTGTTTTGTTATCGTAGGGTCCTATAGTGACTATTTTTCCTAGTTTTATGGTTCATTGAAGCATGAAACTAGGGGGAAAAGAAAAGGATTACTAACATCCTCTAACCCTCAGCAGGTTAAACCTACAGTGCTGAAAGTACAAGGGTGAAATAAATAAATAAATAAATAAATAAATAAATAAATAAATAAATGGTTCATTTATTAGCTGTGAAACAATAATTTGTTTGGATGAGTAACCTGTAAATAAAAGGCGTTACGCAACATTATTGCAATTGCACAAAATTGTTGCAATTGCGCAATACGTAGAACCCGGCACAACTGTCTTAGACATTTTACTTTATGCATCTTCATACCTATAGTTTTCCTTGTCATAGTATTTTTTATGCAACTTGGTAACCCTATCCGTGAGACACCTCTTACAGCAAATTAACATCACGCTCGTCGTCAATCAGCAGATCTCTAAAATCTCCAGAAGATGAAAGTATAAATTGGGTGAATTTCCGTGGTAATAAAATCAATCATCGATCCTTCCTAATTTTTCTTAAACATTACAAACAATACAAATTTTTGGTTGTTCTGTACAAAAATGCTAGCGATAGAAGTTAGCATTGGGCGCTATTAATTGTATTGTGGTGGCCTTGCTTTTTACTATTCGTAATTTCAATCAATCGATGTCTTGAGCGCTTCATTGAAAAGTTAAGTGATGACGCTAGAAACGATTGTTCTTGTATCATTCATTCTCGTTATCATCACCATCATAATTAATTCATTTGAATGTATTCTAGCTGTTCAGAATCTGTGACTTAATTCGACTTTAGCGTGCGGTGTGACGGGACAAGTGCGTTTGTACAGAGAAACATTGAGCGTCAAGCGTTGCGTGTAGGTTGTGTTTGCCCTGATAAGGTTGACGCATTTTCTCCGTGAATCATATGTTGACATTCCACGACACATTAAGAGTACCACAGGTCGAACTGGAATTCACGAAAACTTTGATGTGAATGCGTAACTGAGGCATTTTGGGCTTCGGAATAATTGAAATATTCTGTAAAGCGAAGTGATTATTTTACTTAATTAAAACAAAATAAGTTATTTAGATTTGTTTTGAAGGTAAAAATACTCTTGTAGATTTAAATTACTTTTAAAATTTTGAATTTTTTGCAGGAATGTTGTGTGCAAAGTGATGGCTCTCCCGTTTAATAGTTGTAGATCAAAAGCAATCTAGGAAGTTAAATTGTAAATATGTCAGTGTTACTTATCTTCATCTATTATTACGTTCCTTATTTACGGTTCATTTAGATGTCTTCAACCTTATTTAGATGTCTGCAACCTTTAAAATTATTGTTTTGTTTCCAATTAATTGCACATGGACGGAAATGTAACCATTTAATTACTTATAAAAAGTATAAACTTTGGAATTGTGCTGTTTAACTGGCTAATGATATTTAACCAAGTCCTTCAGTGGACATCCAACCTCTGATTCTGAAAGAAGTCTAGGAACTATGAATACGTGTTGGACTATGGGGTCGTTTCGTATGAATGATTTAGTAAGAGCATTGCCACATTTAGGTCGTCAGATTGAAATGCATACTTGCTCCAATTGCGGGAATTACGGTCAGTTAAGAATGTTTACATGAGCATAGCTAAAGTGATGCAGGGGGAGGGGAACGTGCAATTGCTTCCCCCACAAATCTTCGAACACTTACCTCTTTCATATAAAATTTACCACTTTTTTTGCATTTACATTGCATATTATGTTTTAAAATTAACTCTTCTAAAATTATTTTTTCTATACCATGGACTACTTGCAATGAAGAGCATTTATCACCTTACGAAGAGTAAGGTGCTTATTATCAACTTATTAACTACTTGCTTATTATCAACAATGAGAGTAGATCAACCCAATGGGCTATGTTTATGGAGTATGCAAGGGTACTAAGTATTACAGATAAGATGGAAGATTATTAAAATGAAATCTGTAAACAATTTTCAGAAAAACAACTGAAACATGTGGCAAGTGAACAATTTGTTCCTTCAATTATATTCGAAAAATTGTGTTTTATTTGATTATAAAAAAGTGCTGGTACTGGATCCGCATAAAACTATTTACTTTTTTCTTTCTGATTTAAATCAAAATCTATACAATTAACTTGTTACGCTAGGTTTTCTTGTCCCCAGAAATGACTAATAGAATAAGCAGGAGAGCAACGGAGGGGGGAGGGGTGTTCTGCTCTACTGCAAAGAAGCGCCAAAGAAAGTCATAGCATTTGTTTATATAGCAATATTAAGTATCAATCAACAAATGAAAATACATTCAATGTTCAGCATAAATCTTTTATCATAAGTATTATCACGAGAAGTACTGTGTTAGCCGGTAAATGTACGACTCGCGTAGCGAGGAGTGAATTTACCGGCTTGCACAGCACTTCAAGTGGGATTTAGTGTGCCTATTTCACGAATTAAGACATTACATGATTCGAATGTATAATTAAAATCACAAGAATTACGAAAAAGATAAATATCGTAATATGTGAAACTTTCATTATGTGAAACTTTCATTCAGCTCAGAGTTATCACTGCCCCCTGGAATAACTTATAATTAGGAAACGGAATTTATTGTAATAAAAAATACAAAATGTGTACATATATGTTCTTATTTTTTCCAAAACATGTAAGAAAAAATAGAAAATATGTAAAATTCATTATTGTGTTTAAAATTGTTACGTGTAAAAAAAAAAGACGTCCCCGATCAGTTCTTAAGGATTTGGAGTGGCTGAAAGTAGGTTCTATTGCGTTCCGTCCGGTGCAAGCCGTAAGGCCAGCACCCGACCTGAGACGTCTTTGGGGGGTTGCGAACACAATTCACCAGATGGTCGACTAGCTCAGTGTAGACGTCCCAGGGTGGACACAATAAATAAAAAAAATAGGGGGGGCAGGGTCGTGAAGATCGTTTTCGATTGGATGCAAAATTACACACAACTCGAGTGAGAATCACTTTTCACTTAATTCAGAATATATTCTAGAAATATTTGCTGCTATGACAGATACATAAAATGGCACACAGAAAAAAATCAAATACAGAATACTCTTGACTGTCTGTAAGAAAAAACCCACACACACACCAATAACTCGATACACAATTTCCTACTCTTCTTTAAAACCCAATTTTTTAACACACACACACTTTCAGAAATTCGAAGAATCGTTAAAGTATTACTTTATTCAAAAAGAAAAAAAACACATTGAAAATCAAAATTAGTCTTCTGACTTAACATTACTTTCACAAAAAAATGAAACTCTCTCTCTCTCTCTCAAATCCAGAGAATGATTACTATTATAATTCGTCTCTTACACAGACTCTTAATCACTAAATTACAATATCAGATCTTCAAATCCTTTTTTAAAAGAAAAGATTGATTCTGTTCTCACGTATTAGAAGTCGGAAACAAATGTACTTTTACTTTTCTTATCTTTTAAGCATGGTAAATATGTTACCCTCCCTTTCTTTCTACGTGACGGATACAGAATAAGCTTTCTGATTAAAACGAATTACTCCTATCCCTACAAAAACAGTTTATTTAGTACAACCTTACTGTATTCTCTTCTCGGCCGCGTCGAGCAGTCAGCTGTGCTTTCTTCTACCCCTTTCCACAGAGCTGTTTCGACCTTGGTGTCGGAGCCTCGGGTTGAGAACGCAGTTGCCCACCAGAAACGCGTTCTTCTTCTCGTTCAAGTTTTATATTCTTGCGTACTCTCATATGAATTTTACTTAATTTCCAATTACGATTAATGACCAACTGGATATTCAGAGTTAAAATGGATTCAGAGATCACCACCTTTTTTATACGAGCACAAACTTTAAGAGAGAGTATATATATATATATATATATATATATATATATATATATATATATATAAATAAGAAAAAAAACTCTTCTTGTCTTCCTGAAGGGTTTTCCTAAAAGTTGCAAATCTGAAGTCCACTGCAATATCAATTCCTGGCGTGCCGTTTTCAATACGTTCGCCCAGTTCAGCTGCTACCCTCAGAAAGAAACTTTTTCTTTTTTCTGACCACCGGTCTCGCCCTCGGTCTATGGTGGCGATCTCTCTTGTTGTAATTTCTAGTTAGCATTCCTAATATTCATCCGCGTTGGCGCGCGTTCAAAATACTCCTTTCCCTCGCTCTCTTAGGTCGCATGTGACACGTTTTCAAAGTCTAAGAAAACGGACGGTCACACTATCTACACTGAAGTAATTCGACACTAGACTTCACCACATATAAGAATTTTATTCGAAATATAATATACGTTCATAGTTTATATTACAATAGTTATGAGGAGCCTGTGTATAAGTGAATAGTACCGTGTTGCGAGTGTTGGATCCCAGGAGAGGGAGTTAAAGGGTACCTATATATCCCACACTCCAAATTGAACCACGCGGTAAGACAATTTTCTGTAAAAAATATTTGTTAGTTTTGGATCGAGTAACGAATTTGCTGCTTGAAACATGAGCAAGCACGTGGTTGAAATTACTTTTGTTCATAAAAATCAGCTCAACCTTGACTCGCAAGTACGCAGTAAAGGGGGAGGGAGAGGAAGGGTTAAGTTTGACAATTCATGGCAGAGATATGGTGGTAATAAAAGCGCAGCCGGAGTCCGAAAACGGGAGTCCGAAGCCTTCGGGATTTATAATCTGCCTAGTGCAGTGTCATTCAGCAAGTTGCTGCAACTTCTACTAAGCAGCAGCATCACAGTGGATTTGTAAGAAAGATGATTCTGTAACAAGTATTGCAAACGCGCATCCGAAATTTTCCTTTACCGCGTAGAAATTTATCCAAATGTAGCGAAATATGTGAGAAATGTGTCGTAACAGGCAAAATATGTAATTATACCTAAATATGTAAAAATATGTCAAATTCATTCTGAATGTCTTGTTAACTCTAGAAAATATAATTGAATGCGCCTATCTAGTTCCTGTAAAAACATGTAATTACATGAAAATCCCCCTTATAATAAAAAAAATGAATAACAGTTTAATGCAGAAAATCATTTGAAATATGTTTCGATTTTATGGTAATAAAACTTAAAAAAAACTTTAACAATGCTACTTACAAGAACATTTGTTACAAACACAATAATTAAAGTTGTAGGAAGTTGAGTTTTCCATATCTTGGTATTACGTGGAAGTATTTGAAATGGAAGGTGTACAAGTTAAATTAGCAGTGGGATTCGTCAATTTCGAATGGGTTAAACACACGTGTATACTCATTAAATTATCATATTTTTCTGATTAATTCTTGTTGTAACATTCCACATAGTTTTGATAGCATATTCTTTGTAATCATCACCTAATCTTTGCATATTAATTGCCTAAAATATGTGTAATTTCTTCATTTGTATTTGTTCTCTGCGTTTGTATTTTCTTTCTTCGCGCACTTGTTCAAATTGCTTCCACACACTTTCTCTGTTTCTTTTGCTGCTTTCCGGCACTGAATCTTTAATAATATATTATATTTCAGAGTTTTAAATATTACCAAAACGACACATTTTTAACATTATATTGATGATCACAAGCTATTATGGACCTAAAACAATTGCTATCTTTATCTTGAAAAGGTAAACAAAGTGATTACAGCGGAGTTTAAAGGGTAAACAAAGTGATAATCACATGGCAATAAACATCTGGGATTGTTTTAATTTAAATATATTCTTGGTTGCTTACGGCAAGACCAGACATGAGTGAAATAAAAAACATGAAATGGACACTATGTTTGACTTCCCCCTTTCTCCCTCCCTAACAAAAAATAATAATAATAATAATAATAATAATAATAATAATAATAAGGCAGCAGAAGCAACATGAAAATACGAAATATAATTTAGAAAAATATTTCACGTACAAAGTACAAACTATAAAAGAAAATTATCGACCATATGTTCCCTCATAACAGCACTTCTCTAAACTAGAGAAAAGCTATGTGCAATGAGGTCATTGCTAGTCGCCGGACCCAAAACTTCCCCCTCTGTCACGCCGATTAGGAAGGTCCCTGATTTGACACGGCTCAGCGCAAGACGCGCGAACGCGTGCCAGGAGACTCAAAAGATTTACGATTAGGGTGCAATTGTCCCTCGGGGACAGCCCTTCAGGCAACCGGCGGCCAGTCCACGTGCACGGCTAGGCACCGGAACAAGCAAATTATAGAGATCCCGGCTACTGTTGAAGAGTTCCCGTAGGACCCATATAAGCGTCACGAAGACAGCAGAAAGGACTGCTTTGTTCATCTCCGGTGTACACACACGCACAACAAAGACCACCAATCAGGCGCCCAGAAAATGAGGTTAATTTGAAAATACCCTATCGGCTTCCGACTCGCGTCGAATATTTTGAAAACTAAGATTTCGGCCAATAATATTCAAAATTCCAATCACGTGAAGGAGCGATGGGCGAAACTTGGAAAAAGGGTGGGGATGCGACGCAGGAAGCTCGAGAGCAGCGGATTTTTGGCAGAAGACGGATAGAAGGCGAGAGAACGAGACAGAATTGAGACGGCAGTGTTGATGAGAGGTAGTGGGAGCAGTGACTTGGGGTCGACCAACATAGTGCAGGCCGCCCATTATAAAAAGACAATCAGGAATTTATTCCGATTTCAACGGGCCGGCGCCTCCGGAAGGAATGATTGTGCAGCCGAGTCATTGAGGCTGGCCTGGTGAGGAGTGGGTGGCGGCAGACGACTTCCTCCAATAATCACCGATCGGAGCCAGGAGCACTAGCACCGCACGCACTGCTGCTTCCGGTTGGCTGCGCCTTGCCGTGGTGTGGCTCGCGACAGCGACTGCTTCGGGGACGACTACGGATTGTGCAATCATCGAAAGAGGTGAACGAAAGACTTTCATTTTGTAATCATTCCAAAGACAGTAAAAAATAGGAAAGGTGTAATTTAATGTAAATAACCTATAATTTAGTTTAAGGGGAATTCTTACCCAAATTGTATTATAGAATCAAATGCAATAAATGTGTTCTTGCCATTCAGGTGATTGACACTTAAAGTTACAAAACTTTGTGATTATTGTAAAGTAGTGGTAGTAATAGCAAACCCCGTGCATGCCCTCATTCAAGAGTGCCTACCCCCTTGAGGTTCTCGAATGCCGGTGCCAGTTGACAGGTAAGTGCCCGTTTGGCGCCCTTCATTGATAAATTTAACGCGCACACCTGTCAGCTGATTACCGACGCACTTCGGTGTGACGGTATTTCCCCCCCCCCTTTTGTGAGGTACCCAGACCGCGAGCTGCGCGCATTGCGCGCATGCGTGTGTTGCCGTGGCGGCAGGTTGGGTTCATCACATATGTTTGCACCTCGAGTATAAATATACAAAAAATAAATATACACGAATTTTTCAGAGAGCACAACTACACATTAGTATTTACTTTAAATTGTCAAGCGTTTTGCCTTGTACAGGTAAGAAAAGGAAAAGTTGTAGACATAACGAAGACATGTAGCATCACCATTAAATCGAAATTACATATTTAACAATTATGTAGCAAAACCGTTTTAAACCGTTTCGAAATCAAAACTGAATAATAATTTATAAACCTAAACCTGGACGTCATTTGAAACGGTTTGATTCCTTTCTAGTAATATAATAAAACTGGTGCGTCTGTGTCGTTAATTGAGAAATTTATTGGGGTAAATACTCGTTTCCCTTAAAGTTGAGAAATAATGTTACTGATGAAAATGAGATGGTGAAAAAATTAAGCAAAAATGAAAAAGTAGACATATGTACCTGCCTAAATAGAATCTTATTGTTGGGTTGATGACCATCAAATACATACATTGAACAAACTGCTTAGATTAATTTTTAGCAACCTGTATATGGACTCCATTATTTAATCTTCAGATCTTGAATGGAAAGATTAACAATCGAAAATTCACTTGTAAGAATGTTAATAACAGAACCAACTTTCTCAAAGGGTACAACAGGAAGAAGATAAATGGTTAACAGATAACTGAGAATTAGTCGAAGATATAGATCCTACACTCTGCCCAAAACGTGGATAATTATCTTCAATTCGCATTATCCTGGAATGTTCAGATGTTCAAAATATAAGGGCATCTTCTAAGTGTTAATAATCACCTCTGTGTAAAATAAAAAGGTTTTGTACTCCTTTGTTAACATTTGTAAAAATGTCTAGTTTTGACGAAAAATATTTAAATTAAGAGGTCGTTTTGATTTTTGTATTCTATTGTAAATAATTTATTGCGATTAATTATCCTACAAAAATACTTGAAAACTGGTTATTGAAATTGATATAACTAATTGAGATTTACCCATAACTCCTTTATTGGGTGAAACTGTTAACAATTTGTGACTACGTCTATATGATTCCAATAATTAATGTAATATTACTTGAATAGTTTTAATAAATAACGTGATTCTTCTAATTGAATACGTTTATTCAGTAGTTACAGAACGCTTGCATGTGAACACAAGATACTCATATTTTTTTAAACAATACAAACGAAACATGGATACCACACTAACAATGAAAAACAGGCAAAAAGTTTACAACAAAACAAGTTATTAAATAGAGAAGAGAATGAAACAGAATACATCAACAATCTTATGTTACATGTTCATGAAATAATCATAGTTGATAATCACCAGATCTTTTTATAAAAGTCGTAAAGTAAATAAAAATAAAATACCCACAGTTGAAATAATTTAACTGCACACAGAATAGACACTACTTCTCTTTTCCCAACATAAAATGTAAGTTCTTGTATTCAGTGAGCAATCTGTCTGTAAAATACTACTACCCTAGAAGGCGAAAGGTGTCGGAACGTAATCATGCCACTCCAAGATCATGTTCCGCTTTGTAGTTGCTGAAGACACCGTTCAAGCTGTGAGTCAACGATGTCAAGGAAAACTGCGCGTTCGTGATGGTTCTTGCTTGAGAAACATTCGATCTCACTAAATGGATAGTTCTTTCAATGCCCATTATGTAATATGAAGTTATATTATTATTACTCAGAATTCCTTTTTAATGCAATGATGTAATTAATAAAGTAGTTATTGTTGGGATGAAAAATACCTTAAATAATGGTTAGAAGGTGTTCAATAATTTGTGGTTTCTCTCGTGAAATGATTTGTGGAGATCTAGCAATTTTCTGCCAAATAATAAAACCTCAAAATTTTATTTTCTTGCTTAAACAGAAAGGTTATAAGCACATCCGAACGATAAGTTCCTATGAATGAAAAAAAGTCACTTCATCTGAAGTTTGATCAATGGAAATGTACATTTATAAGTTAATATATAAATATGTTTTTAAGGCATATTGTAATTCGCTTAAACAATCTGCCTTCCGTAGTTTACGAGAAACGTCTTATTATAACTTGGTTCTAGTACCTAACAATTCATTTAGAGCCAGAATAGCTGTCTTGAACCTCTTGCAATTTAATTTTAAGAATATACTTATAGTTACAATATTACATTCCACCTTAGTCCCCAAAAATTAAGCTAGTGGAACATAGTTTAATATGACACTTCATTCGCCAGATTTTGTAATATATAACTTGACACCAAATTTTGTATTACAGTCATTTCAATAAGTGTCTTTTTCTGGCCTTAATTCTTATTTACGTTAGTAACGAAAACTAAAATATTGTAAAAGTGCCGTTTAATTTTTTCTTGATAATGAAGCACAATAAACATTTGGGTTTCATCAAATTGGCTTAACAAGAGTTATTTTGCTTCTATTAGTCACAAAGGCAGGTATTTGTAATTACGAATCTGGTCGGCTCTTACAGAACGATGCCCATGAGTTTCTTGTCCTTGTGTCTTTGTGCCCCTTGGTACTCATATGGAATATTTGCTTGATTCAGTCCTTACTGTTGAGTTTAAACTGATGGCTTGAACTCACTCAAAACACCAAAGACATAAAAAGGACATACATCTATATTTTAGCAATTCCTATTGCAGTAGGTCGTAATAATCGTTGGAATTGAAGGAGAGCGAATCGATTTAACACTCACAAAACTACCGAACAGACTACGAATGGCACACTAATGAAACCTGTACCTTTAAACCTTTTTAGTTATTTAATGTCGCATCATCATCAATGTCATTAGCGACGACTAATGGAGGTAACGTTATGGTAACTGTGGAGATGAAACGATGTGGTGATGATAAGGGTTGAAGGATGAACACAAATACAACCAAGCCCAAGGCGGGACTCGAACCCACAATCCTTCAGTCCGAGATCGCTTCGTGACTACTGACTTAGCGATCTCGGCACCGGATCGGCCATTAAAACTTTGTTGACCCATCCGCATGAAGTTACAGATCTTGCCCAGTTACAATCTAATGTTTGAACATACTGCGTTGTTGGTTCTTTATTCAAACATTTACTTCAGATGAATACAATTGTTCTGCAATTAAATAGCATTTAAAATAGTTGTTTGCATTTTCGCATGGTATCTAAGTTTGACAACATTTTTGGGATCGACGGATTATTTTCTTCTGAGCCCTTCAAATCAATGAGAAAAATATAAACGTGAAAAGCGTGTTATATAATACAGGGAATGAAACTATCAACGATGTATCTATCGGCTTGAAAATTATTTCGCGACTTCGTTGTAAGAAAAATGTATTTTAGCGGGGATTAACTTGAAAAAGAACATTAATTTGAACTTTGGAGGGATTGCCATTGTCGATGCTGGCTGGACTGCATCCGGCGTTCCCTGATCTAGGTAGACGCACTGGCCAGCGATGCGATATCGCCAACATAACTTCGATGTTTCTAAATATCGATGTTCAAAAATAAAGCATCAATGTGAATAAAACATTGCCCCCAAAACATCGATTTTTGTATATATCGATGTTTTTGAAAGTGCTATAGTAACGATTACTGTTGTCGCGTGAGGGTAATTTGATGGTGGTTGCGTATGTTATTCAGATTCAACTAATAAAACTGTCGGAAAAATATCAGGTGAAATAACAAAAATATTATTATCTGCTTGGATAGTTTTTTAAAAAAATATATGGATATTATATGGATGACGTCGAAATCTCGATTTTAATTATTTTTCACTCTGCCACTTTGTTTTGAAGCATGTTGAATTTATGGATATCTGAAAATTATTACAGATTATAATTATAAATGTTCATTTTTCGTTAAAAAAATTAAAAAACATCGGCTTGAAAACATCGATGTTAAATCCATCGAAGATTTTCTAAAAATATCGATGTTTCCAAAACATCGACGTGGCATCCCTACAGGTCATCAGAGCGCCCGTCAGTCCGTCGCTCAGGCAGCGCGTGGCGGAGGGAGTGGGGGTGGGGGACCGGTCGTCCGGAAGGTCGCGGATGAACGCGGCGGAGGGGGAGGCGTCGACCTTGAGTCAGCTGAGCGCGGCAGCTTCCGCCGACCGGTCGGCCGGCGTGACTGGGTCACCGCGCCGCAGCCTGTGGACAGCATGACGCAGCGGCCGCTGCGACTCGCAGGGCTTGGAAACACCGGTTTGCGGAGGCGAGGAGGACACCGCTGGTACGGGATTACGTACGAGGGAATGCGTGGTGAAAATCTCGAATAACATTTATTTCTTTTTTGTTGGTTAACCGTTGTCTTTCGGAGGCGGTTACCAACGGAAATCGTTTTAAAAAATTTAGCTTTTCATGCTTAGGTTGCGGAGACCAGGAGAATACCGCTGATACGGGATTGCATTGAGTACTGTGACGAGGGAATACGTAGTGAAAACCTTAGTTGTAACAAAATTGATTTATTTTTGTTGGATGATATCCATTGTTTTTCAGAGGCGATCACAATTGACAATTTTTAAAATATTTTTTTAAAAAACTTTCTATGATGCGTAGATTGCGGAAACTAGGAGAATACCGCTGGTACGGGATTATTAACGAGTTTTGGGGAGAGGGAATTGGTCGAGAATATCTCATAAAATATTTCTGTTCCACACTCATTATCATTCCGGAATCACACTGAAACAAGTATATTTTTTTATTTGTTTGTAATCTCGCGTTTCTAAATCCTGGCTCTCCTTGGCCGTCAACGTGGAAGTATTTCCATCGAAAATGACATGACCCATCTGAAAACAGGTGCTTCTTTTTATATTAATTAAGAACGCACGTCACTAATAACGAATGAAATTGGGAGAATGCTGTAGTAATGAACGAAACTCAATATCATTCTGAACTCTTCTTCTTATTGTGACTTAATTAATCTTACGTTTTCGTTGTTCGTTAGTTTACTACCAGATTATTAATTTTGCAAAACAAATTTTCATTTATCCATCTAAAGCTAGCAACGCCCAAATACCAACCTCAACCAAACCATATCCAAAATTAACCTCTAATTTTACGCTAATTAAGTGCTATAATCCCGAATTGTATGCTCTTGAGTATTTCCAAAAATCGTGGACGCTACTAGCTTTAATCTAAAGCTAGTAGCGCGCACCTAGAAAATACTTTGCATCATTAGAAATCAACGAAAATACATCCGAAATTAAAGGATAATGTAGTGCTCTAGGAAATAAATGTTCCAGCCTACACTAAAAAAAAACGGCTGTATGATGAAAACTTAAATTTTGGGTATGGTATCATTTTTTTCTTAGGTTTTAACGCTGATTTTAGGCCCTAAGAAAACATCCCGGCTCTTGTATTCTAATGTGAGAGTTGTAGTAAGTAAAGCAAGTTATATAAGTACTTATGGGATAACATTCATAAAAACCAAAAATCTCAGAAAACATACTACTACCTATCCAAAACTTAAGGCTAAATGTAGATTAGAGACCTATCTTCTAAAACGTGGAGAGTTTTAGAAACCATTTTAATCCTTCAAAGTAGGATATTAAACCTGCAATGGGTTATCTCAGTGTGCCTTGATATTCGAAATGAACTTGAACAGTTGATAGAAAACTTTCATAATCATTCTTTTCTTCGAGAAATTCCTTTGTGTAATCAAAAGGGAAGGAACTAGAATCTGAGTATTTAGTGTTTTTGGTGCGCCGATTGAGATGGTACTTTGGCCAACTAGTCTGAGAGAAACGCGCTCATGCAAAAACGTCAATTTTTCAAACTTTTCGAGAAACACATATTTCCTCTCCATAAAATGTTTAAAACGTATGAATCGGCGAATTTAACCCACAATGTTACTGAGTCAGAGTTGAATTCCAATGATGCGAAGATGTATTTTCCAGGTGGTTGCTCCTAATTTTAGATTAAGCTAGCAGCGCTCACGATTTTGGGAAATCGAAAAGAACCCAAAATTCGTGAGTACTGCACTTCATATCCAAACTGAAAGCCTAATGGTTTGGCTGAGTTTCAGTGGCGAATCCTGAACATTATTTTAAGTATATCGCATTTTGTGGAAGCTACCTCTACCGTTGTCTTATTTTGAGATTTTCTGAAATCCCTATTCTATGAAATTCCGTCCTTAATAATTGTTCTATATGACAATTACACAGACCACTAACTTTTAGATCATTAACACACTTCATTTTCACAAAAACTTGAGAGAATCGTGACTTACGAACGACCAGAGAAAGGCTGTTCACCGCAATATTTAGCGGTGCCTGCAGACTGTCCAGATGCACATTCTCTCCTCTCCCCGCCCTTTAAACATGAAGAGCACTCGGTTATCGCGGCAGGCATGCGGTGCCTTCGCCTGCGCTAGCGAATTCTCTGAACATCATTAAGAACTGTTTGAAACTTCTCACTCTACCGCACTTCATAGCGCTTGCGAATGCGGAAGACTGGCAGGCTCTCGGTAGCAAAATAGTTATTTTTTCTCATCTATTTTAAAGCTTTCAAACTTTCAATAACTGATTAGAGGATTACCAAACTTATGAAGTATTTATTATACACTTCGAATTACTAGGTATACCAGCGGTATACGCGGTGTTTCGGAGAATTCGCCTCTGCTGAGTTTGGTTTTGGGGTGTTGCAAGCTTGTAGATGGCTTATTAGTTGTATGAACACAGAAGGACGTGCATCGTGATTTTGATGATCTTTAAACGAGAATTTCATCTCTCTGTGTGCTCAGCGGTGGCGAGCGCTCGCCCCGTGGAACTAATGCACGCGATGGAAACGGCGTGATTTGTTAATTTTAAAAACATGCAAGTTGAGTATGCAATTCATCACTCTGAATGTAGTTGGAGCTGGGTGAGGCACTCTCCCGTTATTTGTCCCGCGTTTTGTCTTACATATTTTTGTTTAGTGTATTTAATGTGTTAGATTAAAAATGTTGGGGGAATTCCTGACTAAATAAATAGTACGAATGAAACGTACTTGTAATATTTACATCTGTACAAGGTATGCGTTGTTTTCCTTGTCTCTAGATATTGCTGTTCGTTCATTTGTTGGCAATATTATCTGATTCAGTCTTAAAACATGTTTAGATTAGGTATTGGCAGTCTTGTAGTAATAATGTGCCAGTATCGAATTGTAAAATTTATTTTCACAGAAAAATGTTAGTGAATATTAATAACTCATGTGCGAACGGTATATATAAGTTTCCAAAAATTAAAACGTGAGGAAATAAAGGTTATATAGCCATCGCAATGAGTTGGAATTTTAGGAGCAATAACTTTATTATAAAAAGAGCGTGATTATTTCTTTCTGTCAACACTTGATTGCCATTTCATATTTTGTGTTTAAAGATGAATTGTATATCAATTGAAAATATATTGACGTTGATGGAGAACTATGTATCCTCTCGCCATATAAGACGTTTCTATGAATTCGTTAGATACTTAGAAAATCCAGGAAAAAACAACAAAAAACAATGAAGTAATTTCGATAGTGAGTGAAAAACGTAAATTTTGATTGTAGTATTCCGCTTAATTTTGTAATACGCGTAGAAATTACTTCAATCACAAGTACTTTCGCTTAAAATTTCAATAACTTATCATGAAAAATGTAATTTCGAAACGGCTGCTAGGGCCCGGACCGTGAGATGCATGCACACAGAAGCATAAACCTTAGATCGAAATAGGCGCACAAACCCAGCACTATTCGTATGTGTGTTGAAATTTGTGGCGAACTGAAGGAAATATGTCAATTGTATGTCCGTACATGTGACTGTCTTTAAGTTGTAATTTTCCGCAACTGTTCTAGCTTGTTCTTTGTTTTTGCAGTATTCGTGCTCGATAAAATATTTAATTTGTTGTAGTGTTATGCAAGAGGGTTTTTTTGAGCAGGTGGGTGGCACGTTTTTTGATCGCTTTTCAACATCTAGGTCATATAGCGACCACTTCGATTTTTAAACTATAGGGGAAACTGTAGGGAGAACATGTTTGGACAACACAAACACATTCTTACATCCATGCCCGAGGCGGGATTCAAACCCGCGATCCTCTGTCCGAGACCGCTACGTGCCACTCTTCGGAAAACCATTTTGTGTACAGTTTTGTTCAGCAGCATTTTTGGTGACGCAGGGCAGCTGTAAATGCGCATTCCCTGGCATAGGGGGCCGCAGAAGCGGACTATCCAAGTGCGCTGCTGGCCCCATTGAGGTGTCGCGCCACACCGTGACGAGAGTAATGGTCCGCTGAGCGAGTGAAGTGGGAAGGCCTTGACCTACATCAGTTTATCTGCGCGCAAACTACGAGCGAATCAGAGGGAAAGCTAGGCACCTGCTCTGCACGGGTAGATAATGGAACACACGCTGTTCGATTTCTAAATGTTTTGTCAGTTCATTTCATATTATACGAAAATTTTGATAGCGTTAATTTCATAGGGACTATTGATTTGACTAAATTTGGTCTGTTGTTGTGCAGCATTCCGAACGGAAAAGTTAGGAGTCAGTTTTCTAATCAAGTATCGTATGTGAGGTAATTGAATTGCACATTTTCGGAAGACAAATATTGTTGATCTAATTAGCCTCCCAAATTTCTCTTATATTTTGGTTCTCGTACAATTTTTATTATTTTCTGTTGATCGTTAAAGTTACAGACGTACTCTAATATGTATTCGTGAAACCGAGACTCGCTGCACTGGTGTTAATTGTAAACGTGAGAGAAATACAAAATATTCTGCGGATGTTGAACTTGACCTCTTAATTTAATAGATTGATGGATAGGGCAATAATATTCAGATTTTTGGTACAGTGCCAACGTTTCAGCAGTTTATTTGGCTTGCTCCAGGGCAAAATGTACATATTACTTAGTAAGTACATGATAAGTAAATAGTACTGACATGATACAACAACAAACAAACAAGAAACAGACACACAAAAAACAACAGATTCCTCTACAAGGTAGGGTTCACAGGTTTGTGTGTAAACGCCCGTCTGCAGTTCACAAATTTGGGGACGTCACTCAGTGAGGAACACACATTCACTCTATCATACCAAGAGAGTATAAGCAAAGACAGGGTATACATTATTCAAAGCAAAGTTGTTTTATTACTTTTTATTTTTAATAAACATTTACCCAAGCGTGGATATTAGGAAAACATGTAAACTTTTTATTAGCAAAAATCTTTATTATTATTGTTATTGTATTGTTTACCAACCTTCCCCTAATGTTCTGGAATTCGAATGTCTCGAATCTCGCCTATCTAAATATATGTTCATACCCTCTTATAATTATATTAATTCTGAACATTCCAAGAAATCAATTTTCGTAGAAGCTTATTAAAGCGGAACAGACCAAGATATGTCAATGTTTCTTTTTCAATACTTTTTACTAGAATTAAATCAGAAAATGCTTCCTCTTTTGTGGGATATCGAGAAATTAAGTAAGAGACGAATTATTTCAGTCTCTATTACAGTAATAGAATTGTAAAAAACTAGTTATAGTCGAGTAGGCAGGATAAACTCATTTCAAAACTTGAAGATCGAGAAATGAATAACGAAGAAATCGTTGAAACTGAAGTTACCAAATCCCGACCCATTTTCGAAAGACATCGAGGATTGACTGTTATAATTCGATGATTTCTGACATCGTGCCGGGTAGTTTCCGCTCAAGCGAGTTCTTTTGGTACGCGTGAGCGGGGCCGGGAGCAGAGCTTTGCGGCGCCCAGGCACTGCCGCCCACAGCCGCCCACGGCGCCCCGCATTCCGGGCGAGGCCGCGGGGACGACGACGCGACGCGCGGAATGCGCTGGGAAGCCGCCCCGCGCCGGTGCGTAGAAAGACCAGCGGCACGGGACTATCAGGCGAGGCCGAGGAGAAACACACGGGCGGGACTATGCAGATTCAGAGACTCTTTTGAGCAACTACACATGTGCATGTACAAAGGCCCCAGATTACCGATTGTTGCAGAAAGTACCTTACACAAACTGACAGATGAGTCATTGGAAGACGCCCGGCAGTAACTGAACAGAAACATGATAGAACTCTGGAAGTATCCGTCTGGGAAGATCACGATGGTGAAGAGAAGGGCGTGGAATTGTAGGATAGTCAGTTGCGAACGGCTAGAGAAACCTGCAATGCCTGAAGAAAGTACTGATTGATTGATTGATTTTTTCGATATTCCGGGCGCGTCAATTGCTTCGGTCATTAATCCCGTTAGTGTAGTGCATGTTTTTTCTCGCGAGATGGCGGTGATCTTCCCCCGCTGGATGGCGAGATCCGGCGCCGACCTACCGTCGGCTAGTGGGGTTTCCCCCTCACCAGGACTCTCCCACCAGCGGGGCACCGTCCCAGCCGGGACAAGCTCTAAGCTCCCGACCGGTTTCCCGGAATATGTGGTAGTGTAGTGCATGTTAGTGTAAGTGTGTGTGTGTGTGTGTGTGTGTGTAAGGGAAGAGGAAAGAACAGATCGCGCGCGGGCCGTGCCCCGTTTTGTAAGGTACTGCTCCGGCATTCGCCTGGTGTTGATCGGAGAAACCACGAAAAACTACCGATCAGAGCAGCCGGTCGCTAGAATTCTCCTCCAGACAGCGACTGAATTCGACCTAGCTGAAAATCTAGTGTCGAAAATCCTGCCGCCGTCAGGACTCGAACTTCGGACCTCCCGGTCAGAAGTGCTGCAGAAGAAAGTGCTGTTAAAAGTGAAGGGAAAGGAGGATTTCTTTTGAGGAGGGAGGAATTTGGGAGGTATAGGATCGGAATGGCACAGGATGAGAAGGACGAAACTGGGAGGGTCGGGCCTGGCTGAACAGGGAGGGGCTTCAGGCGTGGTAGTCCCGCTGTAGCGGGAGGTGGGAGGAGTCCCGAAAGAGGAAGGCCAGTTTCGGGATGCTTCGCGATGAGAGTCGAGAGCGCACGGTTCGGCGGAGAGCGAAGTCGGCCGTAGTTGTGCAGAGCCGGGCGGGGCGTGGCGGGGCTGTGCGGGAATGCGTGCGCGCCAACCTGCCGGCGCGCCTTATACGGCGATCTTTCCGGTTCTTTAAATCTTTGGCGTGCCGCCGCCGCCCGTTGCCGCAGCTCCGCGGCGCGCGGACCCGCCTTTCTTGGCGACCCCCCGCCCCGCCCCGCCCCGCCACCGCCACCGCCACCGCCACCGCCACCGCCACCGCCCCGCCTCCGCCTCCGCCTCCGCCTCCGCCTCCGCCTCCGCCACCGCCACCGCCACCGCCACCGCCACCGCCACCGCCACCGCCACCGCCACCGCCACCGCCACCGCCACCGCCACCGCCACCGCCACCGCCACCGCCACTGCCACTGCCACCGCCTCCGCCTCCGCCTCCGTCTCCGCCTCCGCCTCCGCCGCCCCGCCTCCGCCTCCGCCACCGCCTCCGCCACCGCCACCGCCACCGCCACCGCCTCCGCCTCCGCCTCCGCCACCGCCACCGCCTCCGCCACCGCCACCGCCACCGCCTCCGCCTCCGCCACCGCCTCCGCCACCGCCACCGCCACCGCCCCACCGCCCCCCCCGCCACCCCCCGCCCCGCCCCACCCCACCGCCTCCGCCACCGCCACCGCCACCGCCACCACCACCACCACCACCACCACCACCGCCACTACCACCACCTTTC
Organism: Teleogryllus oceanicus; assembly: GCA_964035755.1. Taxonomy (NCBI): domain Eukaryota; kingdom Metazoa; phylum Arthropoda; class Insecta; order Orthoptera; family Gryllidae; genus Teleogryllus; species Teleogryllus oceanicus. The sequence continues at coordinate 94,029,362 of CAXIVR010000004.1, forward strand.
GCGGCGCCTTTGCTTCCCACGCTCCGGCGTCGATGGCGTCGTTGCCCTCGTGGCCACATTCGCGACGACGCACGCACTGCCACTACCTACTCAGGGACACGAGCTCAACTTACGTTTTGCTGCTCGAATACATTACAGCTTATGAATCACACGCACCGGGAGTAGTAACTCAGGGCATCAGCTTGTCACTTTTCTATTTTCTAAGAAAAAATCCCCGAGGGGAAAACTCTTTGGCAGGGCTGGAGACGAATATTCTCAAATGTCAATTTTGCTAAACATGTTGATAAAGGCATCGGCTGATCAATGCACGATCATCTAGATAAATGCGTATCTTGTACATACGTATATAAATTTATGTTTTCTCTTGGTTTTCTCCTTGTAATAAGTTCGTTGTGTATGGTTCATCACCTGAAATTAGGCCTCGCGCACACGCACACGCGCACGCGCACGCGCACGCGCACGCGCACACGCACACACACGCGCGTGCACATGCACTCTCACTCTCACTCTCTCTCACACACTCTCTCTTTCTCTCTCTCTCTCTCTCTCTCTCTCTCACACACACACAAACACATACACACTCATACTTATACGGGTCATTGATGTGATGTAATACTCTCAATTCGTGAATAATCTTTGGAGCAGGCCCGACTCAAAACTAAGACTTCCCAATCAAAATGTGCTATTCTACCTACTAATTTAAAACAATTCAATAATAAATTATATATTTCTCATTGCACTGTCAGATAAGACCTTGAGAGCGTTTGAAACATGAGTGGCCAGATGCTGCCAACAAGCAGCGCCACCTCACGGAGCGCGTCGAAAGCCGCGTCTACCGTTTCACCAACGAACACACGAATGGAGATGCTGCGAAATGTCGCCAGAGAGCACTTCGCCCATCACTTTACGGTCGCAAGAGACAGGTCGTATTTCTCAGTACCTGATCCACGTACCTTTGAGGCTTGCTTTGATACGCAACTTTCGACCCCCTATGAAACCTACGGAGCCATACGATCTATTTCTGTCGCTGAGTCTCGAGTTTGTGTTGTTCGTTGGGCGTATCGAATTTCATTCTGCCTCCTAAGAATTACGACCTTATCGTTTTTCTTTGCCTCAGTGTTTTCTCGTTTGATTTGTTCTGTTTCAGAGAGCAGCGTTTTGCTCGCTCGTATTCTTTTCATGATATAAAGCCTCTAGCACTGGCCTGAACGCTGCCAGATGTCCATAGTGAATCATAATGATTTCCGATATTTCCTGGGGAAACTCGAAATGCTGAATAACGCTGACAGGAAACCATATTTTCCATTGTAGGAAGGTAGTTTTACAATCCGGCAAACAATGATGTATTCGAGATTTTAATTGCTTGTTTCACAGTTTCTCCTAAACTTTTCGTGCTCTCTCTCAACGACCTTTAGTCGTTCACAGTAATGTTATGAACTGTTTAAAATAAATTGTATTGTGGTCATGACTCTTGAATATATGTTCACTGGAAATCTAAAGTATGTGCAGTGAGAATACAAATGATCATGATCAGTCTAGGCCATTTTCTCTCAGGCTAAGAGCTCTTCAGTGGTACTATTGGCTCTTTAGTGGCGATTATTTCTTTCAAGGTTTAATGATTTCTACGTACGTTTGGCGGTTACATTAATTTAAAATCGTAAAAAGAATTGTCATACGCGAACAAAAATATCACTTTAGAGTGAATTCAAGAAATCCCTTTTCATAATCACTCAAAGCTCATTTTTTTAATACCGTCCTCCATAAACGTTCTTTGTAAAAGCCATGAAGATGAAATTAGAAGATTGTTGGCACGTGCCTCTCTTTAAATTTACGTTTACTACGAAGACAGTTTAAATTTACTTCCACGAATCAATTCGTTTTCGAGATAATCGTATTAGAGGATCTGAACAATGCAGCCACATGATCTTTGAACTATCGCTAGAACTTTGCTTTATCCGATTCGTGTCCGATTTAATCCTTCCTTTTCCTTTGTGTATTCCTAGATTCTTCAACAGAGGTCTCTAGTGACGGAAGCCCTCATCAGAAGCTCGTTTGTTTTCACCCAGTCTGTCAAAAAGAAATTTGATCTAAGTTACTGTCTTGCTTGTTTCCTTAAATCTGAAAAAAGCTTCTTACGGCCGTTGGAGTTGTGAAAATTGGCCGTCTTGAAAGAAAAATAATGTGATAGGTTTTGTTGATAAGGAACCAGATTCAATAATCCTAAGCAGTTCCCGTTATTACGTAATTTCACCTTACCTGCGTGTTCAGGGATGGAAATAATCAATTATTAACGGTATTCTCTGCCGTGGAGTGTGTAAAGTGTAGTTCCGTGGAGTGTGTCAGGTATGAGTTCTCCTGGGAATCTTAAATTTTCAAGTACTAAAAGTAAATTAGTGTAAACTTAAGATTTCACTTCACTTTCATTATCGTTTTAGTTTTCCATAAAATCCATAAACTTTCACGAGATATCATTGCCATCATTCTCAGTCTTTTCAAGCTTGTAAGTTCATTTTTTGCCAAGGTCTAGAATTATTTAGAAAAACATCGCTAGTAAACATAATTGCGATATCGACCCAAATATATTTTTAGATAGCCCCTAACAAAAACGGATACTTTTGGGGCATGCAGAGCGTTCTAAAAGTTCATTTTAGCAGTAGTGCTTAAAGTGAGACGAAGCTCAATTGTTCAGATAAAACTGTGAATGCAACGAAGGAATCAATACTTTCGCGTGAGCTACAATTGTCTTAACGTACATGTATATATGAATTAAAATAAAAGGTAAGTTACTAAGTCTGTCTAAAAAATAATGTATGACATTAGTGGTAAAAGTGATTTTACTTTGCACTTAAGGCACTCGACCTAAGGTCTTCGTGTCGCAACCTTCCCTATTCGCAAAATAAAACGACACTTTTACCACTCGTATCATAAATAACTAAATAACTACTGTAAGGTCTTCAGTAGGCAGCCATGTTTCGGAAGGTCCCAGCGGGCATCGAAATGCAGACGACCGTAGGGGGATCCAAAGTCGCCGCAAAAAAAAAAAAAAAAACTGGGCGTAGATTACCCTCCCCCCAAGACGCGAAGGCGTGTATGGTGTATGTGAGGGTGGGGCGGTCGCCTTTACAGGAAGACTGTTAGTGATCACGTGACCACCAAAAGCATGCCAGCCCAGCATATACCCAGGCGGGCTTCGCTTGTGGTCACGTCGCGTGTGCTCGCACTTGCTCGCCCCGGGAAGTGGACACGCACTCCCCGGGTCACTGGGAGTGCGTTGCACTGGGAGTCCGAGTACTTGGGTGGTAACTTGCCGGGGTGGAGGTTTGCACTAGACACGGAACGGGAAGCAGTGAGTGTATGAGTAACGAGAGGTAGAAATAGCGAAAATAACCACGAAGCTGTACATACTTTTGTAACATATTGTAAACAAACTGATTGTACATAGAGCGTGTCTCTTTTAGATCTGTGTCATCTTTTGGCTACCACAGTATTCTGACTTTTTTTCTAGTTGCTTTGAATTAATAATGCCAAGTTACACTAGGCGTACTGACAGAGAGGAAGGGCAGTGACTATAGCATTCTCGGCTTTTACCGCTGACGTCAGACTCCGATTCTTGGTCAACCCACGTGTAGTTTTTTGTGGAAAAACCGAGCTCTCCGCAGGTTTTCTCGCAGTTCTCCTGTTTCCCTTACCGTAGATCCCACCATTTCTCCATTACCTTTCGCCCAATCGTTATCGCTTCATATTTATTCATTAGATCATCACTCATGGGCCCCAAAGTCCTTAAACGTGGGAGGTTCATTAAACCTAAACAAATAAAAAAAACCGTGGAAGAAAATTTTATCACTATGTGACATTTTTTCGCTTTCGTAAGTGGTTCTACATCTCTATCGACGATTATCCAACAATATTGGCTCATTTGTGGCTGCGAACATATCCATCTGTGATCCAACGGCAAATCGAAAGAAACTATACCATTGTCTTTCTTGCGGATGGCTTCTTCAAGGTAGGAACGATCGTCGTGCATGCCCAAAATCCCGAATGATCAGCAGCAAATCCGGCATTTCCTCAGTGAGTAAGTCAGATGCGAAATACACGAAGTGAAGAGGAGATAGTGACGTTGCGTATGATCGACCGAATAAGTTCCTCTAAGCACCACCGACGGGCAGCGCGTGAGCGGCACCACGTGACGGCGATAACGCAGGGCCCTCCCACGCGCCCGCGCCGAATCCCGCCTGAGTCAACATGCTGCTGCGAGTGATACGCGGCTTAGGAAAAAGTAGATAGTGGGCCCCTGTGTGAGGACTGGCCACTCACGCCGTAGAGGAAACTATATAGAACTGGCTTGCTCCTGAAGAGATTTTGGAATTTGGGCTTTGTGATAACTAGAAAAAGTGTATTAAAAATAAAAATACCCACGAAAATCTGTCAGGCGGTTTTTCATTCGTAGTTTTTAGTGTGTTCTGTTTTTTACGTACTTCTGAATCAACGTTTCGGTTTGTAGCAATAAAAGAGTCGATGTGTTTTTCTCACAAATAGAAGAACATTATTACGTTAAAAAGGCGTGAAAAATGTAATGTACAAATACAGCTCATCGCATGTGACAAAACACTTATAAAGATGCGGAAAATGTATATCTAATTCGGGTGATACAGCTGCTGAGATGGCTCAGGGCATCAGCAGTTGCCAGTGCAGCGAGTCTGGCTGGAAGATCCAAAGGGTCTCTGCAAACGAACGTTGTGTTGACGCGCGTTAAGTAACGCGCATCGTAGAATAACACTGTATCCTGTGGGAAACGACACACGAGCGATTTGCCCGTTCTACGTGAGATTCACTGTTAAACTACGAGGCGTGTTTACACGCGTCAACGCAATGTCGGAGTAGTACCTTAAAAAGAAGGCCACGTACTGCACGCGATCTTTCCTTCCTCATGGTCGTCTTATCACCCCTTACACACACGTGCGCGCACACTACACACTCATATACTTTCACTTGCGCCACACTATCACGCACGTGGGGAGATCTGTTGGGAGTTTCGAGTTCCGGATGATATGGTGCCCCTCTGGTGGGGATACCTATGAGGAAACCCCACAAACCGAATGCGTATGTCGGCGCAGGATCTCCCGTTTCAGCGAGGGAAGATGGAGATTCCTGGGACACATGCACTACACTTACGGGTCTACCCATCTCATTTGACGTGCCCGGAAACACAAAATAATTAACCGGTTGACAGATTGAAGGACAGAGCCATGCACGTGCACACACGTGTGTATTCCTTTCAAAAGAGTCAAGAGAATTTGAAATCTTTCCCCATACTCTTACTGTGATCAGAATAGTGACGCAGAATAGGTGTTAAAGATGATTTTACAATCTATATAATTGAATAATTGCATATACATGTTTCTATATATATTCATATTATATATAAACATTTATATGCAACTATTCAATTATTTCTATTAATTACTTGCGAACAGTAGTACATGAGAAAAACAAGAACTTAACGATGATGAACTAAAGCGAACTTAAAATGTTTAGTTTCAACTAAATATTAGAAACCACGAAAACTCATTTGATTATTTCCATATCATCAGTTTGCGTGGTTAGTATATTTGTGGAACAAAACATTTCACTTCATTTTATGTTCCAATCTTCAATCAGTAACAAATTCTCTGTGATGTTTTTAGGAGAAAAGGCGATCCAAGTTAAACTGCCAAAGACACGGGACCATATCAGCATTTGCTACAAATGGAAAGCAGCGAAAATCATCGATCTAAAGAGCAAAAGTGACAACTTGGTTGAAGCATTTTCTAGTGAATAAAAGAACAGAATTAGAGCAGATCTTGCACAGATGTACCTTTCCTTAATTCTAGAAACGTGTGACTGCCGAAATAACTTTACTTCGGAATTCATACATCAGACCCGATAACGTGAAAAATTCGAAAAATGTAAACATCTTCGTCTGTTTATCCTTCGAATTTGTCCGGAAATACCTGCCGTTCTTGATAAAAGAATCCTCCACCAGGATCCTCAACATGTCTGCATATAATCCCCGTAGCTGAATGTAGAATACGATTTGTCAGTGTCGTACAGTTTTGTCAGAGCGTGGAATGAGTTGATAACCAAGTGACCATACCATTCGACAGATTGTGATATCGGCTTGTTCGGAGATTGACGTGCTTTTGTTATGTGACACCGGCACACGTCACGAGAGCGAAGCACGAGCGGGATTGGCCGACGGTGGACATGACATCGAATATTTCACGCCGTCTCCGTTAATGTATATGTAATAGATCCTCATTGTTGGAGTCACATCGCTTGGCGTCGCTTTGAACCATATGTGGTGAATAGAGCCGACAAAGCATTTCCTAATGGCACACTCTGCCATTACTGTAATTATACATTCGGCCATTAATTATTACATGTCGGATCTCTGATTCCTCTCGCTTGGTACAACAATACCCCCATTCATTTGGCATTGGAACCAGAGTAGTCAGTTTGAAGAATTGCAAGAATGAAGCTCCATATTTTATCACCTTATTGCTGTGCCAACGTGTGGAGAGATTTTGCAGGAACTCTTAGTGCCAGAGGTGATTCACAAACGATGCGAAAGTTTACTCGTTTTGTTTGTCAGAAAAAATGAACCTAAAATCTGTAAGAAACTAATGTCAAGTTATTAAAACATTCCCTTGAGAAGTAATTCATTTCGGATAGTACATAATAAGAATTTGTATAATTATTATAAATAATAATTGTTATAATAATACTATTAATTATTATTGTTATTTTTAAAAACATCTTCTCAGGAGCTATTTTTGCTTGTAAAAGTTACCCATCCACCCAGAGATGTTCTGGAAAGAGGTTCGGTCCCAGAAGAAGTTCGTCTTATGGACGTGCGAGAGACATTTTCAAACCAAATAGGTTCTCTGCAGAACCAAATAGGTTCTCTCTTCGCGCTGCCCCATGTTTAGAATATTTTTTGATTTGAATTCGTTAAGTGTTGTAAAGAAATATTTGGAGACAAGGTCTTTTGCCGGTAGCACGAGTGAGTCTGTTTTTGTAGCTCTTAATTCCCGATAATGTTTCAATCCAAATGTTCAATGTTCGTATTTAGAGTTTTTTCTGTTTCTTTCTGACTGGTGTGGGATGACTGTACTTTTTAGTTTATTATTATTTTATTATTATTATTATTATTATTATTATTATTATTATTATTATTATTATTATTATTATTGTTTACAGAACGAACACAGTTCCTATGTATGTTCAAAGTTCCTAATATGGATAAGTCATTTTACGTAACTACACAAAATCATATTTCTTTCGGGTTCGTGTGCCGTTTGTGCAGTTTTCCTTTTCTGAATTTATCGTTCTGAGAATACTTTATATTGTACGGCATTTATATTAAGATGTGAAAGTAAAGGTTCGTTTGAAATCAGTAAGGAAATAGAATAGGTGCAGAGTTAAAGAATATAAAAATCTTTCGTAATTCTGGATCACTAAACTTAAAATGCAGCTCTCACAACAAACTGTTAAGGTACCTTCCTATCTTGTTTGTTTCTGTTTCTGTTTTTTGTCAGAACTTGAGTGATGCTAAAAGTATAAGATGTTACCTTGTTTACAATGTTTCCCTCGTGACTGTGTATAAAATATTATAATTAATAATAATCGAGATACGAAAACTTGGATAGATGAGGTTTTTCATTATTCGGATAAAATGATTATGTACAGGTTGAGTCTTTCAGGTCAGAAAAGAAAGTACCAGTGTGTTCCTTACATTATTAGCAATAAATAACTCTAGCTACCATTTTCCTTCAAAAGCATTGATTCCTACAGAAAGGTTTCGTACATTTTCCATTTCGTCGCTATCTGTGCATCACGACAACGTTTTGCGCATTCTCAAGCCTCGAAGCAATGTTGTAGAACCAGGAAGTCGTAAGGCCATTTGTGAAAAGTAAGTGTATAGGGATTCTGATGGCCGGCTGGCGGGAGAAGGTTCAGACGCCACAAAATCGGGCGCGAACGCATGGCCACGCGCAATGCAGAATTGTGGTAATTTGCAACTCAATTCCCTCAATCCACGAATTTGATTTTCCCCCGTTCGTATAAAAAATAGAATATCTTCGGCAATACTTAAACTACCCTCAGAACTGTGGCTCATTTCTTTCACAACATTTTGGACGTTACACAGTGGGGCAAGAGGGCCTCAATTCTGGCATTAATTCGAGTAACACCTATAACCCATAGTATTGCATATCACTGTAAAGAGAAATTAATGTTGAAAGAAATGGTGTAACTTCCAATTCGATACCTCTTCATCTGACAAAAAAATAGTCGATTTTCTGGGAATACGCATTGTAAATAAAAACAACAAATAACGTTACATTAGGTTTTATTGAGAGGGGAGCAAGAAATGAAAGGTTTTACTAATTACATAAATTAAAATCAAATATAAATATAGTGAAATTTATTAATCATGAAAAAATCATCATCATCATCATCGCTATCAATAGTATGAACTGTGTCATCGCAATCATCATCCGCGCGGGCCTCATAATTTTCAGAATGAACAATGTGTTCGGGTGGATGAACCAATAGTTCCTGAGCTTCTTTTGGGAGGCTTTGCACATTTTTCGTATAGGTAATTTTCTCTTGTTGGTGATAAGTGGATCTGATCTTAAGAGCAGTCAATTTAAAACATCACTATCAGTTTTTTCACGGGAACATTTTCGGGAAAAGTGCTCTCCGTTTTTCTTAAAATCTTTGTTCAGGGCAGAATCCATTGGTATGCACTCTGAAGCTTCGGACCCCTTGAGTTCTTCTTGAGCTTCCTCTGACGAAGAGGAAGAGGAACCAGACGAAGAGGAACAATACTTGTAATGAGAACTGAAGAATCATCAGCATCATTATTTTGAAATACCTGCTTGTAAGATATGTGTCCCGAAGAGCCATCAAACCCCCATTTTGATATCAGAGTGAGTTGATGAAGTACTGCATTTGGGAGTGATCCAATTACAGATTCCAGTGACATTAGAAGGTGCTCCATAGTGTGATCAAGGAAAGCTTGCAGTGAAATGAGAGCAAAATTTTCGGTAATGTGCATACTTGTAGGGTAACAGTTTTTCGCATCCTGAACTATTTTATATGACGGAAATTTTTCTGGAGCACTTGTCCTTATGATGTGATATTGATGTCTAGTCAATTTAGCTTCCACCAAAACTGATAGAGCATCTTCGCCAGTCATCTGTTTTGGTTCCAATGATTTTCTGTAAGCTGCTCTGTATTTCTGGGCACGTGTCGGACTTGAAGTCATTTCCATCAGTAATTTCGAAGCGTGCGGCTGTCCTTCAGCTCTCATGTTCATTTGTGTGGCGAATGTTAAAATATTAGATGGTGTAGCATTTCGCAATTCTTTAGTTTTTTGTCGCTTTGTTCGCACAGAACTGGATCCAAAAGAAATTTCCCGGCGCCCACATCTCTTCAGTGAATACTGGTTAAACGAAACGAAACTTTCAAGCCATTCCTCATTATTTTTATCAAATTTTTCACGTATTCTGCAAGCCTTCATCCATCGCAACTTGAATTGGGACTTGAGATGACTTACTTTTTGCTTTATATCACTAATATTTCGTGAACAACACATTGTTCTTGTCTTCAGGTTTTCAGTCAAGAAATTAATTTTTTTGTCTCTCTCTCTCTCTCATTAGAACTTCACATAATATCTAAAAGTTCTTTTCTCTTGATACGAACGGTATTCGAACTCTTGCCTGCAAAATGAAAAAAATACTCACGTAGTACACAATTCATTTCCGTTATTTTACGTGCATACACTTCCGTAAAAATTAATTCCGGTGAAAAAAGTAGCAAAAAGTAGCAAGAAAAAACAGCTGTATAATATGTTTAGAACATTACTGAATAGCGAGAAACAAAGATCAAGGCTTGATGACCTTTGATACATAATTAAAAAGTTATGTGTTTCACAAAATAAGACGTAAATTTGAAATTTTAAAAGCTATTTCTTTGTAGTTTTATTTCTATTAATATTAAGTCCTAGATTTTGTGTTTTTCACATGCTAAATAACATTAAATACCTGAACTTGAAGCTTCCATTGCAAAAAGTTGATTTTCTTTACACACACGGACTGAAAAACACCACGAACCTAGAGACAAATTCTCACTAATGAAAAGCACGTCCGATCGCCACTACAACACTGCATGAACTGAAAGCTCTACTGTGGAGACGGACAGCCCAAGCGGCGTGACATGCTAGGATATGTTCGTGCAGGTTCTCCTTCGCACGAAACCATAAGAAATTTTCACCCTAAATAATTTTGTTTTTTTTAATTTCTGCCAGGTTTTGCTGTCATTTGCCCCATAGTGCGTTATAGAAAAAAAAATTAAAATATTATTAATAAACGTGTAAATTAGTGATTCGTCGTTTTGAACTAACAAATAAATGTGTGGGTGTGAGGTATCTGTTGCGTGGGGGTATTTTGTGTGAGTTGAAGGCAATTTACACATGGTTGTCGGGTCATGACATCATCTGCTTAGTGACAATCATGCGTTTGTGAGCAGCGAAAAAACTAGGCCTGTTCTCATGACTTAGCTCAACACAGTACTGGCTTTTCTCAAACTTTTGACCGCGACGACACCGTGCACTCGGCAGCTTCGCAAGTCTTTAAAAAACGAGGTAGTCAGTGTTGCCAACTCTGGAAATGAAAGTTTATTATAAGAGTGCGGTGAGCAATTCTATTAGCATATTGTACTTTATGTTGATTAGGAATACCATTTACTTTGAGCTATTCAATTTTCGTCTGTATATACGGATTTCATTTTCGACATTTTCATTTGACTTCGCTTGGGTTTTATTTGTTGCGGGTACCGTGCACATAAATGAATATGAATGCGAACGCAGGGTCGCTAGGTACAACTATTTACTGAAGTTTCATAAAATGTCATTACCGTTAAAATAATCAATTTATTTTGCCAGTCACACTAACAAATAAGAAAAGACACAGAGAGGAATTTTTTTTTATCCCAAAAAATGAATCCTCAATTTTGTACAATTTTCACATTACACAATGTTACAATCAATTTATGACATAAATATATCAAAGTTCAATTTTCTGAAATAGCAGCAAATCGTATACTGTATTTGCGAGCAGATACGTATCGCTGTCAAGTATGAGAACACAGTTAACTAGATATTTTATGTTACATTTTTCTTCTTCTAGTGAACACACTATGCTTAAGGAAATTCAGTGCTCTCAAATCCTGTTGAGAGATCACCGCATGTAGCATCTACTAACGTCTCACAAGGGGGGAAGACATCATCTCTATTAATAGTGATGGCAAATTTTACCAAAACATCGATATATCGATGTATCAATATATCGCTAAAGGATTTTCGATGTCGACGTGAAAACATCAATGTTTTAATTATAGACATGCTATTTTCCTATCCGTTTTTAATTACAGTACGTAAAAGGTTAATACAGTACGTATTTTATTGTTTGGTTACCAGCATGTCAGTAATATGTAAAAATTATCGAATGTAAAAAATAAAATTAACAATAAAGAACATAATGTTTTGCTATCTATTTCGTGTTTCACTGTCGATTCTGACAATGACACGCCTGGCGAGAACACACATTAATAACACGAGCGGCTCCCAAACTTCCTCAGATTTCACAGGCGAAATGTGCAGAGTGATAAAGAGGATGACGCAAAACCATGATATTGCTGTGGATTGCTGCTACTCTTCAACGTGCTTAAACCCCTTTATTAAAAACAATTAAAAAATTAAAAAAACAAATGTTTTTGCAACAAAATATCGATGTGAAGCAAACATTGAAAGCAAAATATCGATGTTATTTTTTTGGTAGAAAACATCGATGTTTTAAAAACATCGTTGGTTTTTTTTCTTTCTTTTTTTTTCTTTTTTCTTTTTTGTGCCATGCCTAATCGTCTTGCCTTTTCAGCCGCGTTCCGGTGGGCAGTGCAGCAGTTGGGCAACGGTGCCACCCACGCTCTCCATCGCAAGTTGCGCGGCCACTTAACGCAGCAGATCGCCCCAGTTGATGCGTCGACCTCGCCGCCGCCGCCGCCGCCTTCGCCCCTCATTTCCTCCGCGACAACTTCGTCACTGCCACTTCGGTGCGCGCCCCGCGATAAACCGCGCTTTTTCTCTCTCCCGCGCATAGGGGTGGCAAAAAAATTGTCCACGTTTTTAAAACATCAATATTTTCGAGCAGAAACGTCCTTATTATAACATCGATGTTTTACTTTCGATGTTTGCTTCGTGTTTGTATATTTGTTCAGAAACATCGATCTTTTCAAAAACAATTCCTCGTGATATACTAGTAAATAAAATTTCCAGTATTTAGTTTTGTTTGTGGATGGCTCGCATTCAACAATCATTGACAACTGTCACTGTTCTGTGTCCAGGTGGTACGAAACTGTTCGCAATTTGCAACCTTTCTCCCGTGTTATTATCTTTTTTGATTATTTTTACATGATAATATCATTAAACTCCATTTTGAACCGTGACTACATAGAACATTGATTAGAAAATGAAGAGGAAGTAAAAAAGGTAGCATATACTTTAAAATAATATTTACATGTTATGTATCACATTAGAACTAGGATATGTTCGAAATGTTTCATCAAATTTAAAACATCGATATTTTTAACATCGATCTTTTTTGTCGATGTTTTCATCGACATCGAAAAACATTTCGTGATGTATCGCAGTATCGACGTATAGATATTTCGCTAAAATTTGACATCACTACAGGCGAGTCGTTGCTTGCGCGCCTCCAGTTCCAGTGAGGGATGCGACGTTAATGATGTTTCACAACATCGTCGTTTTTGTAAATTTACAGATTTTTGAAGCCGGTGTTTTTTAACATCGATGTGTTGTTTTCAATGTTTTTATGCGATCGATATATTTAAAATGAAAGACGTCCATCATAAAATTGTCTAATAACAAAAAGGGTGACAAAGCGTAGAAAGTAAATAAAATATAGTTTTTATTGATAAAAATACCTTTGTTACTAACCAACGGGCCACGGACCGCGCGCTATCTTTCCTCACACTGCCTTGTTCTATCCACACCCGTTTCTTACACATACACTCACATCCACTACTATACATGTCGATAGTCGGTCGTTGGAAACTTATAGCTTGTTTCACCTGGAGCGGTGCCACGCTGGTGGGAGATACCTGATTGTAGAAACCCACGAGCCGACACTAGATCGGTGCCGGATCTCGCCTTCTTGCTAGGGAAGATCACCGCTACCTCCCGTGATAAAAAGAGCAAGCACTACATTTACGGGACTAGTGTCCTTAGTTGGCACGCCCAGAATCACTAAAGATCATAAAGATCACACAGTCTCTAAAGATCATCAGAAACAATCACACATTCCGTTGTACCGGGAGCGGTAGCTCAGTGGATCAACTCATGCTACTGCAGCACCTCTGACAGGGAGGTCCTAGGTTCGAGTCCGACGACGGCAGGATTTTCGACACTAGCTTTTCAGCTAGGTCGAATTCAGTCGCTGTCTGGAGGAGAATTCTAGCGGCCGGCTGCTCTGATCGGTAGTTTTCCGTGGTTTCTCCGATCAACACCAAGCGAATGCCGGAGCAGTACCCTATCAAACGGGCCACGGCTGCGCGCGATCTTTCCTTCATCTTCCTTGTCCTATCCTCTCCCCTCACACACTCACTTACACTAACATGCACCACACCATCAAATATTCCGGGAGACCGGTCGGGAATTTGGAGCTTGTCCCGGCTGGGGTGGTGCCCCGCTGGTGGGAGAGTCCTGGTTAGGGGGAAACCCCACTAGCCGACGGTAGGTCGGCGCCGGAACTCCCCATCCAGCGGGGGGAGATCACCGCCATCTCCCGAGAAAAAACATGCACTACACTAGCGGGACTAATGACCGAAGCAGTTGACGCGCCCGGAAACACGAAAAAAACAAACCAAACCACATTCCGTTGTCCTCGCCACCCCCACCCTGCTGTCCGTATCGCTTCCGCTCCGCTGCGCTGCTGTCCCACCGTCCCCGCCACCGCTACCGCCTCCCTCGCCTTGCCTCCGCCCCCACCCCGTTCCCCCCCCCGACCCCTCTCCTTCCTGCCACTGCCACCGCCGCCGCCGCCGCCGCCGCCGCCGCCGCCGCCGCCGCCGCCGCCGCTGCCGCTGCCGCCGCCGCCGCCGCCGCCGCCGCCGCCGCCGCCGCCGCCGCCGCGCCGCCGCCGCCGCCGCCGCCGCCGCCGCCGCCGCCGCCGCCGCCGCCGCCGCCGCCGCTGCCTCCGCCGCCATGGCCGGAGGCAGCAACGCGACGCTTTATGGGTGCGGAAGAGGAGGCGGCGGCGGCGGCGACGTCGCCCAAACCGAATTATGCATATTGGCCGCGCCACCCGCTCTTGCGGCGGGGGCTGCGGTGGTGGCGGCGCCGGTCGAGGCACTGGGGCGCAGATTCTCTGTGGGGACGCATTCCTTTGCGTCGCCTGGCGCTGCCCATGCGACTATTTCGTTTGCACTCCTCTCACAATATAGAATTGTATGTGATGGTTTTCAGATTTTATTTCGCTGAAATTCTGGGTTACCGAGATGATAATCAACCGCTGAGATTTAATTCGTGTAATTGATTTTTTGTTTAATTTTAATTTCGCTTTGAAGTGAAAAAAGTAGAGCATTCTGTGTTGAAAATAAAGGTTGTGAATGATAATATCGAATCTACTCATCTACTTCAAAATAGCTTTTGATTTTCTTTTAAGCACTCTAATTGTCATCATAATAATCTGTTTCTTCGGCTTTCAAAGTTGAGTATGTAGATAGAAAATCAGAAATTGACACATTATTGACTACATTACCTTTGTTTAGATATTGATTGCTAAAAGGGAACGAATGGATTTTAAAACTGTAGCGGGATACTGCGGAGGCTACGGTGGCTTTATAGAGGTGTCCTTTTGGACGCTGCAAAGTCCACTTACCCTGAAGGCGATGGCGTCAAGTCGTCACAATTAGTGGAAAGCTTCTTTACCAATTTTCATGAGCCTGGCTACAATATTAAGGTCCATTGCGACTAGCGCGTTTGATGATTATTCTGTATTTACAAAACTCGAACTAGAGCTCTATTGGCAAACTAACGCAATTTTTGGAATCAATGGCTTCGAAATACCCAGGAATAGAGGATAGTAAACGAGTCACCAAAATGTATATTAACCAGTGTATGTAATTTATGTCAAGGGAAACTGGAAGACAAGGACGAAACATAAATAGGAGTTGCATAAAAAAAAATCAAGTGAACATTGACTGACGTGTGTTGCATTGAACATGTTGCAGGAGAGAATACATCAGTCAGTTGTCTCTGTCGCTCAACAAACGGGGTACGGCATTGCATCACCAATGCCCGTGGATGTTACGCTAGGAGCAGTTAGAGCGAGGCTCTGACGAGCAGAAATTACATTTTGACACCATTTCATTCTCATGATAAATTCGTCTTGTTGGTTTATATCCCGACTTTTTCCACAATGCAAAGAAAATCTCCGCAATGACTCGTCAATAGAACATACTACTTGATAAACTGTTTTGTTTCGCAGTGTTTCAACTAATGTCGCAATGAAATGAATTCATAAAAATTGTAATTGTGTTAAACAGAATTGCAATCAACAAATTCGACAGCTCAATTGTATGTTGAAAACTTCACGTATATTACAAGATACGTACAATACAAGATTTGTTAAGGCGTCAAAATAGTCGTTAGCGTTTTTGGGAAAGCAATAAAGATTAAATTGGTAATGTCGACTGGGCGGGTCTTCAAATGACCTGATGTTCCTAAAATATATCAATTATGTTGTCAGCACATGCGAGCGTTAGGACCTGTTTGCCAACACTAAATACTTCAAGAACGATGTATGTGTCACCTGTCTTGGCTTACTTCCACGTTTTTTACCAATCACCGCGAGGCTCACATCAGCTTGTCCTCCACGTTTCGTGCGTGTGTATCAGATTTAAATGCAACTACGATGAGACTTTTTTTTAGTTATTTCGGAAGCCATCGTTTAGAGAATTGCTAACGAAATTACAAGTTCATATTAAATAGCACGATACCAACATGAGGTGTGCTGTACTACCACCAGGAAAAATGCTTGCATGTTCACTTCATTAATTAATCTTTCAATGTCGAATCTGTTCATTGTATGAATGGAAAACCATATGCTCTTCTCTAGTACTCCATGTGTCCTGCACGCTATTGATGCCTAAGAAGCTACAAGGCCTGTCAGAAACGAACGTATTCTAGCGTCTAACTTCCGTTGGCGGCTACGTGAAGGAGGTTACTACAGCGTCCTAATGTGCCAAGGTCCATATGCGTCCCTGCTGCGCTACGACGGACGCACTTTAACGTCCGTCATTTGACGCTCGTGTGTCACCGCCTTAGTAGTTGGGAAGAGGGTAGGTAATACCGACTACTAGCGTAGACTATATATATTGAGTTGTATTAGTATATAAAGTCTCTGCCATTTTATTAATGATTGCATGGCTTTTCAATCGTACCTCACAACACAATCGAAACTCAGTTGTCTGCTCTCTCGATTGTTCTGTCTTTTCTTCCTTCCGCGCGGCCCGTCGTCATCCTTTCCTCCCATTCCGCATTCTCTCAATTCCCTATACTCCGTCCTGTGCCGTTGCGAATCTCCCTCCCTTCCCTCTCTGGCCGGCCCGGCCCCCCCCCCGGCCCCCCCCATCCCCCCCACCACGCCCAGGCTTGCTCAGTTCGTCCTGCTATGCTCTGTCCCACTCCGACACGGGCCTCTCCGCTACACCCGCCCCCCCCCTCTCCGCTCCGTCTTTCCCCACTCAAACCCACTCTGTTCCGTCCTCGTCTCCACGCTATCCTGCCACGCTATCCTATTCCTCGCCGTGCCTGTCCCCGACACCCCACCCCTCTTTATCCTCATACCCCCGAATTTTTGGCCCCAAATCCCGCATAGGGTCCTCCCTCCACCCCCTCGACTCCCCCACTCCGCCGCTGCGTCTCGCTCCCCTCCACCCTCACCCCCTCGTGCGACCCTCTCTCCGCCTCCGCCTCCCGTCCCGGTGGCTGCATCTGTCAACGGGATCCATTATTTCGGAGCTGGAATATGACGCCGGCACGAAAAGAGCTCTTTTGTGTCGCCTACTTTGTTATGAATTAAGACCCGGACGGACGCGGCGGAGCGGGTTCTTTGCCGTGCCCACGAAGGGGCCATCTCCAGGGAAAGAGGATTCGTGCAATTAGACCTGTGTGTGTTTTTCAGATTATGCTCTTGCATTTTTTTGCGTGGAACGCTCACAAGCGCACCTTCCGGCAGATTGTTTGAACGGGGCTGGTGCTCGTCTCGTTTCTTCTTCTGAGCCGCATGGCGCTTTAGGACGTCAGCTCCCGCTTCATTTCACCGCTGTTTTCTGAAGAGAACTGTGAGATGAATGTTAGGTTATGACGTATTTGAATAATAGCGTTAATATTTAAGTCTGTGAGCTCTTTTCGGAAGTCTCGCGGAAGTGCTTTTATTTGCATGCAAGCAAAGGAAGATAAGTGATTTTGACGTGTTCCACAGTATTCTCAAGTTGAATAATATCATTTTCTCTTTGTTTCTATGCAGGGCTATCTTTAAAATTGTCTATCATTGGGGACATTTCGTTCGTTTCGAATCCTAGCAATGCAAATTCTTAAGTTCAAATTTTCCTATTATCCATTACCATGAAAATTCTCATTTCAGGTTTTAGTGGTAATACGAAAACACACAAATTATTAATGTTACGCTTCTAATCAATAATTCACTTTTTACGTGATACCAAAGAACAGTCTTTCCTAACAGCCTTTGGAATTTCTCGACTACTTTCTCGATACTTTTGTTGTTTTTAGTACAAACAGTATTGCTGCAAATGAGAAGAAATGCTTTGTGGAATCAGCAGAGTAAATTTTCTTTCGATGAGAAATCTGTTCGTACTCTGTATTCTGTTCTTACGTTCTAAGCCTCCTCCACATTTGAAGAGTAATATATAATTTCCCCCGACATTATGAATGATGATTTTACATAGTATACCTCCTGTTCCTCACGTTGTTGTTCAAATACGATATTCCCAATTTCTTGTACATTTGAATGGTTCATGAACAGTGTTCCCATTCCTATATTCCTTCCTTATTCGAAAGTAAATAGCAATCAATGTGATATTTAGTGATCAAATTAATTAACCAATTCATTTAATCGGCAAAAAAGTGGAAGTTATAATTTTGTGATAGGCATCGTTAAAAACCATCTTTTACTATTCTATGTTGTGGTATATTTGTGCTTTTTTATGACAGTGTATTAAAAAATCAATACATTACCTTCAAATTTTTCCACAATCATGATACGTGTATTCAGTGCACTTCAGAGGAAGAGTTCTGATTAAGAGTAGTTGATATTAACGCACTTGATAAACGTAATGAGCGATGTGACATGAAACTGGAAATAAATTATATCAGAAACGCAATAACCGCTAAGGCTGACTGAAACATAAATGTGACGAATAATATATATGGTATAAAATGAGCGAGTCAAATGAACATAAGCCATTGCAAGATGTGGAGGACAAAATAGAGCTAAATATTAATCATGTCTGAAACACGCAGTTAATATCAAGAGTCTGAATAAATGAACTACATATTTGGTACGTACGTTTAATTTTCATTCCAGTTTGATTATATGGAAACAAATTTACATCTATATTATCTTTTTTGTTTTTATTGTGTTATTTAGAATTCATTGCGAGGTTTTACTAAATTGCAATGTGGGGCTTTATTTTCCCCGACTCATAAGGGGATGCTAATCATATTATGAACTTACAATATATTATTTGAAAAATAACGGTTTTGTGTAAAATTTAAAATAAATTCGGTTCGGTAAACATAAATTGTACGTTTCATAAAGAGATGAATGGGGCGCTGGTAAGAGGAGGTTAAAAATAAAACTTGCCCACTACAGGCCACTACATGACTCACTCTAGAGCCAACTAACATGGCTTTCTCACTTACGA
Organism: Teleogryllus oceanicus; assembly: GCA_964035755.1. Taxonomy (NCBI): domain Eukaryota; kingdom Metazoa; phylum Arthropoda; class Insecta; order Orthoptera; family Gryllidae; genus Teleogryllus; species Teleogryllus oceanicus. Next base: position 94,048,430 of record CAXIVR010000004.1, read on the forward strand.
GCCCACGGACCCAAACGCCCGATCACTTACGGTCATAGAACGTGCGTTCCCTTTAAAGAACATTCGCCAGGAAATAGCCCCGTTCTCCTGTCTCTCTCTCTCTCTCTCTCTCTCTCTCTCCCCCTCCCCCTTTCTCTACCTCCCCTCTCTCCCTACCCCTCTCTACCTCCCCTCTCTACCTCCCCTCTCTACCTCCCCTCTCTACCTCCCCTCTCTACCTCCCCTCCCTACCTCTCCTCTCTACCTCCCCCTCTCTCTCTCTCCATCCACCTCTCTCTCTCCCTCCACCTCTCTGTCTACCTCCACCTCTCTGTCTACCTCCACCTCTCTACCTCTCCCTCTCTCTCTACCTCTCCCCCTCTCTCTACCTCTCCCTCTCTCTACCTCTCTCTCCCGTTGAGGCCGCAGTCGCGGTCCGAATGTATTTGGATACGGCGATGGCGCGAGAGAATGAAGAAAGGTGGCCCCTACATCCATCTCCTTTTCCGAGAAAGGAGACGAATGGTGGACGAGGCCATTAGCGAGCGAGCGACGACGGGGCGAGCGCTGCCGCCAACGCTGCTACCTAACTGCCCATCTACTGCCTACGTACCACCCACACTTGCCATGTATGCGCCTGCGACGGGAATATCGCCACCGCCGTTTGCTGTGTTGCTGCCGCCAGCTGAGTTACCACTGTCTGCAGTGACTGATCGAGAGGTCCTCGGGTTCGAGTCCCGTCGGTGGCGAATTTTCGACACTGGCTGCGTAGCTAGGTTGAATGCAATCGCTGTCTGAAGGAGAATTATATCGGGCGGTTACTCGGATCGGTAGTTTTCCGTGGTTTCACTAATCAACACCAGGCGAATGCCGGAGCAGTACTCTAACAAACGGGCCACGGACGGCGCGCGACATCTTACTTACACACTCTTACTCTTACTTGCACTACACTGCCGCACACGTCTGAAGCTAAGAGCTTTTCTAGGCTGGACCCGGGAGCGGTATCTCAGTGCATCAACTGATGTCACTGCAGCGCTTCTGATCGGGAGGTCCTAGGGTCGAGACCTGACGGCGGCAGGATTTTCGACACTAGCTTTTCAGCTAGGTCGAATTCAGTCGCTGTCTGGAGGAGAATTCTAGCGGCCTGCTGGTCTGTTCGGTAGTTTTCCGTGGTTTCTCCGATCAACACCAGGTGAATGCCGGAGCAGTACCCTACCAAACGGGCCACGGACCGCGCGCGATCTGTCCTTCCTCTTCCTTGTCCTATCCTCTCCCCTTACACACACACTTACACTAACATGCACCACATTATCACATTCCGGGAGACCGGTCGGGAGTTTGGAGCTTGTCCCGGCTGGGGTGGTGCTCCGCTGGTGGGAGAGTCCTGGTTAGGGGGAAACCCCACTAGCCGACGGTAGGCCGGTGCCGCATCTTGCCATCCATCGGGGGAAGATCACCGCCGAGAAAAAAAATGCGCTACACTAACGGGACTAATGACCGAAGCAGTTGACGCGCCCGGAAACACAAAAAAAATTAATCAATCAATCTAGGCTGGGGCAGTGCCCCGCTGGCGGACGTACCGGGTGGGGAAAATCCTCTGCCGACGTGTAGGTCAGTACAAGATCTCATCATTCAATGGGGGGCAGAACACCGCCGCCTCCTGGTACAAAACAATTACAACACAAACGGTGCTAATGACCATACCAGACCTTCTCTACTAATGACCTTCCCAGACACATCCCAAATGGTACTGGCACCGGGAGGACTATCAGTATCGATGCTGACACTACAACTACACACCACCTGTAGTGTTTTCGTACTTTCTGGATTGCCATGAACATCGTTACGGCTACTGGCATTTCACATCGTACAGCACCATCACTACCATCAAAGCTGTTACCATTATTACCATTGCAGTCACCGCGTCTTATCACCGCCACTTCTATCCAAGCCCAGCGCCCTCATGCACTCATATTGGTGGTCAACTTAAATTGTTTTTTATTTGCTCAAATATATGAATTTTATATATGTTCACCAGACAAAAAACTTCCTAAACAAAACGGATAAAATACTTTTTGAATTTGTGAAAGGTAGCCGAAGCCGCTAAAACAGTATGCACTTCTAACCAGTGCGTATTCTTGACTTGCGACGATTCGCGTCTTCAACTAAACCTTTTTATAAAAATCTCTACCACCTCTTTCACCACATTACAAACTCTAAAATGACCTCACCCATTCCAAGCATTACTACCACTGCAACCACTCCTAACACCAACCACTGTAATCACTTCTAACACCAGCCGCTGCAACCACTTTAACCACTTCAACCACTACACTACAAACACTTCAACCACTACTCCTACTACAAACACTTCAACCACTACTATTACAAACACTTCAACCACTACCACTACAAACACTTAATCCACTACCAATGCAAACTCTACCACCAATACAACCACTCCCCTCTTCAGACCTTGTGTTCTGTTCACCTGAAAATGTCATAATTGCCAGCTGGATGGTCGTTGTTCCGGATCGCGATGTGCCAATTCTCAAGCGATTGATGCCGTCATTACCGTCCCCACGTAATTGGAGCCGTGGCACCGCCTGGAGCACTGCAGCTGAGAAGAGAAGCAGGAAATAACTTCACACCAACTTTTTACTCTCCGCCCTGGAAAAGATCCGCTCCTGCACACACAGAACAAAATATACGAGAATGTCTTAAACATTCTTACATGTAGAGAGTATTCTTTTGAAGGAGTGCGCATATTTCGTGAGTAGAGTTTTAAGAGACGAACTAGAGTATTTTCGTCCGCGGTTGTTTACTGTGAAATTGAATGCTGAAATAGAAATTGAATTGGTAGAAATTTGTGAGTAAGACGACTTCAATTTATTCTATCGAGTTTTATGTATTCATTGTGCTGAAACTACGACGCAGAGCTGGGTAGAGGTAGTTAAAATGTCACGATCATTCTAATGTTTCACAACTACGAGACAAGTCGTATTCAGTACCGTGAGCAGGTTGCTGCAAATATTGTATCCATTGAATGAGTGATTTTTCACTCTGTGGAATGATTTAGGCCATCAGCTTAACACATACACCATTCTTATCGCGTGTTTGTTGAATGTATTTTCGTTTATTTAGAAACAAGGGCTCATACAAGGACATGATCCGCGCCCAGAACCAACATATACATTTTTGTAATTGTACTCAATTTATTTTTAATAATGTTCACACATTAGTGAGGAATATCTTCATTTCATATTTCAACCTAGCAAATAAAAAAAACAACAAATATTATAAAACGAACTGAAAATCACTCATCTAAACTGTCTGCTGGATCTGATTAAGAAATGTAAATTTATAATGAGACGTACATAATCTCCTAATACTTTTTCTTTTGTTTTGTTGCAGGTGAGTCAATTGCCTATTTACTAGCCCTGCAGGTTGCCAACAGTACTTAAGAATTCTTCAAGCAAATTTGTGAGTATGATTATTGAAACCTTCTGACTTTTGAATATCTAACCACACTGCATATCTTTGTCTTGAAAACCAATTGAACCACATTGCATGTCTTGAAAACCAACTGAATGTATGCCGTGTACAGCTACAGCTGTAGCTTTTATTATTAGTAATATTATGAACATAATTTATTACTATTTGAGGATATTATAATGGAAATCATAACTCTCATACAAGCAAATTATCTGTTTTAAATTTGCTTGATGTGTAGTCGTGATAAAGCTCATTCTTCCAAGTTTACTTACCAATAATTACATTTCGTCTACTTCTAAGTCACTAAAATTTCGAGATTCCGTCAGTCGAAATTGTTCCCTCGAGCACAATTGACGTCGTTACCTTTCATTTTGTTGGACTGTAATGGAGCTCGTAAGCATGATTGTTTGATGGTTGAATGATACATCTCTCTTTACCTCGAAAAAATGAAATTTGCGCAGTGTGTTGAGAGAGCGGCTAGCTCCACATCGCAGCCACCACGCCGCCGCCCGCCAGGTTTTCGCCCCAACTGGCTTCCCCGTCGGGCGAGTTTGTTCGCTCGTAAAGCGTGGCGGTGAAGTTCATAAAAAGGTTACTCAGGTGAAACGTGCAAGTGCGCTGTGCAAATGTGTCACTCTCTCGCCTTGGTTGCTGAATGAGAAGTGCGAAGTGTTCTGCGCGTAGAAATGAATGTCAGTCTGGACTTTCAGGTGAAACGGGCAAAGTTTCTCTTTGTTTACAGTCCATTGTTGGCGGTTAGTGGATCAGACAGCAATAGAGGACTTGAATGAGAGTGCTTCGCAAGCAAGACAATGTATTGAAATTGTAAATTTTCGAATCTATTTCTTGTTGTGTATTGTATGAGTTGTGTAGAAACAAAACATTCAAATATTTGTTTTCTGTAGTCTTCTTTCGAATTGTTTAAATTCTACGATGTGGATAGATGCATCTACAGATGGATTACTTCATTACATTGAATTGATGCGTAGAACATCTGCAGGATTAGTGTATCCGATAATGTGACTATGTGTGTTGCGAAATCGACAGTATCATTAAAAGCCACAATTTCGACACTGCGAACTTGATAATTCCCCTCACCTTTCACGATTACGCTTTTCCAAGTTGTTAGACTTCCGAAATTTCCGAATACGACGTGTGGTTATCTATTGATAAGAAGCTTAAAGAGATTTAGAGTTGACAAAATATGATAGAGACTCATTATATGATTTAATTTTTTAAATTCTGCATTTGAATTATAACTAATCTGAAGATAATTTACTTACTCCCCATCAGTGCAATTGTAAATTACGGGAACGGTGTCACAGTAAGATAGAATTTGAGAATGTATATTTCGGAATCGACAGTATTACATGAAGTGAAAATTCCTTGAACTCTAAAATTTTCAAGTACTTTACGATTACACCTCTCGAGTTTTTAAATACGTATCCGATTTCTCGACGCTACGCATTGGCTATGGGATTTTATTGATAAGAAGCTTCAAGAGAATTATGAAATTACAAAAAAGACTCTTAGAATCATGGTATTTTGTAACTTTATTTTTTTTAATCGTTTATCTAAATGCATGCCGTATACAGATAGTGGCATATCAATGTAATTCTAGGCTGACCTTTAGGTCATCGTCTCTATTATGTGTAATAACAGTATATATTTTTCGAAATAGACTGCTTCATTTGAAACGGAATTCCTCACCACTTAAAATTTAATCAAATTCAATGAAAATAATAAAAATGAACTATGAAAATATTTCAGATTTCTGATTTGACCATACTGTTTCTAAGAAACTTCATTGATTGATTATTTCCTATTTTCGTGCGGGCGAACTGTTATAGTTAGTGCCGTAAGAATGGTGCAATTTTTTATCATGGGAGATGGCGGTGATCCGTCTCTACCTGAATGGAGAGATCCGGTGCCGACCTACACGGCTGCGTGCTAGGTTTCCTCAACCAGATATCTCCCACTACCGTGGCACCGTCCCAACTACTACACAAGTTCTCGACATGTGTGGTAGTGTAATGCATATAATGTACCACACATACGACGTGTGATACCATAAATACGATGTGTGAGTAAGGGGTGAGGGTAGAAGAGGAAGAAAAGATCGCTCGTGGTTCGTGCCCGATTGTTACGGTATTGTTCCGGCATTTACCTGGTGCTGATTGGAAAAATAACGGAAAACTACCGATCAGAGCAGCCGACAAGTAGAATTCTTTTCCAGACAATTCGACCTAGCTACTGTTGAAAATCCTGCCGCCGTCGGGATTTGAACCCTACAAAAGAAACACCATTGCGACATATGAACCGGGAGCGGTAGCTCAGTGCATCAAGTGATGTCACTGCAGCACCTCTAACTGGGAGGTCCTAGGTTCGAGTCCTGACGGCAGCAGGATTTTCGACACTAGCTTTTCAGCTAGGTCGAATTCAGTCGCTGTCTGGAGGAGAATTCTAGCGGCCGGCTGCTCTGATCGGTAGTTTTCCGTGGTTTCTCCGATCAACACCAGGCGAATGCCGAAGCAGTACTCTACCAAACGGGCCACGGACCGCGCGCAATCTGTCCTTCCCCTTCCATGTCCTATCCTCTCCCCTTACACACACACTTACACTAACATGCACTTCACTATCCCATATTCCGGGAGACTGGTCGGGAGCTTGTAGCTTGTTCCGGCTGGGGCGGTGCCCCGCTGGTGGGAGAGTCCTGGTTAGGGGGAAACCACACTAGCCGACGGTACGTCGGCGCCGGATCTCGTCATCCAGCGGGGGAAGATCACCATCTCCCGAGAAAAAAACATGCACTACACTAACGGGACTAATGACCAAAGCAGTTGACGCGTCCGGAAACACGAAAAAATCAATGAATCAATCAAGCGACATATGAAATGGAATTTTTGTTGTTAAATATTAAAAAAATATCCCGGAGCTCAATAATTCACCATTACACCGCTCCAGAGTTGCTAAAATACCACACCTCAGCGATTTCCGCACGTGGCACAATTCGCGCTAAGCGCGCAGCTGTCAGTCGCGGACGACGCGAGCGCAGCGCGGGAGCGAAATTCCCGGCGCGAGATTGATGCGAAAGGCTTTCGCGCTGCTTTTTCGAAGCGCATCACCGCGCGCGGCGCGACTGCCCCCGTCCGACAGGGGCGTCTGCCCGCCGCTTCGCGGGGAGCGGCTGCGGACGGCGCGCCACCGCGCAGCACAGTGGTCCGAACTCGCAGAACACTGGCACATAAAACAACCCAAAGACTTGACACATGTTTTACATGAATCAGATTTACAGATTACAATTTTACGGTAGTTTTCCGCGATTAAAAAGAAAAGAAAAAAAAATGAAAGGCGGTGGCGCAATTCTTGTAGCTTCAGATTCACATTCAACGCGTCAGCATACATTGAGAAACATGCTTCAAGTTTTCGGGTCTAACAAAAAAAAAAAAGGGGGCGCAAGCTAGCTTCAGATTCACATTCAGCGCGTCAACATACATTGAGAAACATGCTTCAAGTCTTCGGGTCTAACACAATCTCCAAAAAGAAAAATACAATTTCACGGTAGTTTTTCGCCATTACAAAAACCTGCAAGGTGGTGGCGGAATTCGGGATTCAGATTCGGATTTAGCGTGTCGATGTACATAGAGAAACATGTGTCAAGTTTTCGCGTCTAACAACAATCCCCAAAAAGAAAAATACAATTTCACGGTGTTTTTTCGCGATTTAAAAAACGACGGAGATGACGGAATTAATTTGACGTGTTTGGCAATAAAATATTTTGGCAATTTAAACTGATTTGCAATAATTTTTTTGGCATAAAATTCATTAGAAATTCTACTTTGTGCTGAAGAAAGGTTAATGTTTATTAATCTCGGTGGAGTCCGGTGTCCAACTTGGACACGTGTACCGAGAAGACATCGGGGGCCTAAAAGAACTGTAGATGTTAACGCTATTCCGTTCGTATATTTTCGTCATTCTCCATGCTCTCGAGGATGGATTCCTTCTTGTGGGGCACGATAAGGGTAAGAGTTGTTTCTTAATTCATTGCGTCTTTTGGCCATTTCGAATGAGTGTTCGGTGCTTGTTAGAGTACGGCCTTCACGCCCCGACAACCACCCTTCAGGGGATCGTCAACGATCCTGAATCGTTGACGCGCCGTCGGTCGTCGCCTCGCTTCGCCAACGCCTAGAGCTCGAAGCCCTGCCTGCTGCTTCCACCGTTCCACGTCCATTATTCGCATGCCCTCGCTGGCGAAGTAGATGCGCTTGTAGTAGAAGCAATAGAACTAGACGCGTTGGCAGAGGAGGGATGACTTAAGTCTATCGACTATCTTGGTGAGAACTTCTATGAATTATTTTACTTCCACTCCTTGTATGGGCGTGCGCGAACTCTCACAAGAAAACATCTAAATATATTCATTTGTGAGTTAAACAAAGAAATGTGTATAAAAATTGTACATTTTTACTAGTAAAAAAGTTATTTCACAGACCTAGTGTATCAGGATGTCTCTAAAGAAATGTTACAATCGTATAGGTCATGTAGAACGTCTAAGGGGGTTCCAGAGTCGCATTTGGCCGATGAACCTTGGGGGGAAAATTTCGTATAACTAAGTTACAAGTATGACACGACCATGATTAGTAGGCAACTTATCGTGTGCTGGTGTTTCGCCCCTCAGCGAAATATCTTTGCCTGTGGCAGAACGTGAACTGCCAAATGCTAGTGCACAGTTAGTTGCCTACCAACCAAGGGCAAACGTCACACAACTTCCCTTTATTGCATAGTGTAACTCAACTGTAACATAATGTTTTTCTAGCCATTAACGCACTCTAACGATTTAATTATAAACTATTTTATATTACATGTGATGTACATAATGCGTTTATGTCACCCTATGCATTGTTCGGCGGTAAACGCGATAAGTTAACTAGATAAAGTGATAATAAGCTAGTGGGGTCGTGAATCGGAACTTCCTGGTAACACAGTTTCTGTATATCAGAAACGCAATATATTTAGGAAAGTAATCTAACTAAAATACGAATGATACTTATTTATTGACTTGCTTGATACTTATTTTGTCACATAAACGATTTGGAAAATAAGTAAAATTTTTTAAGTCGTGAAGTATAGTACATTTTGTTGGAGGAGTGACATAATTTAGTTTTGTGTTTTTCTAGAGCATTATTTACTTATGATTTTTTTTTAAATTTTCCCTTAATTAAAAAAATTGTAATGAAAAATAATTATTGAAGTAAAAATAAAAAAAATCATGCAATAAAGGGTTAATACACGATTTCCCACTTCATATTGGCGAAAACTGATAATCTAAATTTCTTACATGTCCAAGAAGTTAGTAACATTTATTTTAAGACATTCTGTGTAGTGAAACGTTTTAGAAGTGATATAAAATATTCCGGACGTGATAAAGCCATTCTTCGGGAAACTCGTGTCACTTCGTGTGTCCATTAAGTCGCATGCACTTGCTTACGAACAAACAGCATGTGCACACGAACTCACAAATATATATGTGCACGACTATATACATTTTCAATACATGAACGGGGATTATAAAATGTTTAGGAAAACTCTATTAATAATGTACGAATATCGAAAATAAAATGTCATCAATAAATAAATAAAATTTAGGTGACTGGATTTTATTGTAAAAGGTTTCTAAGTGAAGAATATCTTTTACATTACGAGAAGATGATAACGCGGTTAAAGTTTTCTCTGTTATTGTGGTCATTTCCTTTCTGTAATACAGGGATCGGGTCAGAGTGGCAGCTATCGGGAAATTTAATTTTGCCATTTAACTATACAAAAAAATAGACTATTAGAACATTTGTCATTTTTGCATGGTCCTTTTTTCTTGACGTATCTTGATTTTCATGATGATTGTTTACAAGCGCACCCTACTGCATGGCATGTTTGGGAAGATAATTTGGGCACTTCTTCCACTGCTCTGTATTCAACCTTAATATATTTGAACTGCTCACTTCCTCTGTAGAGGCTCTTCGTCCATTCTGCCTATTGCTCGCAGTCTGTCGTCCAATGGCTCTGCTATTCTCCGTCACTCATCGACCATTGTCACGCTTCGTGCTTTCTGCAATTTCATGCCGGATATTTTAATCATAGTGTTCGTTACAACTGCCTCGCTGTTTCAACGGCGTGTTCCATTCACGAATTATTCATGAACTACAATTAGTTCCTGGTGTCGATCCATCATCGTCATCATCGCATCTGTCGCTCATCGTTCTCTTGGCACCTAGTGTTCTAACAACCTCAGTCTAACATATCACACCCACCTCAATCATATACTATGGCCTACCTCTCATTGCCCATTGTTTGTTGATTTCGGCTGTCTGATATTGCATGTTCGTCAGTCGTCCACATTTGTTTTGCTACTTACTTAGCGACACCCATTACCCACTGTCTACCAATTGAACTGATCACCTTCTACTGACTCTTAGTCAGAACTTATCCTATGTATTTATCATTCCGTTCTGAGTTCGCTAATAGCCCCCAACTCATGCTTTAAAGAGACCATTCTGGCACAGAAAAATGGAGGACATTAAATCATAACTGCGTGTAATGTGTTAGAGGCATGAAACCTTTAGCAAATTAATATCCCGAAAAATAAAATTATTAAATTAAGCTATCTGACATTAATTTTTAATCCTCAGTAGAAGAGTTAATAAAATATGTGAAATGCTGAAATAAATGAATGTGGAGTGCAAGGACAGCTGTATCGGCAATGGGAGTGCGGGTTGGTGGACGAGAGTAGATGAGATTAGGACGATGGTGATGGAGTGCCTGGAGGGGCGTCGCCCTCGTCGGCAGCGTTGTGGGGGGGGGGGGGAAGGGGGGGGCGGAGAGGCGAGGCCATATGAGGAGGCGATATCAGGAGGAATGGGGGGAAGGGGGAGGGGCAGAGAGGAACGAGATGAGGTCAGGCGAAACGAAACGGAGAGGAACCGGTGGGCGGGGCAGGGCAGGGCAGGGCAGGGCGGGGCGGGGCGGGCGGGCGGGAGGGAGGCGAGGCGAAGCGAGGCCATATCAGGCGAAGGGGGGGGCGGGAGAACGAGACGAGGTCAGGCAGTGCGAAGCGGCGAGGAACGGCAGGGCAAGGCAGGGGAGGAGGGGGCGAGACGAGTTGTGGTGAGGCGGGAGAGAAGGGGGGGGGGGGGCGGGGTGAGTGGGCGAGGTGGAGCGAGGAGAGGGGGAGCGGGGCGGAGCCGGGTGAGACGGGACGAGGAGAGGGGAAGCAGGGCGGTGCGGATGGGCGGGGTGGAAGGGGCGAGGTGGGACGAAGAGAGATGGAACATTGTGAGTATTGGCGAGGTGTGGCGAGGAGAGGCGGGGTGGAGTGAGACTTGGCGAGATGAGGTGGGGCGAGGAAAGGCAAGACGAGTTGTGGTGAGAAAAGGAGGAGCGGGGCGGAGCAATGTGAGACAGGGTGAGGAACGGGTTTGAACGGGGCGAGGAGAGATGGAGGCGGGGCGATCGGGTCTGGGGAGAAGCGGGGCGAGAGGCGGCGCGACCCTCCGTGCAATCACGCAACCCCTTCCTCCTCCTGCCCCACTCCACGTCTCCGCCGCCGGCCGCTCAGGCCGCAGTAATTAAAACCTCTGGCGCGGGCGGCTTCTTGATCGGGCTGCGGTTGGGGGGCGGGGACCGGGCGGGAGGCGGGGCGGATGTTTGCGGAAGCGGCCGTAAGGCGGCCCCGAAGCCATCGATCTGCCGCCGCCTCCACCGCCCACTCCTCACCCCGAACCTCCCGCCGACGACCTCGCGGAAGGGTTGAACGGCGTCAAGCGTGGGCGGTAGGTGACGTGGGGATGTTGAAGAACCGTCGAGCAGGGCACCGACAAGGATATGCGGCAGCGGGCGAAGTGTTTGGGAGGTGGGCGTTGGAAAAGAAATTGGAAGGAAGGATGAGCAGTGAAAAAAGTCGGAGGTTTGGGGGAGACTGAAAATAAAATAAAGCTTCGACAAATGGTGATTGAATATTGGTATCGTAGGAAAAATTTCGAAATGGAATTGGAAGAAGTTCGCGATGGTATTGTTGACGGGATATCTGATGAAGAGGATGCCAAGATTCAGTGTGAAATGAATGTGCGAAAGAAACGATGTGAAGAATAACAACTGTAATGACTGCGGCAATAGCAATCACTACAGCAACGAGTATGTCAACAGCTGAAAACTGACAGGAACATCAAAAACATTGACTTTAGCAACTGTAACTGTGGTAACAATGTCAATGTCAATGGCACTGGCAGGGACAACGGCCGTGACTATTTTTAAGGCAAAGACGGCGACTATGGCACCAAGGAAGGTCGATTCTGGACGGCGGCGGGTGCAAGGAAAAGTGGGATTGGGGGAGGTGGGTGCAGGCATGGCAAAAGACGTATTCCGACGGCGACGTCGAGGCGGCTGCTGTTGCTGCTGCTGCTGCTGCTGCTGCTGCTGCTGCTGCTGCTGCTGCCGCCGCCTCCGTCGCCTCCGTCGCCTCCGTCGCCTCCGTCGCCTCCGTCGCCTCCGTCGCTCGCCTCCGTCGCCGCGCGCCTCCGCGCCTCCGCGCCTCCGCGCCTCCGCGCCTCCGCGCCTCCGCGCCCCGCGCCCCGCGCCCCGCCGCCCCTCGCCCCCCGCCGCCCCGCCCCGCCCCGCCGCCGCCGCCGCCACCGCCGCCACCCCGCCACCACCACCACCACCACCACCACCACCACCACCACCACCACCGCCACCGCCACCACCGCCACCACCGCCACCACCGCCACCATCACCGCCGCCGCCGCCGCCGCCTTCCGTTGAACCGGGCGGGCGAAAGGGAACTGGAACGCGCAGGCTGTGACGTCCCAGGGCCAGCGGAGGCGGGGGCGGCGGCTGCAGCGCCGGCAAGCGTCGCGACGCCCCGCTGCGCTGGCGGGCGGCCAGTGGCGGGGCGGGGCGGCGCTGGATTTTTGCGGCGACGCCGAGACGGCCGCCGCCGGCCGCCGGCGCGCCGCTCCGACGACCGCGCGGGGGCGAGGGTGGGCGTGTGTTGGGAGGAAGGCGGCGCAGTTCGGGATTGTGGGCGATCGGAGTAGTGTGGTCGGCGGTGAGCGCAGGTAATGGGAAAGTAATGCGTTGTAATTGCGAGTTACGGCTCGGGTAGCATCCACTACTGTATTGTACAAGTGTCGAAGGGGCTTTTGCTTTTTCAGTTGCTTTTTCTGAGAGCTTGGCTTTCTTTCACTCGAATGTTTTTAACGTTGTTGTTCTTCTTTCTCGTCTTTATTATTATTATCATTATTATTATTATTATTATTATTATTATTATTATTTTATTTTTTATATTGTTAATATTATTATTAGAGCTCGGAAGTTTGGCAAAATGCCTTTTATATAATTGTTACGATTTTATGACTTTTAACAGTATGAATCACTTTATTGTACTTTTTTTTTTTTTTATGCCTGTATTAGCTTGTGATGCCTACTTTTTGGCATTTTGCCTTTTTTGTGGTTTTTCTTCCTTATTTGTGGCCTTTTCCGCCTTTTTCGTTTTATTTTACCTCTTCTGGAGTTGTTTTAGCACATTTTCATTTTTTTTGGACGTGGAGGCTCCAGTGTCAAATTGTGTTAAAAATCTTAAAGGCTAGTGAAGATTTTTGCTATTTTCATTGATACTTCTGGGCTTGTTCGCTCATCCTATCTCATCCTATGTTCGTACATGGCGTCGGATCCCTTTTGGGGGCAGAGCGGTCTGTACATGATTATACCCTTCTTAGTTCCTTCTTGTTCTCTCCTCCCTTTTGGCGATTACACAAGTGCGAAGAACGAAATCTACAATTCCAGTTTCACTGCTTCCATTTCAAGATTCAAAAGGGAGTCCACAATAGCATTTCGTAAAGATAGGGTCGCGAGTAAAATGACTTCGTAGGCGTCAACTAGATGGTCAAGTGCGATCTAGATTACAAAGAAAAGGTAGTGCCCTTTCACGTGAGTGCCACTGTAAATTCTACAGTTAGAATAAAAGTTATTCTAGAGTTAGAATCATTTATTTATTAATTTTTTACATTAATTACATGTAAATGGTGATTTTTAACGTGTCCTGAGTTTCGCCCCCTACTTTAGCCAGAATAAATGCCTTTTTTGCACGCCTATTTTAGTAAAAATATATGCCCTTTTGCCTATTTTATGTAAAATAAATGTCTGAACTTCCGGGTTCTAATTATTATTAATGTTTTTTTTAGCGAGTAGGACATATGTTGGTAGTTCGCGCAAATAATGTACAATGCCAATGTTTTCGAATTGTTATAATTGTAATAATGTTTTTGGTATAGTGGATTGGAAACATAATTGAGTTTGTTTAATATTGTGATGTTTAAGAGTATATCGCTGACAAAAATCATTCAATTAATTTGTGGAATTTTGCGCTTTGTTAAGCATGATTCAGTTATATCTCTACGCTTTATGTTATATTATTGCTAATAGTATTAGGAAGCGAAGCATTTAAATTCAAAATTACCTTATTACTAATTTTATTTGGGTGTTAATTAAAATATTCATTGAATATATTCAACAAATGTACGCATTTGAAGTTATACTCAATGAGACAATATTGGAATGAAACAAGATTAACAAATGTTTTATTTTTAAGTGTAGAATCTTTTCTGCGACACCTTGCTTCAGAAAAATTATTGTTATTTTTATTTTCTGAACGCGAAAAAACCATATCTAGGTAGGCCAGTATTTTTTTGAATTATTTTTTCCGTCTTACTTGTATTTTGAAAATGCATGATGCCCATTTGTTCTCTACATGCATGTGTGTGCAGTAAATTGTGTAAAATTTACATGGTTTCTCGTATTTTCAATCGATCAACATTACAAACTTTTATGTCTAATATTAGAGGTTTAATACGGTTGTAAATTGTTAATGGGCAATGACAATATTCGAAATAGTAGGTTTTGGATAAGAAGTACTTTAAGATCTCTAGTCGTATTAGCAGAGGAACGAGAACTATATGATACTTCTTTATTGAAATGAGAGTCGACGAGACTTCCTAAAAATAGTGATTCTGTGTTTAGATAGCATCAAAAAAGAAATTTGGTTTTATTTTTGGTTGTATTTGCTGTGTCCAAGTGGGTCGACAAGGAGGTTAACGATGTTGACAGTGCTTGCACCAGAAATAAGCGACGGCGTGACAAAAATTCGTCAGTGCGTGTCATAAGTATGGAACAACATTTGAAGAAGATGGTTGAAGTTGGTTAGTGTCTGCGATACTCTCCTAACGTGTTGAGGTCACGATACTTCTTTTCTTATAAAATACTTTCGTGTTTTAGCATTTCCACCATTTATTCGCATAATGTTTTCCGATACAATACTGTATTCTCCGAATATCAATTAATAATGATAATTGGTAAATGAGTGTGTAAATTTCAATGAAAACCCAATTTTTGCTTTGCTGTCGAGTTAATATAAATATTTAATTCGAACAATCGTGGGAAAACATTTCAACGATTTCCTGCGGAGTTAGGCTATGTGATGAAATAATTACATAGCACGTAATTCACTAAGCTTCGCTTTTTCTGGTAAATTTTAATGACAGCCTGTTTGAGAGGGTTTAAACACGGTCGGTTATTTACATACGCGAAGTGTCCGTTGGAAGTACAATCGGAATTAGCTTTATAAAATGCACCGTTTAATGTTGGATTTTGCATACATGATGAGAGGAAAAGCAAACATCAAGCAAAAACATAGATTATAGAATGCCAACATCGTTGAAACTGTTAGAATTGCAGGGTACGAGGAGGATATAATTATATTTGTATTTCTTTCTCCAATGAGTGGATTCTGCGTACTCCTAATTCGTCCCTTCAAGTCCACAATTTTTACATAAATACGTAGGGCTATTTAACCACGTTAGTAAAGTACGTCACAGAAATGTTGATAATATACCTTGAGTAAGTATACCTGGAAATATAAACTAAAAGTTTATATTAACATGCCATTTTATACATCGCATTATAAATGGTATATAATTTTTAATTATAGGATCTTATTGTAGACTTACATTATTATGTTAAGACTGTGGTGCACAGATCTGAGAACTGTAAAAACAAAAGCGAAAATTCAAATTTATGCGTATGTTGCTGCTCCTATCGCACCATCTGTGTAGTAGTTTTTTTGTGTAGAAAACATATGAGATGTACTTTGAGGGATTTTCCTGTATGTCTCCGTGAAAAGACCAAATCCGGAGACATCTAAAGGACTATGTGTGACTTACAATTGATGGGAAGTAGAGAATTGCTATTCGCAAGTTATCTAAATATAATTTTCTCATAATAATTGTATTTTTGAATTAAAAATTACCGAAAAAATAGTTTATACCTAGCTCAATTGAATAGGTCAAATATCTGACACGTGTCATAGCTGCATCAATTGATGCAGAATTTACAATATTTTAAGCGATAAACGTTTTGTTAGTTACATACAAATATGTATTAAAATTAGCCCGTATACCATGAGTTATGGAATCGGCAATTGCATTGCACGGATGAAAGGGTTGCTGGTTCGAAATTCAAGAAAGGTAGAAGTTTCCACTTTGATTTGTGGCGTTGGATTCGAAGGAAAATCACCACATACCTCTCATCTTGGACACATTCACTTATTAATTTTGCCAGGAATGTCATATATAAGTATATTGGAATTCGATCTCCGCCAGAGAGTCGACGTACAATGGATTTAGAATCTAACAGTAGGAAAAATCTGTTTGGACTGGGCTGTAACGGTTTATAAACACATTTTCAAAATTTTCCAAAATAGAACCCGGTCTACAATGCATTAATCAAAACCAGAAATGTTTCGTAATACCCGGGTCAAGCAGGTCATTTCTGCTGTTGATTAATTATAGTGATTAGTTCATGGGTATGACACACTACAAAGAGGTTTTCGGTGTATACCTCTAGAACTAGCGCATTTTCTTTCTCTTGCTCAGGTATTAATTAATTATTATCCAGGTATAAATTTATTTCCATTACTATTCGTTCAATCCCGAAACAGTTTATCTCTGCATCACTTAATAGCCAAACTCATTTAATACAAATGTGCTACATGATCTCCCTAAACACACTCATGTGCATTGAGATGTTACAACACTGCTAATTGGACAATTTATACAATATTAAAATATTAATAACATAAATATTAAAAATTTAACTATTTGGATTATATTGTCTAATGTAAACATTATCAAAAG
The DNA here is from genome assembly GCA_964035755.1 of Teleogryllus oceanicus. NCBI lineage: Eukaryota > Metazoa > Arthropoda > Insecta > Orthoptera > Gryllidae > Teleogryllus > Teleogryllus oceanicus. The sequence continues at coordinate 94,065,139 of CAXIVR010000004.1, forward strand.
TTATACATTATGACATACATAATTTAAGTATTACCAAATCGGAAAGAAGCGAAACTATTCTTTAAATACAAGTTTTTCTGAAACATTCCGTTACCGGCCGTATTAGTTGCATCGTTCAATTAGCAGTCCTAGGGACTCAAGCATCATTTTTTTACCTTCATCTATACTAATAAAAGTGAATTTAACGACGTGTAATCGACATCGATACCACAAAAAGTAGCGTACGAATAGATTTTAAATTTTTGCAGACTGTTCAGGATTGTCGAAGTGTCTTTGCAGAGTCTGGTAAAGATTAATATAACGCAAATGCGGAAAATAAATAATTTAAATATGTTTGTAGATGCACCGCGATCATTTTTCGCCACTCGCTTAGAAAACGTGCTTCCTAACATATTCCACCAGAACCCAGTAGTTCTGCACCAAAACTGGTACCTAATTTATTCGCTAGAGGTCAGTAGCGGTGCATAAGATTTAAAAAATTCATTTCATAGCAATGTATTGTAAAATGAAGTAAAAATAAATTATAGTATTTTATTAAAATTTGAACCAATTACGTTAAAAATAATAATCTTAAACACTGTGGTTTATATAAAATTGATCTTTTCTCTCATTCGCAAGGATTGAATATGAAGAAAGCCGGAGCAACGCCGCGTATTTTGGTAGTTATTTATACGTGTGAAATTCTTTTTGGTATTTCTCGAAAGATTAACTGTTCACCTCGTGGAGAGCCTGGAGTTTCTTTCTCCGGCGCGAAGCTGCAGGTGCGGAGGGGCGACAAGGGAGAGAGACCCCGTCGCGCTCGCGCCGTCCATTCATCCCGGCTGCTGGGGCTTTGTTTAATGGGCGGAGTACGCTATGAATAGTCGCCACTCGCTGCGGCGGCGCCGAGGACGTACGTCATCCGTCTCCCCTCCCCCCTCCTCCCCTCCGCCACCCCCGCTTCCTAGTGGTCCCCGGACGTCGCGCCGGTTCCTGCCTCTCCGCCGGCTGCAGCTCCTCGCTCTCCGCTTTTCTGTTTTTCATCATCATCATCATCATCATCATCATCGACAGCAAGGATTAGACTTCTCGACCTGTTCAGTTTCGAAATTGTTCATACCATCTCTTCAAGGGACGTCCAGCACTTCTTTTTCCTTTAGGTGCATATTGATGGATAATTTTAATTATCCTATGTTCTGGCATTCTCAGGCTGTTTTTTTTCTTTATTTCTGCTTGATTCATAATTCGTTCCCGAGCTTTCGGAGTATTTTAATACATTGTAACCGGGAGCGGTAGCTCAGTGCATCAATTGATGTCCCTGCAGCGCCTCTCACCGAGAGGTTCTAGATTCGAGTCCTGACGGCGACAGGATTTTCGACACTAGCTTTCCAGCTAGGTCGAATTCACTCGCTGTCTGGAGGAGAATTCTAGCGGCCGGCTGCTCTGATCGGTAGTTTTTCGTGGTTTCTCCGATCAACCCCAGGCGAATGCCGGAGCAGTACCCTACCAAACGGGCCACGGACCGCGCGCGATCTTTCCTTCCCCTTCCTTGTCCTATCCTCTCCCCTTACACACACACTAACATGTACTACACTGCCACATATTCCGGGAGACCGGTCGGGAGTTTAGAGCTTGTGCCGGCTGGGACGGTGCCCCGCTGGTGGGAGAGTCCTGGTTAGGGGAAAAACCCCAATAGCCGACGGTAGGTCGGCGCCGGATCTCGCCATCCAGCGGGGGAAGATCACCGCCATCTCCCGAGAAAAAAACATGCACTACACTAACTACCGAACTACCGACTAAAGACCGAAGCAGTTGACGTGCCCGGAAACACGAAAAAATCAATCAATCAAATACATTGTGTATAAATATGCATACAGATAAAGAAGCGTCAACATAAAGACACATACAAACTCGTAGAAAACAATTTATTTACAATTGCACCGTGAGATGCTACCCATTGGCCACGCAATACTAAAGATATAACTGTGCAACTAAATAGTTGTCTTGTTTCTTCGCTGTAATCCAATAGGTTGAGATCCGGGACGTTCGGGTGATTCTTAAGTCTCAGTGATATCTTAAATATATATACAGTTATTTCTTTAATTGTTTGAGAGTCACTATGAAGGATTGCGTTCGCAATATGTCAAAGAGAATACAGCAGCAGAAAGCTGTAATTTAGAATGAAATCTATGTGAAATTTCGGTCGTGGAATGTCTTCCAGTAACCCATGTTGGATATCGTAGATCCAGATCGGCATTATGGGCACTTTCGGCAGCAAAATATTATTTTTGAGAGGCAAAGAGGAAATCTGTCACCAATCCGTATTTTATCCTTGAGAGCGAATGATTTTCGTTTAGTGTTTATATACTTTTTCCGCGTGTATTGTCTGTCGTGGTACAGTCCTAGATATTTCTCTTTGGCCGCTTAGTTTATAGATCATGGGATGGTGGTGGTAAACTTTCTTTTTATTGGGAACGTCACGTAGGTAGACTTGGTTTAATGTACTTGGATTTTCATATTTCAAATTTCATTGACATTATTGATGCTTTAGTTGCTGGATGGTGCCAAGCGTCTTCTGTCCCCACCACATTCGTTCAACTCAAGGTCAATTTGGCGACGCTTGTGCCAGCGGCTTGGCATATTGAAGTCAGGAATGTGTGGTGCTAGGGAATGATTCATCATCAGGTTTGGACGATGAACGTCATTGGGAGGGTTAATAAGTTCGAAGGTAGAAGAGTTCGATAGACAATAGCCGAATATTTGAACACGGCATGCGGCGTGGAAACGAAAATGGCGCATTTATGTTAATGCTGCAAGACCACTAATGAAATTCTTGGACGCGGCTCGTAATGTTTAACGGCCCCTGATATCTGCCCCTGCCGCTCCAATTTAAATATGTACCTGTAGAATGGTCGCCAATTGCAGCCCAGCTTGGCTACCAAATCAATAACCGAACGACTTAATGTGAAATGTAAAGTTAATTGTATAAGTAATAAAATTTTCAAGAAGTTAAAATCATTGTTTTTTCGGTTCAAGTTATTGTAAAATTTCTTTCACCATGTAGTCTTGATGTACCGTGCGTGAATGAACCGGTCAAAACTATGTCCAACTTAAGTGTTGGTTTAATTTATTTCGAATACCAAATCACTCAAGTCGTAAGATCGTAAACAAATAGTGAAACTTTCATTTTCAGTTAACACGTGTACACTACCTCCACCAAACTTTCCCTACGGAGATATTTGTGTTTGTCGTCGATGGCGCGAGGAAATACGTTCTCCGCCACTTTATGAACGTGGCATTATATCGTAAGGTGCTGTGATGTGTCGCGACGCACTCTTCGTTCCCCCGCCATAAAGCAACGTATCGAAGCGTGAACAAACTCGCGCCTATACGAGGCACACCTACATTTTGAAAATATTAATGTTCTTCAGGCTAGGACACCAAGACATATCTCAGAGCGTGGGTGCGTTACTTTCCGAAAAAGATGAATTTACGCTCTGTAATAATTATATTATGTGAATTTTAATTTCACTCCCCTTTATAATAATGTCGAAACGTCTGATTGCCATTTCATCAGAAATACATTTTAGAAGCAGCTTTGTATTGTCTGTAAATGTACGTAGTCTTCTTTCTTTGGGAGGGAGGGTTCTTAATTTCCCCCTAGCTCACCGTCAAGTGCCCTCCTCTCTAAGGATTCGTAAAAGTATCGAGCGACACTGACCAGAGGAAACGAGTCCCCTAGTCACTTTACGAACGCCGTGACACCTCGCTCCACACATTTACACACACACACACACACACACACGACAACGACGACGTGTGGCGCGTCGCGGGCGTCGTAAGGTCGGCCCAGGAGAAAGCGCGTGTTTCTCCTTGTAAAACGTCCCTCCTGCTTCCGAAAGCACGGCATTTTACGGCGCCGCGACGGCGGGAGGGCGTCGGCGGCGTCGGCGGGGAGCCGCGGAGGCAGGGCGTTGCGAGGGGAGAAGTCAACCACGCGGCTTCCCGCGGGCCGCCCCGCCCCCTTGCCCCCGACGCCCCCCGGCGCCCCCCCCCCCCAGTGCGCGCGCCGCCGCCTCGCGCTCGGACGCCCCTCGCGCCGGCGCCGTCGCGACGCCTGCGACCCCGTAGTCGCTCGCTCGCCCGCTCGCTCGCTCACCCGCCCTCGACGCCACGCCGCCCGCCCGCCCGCGCCGGTACCTGGTGGCTCGGCACGATCGCTCGCGGCGTTTCGGGCTCCAAGTGTTGCTGCGGGATTTGTATCGCCGCGGGGTACTCGATGGTGCGTTGTTTGGAAAGGTCTGTGTCTTCACGGTTGCGTGTGACCGTCAGCGGTTTGTGTGTGTGTTCGCCATTTCTGTGATTCCTGACTTGGAGTGTGGAGGACTTTCCTGATCTGACAGGTATTGACAGACTCAGTCGTTATTACGAGGATGTAATGACGACGCGTTGGTAATCGATTGTATGCGATTGATGGTACCTGAATGTGACTGAAAGGTCAGTCGTGTGTCATATACAAACCATCTGACAGTCGGGTCGTGAAGTGCCTCACGTTTTTGATTTGTCAGGGTTTGGCACTCGGGCCTACGTCGTAGCTGTGAAGATTCTTTGTGCCGGTAGAGCTACTTTTTGGAAACCGAGGGGTGTTGCTTGAAAAGCAGAACGGTTTTGGATTCAAGCCGTCAGTTCTTCCTGTGCTTCGAGTGCGACAAAAAGGTATCACCGTTAGCACCCGCATAATACATTGATAGTATTGGGGAAGACCCAAAAATTCTCTTCCAAGTACCCAACAGTACCTGGCTGTCTCCCCTGTCTTGTATGCCAGTTTAGAATAGTTGAACTTTCCAAGTTTGCCAGATATTATCACTCGCGTTCGTGCTTTCGAGGCCAAAATAATAAAGAATTCTTCGTTTTTCCGTTGTGGGTATCTCTGGCCGTTACCCATAGTCAAACAAGCGAGTTTTCACTATCTCGGGAAATTTGACGAGACTGTTTTAGAGCTATCGGCTCGCGTGTAATGATTTGGATATGACAGTGATAGAGCTCTTCGCAGCAGGAACATCGCATATAAATGTTTCACACTTCATGAGTGGATCAAGCATTCTATTTCGTTTCTAGCTACTACCTCGCGTGTTATGTTTGGAGCTCCTTACAGTAGTAATATCGCGTACAGATGTTTCCACTTCATGCTTGTATCAAGCATTCCATTTCTTCTGCAACATCTTTGAGGTTACCAGATAATTGAGGTTAGCCCAGCTACATTGCAGGTCATGCAATGTGCCTGACCTGCTTTCTTATGCTTGTCAGGCTGAAGACCAAGCTGTGTATTGTTGGCATCGGCGGGAACTGCCTGAAACGTTGCAATACAGCTTTGGTCTTGGTATTGAAGATGTGTTTCCTTTTGTGTTTTGAATGGAACGATCGTCATATGGGCTCTAATATCTGATGTTTGAGTTCGATTTTTATTCCAAATTGTATTGGACCTATCATTGGAATAGGTCAACCGGTCAATGTTAATATGAATGATTTCAACAACATTAGGGTAGATGTAAAGTTAGGTCATTGAAATGCCTCGTAGTATCTTTGGTATTCGATAATTCAACAAAAATATGTTTTTGTGTGTCTTTTTTAAATATAGGTTTTGAATCGTTGTAGGTTGATTCTAAATACTCATTTTTTTTACATCGCTAGAATGTTTACACCAATAGTATTTCTGTCGAATTTCATGATGATTATGAAGTAACCAAATCTTCGCCGGTTAAGCCTGACTTTGCAAGCTACAACCCTTCATCCATGGTCTCAGATATGCGCGAAGATTAACATTTTGCAGAACTTAATCACATTGGCTTGCAATATTCATTGGACGCCCGAGTCGGTGGTGGGATCATCAACTCGTCTGTAATACTAAAATCGTGCCTCAGAACCTGACGTTCGTTGGCTTGTGATATCAGGACCATTCCAGAACATGCGCAATCAACTGTGCTGCGTCAGAGATACCGAGAAGTGGTACTAGACCTATCGTTCCGAAAACCAGACACTTAAAAACTTATCGCGGCGGGTCATTACTTCCGCCAAATTTGCAGTGAGCACGGGAAATTCAAAACAGACTGTAACAAAATAATTGGCGATGTATTACAAGAATTGCTCAGTTAGAGATTGAATTGTTTCACCAATGCTTAGTTATTGTTTACAAATATAAGCGGCCCCAGTATATTAGGTATTTGCGTCATGTGTAATATCATCGCATAATACACAGTGACCAGTCCAGTGATAACTTTGAGATTGCGCAAGTCGTGATTACTAGACTGGGTATAGTGAGCTCAAAGTTATTTTTTTAGAAAACAATTGTTCTTATTGCTGAGCTAGTCAGTGTCTTCACTTTTATTTTTTAATTTTTAATGTGACAACAATTGAGACTTAAATATTTTTCATTAACTGTCGAAGCCATACTAATCAAAAATACTTTTAAATTCATTTTTTATTATGCCAGTAGCAGATTTAGTTACGTGGCATAATACTCGACGCAAAATTTAGATTTTCTATTAATATTGTTTTTCCACGAAGCAGGTGAGGTGTCGAGTAAAGATTACCTATTAGAACTTTGGTAACTAAGATTAACTATTACATAGTTGGTTTTGCTTAAATTTGCCGATAATCCATCAACAATGCCCGTATCATTCCCGTTTTAATACTCAATATATGAGATTCAAAATGAATAGTTATGATTTTGTCTGTCTACAGTAGTTATGAATTATTCATATATCTCGACATTTGTTTCATTGAAATAGTAATGTTTTCCTTTGATCATTCCTATTTATGGTATTTTAATGTTTAAGGCTTGAGGGGGTTTAAAATCTTTAATTTAAATTATGAGAATTGTTTAATTATGTTCTGTCGCAAAAACTACATTTCAAAAGAAAATTATAGTGGCTGTTGATAGCATTGTAGCATAAGCATATAGCATTGTACAAATCATATAGCATTGTAGTTGTATTGTGAGCTGTAGCATGTCATCGTATTGTAGCATGTTGTATTGTGGGTTTACGTGACGAATCTTCTACGGGGGACCGCCAACTTAACTTTTCCTCAGTGAGAAACATATAAATTCAGTTTTAGGTTTTGAAACGAAGTCCATCCGTTATTGCATTGCTTGCTATTTACTGCCTAAATTATTTTCTGTGTCGGAGGGGGTGACTAAAACGAATACATCAGCAGGCCGTCCCTTTCTAATTGCTTACTTTTTTATTCGATCGCTGATATCAGCACTGATATTTTTAAAAAATTAGATACAAAAAATGCAAATAATCCCTTAGTTATTCATGGGAGGCTGCAGCCCTTCTTACGCGGCTAAAGCTTAGTAGAGGGGATTTGAAACTTTCGCCGTTCGGCGCTGTGGAGCTGTTTTCGCCGTGTGCAGCGTGGAGAGTGTGTGAGTGCTAGTTGTTTGCGCGTGGGAAGTTCGTTGTTCAGTAGTCTAAAGTTTCGATGAGGGAAGTTGCATCTCGAAGTACCACGGAGAAGAATTGCTTGCGTAGTGTTCTTTTGTTCGTCGTTCCTGAAAGTAGGTTAACATTGAACGGAAAGTATATGTTCATACTGACATAATTCTCTCTGAACATTGAAACTCCATAATTTATAATTTGTTTAATTTGAGTAATTCGTGGTCGTATTGCATATTTCGTGATCTACGTGGTATTACTACCAGATTCTGTGTTTGCACCATATTTTAGTAAACCATTTGCTGATATCACCTCCTTTAAAAGGGTCAAAGATGTTCACCTTCCCAACTTGACCTAATGTTATTGCAAAAATGTAATTTATATTTACTGCTGCAATGTCATTACACTTCAAATAAGACCAATACCATCTAGAAGAGTTCAAAAAGTAATTTGGCTTCAATATCCATGTGACTAAATTCCTAATCCGTTACTATACAAACTAAGTAGAAATAAGTGTTTTGAAGAAAGAGATTTCTCAAGAAAAGATACAAAATTACATGAATTATGCGTAGGTTACATGAATTTTAAAAACTTTACTGTTTCCTACTACCAAAAGAATGCAGAATGTACTGCAAAACTAAAGTCTTCTCAGTTTGTGTTTATAAGTCAAGTATGTGTCGTAATTGAATTTTTCCTTATTATCGGCAATTTACTAGAGAAATTATTCAAGAGAGATGCATCTCTTCAAAAGTGTACCTCATGAATGTTTGATTCGTTCCTGTATTGATCGTCAACAATGTGCATTGAGAATCAAACCGAATTAGTTTGTCCGGTTAGTTTACAAACCATGATGTGAAGGGCAACTGAACTGTCAGAATAATTAAGCAATGTGTGTATTGAAACAAATGGAGCAAATATGTCAGTTTCCAACCAATGGAAATAAATCATCCATTTTCACAATTTACATGGTCTGTATTCTGAAACATACTCGGAAATTATCAACTCATACGAAATAATATTCCTATATAATGAATAATTGTGTAAATCTTATGCTCGGCTCATTTGAGGAATTACACTCCACACTCAATTTCAACACATGTTCTTTGACTTACATTTCGTATATTATACTTCATTATTGTATCTCGTATTTGGAAATATTTTATGTGGATTAAATGAGGCCATAGCTGCGTAGCTATCTGAGCTTGATGCTGGTGAATGAATTAAAGGTCATATTTTAGACTTTAAATTCACTGAAAAAATAATTTCTTGATTCATGTGATAATTTTGAGAGTTTATATTGTGTGAGATATTTGCAAAACTTTCATTTCTCCAATACTTTGAGAATTTTCAATATAACAAAATTGTTCTTACTTCTTGAACATTTTCGTTTTGAGACTTCCCGTCGTTCTGTACAAATGTAACTTTGCAGCAAATGACAAATGGTTGTTATTTCGAGTATTCTGTGGATGGTTTGAAAATTTTTGTGCGCGAGCATATGTTTCGGTTTGGCGTATTATCGAGAGCTCTCGATTCTCGGTGTGAAGTGCGACTGGTATCATTCAACCGCAATTTAATATTTGATAAAATCGGTCCCAGTAATGTGAAAATGGTACCCCTGAATGTACTTCACATATCGCCAAGTAAATGGATCCTTTATAGGCTTCGACCTTGACTTCTGATCCTTTTGTAAAAGAGCTCTTTCTGTTTTATTAAAAGGTTGGGATCGCTGTTACTGTAAACGTTCGGGGTAGCGCTATTTAAAGACCAGGATGCGGGAAATGGAAGCGGTTGGCTTTGAGCTTGACTGCGAACAACAGCTACCCCTTCTGTGCGATGCAGAGAGAGCGATGTGTGTGTGTGTGTGTGTGTGTGTGTGTGTGTGTGTGACCAGAGCCGAACGCTTGAGCGCCTTGTGTAAGTGTCGCTGGGGGCGGTGACAGGATCTGCGTTCCAGATGAGGTCGCGTGTCTGTTTTTGGCGCTTTTGTCGCCCAACGAAGAGCCCGGCGGCGCCCCTGTAGTACACTGTGACGATAGAAATTCATAAAAATCACTGCTGTGCATCTTTACGTTAGTTATTTAAGTAAATGTTTCACTATTGGGTACAGTTAACGATTTATTTGGTGCTAGATTTTCAGTCGAATACATTCTACACCTTTACACAAAAATATTTTTATTCTTGTTGCCTTTTGCATAAAAATGACCGTCAGTTAAAATTTCGTGCGTTTTTAATCTTAATTTTAAAAAGGCATATAATACTATACATCCACAACTGCACTTTCTGTCCTTCTAAAGGCTGTGTACTAGAAATATTCATGATCATAAAAAAACTCTGTTAGGAGCAAAATTCAAACCTAAGTATTGTAACAGAATGAAAAGACAATGCTGCTCAAGTTCATGTTTATATGGCTTTTTACTCGACAAATCTCACTATAATTTTGACAACGGTGTTATAGATGATGCAAACGGATTTACTTAACAATATTCTATATCAACCAGATCCTTCTTCACATTACTACATGGAGATAACAAAACATAGGCATAGAGCAGTGTTATCAAGTAACGCAATGGCCTTTAACCGTCGAAGATTGCTAAACATTTCCGGCCTGTTTTGTCCCTGAGGGTTGTTCTGTTTTGTCCCTGCTGGGACATGAGGCTTCTTCCGAACATCTTGTTGAAAAATATGTATTTTATTGCAAAAATAAAATAAAATATAGTTACACGTAAATTAGAATTCGGTGATTGAACCTGTAATTTATGCGGGCGGGCGAGACTTTCGAAGTATAGATGTTGAGCTGCCTATATTATAAATTATATCTACTTAACTGTACATTTTGCTGTTCTATAATACGAAGGTCCTTTACTAATGAAGATCCCAAGACTCGAAGCTTTAAGGCAGCTGTCCTAAAATGTGTTGACCCCCAGCAAGTGCATGTTTATTAGATTCACGCGTTTTAGAAAGACAGACGTTATCATATATAAATTAGGAAATCAGGATATTCCGTGGACTAAATGCTGTAAATATTTGGGAATTGTACTAAATGAGGATCTGAGTTGGACAGAACACGTAAACTATGTAGTGAAAAAGGCGTGGAAGGCATTACGCTTTGTAATTAGAATACTTAGATAAGGAAGTGGAAAATCAAGGGAATTTGGGTACACGTCTCTAGTACGTTCGATGTTAGAATTTGGCTCCATATGTTGGGACCCTTATCGTTTAGGGCAAATAAAATCTCTCGAGAAAATACAAAAATATGCTGCAAAATTTGTTAGGAGAGGACGTTCAAATTCTGAATTTATATCGTGGGAACCTTTCAAAAAACGCAGAGAGAAATCGCGGCTTTGTGCATTATTCAAATCAATAAGAAGGGATCTTCCGTGGGGTGAAGTACGGGAAAGACTATCAAAACCAACTTACGTCGCACGGAAGGATCATGGTTTCAAAATTCGGCAAAGAAAACGGAGAACAGATGTAGGTAAATTCTCATTTGTAAACAGAACGATACAAAATTGGAACAAATTACATGCAGCAGTGCTGGAGACTTTCCCTCAGAATGTCAAAACTTTTAAAATTAGACTAAGTAAATATGGTCAATAGATTAATTTTGTAAAATTGTATTTGGTAACATGTTAATATTTTAATATTGTTTGATGATTGTTTTGTGTGTTTTTAGTAATTACTTAGAAAACGCTACCATCGGAAGTATTCTATATATTGCTAAGTAGCAAAATAAATATTCTATTCTATTCTACATTAATCCGTTAACAGAGTTCTCTGGTTCACTAAAGCAAACCCGTCATGACATAACTTTGGTTTCCTCCCCCGTCTGCTTGTCTGCATCCACCCCTCTTAGTGATGTATTTCACGTTTGAGGAAGAAATCACGCGTGACTCAAATGTGTATTGTCGTAATCTCTTAATAAAAATCTTTGGTTAACAAATACACACATGATAAGATCGTGACCCTCTGCCACTCCCCGTAAATTAAATGCCTAGATCCGCTTCTGTTATTGTACTCCGCATACAAGGAAGTAACCATAAGTAACACTCTAATATGTGCTGCCAGTAATCCATTAACACAGTTTTCTGGTTAATAAAACGAATCCACATAACATGTTCGTGACTCCCTTCCCGTCATCTGCCCCTAAATCAAATGTCTACATCCTCTCCGTATCTATGTTCCGCACACGAAAAATTCCGTGCACCTTTTAAATGTATATTGTCATGAATACATTAACAAATTTCTGTAGTTAATAAAAACACACAACGTGATAAAATTGTAACTGCTTTGCCCATCACCTTCAAAATCGAATGGCTCCAACTCTGAACCTGTTTTCGGGTTACGATAATGTAATCGCGTGTAACCTTCGAATATGTACTGCCATTAATCCTTTAACAAAGTTCTTTGGATAACAAAACACACGACATGAAATCGTGACTTCGCCCTACTCCCGAAATTGAATGTGTAAAGTCGCCTCTGTATTCCATAAACGAGGAAGTAACTACGTTTAACCTTCCAATGTTAATCATTAATCAATTAACAATGCTCTTTGGTTAACAAGAAAGACACGACATGACAAAATCGAATGTGTAGCCTCTGTACTACGCAAACGAGCTAGTAACCACGTTTAACCTGTCGATGTGTAATGCCATAAATCCATTAAGTATGATTTTTAGTTAACAAAAAAGGCACGGGATCGTGTCTCCTTTCCCCTACCCTTAAAATTCAATGTGTAGATTCGCCTTTGTATCCTGCAAACGAGGAAGTAACTGCCGACCTGGATGGTTGAGATGGCTAGTAGCATGTACCGACTCAACGCTTGGGTCCGAAAGGTCTCGGATTCGAATCCCACCTTGGGCACGGTTGTTTCTTCTGATGACCCCAGATCAGAGGAGCCCGCAAGAATTCAATCGGCGTCTGGAGGAGAATACTAGCGCCCGTCTAAAGTATTTCCACCATCGAGAGTACTATACTTGTTTTTTTTATGTGGCATCTGTGGGTAGTCTCTCCAAGATGGTGCCGAAGTGGTGCCGAATTCCGTCTTTCTTGGTCCTGCCGCAAGATGTCGCATGATCGCGAACGTAATAAGCAGTGCTGCAAATCAAGCGGCTGTAGCGGCAGGACTGAGAATGACACAAAAAGTCGTGCCGAATTCCTTGTTGTAGATACTACCCACAGATGCCACATTAGAAAAATCCAAGTATTGTATAGTAGTTTACAGTATATGCTCGAATATGTGACCCATCAGGACATAAAGGGTACCGGCTCTCGTCTGGATAAAAGCCATAGAAGAAGAAAACAAAATCCGCAAACGAGGACCGGAAGCGGTAGCTCAGTGCATCAACTGATGTCACTGCAGCGCTTCTAACCGGGAGGTCCTAGGTTCGGCGGCAGGATTTTCGACACTAGCTTTTCAGCTAGGTCGAATTCAGCCGCTGTCTGGAGGAGAATTCTAGCGGCCGGCTGCTGTGATCGGTAGTTCTCCGAACAACACCAGGCGAATGCCGGAGCAGTACTCTATCAAACGGGCCAAGGACCGCGCGAAATATTTCCTTCCACTTCCTTGTCCTACCTTCTCCCCTCACACACACACACACACACACACACACTTACACGTATGTACACTACCACATATTCCGGGAGACCGGTCGGGAGCTTAGAGCTTGTCCCGGCTGGGGCGATGCCCCGCTGGTGGGAGAGTACTGGTTAGGGGGAAACTCCGTTAACCGACGGTAGGTCGGCGCCGGATCTCGCCATCCAGCGAGATCACAGCCATATACAGAGGGGGGAAACATGCACTACACTTACGGGAGTAATGACCAAAGCTGTTGACGCGCCCGGAATCACTAACCCACCAACCAACCGCAAAGGAGGAAGTAACCACGTGGCGGCCACGCCGCGTGGCGATGGCGGCGGCGGCGGCGGCGGCGGCGGCGGCGGCGGCGGCGGCGGCGGAGCGGCGGCGGCGAGCGCCGTGTGAAGGCGTTCGGAGTTGAACCTGCGCCAGCCGCGCCGCCTCCGCCGCCATCCTCTGGGCCGCCGCCGCCGCCGTTGCCCTTCAGTGCGATCGCAGCCCGTGGCCGCCGCGTGCGCCCGTGGCTCCCCGGGCCGTGCGGGGCTGGCTGTCAGTGTGTGTATTCTCGTCGCCTGCCGGTTGCCGCTCCGCGCCGCGCCGCGTCGCGCGAACAGCGGGGCGTTTGCTGCCTGCGGTGCGAGTTTGCGGCGCCGGCAGCGGAGGAGGGGCTGTTTGTTTCCAAGTTTGTCGTAAGTACGATTGAAGGAAGTCAGCGACTAATTGGAGTTTTCGGAGTTTGAAGGGTGGAGGGGGACGATTTTAGGAATTTGTGCTTTGTGGTTTGAGAACGTGTTTTGTGTGGTTTGGGGACTGTTGGTTTGTGTTGTTTGTCCTGATACGTAACAATGTGCACGAAGATTGCAATTTCCTTGGTTTGATGTGATGAGAGGAGGAAGTTTTCGTTTTGGCCAAAATTGTTCTTCCCAATATCACAAGTTTCAATTCAATTTATTTGATGCATCTTATGTCATATTAGTATTAAGCCACATGTAGAACAGTTCTGTATGTTAGTCATTGATTAATGTGTTTTTTGACCGGGTACTCTGTGTTCTGTGATTTGCTCTATGTAGTTTCTGAAAAGCCAAAAATATAAATGGTCTCTTAACTTTTTGAGGACTTTATGTTATGGAAGTAACATGTTGGTCAAGTCGTACAATATTGTCACGATTAATGTACACGACTTCATCAATGAAGGCGACAAAATATTTACACGAAAACAGAATATGAGCATTCTATTACGTTTTAGTTATTTTGTATTATTTTCATCTTTGGCATTGGTAAATTAGATGTAAAATTTTGTTGACAGAGAGAAAATATTCGCAATGTTTTAAATGTGTAGCACGAAAATATTGGCAGTCACCTACTGATTTACGAATCCCATAATTGAATCATATTGTGAAGTTATTGAAGTCAATAACTCCGTTGTTTATTTATATTTCTTCCACGCCAAGACTCTTGAACCTCAGAGAGCTAGCTGTTCTATTTTTCACTCATCATTCGTCAACTTGTGCTCGAATGTTCCGTGAATAGCCTACCGTACGGCCTTTTATCCAAACCTATCCTTGTTTGCGCCTTAAATAACACAGTAATCGTCCTCTTCCTCGCTAAATGCATTTATTTTTGACTTACAGCTAGTTCATTCGCATTGATAACGCCATAAAATCGGAGTATTCAGTTTCATTTATTTCGTTTGTTTCTTAGAGATTTTCCAGTTGTGTAGTTTCATGAGTACGAATTATTCTCGTTTCTAACGGAGCTGTCTACTTTTTAAAACCATATGTTTGCTCTGGCCAACAAAAATTTTTAATTTTCCTTTTCTTTGGTCCCTTTATTTTTTAAGTTTTCCTTACTTTAGTGACTAAGAATTATTCTCTTTTCTAATGGAGCTATCTATATAAAATAAATTTTTTCAATGTCATATGTTTGTTCTGGCCAACAAAGGTGTTAAAGATATTTCTTTTCGTTTGATCCCTGTGGTCTGAAGGAAGACCTCCGTAATGCGTTGTTGGATTGGTTCACTTTTGTCTTTCCCATGCCCTCTGTATTTATCTCTTGAAATCCTGTTCGCTCTCGTCGTTTCGCGCGCGTTCTAAACCTCCGGTCGTAAATATAGTTCTTGTTGTTGGAAGCAGGTATAGCGCCTGATGTCAGGGGGTGGGAGCGCGTGTGCGCGCGAAGCCGGCGTAATCGCCGCGTATTGCTTGTTATTTGCGGGAGCGTCGATCTTCGAGTGCGAGGCGGTGGCGCCTCGAGAGAGCGTCTATTTCCGGCAGCGCAGTCACCGTCCGGAATACGGTCGGACGGACGAACAGACGGACGGACGGCGGGCGCCGGCCGCCCATCACGTGCCCACTGCCCACGGCCGCCGCCGCCGCAGTCCAGCGGGCGTAAAGGTGCCGCCGGGCGCGCCGCCCGGCAAAGGAAGGGCGGCGAGCGCTGTCTCCGAACGCACGGCGCGGCGTAGGAGTAGGGTTGTTAAATGTGCTGCCGGAGAATAGTGGACAAGTTGGAAGGGATGTGTGTTAAGTACTGCAAATAAAACACTCGTAACCCATTTAAAATACGATGAGTTTTCGTTTAGACAAAAGTTTCAGCTTTCTTCTGAACCAAATTCCGTGTTTTTTGTTTTAAATGAAAGGTAGATATGTTTTAGATATTGCTCTAAGAAGGGACCGGTTTGACAGTATCTGCTTGGGTACTTCTGATAACGTATCTGCAGGATATGTTCCTAATCCCAATTCGTTTATGCGTTCTTTTGCAGTTGGCTCCTTTGTAAATGGCTTCGACGCTACTGTCGTTCCGACATGACGTTCATTTGTTTTCCTGTCTGCCAAACTGGTCGCCTCTTAGTGTAACTTCTCTTTATCACTTACTCTTATTAACCGATTTTATAATTAATTTTAAGAATTTATTAATATATAATAGAATGAACTATTATGTATCCAAATTTATTCATTATTTCGTTCAAGTTAGTCTTTCTTAGTATAGTCTTTCTTCATTTTGAATTGAAAGTTGCAATCGATCTATCGAAAACAGTCATCGTTTAGTCCAAGACCAACCAAATCCTTCTATAGGCCATTACAACATTCATGTTTAGACAAGAACAGATCTTGTTATATATAAAACATGCCAATTACATCTTTAGAACCGGGAGTGGTGGCTCAATGCATCAACTGATGTCACTGCAGTACCTCTGAACGGGAGGTCCTAGGTTCGAGTCCCGACGGCGGCAGGATTTTCGACACTAGCTTGTCAGCGAGGTCGAATTCAGTCTGAAGGAGAATTCTAGCGGCCGGCTGATCTGATCGCTAGTTTTCCGTAGTTTCTCCGATCAACACCTGGTGAATTCCGGAGCAGTACCCTAACAAACGGGCCACGGACCGCGCGGGATCTTTCCTTCCTCTTCCTTGTTCTATCCTCAGTCCCTTACACACACACTTACACTAACATGCGCTACATTACCACACATACCGGGAGAGCGGTCGGGGACTTAGAACTTGTCCCTGCTGGGGCGGTGCCCCCTGATGGGAAAAACCTGCTAGTCTACGTTAGATCGAGGCCGGATGGGGGAATATCGCCGCCTCCTCCCGATGAAAAGCATGCACTACACGTACTGGAATAATGACCTCAGTAGTAGACGCGGCGGAATCACTAATCAATGAATAAAAAAAGTCTTTAGAAAGGTGTTTAACACTGTTTTCACAGATGTGAATAGTGATTATGTTGTTCCAGAATTTGTAAACTTCCTTCAGTGTTGGAGAATAAGCACTGAACGATATGTAACAATACATTTTTATTTTTTTGTTTTTCCGTGTCCGGTGTATTTACATCTTTTCTGTTGCTCTTCTTTTTATGTGATATACTCGCATGGTTTCAGCTTATTGTTTATTAATGTGTGCATTACAATATCGATCTTCGGATACATACTTATTCAGGCGTTGTAATGTTTATATTTTTTAAATGCGTTGAACCCATTGGATTTCATTATATCTTGTGTGTTTTCACCTTTAAACATTTTTATGATGAAAAACAGTTGGTTTCTGGCAATGAGGTTCCTAATTGCACCACATAGCAGCCTCATCTTCTAACTTATTGTTTAATTTACTACAACAGGCACTTTCTTAGCAGAGCAGAGCAGGGCAGAGCAGATGTCGTATCATGAATCCGCCTTAAACTTTCTTTTTAAAATTATAAAGCGGAGTAAGACTCGGGCGCTTCTATGTGTATGGGACCTTTGACATTCAAAGAGAAAGATATTTATAAACAAAATAAGTGGGGTCTAATCTTTTACATGGAAGAAAATATGGAGAAAGGGGAACACTGAAAAACTTGGAAAATGATGTTTTACGAGTGTAAAGTGTTAAAATAGAAATGATATTTTTGAAATAGACTTCGAGGGGGGAAATGGATAGATGATAAGAAAGAACGTTTATAACGGAAAGGAGGAGGAAATGTTTATTGGGCAATGTGTTTAAAAGAGCAAAGTAACGAGTGTGAGAAGTAATGCGAATGGGAGAAGCAATAGTGTGTAAATATGTTTGTGTCTCTGTATTTACCCATGCTTGTGTGTATGTGTGGGTGATAAGAGAGTTAACGGGATGATTGGGAGGAGGATTTTGATGACCCTAAACATCGCCAAAAATGATCAATAAAATGCTCTTAAAATGGTTTTAAAATGTCCTAAAAAAACAAAAATGACGTAAAAATTTATCAAAACCAGTTAAGATGAACAACTCAATCTGTTGGATACGTTACTGATGTAATGGAGGCTTGTTCCATTCGTTCGAGTCAACTCAACGTACAAACATTTGGTTTGGAGTGTTCTTTACCAGGAAATCTGTCTTTAGTTATCCCGAAATCGAAAAACGTCACAAGAATTACATTGTCACAACAGCTGTCAAAATAATTTCTGAGCGAACAAATAGAATAGGCTATTGAATAATTCCGTGAAGAACATTTGCATCTCGTAATTATTATTTTAAACAAGTACTATTGAAAACGATATTCATATCGATGAAATCAGGGAAAAAAATGTATAAAATTAACGGAAAAAGGTAAAAAATGACTTATTAGTCTAAATTGACAAAAAATGCAAAATAATGAACTCTAAAAATGGGTCATTTTCTTCTGTCAGAACATAAAATGAATTTCTATTCTAAATGGCAACGTTCTAAAGTGAAAAGAAAAAACAGGACATTTCACTAAAATCCGCCCCCTAGAGTGATGAGGGACACGCCACACAGCCAACCCCGTCGCGCCTGCGCGGGCGACATCTCGACCAGTCCGTGCAGGCGTGTACTTGTCGCGCCCGGATCAGGGGTGGGCGGGGAGGGTCGCGCGGTCCGAGCGAGAGTGAGACAGTTCTCGGAAGCGAGTGCGGCGGAGGCCGGGTAGTCTGTGCAGCTAAATGGAGCCTGTGAGGTAACAGCGGGCACCGTGTTGATGTTGCCGCTGACGTCACGCTGCGTAATGACCTGGCGGCGGTGCCAGCGGCCGCCGCCGGCGTCCCCGGGGGCGTCCCCCGCCGACGACATCCTTGCCCCCGCCCCCGCCCCCGCCCCCGCCCCCGCCCCCCGTTGTCGGAGCTCAGGGAGGGAGGAAATGGGGGGTGCGCTGGCGGCTGCACGTTTCCGGGAGATGCACGGCTCCACGCGGTCAACAAAAAAATTGTTTTCGCGATACTGTTCTGTTATATCGATTTATCGCTACCAAGGAGAGGAACAAAAACCGCCCGTTAATGGCCAGCTTCCGTTAAATTGTTTACAGTTCGCAGCCCGTTAAGAACAATCGAACATAAAGCTGCTGCTAAAGATGACGTATCGGTACTCCTCGAAGAAAATGTATTTCTCATTTATATCTTTCTAGTCATCATTATAGTAATTGTTTTTCTTTTAAGGGAAGTTTTTTATGAAATGTAATGAACACGGCTTACATCGCAAATAACGAACTTGGTTGGTTATTTCCTCTAAACGGCTTAGTGACGTTAATAACCGTACGGCGACGTATTTACGCCCGTTAATCATGCCCTATTGCTCTTGTTTCAAATGTGTGAGTTCTAAACTTTCTTTAGTCCATTCTTTGTAGGGGCATTTTATTTGGACCACAACGTGGGCTCCCAACGTCGGTAACCAATTCCCGTATTCACAGCGATTTCAAGCATAATGGCGGCTCGAAACTTCAGAAGTTGGTGGTTCGTAAAATGATGTGGAGTTTTTCACAAAAGAATGTGGAGGTAAGGCCTAATTGGTTCCGTCAACAAAGCCAGCCGACGAGAGCCTCTGCGAATACTTAAAGCAGCAAAAACTCCGGATGATTTAACGGGTCAGGTGGCACTCACTGCGCCACAGGGACATAATACATTAGTTATTATATTTTTATTTGATTAACAATGTAACTTGTATAACAATTGAAATGTGTATGTTTTCTACATAAAAGCAATTTGACTCTGAAACGCGCGTATAATTTAATAGTCTCTTTATGATATGCCCACGCGTTCACTGGGATGGTTCGTTCCACTGGCTAATTTTAGCTCAGAGCCAGCATTGCCGCTGTTTCTGCGAGAACTGTAACCGACTGGAACTGGGTTCGAGTTCCGACAGTGGCGGATTTTCGACACTAGCGGATTTTCGACACTAGCTACATAGCTAATTGTAGCGGGCGGCTACTTTGATTGGTGGTTTTCCGTGATTTCCGCAATCTATACCACACAAACAAGGACCCCGCGCGATCAACGACCACATATCAAGGACCGAGCGCGATCTTCCCTACCTCTTTCCTGTTCTATCCTCTTCTCTCCCTCAAACACCTGCACTACACCACTACACATGTCGGGAGATAAGTAGGGAGCTTTGAGCTACTCGGGGCTGGGGCAGTGCACTGGGGGAGAGACCTGACGAGGACAGCCCTCACAAGCCGACGTGTAGATCAGCGCCGGATCTCACCCTCCACTGGAGAGGAATACCGCTATCATCTGATATTAAAAATCCACTCCAGTAACAGGACTAATGACCATAGCGGTTGATGTGGCAGGAAACAATTAGTCCAATCGTGAGGTCCCCGTCCAGTACTTTCGTTGTCCCGTAACTGAGTGAATGTGGGATCTGATTAACATGAGAATTGTCGAAGGATTGACTTTTCTCTCGTATTAAAATACGAGTTAGTTATTTTCCATGCAGCAAGTTCGATGTGATCTAGTGCGATTTTTTCACTGTTCGAAAATGCGCTCAACTCGGCCTTATTCTCGTTATGTGACCCGGCATTTTGATCGACTGCTAGCTTACTTTACGTGAAATACTGGGATGTTGGTCAAGCGGCGTCATTGAACAGCAAAGGTCTTCGAAAATCCGCCTTTGCCGCCTCGATTGCCTCATGACTCGTGGCTCTCTTGGACCTTGCTGACGGAACAAGCTGCTTTTCTTTGACTGTCAATGCAACATTCACTGTTTTTTTCCGTAGTTTATTTTCGCAGATAGAGGTTCTTAAAAACTTGAGTGTTCAAACCATCCATGGCTGAGAGTAATGAATAGAAACAGTGGTTAGACAATATCAACAATCGTCGATTATAGGGATAACTTTTTCCCTACGTTCTTCAGTCGTTTAAGGCTTCGCTACCATCAGTTCGTGTATTAGGTCTTGACTACGGAAGGTAGAATTATTGTGAAAAATCCACCTGCTATAGGTAAAGAAGACAAATTTATTTTTATTATATGCACTTTATGATGTTTTGCAATATTTAGAAATATTTTAATGCTAATTTGCTGAAAAGATGAAACGGAAAGTCAGAAGTTGCTTCACTCAAATATTTGTTCCTTGCACGCGAATAGCTATTGTATCATCCTTTCTCACTTTGGCTTGAGCCCAGCACACAAAGTACTACACCTCCCCGAGCCTTGTATCATGGGAACTGAACCCATAAGGAAGGGCAGCAAGGATAATAATTATGAAACGTGTACGAAGCCCCCAACAGTTCACCCAGGAAACAGTCGCTTTACCGATTAAGCCTCCACGAGTCGCGTCCGGACCACTTCCTCACTAGGGCGCCGTCCTCGTCCCCCGCGTCCACACGTACCCCGCGCGGCAGCAATTGCTCCGTGACGCCCGAGCTCGAAATCAATCAACGCGCGCAGGGCGTGCGTGTCACGCGTGGCTGCTGCGGCCACCGACGCGTGCGGCGGCCGCGGCCGCGCAAGGGGTTCGCAAATGGATTTGGGCGGCAAAGGCTCCCTCTCTAACTCTAAGATGACGAAGATTAATTCGCGCCGATCTAATTTAGATTGCTGGAGGGGGGAGGGGGACAGGGAGGAGTTTGCGATGCACACAGGCGGGGCACGCGTGCGTGTGTGATTGTGGTAGTCCTGGGTCGTTCGGGGCGTCGGCCCTACGCTACGCTGTTATTAGAAGTTTGGGGTATTAGCGGGGGGCGGGTGGTTAGAGCGGAGGAGGTGCAGGTCGAACTCGCTGGCGGGGAGTCATCACCTCGATGCCCTAAACGCCTTCTAAAGAGGGAATGCGAAGGCAGTGGCAGAAATGATAGTATTCGAACCACGACGGTTGGTTGAAGAAATGATTGTGCATCTCCATGCTATTGAAATTACGTAAATGTAAAGTTAAGTAAGTGGTTAGGCAAAAGAGCAGTCCGTACAGCCTGAGACTCGCCAGACATTATTATTATTATTATTATTATTATTATTATTATTATTATTATTATAAAATAATATTGCGTGGTACCCACGACCGCCAGAAAAGCCGAACTTCTTTCATTTTGATTACTGGCTAGATCTGTCAATGATTAGATCTACAGGTTGAAATTGTGGACTCAATCGTATTGGTCACTGTTGCTGGTGACTGATATAAAATGACTCCGTCGTGATAATTAAACAATATTAATATATATTTTGTGCTAAAAAGTTTATTTTTGATGTTCTTGATTCAACAATTTGAAGGATGTGACGGATAACTTTACGTTTTACTTCTAGCAGGGCGAAAAACTGCATATTTTTTTCCACAGGGAGTCTGAGTCAGTGAAAATATTAGAAAGTAAACAATATAAGTTCCAAACTAATAAATTTCTTCAGTACTTACTTTGAAATAAATATCAACCACTTAGTTTCAATCAGGAATTAAAACCCTTGTATTCTTGTGAATCATGGCGGTCTTTAGATAAAACTAAAAAAATACGCTCTTTAGATTAAAATGAAAGTGAAAGATTAAACTTTGTTCTATCAAGTCACAGGAACAGTCCTTGCTCTACGAGAAAGGTGACTTACGCGACTTCATCAACGTCATTTATGCTTTGAAGCTTTTCGTTTGTGTGTATTTTTTTGCTCTCGAACACAGAAGTCTTCTTCCGCAGTAAGGATTTTTTTTTTCACTGGGAATGTTACTTGTAACGAATTAAAGACTGCTAATATTTACAAGTACATTATCTTTCCCGACCCTTTCTTCAATGTACACTGTTAGATATTATTGTACGGCTAAACATAAATTTTAATGTATATTGTACATCAAAGGGAGATTTATGTACTTGCACATTAAATTTAACACTTAAATTAAAATTTAACTTGTGTACATTAAATTTAATTTACGTACATGAACATTACTTTCTTGTACTTTTACATTAAAAGTAATGCAGAAATTTCTGAGAGTGGTGTTTACAGAACATTATCCTGGATTGTATGGTATCTGCAGTGGGAATGCAAGGGAATCTTGCAATCTGTAGGCGAGGAGCCCGGGGCTGAATGACCGCGAGGTGAATGAGACGGAGGGGTCGCAGGGAAGTTTGGTGCGGAGATCTGATAGACTCCAGTGGCAACTCCCCTCTTCGATACAAATTAAACTGCTTACTGAATATTCTGCTTACGTCCGCGCTATACTCCCCTTCATTCTCTCTCTCTCTCTCTCTCTCTCTCTCTCTCTCTCTCTCTCTCTCTCGCGCACGCTCGCTCGCTCGCTCTCTAACAGGCGCGTGGAGGGTTCTCGAGGTGGGATCCCGAGGGAGCACGGAGCAGCCGAAGTGTTGGGGTGAATACAGTGTGGAATACCTACGACCCGTGTATACTAAATTAGTGAATTCAACTAGGGAGTTGTAGGAATGCGGATCGTTTCTAAGTAGTGTTCCAGGTATGTAGCGAATGCAGATGTATCGTCGGTACAGAAGAGAAATTACGCATCTCAAAAATCGTCATTTTCTGAGTGAAGTGACTACGCATATGTAGAACATGTTGGTTGGGAAAATGTCGTGAAAGTAGCTCACAACACAGCCGATTTGTAGAATAAAACTCGTCGTCTTCTGTCGCAAAATAAATAACTCATCTCAACACGACGTACAAAATAAAAATCATAGAATCCCTCCCCCCCAAAAAACGATCATAGAATATTGGATAGAAAGCAGCCGGGAGTCCATACAAAAATCTGGGAAATATCTGATATATTTAATTTCCTCCGTTTTTAAAAGGATTAGGGGCTTAAGAGGATAAGGGCTATCGCCGTGTCCCGACCTCATCAAGTGAGTTCTTCGGAAAGCAGTTTTCGTGCTTTGAGCTCGCGCCTGGTCTCCCCACATGTGTGGCAGTGTAGTGCATGTACCTGTAAGTGGTAGGGGGAAGAGGATGGGGGATGTAAATAGGGTGAGGAAGGGAAGATCACGCGTGGTCTATGGCCCGTTTCGTAAGATACTGCTCCGGTGATCGCCTGGTGTTGATAGGAGAAACCATGGGAAAATTCCGATCAGAGCAGCCGACCGCTAGAATGCTCCTTGAGACAGCCGCTGAACTCGACTTAACTTTGTAGCTAGAGTCGGAAATCCTGCGCTCGTATGAACTCGAAACTTACGAGCTCCCGGTCAGAGTTGCTTCAGAGACTACTGCCTCTGAGGTAATTCAGCCGTTGGGATACTCAGTCAACCATCCTAGTGAATTAAAATGTCCTACTGCTCCTTCGGCGGGGGCGGAGGAGAAGGCGGGGGCGCGGGCGGAGGGGGGCTGAGGCGGGTGCAGTGGCGGGGTCTGAGGCGGGGGCTGAGGCGGGGCTGAGGCGGGGGCTGAGGCGGGGGGCTGAGGCGGGGGCTGAGGCGGGGCTGAGACGGAGGCTGAGACGGAGGCTGAGACCGAGGCTGAGACCGAGGCTGAGACCGAGGGCTGAGACCGAGGGCTGAGACCGAGGGCTGAGACCGAGGCTGAGACCGAGGCTGAGACCGAGGGCTGAGACCGAGGGCTGAGACCGAGGGCTGAGACCGAGGGCTGAGACCGAGGCTGGCTGAGGCTGGACCGAGGCTGAGACCGAGGGTTGGACCGAGGGCTGAGACCGAGGGCTGAGACCGAGGGCTGAGACCGAGGGCTGAGACCGAGGGCTGAGACCGAGGGCTGAGACCGAGGGCTGAGACCGAGGGCTGAGACCGAGGGCTGAGACCGAGGGCTGAGACCGAGGGCTGAGACCGGAGGCTGAGACAGAGGCTGAGACGAGGCTGAGACAGAGGGCTGAGACAGAGGGCTGAGACAGAGGCTGAGACAGAGGGCTGAGACCGAGGGCTGAGACCGAGGGCTGAGACCGAGGGCTGAGACCGAGGGCTGAGACCGAGGGCTGAGACCGAGGGCTGAGACCGAGGGCTGAGACCGAGGGCTGAGACAGAGGGCTGAGACAGAGGGCTGAGACAGAGGGCTGAGACAGAGGGCTGAGGCGGGGGCGGGGGCTGAGGCGGGGGCTGAGGCGGGGCTGAGGCGGGGCTGAGGCGGGGCTGAGGCGGGGCTGAGGCGGGGGCTGAGGCGGGGGCTGAGGCGGGGGCTGAGGCGGGGGCTGAGGCGGGGGCTGAGGCGGGGGCTGAGGCGGGGGCTGAGGCGGGGGCTGAGGCGGGGGCTGAGGCAGGGGCTGAGGCAGGGGCTAGGGCTGGAGCACGGGCGGGGGCGGAGGCGGGGTGGCGGTGGCGGAGGAAGGCTGAGATGGGAGGCGGAAGGGCATCGTGGGCGCTTCCGGGGCGCGCGCGCGGAGCTCGAGATAAATTCCAATAGCGGACGCGCTAATTGGGTCGTTAGGGGTCTGTCGACGCAGCGGCTCCTCCCAATTTATCCGTTAATTGCGGTTAGCAGTTCTGACGTCATCACCTCTTACGCGAAATTCCAGATCCGACGCGGCGAAGCGGGCAAGAAGTGGCGCTTGGAGTGCAAAGGTATCTGTTGCAAGTCGCGGTCGCTGGTTACAGGAAATGTTACCCGGGAAATGTTTGCTGTTAATAGGAATCACCTTAATGACATGAATTTAAGGGCGTGTGATAATTTGTCTACAAAATGCGCAATAAAATGCTCGAGAATTACAATCATTGTGTTTCTGATTGTACCGGAGTATAGTTCCGGCTTTCCCGATTGTGTAGTATTCTGCATACTGTTGGTATCCTCACAACTTAAATATTACATATGAAAAAAAATACAGTTGACTGCGGTTATTGTGAACTCCTGGGGACTAACATGTTCGGTTCACTATACCAGAGGTTCACAATTGCGATGATGTCAAATACAATTTTTTTTCTCAATGGTTGATTTTATTTATGTACAGAAATAGCAAATCACCGTAACAGAATGAACTGAAAATTTCAATATATTTATTTGATCTTAGAAATAAATTATTTTTAATTGTTTGCTTCGTACATTTTTCATGAGTAATTTCTCTAGATCTTTCTCCAGAGTTCGTTTTCTCTTCATACCTGATTCTGCATTGTTCTCTGTAAGTATCGTAATGCAGTCTTGACACCTTTCAATGCCTCTTACACTGTTGACAAACCGTTCCACTCTCCAAAGGCCCTTTTACTCGCCTAATTAAATGCAAGATACAATTAATTTCCAGGACGTTCTGTTTCCTAAGTTCACTATAGCCGAGGTTCAGGTTCACTGTAACCGAATCTTCTTATGCTTATTTTTAATGTAAGTGAAACGCCACCAGTCACTTAAGTTCACTATAACTAAGAGTTCACTATATCCGAGTTCATTATAACTGGAGTCGACTGTACATCTATTGCGTGCGAGTATAACTTCCTGTTTTTATTTTTTTCCTTGTGGTTTATATTCATTCGAAAATTTTCTTCAAATGTACTTTTTGGGAACATTTCTTTTTCGAACGTCGTCTTACGAGACCCAACAAACACTCCGCATTGTCCCGCGTTGACCAGTCATTCATTTATTCGCGCTATGTGCCGCGAACGAGACGACTTTGCGGATCCTTCGAGGTGCAGACGTCCTCAATTGGAGAGATAAGCGCGCCCTCGCCGTTGCGGCAGGGGTTAAGGCCGCCACCGCCAACCGCTCGTTGGCTATCTCTGGGATCTGCTCGCGGAGCGCGGCCACCCTCCTCAAATGGCAGACGGCGCGGCGCTGCGAGAGGTGCGGAATTCTCCTTCGATGGCCCCGGCAGAAGCCTTAGCCAAGAGAGAGGGGAGACTTGCGGTCGGCGACGTAGCAGAAGGGGAGGTGGGTGTGGTTATGTTGAAGGTCGCGCCGACTGAGGGGGCAAAATTCAGAAAGGAAGAACGTAAGGAACAACCATGTAGCGACTCCGCGGCGTAGCGACTTCGTGGCGTAGCGACTCCGCGGCGTAGCGACTCCGTGGCGGCGCGACTTCGCGGCGGAGCGACTCCGCGGCGGAGCGACTCGTGACGTAGCGACTCCGTGGCGTAGCGACTCCGTGGCGTAGCGACTCCGTGACGTAGCGACTCCGTGACGTAGCGACTCCGTGGCTTAGCGACTCCGTGGCTTAGCGACTCCATGACGTCGCGACTCCGCGGCGGAGCGACTCCGCGGCGTAGCGACTCCGTGGCGTAGCGACTCCGTGGCGTAGCGACTCCGTGGCGTAGCGACTCCGTGACGTAGCGACTCCGTGACGTAGCGACTCCGTGGCCGTAGCGACTCCGTGGCGTAGCGACTCCGTGGCGTAGCGACTCCGTGGCGAAGCGACTCCGCGGCGTAGCGACGTGAAGGTGGATGTGGAGAGGTGAGGGGAGGTAGGTGGAGGTGAAGGTGGAGGTGGAGGTGGAGGTGGAGGTGAAGGTGGAGGTGAAGGTGGAGGTGAGGTGGAAGGTGGAGGTGGAAGTGGAGGTGGAAGTGGAGGTGGAAGTGGAGGTAGAAGTGGAGGTGGAAGTGGAGGTGGAAGTGGTGGTGCTGGCGGCGGCGGCGGGGGCGACCATCGTGCGATGTCGCGTGTCCCCAGCGGCGGGCGCGCGCGGAGGCAGCGGCGCGAGGGCGGAAGTGGGCGCGGGGGGCCCCACTTCGTTTGCGCCCTCTGCCCTGCGCCGCCCCGCCCTCTCCCGGCGGTGCGCCGCCCCAAAGGCCCTCCGCTGTCGCTTTGCACGCTCGTGGCGGGCACATGTGCGTTTCCCCTTGCTACTCCCCGAATTTTTGCGTTCCTTCGCCTCGCCGCACGGCTTGTTCCGCCTGTTCCTCGTGTCCTCGTATGTTTAGCAAGCTCTCTGTGCTTGTTTCATTGCGGCAGCTTTTGTGTCGCTTTGGAATTGTAGTAACTCTTGGCGGTGTCGAAATTGACGTTCTCTTAATTAGCAGATTTGTTGTTTTTTTCACACTTCGTGTTGTCGGCGTCATTCAGTTCGGTCTCCACATACGATTTCTTGCCGATTTGCTTACGTGCTGTAATATTCTTTAGAGTTTTTTATGTCCACATCAT
Organism: Teleogryllus oceanicus; assembly: GCA_964035755.1. Classification (NCBI taxonomy): domain Eukaryota; kingdom Metazoa; phylum Arthropoda; class Insecta; order Orthoptera; family Gryllidae; genus Teleogryllus; species Teleogryllus oceanicus. The sequence continues at coordinate 94,092,790 of CAXIVR010000004.1, forward strand.
TACTTGGTTTTGTGTCGCTAACTTTCTGTTCTCGTGTTATCCACCCTCCTAAGCTTTGCTAATCAATTTTGATCTTTTTTCCTAAGTGTGTTATTTGTGTTTTTCTAACCGATTATCCAGCCTCCAGACTCTTGTTTTTTTATTTACAATATTATTTATATTCTAACAATGGATAATTAGTTGGATCCGTGAAAATATTCAGTAATTTTTAATTCATTGTTTTAGAATTGAAAATTGCTTCGTACTGAAACCCAACTTCCAAAATCTGTCACCCCCTGGTGTTATGGTGTAGAGATACCCTCTAAAAATTAACAATGTCCAAAAAATCTTTGTTTTTTTAAATTCCATAAAAATAAATTCAACTTTTGAAATATCATGTTTTCAGAGATTAGGATTCATTTCTAAGTAATGCGCGATGAGTCAACATATGTTATGCAGAACGTGTATTACAGCAAAACGTGTGTTGCGACATGTGATAAATATGCCAGTTGCTTTCCTCTGGTCATAATCTGCGAAGTTATATTTTGCTTGGATCTTAAATTTGCTTGGTGAAACTTTTGGGAGTAATTTCTACACAGAGAGTAGCAAAATTTTAGGTTTTTGTATTTTCGGATACCTCATAAATAGAGCATTACCATTATTATTCCTTCACGTATTATATACAGACTATGCTAGTAATATACTAGTAACCCTTCTGATCAAATAGGTACAGAGCTTTTGTTTTCCTAAAATTAAAGTGTACTTGTGTAACTCTTGTAATAATACAATCACAAAATTAGCATCAGGTAGAGAGGAAATTGATTTCAATTACTAATGTTTTACAAAATCGAAGAAACCTAAGTCCTCAAACATTTCCAATACTTTCTGATTCTGGAAAACAACAGTGAAGACTGTCAGATTTTTTTCCTTTTTAATGTTCATACTTGAACTAAAGCAAACTACTTTGAACTTCTGGATAAAATGAACGTTAATGACAGGGCAAAAGTTCCGACCTTCATTAAATTGTTATTATCCGCATTTTCTTGAAGCTTATACACAATAACATTTTCTTTCGAAGGCGGCAGTCCTTTCTACCGAATGAAATACTCGTAAATTATTTGCGTCTGACATCAAAGATGCTGACGTAGCTGCACATCTAGACTATTGAGTGGTGTGTTTCTTTACTCACCTGCTGTAAGCTGTTGGTCACGAGCAGTAAATGCTCGAAACACCGGTTTCATGCGCGCTGTTGAGGCGAACACGTGCTCTGTGTAGATCGCCGAGATTAAACTTCCACACGCACCCCAGGGACAGCGGCGTTAGGGGCGCACGCACTGGCCACGCACGGATTTACGGCTCAGACGGCGCAGTTACGGTTGAGTGGGCGCTGCCGGCCAATCTCGCGCCGCCCCTCGGGCCTCCGCCCACCAACCACTGCCCCCTCCGCCCCCCTCTCCCCTCCCCCGCCCCCCCCCCCCTCCCGTACTCCGCCCCCCGCTCTCCACCATCCCGCTCTCCCCTCCGCTCCCCGCCCGCAGCCCCCCCCCGCTCCCGCCTTCCGCTCTCCGCCCCCGCTCACCGCCCCAGCCCCCCGCCTGCCGCCCTCGCCCCCCCCTTCCCCCCCCTTGTCCCCGCCCGCTTGCCTCCTCTCCCCGGCCGCCGCCCAATGCTCGGTCCTTGCGGCACCCCACGCTGACTTCAGGGTCTCCCCTGCACCTTCACTGAGACACCGCCCTCCACTTTAGCACTCCGGGCTCCGGCATTTTCTGCGCGTCTTGCGATGTCTCTCGCCCTACTCTTCGTCTCGTCCATTCATCTCTCGGTCTTGTAACCCCTCTTGTCTACTGCCCATCTCTCTTGCCCGTTTCCCGTTTGGACTACCATATCCCGTGGTTTCGCTGGCAGCACGTGTCCTTGCTTCTACCTTTGGCATCGAGCAATTAGAACACACGCTTCCGAAGACCCCCTTCTTTTCTCCTATATTCCATCAAACTGCCCGTGGGTCATCCTCCTGATTTACACCGTCTGCGACGCGGATTCTCATCTTTACCTGTTTCGAACAGCCTTGTGTATTTTTGCTATCGCGTCTCCGGACAATGTTCCCACGTATCAAATTTTATCGTGCTTCCCCACCTGCTCAAGTGGTTTAAATCATTCTCGCTCCTATTTTTTAATCTTTTCTCGTTGCCTATATTTTTATCACACTGAATTTCTCCCTATCTGTGCTTCTTGTGCTCTGTTCTGTCAGTACATTTCGTCTCCACACTCTTACTTTCTTGTCTACTTTCTATCCGCTTCTGATCATTCTTATCTTACCTTCCTTCGATTTTCCTCTTCTCTTGACTTCAACCTTTCTTTCCCCGCATCCATTCCCACCGTGTGGCATTACCCTCGCATCGAGCTCATTGTATCTCGCCACCTCTTTGCCATCTCCCACTTTCTCAACCCACTACAACGCCTAGCCCTTCTGGTACCTCGACGCCCCACCTATGGATGACCTTCTCCCAACCCACTCGCGCGCCCGCCCATCCGACGCCGACACGCCGCGCTACCTCGTTTTCCGCGACGGAGGGCAGGAAGGGTGCATTAAAAATTCCCGAGTTCTCGGAATCCGAGATTTCCCCAGATAAGAAGCATTCCCCGTGTCCGGACGAGCGGACGCCCCCGTCCCCGCCTTCGCTGCCTCCGTCGCCGTCGTCAGCGGAATAAGAGAGCGAAGAGGGTGCGAGCACCAGGTGCTGTTGGCCGGTGGCGTAGGCTTGCGAGAGCTTTTGAAATCTCATCCCTTGCCTGGAAAAAAAAATATTCGAAACGTGGACGCAGAGGCGAAAAGATGAAATTGTTGGAAGTTTGTTCTGAACAGAAAACGTGGCGGTCCGTGCCCCGTCAAGAACTCCAGGGACGGACGCAGGTGGTTGCGAATGCAGGGAACATATGCCCCGAAGTCTCCGTTGATCAATGGTACAACTTGACGAGGAACACTGTAAGATAAGGGAGCCAAAATATCGTTGTAAGTCATTAAATGGTGGATGTTATGAGTTGCTGATAGTTTTCTAATTCACTCGATTCTATCAAAACAAAAATTCTTCCTTTTGATGTGTTTTTGAGTATTCTTCCTTTGCTCCCCTCTGACAGAACCGCCCTTAAAAATTCTTCTCGCTCTGCCTCCCTCAATCGCCCTCCCTCCCTCGCTTTCTCCCCCCTCTCCCCTCCCTCTCTCTCTCCCCCTCCCTCTTCCTCCCTCCCCCCCCCCCTCCCACCCCCTCCCTCACTCACTCGCCTCGCTCGCTCACTCACTCACTCACTCTCTCTCTCACTCACTCTCTCACTCTCTCACTCACTCTCTCACTCACTCCCTCTTTCTCTCATTCCCTCTCTCACTCACTCATTTTTTCTCATTCCCTCTTTCTCTCATTCCCTCTTTCTCTCATTCCCTCTTTCTCTCATTCCCTCTTTCTCTCATTCCCTCTTTCTCTCATTCCCTCTTTCTCTCTCTTTCTTTCTCTCTCTGCCTCTGTATGAAGAGAATCTCTGCGTGCAAAAGGTAAAAAATGCTAATTGTTGGAAGCACAGAATAGGCCTTTAGAAATACATGAACAGAGAGCTAGAGAATGGTAGGTGGTATTTGAAATGAGATTAAGAAAGGTAGGAATGGTGAAAATTGCTCTTGGAAAATGAGAACGTAGATTTGTTTGGATGTAGCAGGTTGTTAACACAAAACATTAGAGCCCAGTCGTTTTAGCAGGTGCAAGAGAGCAGTTGTTCGTAGCACAGGATGGAGAAAACTTCAGTTATTTCCCGTTCAGCGTTCGATGGAAAGAAATTTAGATCGAAACTAAAGCACTACGACAGAACATTTGTTGAGAACTACAAGGTGTTTGGTAAACTCTCAAACTCAAATGCGCGGGGTGAGTCGAACATTGGTGCTCTACGGAGCTTTGCCAAGGACATAAAATAAACGTAAAAATTCGAAAAGTTCGCAACCCTGCGGGAAGAGCTTCGCGACTCCAGCGTGGAACGGTTGGTGTAAAGTAGAGACGTTCACGAAACCTCGGCGAGCAACCGGAGAGCGAGAACGAGCTACGTCTCCATGCCACCCGTTGAACTGGGACGACACGAGCGGCGCCTGGAGGGAAGGAGATCAGAGGAACGGATGGGAGCTGCCATGGTTTCTGCCACTGATAAAGACATGTTACTATAGCTAACCCGCCAAAAAATAAAAAAAAATAAAAATAAAAAAAACATCATTGCGGACGTACCTTCGGTTAAGTCTGGGAGGCTGCCCCCACCCTGTGGCATCTGAGATTTCCCCTCTCGGCGATAAGGAAGCGCATAGGCGACAAGGAGAGGCGCCTGCAAGACGCAGCGATCGCACTGACTCGTCATCACTGCCCTCATCGTCAAAAGAGGAACTTGCGCCCCCAGGAGTGTCCAAAGAAATGAATACATCGTTTGTTGGTCCATCACATTATCTGCATTATGTCGCCTCTATTCCCTACACATGCTCGCAGGATTTCTTCCATTGTTCAGCACTGTATTGTGCAAACGCTTCTCTGCAAAACGTTTCCTTTTCCTTTAAGGATGCACCAATTGTTTTCTGCTGCCTCGCGCCCTTTTATAAATCCCCAAACAAGTTCTATTGGATTTAGACCTATATGGTACGGTGGAAGACGGAGAGGAATGTGGATGTTCAATGATTATTTGATCAATGACCTATCGTTTTTCAGTGGATGTACTTTGAATTATTAGTAATAATTTGGTTTTTGTGAATAACAACAGCTACTGTGTAAAGCACACTGTCACTGCTCACTAGCCACGGTCAAACAGGGACTGGAGACCGAAACTCTTCTTCAAGACATGGCTTATTTTCTGTTGATCGTTTGGACAACCCTTACTGTTGAAACACGTAAGCTGCCTTTCGTCTGATCCTTCTCACTCATCAGTTTGTTATCACCAAACTCGCAGTGTTGAATTACCGCGCGCCCCACGAGAGAAAGACCGGGAGAGAGAGAGAGAGCTATGTTGTGACAAAGAGCGCTGGCAGGCGGTGAAATATTAGGAGTTTTGGAGGCAGAGGCCACGTTCGGGCATGCGCAACGGAAGGTTTTCTTGAGAGTGGTAGAGCAATTGTATTATACTATCGGAGTCCCGCTCTCCCGAGGCCTCATTATTTTTCAAATTTCTTCTTCTCCTCTTTCTTCTTCTCCTCCCCCTCTTCTCTTTCTTCTTCATCTTCTCTTTTAAATTCTCCTCTTCTTTCTTCTCTTCATTTTCTCCTCCTCTTTCGCCTTCTCTTCTTTCTTCTTCTGCTCTTTCGTCTTCTCTTATTTCTTCTCCTGCTCTTTCGTCTTCTCATTCTTCTTCTCCTCCTCTTTCTTCTCTTCTTTCTTCTCCTCCTCTTTTTCTTTTTCTTCTCCTCTTTCTTCTTCTCCTCCTCTCTCTTTCTTCTCATCTCTCTTTTTTCTCCCCCTTTCTTTCTTCTTCTTCTCCTCCTCTTTCCGCTTTTCCTCTTTCTTCTCTCTCTTTTCAGCTTATTCTCCTTTCCATCATCATTCTTGTTTTCTTCTGCTTTGTCTTCTCCTCGCACTCAGTGACTAATGTTATTATGGAACGTACTATTTGCAGGGGCGCTGCAACACGAAAGCATTTAACACGCACACCTCAAGTAGGTTGTCTAATAAAACAATTGACAAAAAAACAGCGATTCGCTGTGGAGTTCGAAAAAACGTCCAAGTTTGCCCGAAAGACGACTACCCTACTGAACACTTGTGGTGAAAATCGTTAACGGAGGCTGGGATCCAACCGGTGCTCGTGGCCTCCTTTGGGATTCAAGCTCCTCTTTTCGGGGCTTCCGCTTCCCGGCGCCGCGGCGCGCCGCGAGCTGCGTTGGCAATGCTGATTCCCTGTCCCGCGCCACGTTACGAGTCGATCCCGCCTTGGAAAGTTTTATTGCGTTAGGGGGAAATTAGATTTTTTACTCCGTCGATTTTTCGGTATTCGGTTTTGAATCGCAGTTCGTGAATCTTCTTCCTTGGCTATTTCCGCCCACCGACTCCGACTCAGATCTTTTGACTTTTTTATGTCTTCACTGACGTGTGGAATAAGAAATTGCCGTTCAGCTTGGAAGGATTCAAAAAGAGTGCTGGGTTACATTAATATATAAGAAATATTGCTTCCTGTCCTCTAAAGACGTTTTCGGTGTAGCTGATCTAAAAAAAATGCAGGTTATTATAATACGAATTGTGCGTACGAATAGGAGAATCGGAATCCTGAACAAATCTGCTTTAAATATGGATGGACAATTAAACCTCTTATCTTATTACATGACAAACGAGGACACTCTCAACTATCAAAAACATTTAAGACAAAATTTTTAGAATTTCTCTTATTGGAAGCCTACAATGAAAAGAGCAGGCGTATATGCAACCCGCAACACCCGAACTACGCTGCAACTGTTTCCATCAGACACATCTTGGAAACTATGCGTTCTAGGCCCATGAAAACCTTGAACGTTATCAGGGGCAGATAACGAGGCACGAATTATGTTTCTAATGCTGTATTCTATATAATGAGACTTTTTGGACGTTTCTCTTATTTTCTCTTTTATTTTTTTATCTGATTCTGTCTTCTTTTTCGAAGGATTCACCCCTCTCTCCAGCATGCATTACCTGTCACGTATGATGTTGGCTTCTATTATGAAGCTATTCAAATGAGGATTCAAAAAGTGTGGAATGTTCGAAAAGTCTCGAATACAAATAATTTTTCTTTATTCTGTCAAAGGCATGTTATAGAAATCACACGCGGTTCAGAATAGTAATGCAGATGTTCTATCGACCACCTTATTTGTGTATCTTTTCTACGTAATGAGTACTATTTGCTTTCGTTGGGCAAGTCATGGAATAACTTTGGCTGAATGGTAAAACCCATTATCACCTTCACCATCACCACCTAATACGAATAATGATTGTAGAGGTCACAGGTCTGTGATATGACGTTGAGAGTGAATTTTTTGTAACTCGTTCCAAAACGTATCGTTCTAACCCCCTTTCGGAAGATATAAAATTATTATTCCGACTTCCGGTTGTAACTTCATGAAGTATATCCCTGTTCAATGTTCGCTGTTCAACTCGATGTAATTCCCATATCATGGGATACTCAATATCGTGTTATTTTGATTCGTAAAAATTAGCAACCGTTAAAATTCAGATTGCTCCTTCATTTGTTAGTAACTCAACGCTGTTAATCAAGAGTAAATGACAGCAGAACTCATGTCGAAATCGCCAAAGACGGCTGCGCATGTCACTGTGATATTTTCTTGGAAATGAAACCAATAATTCCAAGTAAAAATTATCATGACACTTCGAAGAAATGTAACTAGAAAATACAATCTCGATACAATCTAATATTTTATATACGATAATTTTTTTACGTAGTTTTTTTACGTAGTATTTTCTCTTGGTTAAAACGTAATAGAACCTGCAACAGGGTGATTAAACAGCATGCGAAGATTTTTTTCCGTTTCCTTTTCCCCCACCAAATTTTAATTCATTCAGATCGAAATCCTATCAGCTTCCATCCCTGGCTTTTCGCGCTGCGTCAGCCATTTACTAAACGGACTCATCAAAACGTAACAGGAACGACACATCCACGTCTAGTTTCAACGTGGGGCGCCTGCCTGTGTTGGCGCCCTCCGTTGGCGGCGCACGCGCGGGTGCACCTCATCTCGCAGCGGCTTCCACTCGGGAGGAGCAAACGTCCGCTCCCTCCCCTTTCCACCCCGTCCCCTCCCTTCCCCTCGCTCGTCTTCCAATTAGCAAGAGCTGCTCGTGCCCGCGGGGGATCGTCGTCGCTCTTCAAGCTCTTCGCGGCGTCTCCCTTGGGGCACGCGCCGGCCGGCTTCCCGGCACTTGCGCTTTTGCAAGTCATGCCCTGACGAGCCATCGGTGGGATTTGGGAAGATTAATAAATTGGAGCGCGTGGAAGAACAGCATTCGATTCTGTGTCGTATTTTCTGTTAATGTAATGGCTCCTACATTTAATCATAAAACCACCAGGATGAGCTTTTGTAGATGAATTTGATATTCAGATGTTGTATTGATATTTTGCAGTTGACTTCGGATATAGCGAACTTCTGGGGACTAACATGTTCGGTTCGCTATGTTCGATGCCAAAAATAAATAGAATTTTTCCACAATGATTTTATTTTCTAAAGATACAGCAAAATACCTTAACGGCACGAATTATGTATGGGAAATATAATTGATGATTGAAAAATATTCACAGTAATAATTTATGTAGTATTATCAAATCTGAAAGAATGAATTACATCTAAAGGTTTATTAATTCTACTCACAAGCTGTTTTGATATACTACGTTTTTAACTCCGTTACCCTAATGGCTCAATGGAATTTCATACTTATATTTACTTTTACGACTAATTGCTTATATTTACTTTTCTGTTCCCCTCTTTTCTCATTTTACTCAACATCTTGTTTGTCCGCCTCTTTATTCCTCTAATACATTTCTCCCTTTCCAACTTTCTTTCTTATTCGTCTCGTTGTTCTCGTGCTCGAACTTATCTTTTGCTACCAATCTCTATTCTCTTTGGTCGTTGTCCTCTCTCGGCGCTCATTTGCTGATTCCCTGCACTAGGGCTTCTGAGAGAAGGACACGTCGAGATTGCTCGCTCCAACGAGCTTCGTCAAACATCTCGGCGACGATCGCACAATTGTACCGCAGAGATATCGTGACATTGTTAGAACTTGTTGTATCGCGTTTCTGCTTTTATGGATCTGAGCGCCTCGCTTGGCATCTCGGCGGGGTGTCTCCTTTTATTTTGCTGCTCTTCGCATCGATTCTCTGCGTCCGGCGCCCTGCGGCTACGTCGTCGTTTCTTTTCCTCCAGACAATGCGACGTCTGCGTTTTCCAATAGCCCGGCGTTTTAGTTTAGCGTAGGAATGGCTGCGATTATGTTCCTTGCCGTTAGAAGTATTAAATTTAAGCTGTTAAAGCACTTCTATAGTCTAAAGCTCTTCTCATTAGCGTAAAGGAGTGATTCAAATGAAAACAGTGTTGTTCTACCGTGAAGGTAGGGATTCAGTACTACTAAAATTGCATACGCACCTTTTTAACATTTCCTGATTGAGGTGATGGTGATGGATAGATTATGGTGATGGAATATCTATCATATTGCTTGATGAATGAAATCTGATTAACCGACAAATCAATACTTTTATAATCATGCACGGTGTTTTTATTGCAATTTGCCGTGAAAAATATTAATTTGCTCATAATATTAATGGATTCATCACTTAAGTTATCAATTCATAAATTCATCACTGATGAAATAAAAAATGATTTTATGAAATTTATTTATAGACATTCTTACAAACCCAGTAGAATCGAAATAACGTTGATCATCGTGCTGGACTTTTCTTAAGGAGTTCTACTATGTCCCTTGCTTTAAAAGTTATAATTTTTCGGTGCTAGAGTCGCATCCATGTCTTAAGTGACTCGTTTGTGATTTCCATCTTTGGAAATTTTCATATTAAGACATCCAAATTAATGATACAGCGATGTGCGTCACCACTGGGGAAGGGCACGAGCCTTCCCCTTATGTTTTGGAGTATGGGTTATATTCGAGGTACTCATCAGTAATCTGTACCTAATCGCTTGAATCATCCCTCCTCTCCCATAATTTGGTTCTTGTAACGCCCATGATTAAGGATATTGGAAAATAAAACTTTGCGAAGAGCATTCTTATGGTATATTCAGTATTCTGGGAAAGCGAAAATGGTCTGGGAAAGCGAAAAAGCGGCGTCGGAGTCGGCGTCGGAGCGGCGTCGGAGTCGGCGTCGGAGTCGGAGTCGGAGTCGGAGTCGGAGTCGGCGTCGGAGTCGGCGTCGGCGTCGGCGTCGGCGTCGGCGTCGGCGTCGGCGTCGGAGTCGGAGTCGGCGTCGGCGTCGGCGTCGGCGTCGGAGTCGGAGTCGGAGTCGGAGTCGGAGTCGGAGTCGGCGTCGGAGTCGGCGTCGGCGTCGGCGTCGGAGTCGGCGTCGGAGTCGGCGTCGGAGTCGGCGTCGGAGTCGGCGTCGGAGTCGGCGTCGGAGTCGGCGTCGGAGTCGGCGTCGGAGTCGGCGTCGAGTCGGCGTCGGAGTCGGCGTCGGAGTCGGCGTCGGGTCGGCGTCGGCGTCGGCGTCGGCGTCGGCGTCGGCGTCGGCGTCGGCGTCGGCGTCGGCGTCGGCAGTCGGCGTCGGAGTCGGTCGGCGTCGGAGTCGGCGTCGGAGTCGGCGTCGGAGTCGGCGTCGGAGTCGGCGTCGGAGTCGGCGTCGGAGTCGGCGTCGGAGTCGGGTCGGCGTCGGAGTCGGCGTCGGAGTCGGCGTCGGCGTCGGCGTCGGCGTCGGCGTCGGCGTCGGCGTCGGAGTCGGAGTCGGAGTCGGCGTCGGAGTCGGCGGACCTCCGATCAACGCGAGGTGAATGCCGGAGCAGGACCCTAAAAAATGGCAACGTTCCGCGCGAGATCTTTCTTCCTCTTCCTTATTATATCCTCACCCCTCATCACAAACACAATTACATGAAGTACACTCCCACATATGTCAGAAGAGCAGTCGGGGGTTTAGGGCGTGCCGCGGCTGGGACGATGACTCGCTGGCGGGAGACAACTGGTTTGGAGAAACCCCGTAATTGGACATGTAGGTCGGCGCCGGTCTCTCCATGTAGAATGGGGAAGAACATAGGCAATCTCCCTCGATAAAGGCATACACAATAATACATACGGGAATAATGACCTTAGTCATTGACGCGCCGGAAGCATCAATGAAACAATGTCCGGAGGCGCAGTCCGGGCTGAAGGCGGAGGGTGAATTCAGGCTGAAGGCGGAGGGTGAATCCGGGCTGAAGGCGGAGGGTGAGTCCGGGCAGGAGGCGGAGGGTGAGTCCGGGCTGCAGGCGGAGGGTGAGTCCGGGCTGCAGGCGGAGGGTGAGTCCGGGCTGAAGGCGGAGGGGGAGTGCGGGCTGAAGGCGGGGGGGGCCGGGGGGACGGGGGGGGGGGGGGGGGGGCGGGAGGGTGGCGAAAGAGGCTTCCGGCCGCGCGTTGAAGTGCGCATCTCCGACGGAGACGGCCGGTCGGCGCGAAAGAGGTCACGGCACTCGCCTGGGAATGGAAGCGATAATGGCGGATGGAGGGCGGCGGAGCGTTGAAGGCTGCTTCCCGCCAGCCCATCAGGCCTCGTGATCTAGCTCGTCTTGGGGAGGGCTCTGTATCGGAAAAATTTTTACGCCTTATAAAGACATAGCCCGTCTTTGTTCTTTCTGGTTAATCGGAGCGTGAGCATTAAAGGGCAAAAAGTTCTTTTTTTAAACAAGCAATCTAACGAGGCGTAAGGGAAAAGGTGCCTGAAGATAATTGCGTTCAAAAGAATGTTTATAAAATTTAATTACTCTTGTGTTGATTAAATACACTTTAAATTCTAAGTATAAAAATATAGTAATTGGGAATATTTGTAATTATTTTCTTAAAATTTCGTCTTTCAAGTCAGTATTTTCTAGTATGTAATTGATATATGATGGACAGCACTTGCAGGTAGAATGCCCTCCATTTCTGTCAAACATTTGTGCATATCTGGGAGAGGCTGAGAGATATTGTAACGTCTTGTTTTCATAAGGAGGTTAAATTATTGATAGTTGACTACGAGTTTAGTACATGTACGTTAGTTCTTTGGACTCGAATCTATTGTATTGTTGTTCATTTTTATTACTTATTAACTACTTGACCATTAAGTTTAAAACTTATCAACAAAAGACAATATTAATTACCTACCACTGCAATAAATTAAAGTGTTAAAGCAAAAGTTGAGAATATACTTTTTCAATTATCTGTAATATAGTATTCTTTGTCCCTGAATTTAAATGCTCACGATATTAAATTCTTCTAGAAATATATTAGAGTCATAAATCGAAACATTAAGGACCACGAAGGATTAGTTTAGAAGTGTGTTGTTTTAATTACGTTGTTGCGGAATGGGCATTCTCTTAATCAATGGGCTGATGCCGTTGATTTTGAAATTCATTTGTTGACAATAATTGAAGAATCAGGCAAGCCTACTTTTTAGGGCAAGCGAAGGATAGCATTATTCTTAAAACAGCCATTGAAATTTGACATCGACTTCTCGATCTCTTGAAGCCCCTTTGTACATCGCCTGGGAGGGTTGTGTCCTCGGTGACCCGGCTCATCTCCGAGAAAGAGTCATTCGGCCGATTCATTTCCTCCGATTAATCCGCCGCCGTCGCTTGTTTCCGCTTCCGGTCCCGCGGGTCACGGAGCCGCTTCTTTATCCGGGCCGGCCCTTGTTATCGAGCCGGTCGCTGTTTGCCTGAACCATGGCGCTCCGCGATGGGCCGACTCCCGCATCGTAACGAACGACTGGCTCTTTGTAGCCTACAGACGAGGAATGCGGCATCGATGTCGATATTTTGAGTTGATGTCGATATGATCGATGTTTTAAACATGGATGTTTTTATGAAGTTTTGAAGTCGATGTTTTTCAATGTTTTATTGGTGGATAAAAATTTCCATAATCACAATTTTGTTTCACTCTTGAAAGTTTAAAATTGTATTTAAATTCGATTTCATATACATTTCTTGCATTGCTCGAGATGTATTAATTAAAAAAAACCGCTTCACCTACTTCAGATTTGAACTATCGTCCACTGAGGACGCATCGATATTTAAAGCACTATGCAATATTTCTATAGACACACATAAGATTGTTATGTTGTCAGGTCCGTATTATCATCTCAAGGGGTTGTAATCTGACCGACCTCTAGGACTCCTTATAGTATTAAAATATTGAACGACTGTTTAAAATTACTATAATATAAACTATAACTTTGGAAACTAAAAAAATGTTAAAATATTTTATTATTACATCAATATAAATTTTTTTAAAAAAAGTTTTTGTGGCCAATGTTCAGCGGCGGCCTTAAGCAATAACCAAATTTCCTTGTGTATTAATTAATCCATCCGGCCATATCGGTAAACACTATTTCATAAAAATTTAGGTTACCCCATTTCACACTTCTGATGTTCAAGGAGCTAATAGAGGCTTTATTCACTTGAAGGTGTGTTAGTTCACTCGTCTCAAACCCTGAAGAGACTGGGCAGGTTTGAGAGATTAAGAATAATGGAAATCCACTCAGATACCAAAGATTCATTATAATAACGGAGCAGCACAAGCTAAATACGCTCTATTCGAAGCCCTTTACCTGGGACTTGTGAGGAATGGCCTTCGGTTTGAACAGCTGACAAGTGGAGAATCCGGTTTAATTAATGATCCAGAGTTGAAATTACGTTTTATGAAGATTTTTCCACTTTGATAATATTAATGCTGCAATAAAAACTTCAGTATTGATAAAAAGTTTTCTGTGTAAGTCCATGGCGTGTTCGATCTTCATTTAATGCTGAAAAAAATATTAACCGGAAGTAATTTTTCAAAACTGTAAGCTTAGTTTCAATGTAACGTATATTTAAATAGTTGCAATTACTTTAATTTAGTTTGTTCATTGAATTTATTTTTGCATAAGAGTATAAAATGAATGTCCATGATTCTGGAATGTGTTAAATGAATTGTATCTCCAACCGAAAAACAAAACCCTTAGCTATCAAATGTTGAATTTGGGCCCCGACCTTCGGCTTTTGACCCTTGGGAATCAACGTTTCGTTCGGGACGGCCTGTGAAGACCGCGGGCCGAAGGGCAACGGCGAAGGGCCCTGCGGAGGGCGTGTCGTGCCCAGAGGCTGTTTCTCATCGGCCCCGTCGCCCAGCGGCGGGCTCTTCCTCCGCCCTCACTTTGTGGAATTAGGCGCCGCCTTTCGACCCCGCGCGAGCAGCGCTGTTAAGTGATGCGGCGACCGCAGCTCTCAGCTTCCTGGGTTCCTCGCTCATCACCCGGATTAATAGATCAACACTGTTATCTGCGAGCATAAAATGTTTCCGGCGGCGTGATTAAACGCAATTTTCCTCCTGATACGCGTTTTTATTGAGTTTCTTATCGAGTTTCGTGGAAACTTGTTTGACACCGCACAGCATTTTTAATGGTGTATTAATAACTGCCATTGAGACGTTTTTGGAAATCCAGAAAAAAAAATTTATATGTTGTACGTTCCTTTTTAGAACAAAAAAGATATTTACAGTAATTTGTTATGCGTAATGGTAAACATTTGAATACGATGTACGTTAGTGGATCATGTCTGTTTATTATGTTCGTATAGTAATAAGTTATTAACTAATAAGTTGTAGGTTTTGAATAGTGATCTCAATTACTGTTAAAAATCAGGAAGTACAAATGTGGTTTTACTTTGAAATGCTGGTTTAAGTTGTTACATTTTATTTGTGTAAAATATGAAACAACGTAATATTTACCTACTGATTAATGGTCGTATTTGATAGTACATTGTCGTTACAGAATAGTATGTCCTGCTGAAAAGTGTCTGCTCGTTGTTTTCTATGAGAGTCGTTTTGAACGCTGTACCGTTTTGTGTGACAATTTCAGCTTCTCGAGCACAATGTGGAGCTTCAACTCCAGTACTTCTTAGTAGCTTCTCGTTGTGTGTTGTGTATTATACGGAACTACGGAGGACGGGAGGTATTCGCTTGACGTACGTTTGTTCTCCCAGAAAGTTTCTCTCCGTCCTGAACTACTTAACACGTCTTTACAATAGTTAGGCAGTTTAAGTATTCAAATTTGCATTTCATTTTCTTATTACGCAAGATTTCTCGCACATTTCCCCAAAGTAAGTTCGTTTAAGTTTCTCCACACTTACAGATCTCCCGCTAAGTAAACTAAAATTAACTCGGGGAGGGATTTCAAGTTCAATGTTCGAAGTTGGGCGTGGCAATTAGTCAGTAATGAGTTTGAGGCAGACGTTACAAGTTGGAGGAAAGTCGTACGAAACCGTCGAGTCATCGGGCGACATACGAGACGAACACGCGCGACAAAGAGCGAGCATATCTTTTGGAAGGGGAGCACGTTACATTTCGTTGATTCGCTGCCTGCTCTGCATTTTTTTATATTAATTTTCTTTTACGATGACAGACAGTACAACGTTCAGCTGTGAGGCTCTTCAGTTTATTGACCGAGCAACTTTGCTCCAGCAAAGTGTGAAGGGGTTTACTTATTGTCACCTCCCTGATAGTGATTTAATTAGGTTATACCTTCAACCAAGGTTATTGTGAGGAAATTTCGTTAGAGAGCGAAGACAGGATTTAGAAAGGAAATACGATGGGACAGACAGGCAAATGCAAGAAATATTCTTACCTTATCTAATGTTGGAGATGTATTGAAATGGCAATCAGTTTCTTTGGCGGGAGAGTGGGGGTATATCAGTTCCTAATTTGTAAGTGACTGCTCTTTGAAAATAATTTAAATTATCGAAGAAATTATGTGCCAGTTTCGTAATAGAGGAAGTAATCGGTTCTATTGCAAAATCGCTGTGCAGTGTTTTATAGCTGACAAACCAGGGGACATTTACTGTTATTCTTAAGATTTTGTTTTGAAAGATTTGTAACTTATTTAATGCAGTTGAAATCCAAACAGAGCATGCGTAAGTTAATATCGGACAAAGAATTTATTTGTAAGTGGTTAAAGCGGAATGAATTTTTAAAGTAGAGTTGCGGTTGGGAATCGGACGTAAAATAGCTAAGCTTCTATTGGCTTCAATTACTTTGGACGAGATGTCTGTTCTGCATATTGCCAGAGGCCTACCGAGCCCCATCCACCGTTACCGGGACTCGAAAGCCGGAAGGCACACCACAGAAAGGTATCGATTCCCGCTTGAGGCGAACACTCGGCTTCGCACGCGCGACTTTTTTTTTGCGAAAGCTTCGATGGGGCTCTTAGGAAAATTGAATTCGCTCTTTTATGCCGCTGTATGAGCGCTCTGAAGAAGGGAACGCGCGCTGCATTCCGAATACGAAATAAATAAAGAAACTTGTTCCTTTTTTTGCCTTTATTTTTTCTTCGTTTTCTTCCGCGCAAGTACCTCGCTCCATAAAGCATCGGTGGCGCGGGTCCCAGCGCTGCGCCCGGGCTTCGACGTGCCATAAACCTGTCGGCGGCCGTTAGACTCGCGAACAGACTGCCCTGCTGCTTGGCCGAATAAAATATTAGGCTGACATGCAGAAAAGGCGCACAGGAAGGCGGGCGGCTGTCGACGCCCCGCGCCGGACATGTCTCGAGACGAGACTAATGGGAGTAGGCACCTCTGTCTCGCGACTGTGTCTCTGGTAACGGTATTGTCACCCCCGCTGTCTGGATGAGACTTCTAGCAGACGGCTGCTCTGATCTCTGTGGTTTCTGTTATCTACCTGATCTTCCTGGCGAATGCCGACGCAGAAACCTACAAACGCGCCTACTTCACACAAGAACCACGCGATCTTCTGTGCGTCATTTTTGTTCACTCCTGCCATCCTTTTTTTAAATTTGATGCGTCGTTGACGTAACACGTCTCTTACCCTTGTTGGGCGTTGAGCGCTTTTGTTGGAGTCATCCTCTGTTACCAAGAAATTAGTATCATTACTGTTATTGAGTAATTAATGTACTGTATTTGTCGAGTCTCGTCACGTCGCAGTCAGTGCCTTTTATCCCTTCGGCCAGGGGCTCGACGCCGTTAGATCCCGGGGTTCCAAGCCGGTCACCCAACCAGAAACCCGCGAGTCTCGAATTCGCTTAACCTTCGTGACTTCACGGAGCGTAGTGAACGAATTCGGCTAGCGCTGCCGGCTCCACGACACTTACATGCACTACGCTACCACTCATGTCGGGAGAATCAGGGCCGGAGTAATGTCGTAAAGGGCCCTCAACAGATCCAAACTGTGGGGTCCTCTCATTATAGTAACAAAATGGAAAGAAGTAATCAGTATGAATGTAAAAATGTTGTAAAATGATTTTTTTACACTTTTGTTCGGAAAAATAATGAAGAGGTAGCAATCCGTTGGAAACGCTAAGCATTTGCTTCGTTTCCTCTTGGATTAATCTATGCCTGGGGAAATCAATCGTGAACTTCGAGCTTGACCCGGTTGGGGCGTTGCCCCCTTGGGGGTAGAAGCCTTTCAGGGAAGAACCCGCAAGCTCGTTAATGTATGTCGTCGCCGGATCTCATGTTCCAGCGCGGCAGGAGCACTGGTACCTTCCAGGGTATTACATACACTACGGTTAAGGGAATAATGATCTCAATCGTAATCAAAACTCGCTCACACCCTCGCCCGATTTTGTCGCATTGCTAGTGCGAGTGAGATGGATCTGGTCTGAAAAGTTCAAGTAAGATTTCTCGGCTTCGTGTAGTTTAGTTGTTCACGTGAGGGTTCGTTTATTTGATCTCGGAGAAATTTTATGTAATACGAAACCGGCCATGTCATCATACATCCGAGATCAGCTGCTTGGATCAGTCTTTGATGCTGGGAATAAAATTTGAAGAAGGCAAAGTGTACAGACATTGAGCTATAATTGTAGGTAAGATATTTGAATGGTTACTCGTTTGATCGTTCCATGACGTGTCTACGATCTTTCGAAAATATTATTGATCTTTGGGTCAGGCCATGTAGTAAATATGTCTGGAGGAAACTGACGAAAGGAGTTTCGTTGAGAATTGTTTGCGAGGTTCAGTGTTGGGTTCTACATCTGTTGTATTTTTCTGTTAAAATCAGCCACATGTCAGTTCTATTTATTTGACTTCTATGAAAAAAAATGATATCGCATTTTCGAGGAAAATAAGCCAGCGAAAAGGATTTGAAAAGGTATTGAAGGTTTCCTCTAGTTTGTGCGAAATTTTTAAAACCCATCAAGAATATTTTAAGGCAAATTTGACACGAAATGAATTAATTATTTTCGTTTAATACGTCGGCGTTGATGAACGTGGTTAGGTCGGGCAGGATACTCTTGCACGATTTTCAGGACGTCCCAGACAGGAGAGTCGATTTAATCTCATGCGATGAAGCTTAATGGGACTCTGGTGCGGGATCGGAAGGGTTAGTTTAAAAGAGTGGATCTCGACGTCGGAATAGATAGAAATTTATTCTACAATTGGGCAGTTGATGCCCGGTGGCAGAATGCAAAATGACAATTACAAATAAAATAATAATATATAAAAAATAAATATAAACAAACAAATTGACTTTGTCATTTTCTATATATGCAGATGGCATTTACATTCCTATACTAAACATTAAAATGCATATACTCTAACATATAAATGAATAAACCTACATATTACTATACTAAACATTGAAATGCATATACTCTAACATATAAATGAATAAACTTACATATTACTATACTAAATACATAAACTATAAAAAATAGATAGACTAGTCTTTGTTTAGGATGATACACAGGCAACCATCCATTTCGTTACAATTTAATTCTGTAACATATATAAAAAAGTAAAAAGTTTTAATTTTGTTTTGGCTTTAACCCTTTCTTTTTTCAGATATTGTAATTTTTCTATGGGACTTTTTAATGTTCGAATCTAACACTTAATGTACGTAATTTTGTAGAGTAAATTATCAATTTTGACATTGACTTGCGAAGGTTGCAACTTATTTCAAGCACCAACACTTTGTGTTGTAAACGATTTTCGGTGATTCATAAATACGCTACAGGTAACCATCTGTAAGTTGCATACAATTTCCTATTTATCTTTGATGAACGTTTCACTAAAAATGCGGTACTTGGTACTTCTTTATTCAGTATTAGTGTTGACATGTCACCGCTATGTACTCATCTTAAAAATCTACGCAAATCATTTAATCGTAATCAATTTCTGATATAAAAATATAGTGAAAAATGTTATGAGGGTTTATTGTTATTACGTATGCTGATATATCGAATTCTCCAAGTCTTCAATTCCCTTCTCTCCCCCGCTTCAGGATGTAACTTACTTCCTAAATGTCGATAAGACTATTTTCTACTGTTTATTGGTCGCGTTATCCTACGATAATTCTAGATATTGGTGTATAAGAACAGAGACGTCATATGTCTGTTATGTTCTGACAATGTATTAATAGTTCTCATTACATCTTAATTTTTCCTGTCCCAACCGCCCACCTCCCTTTTTTATTTGGATACCCGGGCAATGTTCAATTCTCACGCATCGTCTGGCGAAACGTCCCTCTCCATATTTCGATCAAAAGACAATCCAAAGAGAATAAAGATCCTGAGAGCACTCTACTTCGCAATTGAGGCAGAACTATGAAAAACAACTTACGCCGGCTTGGTGATTTGCGAGACTTTCGTGAACCACCATTCGTTACCATTTTCGACGCACCATTCGTGAAGTTTACAGGAACATAAAAATTATTCCTGATAATAGCAATTTCGATTGATTGATTTTTTCGTGTTTCCGGGTGCGTGAACTGGTTTGGTCATTAGTCCCGTGAGCGTAGTGCATGTTTTTTCTCTGGAGATGGCGGTGATCTTTCCCCGCTGGATGGCGAGATCCGGCGCCGACCTACCGTCGGCTATTGGGGTTTTTCCCCTAACCAGGACTCTCCCACCAGCGGGGCACCGCCCCAGCCGGCACAAGCTCTAAACTCCCGACCGGTCTCCCTGAATATGTGGCAGTGTAGTACATGTTAGTGTGTGTGTAAGGGGAGAGGATAGGACAAGGAAGAGGAAGGAAAGATCGCGCGCGGTCCGTGGCCCGTTTGGTAGGGTACTGCTCCGGCATTCGCCTGGGGTTGATCGGAGAAACCACGAAAAACTACCGATCAGAGCAGCCTGCCGCTAGAATTCTCCTCCAGACAGCGACTGAATTCGACCTAGCTGAAAAGCTAGTGTCGAAAATCCTGCCGCCGTCAGGACTCTAACCTAGGATCTCCCGGTTAGAAGCGCTGCAGTGACATCAGTTGATGCACTGAGCTACCACTCCCGGTAGGAATTTCGAGTACTCCGTCATTTTGCATTAAATTAATTCGACGCGTGTAAAGATGTTACTGGCTTTCTATTGACAACAGTGTTCTTCATTCAACTATCTTCAGTCTTCTAAATCTCAGTTACAATTCATTCTTCTAAATATCTCGTCTTTTTTACTGTCGGACCCTCCCAACTCGCACAGAAATGTCGAAATATCTCATTTACTCGAACCTTGGCTTCTTTTCGGAATAAATGAGCGTCCTCTGTTTGAAAATTCGCCAGATAACAGCTTAAGACATTTAGATAGAACCCTAAAATTATAATTACTATTATTTAAGACCGAACAAACTTTCTCCAACTTTCATGAAACAATATTGCATTGTTCTAATAAGAACACTCCGATTAAATGCAATCATGCTTATCGTCCATCTTCTCCTTCTTCGGGAGAATCCTCCAAAATTGCAACGCCGCCCGTCATTGACGGAGCACTTAGCTGGGCCTCGTAATTCGGACAGCGCTGCGCCCCCGCGCTCCTCGGCGGGCCCTGGCCCGGCGTGACGTCACGGCCGGGGTCGGAAGGTCACGGCGGTCGCGTGAGGCGGCACCGTAGCGGCTGCAGCGCGGCGGGACGGGCGGCGGAGAGCCGTAATGAAATGAAAGGCTGTCGGGACGGGGCCTCCCACTCGACCCTCGCCGCCGCCGCCGCCGCCGCCGCGGTCCCCAGAGATCTGCCACCTGCATAAGTCTCGACGCCGTGGCCGCTGCCCAACTGCACTATGCACTCCACTCGCCACGAACACGCTGGTGTGAAATTGTGGATGATGATGTTACGTGATAATTAGCGAACGGATTTTCATGTAAATGCATACTATTTTTACAGAAACAAGATACCTGCATTCACTAATATTTTTTAGACTTAACACGACATTCTGAACAAAATGGAACAATTTTTATTTTACATATTTTTTTTACATATTTTGGTAAAATTACATATTGTTATATATTTTATCAATTCTACATATTTCGTTACATTTTAATATATTTAGAAGTCGAAAACATCTCACTTTCGTGTTGAACATACATGTTATTTGAAAATTAACTTTATTACTGAAATACTTACTAAGTCAGGCAGTGCGCTTTGTATTAACGCCGGACCTTCGCTCTTAATTGTCAAACTTACCCCTTCCCCGCCCCCTTCTGCTTCTAGGAAACCGCGTATTTGGGATCAAGGATGAGCGGATGTATGTGAAGCAGAAGGAACTTCAGCAACGTTCTTACTCATGTTTCATAGACCCCATGCGTTACTTGATAAAACAAGTATTTTCCAGTTCGTTGTCTTTTCTCTTTTCTGAATTGGGGGGGGGGGGGCGTATGCTCCCTTCATCCCCCCCTGTTTCTGTCAAAGGCTACAATATACTTTGCTATTCATTTGAGCGCCGGCTTGTAAACAACTTCGTATATACTACGAAAGTATTGTATATTTCCGATGAAACTAGTGTATAATTGCTTCTGTAGATGTAGAACTTTCTTTTAGCCTCTCTGAATACATGTTAAGATCAGATCGGCAACCTACTCTGCTCGGAAATATTTGAAGAATGGAATTTTAAACATTATAACGATTTTTACTTCACATACTTTCTATTTTTTCTTACATATTTTAGAAAAAAAGTACATACATAAAAATATATTTTGCATATTTTTACAATAAATTTCTTTCCCTAGAGATAATACACGTTGACCTTTTTCGTACGTGGGTACGACTTCATGCCTTTTGCTTCAACCTTTGTTCTTAAACTTCATGCCATTTTGTTTCATATTGTAAACAGTGTTGTCGCGTCGTCATCAATTTTTTAATTCTTGCTCTACTTGTTCTCCCTACATCTTCTACAAAATCCTGTGTTCTCTCCACTATTCTCTTTGTAGTGTCATACAGTAAGTGGTATCATCTTCGCCGTGCAGGTGGTTCGGCCGTCTGCCGCCGCCTGTATCTCCGCCACAGCCCCTCCCCCACCTCTGCCCCCACTCCCGTGTCGCCTCCAACTCCGACTCGGCGTCCGCCTTCGACTCGACCGAGTCGAATTCGGTCTTCGCCTACACCACCATCACCATTACCACCACCTCCACTAGCACCCTTCCACGAACTCCATCTCCACGACCGCCCCCCCCCCCCCTAATGAAGATCCTCCATTACTCTGAGCTGCCCCGCGCAGCGTGTTGCTCGTGCGCTTAGCGCGGGCGTAGTCAAGGGGGCGGGGCGGGGCAGGGCGGGCGGGAGGGCGGGCGGGCGGGGCAGGGCGGGCGGGGCAGGGCAGGGCAGGGCCGGGCGGGGCGGGGCGGGGCGGGGCGGGGCGGGGCGGGGCGGGGCGGGGCGGGGCGGGGCAGGGCAGGGCAGGGCAGGGCAGGGCAGGGCAGGGCAGGGCAGGGCAGGGCGGGGCGGGGGAGAGAACGGTCGAGGGTACAGCCGGCCGAATCCCTCCATTGGATTAGCGCCGGGTGCCTCGCCCTCCTCGCCGGCGGGGCATCCCCCGCCCCCACGGCCCACGCGCCCTCCAGAGATGTTTGTACACCGCAGGTCGGTCGGCGCTTCCCGCCGCCACCGCCGCCGCCGCCCATTACGCCCGGCGCCGCTGGCGAATTTAACTATGATTTCGGGTAAACGGGGGAAGGTAATGAAGTCCTGCAGCAGGTGGCGATGATGCGTAAGTTGTGTACTTACACGCAGTCGACAAGCGCGTCGGCTGCAGTTAAGGGTGGTCTAGTTCTGCATCTGGTGTGGGAGGTTGTTCGGGGAAAGACATTCGTGATCATATTCTCTTGTACGTACTACAATTGGATGCAAATTTTAATAAGTATTGGGCTGTATATTGCTCAAAAGAAATGAAGAAACAGTTGCTTTGTCCATGCAGTGTGTTTTTACAGCAGTGAAATTTTGTATTTCCTTTATCATGTAAGCTCTATTATTGTCCATGAAAGAGTAAATTTACTTAAAAATAGGGTACAAGTTTAAGCGTCACATAATCCACAATTCTCCAGTCAGAAACTTCTTTAATTGATGTTATTACACTAGCATTCTATTGGGTGAATATTTGTTTCAATGTTATTCATAGAGTGCCATTCTGTCAAGGATCACAGGCTTGGTAGATTGGGTCGGGAGGGGCTTGGCACCCTGAAAATTGTGAATAGGGGGTTGTTTTTTTAATTAATAAAACGTTTTATTTCCGTAAATAAATTCTATCCCTTATTTCCTCCCCTTTTACCCTATAGTTTCAGGAACAAGACATTTAGAGGACGAGGCACTACAAGCCATCTCGCAACACTGGGAGTGGACACAAAATGAATTGACGGGAGTAAAATATGCTAACTCTCAAAGTTATAGTTTTTCTGCTGTTACGCTTCCATCTGGTGTCAATGTGATACTCAAATAGTCCAAATTGTGTTTATTAATTTTTTATTACTTTTATAATTTAATTATTAAAAATTGTTTTATACATTTATAAGTAAAATATGTCATATGTAAAAAAATAAATGGATAAGGGTGCCCAGAATTCAAGTTGCCCTCCCTCTCTTGATTTGGGCTGCGCACGCCTGTGTCAAACATATTTTACATGAAAATAGTACTTACTTTATTTGACTGATTATGTATTAGCTATTCAGTAAAATTCATTCATTTGGGTACCCTTTATTTGAAGATTTTTCAAGATATTGAAACAAAATACTTTTCTATGTTGGACTTCATTTCAGAGGGTTGCTCGACATGAACAACTTACAGAACAAAGCACCTTCCAAGTTTAATATCTTGAAATAGATCACGTGAAAAGACTATTCTAATCGACATCCATTCACGGATTTTACACAAAATGTAACTAGAATTTAATTTGATTTATTATTTCAAGAAACAGTAGAAACTGTATGTGACGTATGGGGGGAGGGAAGGAGAAAAATATATTGCCCTCGTTTTCCAGAATCCCTTCCCCACCCTTTTACAGTACATAGTTGAATGACTAATAAAAAAGCCTCAATGCGAGGTTGCGTTCGAAAACTAGGTATTTTTGCTCTTAAGTGAAAGTTTTATGTTAGTAATCGAACAACACATTTTATTTTGCATAATTTCTAACAAAATAGCAACCCACATCCCTGGTTCACCTTATACAGTAGAATCTCTGTATTCTGAACTAATTGGGGTGAGGTCCGTTCGGATTCGGTAATGTTCGGATTATCCGAAAAAATGTACCTTACATACACAAACACATCTACAGGATTACTAGCGTACGATGTGAGAAAATGATCATGCATCGTAGCGATCGCATCATCACATCGCATCATCAAACATATTCAGTTCCTTACGCCAAAAGGAGATAACCGATTGCCGACAATTGAAGGTTACCGAAGTTCCTCTAAGTAAAAATTGTTGCTACACAAATATGTGATATTCACCATAGTTACCAATAAACGTTTCATTTCCACAACTCGAGTTTGAATAATTAGTTGTTCAGATCTACAGTAATTATAAAATCCTTTCTTTACACCGCAAATAAGCATTTTATTTATTTTATTTATGTTTTCCTCCATCCCGAATTTTGTTCGGATTATCCGAATTTCGGGTTTGTGGTTTTCGGATTAGTGGGGTTCTACTGTGAAACATACAAAAGGAAGACTCTACAAAACGTGTGCATAGTAAAGCTTCATTGATGACCAGATGCAAAAACAAGCTCCGCATTTTCTTAATAGATCAGGGAAACTGGACGAAAAACCTGATCGAGTGTGGGTCATTGACCCAGTAGCATTACTTGTTACAGGCTTACTCTTTGAAATGATTGAAGGCGTTGTCATTGTCAACAATATTATTCAATCATTTCAATTATCTAAATGTCAACTACAACTCACCACTAAACCAAAATTACTTACTCTTTAAATTGTACAGAACCAATGTTAACTAATTCACTTAATATCACCGTCAAAACGAATATAATTTTTTTGTTTGGTGATCAGTGTAGTCTCTAAGTGTTTAAAAATTGATCCGCAATAGAAACGATTTTTGTAAAGAACGTAGTACGTGACCTCTTTAAAGAGTACGGTTAGGCACGTCATTTTGTGTTTAGTTTTCTTTCGTGAGAATATTTTACACTCCTACGTTTTACGACGTTGAATCGTTGCCAGAGTTGCTCAGTTGTTGGAAACGAGGCAGAGGATCTTTCCGGAAACATGGACCGGAAATATGGACTGGAAACTGGAAATCATTTCCATGCGAATCCGAGTCGTTTAGTTTAGCATCTTTAAACGGCCAGTACTCGGTACGTAGTGGTCCATTTACAAAACATATCTTACTATGAGCTTTGAAAATTCAGAAAACCGGTCTTTTTGAATGAAATGTGTATTACAAATCTTGGGTTAAGAGCAAATTGCTTATTCTAGGATTGCCAGCGTAGAGCAAATCAAATTATAATCGTTGTTGGAAGCTGACTTATTTATTATTTATTCATTATACTGATGCATTCAACTTCAATGCAGTTTGTACTTTTGTACATATCCTATATTAACTATAAAATCGGTTCATATTAGGAATAAAGAGGAAATTGAGAAGTGTACAAACTTTCCTATAAATTGTTAGTAATATGGAAACTGAATGACAACCCAATAAACTGACGTTTCAACGGACAAACATTTTTTATACTTCTATTCATCTAATTTCTTTCTCATATGTATGTAATGGCTAAAGTCCGAAATAGAGTTTTGTTATGAGTAGCCATGTAATTCACACTTTAGCCAGAATGTATGGGTAAAGCTTTGTGGGTAAGAATGACAATAAACAACTCATTTTGGACTTCATACCACTAATGTTAGTATTAGCCACAGGGTACTTACTGGCATAGGTACATCAGGGCATCAACGGATGTCACTGTGGTGCCTGTGACAGAAAAGTCCTAGGGTTAGTCCCAACGATGCCAGGATTTCCGAAACTACGACAATATAGAGAGATACGATAATGGATAATACATGAACAAATTTAGGCGTACGTTATACACTCATATTTTGAATAAACGTTCCTTACCCACTATCCTCACATGTCAGGCAATTGACTCGTCTTCAACCGGCGGACGAATGGTCAGTGCGTCACAACGACAAATCTCCGTTTCACTGCTTGAACCCTTTTGAGGTGCAGCGCTTCCCAGACAGCACGCGTCTCCCGATTCCCGAGCGGGCTCCCGGACGCGGCGAGACGGCGGCAGCGATGGCGGCGGCGGCGGGCGCTTATCTGCGCCCTGCGATCACTCGTAAAGCGGCTGCGGGTTCCGCGAAGCCCTATCGCGAGTCCGCCCATCTTCTCAGCGTACAAAAGCCCGCCACGCCCCTTCGTCGCGCTCATCTGCCGCACGCGGCCCCAGCCCGCTGCGCTCTCCCCGCCGCGCCCCGCCGCGCCCCGCCGCACCCCGTCGCACCCCGCCGAAACCCGCCCCACCCGCCCCACCCACCCCGCCGCGCCCGGCCGCATCACGCTGCGCCCCGCTGCAACCCCGCCGCGCCCCGCTGCTACCCCGCTGCGCCCTCCGCATCCCGCCGCGACCCCCAGCGCCCCGCCGCACCTTGCCGCACCCCATCGCACCTCGCCGTTCTCCGCCCCACCTCTACCACACCCCACCAAACTACACGCCACAACCCGCTGCACCCCGCCGCACCCTGTCACCGGCGAGCACTCCGTCCATCTACCATCACCTGTCCGGCCCACTAGTGCCTACCTTCCACGCATCATTTCTCCACAAGTTTTCCCCACTTGACCTTCGTTTTCCCTTTCCTGACCATTCAAACTTGGAAGTAGTTTAGTCGCAAAGAAGGACATTGGCAACTATTTGCATTTCTTCCTCGTCATTTCATTCTCGCTATTTTTCTAATTTCTGTTTCGTTCTTTACGTCTCCTTCGTTACTTCGTTGTCGTCATTTCGTCATTAGTCGTTCGTCAAACTACTCATTGTGAGCCGTCCCGTATCCGGCACGCTACTGTTCATAGACATCCTTTTGGCGTAATATGACCCACCTCTTCATGACGCACCGCTTGCGGGGTGTTCTCTTTCATGATACAGTCGACTCAGGTTATAGTGAACGTCTGGGGACTAACAGTTTTGATTCACCATATTGAAACGTTCTCCGTTTTTGTCAAATTATTTCTGCAACCGGTTTGCGAATTTATATCATTTTTGGGCGCCAGAAAAGGAGTGCGATTTTAAATTTCCCGCATACACATCTAAAGGGAAATAATTATCTTTAAACTTTTTACGTTGAATTTAATAAATTTTTGTCCCCAATTTTCATCAAAATATTGTGTGACATCTGGTATGTCACAATATCCGATGATGTCAAAATTAAATAGAATTTCTCCGCAGTGAGTGATTTCATTAATTTAGAGATTTAGCAAGATCTGTTAACAGCATGAACTGATGATTTAAATAACTTTCTTTCTCCGTAAAAATCAATAATTTTCAATTGTTGCTTCTGTAAATTTTTCATTAGTAATTTCTCTAGATCTTTCTGCAAATTTCGTACTCTCCCCATACTCGATTCAGCATTGTCCACTGTCTTCAAGTATTGTAATGTAGTCTTGATACTTTTCAGTGCCTCTTGCGCTGTTAGAAGTTTCACTCTTCGAAGGCCCTTTTACTCGCCTAATAACATACGAGATCCTTTCGGTTGAGGGATGGCGCAAGCGGCTAATGAAACTGATCGCTTTTCCGCGCGGAACGGCGGGTGTCGCCAGGCTGTGGGCTGTAGCAGTCGCGCGCTTCCTGCCGCATACGTAGAACACAACGCGCCTTGGCCCGCGGAATATTAAGTAAAATCAAGCTAGAAACTGACGCAAGCAATCACATGTCACCCGACACGGCCTCTGTTTTCGCAGTCAAACTGTGCGGCAAGGTAATCAGTAGGGTCCCCATTCCGGGTCCGTCACCTTCATCTCAGGGGAGACTTCTTCGATTATGACTTTTGGCCGACGATATTTTTTCAAGAGGGCCTTGAATTTGTGGCACTGAAGCGATATATTCTTTTCCAGGAGGAAATTAATTCCCGGGTCGTATTTCCTACATTCAATATAACCGAGGTTCAGGTTCGCTACAACCGAATATTCTTATGCTTATCCGTAATTAAAGTGAAATGGAACCAGTGACTTAAGCTTACTATAAGTGAGGGTTCACTATATCCGTGTTCATTATAACCGGAGTCGTCCTGAGTTTTCGCAAACAGGAGACTCGGAGAACTAGTAAAGGCTCTAAAAAGAGACAGTAACGGAAGTACCGTTCCAGAAAATGAAAGATTTTTACATGGGCTCATGACGTAAGCATGACGAACACGAGGAGGAAACATGTGCTTTTGACTTCTAAAAACGCTGCTACTCGATCAACTGCGAAATAACACTCGATTTACACGCTCCTTTCTCACGAACGATTCCGGAGTTTTAGCGCACACGCGCATTCGCAGTGTGATTTCTCGAACCCTTGAAGCGATCCTGCGCATGCGCGACTTTCGCTAAAACTCTGTAATCATTCGTCAAAGGAAGGCACCGGGAGCGGTAGCTCAATGCATCAACTGATGTCACTGCAGCGCGGGAGGTCCTAGATTCGAGTCCTGATGGCGGCAGGATTTTCGACACTAGCTTTTCAGCTAGGTCGAATTCAGTCGCTTTCTGGAGGAGAATTCTAGCGGCCGGCTGCTCGGATCGGTAGTTTTGCGTGGTTTCTCCGATCAACACCAGGCGAATGCCGGAGCAGTATCCTAACAAACGGACCACGGACCGCGCGCGATCTTTCCTTCCTCTTCCTTGTGTTATCCTGACCCCTTACACACACACTTACACTAACATTCACTACACTACCACATATTCTGGGAGACTGGTCGGGAGCTTAGAGCTTGTCCCGGCTGGGGCGGTGCCCGCTGGTGGGAGAGTCCTGGTTAGGGGGAAACCCCACTAGCCGACGGTAGGTCGACGCCGGATCTCGCCATCCGGCAGGGGAAGATCACCGCCATCTCCCGAGAAAAAACATGCACTACACTCACGGGACTAATGACCAAAGCAGTTGACGCGCCCGGAAACACGAAAAAATCAATCAATCAAAAGGAAGGTGTAAATCGGGTCTTTGGTAATGATGCCGCGTGCTTTGAATATTTCGGCACGTTTTTTATCATTTGCTTTGCAGGTTCACTGAAAACCTTACGTTCACAGACAGGCAACCTTCATTTTCACAGACAGGCGAAAACTGTTCAATGACACGCAATTGAGTGTAAACGCTCCACAATTAAAGAGCGGACGCCAGCGAACCGGAGTCGCGAAATGCCTGGCGTTGTCAGATAAGTGACTTGGCGGTAAGAGTTTGGTGTCTGAGGTTCTTCCTATCTTCCATTTGGTGACATTCTTGAACTGATGTAAAAAGGAAGGCCAGCAAATGTGAGTGTGGTGTGAATGATATTCCTGTCACTTCGCAGCTATTAGCAACTCACATACGACGTTTCACATAATTCACTGCAGCTGCGTTAGAGATATATTCTACCCGAATTTTTTTTTCAGTTCAAAAATTATCTATTCATTTTAAAGTAGAATTGGTAACTTGGAGTTACCCAGTTGCTCATGATACACGAGAGGTCTCTTCACTCCTCCTTTCTTCCCCTCCTTTCCTCATCTCTCTCCTTTCTTCCTTTCCTCTTCTTGTATTTTCCTTTTTCTCCTCTCCCTCTCGCATCTCCTTCAGTGTCTTCTCCATCCCTTTTCTCCTCTCCTGTTGTTCTTTCTTTTCTATTTGCTTCTCTCCTATTCTGTGCTCTCCTCTTCTGCTTGCTCACTTCCTCTCTGCTCTCTTCTCTCATCTCTCCGTTCTCTTCTTTCTTCCTCTCCTCTTCTCCTTTCTGCCTCTCCTCTTCTCTCTGCTCACTTCTCGCTTCCTCTCCTCTCTGCTCTCTTCATCTCCTCCCCTTCTTTTCTCTCTTCCTCTCCTCTCCACTCGGCTCATTTCCACCGAAGCGACGCTTCAAAATTCGCAATTTTCATGACGTCTGCGTCTCTCCAAAACGACTGCTGTCGTTCTTCCTCCCCTATATGTAAGTCGACATACGTTGGACTTCATGCGGGATGCGAGTCCAGGAAGGGAAAATGAGTTTGCAGGTGGTGGGACTTTCACGAAGACCAAGGTTGTTTAAGCTGGCGATTAAAATTTCCAGCACCACTCAGCGGCTTAGTGAAAAATAATATTTTTCAGCAAAAGAGTCGCTCGTCCTCGCTTTCTGTGCATTTAAGAAGGGAGAGAGAAAAAACATGGTGTGGGGTGTAATGTGTAGGTTATCGCTTTGGCGTCGCTTGTTAGTGGATATTTAAAAATGTGTATTTGTTTCCACTGTGTTTGATTCTCCACTCGCGTTTTTTCAGGTTTCTCCTCTGCGTATTTTTGAAGTTTTGTGTGCGGTTTAATTTAATTTTAAGCCACTACCTGCATGAAACTTGAATTTGGAAGATGTTTTTATTATTTCAAGCTTTTCTGTTAGATTGTTTCGAAAAGTGAAGCTTTTCTGGACGTTTTAAGAAGTATTAATGAAAACGGTGATTTTTTAAAATAAATTAACTAGATGAAAAGCCTCTATATCCGGACATTTTGCGTGTGCTAAGTAACTAATAAGATCCCTCAGAGCGGTTACATTCACAGGCAACGTACACAGTTGATCTCCTTTTTTATTCTGCTACTTCATCCTTTCTAATAAGCAATTATTGAAGCATTATTTCATTTGCATTAAAACGAGACTTTTTTTAAGCATTTCGCAAGTAGTATGTTCGGTAGGTTTTCTAGTTATTGAGCTCTTCTTCGAATAAGAAAACATTTTTTACAAAAAAGCGTAGAAAACTGAGTGAAAATGTTCATTCACTATTTGACATTCATACACAGACTCCAAGAACGACCTTCAAAGATTGTATACCATTGAAAGTGTCTTCCAGGTGTTGGCATAACGAGATACATACAAAGCTCAAAATCTCCAGAGTGTCACAAAATGTGTAAATTATGTGCTCCTGCTGCGCGCCGTCCTTTGGGTGCATTCAATGAGGCCTTTAACACCGAAGGCCCGGGACGCCATTAGTGCTGAAGTGTTGACGCCGTTGACGAGAGCCTCGCACGAGAACGGGAACGTCCCGGGTGGCAGCGACAGCGACATAGCGAGAGGGAACGTTTGGGGCGAGAGCGAGATGACATGTGGAACAGGAAGAGGGCATGAAAGAGGAAAGGGATTGTCAGGGGAGATGAGAGATTTTTTTTGAAAGTGAAGGAGAGAGAGGGGGGTTAGTTGGAGATGTGTAAGATGAAGACAGTGTGGGGGATGGAAATGTAAATTAATGGGAGAAGTAGTTGAAAGAAGTAAAATCGAAAGGAGAGGTAAAGATCAAAAGAAAAGAGTTAGCGAGAGGTCAGATCAGTGACGTAGCACAGAGTGATAACGAAAGGTATAGACTAGAACAAGAGAGAGTGAGAAAGAAACATAACCATGACAAATTTGGCAGGAAAGGAAATTAGAAAATTTGGTTACATTTTGCATCAACATTATTTTCGTGATAGAAATTAAGAAATTTTTTAAATTTATTTTTATCGTGGAAAAATGGGTGTTCAATAATATTGCTACTTTGAATTGGCAAATTGAACAAGAAATTTTTAGGTTGATAGAATAATTGCCAACGTCAGTTACTGGGGGTGATAGTTTCTAAAGCAGCGTTTTGTTCGGAAGAAATACTGTTCATTTAATAATGTTCGATGGCTTATTATTGTCAAATGACTTCAGTCAGCACCTAAAGCATTGTATTCCCGATGAAATATAAAATAATATCTTAATTTAAAAGACAATAAATTCATATTGGAGCTGGAAAGACAAATGATTTATACATTAGTCTCATAAAGGTTCAGTGTTAAGTCCTGAATTTCTTCCTTCCGTACACTGTTTTCAGTTCAACAGATGAAAGCTGAAAAAAATGTACACTGTATCAGTTAGAGCAGAATTGTCAGTTTCCATTCTCTTCTTCGGCATGCCTTCTTGATGCTCGATGGAAGGGGCGGGCAATGGTGTTTTTTTCAGCAGTTAACAAAATCACTGTGTCCCTTACTACATAATCTGTCATTACAGTAGAGATGCCTTGGAGCTCCTGGTCACGATTTGTGATCGAAAAAATATAGCCTGGATCTGATGAATGATACACGGCAGTCGTTTTTTTGATGTTTTACGGGGATCATCTCAAATTATTACTTATTTCGAGATTCTGGTAAGAACGAGCCGAACATGAATATGAACAAGACTCCTAACCTAATGTGGTATCACAACCTTAACATGCTTGGCAGAAGGGAGGGAGGCATTGGGGATCTTTGGATGGCATATTGGACGAGGAGAAGGAAAGACTGATGGCGGGGGCAGAACCAAATTACAGCCTTTAGAGTATTTTAGAAAAAACATATATGTTTTAATTTCAGACTTTCTATTACTTAGAGTTTATATTTTAACTGGCATACATCCCTAACTCAGTGAAAACAATGAAAACAATCATCGCGCAATAACATTTCTAAGATTAACAGAAATACAATTGATAGGTTAGAAATTTCTTAAATTTTTTTATGACTAGCGCGCAATCCACCTGACTAATTTTATTAATGAGATATCGGTGAGACGATATTCAGGATGCATTTATTGATTCATTTTCATGAGTTTCACAAGTTAGTTGGAAAATAATTGCTTCATGCTTGAAAGCACAATTACACACATTGAGAAT
This sequence comes from Teleogryllus oceanicus, assembly GCA_964035755.1. Lineage (NCBI taxonomy): Eukaryota > Metazoa > Arthropoda > Insecta > Orthoptera > Gryllidae > Teleogryllus > Teleogryllus oceanicus. The sequence goes on from CAXIVR010000004.1 coordinate 94,125,446, forward strand.
TAATGAAGGCACTTAAGTGACTGCTCCCTTCCTCCTCGCAGGAGGTGCAACATGCAACTTAATTTGGCAGCTGAAGCGGAACCCCAAGAGCGCCGTTGTGGCTGGGGACTTACTTGGACGGGGCTGTTGCTTGGCCGAATGAAAGCAGAGGCGTGGGCTGTGGAATGCGGGCGGGGGGGTGGACAAGGGAAGAGGGGAGAGGGGGAGGTGGACGAGAGGGGGATGGTGGTCGAGAGGGGGAGGTTGGACGAGAGAGGGAGGGTGGACGAGAGGGGAGGTGGACGAGAGGGGAGGGTGGACGAGAGGGGAGGGTGGACGAGAGGGGAGGGTGGACGAGAGGGAGGGTGGACGAGAGGGGGGTGGACGAGAGGAGGGTGGACGAGAGGGGGGTGGACGAGAGGGAGGGTGGACGAGAGGAGGGTGGACGAGAGGGGAGGGTGGACGAGAGGGGAGGGTGGACGAGAGGGGGGGGGACGAGGGAGGAGGGTGGACGAGAGGGGGGGGTGGACGAGGCGAGGAGGGTGGCCGAGGCGGGGAGGCTGGACGAAGCGGGGAGAGCGGACGTGGCGGCGAGTGAAGGATGCGCTGGGGAGTGCTGTGTCTGCGTCCGCGCGGGGCGGGGCGTGGGCGGGCCCGCTGCGTGCCTGCGCGGCGCGCCGCTGCCGGGCGGGCGGCCGTGCCAGGCGGCGCCAGCCCGGGCCCCGGCGGCGCGTCGGTTGTTATCAGCCGACCCTGCGCGCCGCCGCTGCCCGCCCCGCTGCGCCCGCCAGCGCTCGCCAGCGCCCGCCGCCGTGCGGTCAGTGCGCCCCCGCCGCCGCCGCCGCTCGCCTTCCGAGAACCGCCGCAAGAGCCTCTCGACGTGCCGCCCGTGCGCGTGTGCTTGTGCTGCGTGCCGTTGCGTGTGCCTGCGTGCGCCTGGGTGTAATTGCGTGTGTCGACGTGGGGGATATTGGCTGCCACGCGCCGTGACCCCACTGCTGGCGTTTGACCTCCGCCTTAATCGCCGTTATGCGGTCCACTCCTCGCAGCTACTGCCTGGCAGGCCTGTGAAGAGCTCTCTTTAAGAAGGTATTCTTCGTAGCTGTTGTGTCGAGCCATCGGTAGAATGACAACCATTTTTCATTTCGTTAACATCTATGTTCCTCATTATATTTAATCGTTTTATCATATCTGTTACGCGTTTCCGCAGATCGAATGTAACGATTCGAGTTTTTGTTGTTTCGACTTGAATCATATGAATATGAGTTTGTCCAATGGCGTATGATAAAAGTGGAATTTCTATTTGTCGAAAGAAAAGAGACTCCCTATTACTGAAGAAAACTTCACAATTAGATATTTCCAATCTTCACAGTTAGATATTTTCAGTTTGTATTTTAAAGCTTTTCATAAGTTCTGATCTGATTCTGTCTAATGCCTGTTATAAAATTGGCCCTTTCGATTTTCGATGCATATTCAGAACTAATCTTATAATGTTCTAAATCTAAATGCAAAAGAAAGCGGTTCTTGAAAATTAGATAAGTCACAGTTTCCTATGTATGGAAATCGCTTCTCCTCGATATTGTCACTTCCAAACCACAGTTCGCTTGGTGCAAGAACGCCGTCAAGAAATACCAATGTACTATTAAGCTATTCTGTCGCATGAGTTCGGATAATTTCAAAAACACGATAGTAGTTGGGTGAGAACAGCAACTGGGCGTTTCGTCATTCAGATCGCCGCAATTGGGGTCTGCATGTGGAGAGCGAGTGCGGTACTGGCTCCCGCATCGTCATTGTGCATTTTTTGGCGTTCGGTCAATGCAGCGCATTACTGAACCAGGAACATCAGTTTTTTCAACCCCAGTCCAACACGTTCTGGTTTTGCTTCGCGCTCGTTTGAACGCAAACCTGCGTTGCCCCTCCCTCCCGACCCCCTCCTCTTCCTACTCGCAGCGGTCCACCGTTGCTCACCGTTTTGGCGCACAATGGCCCAAATGCACGCGTAGCGTATTTCGTGCTTTCCAACGTATTGCTACAAACACTAAAAACGCGTGACAAATTTTATGAACGGATATTAAATAACTTTAACTTGATGCTAGTATTCTTCCCTTTTTGCAATTATATTCATGACATGAGACATCAGAGAATGTTTGAGGCTTATTTTTTATTAGACGATACAAAACAAGACATTACGAAATATTTCATTGTTTTGGAGGCTCTGATACCAATAATAATAATAATAATAATAATAATAATAATAATAATAATAACTGTTATAATAATTTCTGCGCGAACTGTTGTAGTCACCCGTAGTCGCCAGATCTTAGGGAGCTGGTTGCAACGTAGAGAGGGTTTTATATTTAACCAATACCGAACATCTTTAATCATGAACTTGGGGGTAATAATAATAATAGTACGTATATCAATGCATAACATAATAAATAAATAAAATAACTGCTTATCTTTGGACAGCAACTGTCAAAAACAATGGCAATTGATATGTCGTTCTTTTATCGTTATTGTTTGGTATGAAATAGCTCTTGTTCAAACTTTTCAATTATTATTACTTTTCACATGAAATTCTATCTCCTCTGTCCAAAATTATCTGAAAAGAGTTGCAGCTTTTCAAGTAACAAACTGAACTTTATTCAATCATTTTCATACTTTTAATTTTACTTCAGTATTTTTATTACTTTTAAAAATAATGGACCTGTTTCGACCCATCATGGTCCAGGCTGCGACGCACTGAATGTTGAAAAAACATGCTTTAAACGAATTTACGGGATCGTTCTGCGAGCTTTCCCGCTTTTGTCATCGGTTTGCCGGGCTCGCGTGCTGGTTAGCCGCTGCGGCGGAGGGATCGACTTCGTGCGGTAATTTTATTAACTGGCGGAATAGCTGAGCATCGCGCCGCGGGGCGCTGGCGCCCGCGACACGCCCTCGGGGAATCCCCGACCGCCGCCAGACCCTGTGATGCGGCCGCTGCGAGAGAGCGTGCAACGAATACACGTTCCATGCGAAGTCGTATGTAAGCATGAACCAGATGAGCTCTACCCCACGCCCCTCGGTACTTTTCCTCCTTACACTATAGTACAGACCGGGAGAGTTAGCTCAGGGCATCAGTTGATGTCACTGCTGTGCCTCTGACCGCGAGGTCCTAGGTTCGACTCCCGACGGTGGCAGGATTTTCGTCACTGGCTTATCAGGTAGGTCGAATTCAGTCGCTGTCTACAGATGAATCCTAGGGGCAGCTACTCTGATCGGTAGTTTTCCGTCCTTTCTCCGATCAACACCAGGCAAAGGCTGAAACAGTACCGTAATAACCGAGCCACGGACCGCGTGCGATCTTTTCTTCCCCTTCCTTGTCGTATCTTCTTCCCTAACGTGCACACACTTGGTCTTACAAGCAGTACACTACCTTACATGCCGGGAGGTTGGTGGGGAGCTTAGAGCTTGTCCCGGCGGGGGCGGTGCCCGCTGATGGGAGATACTAACGCTGCTAGTCGACGAAAGGTCGGCGTCGAATTTCGCCATCCAGCGTGGGAAGATCTCTCCCACCTCCCGAGGGAAAAAAAGATGAGACTAATGATCTTAGCAGTTGACACACCTGGAATCACTAACAATCTATCTATCAATCTATAGTATTGAGAGAAAAAATATTGGAAGCATCTCAGCAATACCATCTCGAATTTCCAGTCGTAAAATCCGTGTTTAAAGTTCTTTTGGGTGGTAATGTACCTCACTCGTCAGGATGAAAGTATTTTAGGGCGGTTCCAATTGGTTTAAGATTGGTGCAGATAGATAGGAGGTACACGCACTCGCACACGCATTTCGTACTCGAAAGCAAGAGGTCTCTACGGATGAATGGAATGAAGTATTTGTCTCGCAGAATATGTGAGGAGTAAGATTTAGTTATGCTGTTCCGGAAATCTAAATTTAGGCCCTATAACATAACATAACATAAAAAAAAGGCTAAACATATTTTTCTTATTGTTCTTAAAACTTTAAAAGTTGAAGATTTCAAATTTATTTTCGAAACTGATATTCGCCTTCAATGTTAAAGCCAGAGATTTATTTCTCAATGCCATTGATTCCTCAATTTTAAGCCTGTACATGCTATCATACCCTTTTTGTTAAAAAAAAAACGCAATTCTTCGCAAGCAATGGCACACACGTAGAGGGGATACGTATTGGTGAACAATAAACATGAAATAAACAATGTCCATTTGGGCGAATTTGATTGATTGATTTTTTCGTGTTTCCGGGCGCGTCAACGTCTTCGGTCATTAGTCCCGTTAGTGTAGTGCATGTTTTTCTGGTCATTTGAGATGGCGGTCATTTTCCCCTCGCTGGATGGCGAGATCCGGCACCGACCTACCGTCGGCTAGTGGGGTTTCCCCCTAACCAGGACTCTCCCACCAGCTGGGCACCGCCCCAGCCGGCACAAGCTCCAAACTCCTGACCGGTCTCCACGAATATGTGGTAGTGTGGTGCATGTTGGTGTGAGTGTGTGTGTAAGGGGAAATGATAGGACAAGGAAGAAGAAGGACAGATCGCGCGCGGTCCGTGGCCCGTTCGGTAGGGTACTGCTCCGGCATTCGCCTGGTGTTGATCGGAGACACCACGGAAAGCTACCGATCAGAGCAGCCGGCCGCTAGAATTCTTCTGCAGGCAGCGACTGAATTCGACCTAGCTGAAAAGCTAGTGTCGAAAATCCTTCCGCCGTCAGGACTCGAACCTAGGACCTCCCGGGCAGAGGCGCTGCAGTCCATTTGGGCGAAGTGATCAATGAACCAACAAGGTAGAAAAGTGTCAATAACAACTCTTCCGATTGTCGCAGTGGGTGGACATTTCCTTAGGTCTTTGTTACCTTCTCCCGTTTTGCCGCGTGTGCGACCATGCCGTTTGCCGCCAGCGGAGCACGCCACCGCCTGAAACGAGCCGCGCCGCCCCTCCCCACCTCGTCCCGCCCCATCCCGCGCCGCGCCCCGCCGCGCCCCGCCGCGCCCCGCCCCGCCCCGCTACGCCACGCCCCGCCACGCCCCGCCACGCCACGCCCCGCCACGCCACGCCACGCCACGTCGCCCCTTCCCGCCATGTCCCGATCTGTCCCGCCCATCCCGCACCGTTGATTTCGCCCGTTCATCCCGCCCTGCCCATCCCGCCCCCTTACCCTCCAAGCTCCGCCCCTCCCATCCCTCCCCGCCCGCCTCCTCCCCCGACCCCTTCCCTATCCGATCCCTCCCCTCCGACCCTCCCTTCCCGTTCCCTCCCATCCCGACCCTCCTCCTCCCCGACCCATACCTGACCCTCCCGGACCCTCCCGCCGGCCCGCCGCCCGCCCGCCCGCCGGCCCGCCCGCCCGCCCGCCCGCCCGCCCGCCCGCCCGCCCGCCCGCCCGCCCGCCCGCCCGCCCAACCGCCCGCCCGCCCGCCCAACCGCCCGCCCGCCCGCGCGCCCGCCCGCCCGCCGGCCCTCCCGCCCGCCCGCCCAACCGTCCGCCCGCCCGCCCGCCCAACCGCCCAACCGCCCAACCGCCCAACCGCCCAACCGCCCGCCCTCCCTCCCGCCCGTCCGCCCGCGCGCGCCGAACGTCTGTTCGGAAGGTAATGCCTGAATTTGTATTCATAGCCGCGCGGCGTGCAGGAGTGCGTCGTGTGGCTGCGCTTGTGCCACCCCATCGCCCCCGCCGCTTCCCCCACTCCCACCGTCCGCGCCGCCCCCGACGCCAACTCCGCCGTCGTCGCTTCCGCGTGCAACCTCGACGGCTCTGTTAATCATCCAACGCAATGCTGTCTTCGCCGGTTGAGAAAAGGTCGATTATAATTATATCTAAAGAATAGTAGAAGGTGATGATGTATTATCTATCGGCCGCATAGGCAAAATCATTGTGATTTGCATTCTATATTTGCTGATCATTCTATCTCCTATTGCCTCCCTGACTCGTCAAAATTACATATGCAAACATTATTCGGGGCAAATTTCACTACTACGATTTGTTAAAGCATCTCACGATGTTGAATACAACAACAACGGAATACAAGAATACTATGTTCGTCTGCAAGTGATCAGGGAAACCATGAAAACCACTCATTAAAAGCAATCACGTTCGAACTCTATCCGGGCACTCGCTGATGCAACATTTCAAGCAAATCTTCAGCACGAGTCAGGGATCGAATTCGCGATCAACCACTGGTACTCTCAATCGTCACGTCATGACCACAGCTATCGGTATTCGTACATACGAGGACGGTATAAACGAGTTGTTGAAAAGTATGTTTAGTCACTGAACATGATCGTTATTACTTTCTCTCTATAATACGTACTTACATAGCAAGGTGTAAGTATTGTTATTGAAGCTGCCTTGGAAAATTAATTTTCGCCCGAAAAACATATTGTGGGACTGTATATCGAAAAATTGGATAAATCTTGTTGCTCTATCAGTAAATTACTTTCTTTAACAGGCTGTGTTGTCAGAATCCATGTTTTCTGGGGTTTTGATACCGAAAAATTGATTGACGGTAAAACGTTGATTCTTCCGCCTGTTCTGACCCCACCTCCTCACATATTGTGTATTGTCTAAAAACAAAAAAAAGTTCGCTTATGGATTGTTCACATTCAATGAAGTTGCTTTGACAGCAGAAATGATTTTGCAGAAATGCATTGCTTTTTAATCCGTATTCATTAATACAGTAAATTGAATAGTTTATTGAGTGCCCAGCACTTGAAAGGAAATCACGAATGAACTGGTTTGTTGAGCATTACCCGATCACATTTACTATCCATACAGCACGTACAGTAAATCGTAATTTTACTTTTCAAGTAAAATTAATGCCTAGATAACTTAAAAAATTATTTTTGATGCTAACTAGCACTGAATGTGAACTTTTGTTTTGAATTTTTAAACTTTCATCCTGACAAATTCCCCAGTTTGAATTTTGGTCAGTCCGTAATTTGAGGGGTTTATCCCTGCAATTAATGTCTAATTGTTAAAGTCTTTCGTCAGTTTTTGCTCGTGGTGCCTAGCAATTTCGTAATTTCATGTTGAATGTTAAGAAGGGCATTGCGTCTATTTGCCTGATTCTGGAAAAATAGTTCTCTTCAAATATCACAAATGTCTCTATCAGAATTACGGCATCGCGTGTGTGATATGGTGATAGGAGGTTCATAATAATAGTAACAATGTTGTACTTTTCTTCGGACATTGATTTTGCTAACGAAGTACCAGAAGTCCAATGACCTTGACAATCATGTGAATACTATCTCGGGGTACAGAATCATTGATGATATTGTGAATCATCGTGACAGCATTAAATCTTGCGCAGAGTCAACTGCTGGCTTCATTTTGTCAATGCTTCGTGAAAATTCTATTCACAAAGCTCTTTTTAAAAATATTTTTATTGACCATAATATGATATAATTTCACAATCGTTCACAAGTCTCTGAATGGAAAACAAAATTACTGCAGGTCCGAGAGAAACATTGTTCTCCCCTCATGTTGTGCGATGCCTGTTCCTAAATCGGAAACTCAATCAACAGCGGACGAGTCAGTTTTAATTTGACTAAATGTTTGCGACCGGAGTGTATAGAGTTATTTTCATTAATTGTGAGCGTTAATTGTTGTTGCTGGATACATTTAATTGCATGTTCTGTTCGGAGCGAATCCGAAAAGCAGACACCACCGCAGAATGACACAAACTAATTAATTTCAATTCGACTTCGTGGATGAAATACAACATAGCTGTAAAATTGCTCGCGGGCGTGTCTGTTTGCGCGAGTAACTTCCACACCAGGAACTAGTTAAAGTGTTCTCCCACCCGGTATGGAAAGAAACGCTTCGCCTGGCTGGCGTGTCATAGTTTTCATAGTGTTCATATACATCGGCACGAACCCGGTTGCTCAATCTCTTGACGCCACTTGGAAACACGATGGATTGCTACGGTCACATCAAAGAGTTTGTCCGTGTCTGTATTCGCGTGACGTCATGCGGAGAACGGTGGAGATATTTCATCTGGCCGCCCACAGAGCGCGCTGGAGTCGGCGTTTGCACGCAACGCGCGTAAGAGGCAGCCTCGCTCGCGTTCCCTTTCGCTTGGAATTAATGTTTCTTAAACATGGATTGTTTCACTATCGATAATTTTCGATACTGCCGTAATTGAATAATGATGGTATCGAAACTTGCTCATTTTGAATAGATAGATTTAGATAATTATGTTAGAAGTGTTGTTTTGTTAGAAACTTGTGTTTTTATACTAATTCCTGCGAAATAAATCTACTTTAATATATATATAATATATATATATATATATATATATATATACACACACACACATTAGTCTCTTAAATTTATTACAATATTAAGAATTTACAGAAACATTTGTATACGATAAATAATCGTCAAATTCTATATAAAATATGTACCATTAAAATAGCATATTAAATAAGTAGAAATTAGAACTGTTTTCCAATACAATTTTTTGGAATTAAAAACTTTTTTTTTTTATTTTATATGTTTATGTCGCTTTTAGGTGCTATCATTAGTTTTTTTATTAAAAAGATAGTGTCCGTAAAAAATTGTAAAGACTATCGAAAAACTATCAGCCACAATATCGATAGCCAACGACAGTTTCAACTATCGATGACTCAATGGACTATCGATGTTTAAGAAACACTACTTGAAATTCCATAGGCAGGAGTGCATATTCGTGGGGACATGCCCTTTGGCGTGTGAATTTAGAACTGTTTCAACAGATATTCCTTCAATGATAGCACAAAATTCGTTTATCTTTAAAAATCTTATCCCTTGTGTATCTTATCCCTTAACGGAATCAGCTTACGAAACCACTCCCAGCACAGTGAGAGCAGAGAACCGAAGTCCGGGCCTGGCGTAGTTTTCGTAGTTATGATAATAGCTGTAGCTGAAGAAGTTAGAAGTAGTTACCCTGAAGTAGATAAATTAATATCAAACTGTAAGAAAATATTTGTCAAAGTTTCAAATCGCATTCAGAAATTTTAAGAGGAATCACCTTCATTGCCCCTACCTCTCCAACCAGTTATAACGCTTTGGAGAACGTGGCTGGATGACGCAACAACGTAGATATACGTAGAGAAAGTAGTAATGTCTTTCGGTGTTGCAGTGTCGTCCTCCATAAAAATTACTCACGATTTATTTTCAAGCCCTGCATTAAAAGTGTATCTGGCTTACATAGAGTCCAGTTTTAATTCTTTATCTGGAGCAATTACGCAACTGGAAGTTTCAGGTGTACAACTAAGTTGTTCTTTGGATGTGGCGAAGTGCATTGAACAGGAATTAAAACATACCAAGGGAACTGTAGCATCTAGAGTGTGTAGATAATTAAGAATTGTACCGGAAAAGATTGCGGACTTATCTACCTGCGTGAAATAAGTGACATTCTTTGTGGAAACACTTCATCTGCAGATTTTCAGGAATGTTCTCCAAGTGATTTAACTCTAATACGTACGCCCCTCTTACACCATGTGATGTCGAAAGGAGTTTTTCTAGCTACAAGACGATACTCAGAAACAATAGGAGAGGATTCTCATTTAACAACCTTAAAATGCATATAGTAATAACTTGCAACAATCCTGATATTGAGTGATACTTAATGAACTCATTAATTATTCAGCCTAACTGTTGATTTTTATGTTAAGGATTTCGAAGAATTAAAACCTTTTGAATTGTTTGACCGTTAATTGCAGCCTACAGCACTTGTAATAAAAGTGTTTCTACAAGCGAATAAAGTAATAAATAACGCCATTCATTTGGTCATATCTTTATTTTTATTAGGTCATAAATGCATACATATTTCATTCAATTTTAAGTCATAGAAATCCGCCCCCTAGTGATGACCAATGGAGTATCCAGAAAGGGCCCTGATCCTCTCCTTCCAATTTCAGTACATTTTTTTAAAACTTCTATTCAATTTATTTAAAACAATTGCAAAATATTGATGGCGTCTTCCAAAGGAAACTTCTATTATTAAAACACATTTTGTATTTTAAGATAAGTAATATGTTTTTATTATTTTGGAAATGTTAATTTAGGAAAAGTGTCAGAACAGAAATTGCAGACATTCCTCAAAAAAATCTGGATCTGCCGCTGCTGAAGATGTATCTGGTCCTTTGAGGACCAGACCTATCCGCCCTAGTAAATGCCCCTTTTATCAGGAACTTCGTTGCGTCTTAAACTGTTGGTATTGAAGCTCCCGATCGGATGACAGCGTCCCCCTTTCCTTCCAGCTCGTGACCTTGAAGTGACACTATGTTTAAATCGGAGTGTATATCATGGGTGCAACTGCGAGCATGTGCAGAGCTCCGCAGAGTAGCGATGTCTGACGAGTAGCGTGCCGGAGGGTGGGAGTGGAGGGGGTGCCGGAAGGAGGGGGAAGAGAAAGACAACGGGAGGGAGAGGTCGCGTGCATCTCGTGCCTCCCCCCCTCAAAAAAAAACGCGTCTTCGTGAATGAGCACCCGGAGCGTTCTCACGCGCTCATGCTACGCACCAAAGTAGAACCGAACCCAACGACAACTTCGTATTAATCACTCTCCGGTGGACTATTACAGTACTTTCTCTGTACTATGTGAGTATGTAGAAGGCAAGAAAGTAAAAATTTGTTGTAAAATCATTTCAATTTTCTAAGAAGAAAAAGGGAAAAAACACGCATAAAGTACAATTTGTTGACCGATTTGAAATGAGCCTTGCCCTATTCTTGCCAGTGACTAAGAGTTCGACCTGTCATCCGTGCGTGGTATTAGATAATTTCATCAAGATAGTTCTGATCTTTGTTTTCTTTTCCTTTCACTCCCAGCTTAGAGTAATTATAATTAGATTTGATATAAATAATGCTGCTGACGCCAACGCGAACGCCTGTTTGTATACATCGGTAATATTTCTTTTACGTAATAGTGGAATACACACTTTTTATACCAATTTTGATGGGAAAATAGCAAAGAAATTATTACCAAAATGAGGATTCTGACTGTACAGCGCTTTAGAGAAAGTAATTTACTACTTACAGGAGTATGATTTATCTTTTTTTTTTTTTTTTGGATATGAAGGGCACACAACCCGAGTTTTACGCGTCGAAGAGTCGTCACTCTCCGGTGGACTATTACAGTACTTGCTCTGTACTATGTGAGAGAAAGTAAAAATTTGTTGTAAAATCATTTCAATTTTTTCTAAGAAGAAAAAGGGAAAAAACACGCATAAATTACAATTTGTTGATTGCACGACGAGAAATACAAACGGCTTTGTCAACCAAACAAACACGTAGAACTACTACATCTTTTCTGTAATTGAAGAAACAATCTTTACTTCAAACCATTAAAATGCAGAAACAAAACCCAACCTACCCCCTCCAGAATTCAGGGTGGATCCGCTTGGTTGCTCTCGCAGAGTGCCCTCAGTTATAACATTCCGTCACTCGCGGAGCCATTCGTAACACGAGTACTCGCTCGTACGACTCCGTCCATTATGAAGTTTTCTTTTTTATTAAATCATTAATACACTTTTGTTATTTATCTGTGCTTATATTATAATTGATTACACTATGGAAAGAAACAATAAAGAATTACTAACCATGTTTGATGCTCATATTATGTTTCCGTCACTCGCACGATTGCGGTACTCGCGCATTCGACTACGTACAAAACCTGCATTATTTATTTTCCTAAATCTTCTAATATTAATGCTTTTGCACTGTAACGAGAGAAACGCATAAACACATTGGAAATATTAAACTTTCTCATATTACAGAAAAAATATCATTTTGATCAAGTATTCAAGAACGCCGTTTTATACACCAGTATTCGCATGTTGGATTCTGTCAAACAGGTAATACATTTTACTTCAGGGTATGGCAGCACAGTGCATAACAGATAAAAAGTTTATTGATACCTTTTTTCAGACACCGTTAGAGAAATAGGAGCATTGATTTTATTCGTAGAAGGCAAACATTTCTTTGTTAATTAGAAAAGAAAGTTCTGTTTGACTCTCCAACGGCGCGAGTGACGGGATGTTATCGAGAGTCGATGCACACGCGGAGTGATGAGACCGAGGTGCAGTGCTAGATTATCCAATAGGCTCAGTAGGCTGCGATTTTTGGGGGCGTGCGATTTTTGGGGGCGTGCGATTTTTGGGGGCGGCCGAATTTCGGCAGATGCAAAATTTCATAAGGCGAACTTTTGAATGTTTTTTATAGGAATATTTATTTTCATATTTGTAACAAAAGAAAGTGTTAATTATCCATTGGTATATACAGATAAAATGAATACAAAATTATGGTATATTTATTAAATTAATATCGAGGTGAGAATTATTTATACGTCTACGTATATATCTACACAATATTTGCGTCGGTTACAAATATTGTACAACATTTTTTATTCAAAATATTATAAATTGATTTAAAGTTTTTTTAAAAAAGTAAATTAAATGGGCGATGATCTGGGCTGTCCGGGTGACGCCGCGCCGCGTCGAAGACTCAGGTGCCGACGTTCCGACCGACATATCGCGGTCCTCTTCTTCTGGGTAGTACAGACCTGTATGTCGATCGAAACGTCGGCACCTCAGCCTTCGACGCGGCGTCACCCGCACAGCCCAGATCATGACTCTGGCCGCGGAAGCCTACGATATCAAATTAAAAGGGTGCTAAAACATTTGACAGCCTAGGGCGCACAAAACTCCAAGTCAGACCCTGCCGAAGTGTATGTAGGTCGCCGAAGAGCGAGGAGGATTTCCTGGTTGATGCGCGAGCGTTTCTGTGTTCGGAGCGAAGCACTCGCATCTGCTGTCGCCGCCCCCGCCGCCGCTGTCGCTGGACCGTCTGTTGAATATTTTATGACGGGAGGGCGTGATGCGCAGGGAATGCGGAGAGAAAGAGAGAGACATCCGACGGACCGGAAGGGGTTGACGCAACCGGATGTGGGGGTATCAGGTGAATGAGCGACCGGAGACTGAAGAGACGCTTTTATTCTTCTCTGCTTGTTTCGTTAATGCTGAATTTACGAGATGAAAATGCTATATTGTGTAGAAGTTCATTACCATGTCGGGTTTGAGTCTGACATTTCATTGTTCAAATTACGGACGCGACGCTTTTATCTTCATCATATGAAGGTGAGATGATAAAAGATTTAATGTCGTCCCTACTAGAAGGTCTTCGCATGTATAAGATAAAAGTTTTTAAAATTGACGTAAATAAAGCTAGGGTGACGTAATAATGCAAAGAGAGAACGCAATCATCGTACATCATGCATTAGATATTAAGTTATGGAACCGAAAGCGAAGGCAGAAATAAACGTAGACGCGATCATCACATTTGAATCGCTTTCTTCTGAAGTACCAACAAAATAATGCTCATTTACGACGCAGTATTTGTAATTGCAGCTTGAACATCAAATTACGGGTAGTGCTCGAAAGGCTGGGGATACTAGCGTAGTAAATTACTCTCTAAACGACTTGCACTCACTGACCTCCAGATGTAACTGGTTACAAAATAGGTACTAATAAAAGTAGGTGTTTAAGGCTGCCACACTGAAAAAATGCTCGTTTCACGATAGGATTGTACAGGATGACTTGAAAACTGTGTGAAGCGAACTAGTACGGAAGAAGTTTTTTATGGCAATGCTCATTCCGAAAGTCAAGAGTGTGAGTATATACATTTTGTGAACTGTTGTGAAAACAACAAATATAGTGCTCAGAAAACGGTAGTAGTTGTATGTTTGTAGCTGAAACAATACATTTCTTTCTCCTTTAATATTAAATATATTAAACAGAAACAACATGTTCCTAAAACGAATATTAAAAATTTATAATAGATGTTAAAAATGCAATTACAGTTCTGTGATTTATGTTCAATTTATAACTAAAATCTTTTTAAAAAATGGCATTATTATACATCCTTAAATTTAATTTTTAAACCGACAATCTCTCTTCTATCATGGCGTATACTATCCTCGCCGTACGCTTGGCCTGTGATCTTGACTGAAAGTGACCTATCCAGTTTGTAGAACTATACTACATCCATTTCTATAGTTAAGTGTGGTGCATCTCGCTCACTCTTGGAAGATATCCCTCACTCGTGCAAGATATCCCTCAGGGTGCAAGCAATGACTAACTATTACGAGAAACTAGTGCTTAAGGTAATCCGTCTGCTTGAACGGCGCCACCATGTAAAAGCGACAACCACTCGACGCTACTTCAAGGCCAAACAAACGCCCGGCGCGGAGGCTGATCGGGAGGTCGGGGCGCCGAGAGGGCGGAAGGCAGGGAAGAGGGAGAGAGGAAGGGAGAGGGAAAGGGGAGAGGAGGAAGAAGAGGGAGCCAGAGGGGGCCGGGGGGCAGAGGGAGAAGAGAGCGAGCACGGGCGCGGTCTTCAAGCGCAGGAGTCATCCGCGCAGCACGCCATTGAAGTGTCTGCGCCGGGGAATCTCCGGAGACGAGGTGACGTCAGCGGCCCCAGGGGCCGTCGAGGGCCGCTGCGCGCGCACCGGGCGTGGCATCGGCGGCGACGGGGCGGCGGATGCGCAGCAGATGAAGCGCGGCTGCGCGCCAGGCGTCGCTGTCAGCGGTGGTTATGCATGGCAGAAATTATTTAGATATCGGTTTATCAGTTCAGTAATATAAGTATGAGGAAGCCTAAATGAAATTCGATATGTTGTTCAAAATATTTTGACTTTTATTTTCCGCAATAATAATCCTACAAAGCTAATAATAATAATAATAATAATAATAATAATAATAATAATAATAATAATAATAATAATAATAATAATTTAAGTTAAACATAGTTCAAGAAAAATCATCTTTCATAATTCAGACAAACGTAAAAAATATTAAAATATAAGACTGAATATTGACTTGTATCTAATCAAGAAAACACAATTTGAAATAAATGAAAATAATGTTAAATAATTGTTGGGAAAGTGGTTCCACCGTAAAATATAGCATGTATGCCGTTTACGCATGTGACGTGCACTCTCTCTCTCTCTCTCACTCACTCACTCACACACACACACACACACACACACACACACACACACACACACACATTAGCAAACGCCTACGTCGATCAATGTCGTTCATCTGGCAAGAGAATCTGACTCATATTTTTCTAAATGATTGTAGTACTTTGTTTCGCCACCGATCTGAAAAGCACTGTCACACTAGTGGATGTGGGCCGCAACAGACGGCACGGAATCGAATGAAGCTGCGAAGTCGTGGAAAGAGGCTGACACTGACGGACGCGCCAAGTCTGCCAAAGAGAAGCGGGAAAACCTGGGAGGAAGTCCCACGGGAAACGCCGACCCGCGGGCTGTGCGGAGACGCGTTGCGGATGCAGGGAGCAAGGCTTGACGTTCAGAATCGTTATAGATCAATAAGATTGATTGATTGATTAGTGATTCCGGGCGCTTCAAGTGAAAAAAGATCGTTAGTCCCGTATGTGTAGTACATGTTTTATGATTGGGAGTTGGCGGTGATCTCCCAGTGGATGGCGAGATCCAGCGCGGAACTACCGTCGCGGCCAGCGGGGTTTTCCCTAACCAGGCGTCTCCCACCAGTAGGCACTGCCCCAGCCGGGACAAGCTCTGTGCTCCCGTCCGGTCTCCCGGCGTGTGTGGTAGTGTAGTACATGTAAGTGTAAGTCTGTATAAGGGTGAAGATGGGACAAGGAATGGGAAGAAAAGATCGCGCGCGGTCCGTTACCCGTTTGGTTGGCTACTTCTCCGGCATTCCCCTGGATCGGAGGAACCAGGGAAAACTACCGAACAAAGCAGCCGGTCGCTTGAATTCTCCTCCAGATAGCGACTGAACTCGACCAAGCTATTTAGCTAGTGTCGAAAATCCCGGCACCGTCGGGACTCGAACTTAGGATATGCGTCTCGATGAGACGTCTCGATGAGACGCATAGCAGTGTGAATCAATAGGAGTAGATCGAGAGAAGTATGTCGAGAGGAGCAAGGATAGACGTTTATGGAAAAATCTAATTAGAAATGTAAGACGTTGCTTAACTTTCTCTTTAATTAAATTTAAAAGTATTTCGTCATGCTCTCTTGCTTACAAATGCTGTTATTTGCAACAGAAACTATGATTTTCTTTACATTGTGAACGGAGAAATGAGCCAATAACGTAAAAAATTATTGTGGAGCAAACATTAAAGTAAGTTTTGTAGGGTAATTGTTAAGAGAAATGTATTTCGTTTAACATATATGTGTTTTCGATAATATCTTATTTATTGCATAATATTTAATACATATAATCAGTACATAATTTAAATTAAAAATATACCTACCCTATTTTTTCTGTATATAATTGCATGTTTTGGGAAAGGTTGCCCTAATATCCATACCTCTTTCCGTGAATTTCTCCCTGTGGTTAGAGGTGTGGGTTAATAACATTTCCTCATGATGATTACGTTACGAATTGAATACAGTGCATTGATGCCAAGAAATGCGCGTGAATATAATCTTCGTAAAATGTGGGAATCATTTCGAATTCTCCACTAAGCATTTATTTCGCCTTTGTGGCTTACCACAGACGGTCCTTATGATTGGCCTAAAGCCACAAGCTACAAGGATCTTAGCACTTCAATAAGGGTGCACAATCTGAAACACTGAGAACATGGAAGAAATTAAATGAATTGTAAATCTTGTGCGGTGGGCTTTTGAGCACTGCATTTACAGTCAAAAGTTTTGAAGTTGAAGACATTAATTAATGTACTCAATAAAACCCAATATTTCGTTTTCAATTATAATTATATTATATTTATAATATAGTAATAACTATCAACGAAGAGATAATGCAGTGATTATAATGATTTACATCAACAGCACTGAGTTCTCAGAAATCATTCGTGTACCACTGTTTGCTCATCTGTGGAAAGTATAAATGATTACTGACGATTATGATAAGGAACTCTCCCGACATGAAAGGAAAAAATGCTTTAGCCTCGCTATAATGACTCAGACTTTTTTATCTCTAACGTTCAGTGGCTTATCGGATTAATGAACTGCATTATAAACTTTCTCCGTTGAATCAAATCTAATTTTCGAACATATCACTGCTGTTCTTTACGACGAGAACGCACGCGCGTTTGAAATCACATATCTATAAGTATTTTTCATTTTTTGTTGGGACACTAACGACTTTTTTTCCGTAGGGTTGTTAGGTAGGACTTGATAGCCTCCATAATGTCGCCAGTAATGATGATGAGTTGATGACGTATCTGCTTCTGACGTATGGGTCGAGTGTCGAGTCGTTTCTTCAAGAGACAGTTGACATGCGGTTGTTGTGGGGAAGGACCGCTACTGGACTGAAATCGGGTTCTATGATTTTCGTGTTAATGTTATTATTAAATACCTATTTTTCTAGGAGTTGCGGTGTTTTAATTGAAGGGAAACTAGAGAAATGACCTAGCAAGAGACTTATTTTGATTCGTTTAATGAGACTCCCTGCACTTTACTTGTATCTTATGAAACTAACAAGTTTACGTTTGCTTAATTATGACACTACAAGAACCTAGAAAATATAGTTGTGAATGTAAGTTAAACTATTCTACCGATTTCTCTCCATGAATGCAGAGAAGCGCATATAAAATAGTTCCTGTTCACCTATTTATTAGTGGTAATGCTGAAAAAGTAATCTCTGTGAGTGAAAGTTTGCTTGGAATAATAAAAAATGAGTATTTTATACGCTCATATATTTTAATGTTCTTTCTTGTCGGAAATGGGTAGTGAAAATTCATTAAATAAGATTTAAAACGTCTGTTGTTGCAAGAGACCATACAGCATTTTCAAAATTTAAAAAGATTCTAATCACGGAACATTTTGAATTTAAAATGAATTTAATTGCCTGAAATATGTCATTTGTGAATCTTTCTGTAACAACAATGCAGTTTCAGTAGTATAAAAATACCTATACGTAATACATGTGCGGAGGCAGCATGATACGAAATGAGATGTCTCAAAATTAATTAAATTGTTCAATAAAATCGAAACCAAAAAATAGTTGAGTGCTTTACAAAGGTTCTCTGCATACGTCGAGCAGCGAGTAAACGAAATTTGCGTGGTCAGACGGAAGAGCAGGCCTCATGGCCTGAGTTTCGCCATTCGCCATTCATTCGTTCGTTCGTTCGTTCGTTCGTTCGTTCGTTCGCTAGTTAGTTAGATCGCTCGTTCGTTCATAAATGTGACAATTTTAAAAATCGCCCGTTTTTCTTCAACATTACACTACTAAGGCATACTAAAATAAGGTGTTCGTTCGTTCGTTCGTTCGTTCATAAATGTGACAATTTTAAAAATCGCCTGTTTTTCTTCAACATTACACTATTAGCTCTAAACGACGTAATGTGCGTGTGCTTATACGTAACGTTGTACTACATGACTGAAAGTAGACAATATTTGGTTTTTTGTCTATCAGAGAACATATACTAGCTCAGTAGCGCTCTTCCCCTCCCTCTCCCGTCTGTTCGTGGGTTTGCTCTACTTTAAGTACCTCGCGCTTGGCGAAGAAAAGGAAACAAAACGAGCGGAAGGGGGGGGGAGGAAACATCTGCCTTCCATAGCCCTCGCAGCTGTTGCTTGCGACTGCGCCTGCGACTACTCTTGAGCGCCGCAGCTGACTCCTCTCGTAGCTCTCCTGGTGCATCTTATGCCACACACTCCGCTCGCTTATAGTTCACATACGAGGGTGCAGTCGTGCAAACCGCGCTTTCCCTGTTCTTCAAAGAGCCACTACAGCCGTTGGTCTCGTGTTTCAACCGAGGTGGGAAATAGTGAAAAGACATTGAGGTGGATACTATTATACAAACGTTTCATACTCGCTCGCGCTATAATAAACTCTGCTTTGTTTTTGGTGGTCGTGGTGTAAAAACCAACTACAAAAAACAAGCTCGTCGAACCTTTGAAATCAGTCTGTTATATTCTGGGAGCGGTAGCTCAGTGCATCAACTGATGTCACTGCAGCGCCTCTGACCGGGAGGTCCTAGGTTCGAGTCCTGACGGCGGCAGGATTTTCGACACTAGCTCTTCAGCTAGGTCGAATTCAGTCGCTGTCTGGAGGCGAATTCTAGCGGCCGGCTGCTCTGATCGGTAGTTTTCCGTGGTTTCTCCGATCAACACCAGGCGAATGCCGGAGCATTACCCTAACAAACGGGCCACGGACCGCGCGCGATCTGTCCTTCCTCTTCCTTGTCCTATCCTCTCCACTTACACACACACTTACACTAACATGCACTACACTACCACATATTCCGGGAGACCGGTCGGGAGCTTAGAGCTTGTCACGGCTGGCGCGGTGCCCCGCTGGTGGGAGAGTCCTGGTTAGGGGGAAACCCCACTAGCCGACGGTAGGTCGGCGCCGGATCTCGCCATCCAGCGGGGGAAGATCACCGCCATCTCCCGAGAAAAAACATGCACTACACTAATGGGACTAATGACCGCAGCAGTTGACGCGCCCGGAAACACGAAAAAATCAATCAATCAATCTGTTATAAGTAATGCAGAAACGAAATCATTTATATCACAAGAATGGAAATGTGATAAACGATATAAATATTTAAACATCAATTTATTTCAGATTGACGTTCGGCTGAGATACGCTCCAACTGGTCAAGCACAATATGGTTGTTCTGCATCAACATCTGAGGAAGCTTTTCATATTTCATTCTTCGCTGTTTCTTGTAACTAACGCTGTCTCCTGCCCGGTGCTATCTCGTCTATTTTTGTCTCAATGGCAAGTAGCCACTCCTCGCAATCGATTCCTCTCCGCTTCCGTTTAATTCCATCTCTTGTGCTATGTTTTCAATTGACTTTCGCCTCTGCTCGTCCGCCAATGCAAAATGTATGATTGTTAATAACATTGATGTTGTTCCTGGTTACAGCACGTAATGCATGGCTATAATGCGTTTGAAGTACAACTCACGCTACCGTCATTTCCAGAAGTTTCCGCGTGTCGCTTCTGTGAGTTGGCTCCCGCGGTTTCTTACGGTTCTTCTTCACTCATTTGGTGCCCCTACTTGTATTACCATCAAGAGGCATTCTGTACGATGTACTCTCTGAGAATTGTGAGAGTTTCACACCATAAATAACGCGTATAAATTCCCCCAATAAAATATTTACTCTTACACATATATTACTCATATATTACTTTCTATCATGCCCTCATTGTAAACACATTTGCCAATGTGCACCCCACGTTGTTAAGTTTTGAAACTAGTTGTGTGCTGTTGTACTGGATACTTCTAAACTAACGAATTAAGTCTGCAGTAGACTCCCTCCCTTCTCCACATTTTCCCATCCTCTTATTACTTTTGCCTGTTAAATTCATCCACGTTCGGTATGAATATTAATCAGTTTCACTTTCCGCACAAAAATATTTCATGATTGAACGTTGTCCTTCCGTAAAATGAATGCAAATAGGATAATATCAAAACTCTCTCATCTTGTTTAGAAAAGAATTATCCCTGGTATGTTAGCTCCTCGCCTAAAACCACCTCCTCGTCCGTGGGTGCGATAATAACCTTGTTGTACCTTGATTGTACGTAAGAGCAAATGTTACTTTTGGAATGACCTTGGTATACTCAGTATAGAAAATTAAGAGAGACCTAATGCATCAGGAAAACAAAAGTACATACGGTAACTGTTTTAGGTTTCATAAAATATTATGTATTGCATCTTCAGCATGTATGTTCTAAGCAAAATGCGCTAAAATTTGTGGCATCTACACGTTTGTGTTTTTAAGAGGAAAATGAAGTAATTATTAAAAATCAAGGTTGCCTACCCTTTTTGTGCTGAAAAAATAAAAATAAATTAATATAAATACAGAGGGGTACTGGAAAAAGTTGCTATGAATGATTGATGAGAGCTACGAAGGGCATTGTCAGTATCTTAAGTGAGTTGGCTCCAATTCTTTGGAAACGTGTTGCTGCTGTTAAGTCTTTTCATCATCCACATTTATCAGAATAGAAGCATGTCATTCTTTGTGAAATTTATCACAAGACAATGGGTTTCACATTACATTCTTCATTATCCATCACCATCGCTTAAACATCATTAATTGATAAATTAATCATTCACCATCTTCTTCAAAACAACTCAAGGGTAAATTGTTTCGAATACATATAATTGTTTCCATTGGCTTTATTCTGAATAATATTTTACCACTGCTAATAAGTCTGAAACAGAATATGAGGAATGTTACAAATTTCTTGAGTATATAGAGGGTTTGAAAAACTTTTTTTTTTTTGCCGCTGAATGTCTGGTGTGAAATTTCATGTCTCAGAGTTACACATGTAATATTTTGCATTGATTTTAAGGCAACTTCTTATGCTTAGATGTTCAGCAGCTGACGTCCTTCCGCGGTAAATATGTGTACGGGGTTTCCTAACAATCAGGGGCAAATATCAAGTATTCGTGTGACGTTAACTCGGATATATGCAAATTCGCGTGCAGAAAGAAAACATTTTCGACTCACTCCTAAAAGTTTGTAACATTTATTCTGAGACACTCTGTATCTGTCACAACTCCCACCTCAATGCACAAAGACACCGCCGACGCCAACTCTGTTTATTCCAACTTATTCAAGGTGTGTTCATGCCAGACGGGAACGTCATCTCCATGGCCATCACTTGTGTCATGCATTTACTCATCTCCTTCATTGGCAACGCTACAGTTTACCACCGCTTCAGCGTCTCGACGCTTTTGTTCCAGTAGTGGTATGACCACCGCCCATCGATTCCAGTGACTCCACCACAAGCGAGAAACCTCTTGTTCCTCCACCACGTGCGCCAGTTCGGTGCTACCGCAGGCGTTCGCGCGCGCGGGGCAGCGCCCGGCCAGGGCCGCCCCACCGTGCCAGGCCCCCCGGCCAGTCGGGGCGCCGCCCGCCCGCCTTCCTTTTGTTCCACCTGCCGGATAAGACGTTTCCTTCCCAGCCAGTCCGCCGCGGGCCGCCACGCGAACGGTCGCCGACGCTACCGACGCCGACGTCGACGCCGTCGCCGGGCACCCACTCACCGCCCGCCGGCGTAGCCCCGGGGCCTTGGTCGCGCCCCTGGCCCCGGGCCCGACACGCCCCCCGCGGTGACGCGAGCGTGTGAATCGAGTGCGGCGCGAGGACGATCCTCGAGTGACAATGTGCGGCTTGCCAGTGCTTTGTGATGCGTGAATTCGCCCGTGTGTCGTTTTTGTGGATGTTCTTCGCGGTGATTGAGGAGCATGAGTGGTCGTTGTGAAGCGTAAGTGAACCGTGAGTGAAGTGATGTGCCATAACCAGCGATACGCTGTGTGTACTAGAGTGGAGGATCGTTGTAACGCCTCGTTGGGTGCTCCTCGGCTTTCCTGATCGTTCGTGGCCCATCTGCACGTCAGGTGCGAAATATTGGTTGAATTTTAGGTTTGGATAAGGATCTACACATTAAAAACAGGAACGTTTTGAAAAAATCTACTTTACGCGCTAAGATTGCCTTTATCGTGGTATTTAAAATATTAACCAGATCACCTTTAAGTCCTCTATTGCGTGATTTTCTCTCGACGGCACGTTGCATCCTTCTTACGTAACAGGTCATTTCATGTTTACGATTATCCGCCTACTTTTTCTCGTTGGCTGAGCAACAGGGCTTATCTCCTCTCAGTCTGCGTGAAAACGAAATTTGCGATGGTGCTGCGAGAATGACGCAAGTGCCTTTGACGTAGTTGTTTCGACGAGTTTCTTCGAGAATCTAACGAGATACAGGATTTAAAGCTTCCAATGTAAACCCGGTTATACAAGATAAATTCAAAACGTCTTTTATAGGACACGAATTTAACGATGTTTTGCAATGGATATCCGTATTTTCGTGGTTGGTTTCTCTACGAAACAACCAGGCGTTTTGCACGGTTTAAATGTGCCAATGCATAATGCCAATTGAAAACGTTGACAAGCATACTTTGCATAAAAACAGGCTCTAAAATGTGTCAGTTTAGGCCTTAGTACGGACAATTTGTATCTTCTCACTGCAGAATCCTGCAAGAGGAAAGGGATACCTCGATACAGCTGAAGAGTGACGTAAGCCTTCAAGTACAGCTGCACGAGCGTACTTGCGCGGTGGCTGGTATCAGATGGGATGCCGGGATTTAAACTCGCTCGTGCCGACCTAGAGCCTGCCGTCGTAGCCGGGCAGACGTCACATCGCTAGGGGTGGCAAAAAAATCGATGTTTTTAAAACATTGATGTTTTCCACGAGAAACATCGATATATTAACATCGACATTTTGATTTCAATGTTTTTTTCACATCGATGTTATATTGCAAAAACATATTTTTTAATTTTTAATTTTTTTTATTTCATTTTTTTAAATTTTTTTTTATTTTTTTTAATAAAGGAGTTTAACTACGTTGTAGAGTAGCAGCAATCCACAGCACTATCGTTGTTTTGCGTCATCCTCTTTATCACGCTGTACATTTCGCCTGTGCAATGTGAGGAAGTTTGGGAGCTGCTCGTGTTACGAATGTTATCGCAAGGCGTGTCATTGCCTGAATCGACAGTGAAACACGAAATCGATAGCGAAAAACGATGTATTTATTGTTAATTTTATTTTTTACATTCGATAATAATTTTTACATACTACTAACGTGCTGGTAACCAAACAATAAAATATATCCCTTTTACGTACTGTAATTAAAAATGGATAGGAAAATAGCATGTTCATTAGTTAATAATTAAAACATTGATATTTTCTCGTCGATATTTTCATCGCCTTGGAAACCCTTCAGTGACGTATCGAAACAACGATGTATCGATGTTTTAGTAAAATATGCCATCAGTAGAGATGATGTCTTTCCTCTTCAGAGACGTTAGCAGATGCTATATGCGGTGATCTCTCAACAGAATTTGAAAGCACTGAATTTCCTTAGGAATAGTGAGTTATCTAGAAGAATAAAAATGTAACATAAAATATCTAGTTATGTGTTTTCATACTTGACAGTGATTCGTATCTGCATGCATATACTGCACACGATTTGCCGTTATTTCAGGAAATTAAACTTTTCAAACCATAAAATACATCCCTTTTACGTACTGTAATTAAAATGGATAGGAACGTCGCATGTTTATTAGTTTATAGTTAAAACATCGATGTGTTCTCGTCATCGACATCGAAAACCTTTAGCGATGTATCGAAACATCGATGTATCGAAACATCGATGTATCGATGTTTTGGTAAATGTTCGACATCACTAGACATCGCGTCGAAGGTCTCCTCGGCTGGACGAGCCACGGGGACGGGCCCTTTCCTCAGTCTTTGTGAGCGAGAGCGGAGCGGAGCGGCCGAGGAATGCATGGCCGCGTGACGCAGCGCCCAGCCCCGCCTTTCCCCTCCCCGCCCAGCCCCGCCTCGCCCCGTCCGGGACGCACCCCGCGTCGCGCTGCGTCACACCGACCCGGATGACTCCTCGCTTTGATGTCGCCTGTCACCTATACTTTGATTTATTTAACGTGGCGCCTCAGTGTCACGAGCTGGAAGGGGAGGTGGCCATTGTCATCCAATCGGTAGCTCCAACTCCAAAAATTTAAATCGTAACGAAGCTCCCGATTGGATGACAATGTCGCCCTCTTCGTCCTGCTCATGGCCTTCAGGCGTCACGTTAAATATATCGGAGTATAGGGATGGTACAAAAACATCGAATTTTCAAGCAGAAACATCGACATTATAACATCGATATATCGCTTTCGATGTATTCTTAAGATCGATAAATTTGTCCGGAAACATCGATGTTTTCAAAAAAATTCTCATAATGTAAATAAAATTTTCAATAACTAGTTTGTTTGTGGATTGCTCGCAATCAGCAGCCGTTGACAACTTTCACTGTTGTTGATTCCCATGTGGCACGAAACCGTTTGCAACCTTACTCCAACGTTGTTATCTTTTTTTGGTGATTTTGTAAGTGGTAATGTCGTTAAACTGCCATTTGAACCCTGACTGCATAGAACATAGATTAGAATATTAAGATGTCAGTCATATTAAAGGCAGAATATACCTTAAACTAATATTGACGTGTTATGTATCACATTAGAAACAGGGCATTTTACCGCGAAATATTTCATCACAATTAAACATAGATGTTGTAAACATCGATGTTTTTGACGATGTTTTCATCGATATCGAAAACGCCATGATATATCGAAGTATCGATAAAATGTGCCGTAGGCACCGCTTTAAATGTAAAACAAATCCTCACCCCCTACTCGGTACTGCAAGCGGTCAAGATGAGGATTCGAGGGATTGGTTATATGTATATCGTGGACTGGGAGAAATAGGCACACTAAGCCACAATTTTTTAAGTTTTTCCGAGTTCAGCGAACTGTCTTTCTATTCAGTTTTACAAGTTGTCATTTTCCTGTCAGTTGGTGGGATAGCATTTGACTGATAGTCTCAAGTCTTCATTAATTTAAATGTGTGTGACAAACATTAAAGTAAGATTATCTCAAAATTATGTTATTGCGGCTAATTATTGTCTCTCAGCGACTCTTTTATTTCTAATTTTCATCAGGATTTGTATTATTTATTTTTGTTTCTTGGGGCTTTTTCCAGCCGGAGTCAGTTTACCATCTCTCCCGAAAAAAAAAAGAGAAAAACAAAAACAAAAAAACGGAATGTCTCTTGTACCTTACATTGGAGGGTTTTGCATTCCTTGCTGGCTCGAATTCTTAATTTAACTGAATGCGAGCGCCAGTCGGACACAATACTCATAAAAAAAGTGATAAAAAAAGTGACAAACATCCATCCTCAGAGCTGATACATCCTTTGCGCCGAGGAATTGAGCCGTTATGTGCTCTAACCACCTGCATCATTTACTCCAGCTGGTGCGCAATCTTAACGAATACATTGTAACAAATCAAAATTAATAATTTTTTGTTCGCATATTCATTATGAAATTGACTCTTGGTTCGTCAGAATAATATAATTTTAATAATGATGGTTTTCAGGGGAATCATTTCTGTTAAACGTTTAATCGATTTGTAGTATTTTTGGGATAGAGTTCATTAATTTCAGACATTTGTTTAAAGTCTGGCGTTCCTGCTGAGGAGCATTCCAAAGTGTTATTCACTTCATAGTTGCTTGCTAATTTCTTACTGAGACGACGGTCGTGCCTCACTGGGAAATAATTTATACAATTCTTTTGCATGATTTCATGGAGGGAAATACCAAATATATGTGCCACAACCTATGTTCCAGTTTTCTTTCTTTTTCCTCGTGGGCCGGTCACTATAAGAATATAGTATTTATTAATAGGAACGCAAGATTACTTTGTGATTTGGAAAAACATAGTACATGAAAATGAAAAGCATGTGGAAAACGGGTTGATATTTTTGCGAATAATGGACATTACTAATATTATTCATTACCCACTTTGTTTACAATGAATTCAGAAAGAATATATAATTAGTGAAAATTATTATTATTATTATTATTATTATTATTATTATTATTATTATTATTATTTGATCCGTATAATTGGGTTAATATTGATTTTCCAATATTCGCTGGCATTGAAGTAATTAGAAAAAAACACGGGAGATCTAGAGCACGTTTCTTGGTTATGAGTTCCTACTTTATGTAGAACGTGAAGAACTAACACATACAGCTCATCTCACTTTTGTAAATCTACTGAACCTATACTACCATTGTTTGTTCTTATAACAATGATACTTTTAACTTCCTGCTATGTTTCTTTCCCGTTATTGCATTATTTGAACAAGAAACATGAACATTATCGTATATCTGTAAAGCTGAAGATAAAATCGTTCGATGACCCTCGCTTTCGTTGCGGTAAATTTTTCTTCTCATTTGCAGCCTTGGATGGTGAGATTCCCGTGTTCCATAGCGTGCTCTCGTGGGTAGGTGACTACCACTTCCGCGAAATAACTGTACCGCCCTGTGGGTACGGTGCTGCGCTCTCTGTCTGCGCGGGCAACCTCTCACTTTCCTTCTGCGCAGCCGTCTCAGGGGAGCCGGTATTTGTGTGTTTGGTTAACTCGATGTTTTTCATTTGCGACTGCCTGGCTTTTATCCAACTTCCATATAAATTGCTTTTATAATAAAATCCTTTAATGGAACCAACACGTTGTGTTTAGTAATGGAAATGTGCAATACGGAAGGTCACACAATGCACAGTTTTGGCCAACGATATAAAAAATACCAACCTTTTTTGAAAAAAATGCATGAGTACATTATAGGATATTGCTCTATTGAACGGGAAAATGAACATTATTTAATTATTAATGTTTAATTGCGTTTATTTGTTTTTAGACGTAAACTCTGGGTGAAAGTATGCACATTCTAGATGTAAGAGAGTACTGTCAGCGAGGTACTACGTCAACGTTGAATGGTGAGAAATTCATAAAAATGTTGTGTAGTTTAAATATTCCAAACAAAATGAAATAATGCAAATAACCTTCTAGTAATAGTCAATGAGAGTGTGCACTTCACGTTGATGTAAAATTCACAAAATCGATCAGGTAATAGAATGACAGTAGTGTGGAAATAAACTCAGTGTAGTTCTACAAATTTACGTTTCAACATGACAGTTGAGTAAAACTACGTTTCATGCAGATACATATTTACACCGGTAATTCCGTTTTTTGCTGCACGAACGACAAAGCGGCCTCGTTCGGAACGAGCCGTCTCGCTCTTACACGATGCAGCGCGTTCCCAAAGGGCCGCGCGGTGTCATCTGCAGCTATTCGTTATTCGTGGGGGCGGGCGGCACAGACGGGCAGCTTTCCGGCTGCAACACGAACAAAGTGGCTGGCCTCACACACTGGGCCGAAACAAGAGAGAAGGGGTACTTACAGAATATTAATATAATGACAATGATGATAAAAATAATTATGATGATAAAAATGATTATGATGATGGAAATAATTATGACAATAAGTAGCAGAAAACTGAACTTCGTAAATAATTGTTTTAAAAGAGAAAATTACTTCGCAGTTGAACATAACTTCGAACGTGCAGACTGTGAACACTGTGCATTCACGTCCGGCGCTGCGCCACGTCAATAGTGTGGGCATTGATTGCTAAACGTTTAGATTTAATTGGCAGAAAATCACATTTTAATTTTGTCTTGAAAGTTAGTTTCTGTATGCCCCTTATTTCCCCACCTGTCTTCCGAGTCCCACTCGTGTCCTCAAATTCGCATCCCAACAGAACACACGTGTCCGTACTAAGCTTGTGTTTTCTGAGCCCACAATTCTGGTTTTAAGGGCCTTAGACACTGGGTTTCCGAATTATGTGCGATTACAATGTGCGTTGCACTAATCTGTTGTTTTTTTGCACAATCTGTAAACTTCAATCTTGTCGTCTTGAATACGTTGGATGCAGGACTGTGGAGTATTCTCTATCCAAAAGCACATTTAAGAGCAATAGCACATAGCTTTGTGTTGATGGTTTCTTATAAAATGACAAAACCCCTCGTCAATATTTAAGTTATTATATATAGAAAGGCTGTTGTTGTTGTTGTTGTTGTTGTTGTTGTTGTTATTCTTATTATTATTATTATTATTATTATTATTATTATTATTAATGATAATTAAAATAAATCATCAAATCCGAAAATCATCAGATACGTTCATTGCATTTTGTTTATTTTTATTTACACTTGCAAGAACAATTTTCGTCTTTTGAATACCCCGTTGGAAATTACACTGCGTGCGGGCGTGCTGTGCTTTGGACCCACTGTGCGACAGCGGACGGAGGAGGGGGTGGCGCCGGGTCTCTTCGTCGTCGCCCTTTCAGATGCAAATGGAGCCCTTATCGGGCGCGGCCGCCGCTGCTCCCGCCGCTCGGTGCCGGCGCTACTCCGGCCCGCCAGACATCGCACCGCGCAGCACCGCGCCGCGACGCCTCCTCTACGCAATTATAAGGGCGAGCTGTTCTCAGAGTTCCTCCTTCCCCATTTCCCCTCCGGCAACCCCAAGCCGACTTTTGAGCTGCCCGAACAGCCACGCGTAGAACATAGTGCGAGACAATCTATTCTATTATTAATGTTATTGTTATTATTATTATTATTATTATTATTATTATTATTATTATTATTATTATTATTATTATTATTATTATTTTGCTCGCGAATAGGCCATCTTGGACCACGCAGGACATGCACTTGCACGGGCTCAGTATCATTTTATCACGTTGCATGTCTTGCATGTAACTAATTAGGGGGAATCCGCATTAGGCTGAATCCGATTTTTATACGCCAGGGTTGTTAGTCCTGAGGGGATGGAAGATGAAATGATAATGATAATAATAAAGGATGAATGGACGGCACACACAAACACACCCGTGATCCTTCCGTCCGAGATCGCCACGGCACTACTGCATTAGCGGTCTCGGCTATCCGGACTGGCATTATTATTATTATTATTATTATTATTATTATTATTATTATTATTATTGTTGTTGTTGTTGTTGTCTCCTACAGTATTTCAGTAGTATACATACCTTTTGCGGCTGTCACACGCAACCAATCTCTATAAATAAAGTCTCTAAAGAAAGAATTTCACGGAGACGTGACGAATTGCACTTTGGTTTAAAAAATATGAAGGATTTGTTTAATAAACGCATCTAAATATTCATGTTAAATGCAACAGGCAACACTCCGTCGGAAATATTGTTAAATAACTCCAAAACAGGGCGTTCTAGAGCCTTAAAAACTAAAGTGTTGAGGTCAAAGGCCTCAAAGGGAGATATTCTTGGACATTCTATTATTAAAAGTTTTGTTGGTTCGGCGCTTATCGATACTACTAATACTACCACCTATAGACGGGGGAATACAGAATATGATGGAAGAATATGATGGCCTTAGTGTTTGTGGCCATCTTTGTGACGTCTTGCTTAGAAGACTTAGATTCTTCGTCTTATGTTTACGCTTTCTGTGTACATCGTGATTTGCGCAGATTGTCGAGATTTATTTATTTATTTGCATAATTATTAATTCAAGAATCGCTCTCGCAGCAACGACCAAGACGTACTATTAACAGTTGCTTGATACCGATGAATACTGTTTCTTATGCGTGTAGTGCAACCATTCATTTCACTTTTGCAATGATCTACAAGTGCTGTGTACCTAATTGTGGAGGGAACTACAATGAAAACAGACCGCATGTTCCTATGTTTCAGTTTCACGATACCCTTAGGAAAAAATTGGGGTTGAGTTTAACAGGCGAGAGTGCAATACTTTGGACAAGTGCAATACAACATGCAATACTTTGCACGAAATGAGGGCTGTTCCCAATAAAGCAATGTAATTATTTCGCCATGCTGTTATTATTATTATTTATATAATTGACGATGCTAGTTTGATTTCTTCTTCTAAGACAAGATTAGGCTTTTTATTTTAGCTCAATCTGATGGACTTTATATCTAATAATGAGATGATAATGATGATGATGACGACGACGACGATAGAAATACAGTGTGGGAGGATACTTTCAAACAGCACTTCATTTATTCCTTGCATTAAAGTTCCCGTCGTTATTCCACTCATCTTGACATGTAGAGCAAGTTGGCGCATTCGAGTGAAACGTGACTTAAGAGCTTTCATTTTATTTATATTATTCAGATTCTGTCATTCAATTTCCGCTCATTTTAACCACTTTTCATTTTATAAGGCACTTGTCAGAAAGAAAAATATACAAGTCGTAATCGGTAATAGTCTTGAGGATGGAACCTTTAGAATTAGTCTTTGAAAACCACTGAAAATTGGGCATAGGAAAAAGTTCATATTTAAATACTACTTCTAAATTTTACAATAACTCGCGAAGTGGTTCACTTAGAAATAACTGAGAATTGATTAGAGTGAAGATAGTGGATACCACTCACTCTGTAACCGGCAGGTCTTCTGTGTAGTGTTACTTGTAAGACCGAAAGGATATG
The DNA here is from genome assembly GCA_964035755.1 of Teleogryllus oceanicus. NCBI lineage: Eukaryota > Metazoa > Arthropoda > Insecta > Orthoptera > Gryllidae > Teleogryllus > Teleogryllus oceanicus. The sequence goes on from CAXIVR010000004.1 coordinate 94,156,353, forward strand.
AAACGGAACTTTGTTATTTTGAAATTGACGGCGAAGGTTGTATGAATATTACTAGATTTTTTATTTAGACAGTGTTCAGAAGGTAAATATTGGACACAAGTGTTTTGTTTGAATAAAAAAAAACCTTTTAGTATATTATTAGATATTGGGAAATCAGCGTGATGTGTCATCGCATGCCTGTTTTGTAGGATTCACGTACAGTATTTAAAGAAACGTGAAGTTTAAATTTTTATGGCAAAGCTACATTGTTGTGACCCGTGCACGTTGAATTCACACTCATCACAGTGCTGTCGAAAACGGATTGGAAAAATATTGTTAGTACACCGCGGGAAAGTCGCGCTGCGAAAAAAATGTGATTGTTGCCTTGGCAAATCTGCACTAAAGAGATTTCATGTCAATCACTGTCTATTGTTAACGGGGACGTGCGAATGCAGTCCAAAGGAGAAATTGACGGAGCGCGCAATAACTTGCTTCACGCTACACCAAACCAGTTTACAACGAAATTCACTTTTGGCTAACGTACGTTGCTTTAATTGCGTTTCAGTTGTATACATTTCGGTACCATTTTTTTTCTCTCCAAAAAATAGGTGTCATAAAAGGAATATTTTGAATTTCTAACACAGGAGAAAGTTTAAATCAAGTTTTTTATTGCAGAAGTTCTTTTCGTAAACTCTCTAGATGTCAATTAGTAATAATCCGGTCACGTAAATGTATCAGCCATTGTTCTCACGTACTAAGCTTGTTGTTACCTACAACGACAAACTTCGAAGCCCATTGACACGACACAGGGAGGAGAATAGCTCTCTTTAGAACACACACATTCTCTTCATGATACTTCGACAGTGAAGCACACACGCCGTGATATAGAACGATTTTCCTAAGGATGAGCCAAAGTGATAGTTCGCGAAAACAAGTGAACATCACATGTATTTCAGGTAAGTATCCCTCCGCTGCGACAGCTGTTCAGCCACACCCGTTCGTAAAGTGCTAATGGCTCCTGTGAAAACATCCCTAAGCCGAAGTCTAAAGTTTCGCTTAAATATATGCACGTACGCGAGTTCTAGAAATATTTAAATTGAATTACGTATGAGGAAAATCTCTTAACATGCTCTCATAATCAGTAAAAGAAAACTGCCACGAATGTAAATAGAAAGCTCTCAATCAGAGCTCGCCACCCAACAGCCCTAAGGCCGAAACCACGTGCATCGGTAAGCATCTTGTATTAAAGTCTCGGTTTTAAAATAAACATAATATTTATCACACAAAAAGTAAATTCAATGTAATGTTAATAGAAAAAAGAATTTTTACAGAAGAGCACATAACACTGCACTTCCTATTTTGAATTATTTGTCGCGGCGCACTATATTTTTGTCGGACGGGGACATCACAAAAGGAAGAGTCGAAGCCATTTACAAGTTAGCCAACTGCAAACGAACGACTGCGGGAAGGGATTCTAATGGGCTCAAGGGTACGACGACCACAGAACCTTCACGTATGTTGCCAGCACTAGCTGTCACATTGGCTCATCCTTAGGAAAATCGCTCTATAACAACAGGGTTGTTTTTCAAGCGAAGCGTTAAACAATGGTCGGACGCACTGTCCGTTACCGCCGTACGCAGACTCCCGAACCGCTTCCCGCCTCGTTCAGTGCGCAATAAAAAGAAGGGAAACAAACGAGTGCCCCGCAGGAGGCCGTGCTAATGGAAGTGAAGTGGTTGCGTCCAGTAAGCTGCGCGCCGGAAAATGACTTGCAAACATTCCCCCCAGCGCCCCCCGACGTGGTCTCGGACTTTTATTTTTTAATTAATTGAGAATAATTCAGACGGGCGTAATAACGTGCGCGTTAAGTGAAATGTTGCAATTAACGTTCGTTTTATTTAAATAAACTCTCTGCGGAGATTTGTGTGAGGCAGCGCTGCTGCTTGCGGAGTTTCCAGAAGTGTCTGCTCCAATTAGCGCTTTTAGTCCTCGGCACGTTCAGGTTTGCGTTCAGCTCCGGCGAAAGTAAGGATTCTGCCCCAGAGAGTTTGGACCGAGCAGTGGAGTTCTGGTCAGTGGTAGTGCAGAGTTTATTTCGACGACCAAACATTTTTGGGGCTGATAAAATTCCCAAGTACTGATGCAAAGGGATGTATTTGTTTCGCATGTGAAAAGGTATTCATTTGATCGAAACAAAAATGAAAGTTTCTGGAGAACTGTTGTCAACGAAATTATTAATGAATTCGCGACGCGCGAACAGTTCGTATTATTTTTAAAATCCTTTCAATAGATCATTACGGAAATAATTATTTTGGCTCTTGTGGAAAAATATCCATCTTTTCTGAAAATATTTTTTAATGATATTTCAGACCGGCACTCGTAAAACTTAGCCCACCTGACCATGTAATTACTTATTTCCCTTCACGATTAATGATTAATCATGTTAATAATTTATTGAAACGCCAGTTTTAATGTTCAGGTTAAATATCGCCTTATTTGGAAACTAATCCCGCGATCATCACATCTCATTGAAGAATTTTATTTTCTAGCAGCCAATATTTCTTCATTAAATGTATTTAATAAAATTCTAAGAAGTTAATATATTATTATAACGATTCCTTGGGTGGGGCGGGGCGGGTAAAACGGGACGGCACGGCATGGGCTGGGTCGGGAAGCGTCCGAATGGGACCGACTGGACCATGATGTGACGGGATGGGGGCGCGGGGGACGAGGAGGGCGGGTTGGAGAAGGGGGTCGCGTGACGAGCTCTCCCTGGGGCGCGCGAGGAAAAACAGTGCGAACGCAGCGGAGCGCCGCCCCTCCCCTCCTCGGCCTGCCCCACCCCGCCGCGTGCCCCCTCCCGCCCCAGACGCGCACTCCGGAAGGATGTTAGCATACGCGTGCGCCGGCATACGAAGCGATGCGAGGATTCTCGGGAACGAAGATTTGTCGTTGCAAGGCTCTTACGGCGGTGGAGTAAAGTGGTTGAGTTGAAAGCTGTCTCTTTAACCCATGTGAAGGACAAGTTTGTACATTTATAAATTAAATGCCAAAGTTTGGTGATTACGTTTAAAGCAGGCTTCGCAACACAATCATACACTGATTTCAAATACAGTATTTCATATTATCTATTATTATTATTATTATTATTATTATTATTATTATTATTATTATTATTATTATTATTACTATTATTACGAATAAATGGGCAAGGAGGACAGACGATAAAATGACGTGGCCGCAACCTTCATTGTTAAGTTTTAATTGTAGCCATCCATGTACAGAATTTGAATACATTTGAATTACATACTGAACTTTAATAAATTTAATATATAGAGTTAGAAGTTGTTTCGAATAAAATTATGGACTCATTTCTCCTACATTTGAATGGAATATGCTTATTGTGTCTATTCTTTAATAGAGATCAAATCGGAGTGTACTAGCTATCAAATTTAAACGAAGAAAAACCATATCTATATTCTTCCACACAAGAATAACAAACAACGTAACCGTCGGCCCGGTGGCAGTAGATCGCTAAGGCAGTAGTGTCGTAGTGATCTCGGACCGTCGGTTCGAGTCCCGCCTCGGGCATGGTTGTATTTGTGTTCGTCCTTTCACCCCTTCTCATCTCATTTCTCATCTCCTTCTCTTCTCATCATCATTTCGTAGTTACCGTACCGTTAACAGCAATAGTGGTCGCTAATAACCTAGATGTTGATGCGACCTTAAATACCCCCCCCAACACACACACACACACACACACACACACAACGTAACCCTCGCTTTCCACGGCTGTGTAGGAACGATCCGCGAGTCTGGTGAATGAAGCGCCTTCTCCGGTGCAAACTCGAAGGAATTCCGCGTGGATAATTAATTAACGACCTCTTCGTGCGGCGATAAAATATAAAGGTTGTATTAATAGGCCGTTCAGTGACATAGTTTTAATGGCGATAAATCATTATTCGCGAGCGGGCGGGCGGGAGGCGGCGGCAGCGGCGCCATTAAAATTTCGTGTTAAAATTGTTGCGGGAGGCTCCTGGGGCGCGGCGTCAAATTGATGGAGTGCCGGGCAATTTCATCCCGCCCCGCGCCGCGGGCGCCGCCGCGCCGCAGCGCCTCCTCCAGGACGGCCCGCTCCGAGGAGGGAAGTTGATTGGGACCGCGCAGCCTCCCACGAAGGATGCGGGTGGGCGGAATTTAATCGAATCTCAATGAATTGGTTGTTATTAGTAAAAGATGAAGACGTTTCTTCGATTCTCATATCAATGAGTAATTACTCAATCACTTATATTTGAAATAATTTGTTACTTTTAATTAGTGGCTTAATATATTATAATTTTTTTGTGGAACGTAAATCTTCGATTCTCATATCAATATGTAATTTCTGAATCACTTATTAAAAGTAACAAATTGTTTCAAATATAAGTGATTCAGAAATTACTTATTGATATGAAAATCGAAGATTTACCTTTCGGAACAAATTATGATATACTAAGCCGCTTATTAAAAATAACATTGTTTCAAATTTAAGTGGCTTAGTATATTATAATTTTTTGAGAAAAGTAATTTTTTTTTTTTTTTTACTTTAAATAAAAGTGGCGTAGTATATTATAATTTTTGGCGAAAAGGAAATCTCGGGAACGAAGAACAAAGAAGAATCGTATAATCAATTGTTATCATTGTATTAAAGTGTTTAAAAGGAATATTTCGGAAAAGATTGCGCAAAATTACTGATGAATGAAATAATGTGAACTGAACAAATTTCATGGTCAGGGTGAGTTCATTGCAAATATTTTCTTATAAATGCAAGAATTTACTTACTTTTATATAATTCACTGATTTGAAAATTTCTCTCAGACTATAGAATTATTTTAATTCGAATTGATCTTTCTTAATAGAGATAGTGCGTGGTAATGCGAAAGACGAGAAGTACGCAGATATGTGTTTCTTCTAATGATATGTATTGTTCTTCTGCTGAAAAACAATTATTTTTCAATAGTAGTCCACTCAACTAAATGAAGGTGTCACAGAACTTGACATACTTGGCATACTCTGTTGCGAATCCCTTGGCCATTCCGAATAACCGTGGAGGTTACCATCAGAGGATGGCTCATTGTACTGCACGCTTTTATCTAATATATGGTGATTCCAATTTCAGTAGTAGTGCGAGCAATTTTTCGAGTGCAATGTGAGATCCCCAATCTCCATATCGTCTCCTTCGTTATTTAACTTTCCGCATTTCCATCATTATAATTTATTCATTGGTTTGTTCATTCAATCAATCGATTATTTATTTGCAAACACGTCATCAGGAAGTTGCGACATATGAAACAGGCGAGCATTGTTGTCAATCTCAAATGTATGTCATTTCAAAGAAACGTACATTAAAAAAATTGAAATGTGTCTGTGGTTTTAAAATAGCTTTTTAAAATGCTCATATGGTTATTTAAACAATATAAAAACCAATACAATTCCTTTTAGAAGGTTTGTCTGTCGGTTTGTTTGTGCGAGGTAATCTCTAAGGCTGATTTCGATAGTATTGTTTTGCATTGAGAGAGTATTTTCTCGGGCATAATTAAGGCAACTTATTCAGACAGTTTTTTCCTATTATATAGTGAATATGTTCGTATTTACACAAATCTACAATTTTATTTCAATCTTAACAACAATTTGTACACTTGCCTTTCAACACATGAGAAAACTTTCTGCCTACATGACATTACATAGAAAACTACTTAATTTCCCTTTCCCACCCTTCAAATCAGAATGTAGGTTTGCACTCTTTGCATTTATTTGCAAATATCTAGACAACGATTAGGAAATCTACTAAAGTGAATTAGAAGTTTTTGAAATCTCTTGATTTTTTCTTCTAAATGTATTTCCATTCATTCCAATAATCCAATAAGGCTAACTACAATTAATAAAACTGTAGATTAAAAATTCTTACTGCACGTTTACCGGGAGCAACGTGGCATGTTTATATAGCTACCTCTAGCAACAATGTCAAGAACGTTTATAGCTACCTCTAGCAACATTGTCACGAACGTGGAAGGGCTGAGCGGAGTGTGTGTATGTGTGTGTGTGTGCGCGCGTGTGCGTGTGCGCGTGCGCGCGCGTGTGTGCACGTGTGTGCGCGTGTGTGCGTGCGTGTGCGTTTGTGCGCGCGCGCGCGTGTGTGTGTGTGTGTGTGTGTGCGCGCGCTCTCTTTTCTGCCTAATAGATGCGATAACAGATAAGTAAAAATTCCCAGGATAAACGTAATTCGGCCACTTAATAACCTGAAGGAATCTTTAGGGCGAAGTGCAAGGGCGGGGCAAGAGGTGCTGGTGACGCGGCCGGGGCGGGAAGTGAGCGAGTGCAACGCTCCGTGCGGCGGAGCAACGCGCGAGGGAGACCTCAAATTCGCTCTCTTCTCACGCGCGTCTCTGCCGCTGCCGCCGCCACCCATAAAATGATTACATTGTTGATTTACTCGGAACTCTCTCGGCGAATGCCCCTTCCCCGCCCCTCTGTGCCTGTTTCATCGTCTGGAGAAGTAGTAACGGGTTCAACGGTCTGTGAAAGGAGCGATGCCCCGAGGGTTTCTTTTAGGGATGCGACATCCATGTTTCAAAATACTGATATTCGAAATTAAAACATCGGTGTTAATGATACATCGTCAAAAAGTATTGATGGTTTTAAAAATAAACATGTTTTTAAAAAGTGGTTCAATAACCTCTAACGTTTATATTCGCCTGGCGTCATATATGTGTTATACTTAGCCAGAGGCTTAGTTATTAATTTATTATTAAAATGTAACTGGCAGAAATCTTAAAAATAATAACAGAAGAAACTGACCCTGAGACTAGAGCTTATGTTCTTATCTTATCCTCACGTTCTTATCCTATCCTCACCCTTTACACACACTTACACTAACATGAACTACACTTCCACAGATGTCGGGGCCTAAAGCTTGTCCCGGCTGGGGCGGAGCCCCGCTGTTGGAGGGAAACCCCGCTAGCCGACGGTAGTTCGGCACTTCATTTCGTCACTCAGCCGGGGAGAAAAAACAGCCACCTCACGATGAAAAACACGAACTACACTTACGGGACAAATTACATCTGTAATGGACGCGCCCGGAATCACTAATAATGAAACAAACAACCATCCACGTGCGAAATACGAGGAACAGTGTAGGGAATACCAGGGTATCGGGGTCATCTCTCTGGGGAGAGATAGCTTGTGAAGATATTAGCATTTGTTTTGTTCGAACACATGAACTGACAGTCGTATCATTAGTTAGTATTTCATATTATCTTTTATAAAATTGTGATTACAGCACTTTTTCATTCGCAACGAAAACATCGAAAACGAACACAAAACATGGATTTTAATAAAAAACGACTATAAACAATAGTTTCAAACGTCGATGTTTTTTTTCTGGAAACATTGATTTTGTAGAAACGTCGACAACGATGTCGCATCTCCAGTTCCCGCCCGGAGTTGCATGTTTTTACATTGTTTAGAAAATTGGTGTGGCATATTCTGAAATTTCCAAAAGTTAACCGAAAAAAGTTTTTCTGCATTTTATGACGACTTCCCTATTTCTCATTTTGATGAAAACTCTGGTGACGGGCGGTTTTTCTCTCATATTATTCGGGTGTCTTCTAAGTAAAGACAAAATTTTCTGTAAAGCCTTCGCTGAACGAGGAGTATACACGCGAGGAGTATGTCCTTTAGGACTAGAACGTTTAGATGGTTGAATGGCGTTGAAATTGTTCCCACTCTGAGTTCGATGAGGACGGAGACGTTGATATATTGTTCAATCTTAATGATAAATTACGCATGCTTTGCAATGATGTGTACCCCGTACTTATTAGTATGCGCATGTTTAAATTTTACAGGATAATAATTACATACGTTGCTCTGGGGGAATAACGTTAGAAGCAGATTTCCGAAAACTGAATTAGTTTTCCTTATCTAAGGAAACTATGTTCTTTATGTAGTTTCTACGTCACATTACCTTTCAGCTTACCTATCGTGTAGCTTGAAATAAATATATTGTTTTGGGACAAGTTGAGAACGCCAATTTCGTTTAAATTTATGCGGAAGACATTGCCATACGTTTCTGTAAGATTTAAAAAAATTGAAAATTATTTTTTCAATACTTTAATTTTCTAAATGAATATATGAATTCCTGGGCATTACTCTCGATTGATTGATTTTTTCGTTTCCGGGCGCGTCAACGGCTTTGGTCATTAGTCCCGTTAGTGTAGTGCATGTTGTTTCCGCGGGAGATTGCGCTGATCTTCCCCTGCTGGATGGCGAGATCCGGCGCCGACCTACCGTTGGTTAGTGGGGTTTCCCCCTAACCAGGACTCTCCCACCAGCGGGGCACCGCCCCAGCCAGGACAAGCTCTAAGCTCCCGACCGGTCTCCCGGAATATGTGTTAGTGTAGTGCATGTTAGTGTAAATGTATGTTTGTAAGGGGAGAGGATAGGACAAGGAAGAGGAAGGACAGATCGCGCGCGGTTCGTGGCCCGTTTGGTAGGGTACTGTTCCGGCATTCGCCTGGTGTTGATTAGAGAAACCACGGAAAACTACCGATCAGAGCAGCCGGCCGCTAGAATTCTCCTCCAGACAGCGACTGAATTCGACCTAGCTGAAAAGTTAGTGTCGAAAATCCTGCCGCCTTCAGGACTCGAACCTAGCACTTCCCGGTCCGAGGTGCTGCACTGACATCAGTTGATGCACTGAGCTACCGCTCCCGTTATTACTCTTGATCATCACACACGCAGCGTCTTCGTGACGTAGAACTTTCCGTAGTTATAAATAGCGTTGGAATGACGGATGGCGTGTAGGATTGCCAAAAACATGCATGTCAAGTAGCGTGGGGCCTGTTAATAACCGAAGGGACGGGCGATTGTTCCCTCTCCAACGCCGCGGGCTCAACGAGCCTCCCCCTCCGCCACATCCGCTGCCACACCTAGTTTATAATTAAGCCGGCAACGGCAGCGACCGCGGCGACGGGGGCGGCGAGGGCGGCGGGAGATCCTGCTTCCATCGACCGATATATAGACTGCTCCGCCCTGCGGCAGCGTCTCAGTCGGCGACCCGCGTGCGCGTCACCGCCGGAGGTAGGCGCTGCCCTTATTGTCCCAGCACCGACACTCCGTCCACCGCTCCGGTGCCCATTTGCGCGATGCGATTGGTGTCTTTACACAGCCGGCTCCTACTTGCACCCGCCAGGCTTCGCCTCCGCTGTGTCAAGCCCGCGCCGCCTACTTCCACACATTGCTCGTTGTCGCAGCGCAACGCCTCCATAAGGCAAGCCGCTGTGCGTGGGGTCTCGTGTGTTGTTCCAGTGCTGCCGGTTATTATCCGTTATCGGTGCGTCCGTGCCGCAGCCTTGCGGCGTGCAAATATTCCTCCCCTCGTGGCGTTCGCGCGGCCTTTGTCTCCCTCCAAACACGCCGCTCCGCGTCAGCCCAGCTCTGTCGTACCGACAACGCTGAGTTCACTCGCCCGCGTTCCCCATCCCGTAACCTCCCCGCCTGATCCCCCACCGTATCTTTCGTTCTCCACCGTGAGCATTCGTCCTCGCCCTCGCCACATACTCTCCCGTCCTAGCCCCTTGAGCTCGCACCGCCGCCCAAAGCTGCCTCTGACAATTTGCCGCGTTCTGCGGTCTCTCGCCTCCCCCCTGTTCAACCCCTTGACGGCTGCGTCCACTCGGCTCACCCGAAGCAGCGCCCCCACATCGTTTCCAGAATTTCTCGCCCTCTCGGCTCCGTCGTGGCACTTGTGCGTCCCCCCCGCCCCCCCCCGCCCTGCCCCTCCCCGCCCCTCCCCGCCCCGCCCTCCCTGCTCCGCCCTCCCTGTCCCGCCCTCCCCGCTCCGCCCCCCTGTCCCGCCTTCCCTGCTCCGCCCTCCTTGCCCCGCCCTCCCTGCTCCGCCCTCCCTGTCCCGCCTTCCCGCTCCGCCCACCTTGCTCCGCCCTCCCTGCCCCGCCCTCCCTGCCCCGCCCTCCCTGCTCCGCCCTCCCTGCTCCCGCCCTCCCGTTCCGCCCTCCCCGTTCCGCCCTCCCCGTTCCGCCCTCCCCGCTCCGCCCTCCCCGCTCCGCCCTCCCCGCTCCGCCCTCCCCGCTCCGCCCCGCCCCACTCCCCGCCTCGCTTCGCCCCGTTCCCCTCGACGTTTCTTGCAGCTGTGGTTAACCCCCCGGCGCCGCCGCCCTCCTCTCCAACACCTTCACCTTCGGCACCGCTCTCCACCGTCGGCTGCCGCGTTCTCGAGTGCGATCTTTGACCCCTCCCCTCGACCGCAGTTTCTGCGAAGCCGTTTTCCTCTTCGTTTCGTGCCGCCGCCCTTTCAACCTGGCGCCGCTCCCATGCCCCTTTGTGACTAACGTAGGCTGGTCGTGTTCTCGGTTCATTGCTTTGTCTCCGGTGGTCGCGCTCAATTCTGCCTATCGCTTCGTGTTTTCTACCTGACCATCGCCTTCTCCGCTCTTCCGGTGCAGCTGTTGTCGTCTCTCACGGTTGACGCCACAAGTCATTTCGGACATCATCACTCATAATAGTAACATTCGTGACTCCTGTACATCATTGCTATTTTTGAATGACATTGTGACCTGGAACCAATATCGCCACCCAAGATTAAAATCAGGTTTAGTCATATTCTACGATTTCATTGTTAAAATACTTTTTGTTTATTGTCTGGGGGTATTGTAATATGTACTGTATCGAGTGTCAGTTATAATGATTTGTTCAAATTTACTCGTCTAGGTAGTTTTGTGAGGTAAGGTATAGGGCCTTGTGATTGCCCTGGCCTTTATATATTCGTGACTAGGGACAGTTACCTTAGTATCCCTGACGTTCTTCTTTCAGACTAACCCGCCAGTGCGTTGCTAGTCGACCTCGCCTGGTGCAAACAGCGTACAATTCCATCTGCATCGCCCGCTCACTCGCGTGCGTCAGTTTCCAGCAGACCCGTCCGCCCTGGTCGCCGCCGCCTCCGCCCCCGGCCCCCCCCCCCCCGCACCGCCCGCTCACCTGCTGTGTCGACCGGGCAAGCCTTTGCGTAACGTACGTGACCGGTTCGCCCAGGGAAGACGTTACCTTATTAGTAGTATCAGGTGGTTGCGTAGCTCCCGTAGTAGGTTCGCCCCGCGCCCCGTTTGCGTGTGCACCGCGAAAGAGGGTGCGAGGGAGGGGGAAAAGACGGAGAGAGAGGGAATGTTGTCTGCACCGCAGCCGTCGCCCCCGCCCGAGGAACTGCAGCTTTCGGTCGCTTAGTGCCGGCCGGGAGGTGGAAGCGGGGAGGGGTGGGGGCGGCCGGTCGCGGCTTACCGTGTTTCCCTTTGCGCAGGCAGTGAGACAAAGCCCCTGGTGCCGCCGGCTCCGACCGTTCACCGCCCAGCGCGGCCGCGCGTCGAGCGTTGTGCGTGGCGCGGCCAGAGGATTCGACGGTAGCTGCTGCCGGTGCGGCTTTGTCCCGGCGGCCGCCGGCCAGCGGAGGTGGGGAGGGGCGGGGCGCGGGCGTCTGGGAGGCGCGGCGGCGGCGGCGTGCGCGCGCCATGCGCCGGGAATACGAAAGGCGACGACGCACGGGGAGGCACCTGCGAGCGTGACGGAGGACACCAACGAGGACGCCGGCAGCCAGGAGGACTCGCGACCCTCAGCAGCAGTCAGTGAAGCGCGCGCGTAGAGAGTGGACCCCCGGCTGGGAGGACGTGTCCCCGGGAAATTGGTTCAGCCCAGCGCCGAGCAAGCTCGATGCTGCTCGATCCAGCGCGACGCTGCACCAGCTAACTCGACGCTGCTCGATCTAGCTCGACACTGCTCAACCCTGCCCTGTGTACATAGACGCTGCTCGAAACCCTGACTTCGATTTGCGGTAGACATTAGTGCGACGGACAGTGTGGTTGTGGTGGGGAGTGTTGTGGTGTTGTGACAGAAGAGGAGTGTGGTTGACGGTGACGAATCGACTACAAGCCGCCACCATGTTGAAGTTCTGCGGACGCCGGAGGGACGGCACAAAGGTTTGTGTAGTGTTTTGTTATTGGATATTTTTTTGGTGGGATTTTCCTTTGAATTTAGTTTCAGCAGAAATAAATTTAAAAAAGGATCGTTTGTTCTGATCAAGACATTCCTGTTGACAAACATTTTTTCGGCCGTTTTTACATTTTAGCAAGCATGCCACTTTAATTTTTTGTCTTTTAATCAATCAATTCTCGTGTAAACTTTTTAAAGTATTGATAACTACTAACAGCTATATTAAAGGTAATGATAATAACTGCTATTGATAAGCATCAGGAGCAAGTTACGGTACTAATTACATTACTCGCAGTTTACCTTGCGAACATACAGTTTGTCGCGTCATTCTACGCCGGACGTGTCAAACTGCGTCCGCACGTGCTACTTGCCCGCCTGGGAAACCCGGCATTCCTGCGAACACGGCAACGTCCCCTGATTCCGCTCTCATTTCCCCTCCAAGTTCAGAAAGGGTTGTACTCGCCCAAGCTGTAGCAGGGAACTTGAGTACAAAGTGCACTCGAAATATCAGGAAGAATGATTTGTTTTATAAGAAAGAGTTTGTCTGGTGTTTTCTAACAAACAACCGAGATTTCAATAATGTTTACACAGTTTACTATTCTTATTACTTTATTTCATGTTTATTTCCTATTTATTTCCTTTTTAAATTCTGCCTTGTATAAACATTTTTGTCAAGAAGCAGAAATATGTTCATATGATGAATTCTTAGGTTGTTTTCGTTTTGTGTCAGTTTGTTAAATTATCCTGTTAGTTGTTATATACAGCACAGCAATAACGTGAATTCAATTAACGAGTTTCTTTTAGGGGGGACAGCTCTTTTAACAGACTAGAATGTTAAAGTCTTAAAATAAAAAAAAAACTCTAAAGAAAGTTAATTAAATTATTGCACTCTTAATTAAACGCGATTAAGATATAAGGACAGTTCGATTCAAAGTTTTTAATTTTACTCTCATTTGATATGCTCAAATAGTGATGTATTTCATTTTAGTGAATAATTTCCATGCTTTAGAAGAGAAAATGGGAATTAATATCCCTAAATTTGCGGCAATAGCTGTCAATTTATTCTCCAAAAGACTCTCACTAGCTGTGTCATGGTGTCAGGTGTCATGTGTCATGCCGCCACCGAGGAGTATTGTTCAAACCTTATTTTTAAATTTCGCGCCAGTAGTTCTGGACGCTTTGCCTGGCAGCTCTGGTAAACGAGTTTCCTTTCCCGTGACCTTGACGTACGTGATCTACGCAGTCACAAACTGTATTAATCGTAACTTTAGATACCCAGCGTGATGCCTGCAATTTTTTTTTTTTTGTTTTGCTTACAAAGACTAATTTGCGTAATATTTGTTCACCAAATATCCCGCTAATATCCCGCTAAAGAATAATGTCAACCTTTTTTTTATCGATTTCTTTACAATGACATTGTTTGAAGTAGGAAGTAATAAACATTTTGGTAGTTTTAAGTGTCCAGTGTGCGTAGTTCTCAATATTTTCGTAAATAAATTCGTAAATAAATTCCTTACGAGAAGTAAACAACAGTCAATGACTTCGATAACGCTCGGGCACACTTCGATGAAAGATTCTGTTGGACATTTGCGTATGTGGCACACTGTTTTAGAGCGTGCGTGAATGCCTTCTGAGTCGTTCCCCCTTCCCCCTCGGCCAGACTCACGCCAAAGGAAGCTAACGACCCTCTTTGTCGCTCCCTTGTCGCCACCGTCGCGTCGGCGGCCTCTGAGTGCTGCTTAACGCCAATCACTTGGCTGCGCCAGGCCCAGCTCTTTTTTCTGCTTCACACCCCCAAAATATTAGTTTTTAATCACAAGGCTTGCCTCGCGCTCTTGTCGAAACTTCGGACGAAGACTACCCCTAATGAGGCGGGGAAGACGGAGAGGGTGAATTTTCGGGCCTTGCCTTATTGGTTCTGAAATTGCATTGTTAACGTTTTATGCTAACTTTCTTCTTTTACTTCTTAAGGAGGTCTCTTTACTGGAAGGAATAAAAATCGATTACGAAGCTTCTACTTTTCTTAATTTAAAAGAGATTCGGCGCAGTGCCTGAATTTAGACTATAATTTAATTTTTTTATTTATTCTTTCTCGTTTGTTTGGCGAAAGAAATTCTTTTCTTTGCGGCGCGCGCGGCGCTGCGGGGAATTGTGTGGAAAGACGCGGAGAGTCTCCCGGGGCTGATAATGAGGGCTGGCTGCGGCGCCGAGCGCCGGCAGTGCGAGCGTTCGGCAAGCTATCGCACTCCACGAATCCCGCTCTTTTTCGTCGGTTTTCCTTTCACTCGTCGTTGGTATCTGGCGGAGAAATCAGGGAGCCGCGCTACTCGGAGGTGTGGCGGCGCCACTGCCACCACGGCCACCTCCGCCGCCACCGTCCTCACTGCCACCGCAACCACTGCCACCGCCCCCCCGCGCCCGCCCACGCACCATCCCACCCCCACCCCCACCACCGACACCACCCCATCACCACCACCACATCATCATCATCATCATCATCGCCGACACCACCACTACCATCGACCCGCACCACCGCGCCACCGTCCCCATACAAAGCCACCGCCACCGACCAACGACCACCTCCCACCAATATTAGCACCGACACCATCACCACCACCACCACCATCACCGTCTCCGCGAACCGCCACCGCCTGTGGTGCCGGCGCCCGGTAGGTGTGGCGCGAGCGAGGCCATGCGGAGGCGAGCACGTGCAAGAACGGACGACCGTGCTCGCACACACGAAGGGGAACCGCTGCATTGGCAGGAGAGGAGCGAGCCAAGGTTGAAGGTTGAGGAAGAATATGGGCTTATTGGAAAAAAGTATGAGGGGGTGATGAAGGGTATGAGGGAAGAAGACAACGAGACACGCGCAGACTAAGTAAAAACACTGGAAGGAAGGGAGATACAAACACTAGAGTGAGGGCCAAGGCGGGGGCGTCAGGACACGGAAATGGAGCCGGGAGAGCAGCAGAGGTGGAAGCGGGGAGGAGGCAATGACAGGGAGCTTGGACACGGAATTAGGGACCGCTCGGGGCCGGGACGTGCGTGCAGAATACACCGAAGGCGAATCCGTGGAAGAAATGAAGATCAGGTGGAGGCCGCGGCGTGTGGGCGTCGAGGGACAACACGGCACGACGCGCGTGGAGGAGGAAACGGTGACAATGATCGATGACGATGGCGAACGTGCAGGAGTAGGTGGCGAAGGAGGGAGCGGCGCCTCGGGGCCCCGGGGGGAACTGGGTCACAAGGGCGGGCGCGGGCGCGGGCGGCGGCGCGGGCGCCTGGCGTACCTGCACGCCTTCCAAAGGGGGGGGGGCAGGGGTGGAGGCGGAGGCGCTCCTCGCGTGACTTCGGGTGGTTGTCTGCAGAAGAATTCTAGCGGCCGGCTGCTCGCATCGGGAGTTTCCCGTGGTTTCTTCGATCAACACTAAGCGAATGCTGGAGCAGTACCCTAACAAACGTATCACGAACCGCGCGCGATCTTTCCTTCCTCTTCCTTGTCTTATCCTCACCCCCTACATGCCTACTCTTACACTTACATGCGCTATACTACATACCACACTTGTCGGGAGACCCGTCGGGAGTTTAGAGCGTATCCCCGTCGGGGTGGTGTCCCGCTGGTGGGAGATACCTGGTTGGAGAGAAATACCCCTAGTCGACTGGTAGGTCGGCGCCGTATATCACCATCCAGCGGGGGAAGATCACAGCCACAGGCTGAAGAAACACATGCACTACAGTTGCGGGACCAACGACCTTAGAAGTTGACGTGTCCCATTAATCAATAAAAAATCTGCGGCTGCGTTCACGCTCCCCACCTCCGCCAGTTTGGGAGGTCTATGCCTTTTTGATTTAGCTCTAACTATTGTTTTAATTAGGCTAGGCAATTCATTTCAATAATATAGAGTGTGTCGACTTTATGGCGCTGAATGGAAACTGAAAAATGAAGCTGTTTCATTTATCCCTGCTTTTGTGATTTAATGGTACTCTGTGTAATTTAAGAGAGGTAACGAATTTTAATTGTATAACTGCACCGTAAATGTCTAATAGCTGATGTTAGGGTGAATGGATAATTAAGTGCTTAATAAAACGTGGGGACAATAAAGCATTAAAGATAATTAAATGGTCAATTGTAAAAACCAAGCCCGGGTTCATTGTTAAATTTTCGAATCGAGTGCGACATTAGTGTAACAATGTGTGTAAAATGAATGAAAGACCACACATATGAATGAAATCATTTTTGTGTCCATCATTAATTGTTAGTCGTGTAAGGTGGTTTCGTATTGTTTGTTTGTGAATGCTTCTGAGAATGTAATGGTTAAAACTGGAAATGTTGTCAGGTCAATCTTATCTCGTCAATTAACATTTTCTCTTCTCGACCAATAGTAATGCTGCAGCAGACTGTCAATCTCTTTCAAATGAAAAGTAAGTATGACAGTCGACGTTTTAGATAATTGTGATTTGTTGTAAAATGTGAGTGGTTAATGTGATTGACTTATTTGCTGCTAGTGTTTGCTGGTTCAGTATAAAAATAAAAGTGAGCAACGTAATGATAAATACGCGAAAATACAATTAGTCATCTATTCGTAAAATAAATGTTAGACATTGTTTAACATTTTTGTGAACTCTCACGTTTTTTATGATAATGATAAAAATATGATTAATCCTGAGAATGAAATTTAGGATGATACTATCAAAGTTCATTTTCTTTACATTCGAGTGAAAGAAACATTCTTTTGACTTTCCTACTTTCAATCAATGAAGTGCTATTTGCATGTTTAAAGGAAAACATTTATTGATGATTTCTTTTCGTAATTACTACTCCAGCGATGCGAAAGTGAGCGAACAAGCGTAAAACAAAATAATTAAATTGAATGTTTTCGAACTCATACATTCAATCTTCCATTCTATTGCTTCTTTTACATTACTTTTGAGTAACTAAAAATGTCTTTCAGAAATTGCTAATATGTTTCGGTATTCAATTATTGCGAATTTCTTATTCGCTCTGAAACGGCATTGCGGGCGAAATTGGGACTGATTTCTTCGAATATCAAATGTACGAATAGGATGACAAAATTGGACCCAAATACTCTCTTGTAAATTATGGTTAAATATAGACTACTGAGATTCATAGTGGTACAAGTCTCATTCATCAGTGCTATTTTTGCATTTGGATTTCTAACAAAAGCTCAAAAAACAGTTCTTTAATGGAATAGAGCTTCTATAAAATTATCTGAGAGTTACATAATAAGCGTACGAACAGGAATCTGGAAACTGCTGTAAGAAACTCATACCACTGTGAATCGTAGACCCTCCCCCTAATGCAGCACCCCCGAAGGACAGTTAAGTCGCAAAGCGAGTGTGAAGACGGAAAAAGTGAAGGCGTGAGCGGGTGCAGGTGAGCCGGTGACCTAGTGACGTGAGCGGCACAAAAAGGACATCGCGGCGCGCACGGGTCGGGGCTCCGTGGAGGCGGCCGGGCCGGGCACAGTCGGCTCTCACGCGCACCTGCCACCGACGCACTCCAAGAGGGAGGGGAAGGGGAAGGGGAGGATATAATGAGCGGAAGGGAGGAGCGTCGGGGGCGGGGAAGACGCTCCGCGGTTTTCTGTCCCGTCTCCTCCGCGTCCGTTTCTTGTCAGGGGTGCCACCACCGCGACGCGGCGACTCCCGTTCAGTCACGCGAGACGCGAGGGGGGTCTTTGTTTGACGTACTCGTGGCTCTGACCGGGAGCGGTAGCTCAGTACGTAAACTGATTTCGCCTCTGACCGGGAGGTGCTAGGTTCGAGCCCTGACGGCGGCAGGATTTTCGACACTAGCTTTTCAGCAAGGTCGCATTCAGTCGCTGTCTGGAGGAGAATTATAGCAGCCGGCTGCTCTGTTCGGTGGTTTTCTCCCATCAACACCAGGAGAATGCCGGAGCAGTACTCTAACAAACGGGACACAGACCGCGCGCGATCTTTCCTTGCTCTTCCTTGTCCTATCCTCTCCCCTTATACACTAACACACTTACACTAACATGCAGTGCACTACAACGTATTCCGGGAGACCGGTCGGGAAAGCAGCTTGTCCCGGTGCTCCGCTGGTGGGAGAGTCCTGTTTAGGGGGAAATCCCACTAGCCGACGGTAATTCGCCCCCGGATCTCTCCATCCCATCCAGCAGGGGATGATCACTGCCATCTCCCGAGGAAAATTCATGCACTACACTTATGGGACTAACGACTTAAGCTGTTGACGCGCCCGGAATCACTAACCAAACAAACAAAATAGATCTAAATCGTGGCTGTGGTGGTGTTTCTCTGACGGTGTGAATAGAACTTTAGTTCAATGAGTACATTTTAACATTTTGTCTTGGAGGCAGTACTAATATATGGTATTATGAGTAGCATTTTGTAGGCATTCCATCTCACTCGTTTATATAATTGGCCTTTTAAATACATTTGTGTGTATTGAGCTTTGCTTGACGTATTCGTGGATTACGTGGATCTGACGGTGTGAAGAGATCTTTAGTCCGTTGAGTACATTTTAATGTTCATTTTGGTTTACATTTAATGTCGCCTTTTTTCTAAAAACATCTTATTTCAATAATCCATTTATCCATATCCTCATTTATTATTTTTCCTTAATTCTGTCTCGTTGGAGGCAGTACTGACGTGTGGTATTGTGAGGAGCATACAATAGACATTGAATATCACTCGTTTATATACGTTACCTTTTAAACACATTTGTCCGTATTTTGGGGAGCTTGTCAGTAACAGCTGAAAGATACACAATTCGAGTAAAACTCCGGAATTAAACTTTGAGTAATACTAAGGCGTGTTACGTCGTCCGAGAGTGATTACGCAATTGAACCGCGCGGACTCGAGAAAGTAAAAGAGAAATGGTGGTCTTTTCTGCTGAGAAGAGTAAATGCTGCTTGAATGAGGATGTAAATTTTCCTGACATAAATGTATACACTTTCGAGAACATAAAATCTCCTTCCAGTTATATTACCACAGTGTGTTGTAATGTAATTACGTTTTTAATGTTAACGGCGTACTGAATTTTCAAAATGGCAGTTTCAAAATTGGGCAGCTTCAGTAAGTTACATGAAAACAGTGGTCAGTATGTTCCGTAATTCAAATTATTGACTTCTTTAATAATTATAAAAATGTTTCATTCATACACAACTCTTATATGCCGCGTGTTTTATGCTTCCCGTTAGCTGTCAGTGCTAATCAGGTATGCTGTCCGATCTTCCCTCCAAGAATGGCTAATGGTTGTAACGCTAGAATACTGATGTAGAAATTGTAGGGTGGTTTCGTATTGTTTGTTTGTGAATGCTTCTGAGAAGTGCCAGTGGTCGATGTGTGAGGATTAACGGAGAAATACATAGCTGAATTTGTGTACGATTGTAAATATTATTCTTCATTAAACTTTACTGGGATTTGGAAAAGAAGACAGTATTCAGACCTTACCTTTCGAACGAACATTTTCAGCAAAGTAGACCTATGTAAGTGTGGAGGCATATTTGTTTTAGCTCTTACTCTACACCCTCCTAATACTTAGTGGACTTCTGACGTAGTAAGTACTCATTCTTCGTGACTTGTAAATACAAGTAGATAGTTTTTTCGTGAGACCTTCAACATACAATTCGTGTTCTCAAAACATCTGTATTTCGATTCGAAACTTCAACGTGTGAGAATAGTAAAATGTAACAAATGCGCGAAACAGGTGATTCGCTCACGATTAGAGTTTGTTGCCCGATTCCATGCGCGGTGACAAAAGACTAGCGTGCGAATCCCACTCGCACGTGATGATTAAACTATTTTTAACACGCCGTGCGCGAAAGATAGTTTGCAATGTAATGTTTCGTACACCAGAATTTTAAAAAAAATTAGCTTTTTCATACATGGTAAAAAAAGGACAAAACACGTGTTTCGCGTATTGCGTGTTAAAAAATGATTTTTTCACTGTATTTAATCTTTTGTACGTGATAACAATTACGTATTTATTCAGTACAAAGTTTGGGGCAGATAGTAGCACAATAGAATATTGATAGGGTTGTATATACACATTGCGCGAGACATCAACACGTTTTAATATACAGGAGAGATGTGCGTGCGTCCAAGACATTTTTATCAAAAGTTGACACTTGTCAAAGAGTTAATAGTTAGATATTCTTTATAATTCATATCAACTTTACATGAAAATATGTTCCTTTTTCTAACTGTATTAGAAAAAAAATTACGTTAGGGTTTTCTTACTAGCAGTAGTGCAGAATACTAAATGCACGCAAGAGAGAAAGTGCATAGTAACACGATGGAAATAATGGATTTATTGTATATTAATTATTTTTTGACACAGCTGCAATTTTGCTTCCTACATCTTGATATTGAAAATTCATTGGCGTCGGCACAGTTATTACTGATGTAGAAAAATAAAGTACATCGAAGTGTATACAGTTTCTGTGGACCTAGCTTCAACAGATTTCGGATCAGAAGTAGCAGATTTGAAGTTGAAGGTCTAATTTTAATCTTTTAAATTAGGAGGTAATTTAAACTTAATTTATGCTTCCTCTACTGTATTATAGTTACACTGCTCAACGATTTTACACTGTAAGATTGGTAATGTGAGTGGATATTAGTGTAAGTGTGTGTGTGATAGTGGTGAGGATAGGACAACGAAGATGTAGGAACGATCGCGCGCAGTCCGTGGCCCGTTTGGTAGGGTACTGCTCCAGCATTCGCCTAGTGTTGATCGGAGAAACCACGAAATCTACCGATCAGAGCAGCGTCCCCCTACAATTCTCCAGACAGCGACTACATTCGACCTAGCTGACAAGCTAGTGTCGAAAATCCTGCCGCCGACGGGACTCGAACCTAGGACTTCCTGGTCAGAGACGCTGCAGTGACATCAGTTGATGCACTGAGCCACCTCTCCCGGTCTCCCGATGTGTGTGGTTGTGTTCAGGATGAAAGTGTGTATGTGTAAGGGGAGTGGAAGCGTCAAGGATAAGGAAAGAAATCGTGCGTGCGCCTTGACACTTTTTAAAGGTACCACTCTGACATTCTCCTGGTATCGATGTGAAAAATCACGGAAACTATCGATCATATCAGCCGCCCGTTAATTCTCTGCGAGTGAATTCGCCCTATCCACCTAGCTAGCGGAAAAAATGGCCATCGTCTGGACTCGGTGAACTACGCAGGAGAGGCTACGGCAATGATGTCAGTGATCCTTTACAGCCGGAGTCTATTAGGGAGTTGAAAGGTTGTGCTGTTCGTTAACACCATATTGCACGTGGCGAGACTCTGGCTATGAGGTCCTCTCTTCCTTCTCACCAAACACATTTCGCTACGCTACTTTCAACTTCTAACGGCAAAAGAAAGCATTAATGGGGCGACGTAGTAGGCGATTTGTTTAAAATTTAGCTCAGTGGATTCTTTTAGGCTTGAGTTTCTTTTACGTGCAAGGATTGCATTACAATGATTCTTTCGTCCTTTGAATTTTAACGGCTTCAATCGGTTTTGAGCTCCCATACTTGGGTACAACATCTCGGTGCGCTAACCGTTGTATACCACCGCATCCGCCGCGTGCTGTGTACTACGGGCAAATGTGTATTGCAACGCCGCGTGTGGGGGCGGGGCGTGGGCGGGCGGCGTCCGCAAGGAGCAGTGACCCTGGGCCCGGGGCGGCGGCGGCGGCGAAGCGGGCGGTGGAACTGGGGCAAGGCCGGCGCGGCGCGGAGCGGTGGCAGGCAGTGGAGGGCCGGCCACGCGCCGGAAAGCGAAAGTCCCCGCGGCGCGGCGGCCACGGAAGACCCCGCAGCAGGGCCGCCCTTACATTTCTTGGGCCCTTCACAGCCACCAACTTACTCATGCCGTAGGAAATTTTTAATTGTCACAACTATTCTTTCGAACTTTAAACAAATCACAAATAAATAAATAACGTATGTATTTATACGTAGGTAGGTAGGATTTTTATTTATATATATATATTTATTTACATATTTATTTATTTACATATTTATTTATTTTTGCCAGGGGGCCACCGACAGCTCGGGCTCCCGAACATTTGTCAACCTCCCCTCCCCTGACCCATAGGCGGTACTGCGAGTATCTGTTCTCCAGGGGCGATGGCGGCGGCGATACCTTCCACTTGTTATATTTTTCTTTGGCCAACGTGACTTATTAGAAGGTGTGGCGTTGAATTGAACACGAAACAGTGTGTGAAAGCGAGAAGGATATACGTGCGGTTGTGGTGATGATCGTGTCTGATATTTATATCGAAAAACCTAGTCTCTGCGTGTCAACAAATGAAATATAACACAATCCTCGTAACTTGTTTTGAGTTCGCATGTCGGTTAATTCTTATCT
Organism: Teleogryllus oceanicus; assembly: GCA_964035755.1. NCBI lineage: Eukaryota > Metazoa > Arthropoda > Insecta > Orthoptera > Gryllidae > Teleogryllus > Teleogryllus oceanicus. The sequence goes on from CAXIVR010000004.1 coordinate 94,178,718, forward strand.
TTGTGTGAACAGTAGAAGCCTTCCTTTCTTTTAATACTTCGATCTTTAGTTTATTATGGTCAATGCCAATGAGAATAAAAAATTATAGTATTATATTTTGGAGAGAACTGTTTTAGCAAACCTGAGTCGGTTATTTCTCACAACTATTGCGAATAAGAGTTGCAGCGGGTATGCTGCAATTTTTGGAATGTATTATTCCCATAAATTACTTATAATTAAAAATTCCTATGTAAAAACAGAATATTCATAAAAGTACACAACTCAAAAGTTAAAAAAAGATTAACCCATTGCCATGGGCCATTATGAGCAACTCGATGACCTTGGTGATAAAATAAGTGGGAATACAAAACGTAACTACATAAATTCGTGACGAAACGAGTCAGTGTATTCCTGCGGTGAAAACGATTGCGCTGGCAGGCACCTTTGTCCCCTGACGAAACTCGCCCCGGCGGCATCTGTAACAAAGAGGCTGAGGGGGGGGGGTGAACGCCGACGGCGGTCACGAGCGGAATGTCTCCTCTGCCCCAGGGGTCCACAAACTCCATGAGCGATTGGGACTCGATACGATTGTATATTGTTTAGGAGGTGACGCGAAGTCGGTCATCGTATTCACTGACTGAAATGTTGTATTGTTTGTTTTTAGCGTTTTGATTTATGGTCGGGCCGACCTTAACGGTTTGCCTGACTAGTCTCTAGATGCAGGGAGTAACGCAACCAGAACAGCCGCCGCCATTGGGCTCAGACAGCAGCGCCAGGCAGCGTACAGGAGTGGAGGATAAAATGAGAACTAGGTGTCGGATTTTGATGACCCAAAACGTCGCGAAAAATGAACAATAAAATGCTCCTAAAATGTTTTATTAATGCCCTAAAGGCAAAAAAATTTTACGTAAAAAAATGTTATCAAAACCAGTTCAGATGAACAAATCTAGCTGTTGGATACGTCACTGATGTATCGAGGTTTCTTCTAATCGTTCAAGGGAACCCAGCTTGCAAACCTTTGGTTTGGACTGTTCTTTACCAGGAAATCTCTGTATTTAGTTACCCTGAAATTGGCTGAACCGAAAATGGCGCTGATAGGCGTCACTGGAAGCTGAGTTTACATACAGCGGCTGACATTACAATTTCTGTGCGAAGAAAACGAATAGGCTACTTAGGAATTCTGTGGGGAACATTTTTTGAATCGCGTAAATATTATTTGAAGCAAGTCCCATAAAAATGATATTAAAATCGATGACCTCAGCGAGAAATGCATTAAAAATGACGTATTAAGGTAACAAAAAATGTCCGGAAAAAGGAAAAAAAGACATAAAAACGGGTCATCTCCTTTTGTCATAACATAAAATGAATTTCTATACTAAATGACATTGTTCTAAATTGAAAAGAAAAAAAAAAATACATTTCATTAAAATCCGCCTCCTCATGATAACTATTGACGGCTTGATGGAGGTTTTCAAGTATATTAATATTGGTATGAGTAAATTGATAATTCCCAATACCCACAAAATATATTAGGATATTAATATTGGTTTGGGATAAATTCATGGTTTTCAACTCACAGAATACCACGCATTTCCAATGCTCGTGACAACTGGATATCAAATGAAGAGATCGGTGGCACCATGGAGCTATGGATATGAGCCATGGAGCGATGTATTCGTAGCTTCATGGGTGGCACAATTGAATGCGCTGCTCTCTTTATCTAGGAACTGCATCCGACCCCTTACCTAGATTTACATCTAGCGGCGTCTTGATACACCCAGGGGCTGTGCAACCAGCTCATGACAGAGCGACCCTCTCTCGGACTTCACCTCTTAGGACCATCTCGGCTGGAACTTTTCATAATGTCCCAGGACGCTCGTACACCAGTCTTGCTCTTTGCACCTTCCGAAAGGAATAGTGGGACGCTTACCGATATCGGCGTAGTCTGCAAACCTGTTATTTAGCAAGTATGTCTCAAGTCATTGGCGTATCTAAAGTAATTGGTAGTTTGTTTTTTCGCACTTACGTTTGCTACGAATCAAACATTATTCTTTAGGAGGAACGCCCTATCTTATTTAGAAATAGTAGGATATTTCTGAAGAAATAAGATATTTCTCATGTGTTAAATGGATGGATAGGTGTGTGAGTGGATGAAATAAATGAAATATATTATTTTACTAAATACTCGTACCTCATAGCCCATAGTTTGCGTTTTTCTATTCCTTTTCGGCTCCAGAGGGCAGACAGGTGATTTAGAATCATATACTCCTCACTTCAAGGTCACGAGCTGGAAGGAGAGGGGGACATGCCATCCAATCGGCAGCTCCAATACCAAAAATTTAATTTTTGGGAAGGAACCTCCCGATTGGATGACAGTATCCTCCTCTCCGATCATCTCGCGATCTTGAAGTGGCTTTCAGCTTGGTCGAATTCAGTGGCTGCCTGGAGGAGAATTCTAGCGGCCGGCTGCTCTGATCGGTAGTTTTCCTTGGTTTCTCCGATCAACACCAGGGGGATGCCGGAGCAGTACACTACCAAACGGTCCACGGATCGCGCGCGATCTGTCCTTCCTCTTCCCTGTTCTATCCTCTCCCCTTACACACACACAAACACACTTACACTAACATGCACTACACTACCACATATTCCGGAAGACCGGTCGGGAGCTTAGAGCTTGTCCCGGCTGGGGCGGTGTCCCGCTGGTGGGAGAGTCCTGGTTAGAGGGAAACCCTTTCAAAATTCAAAATTTATTGCTTATTTATCCTTGAAAATTTTCCTTTCAAAATTCAAAATTTTTGCTTATTTATTTGAAAATAGATTTTATACATGGGAGTTTTTGTTTTTTTTCTCCCTTTCAAAATTCAAAATTTAAGTAGTATCAGACTTAGTGTAGGGATCACAGAATTTTGAAAATGTGCACACAATTCACTTTTCCCCATAGCACGTCATACGCAGTTTTTAACTGTTTTTTGACGTAAAATAAATAAATAAATAAAAAAACCCACTAGCCGACGGTAGGTCGGCGCCGGATCTCGCCATCCAGCTGGGGAAGACCACCGCCATTTCCCGAGAAACAAACATGCACTACTCTAACGGGACTAATGACCAAAGCAGTTGACGCGCCCGGAAACACGAAAAAACCAAACCAAACCAATTGAAGTGGCGTTGTGATTAAATCGGAGTATAGCGGAGAGATGTGGACACACGAGGCGGGGCTCCTTGATCTCAACGGCTGATGTCCGCGTGTGTCGGACCGTGCTCCTTTGGAGCCCCCTGGGGCGGGGCCGCTGGCCGCCCGCGGCGCCTGCAAGTGCGGCCTTTGTGCGCCGGTGGGCTCGCGCTGCCCATCAGACGGAGCCATCTGCCCGCGCGCACGAGCCGCCGCTCATCGCCCCGCCCATCCTCCCTCACCCCCACCACCCCACCAGACCCACGTCCCATCGGCGGTGCGCGGATAACAGGGTGTTTTCCGAAAAAGGGTAAAAAAAAACCCTCTGGGGAAATGCGTTTCACGTGAAAATGAAGGTTGTTAACCGTTATTGGAGCGGAAGGAAAGAGTGACGAATCTTCACATTATCGAGAATTGCTATTACGAAATTGTTACGTGCTATTAGCGATTTTTTCTCGCACTGTTACGGCATTAGAGTTAAGGAAAAAACTATTAATGTGCGGTGAGTAGTTTTTTTTAAAATTACTTTTATGTATTGATAACGTTTTCATATGATTAACTTTTTTCAAATATATAATAAGACCTTCACTAACCTATAATTGTCAAATTTGGGAAGGGGCGGCAAACAAAAATTTAATAAATTATAGATAATTCAAAATAACTGTGTATGCTGGGCAGTAAACGCACCTTGGTTTATCTGGAACGAGCAAATTAAAAAAGAACTCTCCATATGCCCAATAAAATAATGGATAGACAAACTCTTCACCAGATTCTATACAAACCTACCAACACCTGCCCTGCAACCCAAAAATTTAAATTAGGTTCCACTCATACCGTATCCAAGAATTAAAAGTTGCCATTCCGAAGACTTACTTCGATCTCCATAAACTTGCAGAAAAGAAAGTAGCTAATAACAACCACTTACAAATTAATTCGAGTGGCTAAAGGAACCTTCTTGGACAATCTTCTGTAATTAGTTAATATTTAATTGCAAGTTAAAAATATGTAAAAAAAAAGCCGTATGTTATCATCTTTGTATGAAAACATTATGTATAATTCAAAAAATAATTGAAAGGCCTAGCAGACCTAACAAGGATTAATAAATAAATAAATAAAATTGATAACTTTACTGGAGTGCAATGGTCCCCTAAATGTAGAGAAAATGGCCTTACCACTGGCCGCCACATTGCCCCCAATACCCGTCCAATCCTCCTTCCCCAGTTCCCGCCCCGCCCACCTGTCCGCTCATCACACTCCCCCGCCCCACCGCCCCACCGCCCCCGCCCCCGCCCACCGCCCCACGCCCCACCCCCCCGCGGCCCTCCACGGCCCCCCACCGCCCGCACCGCCCCACTATCCGCTCGTCCTCCCATGCGCGCCGCTTTGACCCTTTGCGGAGGCAGAGCTCCGGATGATGCGCGCAGGTTGCGCGCCCCGCGCTGCATGGCGCTTGATCTTCGGGGCTTATGACGCTCCGCCCGCGCGATGGAGGGCCGGCTCCAGAACGGCCAATCAGAACGATTAATCCCTCGGCCTCGGGCAGGGGTGGACAGATTGTGAGAACAGGTTTTGAGAGGTGGAATGCATGAGAATAGTTAGGTACTCGCATTTTTAGTATAATTGTATTTCTACAAACAGACGGTATAAAAAAGTCATATGTTGTTAGAAGAAAAATAATTGTCATAATTTGTCTTAAGAGGAAGTAGAAAATATGGCGTAACTTCTCCACATTTTCATTGATCTGTTTAAGCTGTGTTGGGTCTCAGTGGTTTATGCTACCCTCATGTTCTCTTGGAATCGAAATTCAAGTGGCTTGATTTGTCCTTAATGTTTCTGGACTACATCCTTCCGTTTACGATCCTACCGTTGATATAAATTAATCCAGTCGAAACAAAATGACACACGCTCTCCCTCTCTCTCTCTCTCTCTCTCTCTCTCTCTCTCTCTCACACACACACACACACTCTTTCATATTCCATAAAAGGAATATAGATGAACATTCATTAAGTAAAAGCTTTTTTTGAGATTCAAAGCGCCGCTTCTAATAGATATTACACATCTTAGAGATCGAACGATTTATAATATTATTCTGTATTTTTGAAGGATAAACATACAATGTGTTCTTGTATTAAAATGGTATCAGTATTTTAACGCAGTCAATGTTTGCCGTAAGTTATTCGGGCACGATTTGTATGCTAACACACACATTTCTTTTTAACGATTTTTTTAAAAAGTTGTGTTTATTGTTTTAAGGTTCCCATTTCATTGCGTTCACCTGCGTTGGTACTGTCGTTCTACTCTGAAAAATTGGAAAACAAAATTTGCCTAGCACTCTAACGGTATTCCAGAATTTCAGTGTCCAGGCGTGTGTACTATCCACCAATGCATTTCCCGTCCCATCACTTTCGGACGAACCCGCATATCCGGCTTCGCTTTTGCCCTCTGCCCCGATCGCCATCCAATTCGCTTCCCCGCCCCGCCCCCGCGCCCTGCCGCGCCAGCTCCGCGGCCGGGCCTCTTTGCGGAGGTCAAAGGTCCCGGCGCTCGTAGCTTTTAATTGAGGTTCAGGAGGTGAGGTGGGCGGCTGGGAGGGCGAGGGTGGCTCGAGAGGTTGGAATAGCTTTCAGGAGAGACGGTGGGGGGCGGGAGTGGTGGTGGTGGTGCAAATGGTGGTGACTATGAGAGCGAAGGCGGTGGCACTGAGTTGGACGGTGGATGTGGTGACAAGGTAGCGGCGATGGCGGCGGTGGTGGCGGCGGTGGCGGCGATGGCGGCCGGGCGGCGGTGATGGGGGGGGGGGGGGGGGGGGCGGGGCGGGCGTGGGGGGGGGGGGGCGGCGGGGCGGCGGCGGCGGCGGCGGCGGCGGTGGCGGCGGCGTAAGAGGCGGCGTTGGTAGCATTGGTGGTGGTGGCCCTGGTAACACCGGTGGCGACGGCGCGGACGGTGAATTCGGTAGCTCTGGTGGCACTGGAGGCATTGATGGCGCAGCTGGCGGTGGTGGTGGTGGAGGCGGTGACAGCGGCGGTGACAATGACGGTGGCCGCGGTGGCGGGGTGGCGGCGGTGGCGAGGGTGGATTCGGGACAAAGGCGGTTAGTTGTAGAAGCGGAGACGGGGCTGCACTGTTCGTTGGACGGGGAGTGAGGACGTTGGCGACCACAGCGGCAAAGAGCATCTATCGGCGGGGGCGGAGGTGGTGGTGATCGTCTTCGACTTTGTGCGGGCGATTGGCGGTTTCCCACACCCTTCTGCACGTATTTCATTGCAGGCTTCTCTCGCCCTGCGAGTTTTTACGCCCGAGCCCTCAGAGTTTTCACGAAGGTTCAGGTAATAGGTTTCTATTTCTGGTCTTCCGTTGCCTCGTGTTGAAGTCGCTTCTCATTCAACATTTCCTTGCATGTAATACATTTTCGGAGAAAAAGGAAAGAGCAATACAATACATTACAATTCACAAAGAGAAATTGAGCTATACAACGGTCGTTTTGTGAAGTCAAAGAAAAAATCGAAGATACAATTCGCGTAACAGTTGTACGAGAAGGTACTGATAATTTTAATACATATTATGTTTGGCCAATATCTAGGGATAATAATTTTTTCTTTTATTCTTGTATATTTTTATTACAAAACAGTTTTATAAAGATAACTATATTGGCCAAACATAATATATTTTTCAAAGAGAAATGCAAGACTAATATAATTATTTAATATTTAATAATTTTGATGTTTGTAAACGCGTTAGAACTTCGTTTAGGAGTATCAAACGCTACATCTCTTTAGATATACTATACCATCCATGTGTATCATTTATTGTAGACAGCTCGATGTATTTTCCATCTGTCTACAGAAGGATCCTACACAGTTACGAAAAATATTGCCTGAAGCATTATTATTATTATTATTATTATTATTATTATTATTATTATTATTATTATTATTATTATTATTATTATTAAGCAATAAATCTAGCAAGAAATTATTATTATTGGTACTGCAACAGATGGGTTGTATCTCATTATTTTGATAAGGGGATATGAAAAGTTGCCTTATTATCAAAACATTATAATTCAAAGGTGCATTATTATAGTTAGTTTGGAGAATAAAACATAATTGTTCTAGTTTTTTAATTTATTTTGCATAAATAGGGACATTAGTTGTAATTCCTCCAGCAATTTCTTTATTTAAGCCAACCTTTTTAACAAGTACGAGAACTTTTGTGTATTAGTGAAAGCCCCAGACCGGCAAGCGACGAACATGATGTGAGCTACTTAATAAAAATATGATGAATTACAGAAATTCTGAAGCAAAATATGATTCTCTAAAAGTGGGTTTAGGTTATTTACGTATCTTTATTAACACACAATAAATAATTTTATGTGAGCAAGGAATTTCAAGAAAAGTTATAATTGTTTTTTAATATATTTTTTATTCCTAAAAGATATATCATTAAATCACACATTTAAATTACACTTTCAGAAAGACCAAGATCGTCATAATTTATCGTGAACGCTCATCTGCCATTAAACGTGCGCCCTTCTTGCGTTGGTAATCTCTCCTCACATTACGACAGGAAAAAGAAAAAAGAAAAGCATAAGTATAAGAAAAGAAAATAGAAAAGAAAAAAGAAAAGCACAAATATAAAAAAATAAAATAGAAAAGAAAAAAGGAAAGCATATATATAAAAAAAGAAAAGAAAAAATGAACGCATAAATATTAAAAAAATAAAAATAAAGAAAACACCCGACTAAAATTGCTTCGCGAGGTGACTGAAACGGCATGACGAGCAGCCGTTCAATCGCGCGCGACGCGTTGCCTATACATGATCAATGCTGATCAGAGCGTTGGTTCGCAAGAGCTTGTTCGCCTACGCGCCTGGAATGGAAGCGAACTTTCGGTTGGGGCCGACATGCGGGCGCCGCGCCGCGTCGCGTCGTCGCTAGCGGCCGCAGCTTCCGCAGAGCGTAACGCGCGAGCGACTGCGACTGCGAATGCGGGGGCGGTGGACGCAAGAGCGCCTCTTGGCACGCGGCCGTTCCCGCGCCCCCCCCCTCCCCTTCCCCCTCCCTCCACGGACTTGTCCAGCCCCTCCCCACCCCGCCTGCCCCGCCCACCCCGCTCCACGCCTCCTCTCCCCCACGAACTCGTCCAGCCCCTCCCCACCCCACCGCGCCCAGCTCTGCTCCACCCTTCCCCGCCCCGCTCAGCTCCCCCCCCCCTCTCCATCCCTCCCTTCCCCGTCTCCCCCAGCCCCGCCCATATCTCCGCAGAGCAACGCCCTCCCGAGGGAACGCCAGCCGCGCTGACCTTTCTTCGGCCCCCCTCCCCCCCCCGCGCCCCCGCTCGTGCACAGTGAGCGAGTGCAGTGGGGCTCAACTGCTGCTTGTAATACCGGTGCTATATGGGGATGAATTGGAGATGCATTTAAATTGTTCGTGCCAAACAAAATCATTGGGCAATTACTTCAAGTGGTTTTATTTTCTTACGGATGTATTATTTCATATTTGACAGTTACTAAGTGTATGGGGGGAGTTACTGTTCTAACAGACTATATACGTTCTTAGGACTCTTTCTGGGTAATGGCAAAATAATAATAATAATAATAATAATAATAATAATAATAATAATAATAAATAAATAAATAAATAAATAAAATAATAAGAGATCATAATATGGAAGGAAATAAAATTCTCTTATCGATACTTCAAATTGAAAATATTACAATTTATTATAATAGTCATTTTATTTATGCTACGTATATCCATTATTATTAGGGGATCCGTATTTTGGTTTTACCCACAGCCTCGTAAGATATTTTTCCAGCCGCGACACTCGTTCAATATTGCACGTCATGATTGCTCTTACTCTCTATATTATGTATCGCTTTCCGTGATGCAATTCAATAATGAAACCCCAGCATGTGGGTGCCCATTATTGATGCATGAATTGCGTTTTCTCAATAATCCGTCATAATCAAGTCTGTTGTTTTCATTGCATTAGAACTCCAATACACACGCCTTCCTTCGCTGCTGAAACATCTGCTCGATCTAAATAGAGACGTTTATCCATATTATTATTTCTCGAGTTATTCCATTGGCTGCCATATCGCGAAATTAAAACCACTAGTATGTAACTATACATTTAAAGTACCTCAACCAGTGCCTTGTATCTCAAAAAGTTTATCGCTTTTTCTATCCGATTTTTCTTACCGCTTCTCCCTACTGATCAATAATAAGTTGCGACTCATCTGCTCGAGGGGACGGCATGTATCGATCGCTGTCTTGACGTACAATATACTGCCTACGTACTAAACCATAACTTCTTTGATTTTAACATACTTTCAGTTATTTTCAGTATTTCGCGCATTTTACTAGTCTGTTGGACATAATTTCGTGGAATAGTCCTATTTAATACCACTCGTGCTTTGGAAATTCTCAGATAAATCCCCTCCTCATTTCGCGAGTCCGGTTTTATCGATTAGTTCTAAGGCACTCGTATTAAATACGATAATACACTTCATTCTGAATTGAAAATTCTCGGAAAGGAATAAAATCGTCAGTACGTTCCAAACACACCAACAGAGCGCCACCCACTGTTCTCAGGATTTGCCATTGAAGCGCGCTCCTCGAGTGTTCATTCAAGTGCTTCTGCGTCCGCGCTGCCGCAGTTCGGAGCGTCGTCGTCGCTATTTCCGCTGCATCTCTGGCACTCTCCGCGGGAGCGCGAGCGCACCGTTGAAAAGAAAGTAGACAATCGCCTCTTCGTCCGAGCATGTGCTGGAATACTCCCAAGAGGTGAGTACGCAATTTGTGCGTAACGGTGATTTTTGTTATTTAAGGTCGCATCAATATCTAGGCTGTCCGGGTGACGCCGCGTCGAAGCCTGGGGTGCCGACGTTTCGACCGACATATCGCGGTCCTCTTCAGGGCAGTACAGTCCTGAAGAGGACCGCGATATGTCGGTCGACACGTCGGCACCCCAGCCTTCGACGCGGCGTCACCCGGACAGTCCAGATCATGACTCTGGCCGCGGAAGCCTACGATATCATCTAGGCCATTCGCGACCACTCTTGAAATTAACGTTATGGGAACTATGAAGATGAAACGACATGGTGATGATAAGGGGTGAAAGGACGAACACAAATACAACCATGCCCGAGACGGGACTCGAACCAGCGACCCTGCGGTCCGAGATCGCTACGACACTACTGCCTTAGCGACCTCGGTCACCGGATCGGCGATTCGTTCTTAATTTTGCGGATCATAGCAGATTACGGATTTGATTCTTATGAAATGCCTGGAAGCAAAAAAGTCGCTCTTGATTGTTTACATATTCTAGAGACAGGTAGGTAACGGTGAAAAATAAGAAGCAATCGAGATTTTAACCGGAATGCATGATTTTTCTGTGTAGTGTTCGGTTTTTCTAGTGTAAAGAACTTTATCTAAGTCTGTTTGTACATGGCACTTTACTTACTTTACTTATACACTTACTTTATGTAAGTCTGTTTATACATCATTAGCAACTAATCCTCTAGAAAACATTAAGAGTGATTGAGTTTGTCAGACATTGAAAAAATGAAGAAACCATTACAGGAAGAAAAGGAAGATATTCTTTCAAAGCTGTTCTGGTGCGATTTCTTCATACAGACAAGTGCCAGAAGAATCGCCTTATTACCATTTACTAGACAATGAATTTATGTTCTTTAAAAGATATTTGATTACCATTCAAGTGTTTTATAGAAGTAGTACGGGACGTGTTTAATTGAAAAGTTTATTTACGCATAGGTCTGTAACATAACGTAAAAAGAATGTATGTGAAGCCGTATTTCTTTGTTTGCCTCCTAAGACTGTCTTTTATTTCTTGTTTTAGTTCATTCGTATCCTTAGCACATCGTACAAAAAATTGTACCTTTAAAACATTACCAATTAATGATAGGAATACCAGACTGTCACCAGAAACCAGGGTTATAGCCTGGATTTGGAAAATGGTGAAGTGTGTGTTTTAAGTTTCCGAGTCGGCGCTGATGAACTTTTCAACATGTGCTTAAATACTAAGAAACAAAAGTTGAATAGTTGTTTATGAATCGAAAGGTGAAAATGGCATTTTATTTTGCGAGTAGGAAAGGTTGCGGCTCGAAGCCAAGGGCACAATCCTGCCAGCAATACAAAATCACTTGTACTACGTATCAACAACTACTTTTTAGACTGCTTTTCTGACTTTCATTTTGTTTTAAGTAAAGTATAAAGATCATTTAATTATTTTTATTAAGTTCAGTATTGTCCGATTTAAATATAGTGACTTATAATGGATTACGTCTTTAAGTTTTGGCGTGGAAGCTCCCGATTGGAAAACCGCGTCACTGCTGATAACCTGTCACAAAGTACTACATTTAAATCGGACAATACGGTAATAGTTGATGTGAAAGGTTTTTTGTTTGTTGCATTCACGATTTTATCTGAATATTTGATCATCATTTCACTTTTAGCAATTGTGCAAAAATTTTAACTTTTAGCACGCTGGGCGTGCCTTAAAATTCACTTTTACTATTGGCTCCCTAAAAAATAAGTTTTTGGAAGTATCTCATACATATTTTCGGTCGTATTGCTAGAGTTAGAATAACTCGTAACACTTTATTTCTGAATAAAAATATATGAATCTGCGATGCCAAAGAGTCAATTTTGGCCATTAGTTATTGGAAGGTATGGCGAATTCCCTCTCAATGGTGTAGGGGTAGCCGGAAACGTAATTTTAACTTGACCCTGTACTTCAGATGCCCGTTGTACCTGGAAAAGCACATTAGGGATTCACGGGTTGAAACGAATTCGTCACACACACACACACACACACACACACACACACACACAAAAGGGGAGGGGGAGAGGAAAGGGAAAAAGTCGCCACGCACCGAACTCTCGATTGGACATTGAATCGCGCGGTGCGGTCGCTCATTCCGATTGTCCAATCCACCGGAAGGCATCCGGAGCGCTCGCTGCCACTTCCCTCTGCGGTCCTCTTGTCGTGCCGACGAAGCGCATTCAATGCCGCTCTGTGAATCAGTTGCTGTGCTATTTCTGTCGTAAATTCGCTTAGTCGAATGATTGGTTTGAAACTGCAAAAAGAAAATAATTTGTGTAATTTTGTCTTTTTATTTTGAGATGTAGGGACATGCATCAGCTTTCGCGTGTCCGCTTCATTTCGAACTTGCTGGCAATGTAGATTTTTTAAGTATACAATGAGGGATTTATGCTGTGAATCTACGGCTAGCTGATGTCAAGATATATTTTTCTGTTATAAATGTCGATAATAATAGCTGATGTCAAGATATATTTTTTCTGTTACAAAGGTCGATAATAACATCAACAATGTCTTGGGCAGCGTTCATATTTTCTCGACATATTCTACTGTTTACATTTAAATTCCAAAAACGATTAAAAAATTGGCATTTAAGAATTGGTAGCGTTTACGTTTCTTGTATGACACGAATAAAAGATGACGTAAGGCGTTCCAATTTTCAGATCACGTTTCATACTATTCCAAACGGTTAATATTTTTATTTCTAAGATTGAATACTCATAATTACTTTTAGTGGTTTTAAAACTTTTAGTAATATTGTACCGTTATTATGGACTTACCCAACCAATCAGAGAAACAAAAGTTATTCTTAACGGCCTCGGTCCGTTAAGAATGAAATAGTCCGCCATGCGTTAAAAACAATCGAAAAAATGAGTTGTTGCTAAAGATTGTGGATGAGCACTCCTACTAAAAAAAGGAAAAAAAATCTTTATATTATTTTTTCTTATAAGGCGGTCGTTAACGCAAATAACAGCCTCGATTGGTATTTGCTGTTTATTAGCGCAATGACTTAATAACTATAAATACGCTGGATGAAAGCAACGGTTGGCATGCTCAGTGTTCTTTGTAGTCTTCCATTGCAAAGGTCGCATCGTCCAAACGAAAGAGGACGCACTGAAATCCTTCAGTCGTAATAGTTACGTGATTTCCTTCGTGCTTTCCAGCGAATGTTGGAGTAGTTCCAAGAAAGCAGGTCCCAACTCGTACGAATGCGGTGATTCATTCGCTAATCTCTAGTTCCACGTGAGGGACTGATCTGAATCTGCTGGCTCTTGCAGCCTCGCATTTCGCCTCTAGAACTTCACTATCTTCTGTATTTACTTCTGTGTTTAATTATTTCTTTCTCAAACAATAGTTACCAAGCCCTGGGACCGACAGAAAGAGTAAAAGAAAATGGCATCATGAAAACGAAGAAAGCAAAATACTCAACAGAGAAACAGTGTTCTTTAATGTGGTGTTAGAGAAAGGAAAATAGCATTACTGTATTTATGTAAAATTAAAAGTATTACTTCATTGTTCTGATTTTTGTGTTTATTTATCTCTCACCATTTCACTGCTGTGGAGAGGGAATATCTGAGTGTCTTTGTGTGTAATTTATTTGGATGATGGGTAATTGCAAATTAATGTTACGTCGAAGAGATCGTTATCGAACGATACTTCAACTGTTTGATAGAATTTAAACTCTTTCATTGAAATTAAATGCATCATTTACTGGCTCTTGTGAAATCTGAACAACTCGAATTCGAAGCTAAAAGGTTATTTTATTTTTGACGATTGTTCAACCTGACGTTTGACCTCATTCGTTAGTTACTAAATGTGTGATGATTTCGATGGTTCTAATGGAGGATGAAAGGAAAAGGGGGAGAGAACCGAGAAAACATGCCACACATTCGCTTTGGCAACGTCAAATTCCACAGGCATTCACCTTTTCGAATACTGAGGCATACAGGAAGCATTTGGCATACAACAAGCATGCAGCAGCTGCCCTACGGATCGTCCACACACAAAGCATTTAAGAAATGTGAGAAAGGGGTTAATTTGATCTGAATTGTATTTGGATATTTTTTTGGAGACGGTAATCAATTTTAGTGGTATCTCTGCCAAATGCTGAGCCACTGCAGTCATCAGCGAGTACGCGATGCCATCACGAGGAGTCGGTAGGCACGCGTTGGAACGGAATCGTCACAATAAAAACGGAGCACGCCGGGGTCTCGTGATTTGCCATTCGAGGGCTCGTCGTGCCATTGACGAGCGCTCGCGGTGGTTGTTGTGAAAGCACCGGTCGGTCCCCCCGGCGCTCATTACGATGTCCCTGTCCGTGCCCTGCGTCCGGCGCCCTTTCCCGGCATAGGGAACACAGCGCCCACCACGGCCCTTTGTGCCCAACCCCACTGATGCTAGCTCTGCTCAGTGGGCCCAAACGGGCCGAAATAGCACAACGCATGCATAGAAAGGGGGGAGGTGAGACTATATTAAGACCATATCATTTTATTGTAACTTATTCTAAACATATGCGTACAATGGCTAAGAAAAATATTTGTATTTGATCCTGTTTTCATAATGATGTTCAGTCGTGATTAACAATCTAATCAGATGTGAAAGAACCAGAGTATACAAATCATTGGGACATGCACTAGCACACACAGGCATAGGTTATTTGTGGTGATGGAAGCTAGTAGGTTTGTAAGCCATGTTGGGGAGGGTCGGATGAGTTTAATCTTATTAAAACTGATTTTAGAAAGTGGACCTTGTTTGGGAAATGAGAAAAATAAAGAATGCTACTCTTATATAGAATATTACGATTTATATTAATTATTCATGAATGCATAGAGTAATTTGCACATAAAATATATATTAACAATTATAAACAAGAAAGAAAATTTTGTATGTCTACGAAAAGGACAAATTGAAAAACGAATAAAATCTTCTGTGATGTCATTATTAGTGTTGACAGTAAAATTGAAAACTATTCACACGTGAAAACAAACGTTCATATCACTAAAAAAATTAATTAAAAATGCTTTCATCCATTTTTTGTTTTTCTTTAGTATATACATACATGTCATTATCTTGTGCTGGTGTTGCAACGCCTGCTTGGGAGCTAGAGAAAAACGTGCATTTCGCGTGTGGGCGTTATTTCGCCCCAACGCGCTCTACCGCCGCGGTCGCAATTTGTTCGATGCGTCTTCGCCGTTCGTTAGGGCGAGTGGTCGACCACCTGCCGTGCGGGGGAGAGGCACTCCGGCTCACGCATGTCACCTGTCCGCCGACAGAATGCGCTGCCAACGCGGCGCGGCGCGGCGCTGAGCGGAACGGTAGGACGCGTATTGTGTCCATGCAGATGCTGAGACTGGGGTTTGCGACGCACAAATTGCGCCTGTGGTAGGTTTTCGCTTGGGTATTCAGTTTCAGTTGCCAAATTTCATTTGGCCTTTTGTCCTGTCTTAACCATTCGGATTTTATGCATAATAGTTTAAATACGAAACCCACAGGGTTCCAGTGATAAATGCATTTGTTTTAGTTGCTAAATCACTCTTCTTTTGACAGTAGATTCGATAGAAAACACCGTAATCGGACCAGGTAATGATAAAGTGCACAGCGACTACGGGCTGTTATCGGATCAGTTTCAACAACAGGTGTGGGTTTCATCATACGTAACATGATGAAATTAAAATACACCTCATTGTAAAACCCAATGTGTCACTACAATATTTACGGAATGAAAATTCGGTATAGTTCTGCATTGAAATCGCCACTTCTGAAATCTACATCTATATAATTTAAACGCAATCTCAATGTGATTTGCATGTCTGAAATATCAAAATGTCTCTAATGAAAAAATTAATAGATTTGTTAATAGCATCATGATAAGCACTACGTGTCAGGGAAGTACTTGTATTCCTGGATTCTTTTGCATAAAAATATCGAAAAACAGCACTTCTGTGCTATAAACATTTACCTTCTTTAGACTGAACCATATTATGAACTGAACATTAACATTCGAAGATGCAACAAAATGAGTGTTCAGTACCCATAGCAAGAAAAGGCATATAGAATTAGGATGAGTTGAAAAGGTTTGTAAAATACGAAAATTAGCTAGCAAATGTAAGGTTAGATCGTAAAGGTCGTCTCTATTTATTGAGTATTCATCCCCCACTTAAAAATTCAGAACGAATAAAGAATAAAAACCTAATCACAAAAGCGCGTTTCAGAAATACGCATACACACTTGACCTTCGTTCAATACGGTTCCGTAGAAACTCCGCATCCAACTAGACCAGGCCGGTATGTGGCGCTTGAATTGTTGAATATGCAACGTTTGCGGCCCGTAGTCGGTCGGACTCTCCACAGAGGAAATTGCTGCCGCGCCGGAAGGTTACCGCGCACCTTAAACGGAATTCTGCAAATTTAAAAAGCGGCGCGGGGCGGTGTGGGGCGGGGGCGGCGGCGGAGGGGCGGTCGCGCCCCCCCGGCCAAGGTTAATTACGCGCGGAAAGGGGCGCGGGCGGTTGCCGGCGCTCGCCCAATTAAAAGGGAGCCACCGTCCTCTTGGCCTCCCCTTCACCCCTTCCCTCTTCCCTATCCCCCCATGCCCCTTCACCTCTTCCCATCATCACCCCCTTCCCCCGCGCGTAACCGGATGGCTACCGCCGCTGTTGGCTCGTCCGTTGACCCTGCCTAGGGACGTTCGATTCCTGTAAAAGAATCGATTCTAGTATCGAATTGAAAGAAAAGTATAGATTTTTCTATGAATAGATTCATAAGAAGATGCAATTCAACGAAAGTATTGATACCGGAATCAAGCATTTCGGAAAACTCTGCCCATGGTGGAAAGTGAACCATGAAATCTGCCTGGAGTTTTCTCTGTACAACGGCAAAGATGATTAAAACCTAAGTGTTTGTATTTAAATTTTCTTGATAACAGATTGTGAACATTTATGAAGAATTACCTTTTCAAAAGCAGACCCATAGGCAAATGTAATTTGAAATAGTAGTTTGATTGAAGCGAAACAATAGGTGAAGGAATTGTGGGAGGTAAAATTCAAACACGATTCAAACTTAAAAGTGCGCATGCGCAGAAGATCGATAGTGCTTTAACTTTCGAGTGTACACAAACGCTCTGTTGTTCCTTTCGACCTTATAACGTCGTTACGGGATCCATAAAGTTTAAGGATGTATCTTTACTCCTGGCGCAAAAACACTCTTGTGCCTCCACGCTGCCACAAACCATGCGACTTCCGATATTTGGCGCTGGTTTACTGGAAATCGCCCGACTGCAACCCACGATCGGCTTTCTATCGCCGCCACTCTCCAGCTAGCCCCCGTTTACTTTTCATTACCTGAGGAGACATAGCCCGACTGCATCTCGTTTCGTTCATCCGGGTTTCGGAAGGAGTAATATGTTTTGTTAAGATTCCATTTTCATTCCTCGAACACAGGTGTACATGGCAAAGGAATTGTGTAAGTTAAGTCAGCGGGGTCAGAAGATGATCGTGACAAAGGGTTTAATGTTTTGTTTCCCTGAACCTTTAAATATGGTTTTCATAGGTGCAGTGCTCTAAAATGACGTGCAAACGAAGTTTATCAACTATAGTCGATCAATACAATACTAAGGTGACCACCTAAAATAAACACTTACACCAAGGAGGACAACGGAACAGAATGCATATACTTTTCTGTGCGGAGGTAGGTAATCGGCTTAGGAAAAGTTGGCTACGGGATGCAGTCGGTTGATTGATTGATTAGTGATTCCGGGTGCGTCAGCAGCTAAGATCATTCGTCCCGTAAATGTAGTGCATGTTTTATTGGTAGCTGCGGCGGTGATCTTCCCCTGCTGGATGGAGAGATCTGGCGCGGTCCTCCCGTCGACTAACGGGTTCCCCGCCCCCAATCAGGGATCTCTCAACAGCGGCGCACCGCCCCAACCGGCGCAAGCTCTTATCTTCCGACCAGTCTCCCGGTATGGGTGGTAGTGTAGGGCATGTTAGTGCAAGTGCGTATAAGGGGTGAGAATAGGACAAGAAAGGGGATGTAAAGAAGGCGCGCTCCAAGGGCCGTTTGTTATGGTACTGCTCCGGCATTCGCTTGGCATTATTCGGAGAAACCACGGAAAACCACCGATTACAGCAGCCAACCGCAAGAATTCTCCTTCACACAGTGATGGAACTCGACCTAGCCAACTAGCCAGTGTCGAAAATCCTGCCACCATCGGGACTCGAACATAGGACTTCCGTATTTGGTTAAGCGGTGACATGTTGTTGGCTTCTACATAATTGAAACGATACAAGGCGTTGTCATTGCCAACAATATTGTTTATTTCATTAATGAAATAATTAATGTAAACCGGGAGCGGTAGCTCAGTGCATCAACTGATGTCACTGCAGCGCCTCTGACTAGGAGGTCGTACGTTCGAGTCCAGACGGCGCAGGATTCTCGATACTAGCTTTTCAGCTAGGTCGAATTCAGTCGCTGTCTGAGGGAGAATTCTAGCGGCCGGCTGCTCTGATCGGTAGTTTTCCGTGGTTTCTCCGATCAACACCAGGCGAATGCCGGAGCAGTACCCTAACAAACGGGCCACAGACCGCGCGCGATCTGTCCTTCCTCTTCCTTGTCCTATCCTCTCCAATTCAGTCGCTGTCTGAGGGAGAATTCTAGCGGCCGGCTGCTCTGATGTTCACACATTGACTTACATGCACTGCACTACGCTTTCCGGGAGACCGGTCGGGAGCTTAGAGCTTGTCCCGGCTGGAGCGGTGCCCCGCTGGTGGGAGAGTCCTGGTTAGGGGGAAACCCCACCAGCCGACGGTAGGTCGGCGCCGGATCTCACTATCCAGCGGAGGAAGATCACCGCCATCTCCCGAGAAAAAAAACATGCAGGACTAATGACCAAAGCAGTTGACGCGCCCGGAAACACGAAAAAAATCAATCAAAATCAACCGCCTGCATCCCGATCGGGAGAGGTGGCGCAGGGCGTCATCTTATATCACTGCAGTCCCTCTCGCAAGGAAGTCCTATTGAAATGATACAAGGCGTTGTCATTGCCAACAATACTGTTTATTACATTAATTGATTGATTTTTTCGTGTTTCCGGGCGCGTCAACTGCTTCGGTCTTTAGTCCCGTTAGTGAAGTGCATGTTTTTCTTTGGAGATTCCCCTCCCCGGATGGCGAGATCCGGCACCGACCGGTACTAGTGGGGTTTCCCCCTAACCAAGGCTCTCCCACCAGCGGGGCACCGCCCCTGTCGGGACAAGCTCTAAGCTCCCGACCGGTCTCCCGGAATACGTGGTATTGTAGTGCATGTTAGTGTAAGTGAGTGTGTAAGGGGAGAGGATAGGACAAGGAAGAGAAAGGACAGATCGCGTGCGGTCCGTGGCCCGTTTGTTAGGGTACTGCTCCGACATTCGCCTGGTGTTGATCGGAAAACTACCGATCAGAGCAGCTGGCCGCTAGAATTATCCCCAGACAGCGACTGAATTCGACCTAGTTGAAAAGCTAGTATCGAGAATCCTGCCGCCGTCTGGACTCGAACGTAGGACCTCCCGGTCAGAGGCGCTGCAGTGACATCAGTTGATGCACTGAGCTACCGCTCCCGGTGATGCAGGCGGTATACGGCCGGTTTTTCTGCCTGCGGCCGCACGAGGAAAAGCCGGGTCGTGCGGCCCGGCGGGGGCGCGTCACGGCGGGCCGGCGTATTTGTGTCACGTCGGCGCGCGACCGTTTGAAGGCGCCGACAGAGGGCGGAAGCCGAGACGTGTACAGAAAGAAAGGATCGCTTCATGCAGGACCGGTTCGAGCACTGAGCGTATTGGCGGCGCGCAGTGTTCCTAAGTGTTGGTGAAAAATTACGGCAGGTGGGATTACGAGACACGACATTATACTAACAATGATTAATAATGGATGTTAACAATAGCTGATTTCCGCTCTATAATGAGTACTTGTTATACAAACATATATTTGGTGAAATTGTGTGTGGAATCATATTTATACATGAAAAAAAATAAAAATAATAAATTGAATGAATATTTATAGAAAAATCTAAAAAACACGCGATTAACTAACAAATGCTAAGGACCACTGACACAGGATACGAACCATTGGAATATTCATTGTATGTCAGTTCCCTATGGCCAAATTAGAACGTTCTTTTAACTGTATTTCTGCAATGCCATTACCAAATATCGTATCAATTTTTTAAAATTAATTATTTATTTATAGAGAACATTTTACTTCCTCGATACTCTCTTTAAATCGTTTACATATAATTTATTTGCGTAGTTCAAAGTCAGAAAATATGGCACAAAATATTAACAAAAAATAATCATAAAATGGTGTATTTGATCAAGAAAATTTAGTGTTTAAATAATTACAAGATAAGTTTTTGAGATTCTCGGACCTTTCCGTTGCGTTCCGAAACGGCTTGCAACCTGCGGTGGTCCATGACGCGGTGCGACGAGTGATGTAATCGAACGGGAACCGGTGGCGATGGCGGCCGTAACACGGAGGGCTAGCGTGTTGCCGGCTCTCAAACTACAAGCCGGATTAAGCGCGAAGTGAGGATGGGAAGGGGTGTGGGAGTGAGAGTGAGTGGGAGTGGGCGGAGGCCGGGGTTATCGACTTGCTCGGAGGACGGGCCGCCGCCAGGCCGCCGCCGGCTGGACGGAAATAGAGGCGCAACAAGCGCAGAAATAAAGCTGTCGACTTGGCGGATCCCGCTCGAGGTCGCCCATCGTTCGGCCAGACGGGCGGTCGCCTCGGCCAACGCCTCTCCAGCGAGCTATCGCCCACTCATCCCCGCCGCGCCTCTGCCGCCGCCCTTTCACTGGTTGATTGATTGGTTTTTTCGTATTGCCGGGCGCGTCAACTGCTTCGGTCATTAGTCCCGTTAGTGTTGTGCATGTTTTTTTCTAGGGAGTTGGCGGTGATCTTTCCCCGCTGGATGGCGAGATCCGGCGCCGACCTACCGTCGGCTAGTGGGGTTTCCCCCTAACCAGGACTCTCCCACCAGCGGGGCACCGCCCCAGCCGGAACAAGCTCTAAGCTCCCGACCGGTATCCCGGAATAGTGTAGTGCATGTTAGTGTAAGTGTGTGTGTAAGGGGAGAGGACAGGACAAGGAGGAGGAAGGACAGATCGCGCGCGGTCCGTGGCCCGTTTGGTAGGGTACTGCTCCGGCATTCGCTTGGTGTTAATCGGAGAAACCACGGAAAACTACCGATCAGAGCAGCCGGCCGCTAGAATTCTCCTCCAGAAAGCGCCGCTCTTTCACCGCCACCGTCTCCCACAGTCAACCTCTGCCATTACTCTTGCTCCGCAGACGCTACTTAACCTTTTTCCTAGTTCTTCTCTTCTTTAATTTTTTTCTATATATCTCCATCTTCGTCGTGTCTTATGTTTTCTCTTTCTCCTTTTACCTCCATCTCTCTCTACTTTCACCTCTGCATCTTCGTCTACCTCCGCATCCGAATTCTCTCGTTTTCCTCGTACGACAAAAGCTCGTGTTTTCCAGTCCTACCGGGAGAGATGGCTCAGGGCATCTATTGATGTCACTGCAGTCCCTCCGACCGGGAGGTCCTAGTTTCGAGTGCCGACGAAGTCGAAATCAGTCGCTGTCTGGAGGAGAATTCTTGCGACCGGCAGCACCGTGCTTTCTTCGATCAACATCAACACCAGGTGAATGCCGGAGCACTTCCCTAATATGCGGGCCACAGACCGCGCGCGGTCTTCCTCTTCCTTGTCCTATCCTCTCCCCTTACACGGGTGTAAACTAACGTGCACTACAGTACCACACATGCCGGGAGACCGGTCGGGAGTTTAGAACTTCTCTCGGGGGCTTGTCCTGGGGCTTGTCCTGGGTGTCCTGGGGCGGTGCCTCGCTGGTGGGAGATACCTGATTGAGAAAAATGCCGCCAACCGGCGGTAGGTCGGCGCCGGATCTCGCCATCCAGCAGGGGAAGAACACTGCCACGTCACGAGAAGAAAAATATACATTACACTTATGGGACTAATGACTCTAGTAGTTGTCGCGCTCGGAATCACTAACAATCAATCAATCAATCAACCGCTCGCCCTTTTCCCGCCACCGCCTCTCGCAGTCAACCCCTACCATTTACTCTCGCGCCGCAGACGCCACCTAACATCTTTAAAAGTAGGTTAAAACTTCAGTACTTCTTAAAAAACTGTCTTTGAAATTAGCTCTTCGGTTTTTTTCCTCTTCCTCCAGCTTCGTCTCGTCTTCTCTCATTTCGTCTTCTTCCATCTCTATTTCTATCTCTACCTTCACCCCTGCATCTTCGTTTACCTCCACTTCCGACTTCTGTCCTCCTCGTACAACAAAACATTCTGTTTTTAGTCCCCTAGTATCCACTTTTGTCTCATCAATTGTCATATTCAGACTTGTCGCTAGTCGTCTTCACAGACATTTCATTGAAATTCCGTTGCTTGTATGGCGCCATCTCCGCTTGCCCTTCCCTCGTCCTGTTACTGTCAATGCTCGAAGCAATAGTTTCCCTAATGTTTCCGTAAAGATGAGAATTCGTGATTGTCTGAAAGAAGAGAAAAACCGATAATTGTTGTCTTATCATTCTGTGTTATATATCTGTGCCGACTTCTTGACTAAGTATTGTATGCATGTGCGGACTTACAATAAACTGAATATTGTTTTTGTTCTGATATGTGTAATCTACAATGCTGGGCGGTCTTTTACATTTAATTTTTTATCAGGAATATTGTATAATAAAGAAGGGGATCATATTGTTATGTAGTGTTTTATTTTTACACGTGATCAGTATATAATTTTGAAATTATTTTCTGTGATACTAGGTTCATTATCTTAAGAGATTTTAAATCGATTAGCTTCTTATATTCTGTTAATTGGGTTTTTACTTCACTGAACAGTTCATACACATCAGAACTATAACATCATTAAATACGTTTTTCTATCCTGGAAATGAATGTTTTTTCTACTCGAAAATCGTTTTTCATTGTCTATTATCTTCACATAAATTCTTGCGGGCTATAAATGTCGTGATGTTCACTGCCCGACATAAACCATTTTGTATTTTAGTCCACGTCATTTGCGTAATTTTTTGGCACAAGACTTTCTACCTAATTGCTTTGGTAAGTAAATGACGACTTGATGTTGTAATAAATTAATACAACTTTTTCCCACGAATATTACGAAACCACACCGGAATATCGCAATCACTCATTCTCAAAATTTAAAAAAATGGCATTTAAAGTCGCGAAATTCTGAAATACACTCAGACAACGGTAAGTGGATGTAACATTGCGATAGTACCGTAAAATAACTCAACCTCCGAAATTTCTCTCGCAACGCTCGTTTTTATGACAAACGACGGAGGTAAACATTTTCATTTCAGGATGCTGGTTTCATTCATTAAGCCATTATTCATGGGAAAAAAATATTGCGCGTTTTCAGAAGTGATAATCTTGCACCAGTTGCTCGACTAAAGAAACTAATATTTCTTGTCAATCACTACCTTACATTTCTCCATCGGAATATAATATGAATCCTTCATGTACTCAGTACATAAAATTTTACAAACCAGAAATATTTTGTTTAGGAGTACATCCTTGGGATTGTGTTTCACGGAAAAGTAGAGAAAACTGTCAGAACCACATGAACGATTTTCAAGGGATTTGTGCCTCTTTATGTGGTTCAACTATGTCTTCGTAGTATTTTACGCGCATTTTCTAGGAACAGTTTGAATATATTCTTTTGGGTGGTGAAGTCGAAGTAAGTATAGTAATGAGATTGGACAGGTTGTGTTGTCTCGCATGAAAAATCACTCTGGTTTTGCTCTCCCGACTACAAGCGTGACAATGGAATGACTGAATGTGATATAAAATGTATTCATGTATGTGTATGGAATTAATGTAGTAAAACTCTATTAATTTAGATTCAGTATGCACATTTTTTAAAAGAAATTAACACATTAAATCAATGCGACGAACCAACACCGCCTCTGTAGTGGCGGTGTTGTACGTATGCACTCTGATATGAAAGGATCATCCATAAAAATAGATGGTCTGGAGAGTAGAAAGAAGTGCGAACACAATTTACCACTCAAGATGATTCTACGGAACAACAACCGAACAAATTCACAAAAGATTGATTTAATGTGTTAATTTACTAAGAAATGGTGCATATTGAATTAATTCCTTAAATATACACATCAATACATTTTTGTTACATTAATTCCATTCACACATTGACATGCATGTACACATTTTATTCCACCCTCTGTCCTTCGATTGTCACGCTTGTAGTCGAGAGAGCAAAAATAGTAATTTTTCATGTGAGACAGTACTATATATCCAGTTCCTTACTACACTGTCGGCTTCACCAGAAAATGTCTCAGCTTTCTAGACAGGAGATCTTGGTCACCGTGGATATGCAATGGAATTACGCGTGGCAACTCTGACGTCGACCTCGCTACCGGGATCTGCAGCATTGGAGTACCGTAGGTTTAGAGAAAGCTTTGTTCTGACCCTCCTGTTTCAAACTTTGAGCAGGGATGCGAAAATAACCTCTCTGTATTAAGCCTCATTCACAATGCATACTTAAACGTAATCGTAACGTAGCCGCAAAACCTACAATTGAGTTACTAAGCGAGAACATTCACAATGCTTTGACGTAACCGTAGACGTAAGTCCGTTAACTTAAGAGTTCACAAGTCCAAGCTTTTATGTCAAGTTTACGTCGGAATTCTCTCGAACACCAATCACAGAGCAGCGTGGAAGGTCGATGTCAGATTGTATTGAGGTAGTTTGTGGTTATGTCATTTTGTTATTATAGTGTAGAAATCTAGTTTGGGAACAGTTTTGATGCATGTAGTAAATTCAAAGCAAGAATTTTGGCAATTTTGATTGGGAATTTAACTCGAAATGGCGAATAAACTAATTATGTCCGACGAATTACTCCTGAATTTGGTACGAGAGAATCCTTGTTTATAAGATGAAGGAAATTTGAGCTCTACTACAACAGCTACTCGCATATATATAAAGACAATCGATAGAAATGTCGAAGAAAAAGATAGAAACTATGGTGGAAAGATCTTTCCATCGTGCTAGAAACGAATCGATCAAGTTTCAGTACGTTGAATTCTGATTCGTTCAGGCAAAACTTACGTTCCAGCTTACGTTCGGCAATGTCAATGCTTGTTTTTACGTGTAAATTTTACGGCTAAGTTTACAGCATTACGTTAATTTAAGTTTGCATTGTAAATGAGGCCTTAGTGAGTTTGTAGACTTTTTCTCGGAATTACGTGTTAACCCGAGAACAGAGGTGATTCTCTGTAGACGATGTTTGTAGCCGTCGCATGGCGGCTAAAATTCAAAAGGATTCCTTTCCGTTCTGGTAATTTGTTTTGTTTTTTCCCCTTGATATACTCACTTAGAAACTTTGTTTGCTATTAGTTAGGAGTTTATACCGTGCGTAATATCTGACTTTACTCGTGCTCAGAGTTTCCGCCGTTGCGTTTTTATCTCTTCCTCCGATCTTTTATGGAGCTTTAAAGGGTTTAATAAAAGTGTATTTGCAAAGAAGGACGAGAAGGAAACACAAGGTTTTATTTCTGCTTTAAATAAGGGCAACATGATATAAAGCATCTACAAAGTCGAGTTTAGACGAAGACAATGATGAATAAATAGCTGTTTTTATTTTGAAAGCTTTCTGTCAGCAAAAACGTTCGTAGCAGTTCTTTTATGCTCGCCGTATGATTCTCGCCTAATAGCAAGTTACGAACAAAAAAGATATAATCCGTTTCTCTCCGAAGACTCCAATTACCATAATGCCCGGAATGTGAATACGCAGATTGCTGAAGATTGAACGAAAAAAGGGGCTCCATGATCATTATTCAAAAGGTCCCTAAGCGGAATCGTATTATCGAATCCCCTTCTCCCAGTGAGCGCGCCGAATTCATTTTTCCTCTCTTTGAACGGATTCCGAGGAGAGGAGTGAATTAACGGTTACGGGAACGATGTCGCGCTTTTCACCGGAAGCGGTGGTTCAGTGCCTCAACTAATGTCACTGCAGTGCCTCTGACCGGGAGGTCCTTGGTTCGAGTCCCGACGCAGGATTTTCCACTCTAGCTTGCGAGCTAAGTCGAATTCAGTCGCTGTCTGGAGAAGAATTCTAGCGACCGCCTGCTCTGATCGGTGGTTTTCCGTAGTTTCTCCGATCACCAGGCGAATGCCGGAGCAGTACCCTAACAAACGGGCCACGGACCGCGCGCGGTCTTTTCCTTGTCCTATCCGCACACACACTTACTCTAACATGCACTACACTACCAAATATTCCGGGATACAAGTCGAGAGCTTATAACTTGTTCCGGCTGGGGCGGTGCCTCGCTAGTGGGAGACACCTGGTTGGGGAAAACTCCGCTAGTCGACGGTAGGTCGGCGCCGGATCTCGCCATCGAGTGGGGGAAGATAACCGCCATTTCCCGATGAAAAACTTGCATTACACGTACGGGACTGATGACCTCAGTCGTTGACGAGCCCGGAATCAGTAATCAATCAAACAATCAATCAAGCTTTTCACTAATTCAGTGGGTGATAGTAGCTGCGTCAGTAGCTTCGATCTCTGCTTCTTCCGTCACCATTCAAAGGAAAACGGAAGTCAATGGCTTTTCTTCGCCACTCAATTTTCTCTCGCAAGTCTTCTTCCGCAGAGCCAGGATGTTGAATGGTTTATATTCTTGTTATTCATACCATCGTACTTCTTCCTGGAGTTATGTAAACTGAATATGATAGTTTTCTTACGATTTTATTTCGAAAGTGAAATTTATAATGCGATTTGCCAACACTTTGAACCTTGTAGACCATGGTAGTGCGTTGCTTTTTTAATTTTTTAAATTTTTTATTATTATTATTTTTTTTTGCTAGGGATTTTTGAAGAATGGTAATAGCCTTCAAAAAAAATATTGTTAAAGGGTATGATCTTTTTCCGAATTCTGAAATTTTCTTTCAGTTGTCTTTCTAATCAAAATACGAGTTGAAATTATTTTTCAGGCGAGGTACGAAATATTCTCTGTTATCTGAAACTTAGTGAGTAAACGGACGAATCAAGTAGTCACAAAAGAGACAAAGAAAACCCTCCTATTTAAAAAATGTGGTTAAACAGAATTATTGGTTTGTCGCTAAGTTAGTCGTTAAATTCCCAATTCAGTTAGGAATTTGTTAATTAGAAATAAACATAATCGTAACATGGTGATCATTGGTCTTTCTGCCCCACTGGAGAGTGACCTTGTTTTCATTAAAAAACTAAAATATTAGCTCGTAGTTATCTTACAGTGGTTTGTATTCTTTCTCCGTTTGTATGACAGATTACCGTTAATCAGGGAGACTTCTAGTTATTTTAGTGGACGCAGTATTTTTTGGCGCTCACGATAAACTTACAAAATTCAATATGATATTTTGATATATATGAATGTGTTTTAATCATATTAATTCTCTGACCTTATTACCCTATTGTTTCTATCCAACATACGTATTAAAATCCTCGTGTAAACACAAAATGGATAGGCATGGGTCATGCAAAAATTCGGAATATTCTGGGAACGCTTCATATTAATACCTTGATACTTCCTAGTACTGATTACGAAAACGAATGCAGTGTGTCATCCAAATAATGTAGAAATTTCATTTCATTACTATATTTGCTCGTTTCTTATTTCTTTTGCGGTCGAGCTCGAACCGGCTACTTTCGTTAACGCAGTGTGCTGAACCCGCCCCTTGGGGCTCTTCCGCACGCTCGTAATCTTGCATAATGCCTGCGTTTCGCCCGCAACGGAAGCCCTCCAAACACATTTTCTCCCGAGCTGGCTCATGCCCTTTCCCGTCTGCGCTGCGCGGCCCTCAACGGCCTTCTGTATCTGCTCATTTCCCCGCTGTCCCCCTCCCCCGCCCCCTCGCATCCTCCCGCGGCCGTGCCCCGTGCGCGCCGCCAGCCAGCACCATTTGCATTTCGCTGAGCCGCTGCTGACGCGGCGAGGCGCCGCGGCGGGGGCGGGGTGAGGTTGGGGAGGGGGAGGGGGTGGCGCGCGACGTGACGGGTCAATTACGAACTGTGACGAAGAGGCGCACTTGACTCCCGGGTGGCCGCCACCGCCTGCAGCGGCAGCCGATGCGTCGCCGTGTCTGGTTAACGCAACTCGCTTCGCCCTGCCTGACGCCACCCTCGGCGGCGTCGAGATTTGTCGTCGTCCTGTTGGCGCGTTCGTCCGTTTGCGCTCGTCGCTTGTGTTGGGTGAGAAAACACCCCGCTTACGGTGCAATTCAGTCCGTGCTGTCTGTTGCGAGAGTTCATGTTCGTTCGGGACAGAAGCAATTATCTTCGTACATGTAGAATTGGTGTGTAGAATGTATGAAATCCGTTTCCCTTTCACATCGTGCGATGAGTTACAACTGGCCTACGTTGCTGTACTGAACCTACAATTGACATTCAAATCATTTTTATAAGTAACTCAAAAAAATCTTATGTGTATTCTAGCGTTGATTGCAAGAAACATTCCTACGTTATCGAACCTGAGGAAATAGTAAGCTCCACGAAGCCGATAATTTCATAACAGAAGCTTCTGCTTCGTACCCCAAACGCTAATGCCTCATATTGCTCACATTTAATTTTTTGACTTATATACAAGTTGAAGTTTGCTCAATCTTTCCCACGAAACTCATTAATATTCTTTTAGAAACAATGGAAATAGGTGAATACTCTAAAGTACATTTACACAACATAAATACCGTATTTTGGAAGAGAAAAATAAACTTTTATTTCGGATACGTCAGCAATTTCCATCGTATTAGAATTTCAAATTACATTGTTAGCAGAGAGTAGGCTTGATGTTACGATTCGCCACCTAAAATGAAGGCAAATTGAATTCAATTCAATCACCGCTCCTGTTTTCTCTCCTTTTCCCTAATCAGGTAGAAACACGACTATTTTCGCCGCACATTGCACGAACCTCTCCAGAGCTTTTGCCTCTTCTGTCATTCCATGATCTCTGTGGACAGTAATGTTGTACCACGTTTCTTTCTAATGCCCATATCTTGCAACTTTTCGTGTATTTTTAGATATTTTAATTTTCCGACTTTTATTTTTCAGACTTTTATTTTTTCGTTATAGCTCGGATCACATTTTCTGCATCCTATAAAATCCGGATGAAGCTCGCATCAGACCATCTTTCTTCCACATTGTGATCTCAGTGCCTTATGTCTGTTCCGTCCCATTATCGCGAACACCTTTACGTGCAACAATTGTTGTACATGTGTATTCTCTCCCGTGAAATCAGTGTATTTCAAAAGCCACTGATTTCACAGTAAATATCACAATTTTTTAATTTTGCTTGAAATTCAATATGTAGTAGGTTTTCCACCTGTCGTACCCCGCCCTATTCCAATGTCACTTTGTCACGGCCTCCTCTTTCAGCAGCATTCGACGTACTGCCGAATCGATACCGCACTCCAACCTTGCTTTGTGAGTTTCGAAGGCGGCGGAGAAAATAGAAAATTTAGCGTGTCCGTGACTTCCAGGTCTGGATGTCTCCACGCCTTTCAGCGACTCTCTTTTTCATTGCTTTGATTGCAATCTTGATCTCGCTAGAAATGCTTTGCACATGAAAAATGAATCTCTGTCAATTTTCTATTTTCCTGCACAAACTAATCTGCCCACCACTATCCCTGCTACCAAAGTTCCCGTCGCCCCTTAAGTGCATCTGAATAGAATGGGAGAATTTAGTTCACCTGTGGCACACTATCGCACTCGTGCTAAGACTCGTACTCATTCTGGAAAGAGCTTCTACAAAACTCTATCTTCACTCCATTCTTTGAGCACATTAATACAAGTATTCCATTAAACACTTGTGAGAAGGCCTTCCCCATTTGCTGATGTTCCTCCGCCATCACCGTTACCTCCACCCCTCCCGGGAGGTAGATTTATCCCCCCCCCACGACCCCATCGTCAACGTCAGGGTGTCTGGGGTGGGGATGCGGTGCGCGCATGTTTGCCCGAGAGAATTGAAAAGCGAGAGGCGGCGGACGCACGGACGGATCGCTGTTGTTTGCGCGGATCAGATTGTTGCCCAGCTGTGTTTCGCTCTTTCACAGAGAGCGGCTTAGCCTCGTTATAGAGAGGAATTACTCCCTGCTGGGATCGCGAGGAGAGCAGGGAAATAATTGCGGGAGGGAGCGCAAAACGTCGTGTGATCTCGCGACGAAAACTCTGATTTTGTAGAAGCTTTGTTGCGAGAATTACGCAGTATATGAATTTGGTTGGTTGGTTGTTAGTGATTCTGGACGCGTTAACAGCTTAGGTCATTAGTCCCGTAAATGTAGTTCATGTTTTTCCTCGGAAGGCGGTGGTGATCTTCCCCCGTGGGATGATGAGATCCGGCGTCGACCGACCGTCGGCTAGTTTTTTTTCCCTCAACCAGGTATCTCCACAAGAGGGGCATCCCCCCTGCCAGGACAAGCTCTAAGCTCCCGACCGGATTCCCGGCATGTGTGGTAGTGTAGTGCTTGTTGGTGTAAGTGTGTGTAAGAGGAGAATATAGGACAAGGAAGTGGTAGGAAAGATTGCGCGCGAAAGATTTGCCTGGTGATCGGAGAAACCTCGAAAAACTACTGATCAGAGCAGCCGTCCACTAGAGTTCTCCTCTAGACAGCGACTGAATTCGCAGTATATTAAAATAACTTGACTACGAGTGAATTCTGTGTAATTAAAGTCAGGTTGAATGTACAATGGGAATTTACTAATAAAGTAAATGGTGTCTTCGTGCCCGATTCAGTCAAGAATAAATCAACCACATTAGAGAAATAGTCGCATACTAGTTCGGATTGGTTTCAATCACGTATTGATGCAGTAATGATGAAAGAATTTCAAAACCCCTCGTATTTTACGAAGAGGCTTGTACTGTTTCGTAAAATAATGAGTACAATGAATCAATGTAACAAAAAATAATGAATTACATTGTAACGTATTCACATATTTTAGTTTATATTCAACTGAACTGACCCGGCGTTATTCGGATATTAATTTATAACAATAATTTATTAGGCAGGAACAGGAATGATTTTTATTTATATAGTTAAAGTGAATATATTGTTATTTACATTTCGCCAAGCGCTGCCCTGCACCACTCCTATCTCGTCCCGTCCGGTCCCGTCCCGTCCCTTCTCGTCCCGTCTCTTCTCGTCCCGTCCCGTCCCTTCTCGTCCCGTCCCGTCCCGTCCCTTCTCGTCCCGTCCCGTCCCTTCTCGTCCGTCCGTCCCTTCTCGTCCCGTCCGTCCCTTCTCGTCCCGTCCGTCCCTTCTCGTCCCGTCCGTCTCTTCTCGTCCCGTCCCGTCCTTCCGTCCCGCCCTCCTTCTCGTCCCGTCCCGTCCCTTCCGTCCCGTCCCGTCCCTTCTCGTCCCGTCCCGTCCCTTCTCGTCCCGTCCCGTCCCTTCTCGTCCCTTCCCGTTCCTTCTCGTCCCTTCCCGTTCCTTCCCATCTCCCGTTCATTCCCTCCCTTCCGTTTCGTCCATTCCCTTCCGGTCCCGACCCTTCCCTTCCCGTCCCTTCCCGTCCACCTTCCCCAAGACAGTCCCTGCCTGTACCGCTGCAAAGCAATCCTTAAAATACATAAATGTATTGCGTATTGCATAAACCAACGTCAAGGTGTATACCAAACGGTAAAATAATTAGGGTCACGATTTTGAATTACGCCTCGTACCCATGTTTTTTTTCACCCGCTCGAAAGTATTTGTATATGATTTTGTTGCAACGCTCCGAGTGTTTTAGAGTTATGCTGGAACAAACTTTCATACATCGGGTTTTATATTTTAAGATTTCTCAGCTTTCTCAAATAATGTTGACACAATATTTTCTCATGTTTCAGATGTAGACATTAAACAAACATTTCACATGAAACATTTTAATACTACAATGTGAATTCTCTATGGAAGTGCGTGAAAATTTGGGATATGATAATCAGAAGTCATCATATAAAGTGATCATTAAATATTCTAACTTGTTACATTTTATAAATCTCAATAGTACTTTTCAAACATTTAATTCATGCATGTTATTGATGTACTTCGAAAGTAGGAAGCAGCAGTGTATGGGGCGAGTCGGATTTCCCTCAACACTCACTGCGATGCCAGACGTCGCAGAGGTGTCTCAGCTGTCAGTGGTTGGCGGGTTGGTCGGTAGATCGCACTGGCGCGATGTCCAACACGGTGTCGTTACGAGACCCCGCACCGTGAGACAACCCTCGTTGTTCTCGCAACTGTTCTTGCACTCTCGGACTACCGACGCAGCACCTTACGCTAATGTTCGTTTAAGAAAGTTGACATCTGAGCCAAATCTGTCAGTTCAACATAAGCGCAGTTCTATGTTTAGCTTATAAGCTTTTCTTAGAAATACCTGCTTTCATCCAATAGCCTTCTAGCAAATAACATGCATATCTTTTGTAGGTTAGGTATTAATGCTAATTAGTATTTTTAAATTTATGTTATTTAAAGTATGTAAATATTAATTGGCAAATTAAAAAAAAGTATTTTTCTGTTGGGAAACCATAATAACATGTAGATATAATAATCATCATTCATTAATGATGAACAAACAGAATAGTGGTTGTAAGGTTACTAAATACTAAATCTTAGTGGATTGCATACTTATTTTCCAAGAGATTTGCTTTCAGATAATATATCAAGATTACGAGATAACTGTATACGACCTTTGCATTGGCGAATAATTCATATTCATTGGTTTGCTCAATAGTCGCTGCGGGACAGGAAAGAATATATAACGGGCCACCAGTTGACACCTTAATCCAAAGAGAAAAAAAAGTAGTGTATT
Organism: Teleogryllus oceanicus; assembly: GCA_964035755.1. Classification (NCBI taxonomy): domain Eukaryota; kingdom Metazoa; phylum Arthropoda; class Insecta; order Orthoptera; family Gryllidae; genus Teleogryllus; species Teleogryllus oceanicus. The sequence continues at coordinate 94,211,569 of CAXIVR010000004.1, forward strand.
ATCTCCTGATTCACCGCATTGCGTCGTTTAGATTTGCTAAGATGCCACAGCAGGAAAGTGGTTGGATCCATTCCCGCGGGATTCATGCCCCGTGTGATATCTCGAAGAATTTGCCAGCCTGTTATCCCTCTTTTCATCAATACATTAACGAGGAAATATATATTGATTCTTCATTGGATTTCCAGTCACTTAATGCGAGGATTTTCAGTTTTTTCATTTGTTTCCACCTCTAATAGAATGTACGGAATGTTCTTGGGGAATGAAATGTCTGTAATTACAAATCTAACTGCTACTTTTCCCTATACAAGTAGTTTGCATGAGAATAATCCGCATGGAATTTTAATATATTTCTAAGCTCGTGGAGTTTCTATTTTCCTCCATTCTTCGTAAAGTTTATTAATAAATAATATTAAACCATTATTGTTAACGAGAGTAACAATGAATTTTAACGTGTTATTCATTTTGAGAATGGAAATGAAATGGCAATAAGAGTTCAATGCAGTCATCGAAGGTGAACAGCTGGTTTCCCAACTAATTGTTTGCGTGACACGTTTTTCTACGTATTAATTTGTACATAATTTTTAAGGAGGTCAGTACATTAAAATACCGAGAATAGTGTTGAAATTTTAGCTTTCAAACCACAACTGTATCATGAATCCATCAAGCGGATATTTAGATGTATAATAGATCTGATATTTACGCATTTATGATATAGATTGTCAATCCTTGTCGGAGTAAATGATTTAGTGTATCAAGAGCTAGTGCCACGTGGGAAGAACACGAACAAAAGTCACATCTTCTAAAAAGTGTTTTATGAATTTTAACATCCAGATTGGTCACACTCAAAGGCCAAATATGAAAATTGACGATATTTGTGCAATGAATTTTATTCCATTAATTAGCTGTACAACATATTAATAACATATGGAGCTATATTTTGCAATTCAACAAATTTTCAAGTGTCCTAAAAAGCGTTCTTTGTGCATAGCTTATTGCGCTGATCCCGTTGCGAAAATAGCGGGTGGCTTTACATTCACCAGATCCTCCGCTGGCAACTGATGACCGGTGTTACCTTATTTATATATTTATTTGTATATTTATTTATTTACTAACTAATTATTTTTATTGGAACGACACTCCGTTTTGCAACTGTCCACAGATTCTGTGACTAATCCACGAAGTTCGAAATCTTAATAGCGAAACCCATAACGTGCCAAATTGGCATATTGATATGAGAGAAAGAAACAAACTTTCATCTCGAGTCTCATTGACACAGAAAGTGAAATTTTATGGGATGATAATAAATCAAACTAACTTAGAATGTGTATGATCTGTTATGTAAGTAAAGAAGGTAAAAAGTAGTGAAAGCGATGCGGTTACTTAATAACTAGTTGACCAGTTCGTAAAGGGAATGTCAACATTTTTAAAATTGTCGCTAGCTTTGACTAGTTGATACTAATATCGAACTTACAATTAATCTGTATACCTTCTCTTTCTCTTGACTTTTGACATGAAAAAACGCGGGCTAAGGGCAAAACACTTCCGACGGTCACAAGTTCTTAACTAATGAGAAATACTCTGAGACAGAAAACAATGGTTTGTGGATTTACCCTTTCGAATTCGTGCCCAGGTCTACATAATGATATAAAAGTGACTTTGAAAAATATTCATCGAGACTTTGTGTCTCTCCGCTCCCCTTTCTTGTTGCATGGAACGCATAATAAATTGAGATGTATCCAAGGAATGGAGTACTAGCGCGTTTTACTATCCTGGGGTAATTGCTTGCATGGGACGTGTGTACGGTATGTAAGTACCATGTATGGCTAACGTAGTAAAGAAATTTTTGTAATAAAGAAGTTTCTGGGGATCTAACGAAACCTCATGTGGATGGAGGCTGCCTAGTTTTCTTTTAACTTCTGGTAAGCATTGAAAATTAGTAACAGTTTATGATAATGATAAAGACAATTGAGAAATGAGGAGATAGATATACCGAGAAATTCCCGAGAAAATATTAACTAGAATGTGTCCGGCTTGTTATTAAGAGTGACAGTTGCAATGCGGTACCCAGTCGCGCCGCTGCTGTATTTGTTTAATTCCATTAAATTGGGTGATGTTTTTTTATGTGAACTTAGTAATAGTTTTCTTACATTGGAACTGTTTGATCAGTGTGAGTGCTGAAGCCGGGACATTGGCAATATTTGTATTAGAATAAGCATCGCGTTGGTTATAATACACAGCCATCCAGGACTGAAAGCCACGTCCAGAAACTAGCAGTCAGGATATTTCACCAAAGTATAATTTCTAATGAACTAAAAAAATACATGTCAGTGGCGAAACATAGTGATAAAAAACGGGGTGAAATTGGAACTTGAACAATGCAATTTAATTCTGATGACATTACGTGAAGAAGCAAGTAAAAGTAATCGAAAAGGGTTGAATTTTAAGAAATTGGATGTATTCAAAGAGTTACCTTAACTGGTAAAAGCTGTTTAATATAGTGTCATAAAGAAAAGAAAAGTCAATTGTCAAAAAATGGTCACACCCAATTTAATTATAAAATAAAATTTCATTCTTATTATGTCATGGAATTTGTAAGCATTTGCAGAAGTATAGACTTTTAGGTAATTGAACCCGTTGAAAGGAATAATGATACTTCCTTAATTACAGTAGCGTGTGGTAAATTAACATATTTAACTATCACATTTTCCTGCTAGCGTTAAACAGTATTTTCCCTTGGCTTTCCTTTACTGTCACAACCAGCCAAATCATTGCTTCGTCTCCATCTCGAGAACACCGTATTCGGCCTCGGACCGCTGCTACCCGCGACACGCTGTCATTGCCCGCAACCAGAGTCGCAGTTGTTATCCCCGTCGCTTTCACCGCTCCCGTGGCTACATTTCCTTCGATCGCTTTCATCCCCATCGCAACGCCACTGCCACCACCGGCACTACCATCCTTCCCTCGCTGTCACTTCCGCCAACTCCCCGACCGCTTCCACCATCTTTCACTCCGCCGTGCCACCATCCACGCCGCCGCGCCGCAACCATCGCCGCTGTCTCCACCGCTATTTAAGCAAGTCCCGCCGCCGCTTTTCCATTGGTCAAGTGCCGGAATGAGGAACTGAGGACCGGGGTGGAAGAGGGTAAGGAGGGGGAGGGGAGCTGGACCGAGAGCCGTAGTTTGGTCGGGGTCGGGTCGGGGCGGGGTCGGGGTCGGGTCGGTCGGGTCGGGTCGGGTCGGACGGGTCGGGTCGGGTCGGGCGGTACTGGGACTGGGACTGGGACTGGGACTGGGACTGGGACTAGGCCCAGGCCCAGGCCCAGACCCAGGACCGGGAGCGAGGCGCTTTGGACCGGGCGACATCGACGACTGAGAGCGGTGCCTGCAGGGAAGGCGGGGTGAAGATGTGGCGCAAGGGTGCAGGGCGCTTGCTAAGAAGAAGCATTTGCCCACTGGGCTAGATAGTTTATTTTCCCACACAAATTCATCTGGAGAGTTCGGTTAGAGTTGTTGGGTTCTGAATGGAGAACAATTGACGCTGTTTGTGAATCACACTCAAGGGCATTAATTGGTTTTCAATGTTTTTTACGATTTTTGTCTGGTTGTTTAGACTAATCCCTGAACCTCTAAACCTCTTTCGATGAAGTTTTCAATGGAAGGTTGTGCGTTTTCTGCATAACTTGTACTATTTTTTTCAATTCTTTTTATTTTGAATTGTGTAAAGAAGAATAATTGTCTGAATGTTATTTTATATAAATGTTCCTTGGACATTGATCTCAACACGTTTTTACGCTTCATCTTCATAACACGGGAGAAATTACTGTCATGAGAATTCTTAAAAATTGAATGGGTGGAAGGATGGGTCGGAGCAGGATGAGATAGGGTGGAACAAGTAAGGGACGGGTCAGGTCACAAGGTGAATCAGGCCAGGGCTGTGTAGGGCAGCGTGGGAATACATTGTGAAAACAATTAATTTTTTTTCCCTTTCTAAGAAATGATTGTGATTACCCCGGCAACGCGGGGTACTTAAGCCAGTGGATAATAAATTGTTTCCTGCTGCGTATACTGGCCTTTCTGTGTTACTCAAGGCGAAGTGTGCGAGTCGCGACGCAGCACACTGGGTCGTGCGGCGACGGCGGTGGTTGTCGGGAGGCGCGAACTTCCCTTGCGGCGTCGGGACACCGCACTTCCGCCTCCGCCTCCGCGGTTGCCGGGGCAACGCCGCCGCGACTCTGGAGGCGGGGCGGGGTAGGTGGTGCCGGGACGGAGCGGGGGGCGGGCGGGGGGGGCGGGGCGGGGCGGGACAAGGCAGGGTGGAGCGGGGAGAGGCGGGGCGGAAAGGGGTTAGGCGAGACGGGGAGGGGAGAGATAGTAGAGTGAGGCGGGGTCAGACGTGGAGAGTGGCGGAGCGGGGCGGGAAGGGGCAAGGCAGGGAGGGGACGTGCGGGGTGGGACGAGACAGAGGTTGGACGTGACGGGTCGGGTCGGGGTGCGAGGCGTTAATTCGCCGCCCGGGCGGTCGGGGGCGCCTGAGCGTTTGCCCGGCCACCACCGAGGTGCGCCCCGGGCGAGGACCGGCGCGCGGCGCCGCCGTAGCCTGTGGCTGGTGTGTGAGAAAGCCCAACGAACGGGGCTAATTGAAGGGCGGGCGTGGACAAGGGTGACTACGCGTGTTTTCGTGAATCTGGCAAAGCTTTATTAGGTGACTCACATGAAAGGTGATGTGAAGAAACTCATCATTCATGCTTATCTATAGGGATTTTGTTAAAAACAAAACAATGTTTAGAAATAAACCGCATACATTTAAGTGAGGAATTATAATTTTTATGAATTTCTTAAGATTTTGTAGAAAAAAGGAACAAAAAATAGCAGAGATATCAGGTTAAACGGTACCGTAACAGATATAATAGATTGACCGCAAAATTTCCATCAAATATAAATATTTCACAATGCTCTCTTATTAAGGAAAATTTAAATTAACTTTTTTTTGTAAAAACGAAATAAAAAAAAGTATTATAATTAAATATATATATATATATATATAAATATATATTTATATATATAAATATATATATTTATATATATAAATATATATATTTATATATATTTATATATTTATATACATACTAATATATAATATATGTGTATAATGTGTTTTAAGTTATTTTTATTTGATACGATTGTCACTAAGCCCAAAAAACTTTTGTAATATTTGTTAAAAATTTCCACATTTATTCGAAATCCACAATATAAAAGGACAAACTAAAAGTGCGTAATATTTAACGGTCATATGAAAAAAATATGTTTGTAATAGTATTTATTCAAATAAGTAGCAGCATTGCAGAAAGAACACTTTTTAAAAACTTTTATAACAAAGAACAACAAAGAGAGCTCAAAAACCCTTATTCAATAGCGTATGTAATGTTAAAACGGCGATCAATGTTTTAAATCTCTACATTCTTCAAATGTGCTTAATATTTGTTTAAAAACAGAGAAGAGGGAAAGAGTTTATTCGAAATATATTTATCCGGCTACTGAAGGGTCTTCAATTGCAGACAAACAGAAACAGTAATAGATCCTACACACTCCTGTTCATATTGAGAAAGTGACATATTTTCGTAACTTTCAGTTTATTTATTTATTTAATTAATTAAATATCCATTAAAAATTAGGGTGGATATTGTACGTGACTTGCGAGAAAAAATAACTGCAATTAACGTACAAAGAAAATCAAGCAATTATTTCAGTATTTTCTCTCTGGTTGAAGGGGAAAAAAAATCTGGTTGGGACGAATGATACTGATCCAGACGTTGTTTGCAATAGCTGCATAACAAATAACGTGTGAATGTTGCTTTATTTTTACCTCGCGCCCCGGAGAAGATTTTCGTGGCTCTTTCGTTTTGTTTCATAACTGCTATGCCGCTCCCTCAACTGGGATGAAATATTCTGTGATGTGGGCGGGGTACCTGCTGTGTGCTACTCCGGAGAACCAGTGGCCTTCTAGCAAACGGGCGAGGCGGCATAACTCGGGTGCAGTCGCCGATTGGGTCATTCACAAGCAGATGCCCCACATCCAGCTCCGAGGTTTTTCTTATAAATGTTGTGAAGTGCGAGTTGGGTCATGGATTACGATTCTGGCCTTAAATTATGGGTTATTCAAATTCAAATTTTCGTCAGTAATTCTAACATTTAATTGTAATTATAACTTTTTTATTTATAATGTTATTGGTATTTTATAATGTATTATAATAATATAATTACGAGATGACGTGGAATTGTGAGATTTGCTTTTGGGATTTTGAAAAATGACCGATTTGGTAAATAGCAGCAAGTTTAATTTCTCATTTTTATTGTCGTATCTTGAGAATTTTTGATTTTGTGTTTGATTTCTTGTAACTTAGGTTTCATTCGTACTGGACTTCGTTCGTACGCCTAATTTTAAATTTAGTTGAAACAACTCGATTATAAAATTAAATTTAAACTCTCTAAACCCCTGCGATTACATAGCACAAGAAGAAGAACTGTAGAAAAGATACAACCGAAATATCGTACATATTTCGTGTTCAGTTCATGTAGTAAGTAATTTGTTCTAATAGCTAGTAGTAATTAAGACGTGTTACCGTTATTAGTAATTAATTTTGCCATGTACAACTGCCATGTTTTACTGATTTACAATATGACAACATTCGTGACAGTAATACGATTCAAAAACTATGTTATTATATCATTGGGTTAATCTTAGTTTCATATGGGAATTGTTTTTGGTATTTACTTCATACATTTGACCTGCATCATTCTGTATTTCTATTTAAACTTCACGAAAATATTGTGATCGAAAATTTAAACCAAGATGTAGGATTACTTAAAGAGTTCAATAGCCAAAGAATTGTGAATTTATTTGTTTAGAAATATAATATTATGGATTGGAATACTGCAAATGCAATCTATAATTTCTGAACATAATCTTCGAAAATTGTGTCGTAAATATCTTTTAGGTGATTAGATGCTCAATGACTAGCTGTAGTTCAACACACTAATTTTTTATTCACGAATTGTGATGATTGAGCACATTCTAATATGTATGTATGTATTTGGCGTTATTGAGTCGGTATTCCAACTTCGCCGGTCAGCCACCGGTGTTCCACTAGCCTGGGCCTAGTTAAATTCCTATGCTTGGAGGTAAGAGCGACATGAGGCGAACATGACGTATTCTCTTCACCGTAACTAGCAAGATCCGCCTGCTTGAGCTTTTCTTCGTCACACAGCTACATTGTGACGATTTTAAAAGAAAGCTACGATTCAATTTTTGCCTCGACCAGGAATCGAACCCGGGGAACATAGCACGAACAGCTAGTACGCTGCCCATGAGCCATCCCAGAGGCACATTCTAATATAGGTACAACATCTTTTTCTTTTTTTATTGCCAATTAACGAAACTATTTTTCCAACAGTGTTTTGAGAGGGAGTTATTAGACGATGATCTCCATATTCCCCCTACATCAGGCACTGTGTGCGCGACAGTTTCCGCTCGTGATGCTCCGTTTGTGATCGTGGTGCCGGAGCTGCAGTTTTCGGGGCTGCGGCCACGCCCCCCGGCGTGAGCTTCAAACCGCGGTCGGTTGCTGGTGCAGCGTGGGCTCGTCGGCTGCCAAATCGATGTCGGCGCCCTTCACCGCAGCCGCCTGGCGTTTGGCAGCGACCGCTGGACGCGCTCCGAATCGCGCCACCGCCCCGCACTTGCGCGACTGCAACATAAAGAGGAAAGGCACGTCACAGGCAGGTTTTAACCGTTTTTTTGACGTAAAATAAAATAAATAAAAATAAAATAAGGCTAATGAAATTTTAGGAATTTTGGAGAAACGCATTTGATACTGCTGAGCAGTAGAATCGAAAGTGCACAGCATGATGGCCGAAAAGGCTGCTCGACCGACTGTGACGCGGCTCATCCCGGACAGCCAAGTATCATAAGTTTATTTTTTTCTTTCTCGCCTTACTTCGTTAAAAGAGAAGGTTTTGTAATCTTGCGCTGGAACGCGACCATTTATCGACAGAAAAACAATTATTGTCGGGCTCTGGTGACGAAAAAGTGAATAAATCGCTTTTCTAAATGTAGTAAATTGCTTCCTCTAACACGTGTGGTCTGAATCCAAATGTTGTGAGTCCTTGATACCGAAAAATCGATTGACGGGAAACCTCTTGGAACAGATTTCTCACAATCTGATCCAAAATTGTTCATTAATTTTTTCCTTGGATATAATATTAGACGTTTAAAAATTTGGCTCAGGTCACAATATCTGAGAACATTCTGTATTTTCGAAAATTGCAGGCAGAACATTAACACTCCAAAACTACAATCTTGAAGGTAGAGATTTATTTTCTCAATGAAATCTGTTCTTTAAAACGCAATCGGGAAATAATATAAAGGAAAACGAAATCGTCTTAGATATGTCCGGCTTTTAATTGTTATTTAACCATCTTGATTGTCTGAATTTACAAAACTGAGTTCATTTTTGTAAGGTTTGACTTTATATTGTCAAAGTGGATAAAATAATTAAACGTGTGAGTATACCGTATACCAATCTTAGACTGAAAATACTCATTGCGGTTTTCGTAGGAATAGGAGTTCCCAACACACGCACTCTCTTGATTCATTGCGCCTTCTGATATCAAGATTTCCTGGCAAACGTTCAGCATAGCATTGAACGTTACCGTTGCGTTATGTTTTAGAACAATGTTTTACGTAAACAACGATGCCTTCTGCTCATTAGCGTAATAGCGTTTAAATTTTGCAGGGTTATGAATTTTAATGAGGCGTTCTTACCGAAATTAATGCAAAGAGCTTAAGTCGAAAAGGCGGATCAAGTTTCACCGAAAGAATTAGGACGAGGGAAACCTACCGCTGTTAAATATTCAAGCATCGTTAGCCACAGCTTCTTCGGAAGGATATCATAATGATGTGAAATGGATATTTCATCTTGCCAACAGAAAATTGCATGGAAGGAAATTTTCGAAGTTTCTCACTGAGACGGTTAAAACGGAGTTTTATCACGGAACAGATTTGAATGAAGTGGTGGAAGAGTGAGAAAAGAGTGAGTCACTTTGAAAGTTATTGCCGTAGAACGTTTCGACTTGCCACACCTTGCCTCGTGCATTCAAAGTTGATTCATTTTTATCACGTTCTCGTAAAATGTACAAAATTGCAATTTTATTGATCAAAAGTATGTTACAGGGCTTAATAGAGTTCCGAACGTAACACCGGCAGTGCTAATAGAGGTTCTCTCTGAATGAACGAGCGGCCAAAATAAAGGTGAAATAATCTGGAATGCAGGAACTGAAGAAGCATATACAGACGAGTCAATAATTTGAACCTTGGCCTGTGCAACACCTAAAAAAGATCTCTCACAGATCTGTGGTTATAATTCTAGAGTTTTAAAAGTATCGACGTGCCATTTAGCTAGTGAAGTGTAGTTGATGATGGATCCGATAAAAACGGATATATTTTTATTTCTTTTTTCTTATTCTTGTGCCTTATAATAGTAAATTGTGTACCAAGAAAAATAAGACATTTTTAAATTTCTTTTTATTAAAAACGGTAATCGGACATATTTTAAAATAAGACTTGCATTTTTTGTATTTCTAATTTTCTTTTCGTTCCTCGTTTCATCTCTTTTCTCTTTGATGGCCTTCTCTTTCTTTTACCTCGCCTTCTGTCTTCGCCCGCGTGGTTCTCGAGAGGGCGTCATTGGCCGCCTTCGCCGAGTCGTCTCCACCGACCACCGATCAATCTTCAAGTCGTTACGGCCGCCACAGAGGACGGGCATTCGCGCCCCGTCCCGCCCTGCTCCGCCCTGCTCCGCCCTGCTCCGCCCCGCCCCGCCCCGCCCCATCCGTCCTTCCCCCCACTACTCCCCGCCCTTCCCCGACACGCCGTGCTCCTTCCCGCCTCCGGGGAAAGTGGCCCCGTTTCCTCCCGGCGGAAAATTTCGGCGGCGGCTGCTCGTCCGGGAAGAAAAGTGCTTCTGGTCTCAAGTGGCGCCTGCCGCCGCCCCGCCCACTTCAATGCCGAGAGGACGGGGGATTCATTTAGCTGATGTTTCGTTTATGCGGAGATATTCCGGTGGCGCCTTTTGCTGCTCTGAACAGTGAATCACGCCCGGAATGCTTAAACTTACTCACAAGCGAGGAGCGAATGCATTCGCTCCTCAATCATTAGATTTCGTATTGTGATGTGTTTGTTATTATTTTTTCATTTCGTCTTTGTGTTTTTATATTGTATTTGAATACCGTTTCAATACATTTTGCTGCTTTGATTAGTGAATCATTTCATATATGCTTCTAACTTGCTCTCATACGAGGAAGTAATTCATTCATTCATCAATTTTTCATTAGACTACTTATTGTAAGGTATTCGGGATGTTTTTAAATAACGTGACTTGTAAAAAAAGTTAAAACTGCCGTGTAAAAGGAATTTAATGGGAAACAAATCAGGCAATATTGAGTAACTTTCGCTTCCTGATGTTTAAGCGGTAGTAGTTCACAGTACGTTCAGGAGTTCAAAAATATTGGAATTTGTTTGTAAGAAAATAATACTGTCGGTAATTTACATACTACGTAAAAGAAAATTTATTAACGTTGTGCATTATTGCTTCCTCTAATGTTCAGTTCTAACTTTAGTTTCGCATGTAGTAGATTGTTGTAAACAAACTGGCGCAGAAAATGTAGAACACGCATTTAGTTTTGAGTGTTTTATCAATTGCATTTTTTTTACTCAGTCATTGGTTTCATAATCATTAGAAAATTTGATTTGACTTTTAATTTAAAAACTTTAAAAGACGTATCTTTCGCTTTAAATCGTGTATGAAATATTGCTGTTTGTATTAAAAATGTAATAGGACATAATTTAAACGCACCAGTAATTTACATTTAAAAGACGTGTTAAATTAAAAAATATTTATTTAATTTTTAATGGAAGGTCTTTTCTAAAAGTAGCATTCTTAATGCAGTTTTGCTGCTTTTGAAAGCAGACGTTCGTCCCTCGGGAATAAAGTTTTCTGCCTTCGTAAATAACCCGTCAGCATTTCTCCCTTACATTCAATGAAAAATACATCATTTCTCTGCTCAGAATTTTACTGCTCTCCGCACTACCTGAACGCAGAGTCGTGAGTGTTTTGAACTGTCTGCTGAAAGGAGGCTCGCTCTATAGAAATCTATGAAGTATGCTGATGTGAATAAAAGTTTTGACTGTTTAGCCTAGATACTATATTTTTGAGACGTGACTGGCAGGAACTGGCTATATTTTTGAGGCGTGACCTGGCGAGTTTTGTACCACGCTCTTAAAAGTTGATTCACAACTTTGCACCGTCGATGTGCGTTGTGCTACCAAGTATCCTTATGACTAAAGTATATTTTAAATTGTGCATAACTGACAGTTGTAAGTCCTTCTGGTCAACTCCGGCTCAAATCCTGAGCGTTTGGGAATTGCTTCTTTAGTTCATGAATGGGAGAATATATTCATTCTTTCATATAGAGAGAACATATTCATTCTTTCATTGTTCTAGAACTCCTGCAACTCCTGCTCCTAGAACTTTTAGGAAATGAAACAAAATATTCAAAAAGTAAGGCAGGAAGTGTTCATTGTGTTCGTATTCAATAAATATTATTCTCTTTCATTATATTTGCAAAAATCAATTTTATTTTATTATTCGGATTTTCAACTTCCTGGATTGAATCATGTGACAGTGACATAGTTGATCAGAATTCCGACTGTAAGTTAATAGTACGTGAAAAGTTGGGAGTGGGAAACGATGTGTGAAGAAAGTCCGTGAGGAAGAAGTGCCGCCAGAGCGCAGGCGGGGGCGGGGCTTAAGGGCCCAGGATGGGACTCTGGGGAGCGCGAAAACGGCGCGAGGGTCGCGGCGCGCTCTGCGTTTGCTGTCGACGGCAGAATCGACGGGGGCGTCGAGATGAGGAGGCGGTCGCGGGGGCGGGGCTTCCGACATGCCATGGCTCGGGCTGTGCCTGGCGTCCCTTTGGTCCTCACCGCCCTCGCCCTCGCCGCCGAACTCGTAGTCGTCCTCGCCGTCGCCTTCATCACTGTCCTCGCCACCGCCCTCGCCTCCGCCCCGGTCGCCGCCCTCGCCACCCCCGTCACCACTGCCTTCGCCATCGCTTTGCCGTCGCCCTCGCTACCGCCCTCGCCCCGCCCTCGCCCGCCCTCGCACCGCCCTCGCCCCGCCCTCGCCGCCCTCGCCACCGCCCCGCCACCGCCCTCGCCACCGCCCTCGCCACCGCCCTCGCCACCGCCCTCGCCACCTCCCTCGCCACCGCCCTCGCCATCGCCCTCGCCACCGCCCTCGCCATCGCCCTCGCCACCGCCCTCGCCACCGCCCTCGCCACCGCCCTCGCCACCGCCCTCGCCACCGCCCTCGCCACCGCCACCGCCCACGCCCTCGCTACCGCCCTCGCCATCGCCCTCTCTCACTGCTACGCTTCTGAATGATGAACAGACCCGTGGTAAATTCCATTAGCGAGAGGTCTCTTTTTCCCCTCTCTGAGGGCACCCCCCCTCGAGTAATGAGACAGCGGCCATGAGGGCGGTGGATTGGGAGGACCGGAAGACCCGTCCGGCCCCACCGGCTCGCTCCCCTCCCCCGCCGCACCTGTTTCCCGGCGGCGGCGACGGCGGCGCGCCCACGCGGAATACGAACAAGTTATTTCCATTTGAGTCCCTTTCCCGCGACCTCCGTTGCCGCGTCGCCGCCGCTGCCACCGCAGTTTTGAAATTAAAAACACGTTACTTCCACGGCGCGTAGAGGCCTGGATGCGTGCGCCTGGCGTTTCGGCCGCCAGGGATGCAAGGGGAAGGGACACTCGTCAAGGGCGGAGGAAAATGAAGGGAAAAAATGGAGACTCACGGAAAGAGAAGGGAAGCATTGAGAGTTAGAAACATAAAGAACAGTTTCACGTTTCAGTTGTCTATTATCCTCCATTCATTTGCCCGTCAGGCAGCTCCAATCTCGCTCATTAGTGTCAAGAATGCTGCAAAAAAGCGGAAATGTTTTCGTGAGTGCTCTGTGAAGATAACAGATTTCGTGGAAATGCGTTTTTTTTTCACGTCGCTGGACTTTCCTGGTTTTCTGTGTTAAAATGGAGAATACAGATGCAACTTCTAGTCTCGCTCGTCCGAACTGATCAGCAATCACATGACGAAAGGTAGAATGTTGAATATGAACTTCCTTGTTTCTCTCGTGAGTCTTCACTGAACATTGACCATGAGATTTTTTAAATTCAACTCAACATATTTTTGTTGAAATATTTCGGAATCTTTCGACACATCGTTGAAGCAAGGCAAAATTAAGAAAGGCAATGAGCACGTCTTAATTGAATTGTAACTCCGTTACAAACACACGTGGTTGCAGCATGCAGTCATTGTGACAGGGAGGCGATCGGAAGAGGCGGGGACAGGAGAGGCAGATAATGCGGAAACGTCCGCGAAGAGCCGGAGAGATCAGGGGTAAGAGAAAGACTAGCGAGTCTTTCTCTTACCCCTGATCTCTCCCGCTCGTCGCGAAAGTTGAACGAAGTGGCGTTATGGACTGAAATGAATGCGGAGGTGGCGAATGGGCAGTGCGGGAATTGCGCGAAGGTCGTCTTCTAGAAACCGGAGGAAGGCGTGAGGGTTGGGGTGTGGAAGTTGGATGGGGAAAGGGCACATAAATGGAGGAAGGACGTGGGAAATGGATGCAAAAAAATGAACGTGGGAACGGGCAGAACCGGGCCGTGGCTGTGGTGCGGGGACGTGACATGGCGTCATGAAGCGGGAATGGGTCGCGGCATCGTGAAACGGAGACGTCGTCGTGTAGCAGGGTGGAAACGTAACGCGGAGACGCGTTGGCGCGGAAACGCGAAGCGGCGTCGAGGGCGGGGTGGCGGCGCGAGGTCGTGTGGCGGGTGTGTCCCAGCATAGTGTAGCGGAGTCGCATCACGTCCGTGTGAAGTGGGGATGTGATGCGGCGTCGTGTAGCGGGGACGTGGCGCGCGAGTGGGCCGCAGGGTCCGGACGTGGGGGGGGGGGAGAAAAGCGGGATGGCCTAGGCACTGGGTCCAGGCGCGAACTTGGAGGCAAGAACAGGAGCCAGGATAGAGGGACAGGGCGCAATTAGAAGGTGGCGTACGAGGGTGGCATCCGGTGTAGGCACGCGGGGACGGGGCGGGGCACGGGGGCGGCGACAGGCCGCCCGGCTGTGCGGGGCGACGCGGGGGTGAAGAGGGAGTGCGGCGGCAACAACAGACGCAGAGATCTATCACGGGGCAGGGCGCGCTCGATGCATACGGCACCCGCTGGAGCGGGGTACGAGGGCGGCGAGCAAGCGCGGCGTGTAGTGACGGCGCGCTGTAACAGCCCATCCGGCCGGCGCGGGGCGACGCCGGGATGATTGGTTGGTTGGTTGGTTACTGATTCCGGGCACGACAGCAGCTTAGTTCATTAGTCTCGGAAGTGTAGTTCATGTTTTTCCTTGGGAGATGGCGGTGATCTTCCCCCGCTGGATGGCGAGATCCGGTGCTAACCTACCGTCGGCTAGAGAGGTTTCCCTCAACCAAGACTCTCCCACCAGCGGGGAACCGCCCAACCCGAACAAGTTCTAAGCTCCCGACCGGTCTCCCGGAATATGTGGTAGTGTAGTGCGTGTTTGTGTAAGTGTGTGCGTAAGGGGAGAGGAGAGGACAATGAAGAGGAAGGAAAGATCGCGCGCGGTCCGTGGCCCGTTTGTTAGGGTACTGCTCCGGCATTCGCTTGGTGTTGATCGGAGAAACCACGGAAAACTACCCAACACAGCATCTTACAGGTAAAATTCACCTGCAAACAGCGACTGAATTCCATCGAGCTGAAAAGGTAGTGTCGAAAATCCTACTGCCGTCAGGACTCGAACCTAAGATCTCCCGGTTACAGGCGCGGCAGTGACATCAGTTGATGCACTGAGCCACCGCTGGCGGTGCGCGGGGACGGGGAGGGTGTGGGCGGGGCGCGCGCGGCGTTGCGTGACCGGAGCGCGCACAATGGGCGTCGCGGCCGCCCCGGCTACACCTTCGCCGGCCTTTGTGTCGGCGCGGCGCGGCCCGGCGTTGGCCCGAGCGCGGTAAAGTGGCGCGTCCTGGCGGCAGCCGATGCTCGCGCGTGGGGCCTCTTCGTAGCTCCGCTCAGCCCGCGGGTGGCGTGGAACAATCCTCGCTGACGCTTCTCCGAGCGGTGACGCGATGGCTGATTAGCCTAATTGTTAATACGAATGCAAATAAAAGTTGGTGAAACAAACGAGAAAAATATATGAAATTTTCAGGAGATGAATATGAGCTTTTGGAACTAATATTTTTGTTCCTAGAACTTAACACATAATTTAGCGCTTGTTTTTTTTAATGACGATGATGAAGATAAAAAACAAAGGTTGTTTACGTTCTGATTCCTTGGGTTAACAACAAGGTAATTCAATGGCTCTGTTTTTCGGCTAGTGGTAAACTAATGGAAAAGCTTCAACTATCATGTTGTGCTAATTATACAAATTTCTTTCACATAAAATGTATGGATAAGCTTTATTCTTTAAGCCCTTTTGATATAATCAGATAAATAAAAGATAATTGATTGGAATAAGGAGTCTCTCAAAGATTTCCTGGCGTAATGAGGATTAGTGAGCAGGTATTGGATTCGAAATATGAGCGGAAAAGCATTATGGTTATGGGTTGGATGTTGCATGTCCTTTGCAATATGCTTCGAACAGCTGAGTCTCTTTTTGTCGTAATATGATTATATTCCATTAGTATTCGATAAAATCCGATTCTGTGCACTGATACCTTTTCAAGTAACTTCTCTCTCTATTCATTGCATCAATTTTCATAGAATGTAATATTCTGGGGCTAAAGGTTCAAATTGACGGATAGAAGTGTCTCCAATAGTACTTGCAGTGTAGTAGTCCTCGAAATCATTAACATATATTTGCGTAGTAGTGCATAATTTTGTTTTATTGTTTTGAATTTAGGTTGAGTGTTTCCTGCAAATCATGGCATGAACGCGTGAATTAATTTTTTTTGTCTGGAATAAAATTTACAGTGGTATGTGTCACAAAAAATAGCACCACTGGATTGATGTGACTGGAGATGATTGTCACTGGAGTGATTGGTCTCAAATTTGGTACAAATAGTTTTGAGAGAACAATAATCAAACTGATCATAGTTTCGATTCAAAATGTTACCCCAAAACATGCTTATTTACAACACCAACAACTAAAATCAAATTTGCTAAGGGTTGAACGCTATCTAATTATAATAATCGTTTTGATAGTAGCTTAGCCATTATTAAAATAAAAAAATAAAAATGAATACAGGAGAAACGTGGTACACTTCAGTTTGATATTAACAGATTATAATTTATCTTCAATAGTCATTGTTAATTTAATTATACTTATTTTTTTCATCTCAACACGCGAAGAAAGTGCAGTTATTGGTGGCATCTTGACGCAATACCTGGGTAATGTCATGTAGGTCAGCAAATGCATGATTATCGTAATGTAATGAGATGAAAGAAGTGGCTTTTTAAAGCAATTTATATAATCACCAACAACAGTAAGTGTGAAGTTTGTGCTTTCAATAAGTACCATGTTCGAAGATTGAAAAATTAGACGGTGAAAAGGAAAATCGTATTACAGTGTAGAACGTCTTTTCACTTCAGTGAATGATTTCCCGGTGAACGGCTTACATCCCAGAGAAGTGTCGCATGATGGCGAATGCAGCTTTGGACGAAGAACGGCGTTAGGCGAGGAAGCGCATATTGGCGATATTGAACTCTGTGAAGACAGTGAGCAGCAATGGAGAAGCTTGGCAGGAACGGAGGGATGAGCAGGGGCGGAGGGATGAGCAGGGGCGGAGGGATGAGCAGGGGCGGAGGGATGAGCAGGGGCGGAGGGATGACGGACGCAGACAGGGAACAGGGACGAGAGCGAGGAAGGGTAACTGTGTGGGGAGCAGAGGCGAGAACGCGGGGGCGAAAGGTAGCGGGCAGGTGGGGAC
Source organism: Teleogryllus oceanicus (assembly GCA_964035755.1). Lineage (NCBI taxonomy): Eukaryota > Metazoa > Arthropoda > Insecta > Orthoptera > Gryllidae > Teleogryllus > Teleogryllus oceanicus. Next base: position 94,228,624 of record CAXIVR010000004.1, read on the forward strand.
TGGCGGGGGAAGGCGAGCGGGCGGCGGGAAGTGCAGGGGCGACGGGGGCAGCCGAGGGGGTGTTGATGGGGCAAACGTGCGGGCGAATGAATGAGAGCGGCCGACCGCGTATTCCTTTTTCGTGCGAAGCCGCAGTTCGCGCCTGCCTCGCCCTTCAAGCGCCTCGGGGCCTCTTCGAACAAGTCGCTTTCCGCAGCTGCCAGAGAACACGCGCGCTGCCTTTCACGGAGGTGAAATGTTTAGCCGCACTCCCGCACTTTTCTGCTAAAACACTTCGTACGTGGGTATGGTTGATAAATTAATCGTGAAGAACTTGTTAATCTTCTTCTTCCTGTTATTATTATTATTATTATTATTATTATTATTATTATTATTATTATTATCATCATCATTAATATTAATGGAAGTCAATAAAACTTTTGTAAATAATACGCTGTGGCATTGTCAACTATTTTCTATAATCTGATAGGTAGGCCCTTTTGTAAGGTGCTCTAATCTATGCTTTTTTAAGCATTTTCCCAGAATCTACGCAAGCTCGAGCCTTACATTTGAAAAGGGAGAAACAGTCAGCGTGTAATGTATGTTAGATTATATTTTTCAGTTTGGGAGATTTGTTTCTTGTCAGTCTCTTCCCATTCATCGGAACATTTAATTGGCGCAAGTTTCATCGCAATTATCGCCAATGCTGTCGTCATCAAGAACCTATATCACGCCATTGAGAGCAAAAATATTTTGGAACGATTCCACAGACTTTTGAAGAGTTGGAGCTAACACTTTTCTTGCAGCCTCCAGCAAGTTTGCGGCGATGGTAGAAGCGATAAGCCGTGACGAATGGGCTAGAACGAATTCTCGTTCTGTGCTCCTGCGTTGAAACGAGAATCATGTTGTAGACGAGCAAGCGTAGGCACCTTAATTTACAAATGAGAAGCAGCCATTATCCTGATTCTAATGAGAGGAAACATGAATATTAATAGTTGTCATTATTAGTTTGTTCTGTAATTAATTTGAGCAGTTTAATTAAATCTATTGTAATGAACAATTTAGCTTGGGCGAATTAATGAATGAAACAAATTTACTGAATTAATGGAGCGGGTTGTAAATATAAATTAAGGGATATAGCAAATAGTGAAACCGAAAACTGATCACAGATGAATAATAAATCGGAGTGGTTTGTGTGGAAAACCAGAATTGAATACCGAAGATAAATGCACATAGTTTCGTCACTCAACGGATAAGAATGTTCTTCCACTCTGAGCAGGTTCCAGAAACGGAGTCTTTCAGGAGCTTAAACCTGGCCGATTCTCGATGTCAGTTGTGTGATCAAGTCATTTGATGCAGCAACCTTAGATCAAATCATGATCTTTACTAAGAAATATTACTTTCCATAGCAATTGTGCGGTTTTACATTTTTTAATTTTACGATAGGTGAGGTACAGTGTCTCATACAGAGTTATTCAAAATCCGCCTGTATAAATAAAGAAAAGAATTTTAAAAAGAAACCAACGAAAATTATATTTTCCCAAAACTAGCTGTGCCATGGATAATAGAACTCGCTTCTCGGGTCCGAAGATAAGTTTAAATCGCTCTTTATAACTCATTTATATGGTTTAGAATCTTAGTTATCAAAAATATAGTTTAATTTCTCTAAGAATTCCAGGTTCCGCACGTCCAGATTTCATTCTATTGATTAAAGCCTGAGGAATGTAACTCGAGACTGTTTTCTTCGAAAGCAGATTTTAATGCTCCTGTCGCATAGCTTACGGATTTTGCCCGATCATGACTGCAAACAAGACTATTATCAACTGTATTGTATTGCATTTGATATGCAATACATTGCAATACTTGCTTGTATTGCATTGTACTATGTATTGCATTTACGCATGCATAATTCAAACTCTTTCTCAGTCCATTCTTAATATGTTTAAAGTGAAGATGCATTTCGTCGCCTCTTTATAAAATCGAATTTTTTTGCATTTCATTTACCAACATTAGATGTAGTGAGAGTCGCAAATGGGATCTGTACTATAGAAATTATATATAATGACTAGGGGGCGGATTTTAATGAAATGTCATTTTTTCTTTTCACTTTAAAATAATGCCGTTTAGTTTAGAAATTCATTTTATGTTATGACACATGGAAATGACCCATTTTTATAGTTTATTATTTCCCATTTTCTGTCGATTTCGAGAAATCAGTAATTTTTTACCTTTTCCGTTATTTTTAATGATGCTTGAAATAATATTTACGAGATGTAACAAATGTTCTTTACAGAATTACTCAGTAGCCTACTCCATTTGTTCACACAGAAATTGTTTTGACGCGCGCGCGCGATCTGTCCTTTCCCTTCCTTGTCCTATCCTCTCCCATTACACACACACTTACACTAACATGCACTATACTACCACATATTCCGGGAGACCGGTCGGGAGCTTAGAGCTTGTCCCGGCTGGGGCGGTGCCCCGCTGGTGGGAGAGTCCTGGTTAGAGGGAAACCCCACTAGCCGACGGTAAGTCGGTGCCGGATCTCGCCATCCAGCGGGGGAAAATCACTGACATCTCCCGAGAAAAAAACATGCACTACACTAACGGGGCTAATGACCGAAGCAGTTGACGCGCCCGGAAACACGAAAAAATCAATAAATCGAACTGTTTTGGATCATACTTTTTTTACGTCATGTTTCTTTGGTTGTAGAGCATTTTTAAAGCATTTAAAGAGCATTTTATTGATCATTTTTGGCGATGTTTTAGGTGATCAAAATCCTAATAATGACTGAGGTGCGCGGGGCTTGCGTTTTGGTGAGGCAACAAAGTCTTACAACGTGAGAGAATTTACTTTCGGAATGTTGACATACTGAATTTTGGTTTCTGCAGTTAGTGAACCTATGTTTCCTGAAACCCTTAGTGAATGAGTGCGATGCCTTTGGTAGCAATAGTGAGCTAACGTGTGACGTTCCCGCGTGCGCAGGTGAACCCGGGCAGCAAGGCGGCGCAGCGGGGCGTTCGCGAGGGCGACATCATCTCGTCCATCAACGGGCAGGCGACGCGCAACATCACCAACAGCGAGGCGCACGGCCTGCTCAAGACTGCTGGGCAGACGCTGCAGCTGGGCCTCAACGAGTGAGTACCCATTTCCATGCTCTTTGGCTTTTGTTTGTATTGTTTTTTCCCCTTAATTCTGTTGGACCTTTTCCCGCGACCGCATTGAGCATATACAAACACTTATAGCAATCCTCAGTTAAATTTTGTCTTGTCTCCTAACGCCAGTCAGTATTTGTCTTATATCCCGTCGGCCAGGGGCTCGGCACCATGATTAACCTTGGTTTCAAGATGGTCACCGAACCAGGTGTTTCGAACTGTTTAACGTACGTGACTTCACCGAGCGTAGTTAAGCTATTCCTCTTTCAATATTTTTTATTGCTGTGCGGCCCTTTTAAGTAAATTGCAATTAGGATATATGTCACCTTTTGTAAAATATTTTTGAAAAATAAATTTGTGAGATCTAAGATATAGAGATAGACACTTCAACGATATGCTGCATAAAAATATATGTAGACTAACGAAACTGAAACGCAGTAGATTGTCGATTCTTACAAAACGCGAAGACTTCTGGTTCTACTGAACGCAGTGTGTCTAAATTATTATAAAATATTTCAGAGGAACTAAATGAGATTCCTCCATGGAACGTGACAACCAGACGTAATAATCGCAAATAATCGAAAAATTCACCTCTTTGGACCTTCAATGTCTCTGAAATTCGCGGTACCCTCCAGGACCGCGGACTCCAGTTTGACAGCCTCTTACTGATAATAAAGCGAATTTCGAAATTAAAAAAAACTACTAAAATTTGATGTTAAAGAAATAAAAATGTGTTCTGTTCTTTATAATGAATTATTAATGTGGGATTAATATTTGGAAGAATCGAAAGTTGACATCGCCACGGTTTCCCCCAAAAATCACAAAACTTGTATGTTTGTTTTACTGTTTCAGTTTATAATTAATTTTTTTATTTGCCATGTACTAATTTATTCAAATGAAAATATGCAACAATTAATTACTTTTAAATACAATCGTTAAAATTAAGACGAATTGTTTTCTTGTTAACGTTCACCACACGTCTTGGACCATACATTCGCCTTAAAATCGTGGCGACCCAGAAATTTTTCACTCATACAATCATTTTTTCTTTCAGGCCAATAATGCATTACTCAGATTTGTGTCGATTAAAGGAGCTTCTCAAGGTCGTGGCGAAATTATCGAAAATCACAATGTGCATTGAAAACTACCAGCTAATTTAATTAGAAGTTTCTGAAGTAATATATATTTACTAATACGTTTTAGAGATGTAACGGTTCATGCTACAAAGATCTTCTCGAATCTTATTATTGCCAGATATATTTAGATCGTTGTCATAACCAGTATCGGTCACTATCGCTTGTTGTTTAGTATATTCTTGGTAGGAGAATATGCTGATAAAAAAAGTTTATATCGAGTCACAAATATTAAAACTATAGGCCTAGTTAATTGTCAAAAATATCCATCGAGGATCATTTCTCTGTGATTGGCTCGCATGTCATGAATTTTTAACCAATCCATCTCCTTTTCAGAAACGATTCAAAATCAGATTTGCTTAACAAATTTATCTGTTTAAAAAGATTTTTAAAACGAATAGAACAAAAACACGCCCTCTTTATTAACTCCTATCGTCGTTGTGAAGTCAGCGGGGCGGAACGGAAAAATTCAAATTCGGCGGTGGCATGGCGGGGGCCGTGCCGGAAGCCGGAGGAGCGTTTCTCACGGTCGGCTGCTCTGGTTTTCCCCGTGGCTGCTCTCCCTGCGTCCTGGGCCACGTGGGCGGGAGCGGCGGCGGGCGGGCGGCGGGCGGGGGGCGGCGGGCGGCGGGCGGCGGGCGGCGGGCGGCGGGCGGCGGGCGGCGGGCGGCGGGCGGCGGGCGGCGGGCGGCGGGCGGCGGGCGGCGGGCGGCGGCGGCGGGCGGCGGCCGGCGGGCGGGGCGGCGGTGGCGGGCGGCGGGCGGCGGGCGGCGGGCGGCGGGCGGCGGGCGGCGGCGGCGGGCGGCGGGGCGGCTGGCGGCGGGGCGGCGGGGACGGCTGGCGGCGGGGACGGCTGGCGGCGGGCGGCGGCGGCGGCGGCGGCGGCGGCGGCTGGCGGCGCGTTGGTGCTCCTCAGGGTTCACTGGGCGCGTTGGGGTGTGCGACGCGCGGCAAACAGGCTTCATAACTTTTCGGGATATCGATCAGCCCCCGCGGCCGGGCGCGGGCTCTCTGCCGGCGACGCCGCTGCGACTCACAGCCCCGCCCCCCCGCCCGCGGGAAAAGAAGCCGCGCGAGTTGGTGCTACTTTTGGGGAAGTGGTAGAGGAAGGAATGGTCCGTTTAGCCGGTCTGGAAAACCAAGGCCGCTAAGGTCGTAGCGGTCTGAAGGGTCACGAGTTCGAATCCTGTCCCGGCCAAGGATGTTTCTGTTGTTAGGATGTGTTTCCCTATATCGCGACTACTGTAATTTTTAACTTTGGGTACCAGTACGGTTACAGTGGTCGCGATATGACCGAAGAGTTGGAGAGCGACCTTTAAAAAACCGCTTCCGTTTATGGTTCGATGTGTTGATGGGGAATAGGCGGAGTGGAGGTATTGCGAAAAAAAAGTGTTTTCCTTCTCCCTTCTACCTCTCCTTTATCTCTCCCTATCTTATTCCTTCTTTTCTTCCTCTACCGATTCCCATTCTCCCCATATTACTGTTTCTCTTTCTTCTTTTATCACACATTTTCTCATCTTTTTTCGTTTTTATTTTTTGCACATTTCTATTTCAATATTATTTTTTGTACAATTACGAAAACATCAAAGATGATTATGAATTGGAAAATTCTGTTGCCTATCACACCATCACGACGAGGTGAAATCATTCATGTCGTTCTGCCAAACCTAGTTAAATGCCGTTTTATAAGTGAGCAACAAGACTGGACGTTAATTAATGAGACAGGAGGAAGAAAAAATATTTCATTCCATTTGCCTTTATTGTTTGTCGATTCTACTCAACTTGTATTTTGCTCGTGGACCTTCATAATGAAGACGTTGATCTTAAGAATTACTTTCCTGACCCAGGTTAACTTGTAATAGGAGATCCCCTTAAACATCGACGCTCGAGTGCCTGGATGCGAATTCTCAACGTGATAAGCGTCCAATGGAACCGTAACATGAGTGATGACAGATTACTTCTGATATCCTTATTGCATCTTTTCTGACTTTCATACATTTACTTGTGTTCTATTCTTAACTTCTTCTAAATCAATCATTATTTTCAACTCAGTATTTTCTTGTAATTGTGAGATCGAGAAAGTCTTGATTAATACAAACCTGTTAAATGTAATAAGTGGCATGTTTTACACATTTCATGCCATGGGAAAGAGTGCTTCAAGTTGCTGATGCATTTGAAAGTACGATACAGCATAGCAGATATCCCAGATACATAGCATTTCAGGATACCACCTACGTTTGTTGGTACATCTACATTACTAATTTCCAATGCGCGTAGAAATTGAAAGAAAACTTTGCAGCTTTCGTCCAAATGTTTGTTGTTTCATCAGATACCCACGAATTCTGGAATGTATATAAAAATATAACAACTTTTATTGAAAAACTTACATATTTGATTGTATCATCCTTCCTATTTTCATACTGCGCATACTGAATTAACTTGTAGTAATGAATGCGTCTCTGCTTACGATACAGCTGACGCATGTAACAATGCCACTCAAAACCCGTCATTAAAGATTTGTTATTTATAAGTTGCGTTTTATACTAACCAGTTATTCCAATATTCTTGCAGACGGTCCATTAAAATATTTAATTTATTACCTTGTAACCCAAAAGTATTTTATTTGTTCTTGAACAGAGCTTGCTACTACTTTTTGGAAAACCATTTCGTGTGTTTCTGTTCAGTAGCATTTTTTGCTGCGACGGGCCACTAGTATTTACGATATTTGAGCACAGCTTAATGTGAGTAAAAGCTACTGGATTTGAAGGAAAAGAATGTTCCTAATTTCGTTGCACCCATTACTCTTGCCGTAATCGAAAGCGCCAGCGATGCACTCTGTCCGTGAGATGGCAGCGCCTGCCGCACCGCCACCGCATCGATTGCCCCGCGGCGCATTCCGCCGCAAGCGCCAGGCCGCGGGCGGAAGGGCAGGGGCAAGGGCAGGGGCGGGGCAGGGGGTGGGCGGGGCGCGGTGCAGCCGCGTCCGGGCTTCGTGCCCCGCGCCTTCCATTACCCGCACGCGCGGGCCTGTCCCCCCCGCGCCTTCGCCTCCCCTCGCCCTCGCCTCGCCCTCGCCCTCGCCCTCGCCCTCGCCTTCGCCTTCGCCTTCGCCTTCGCCCTCGCTCGCGCACTCGCCTTCGCCTCGTCATTACACTCGCCCTCGCCCTCGCCCTCGCCCTCGCCCTCGCCCTCGCCCTCGCCCTCGCCCTCGCCCTCGCCCTCGCCCTCGCCCTCGCCCTCGCCCTCGCCCTCGCTCGCGCCCTCGCTCGCGCCGCCTGCCCGCCCTCCGCCCCGCCCTCGCCCTCGCCCTCGCCTTCGCCTTCGCCTTCGCCTTCGCCTTCGCCTTCGCCCTCGCTCGCGCACTCGCCTTCGCCCTCGTCATTGCACTCGCTGTCGTCTTCGCTCTTCGTAGAAGCAGACGTTTCCGTCTCCATTATGCGTGTCTGGAGCTGACTGTCTCTTGGCATGAACTTCTTGAAGCGTCCGTAATCTCGTATAGTTTTCAACCTAGTGTATGGAGCCATTGACGTGCCTTCTTGACTGGTCTGAACAGCAACGTACAAGATGTGGACGTTAGATATCAGGTCTTCATGTGAAAAGGGGCGGCTGAGGTAGAAGGCCGTTAGAGGACAGGAGAGCGAGGTGTATGCTTACGTGCACTTAACTGCCTGCCTCCAATTCGCCCGCTGTAATGCTTCCTAAATTAGTTTGGGCGACGCCAGCGGCGAAGTCCGCTAAGCCAAAGTCGGGGCTGTATGTTCGACTATTGCGGGTGTATTGAATGAGGTGTTTCCTCGTTGCATCGATTGCCGTGAATACATAGGTTTATCCCTCTTCCTCTCAGGTGGAAATGGAGAAATGATTGACTTCCCCGGATTCTCATTATTCATTTAAAATTATGTAACTCTCTGCTCTCCTCCTCTCTCATCTCCCTCTATCGCTCTCATCTACTCTCTTCCTCTCTCATATCCCTATATCGCTCTACTCTACCCACTTCCTCTTTCTCCTCCCTATTTATCACCCTCTCTTTTCCCTCCTACTCTCTCTCTTTGACGGTCTCCACCTTCCCGTCTCTCCCTTTCTGTTTCCGTCTCTCCGTCTCTATCCCTTTCCTGTCTCATTCTCTCGCCTGTCTCTCCCTTTTGTCTCTCATTCTCTCCCTCTCCCTCTCTCTCTCTCCCTCTCTCTCTCTCCCTCTCTCTCTCTCTCTCTCTGTACGATGTCTTCACCGGACTAGTTCTAGCTTGACGTGGCATATTCGGAATAGTGCTTGAATCTTTCGAGATTATGATAGATATACCTTGTGGGAAATGAACATCGACCTATCGCCACACCCTAAAGACAGGAATGGAGAAGAAAAGGTTGCGAGATTTTGCCGGCCAGTTGTTTAAAGTACTGCTCCCGCAATCACCCGGAATTTTGGTCAGAGGAAACCAGTGATTAGTGAGTATCAAGACAAATTTTTATCCAGGCAATGGCGTCGCCGGCTCTAACTAATTGTCGCGCACAAACACTGGTCTCGAAATTCCTCTACTGTCGGGACATTAATCTAGGCTCTCCAAAAAAAATCATGGTTTGAGAACAATGATAGAGTAATGTGGTATTTTACAGGGTGAAACGCATTGTGTTGAAATTTACCCAACGAAAGAAACTGAAGCTTTTAAGTACTGTCCCCTACACTCAAACGAACTGGAAAGAACTTTGTCTGTATAAGAACGTTCTTGCGGGTAACAAAAAATTATTTATCCCACAAAATTTGGAAAAAATATGATAACCTCTTGCCTGTTAACCCTGTTGAAATTAAATTCAGTGTGTATTATTCAACATTTAAATTGAGCTATTTTGTAGAGCATAAAACATGCACTTTTCTCTGTGCATATTTGTCTTTTTGAGTGAAGCTTTTTCTACTTTTTAAAGCATATTTGCTTGCCTATTTTTAGTGCATATGTATCCGCATCCTACTTATCGCTCCCTTATCTCCTGTTCTCTCCTCGCAGCTCTGCTCTGCCCTCTCCCTCCGCTGCCCGAGCGCATGTTCTCGAGCGCTTATGCGGGCCGCGGGCGCGGTCCGAGCCCCCCACACAATCTAACTTTCTTAAAGACGTCCGTCTTTTATTCATGGAAACGAGATTATGATGCACATTTTAAATTAGCCGCTGTTTACTTCTCTGGTCGCCGGGGCTGTCGTCGCGCCCCTCATTTCCATGACCTGCTGTTTGGGGGCGTTGGCGGCGGGTGCGAGGGCATAGGGGAGAGTGAGAAGGCCGCGCAGAGGTTTTGTTATCGCGAAAGGGTACCGCATTCAAATGCTAATCTCGCGTTCTCGCCCTTCAACACAGAGGCCAGGGACGTGAGGTAGAGAGGCGTGGGAGGCTCTTCAATAGGCAAATGCTGAGAGAGCAGGGGAGGAGGGAACATCTGTATCACCCTAGAGCCAAAGCTCCCAGGAAATTAAAACGGAACGTCTTCCTGAAACGAAACTTGTTCGATCTTTCGCCGGTGGCGCGAGTGCGAAAAGTCGGGCGCTGCAACCGGGAGCTTCAGTTGCTAGAGTTCCTAAATTGGAAATGAGTCTCAGGAGGCGGAGGTTTGCTGAAGTCTTTCGGGCGAGTTCTGAAAGCGTGTTTCACGTCGTTGCAGAGGTAATTGCAATACGTCTTGGGGTTTGAAAACAGGCTTAAGGAAAGGAACGCACGCAGCCAAGTTATAAACGAAAAGTTTCTTTGGCAACCAAATTCGTTCGTAACTGACAAAGAAATGAAATTTTGTAAAGGAAAGCGTAAAGTTGGTGAGGTTAATTTTCAGTTAGGCTATATGGAGCGTTGGAAGCTTTGTAAGGAGTTTTTCATTTGTTGGGCCTGGCGTTATTCCTAAAAGTGACCTGGAGAATCACTAGTGATGATCATCGATTCGGGAGATTTGGAGCGAACGTCAGCTATTTGGGAGTAATTGCTTATACATGTGCCAACAGTAAAAGTGAAAATTAAAATTCCCATAGAATTTATTTTATTTCAAGTCCTGTTAAGTTGAAAATCTTGGTAAAGTGTACGTATTGAGAACATATAATTGATTGTACTTTTTGTTACAACTCGAAATTTCTTTAAAATATTTTCTACACACATTTTGCTTACAATAGGCTGCTTTTAAAAATAGTTTGCATTTATTTTCAAATCTTAGTGGTTCCTGCAATTTTTTCATGTTTCAGCGCGTTGTTCTGTTCTTATTCTTGTGCTGAAGAAAGTGTATGTAAATTTAATAATCTAAGTTTACAATCTTGAAGAGAATCCAAACCAAAAATCATGTGGGTGAAAACGTTGAACACTCGAAATTAAAATATAATTTTAGAATTTTTCTTACACAGAAATTTCAGTTGAGGTCTACGTAAGAAAATTATTCAATTTTAACTAACAGAAATTGTTAGTACTATGTATATAATATTTATAAACTTGAATGATGTGGAAACGTAATTTCAATTTATTATGATATAAAAACTGTGTTGTTTTTGTGTAGTTTTAATGATGTATTAGCATTATTCAATTAAAATTTCATTAAAAATGCAGCAAATTGCAGTGTATGAGAGCCAGATGCTGTGTTTTGTTTGTTTGCAATTCCGTTGCTAGATCAGACTGTTCTTTGTTTCTGAACAAATATGCTTGTCTGAGTTTGAGTTAAAAGATTCAACTGAGAATACGCTGTATTCTCCAACACTCCATGAATACACCGTTTACGCCATAAGCATTCAGTTGGTGAATTATTACCCCAGCAGAGCGTTCCTGGTGCTGTACGCTCTCGCGCGCGTGTCGTCGTGGCAACCAACAGAGGCAGGCGCAGGTGCCGGTCGTGTCGGAGAGCGCGAGGGACGCCTCATTAATAGTTAATGCGCTTGTAATGTGCGTCTTGTAGTTCAATCGTCTTTCCTCCCCATTCTCCTCCTTGGCGCCGGGGCGACGATGTCTCCGCCGCCGCCCGTCCTCAAGTACCTCCTCGTCCTCCCGCCCGACTTCGCTAGATCTGCTGCACCTGCTGCCCCCAACCCTCTGCCACTTTCGCCTGTCACTCAGGCATCCGCTGCTGTTTCCCGGCCTCTCGTGCCTCCAATGCTACGTCTTCCCCCCCGTGTTGACTCGCCGCCCAAGGAGACTCAGACGCTGCAGATACTCCCCGGTCCGCCCATCCTCAAAGCTTCAGATTCTTATCTCCTCACGCTTAGGGATGACAAAATAAAATCGATGTTTTTAAAACATCGATGTTTTCCACCAGAAACGTGGATATATTAACATCTATGTTTTACTTTCCATGGTTTGTTGCAAAAATATGGATGTTTTTTAATTTTTTATTTTTATTTAAAACCAAAAACCTAAGGAGTTTAAGCTCGTTGTAGACATCCACAGCAATATCGTTGTTTTGCGTCATCCTCTTTATTACGCTGCACATTTCGCCTGTGAAAGTTTGGGAGCTTCTTGTGTTATGAATGTATGATATCGCCAGGCGTGCCATTGCCTGAATCGACAGTGAAGCACGAAATCGATAGCAAAACAAGATATTCTTTACATTCGATAATAATTTTACAGACTACTAACATGCTGATAACCAAACAATAAAATATATCCCTTTTCCTTACTGTAATTAAAAATGGATATGGAAATAGTATGATTATTAGTCTATAATTAAAACATCGATGTTTTCAACATCGGTGTTTTCTCGTCGATTCATCGACATCGAAAAGCCTTTAGCAGTGTAACGAAACAACGATGTATCGATGTTTTGGTAAAATTTGCCATCACTACTCACGCTAGCTACTTTCTTTCGCCAGCTGTCTGTGCGCTGGTCACGAGATATCTCATGGATACACTTCCACTTTTTTGGACCTGCATCAGTTTACTTACCTGGGGACTGTTCGTTCCATAGCATAGTTATTTCTTCGCTGACAGTTTTATGTTGGTGTGAAAATAACCGTGTGCTTCAGATTCGCATCTAAAGTGGAGGTAATCTTCGCCGCCCGGCTAAGGACTACCTCGACTAAGCAAACTCTTTGCAAATGCAAATGCGTGTGCACATGCCCACAGATGCTTCATTATTTCTAAAGCTATTTTAGATTGTTTAGAAGTGAGTACCGATGGTAAATGCGAATGTGCATATTGCAAACTCCCTCTAGTGCAAGGAATTAAATACCATCTACTACCAAGCAAAACAGTTTTTTGGAAAAATACTTTGGTCACTAAACATGCATATTTGTCAGTTGAAGAAGACTGCTAATTTCCTTATTTATATCGGCTTCATAATAGTACTGGTTTCTTAATTTCATAATTATAACAGATTCTTGTGGAATTGGTGCTATTGTATTACTTGCAATTAATTTTCAGAATCACATTTGAGAAGAGATTTCAAAGCTTTTACTTAAAAGCAAGAAATTCCAAAGTTCGAACGCACAACCTCTTTTTTAAATATGGAGCGCAAAATAAGCTCCAAATATAATTTAAATCAACATGAAAAACGTGTAACATTGGAAGAATCGAAGAGGTCGATGTCAGACTACTTTACTTGTGGCAACTTTAATGAGACTCTTCGACGTTTCAACGCTTCGATTGTTTCAATGACCGGGAGGTCGTAGTTTCGAGTCCCGGCGGTGCGGTGGCAGGATTTTCGACACTACCTTGTCAGCTAAGTCGAATTCAGCCGCTGTCTGGAGGAGATTTATAGCGGTCGGCTGCTTTGATTGATAGTGTTACCTGGTTTCTCCGATCAAGACCAGGCGAATGCCGGAGCAGTACCCTAACAAACGGGCGACCGGGCGCGGTAGCGCGCGATCTTTCCTTCCTCTTCCTTGTCCTATCCTCTTCCCTTACACACTTACACTAACACACGTGCTGGTACAGTACCACGCATGCCGGGAAACCGGTCGAGAACTCAGAGCTTTTCGCGGCTGGGGCGATGCCCGACTTGTGGGAGATACCTGGTTGGAGAAAATCCCGCTAGCCGACGGTAGGTCGAGCCCGGATCTCGCCATCCAGCGGTGGAAGAACTCCGCCACTTCCAGAGAGAGGAAAAAAAGCACTACACTTACGTATCTAATGACCCTAGTGGTTGACACACCCGTAATCGCCAACAATCAATCAATTGATTGGTTCGAAAGATACTACTAAATTCATACGGGCGTAACGTTGAGACGTTAAAACGTTGAGGATTAGTTTGCCTACAAACGTCGACGAGCTTATTAACAAATAAGGTAATGAACTTGCAAATTTTCGCTTTACGTGGTCATGTTGATTAAGTGGTTGCAAATCTCTTGCAGCATTCACTATTAGGTTTGAAATATTGGAACCAGCGACTGTAACCAACCTCTAGGATTTTCAGTACCACCAAAATATATTATTTGGCGATATAATCAATGACAAATTATCAGGCCCACTCAGAACTCAATCGTGGTAGCAAGGCTTACAGTGCACGACTAAGTGACTGCGTACGAGAAGTCCATTTTGCGCCATTCATAGCTGTTTGAATTGTGCAAATGTATGTTCAACATTTATTCAAGTTTAAGTTCTAACCCTGAATTGAAATTGGACAGATTTTATTTTAACTATAGGTTTATATGATAATATTTGTTTCTCCTTAGTTAAAGTTATCCATCGAATCGAAAACATTTCCTTAACCGCTTTGCTACTCAGTTTTTCTGTTAGGTTCGTCTTATCACGCATTTTCGTCATGTGTCATCTCATCTTGCATCCAAATTCTAGGTGAAAAGCTAGTCTAGGGTCATCTAGGTGAAAATTTGTCTATCCTCTTAGAATATACCGCACCTTCATATTATACGTTGATCTACATGTTTTATGTGCGCACATGAGCGCTCGCGTATGAACGTGCACCTGAATTTATGTACGTGCGTATGCATGTTGTTGCGTGCATGAGGGCGCATGTCTGAGAGTGCTCCCATTTGGCTTGGGATTGTGTGTGTGTGTGTTTGTGTGTGTGTGTGGGGGGAGTGACTGTTGGGGGCCCTGTGGATGTGGGTGCGTGGGTGTGGGTGGGTGCGCGCATGTGGGTGTGTTGTGTGGTTTGGTGTGCTCTTGTGTGGTTTGGTGTGCGCGTGTGTGGTTGGGTGTGCGCGAGTGAGTGTGGTTGGGTGTGCTTGTGTGTGTGAGTGTATGTTGTTCTGGTACCAATCGTTCACGCGTAACTAGTGATGGCAAATTTGACCAAAATATTGATACACGGATGTTTCGGTATATCGCTAAAGGCTTTTCGATGTCGAAAACATCGACGAAAAAACTCGATGTTCAAAACATCGATGTTTTAATGATATACTAATAAACATGTTATTTTCCTATCCATTTTTAATTACAGTACGGAAAAGGGATATATTTTATTGTTTGGTTACCAGCATGTTAGTAGTATGTAAAAATTATTATCGAATGTAAAGGATAGAATTAATAATAAAGAACATCGTGTTTTGCAATCGATTTCGTGTTTGACTGTCGATTCAGGCAATGACACGCCTGGCGATAGCATACATTCATTACACGAGCTCCCAAACTTTCTTAGATTGCGCAGGCGAAATGTGCAGCGTGATACAGAGATGACGCAAAACAACGATATTGCTGTAGATTGCTGCTACTCTTCGATTTGTTCAAATCCCTTTATTAAAAAAAAAATTAAAAATTAGAATAAAAAACATCTATGTTTTTGCAACAAAATATCGACGTGAAGAAAATATCGAAAGCAAAATGTCGATGTTAATATATCGATGTTTCTGGTGGAAAACATCGATGTTCTAAAGCCATCAATTTTTTTTCCGTCTGTACGCTCAACGCACACACCCTTTCCTCTTTGATCCTGCCATCCCGATTCTTGCGCTCCCCACCAATCTCGGCTTCCCTGTCAGACGCCGGCCCTCGGCCCCACCGCGTAGGCAGGTAGCCGAGGGCCCCCCTGAATAATCGACGGCCTTCCGGAGGTGGCGGGCTCTCTAATCGGATCGCCAAATGTTTTATTCCGATCCCTTATCAAAAGGAACATTTTAAAGGTCTTTGAACACTGAATGGCTATGAGAATAGACGTGCTATCCTCAGTTTCCCCCTTGAGCTTAAATATGGTGTGCGGAAAATTGTGATGGCAAATGGCAAAAGAAGCCATTAGAAATTTGAAGAGGAGGCAGAAAGGAAATAGAAATAAGTTGCGATTCCTGGTATTTTTTTGTTGGTATAATATTTCTATTTTTATGTGAAAAATGTGGAAATTGTTTATTTGGAAGTAATGTTGAGTAAGGCGTCGTAGAGCTTCTGATAACTTTTTAAATTTTTATAAAATTCATATAATTTTATCGAAAGATCTCCGATGCATACCGACCTTGGGTTTATTTGATTTTTTAGTGCAGGCGTCAGGGTGTATGCGCCTTTCGATGCAACACTCTTAACACCCGCTTATAGCACATTGTCTACTGCTCAGGAGATACATTCACTCCTTCCGCGAGTTTTCATTGATAGACGATTTTCAACGACACAAGTCTTCAAAAGCTATCAGAATGGTCAGCTGGATTGCTCTTCACCTGGATGCACCTCGGTTTGTCCGAACAGTCTGATGCTGAGTTTGAAGACCGTAGGTTCCCGAACATAACGTATCAGTAAGAAACCCTAGTCGCTTTCGTTGGGGCAAACTATCCCATTCTTTCTAGGTTAAATTTTCAACGAATCACCATTTAAAATTTCACCTTACAAGGGATAGGTGTATTTTTTATAATGTTTTTTTTTAAGTTTATTGTATTGCTATTCAATTGTGATCCATTCGTACGTCCACAAGTGTGACGGACATTGTTTTGGATAAACGTACATTTATTTACAAGGGAAGCTTCAGGGCAAACAAAAATTAAGTTAACAAAGTTTTATGTTTTCTCTATCGTCAGAGCTACTAGGTAAATTCTCATAGTAAATTTATTTGCTTCACCTAAGTGTTGAATGTTATTTACCTCGAGAATTCGATACAGAGTTGAAAACCGCTCTTTTAAATATTAAAAACTTGAAGGGTATGTCCGGCATTAAAATCTGAGCTACTTTTCCCATTGAACATGAGGAAAATTTCAAATAACGGAGTCACCCGTATGTAATTTGCTTCTGATTGGTAGGTAATTCATGGTGCACTAGTGTTTCGTAGATCACTTTCTGACACAGTCTGAGAGATTTCACGTGCTTACTGAACTCTTGTGGATAATGGGTTGTCTAACAATTAGTGAGGAATGCTATATACTTCATTAAATGAAATATTCCACTATCTATTCATTGACAAAAATGATCATCTTCGACCCTTCTACAAGTCCTAGAAGTTTGTAACATTTATTTTTAGACATTCTGTTAAGTACAAATACTTATGTGTACCTATCTACCTATCTGTACACCTACCTGAATATCTATCTATCTATCTATCTATCTATCTATCTATCTATCTATCTATCTATCTATCTATCTATCTATCTATCTATCTATCTATCTATCTATCTATCTTCCTCACTTCCTATCTATCTTCACACCATTAACTTTATACCTATCTACCTATATTTACGCCCATCTACCTATCTTTACACGTATCTACCTATCCGCATATCAATCTATCTGCGTATCTATCTAGTAATTCTTTCTATGTAAATTGCGTGAACAACTGGTTCGAGCCGGCTCGCCGGCCAGTGCCTGGGAGGCGGAGAAGGTCGCGAGCAGCCGCCGGGGCGGCGTCCGCGGAGGGGGCAGGGGAGATTTACGCGCGCATAAAAGGGCGTGGCTCCGGACCCTGCGAAGCGGCCAGCGGTTCCGCCAGTTTATTACTACCTGGCCGCAGCGACCGTCGCCGTCGCCAGGGCCGGCGCACTCCGGTCACGTCCAACGCCACTGCCCTCGTGCCTGCGCCAGGCCCTACGTCGCCGCCGCCGCCGCCGCCGCCGCCGCGAACGTCGCCCTGTCACTGCCGGCCGCAAAGCCCACCGGCACGGCGACGGACTCTCAATTGCCAGGTCTAGGCTCCCTCCCCGCCGCTCACGTCGGTTGTTTGCTCGCTCCCCCCACCCCACCCTTCCACGGACCACGCGTCATCGCCTCACTTCTCTATTTGTCTTCTTCGCTTTGCGTCCTCGCTGTGTGGTGTTCGTTTTCTGCGGCCGGGTGTCCTTTTCGTCTTTCTGCAGGTTCCATCTTAACGTCCCCTTTATGAATGTGGCATTTCATCGCTTCTGCCCTTCTGTCTGTTCTCGCTGCCTTTTATGCCCTTTCAGGCCCTTCGTGCTTTCTCTAACCCTCACACTTCTCTTATGCGCTCTCATATTATTTTATTTCGTCCATCTCTTTATCACCACCGAATTCGCCAACTCTTTACCCGTGTTCTGGACTTCTGACTGCTGGCATGGTGATGTGAAAATAAAGGAGCAATACGTATAGAAATTTGGAATATCACAGCAGGGGAAAGAGTCAAAATTACGTAGTTACATATGTATGTACACTCCCTTAAAAATAATGGTATAACTGAAATATTTTTAAAATTTTTAATATTTATGTGAGCATGATTATGTTAATCTTAAAAAAGAACATTCAAACAAAAAATTATTCAAGGATCAGGAGGACTAGCTTCATTTTCATGTTTTATCACATAATCTTGCACATATTATTCACATAATCTTGCCTGAGTGTGTGTTTCGCGACATAGTTAAATATTGTTCATAAACATTTAAAATAATTTAATAAATCTTGCCATCAAAAACATATTTAAAGTTTATACAGTATTCTTTCAAGGTTTCCAAATGCCTTTACTGGACTATAGATGTTTTTCAAGCTCAGGTTCCCAAACTGGCAGAATAACCTTTGACTTCATTGGATCACGTGTGACAGGGATTATCTCTTGAACTTAACTTTATAATTATAATATCGATATTGAAGTGTTAATCCTTTCCGTAATACATTCTAAACAATTAAATTTCAAAATATTTAGGTATTACAACAAAAATATTGAAAAAGGCTACTGGTTATCATTTCAAGTACTCATGTTTGCTTTTAACGATTTTAACCAGTCTTCGAACGTTAACCAAGTGACATTTGTCTTCTTGACTGACTCATAGATGTACTGTTTTGCTGCTCCCACATGCGATAGCGTTTTCCTCTTTACCGTCTCTGAACTTACAGTAAAAACCGGTACGAACATGGAGGAAAGACTGTGTATTAATATCTTTTCTCTTCAGTAATATCTATTTCACCGCGAGCCGCCCTCGCCCATCGAACCGCTTCCGCGGCCGCCCAATGCGTTCGGCGCTCTTCTCCAGCTGTCCCTTTGAATTTCTTCGGAGAGCCTTACTAAATCTGTGTCACGCGCAGCAGCGACAGAACTGGGCCGAAGGCGAAGTTTTAGGCTTCACCGGGTCGCCCCTCCCACGCGCACTCAAACCATTCTACGCCGCCGGCGCCGAACTTCGAAGACGCGCGCGGGCGGGAGGGGGCGGTGGGCGACAGGCGGCGGTGGGCGACAGGCGACGGGGGCCGGGGCGGCGGGCGGCGGGCGGCGGGCGGCGCGGGCGGCGGGCGGCGGGGGATCGGGCTTGTGCCGGTCAAATCCCCCGCTGGGACCAACGGAGCGGGGATATACTCCAACGCCAACACAAGCAAGTTGGGACTACTCCACTCTCGGACTTCTACCGCTCGCCCGCCGATCGTTGTTTCCGCTTCGAGGAGCTCGTTTGCGATGGGCGAATCTGTGGCAGGCAATTCGCTGAAGTGCTTTGCGATTCGGATACTACGTGCACGTTGCTGGTGTTATTCGACAGAGCTGCAGGAAGTAAGATAAAAGATATCATAGTTTCGATTGTAAAGAAAAACGTGTTCTCGGCCTATATTATCACAGGAATACACTACAAAATTTGATAATGATTTTTATATAAGATGTAAGTGTACGTAAATTACGTTCCAAGAAATTTTATTGTCTTTATAGAATAAATCAAGGATAAAGCTACTTAAATTATTATTCGGTAAATTTGCAGCGTTGATTTGAAAATATAACTTTGTGAAAATGTTTAAAAGCTTACGAAATAATGTTAAATGATTTATTTGTTTACATAGTATTCTTTGAGTTTACATTATATATTTGGCTGCTTTAACTCCTTTAAATTAGAAAACAAACGGCGCAATGCCTTCACAGCATACTCGTATGTGGAGCGTCAATAATGGTGGACCAGTATTTTGAGTGGCAACTCAGCTCGTCTTCGCGGAGTCTAAATTGTGTTGTAAGACGGGCGTCGAAATCCTGGGACGAGGCAGATATGAACTGGAGCCAAGAAATTGAGTGGGCTGGCGAGCAAAGTCTGAGCGAGAGGGACGAAGGGAAGGGGGGATGAAGGAGATGAAGGGTTGGAGGCGTTATTTACCAGCATCGCGTCGCCACCGCCGCCGGCGGCGGCTCGCCCTTGTCTCCGCTGGCTAACTTCATTTGAAGCGCCGTCCATCGCAGCTGCGCTATCCCCGCCTCCGCCTTTGTCGTCGCCTCCGCCTTTGTCCCCCCCCCCCCGCCCCGCCCCCGCCCCCTCCGCCCCGCCCCCGCCTCCGGCCCTCCGCCCCGCCTCCGCCCCCTCCTCCGCGCCTGCCTTCGCCCCTGCCTCCGCTCCGCCTCGGCCCTGCCGCCACCCCGCCTCCTCCCCGCCGCACCACGCCACGCTACGCCACGCCTCCGTCCCGCCTCTTCTCCGCCTCCGCCTCCACTTCCCCCCCCCCCCTCTCGCTTTTACCCCTTCCTCCGCCTCTGCTTCCGCGTCCGCCCCCCGCCCTCGGCCTCCACTGCCACGCACCGCCCCGCGCCGTCCCGCACCACCCACCACCCTCGCCACCGCTCTCCACTGTCCTTCCGCGCCGCGCCCCGCCATTCCCAACGCCAGCGCCGGTCCCACTTCTGAGCCTCCCCAACCCCAGCCACACCGCAGATAAAAAACTCTCGAGATGACAGTGAACGGATTGAAAGAGAATGTACCAGGGGAAAAGAACATAACCGAGAAAGAGTATGAGACAAAATTCGTGGGACGACTCTGGAAGAGGAATATAATTGAAGAATAACAGATGAAAGATGTGATGTGAATTAATCAGTTCAAAACAAATTTCGCTAAGTCTTCTCCTTGATTTTATTTATCGTCAGTTAACATTTTACCTAATTGATTTTTATTGTTTTTATGGACTCTTTCGACTAAAGATTTGTTGTTGCTCGATTTATTCTAAATCCATTTTTTAAATTAATTCTATTTTTTTTTTATTATTATTATTATTGTTATTATTATTGTTATTGCTATTCCTTTTAATATAAACATTTTGAATCTTCTCGTGATTACCAATCAATATCAAGTTTTTTGTCGCATCTCGGATACAAACAGAAGGAAATTCTTTTTCAATTATTGTTTAATTTGGATCGCGTACCGAAGTAAGTTAGGAGGAATCAATATTTATCCCAAGGTATGAGAAGAAAAGACACCTATAAACATAGCAAAGAACTATCTTGAGTTGGAGCAAAGGAGCAATATCAGTTAACTGAAACTTGTTGTTAGTGATTATGACGAAAATGTCCCTATTGAAAACATCTAAAAAACGAGGAATGGAAAAGATAAAACGTGTAAGAAAAGTCGTATCGCGTTTGTGCGGTTTTGGAAGAAATGGGCTTCATCGAATTAGAGAACTTCAATACGATAATGAAGTTTGCGGTAAGAGAGAGAAACGAAGACAGAGGAAAGCGGGGAGGAGATGGATCTCTTGGGAGGCCAGAGACTTCCACGAAGACACGCGTCGCTGGATATCAAAGAGAAGTGGACGCGATATCCGTATAAACGAAGGCGCTCGTCTTTCAACTGAAGATACTGAACCATCCAGAATAGCTGTTAACTGTAAAGAAATCCAATCTCGTGGTATTTTGCTTCTTTGCGAAATTATACCTCTCTCAACTCTTTCTTGTTATCCCTATTTAACTTACGTATGAGAGACTTCACTTAAAGTTAATAACGTTTTAAAAATATTTGGCTTTATGAAAATACAATATTATGCAGAATTAACTCTTTATTTAAAGGGAAGGTTGCGTTTCTTCGAAAACGCTCGTAAAACAGTTTTTTCAAGAAGAAGAAGGACCGCAGCAACAACAACAACAGCAACAACAACAACAGCAACAACAACAACAACAACAACAACAAATTAAAAAAATTTAAAAGCTCATCATTTCAAAATTGTTACCTCAGTCATTATGTACTCTTTTAATGTTATCGCTGCTTATATGTATAATCAATATCTTACCATAGAGCATTTGATTATAAAGTTACGTTTGGTTTGTAAGTTCATGTAATGCAGACGATTAGTTATTTTACTTTGGATGTAGAGGATTTTATTTTTTGTTTTGTTTATAGTGTTACTATAAATCCATAAGTGTTTCATCTCAAAATACTTCGAGAAATATTTTGGTTGACAAATCTAAGAAAAGGACAATTGCTTTTGTTTTTGGAAATAACTTTTAATTGTTTTTCTTAGTGCAAACATGCTTATGTTTTTTTTTTTTTTTTAAGAAAATAGTATAGGTTTAAAATTTCACTAAATTTTACTGTAGTTGTTCGAATGGTCTCTCTAGTGTATATTTTTCGAGTTTCTAAGGCCATTTTAAATAAAAAGCGATTAAATACTAACTCTTTTAAGTTGACTAATAATGGATCAGTATTTAAGATTCTAAGAATTTAAATTCCATATCTTTGCACTGTGATCTTCCGCCTCTTTCTTTCTCCAACTTTTTCTTCTTCTTTTTTTAAGAATCAAAGAAAATTCACATTGGGCCTGCTTTACCGGAGATGTCATATCGCAGCTAAGAACTCTGTAAGCGGTTGATAAAAAATTCGCGCAAACGTTGGAATGTGTTGTTCAACTATTCAGGACATTTCAGATTTAGTAGTACGTATGTGTTACATACTATTCACAGCCAGTTATTTTTGACATTGTATTATGAAATCTTTCATTCGTGTAGTTCTTTGGTGAAGCAACAAAACATCATGTAGGAGGTTTCAAAACTAAGTAGAAGGATAGATGAATGTTCACTATGAATACATGTATTCATTTTCGCTCACAGTGACTGATGCTATTATAATACTGAACCGTGGTCGTTGTAAACAGGAGCCGCTTGCTTTGTCAACAGCCGCCTTGTGTTACCGACCGCATACTATGTTCCCAGCGAGTAACTGCATTGGTACACGTAGTTCCAAATTTTTAACAACGAAACGAAGGGATAATACACAATGTGCTCGGAATTGAAACCAGAGATTCATTGTAAACTCCTACATTTGAGGTAGCGAATGCGAGTTTCATGTTCTTTCTCCATCGTAGTTCTGTTAATCATTTCTTTCATAGTGAAAGTGTCATTGCATTTTTTGTTATTTTTCATAGTAATTGGATTTTGATCCAGGTTTTTAAGAGTATTAAAACCAAATACACGTCAGAATATTTAAGTATTAAACATTGAATATTATCCAACATGTCAGAAATATTTTTAAAGTTATTTCTTTTAGTCATTTCCTATTGTCAGGATGGAAATATTTTTAATGTGATTTGCTGTATGTACAAGCGCTTTCCGTGCTTCGCTAATGAATATTAATTTTGATCAATAAGAGATAATTTCGGAGTAAAACATTTGCAACGTTTTAATTTTTATTGTACGTGAATAGGTACATTTGCAAATTGTTTCAGACCGTCGTTTAAGAGGCAATTATTAAGTTTCATAATTGAATGTGTACATTTTATTTAAAATTATTCTTCCCTGACCTGAAATATTATCAATCATAAATTGTAATTGCTGGATTACTTGTCGAGGAGCTAAACGTTTTGTGGGAGTTTTGTTTGAATTAGTTGCAGTTGGCTTAAAGTAGGCTCATAATTTATGGTTCAGCGGTAACACTATATGCATGTTTATATATGTTCAATCGAATAACCACCTCGATGGAAACAGCTGCATTCTGGTCAGATCAAATTAGATATGAACAGTTACTTTTTTAAATAGCATTGTGAATAATAACATAAATTTGACTGAAGAACGTTACACATTTTGTGGCAAATGAAAATATATATTTAAAAGAAATCATTATATTGCATTTCATTATTTTTTTATGATTTACGACTTTTGAAGTTCTGCAGCTTATGTGATATGGAAAATGTTTTCAGAATACAAGAAAACAAAACTTGCGAAACATTCACACAATACTGAGATATTTTGTAGACTTTTATGTTAATTACAACTCTCCGTGTTTCAGAACTTCGTGTATTCTCAGTTAATGCGACTATATATTTTGTGCCATCTCTTCGTTTTTACTTTTCACTTGTTACCCCTGAAGAAATGAGATGCCAGATTGTGATTAGATTTATAAGTTGATGGTTTGCCTACTAATGGTACTACTACTAAATTAGCACATCAAACTAAATGAATTAATATTTCGATCCGTATACCTCAGATTTTATTTAGAGTCTCCGCAATAACATGTTTTCACCTGTGACCTGTGCTGTGAAACAGAAACGGAATGGCAGGGAATGACATTTCGAGTGATTGTTATATGGATATATTCTCCGTACAACGTTGATATTCAATTCACTGTATTGTTACTGTTACTATACAAGCATGGTATTGCTTGCCTCGCATTTCCAGTATTTCGTTACCGACCGTACATTTCAACCCACCCATAAGTTATCGTACATCAGTGATATCATTATCTCGTTCGGATCTGGACAAACTATGTTGATTCTCCCCCGGAGTAACTGTGATTGCATCGGTAGATCCCGCCCACTACTGCGGCCGCCCTACCCCGCTGTTGCCGGCGCCGTCGGAGAAACACAATAAAACGATCGGCAGCGTTTTACAAGCACCGGCGCCTCTCGTCCCATCGACCTGCACCACGCGAGGCTCGCAGACTGCGCGCTCCGGGAGGCGTGCGAACCGTCAAGACGAGGGAGCAGGAGGTCGATGAGAAGCCGCAGCACACGTTTTTTAGACTATTGGTACTATACTTGGGTTTCTGTAACCTGCCCGATGACAGTTGATCAGCTGTTACGGTTTCCTCCAGTCGGGAGCTTAAACGCCACCACAGTGACGTCGCCGTGATGACGTTACAGCTCTTGATTGGATGACACCGTAAGAGCTAATCAATTGTCATCGGTCAGGTTAAAAAAAAACTAGTATAATCCTTAATCAGGTTTTTACCACAATTTCAATACTCGTCAAGCTCGAGACTTTTAAAATTTGCTTCACGCGGAATAGTCACGATAATGAAATTGTGAGCGAACATCTCCCTTCAGGATTTCAATCCAATTTTTGAAGGGGGGAGTGTATCACTTTTCATGTTTCTGCAATGGTGTCGGGTTGTTTATCACAAAATACTAATACGTTGTTATTTTAAGTAATTAATTTTAGTTGGGTCATGATGCATGTGTGTTTGCTCCAACCGCCTCGCCCAGCCAATTCCATTTCAGGACACCTCAACCATGCCCTGCTTTTCTCATTGCTGTAGCTGCCTGACCTTTCTCAGCCTACCCAACCAGTCCCTTTCCTCTTCCCTCCACCTCCGCCCTTGATCCTCCACCTCGCCCGCCGCTGCCATGACCACCATTTTCCCGTCGCCGCCTCCGCCGCGCCCACCTCCGCCTCCGCCGCACCCCACCCCACCCCCCCCGCCTCCTCCGCCTTCACCGTGCCCGTCTCCGCTTGGTTCGTCTACACCCGCTTGCTCCTGTCCCGCTCGCCACCACCCGCGCGCCTCCGCCCCGCCCGCCTCCCCACCAGCGTTCGCCCCCCCTTCCTTCCCCTTCCTCCCCCCCCCCGCTTCCTCACCCGCGTCTTCCCACCCGCGCCTTCCTCACCCGCGCCTTCCTCACCCGCGTCTTCCTCACCCGCTTGTACCACTTCCCTTTCTTGCCTGCCCTCCGCCCCATGGGGATGAGGGTGCCTTTTATGGCAGCAAATGAGGGCGCGGACGAGCGTGTGCCGTGGCGTGGGGCGCCTCCAAGGCGGCGATTGATTGGCATGATACCTCTTCGGGCGCTTTGGCGGAGCGGGACGGGGGTGAGGGAAGTAGGGCGGCGTCCGCCTGCCCCGCACAAGAGTTGCCCTCTGCGGAGACAACACACGTGTATCGAGCGCTTATGAGACGGATGTCAGCCGATTTGAGTTGGTGTGAGAGAGCCTGGACGTTTCCAATATCTCGCGTTTGTCATGGGTATATTACAGCACGTTTGATAGTAATACTATTGATGAATTTGATGGAAAATGAGAGTAATATTGAATTTAAGATGGAAATGAAAATGAATAATCCAGAAGTTTCACTAACAGTTCATGAAAATGCAAGGGAAATAAAACGATGAATCATGCCAAGAGTTGAAAAGAGGCAATGTTGCATTTTTTGTAATATTTACAACTAAGCGTTTAGGGCTAATAAAGTACTAGTTTAAGTACTAGAAAATGATTTTCAAAATCTGTTTTCTTTGGTTATCACAGCTACATACCGCGAAAAGATCAATCATCAAAATACGGGTAACATTCTCTTCTGAGCTTGTTCTGCAGTTGAAATGCATGTGTGAATAATTATTCATCTCTTGCGTTAAATTAAACCCTCATTTAGCTGCCTGGATCTCAGATAAAGACAATAAACGCCCTTGGAGTCCACAGGGAGTGTTGGCTTAGTGCATCAACTGATGTCACTGCAGCTCCTCTGCCCGGATTTTCGACAGTAGCTTTTCAGCTAGGTCTTATTCAGTCGCTGTCTGGAGGAGAATTCTGGCGGCCGGCTACTCTGATTGGTAGTTTTCCGCAGTTTCTCCGATCGACATCAGGCGAATGCCGGAGCAGTACCTTAACAAACGGGCCACGGACCTCGCGCGATCTTTCCTTCCTCTTCCTTGTCTTATGTCTTGTTACCCCTTACACACACACACACACACACACACACACTTATTCTAACATGCACTACACTGCAACACATGCCGGGATTTCGGTCGGGGACATAGAACGTATCCCGGCTGGGGCAGTGACACGCTGGTGGGAGATACCTGGTTGGGGAAAACCCAGTTAACCGACGGTAGGTCGGCGCCGGATCTGGCCATCCAGCGGGGGAAGATCACCGCCACCTCCCGTGCAAGAACATACACTATGAGACTAACGACCATAGTAGTTGACGCGCTCGGAATCTCTAACAACCAATCAATCAAATCCCTTGGATTCCACTGCGAGCGTTGCGCGTATTGAACGTGGCGCCGCCCATTGTGGGTCGGGTGCGTGAGCGCGGGCGGCGCCGCCAGGGCCACCTTTCGCGGGCGAGCGGCCCCGCCCTCCCACGTGCCGGCGGCGCCCCGCGCAGTGCCGTCCAATGGCCCGCGTCGCATTGCGCGCTTCCCTGCTGCCCCCCCGCTCCCGTCCCCGCCCCCCCCCTCGCTCTCATTGTTGTGGTACACGTGCCCCTCATCTCTCTGGTCATTTATAATGCTTTCCTGCGCGTCTCAGCTCTCTTGCTCTCATGGAGCTCATATGCGTCGCCTCAACGCTCTCCTTGCTGTCAACGCCGTCGCAGTTCTCATTGCTGTAACCGTCCTTTCCGCTGTCGCGGACATCACAGCGATTGCCGACCTCATAGCTGTCGCTGTCCTCATAGCTGTCGCTGTCCTCATAGCTGTCGCCGTCCTCATAGCTGTCGCCGTCCTCATAGTTGTCGCCGTCCTCATAGCTGTCGCCGTCCTCATAGCTGTCGCCGTCCTCATAGCTGTCGCCGTCCTCATAGCTGTCGCCGTCCTCATAGCTGTCGCCGTCCTCATAGCTGTCGCCGTCCTCATAGCTGTCGCCGTCCTCATAGCTGTCGCCGTCCTCATTGCTGTCGCCGTCCTCATTGCTGTCGCCGTCCTCATTGCTGTCGCCGTCCTCATTGCTGTCGCCGACCTCATTGCTGTCGCCGACCTCATTGCTGTCGCCGACCTCACCGCTCCTCACCGCTGCCCCGCCCTCTCGTTGTCGCCCCCTGTCCCAACCTCCCTTTCCTTTTCGCTCTCGGCTCCTCTCTGTCTCCTCTACCCCCGCTGCTCTGTTTCGAACATCAATCAGCCACATACTACGCCTATGACAAGACAATCCTTCGCTTCTTTCGCTCTGCCTAATTACATCGTAATCTTATTCTGCGCCTATGATATAATTAGACCCTTTCACTAGCTGCCCTAGCCGACCTCTATTTTCCTACTTCCACTTCTTTGGTGAAGTCTTAACTCGGTGTCTCGTCTGGTTCATACACTACCCACTCTCCCGACGGGTCTCCTTCCCCTCGTTGCCTTCCCTTCCTTCCGTTCCCTCTCTCCGCCCCCGCCATTGCATCAGTGCGTCGACCCGGCGCGGCGGTGACCCAATAGGAAATAAGCTCGCGCGCTTTAGTCTTGTGCGGGGCGGTCGCCGCCCAACGAAATATTATGTTTACGGGCCATTTAACTGGGCTGTGCCCGCGCTGGTGGCCCCGTTGGAGGGGGGAGAGGAGTGTGGGGGGAGGGGAAGGAGGAAGGAGCGGGGACGCACATGACAATGACTTTGTTGCCACTGCCGGAGTCCCTTTGTTGCGGCGTGACAGCAGGCTTTGAGCGTGCAATGGGAGACGCGGCTTTCCCATGCCGCTGGCCGCAGGGGCGGGGGCGTGCGCGCGCGCGATGGCCGACGAGAGCCTCTGCGGCCCTTCACACGCGCTCGCACTCCCTTCGGCCCTGGCCGCTCTGCGACCGAGCGGGCGACTCGGCTGGTCTTCATTGCGATAATCCCCGCCTAAGGCCTCATTCACAATGCAAACTTACACGTAAACGCAATAGTCGCAAAACCTACAAATGAGTTACTAAGCGAGACCATTCACAATTCCCTGACGTAACCGTAGGCGTAAGTCCATAAACTTACGAGTTCACAAGCTCCAAGCCTTTACGTTAAGTTTACGTCGGAATTCTACCGAACACAATCAGAGAGCAGCGTGGAAGGTTGATTTCAGATTGTGTTGAGGTAGTTTGTGGTTATGTCATTTTGTTATTGTAATGTAGAAATTAATTTGCGACTAGTTTTGATGCGTGTAGTGAATTCAAAGTAAGACTTTGGGCATTTTTTATTCTGACTTTAACTTGACATGGCGAATGATACTGGATGTACGCTGAAATACGTGTGTATGATACAGACGAGGATATGACTAAGATGATTTAGCACTTTGGCCCAGTTGTTGTAACTTCACACTGCACTGCTACAGACCTATTACGTATGCGGAGTCTATAGATGATGCCGGTGGGTGCCATGGTTACCTTGTGTGATGGGAGAACACCAATCTCCTTTATTAAACATTAAAGCAATGTATAAAAGCCAAAATATGAAGAACAGACTCTTCGAAAATAGATAATATGAAGTGAATATCGTCCTGAGAAAGTTGGAACAATCGAAATATAATTAATAATTACAATTAATCAGTATCAATTGAGCGATTACATAAAATTCAGACATGACACTTGCAATTTCCTTTCACTGCTACTTCACATTTTTTCGACAGGTCATTCCCAGTAAAGTATGCACATCTCTCACTAAGCTTCACAGGTCTACTGATGTACTGTCCGTACATACTCATGGACATTTTGATTTTCTATAAATACGTTACACCCAGAGTCTCAATTTTCCTCAAAATGATTCATACACTTGCCCTCGTTATTAAGTTGAGGTTACGTTACACATCACCATTTCGTCATGCTCGCTATCTTTTTCTAGCTATCATCAGCATCTTCCTTGATCATCAGCTTCCTCATTCCATTGTCTCTCTTCCCTCCCTGACTTTCATCGTATCTTGCTCGATGACGATTGAGATTAACTCAATAAACATCCCTCGAATATTTTCTCGTTGACAATCCCTCATCACGTTTACGTTACCTCTCGCTGTTTCGTCATCACCTTCCGTAGTCATTACCCGCGTCTCCTCACGTCGTCTGCTTCAGTTTCCACTTTGCTGGGCGGCAGACGTGAAGTGTTTTCTCTCCCCCAGCAACTACTGCTTCATTTCTCTGCCATCGAAAATATTAAATTCTCTTCCTTCCTGCGCTTCTTTGCCGCCGTCACCGCCCGCTGCCGTCACCGCCCGCTGCCGTCACCGCCCGCTGCCGTCACCGCCCGCTGCCGTCACCGCCCGCTGCCGTCACCGCCCGCTGCCGTCACCGCCCGCTGCCGTCACCGCCCGCTGCCGTCACCGCCCGCTGCCGTCACCGCCCGCTGCCGTCACCGCCCGCTGCCGTCACCGCCCGCTGCCGTCACCGCCCGCTGCCGTCGCCGCCCGCTGCCGTCACCGCCCGCTGCCGTCACCGCCCGCTGCCGTTACTGCCCGTCGCCGTCACCACCACCGCCGCCCCCGCCCCCTACGCCACTGCCGCCACTGCCACCACTGCCGCTGGCTTCTCTCCTCATACAGATCGGCTCATCTCAGCAACAGCCTTCTTTTGTGTCTTTGTACCTCACCCTCCACCTCCCTGCCACACTCAACTCGTCTCCATCCTTCTCCATCCATCTCCCAACTGGCTCCCCCCCAAAAAAAATCCCTTCCTTCTCCTCCTCGCTGCCCCCGCGCCGTCCATCGGCCGAGAGCCGCGCTTCCGGCCTGCGTTACGCAACGGGGCTGCGTGCACGGTGCGCCCCGCCCTCGCGTCGGATCTCCCCCCTCCCCCTGGCCCCTCTCGCTACTCGGCCAGCGCGTCGCGGGGCGCCGCCCACCCGCCCCGCGGCCGCCGCCGCCGCCGCGTTTGTGCCTGCGGCGAGCACTTCCTCTGCATTTACTCGCGCGTGTAATATCCTCGTGCTAGATCCCCTTTCCTTTCGGGAGGATGCACCTCTTTCACGTGAAGGATAATGGGACTTAGCGGTGGAACTTGCTGTCTCAGCGAGCGAGGGAATTGCGGATTGGATTAATGAAATGTTTCTGTGATGGTTTTAATATGTGACGCCATTTGGGAGGGAGGATATGCAGAAGTTCCGATTTTTGTGATTCTGTGCCAGGGAATGTATCTCGGCATTATGGCGAAATATAATTAAAGTATGTATAGAAACATTTTGCAAAATAATTGTTTGAATGTTTAATGTAATTTTAGCGAGTTTCAACGTAAGAAATGCGAAGGAAATCTCTGATAATCGTAAAATTAAGGTAATTTTGTTCGGTATTAAAATGAGAGGAGTCAACAATGGCCTGTTTGGAAATTAATAATGTTGTTAGTTAACTTCCAACTCTCTACTAAACACATTTGTTTAAATCCGGGCAACTCTGTTCATGTACCTTCGTACCTATTAGTACGTCATAGCATGTGTAAGCGTGGCCATAGCATGCATGAAAGAAAATACTATCAATTAAAAAATATAATCATAAGTACCAATAATAGAATGGTCGTGATCTTTTTAAGAAATCATTTACTACTCTCCTTCCCCTCAGTCCCTATGACATAGATTTATTTATCTGGAATCTTCACGTCCGCAACCATGCAAAATTTGGGCATCAAGTACTCTTCCATTCTGTCGAGCCCTGCTGCCGCCCCCGCGCAACTGTCCGCGGCCTTGGTTCCCGCGCGTCGTCCACTGCTCCGCGCCGCGTCCCGCCCGTCAACACAGCACACACACAAAAGGCGGCGTGGGCAGCGACGCCGCGTTTTCAGCAGAAAAAGCAGCGCCCGGGGTCGATCGGAAGTTTTCGCCACGGTTCGTTTTTCGCTTCCTCTTCGCTTTTGACTTTTCCCCCTTCGATTTCAATTTCCGCTCCCGCGCTCGCCCTCCTGCCTCCGCCCTCGCTGCCCGCGCCGCCACCGCCGCCACCGCCTCCACCGCCGCCACCGCCTCCACCGCCTCCACCGCCGCCACCGCCGCCGCCACCGCCGCCGCCCCCGCCGCCCCGCCACCGTCGCTACCGCCGCCACCGACACCACCCCCGGTCCCCACTGCCGCCGTCCCGCCAACATTGCCGCCACCGCCGCCCCCGCCGCCACCGCCGCCACCGCCTCCACCGCCGCCACCGCCTCCACCGCCTCCACCGCCGCCACCGCCGCCACCACCGCCACCGCCTCGTATTGTCGACGCCCTGCACCTCCTCTCCACACCACCCCGTGCCTCTCCGTTCGGTCGGTTATGAACGCAAATTTTTAAAAATTACCCTCCTCGTATCACATCGGTTTTATTCATCGCCGAATTCCCTCGTGGCCTTGGGCGGATCGTGCGTGCGTGTGTGCATGCACGCCCGCCCGGGGAATATTGTGCCTGGAGGGCGCGTCCACGGGGTTATTAAAACGTTGTTTCAGCGCAGAAAGGTACACGGCTGGGGAGTTTCACGGAAGGAAAACACCGGGTCGGCGCGTGGCGGGGTCGAGGCAATATCGCGCCGGAGTTTGCGAATTCCATCCCCTCGGAGTCTTGCTGCTCCGCTACGTCAAAGGAGCGTTGTGTATAGTTCACGGGTTTTAGCTGGGAGGTATGCTGAACCTGAACGAGAATAGTGGAATATGTGAGGTGCAGGGAGGGAGAAAGTCGTGAGAACTACAAGCGCGTAGTACGGAGAGATTTTGCGGAGTCGAGGTTGGGTTCTTTGGAGTTGCAAGATTCATTGAAGTGCATGGAGGATGCTTAGATGTTTGAGAACTATGTTGTCTGTAAGATTTGGGACACAAGAAGTTGCAAGATTGAAGATGAAATTGGCGTGGAATATTCCAGAACTAGTTTTCCAATATTTGAAATAGTTCCTTGTTCGATTTATGTCAAGGGAACGCCGTTGTTTCAACAGAATGAGTTTTTCTACCACAAAAGAAATGCAGTGGGAAAACGGGATTCAATCATAATCAGAGCAAGAAGTTTTTTTGTTACGTTTAACTTATGAACCTTAAGAAGTTAAAAAAAGATTTAATGTGAGTAATGAATATGCAGAATATGAATTGTGAAAGAACGACATAATGTTACGAATCCAACAGGTCTCGACCCTTCAAATGTATGAAGAATTAAAATGAAAAATAAAAAAAGACATGTTGATGGAGTTAGATGTGTGATCAAGTTAGATGTGTACTAGTTTCAAGTTAATGTTTGAGCAATGAAACGACTGAGATTATTTTCTTTTAACATTTCGATTTGTCCTAGTGATCTTTTTTTTTCTTCTTAAAGTTTGACTTTAGATAATCAGTGTTTGCACAAATTTAAACAATTCAATCTATCACGTTTTTAATCCCCCTCCACAGATGTCACGTAATTACTGCAGGCCTCGCAGACTATAAAACCTAATAGAACCCTCTTTCTTCCTAAACCCATAGAGTTGGTATTTTTACCTCCTACACAACACAGTTGTTATTAATCCTAAATACCTTTCTTAAAATGATGTATTGCCAAGGAATGCGAAGGAAAGCGTGTTCGATGCCCTGGGTAGTAAAGGCGACTTAAATGTTAAATGACTCCAAACGACTGCCTTAAAGGACGATTTCTTACGGATGAGTCACGCGATAAGTGTGGGCGACCGAAGGCTGCTCCGGCTGGCGCCATATCGCGGAGAACAATTGCCAGGCGGGATGCGCCGCCCCGCCTGGCTCAGAAGGGGAATTTATCGCCCATAAACAGGAAACGCGGCCGCGCGGGGTGGGATTATTATTTTCTTCTAAAACGCCCCAGGACGCTCCTGAGTTATTGGGCAGGAAAAGGGCGATAGCGGCCGGGGGACAGGAGGGGGGGCGAAGGGCGCTGGGAGCATGCGTGGCGGAGCGTGATTATGGTAATGGCGATGAGCTTCGGATTTGGATGGCGCAGCTGCTGGGGTTCGTGGGAGACGACTTGGTACTTTGGTTGTCTTTCCAAGGATATTTTGTGATGATACAGGTTGCTCCATCAGTCTGGCTCTCTGCGATTGCTTCACTTTGTGTCACATTTTTTTAAAAATCTCTTGACTGTATCTGTGTTATTTTAACCTTCTGTAACTTCGATGTCTTATCCTTTACTCTGGTTGTAATTTCTTAACCTTCAATGCCTCTTTTATTTCTGATCTGAGATCTATTGCGAGTAAAAATGTTTTTTTCCGCATTTGATGTATCTGGGTGTCCGTCGTAGTATGGTTAAGTACTGCCTTTTTTTCTTAAATTGCTTTACTCTTACTTTGTTCCCCTCTGCTCTGAACCATTTCTTGATTTTATGTGAGAGCAAACGAAATATGAGCGAATAATTTAAGCACAGTAGGTCTGATATTGAAAGGATAATATAAAATCTTCCTACCATTAGAAGGCATCTTGAGAACGTCAGTCAGTCAGAGGGCAGTAGCGAATTATTCTGATGCATTTATTGTATTGCATCTGTTGGAAACTTCTAGGAAATCTGGCTCTCACCATCTACATTACAGTAGGAGATGAAATTGCATAATCCAGAAAGAGGTAGAGAGAGAGGAAAGAAATATTTATGTTATAATTCCAGACCCTGCCTGTTAAAAACGCAATTCAATTCGTTGGCCGTCTTCCCCCGAGTTGTATGCCACCGTCATCGCTCCTTGGATCTCCCCTCGGCCACAGCTTCCCCCCTCGAACACCCTTGTCACGCTACCCCATCTAGCTGAAAGTCCCTTCTACCCTTCCGTTCTCACGTGTTGCCTTTCTGTAACGATCTCTGGTTTTACTCGGTGAAATTTGTCTCGTCTCTTGGTCGCACTGTTTTTCTATTTGCACCATTATTCATTCTCGGAAGTCCCTCATTCTCCTTCTGAATTATTCTTCCTTCCTCCTCCTTCTTCCTCCCCTTCCCTCCTCCTCCTTCTTCCTCTTCTCCTCCTCCTCCTCTTCCTGCTTCTTCCTCTTCTCCTCCTCCTCCTCCTGCTTCTTCTTCTCCTCCTCCTTCTTTTTCTTCTTCTTTGTTGACATCGCCGTCAAAGTTTATTGACGTCGTCGTCATCATCGTCTTCTCGACGCCAAAAGAAGTAATGCTTACGATGGGAGATCGATATCGGCAAACAGAGTGCGTGCTTCCAGGCTGTTAAGAGTTCCCCTTTCTTCCTGTGTCGGGACTCTAGTGGTCACCGGCGCCCGCATTGCACAACATTCTATACACGTTGGGGGAAAGGGATTTAGATTCTTTACATTTCTTTTCTTTATTGAACATTTATTATCTTCATTCGATCTCATCTGTGGGATTAATAAGCAGTTCTATTTAAATATTCATATGAATTTAAAAAAAATGTACTATCCCGGTTTTACGGCATCCGAAAGCCTAGGCTGCGGCGGTGAATATTTGGAGGCCGAAAAATCTTTTTTTCTACTTCCATTGTATAATTCTGTCCTTTGATGACTGCAACCCATTGCATAATGACCCTCATTACAATACAGATTTCAATACGATACAGGCTCTTGTCCAATCACAGAGAATCTTACAAACCAAAGTATTGACACTTAATTAATCATTGAGAATCGTTGTAATAAATGTTTTGTTTGTTTGTGTACATTAAAATTGCATTTAATATTATATTTTGCTTCTCAGTTTTAATTTCTTTTATTATTAGTACTTTTTTACTGAAATATAATTTAAAACAAATTGGATCGTATTTTAACTTTGTACCTATTTGACTAGCGCAGTGGTAGTTATTGCACAGAACATTTTACTGATATGACGACCTGAACGCAAGTCATCTTATTTTATATGATGCTGTCGTGTGGTTGTCCTTAAAAATAGGCCAATTCTTTATTTTAAAATGTCTAGGTAGATCAGAGATAGAGTTGACACCTTCAGAAATAAGAGAAAATGGAGACGACGGAATTATTGTCGAAACTTTTGTATTCCCTCGCAGGCGGTCCCGTAAACCAAAGCCACCTGCAGTGGGTAGGATAAGGAGCTGTCCGCTTGGTGGCCTTGGCTGAATCCTGCATGTCAACTGCTACGATTCAATGTAAAAGTTTAACGTATAAAAGTTACCATAAGACGTAAAAAGTACTGTATGAAACTTGATGTAATGGGTATTAGTACACTCGTTTGAAGTTTACGATACTCGCTCGTTCCTCCCTCGTATCGGTATATCACACTCGTGTATTATGCGTCATGTTTGGCATGTAAAAGTATCCTTACAGGTACTCTGCAACATTTTATCCCGTACGAATATCACAATCTAATGATATCGCACATTCTGCAGACCCCAGGTTTTGGACATTACTTGCTGAGACGTACTATAACGGGCGGTGAAAGTGAGTATAGATTCTGCGAATCAAGATCTCATGTTTTATGTGTGGTCGCGATTCTCACAGAATCAATTAGAAATTTGACTATTAATTTGAGAGAACTTCGACTGATAGACACTTTTACATGTTTGCCAAAACCATCGGTATTATACGCGTACGTTTTCTTGAGCCCCGGAATAAGTACCCCCACTCATTCACTAAGTACTCCCAACATTAATTGAATTAAGAATAAATGATAGCAGTGAGCGTTGTATACAAAATCTGATAACCAGAAATGTTGACACCCGTGTAATAGAAACTATTTTGAATGGAAAAACGAACTACAAATATGATATTAAATTCCTTTTTTCAAAAAATCAAACTCCTCTCACAACTAGTGAAGCGAGTGATCAAGATAACGTGCGCGGACAATATCACACAGTCGCACAGTCTCGAGTGTCAGGACTTTTTCTTCTTCTTGACAGTCTCAAATGTCTGTTCATGGTCTTTCCGAGTGCGAAACTATCTTCTTCTTCTTCTTCTTCTTCTTCTTCTTCTTCTTCTTCAAGCATTAGAACTTTCGTTCCGTTGCGTCTCATTATTGGTCCATCCATCTTCTCTTCGGCCTTCCTATGCTCCTTTTTCCTCTTGGCTTGTATTTCAGAATCTGTTTTGGCATTCGCGTGTTTTCCATTCTGTCTATGTGGTCTCTCCATGCTTTCCTATATTCGTCAATCTTCGTCAATTTTTTTTTGTCAATTTCGTCCAAATTATATTGATTTATTATTTCGTGTTTTCGGACGCATTAACGGTTATTAGTCCCGTAAGTGTAGTGTAACTTTTTTATCTCGGGAGGTGGCGGTGATCTCCCTCTGGATACGGCGCCGACTTACATGCCGACTCGCAGGGTTTTCACAACCAGGCATCTTCCATCAGCGCGGCACCGCCCCCAGTCGGGACAAAGTCTCCTGACGTATGTGTAGTAGTGTGGGGTATGTAAGTGTATAAAAGTAAAGGGTGAGTATAGGATAAGGAAGAGGAAGGGAAGATTGAACGCGGTCTATGGCCCGTTTGTTAGAGCACTGCTCCGGCATTTATCTGGTAGTGAGCGGAGGAACCACGGTTTACTATATTGTTACGTTCCTAAGTGGTGAATTAAAAGTCTCGTATTATTTTAACAAAAACGTTTATTTTGTTTCTTAACACAATCACTGAAAACACTTGATTATTTATTTACACTAAACTTCTCTTGATTATTTATTTACACTACGCTTCTCTTACACACTCGCACAGTCGTAAGCACTGGCC
Source organism: Teleogryllus oceanicus (assembly GCA_964035755.1). Classification (NCBI taxonomy): domain Eukaryota; kingdom Metazoa; phylum Arthropoda; class Insecta; order Orthoptera; family Gryllidae; genus Teleogryllus; species Teleogryllus oceanicus. The sequence continues at coordinate 94,265,375 of CAXIVR010000004.1, forward strand.
ACAGTTCACTGCACTGATCACAGTTCGATGCACTGGTTCACGTCACTGACCACAGTACGATGCACTGACCACGGTTCACGTCACTGAGCACTACACTGCTATTCACCGCCATGCACACACTTCACAGTTCAGCTTCGACTGCGGACTTAAGACTGGCCCGCGGTCGCCGGCCGCCGCGTATTTATACTCGGCGAGACAATCGAGAACTTTCCGGATCCCTCGAACGTTCTGGAATAATCTACTGCAGGAACCGCAGGCAGATGACGTAACCCGCGCTCACAGGCAGCTCGTGTTGGCGCCGGCAGAAGACGCAACCCGTGATCACAGGCAGCTCGTGGTGGCGCCGACAGCTGACGCAATCCGCGCGTACAGGTAGTTCGTGGGGGTGCCGGCCGGTGACGCAATATTCGTTTCAATATTGTCTACATTGCCTAGACAATACAAACTCCGGTCGCGGAAGCCTCCGCCGCTAGGATTCTCCTCCAGACAGAGACAGAATTCGACCTAGCAACTGTCAAAAATAGGTCATCTTTGGATCTCGAACTCTAGGATCTCCCGGTAAGAGGCACTGCAGTGTGATCAGTTGATGCCCTTCACCCGTACCGCGGAATTATAATAGAAAGCCACATCCAACAACACGAAAAAAGTTATTCTGCGGCTGCCAGTGGAATACCGAACTTTGCGGGGAACTCACCCTCGGTGACGGGCAGGTTCGCATGGCAGGCACCCGAAAAAGGGGAAATTACTCTCCTCCTCCGCCTCACCCCCTTCCTCTTGTCCTTCCCCACACCCTACCAACGCGCGCGCAGCAGCAGCAGCTGGATTTTCAAACAAATTGATTACGCTTCAAATCCTCGCCACTCCCGGCCGCGGCTTTATGAGGGTGTATTTTTAGTACCTTAATTAGCGAGAAGAACAAAAAATACACATGTGTCCATCAATCGAGGTGGCGTTGTGGCGGGCGTGAAAAAAATGCGCTATAGTTCTGAGGGGGGGCGTGTATTTCGCTTGGAAAATCTGGAACTGCCTCCTCCGTTGTGCATCCATATAGAGCACACGTCCTGTGCTTCATGAGCGAAGCTACTTCTTGCCTTATTGTACTTTCTAGCGTTTTGTTTACTCATTTGAAATACTAATTGTTTCGCGTAAACTAATTCATCGGCCTTAAATATATAAATCAATAAGTGAATAAATAAATATAAATAAATACCTGAAAACCAGGTTCGCGCCTATTATTTTACCTGATCATTATTTATTTAACTACGCCATTGCAATTTCCACGATATATTTAGCTTCATTTTCTACTTAAGGTGTATATCATAATCGCAACGCCGCAATCCTTCGTTCTCTTATAGAGTCAATTACGTCTGCCAGGGCGGTTCTTATAGTTACGTCTGTACCGTCTAGTGAGCTTGTGTACCTGAACTCTGTTGTGATGCCTTGTTTGTTGTTGTTGCAGGGAGTGCAGCGGGTCCCCGAAGCGGCGCGCCTTCCGGAACCTGCAGCAGGACTCCCGCAGCACCGAGTCCATCAAGCGTAAGTCCGGCCGGGCCCCGCCCACCCGCGCGTCCCCGCCCCGCCCCCTCACCACGCCACACCCTCTTCGTTCGCTCTCCTCGGAACCTCCATGGTCACGTAACTTGTACATGCCTCATGGATTATAAATGAAGTAGTCTGATATTAGATGTTGTTCCAGATGAAAATAGTGACATTTTGAGCAGTGTTGCGGTCTATTTTCGGAGTGTTACAGTATCGCTGTATTTGGCTGAGCATAAAGAAAAAGAAAAGAACAACTATTTTGTCGCATTATTTGTAAGATTTTTCAATTTTTGAAAATTCACAGTGTTCAACAAAAATGGGCCTGCTCTATTTTGTAATGCCCTTTGCTGTATCTGTGGTACAAAAAATAGTAATCCAAAAGTTTGGAATCATTTTTGAGAAAAGTTTGAAAATGTGAATATTTCATGTAAAGTAGCTCCCAAAATCAAAATATCTATTTGAAATTCTCAGGACCTCGAGTTCGGCCAGATCGATGTTTTTATTGAGAAGATTTATCGGTTTTTTGGATTTCAGGGCCCCAAAATATGAGTTTTTCTGACGAAAAATAACCACGTTCCTCTGCAATATTACAATACTTTCGCCTTACTACGTAAGTAGCTCGAAAGGCGAGAAAGTAAAAGTCCCAGCTCATTATGACAGTTCAAGGATAAGGACGTTTTGCGTGAAAGTGGTTGAGAAAATTGATGTTAAACAAATATATTTGAATGTTTACGGAGGCATGTGTAAATTGCTTGCAGTGAGATTATGAAGGTATTTGTTCTCTGGAGAAAGCGGCATGTGGATTTCATCATTTGTCTAAGTAATGCTCTTTAAAACACGTATGTCATCGTAAACAAATCTTTACTTCTTGTATACGTGTCAGTATAAAAGAACCTTATTTGTATGAATTAGTTTAGTTCAGAACTCCACTCTCGGGCACAGTATCTCCCCTTCTTTGCCCCATTAGACCAGCCATTCCCGTCATGGACAGTGCAACTGCGATGAGTCTGGTGCAGACTCTGCAGGTGACACGCGTCTGTTGCAGCGCAGGGTGATTTCGGAGCAAACACTGGCAGTGGCAGTGGCAGTGGCACTGGCGGCTGCACTTGTGGCAGTGGCAGTGGCAGTGGCAGTGCCGCTGGCAGTGGCGGCGGCGGTGGGGACGGCTGTAGCGCGGATGGCAGTGACGAAGGAATCGGGGAGGGCGAAAGCACCTCGCCGCCGCCGTCGCCGCCATTGGTGTCGGTGACGCTGTCGCTGACGGTGCGCAGGCGGTGGTGCGGGGGCCGCCGCTGTGGGCTGGGTGAGCGGACTGTGGGCCCGCCTGCGTCGCGTCGCGCGTAGTGGGTTCACCGTCAGCCAAGCGCCGCCTTTCGTCCATCCCGATCGAGTCGCGGGCCTTCTTATAATTCAAATCCACACGTAGACGTTTAGGCTCTGAGTCACGTGCTCTCTCGGTATTCCCCATCTCCCTCTCTCTATCTCAACTCCCTTATACCCAACTCCCCAACTCCTCTCCTATACTAGCAGGGACTGGTATATTTATTCCCTTCTGTCCGTGTTTCTCCATCTGACTTTATGTCCCCTCTCCCATATCTGTCTACCCTCTCCCCCTCTTCATTGACTATTTTCCTTTGTCTCTTTTTCTTTCCTTTTTTTTCCTTTCTTTTCCTTTCTTTCTTTTCTCTCTTTCCATTCAGTTCTAGTTGCCCTATCTTAGTTAATTGACGAAGTTTGGCCCATGAATGATTTTGAACATGTGGTACTCCAGTGTGTATTTTATAATATACCTCAAACCCGATATAACAGAACGGCTCGAAATTAATTTTGCTTTTACTTCCGGAAAATTGGACAGAGCGTCTTGACTGACGGTGAGTGTAGCGAGCCCCAGCACTGCGGTAGCTGCTGACTGCCACTACCACTTCACCGCAATATCACCGCTACCACTGCCACTACCACCAGTGCCACTGCCTCCGGTAGTGAGTAGAGTGAGATAATTTTGGTTTTAGTGTATATTAAAATCTGAAATATTGTACATAAATAGCAAGTAGCTTTTAATAATAATAATAATAATAATAATAATAATAATAATAATAATAATAAATGCCTTTATTGATATGGCTTTTAAATATTGTTTTTTACTCTGAACATGTTTTGTGTAGATACTAATTGTCATGTTATGGATAATGCCACCTCACCCCTACCCTGAAAGATTCCACTGTCCTTGAAACATGAGGTCAGGGAATACTGAAGAATTTTAGGATTTGACTCTTTTTCAGTTAAAGAGTAGTATCTCCAACTATCCCCATGTAAGTCTTTCAGACAAGGGGATATGATAGGAAATGCGGTCAGGAAGTGGCATAACTTTCTATTCAGCGAAGCCGTAGACTATAACGTTCTATTTCTTTGTCGCTGCTTTAAGCTAAATTGCCAATTTATGCTAAAGTGGATATTTTTAATGATGTGAGTTTTTTTGGTATTACTAGGATGGACAACAAAACCTTTGGAACGGTACTAACTCATATCGTGTATACCACGTGAGCTCATCTTCTTATCTGCACGAGTTAGCTTGTTACACGTCCAGACATCTACACATTAGATTTTACCATCAAAATCTGATCTCGAATTTTTGAACCGATTCCAATGGTTTGCTTCTATACTGCGTATAGATGAGTAAAAGTAAAATAAGCACAAGAGAGTGAAATATTTGCAGATGGAAATACTAGCAGGGACTGGTATGTATATGGTGATACAGTTTTCTTTTGGATCTCCAGTTCAGTACTACTGTACACACGGAGGCGGATTCATGAGAGAGCGAGAGAAGAGGAAGTCGAGAGGATTTTTTTCTGACAGTTAAAATACACTTTTAATTTCGTAGTGATTAATGTTCAGTAAATAATTTGCAATAAATTACATCACTGCATCATTTAACGAACTTAAACATGAGAGACTGAAATGAAATTACCTAAAATATGATTCCAGCGTTCCGATTTAATTCCAAACCACTGCAGAATAATCGGACTATCCATAATAATTCAAATAACAATTTTTAAACGGATTTAAGGATACAACTACATAGGACTATTATTTATATTCTCATTCAAATTGATCTTTCTCAATATTGCGTGTTCACGGAGGTTAGTGAAAACGAAGTGGAGAGTTATGGTTTCTATGAGGCGAAATAGGTCTTTATGGATCGAAAAATTGTTTGGTTTTGTACAAAATTGTTTTTACCACCACCGTATAATAATAATAATAATAATAATAATAATAATAATAATAATAATAATAATAATTCTTTATTGCACAATTTCCTCAACAAATTCACAAACATTCACAAGTACATTAGAAAGGACAAATATTACAATATAAATAAAATCTGGTGGTATAAAATAAATAAAATAATTAAGAGAATTCAATTTAGTACGTAAAATAAACAAAAGGGGTCTGAGAAAAATGGCAACGGCGAGTCTCAGCGTAACCTCTGATTTTCAGACTGACCGACAAAAGGTGCAATTGTTTAATACAATAAATAATACAATTCAAAACAATAAATCAATACAATAATTGTTAACTGTATTGTCGGGAGCTGACTTGTTTGAATGCGGGGAGCGGGGCGTCTTACTTATTCCCGTTTGCCGTTTTAATTTTTGCCTGTTTACACTTGGAGCAATCTACTTGGGATAGCTAATAGTTGCGGACTAGGCGGGGGTGAGGGCAGCTTCCACGAACACCGAGCGGATTCTTCAGCCTCGCAATCAAGTCAGCTCCCAACTATATAATACCTTCGATCCGCCTCCGCCGAAGTGCCGCAGCGCGTGTGCGGGTGCAGAGGGCGTCGTCGTTGACGGGTGGGTCTCCGTTGCAGGGTCCAGCAGCGTGAGCAGCACGGGCAGCGCGGGCTCGTCAGCCAGCGTCAAGACGACGGTGACGGTGAACGGGGCGTCGCAGGACGCCAACGGCCCGCTCTCTGGTGAGTCTTCGCACCAACCATTTTCTTCCTCTGTAGAAGGATTTTCCTAAGAATGAGCCAAAGTGACAGCTAGTGCTGGCAATGTAACTGAAGATTCTGTGGTCGTTGTGTCCTTGAGCCCATTTGACTCCCTTCCTGCATTCGTTCGTTTGCAGTTGGCTATCTTGTAAATGGCTTCGACGCTTCTTTTTGTGATGTCCTCGTCCGACAAAAATATAGTGCTCACGAGAAATAATTGAAATTAGGAAGTGCAGTGTTATGTGCTCTTCTGTAAAAAAATAATTCTATAAACATCACATTAAATTTACTTTTTGTGTGGTAAATATTATGTTTATTTTAAAACCAAGGATGCGAGATGGGTATTGGTGCACGTCATGCTGTTGAGTGTCGAGCTGTGATTAAGAGCTTTCTATTTACATTCGTGGCAGTTTCCTTTTACTGATTGTGAGAGCATGTTAAGAGATTTTCCACAAACGTAATTAAATTTAAATATTTCCCGAACTCGCGTACGTGCATATACCTCAGTGATACAGTTGGACGTCTGCATAGGGATGTTTTCACAGGAACCATAACCTAACACTTTACGAAGAGGCGTGGCTGAACAGCCGTTGCGGCGGAGGGATACTTCTCTGAATTACATGTGATGTTCACTTGTTTAGCGAACTGTCACTTTGGCTCATTCGAAATAAATCTTTCTCTACATCTACTTGGCTGACCGGGAGACACAGATACCACCGTTTTGAACGCAATGCTGCGACCTTCCTCGTGGCGAAATGGTTCGCGTCTGAGATGGATACCGATTCCGGTCGTGGAAGCTCATACTTTCGTTTTTTCTTGATCTGTTTCGGATTGTAGATCGTCGACAGACCAGTTTGTATTATTGTTGCCTATTTAATCTTGTGTAACATTACCACGAACAGTTGTCAGAGAGAGTATTGGGAGCAAGTGTTTGGGTGAAGTATCATAACCACGCTAGAACGGCAGAAGGTCGCATCGTGTCCACTTGACATTTACTTGGCGAATTTCTTGTACCTCCAAGATCAGCGGTTCCCAATGTTTTGCCCTTGAAAACACCTAAATATCAAAATAAATTGGTGAACCACCAATGAATTTATTAGTAAAAGTGAAAACAATAAAAATAATTTGTTATCAAATTTTATTTTCAATATTGTATAATAGTTCTTGGCGAAAAATGTAATTATTAAGACCATTATGTTGATATGGAGCAAATAATCAACCTAGTCCGTTATTTGTAATGTCGGTCGTGTGTCGTTTAATGCTTTTCCCAATAACAGCTTTTTGTAAGAAAAATCATATAAAGAAGAACCTTTTTATCATATAGGAATACTCATTCAACGTCTGCTATTGCGACTTAATTGTGTTCATTGTTCTTAAGAGACAATATTCGTTCTACTTAATAAGCTGAATATAAAAGTGAATTATCTTTAATGTCAAAGAATTCGGACTAGTTCTTAGCGAATCTTTATTTGAAAGAAAACAAATTTTTAAAAAAATTATCTTACTTAAGTTTCAGTTTAAAATCCTACCATTACAATATAATTTTTGCGAACCGACTTTCATAAAGCTCGCAAACCACCGGTTGGGAAACTCTGTAGTGGACAACGTAAGAGCTAATAAGTAATTAAATAGAGTGTAAATAAATAACAAATCTGTCCAAATTTGCAGAATCATTAGAAAACATTTTTGCTGTAGAAAGTGTAATGAATGAATAATAACTGAGTATAATAATGAAGAGTATTATTCAAACTCCCTTAATAGAACATCGATAACTAACGATTAATGAAGTTTGTAATGTTCTATTTGAGATAGTTTCTTCACGTCATGTTTTAGTACACTTTCATTTTTTTGCCTTATTTTTCCTAAACAGGTTAAATTATTAGTTTTTATTTATGATGATATATTATAACACTATAACTCAAAACTACAGACGCAAATATAAATTCTGTGATCGCATCAACTCATTTCTGTTGCTGTTAAAGAATCGATTTTGATAGATGGCTTTGCGAGAGCACTTCTGCTCTGAAAATGTAGTTTTCTCCGATTCTCGCGTGGTGGTGGAAACTTGATCGGACCTTGTGCATGCGCTCCGATTCCTCGTGTGATGGATAGAGCACCATACATCATCCCGTTCGATGTTCTGCTCGGCCAACGCCGCCCCAAAGCGCCCTCTTTCGGGCGGTGCCTAGGCTGCCGTATTTCAACGTGAACCCTCCGTGCTTGTTTCTTCACAGGAGTTGTAGCCGGAGTGCTGGCGTAATGGGAAACGCTGCCTCCCCAGAATGCTAGTGGCTTCTTCCGTGAATGAAATCTTTGTTTGTAAAAGCATACCTTCACAAAAGACCATGTTGTGAAGTTACTTTATGCACCTGTGTTTACTTGCGTATGGCCTCTATGTATATTGCTCGTTGGACTGAAAACTTTGCTACACTATGTTATCTTTTAGCACGATTATGAACTTTTACTGCAAGGCAAATTATATTTCATTATGAAGTAAGAAATAAATGTTGCACATTATTGAAATATAAAACATTGCACATTTTTTAAAGTACAAATGTCACCGGGTGAATGAGAACAACCCCTTTTTTACGCTCTCCAATTCTTTGACCTGAAAAGAATTGCGAAAAATAGGTGAAATTGTTAGTAATTGAAATTTGTAAGTAGGAAGTGATACAAATTTCTTAGCATAGTTTTTACTGTGGATACAATAATTTACAAAAACATTACTGTACCGCAATAAGAAATAATTAGTTTGATTTTCTTTCTGTTTTGATTTTCGCTAATTCGTGTCACTGTCACACCACGTTTTTTATGTTGTAAAAGTGAACTTAACCCATATATTCCCATTGCCCCCAGAGTATTTTCCTGTTAATAGTTCATTTCTAGAAAGGAATGAAGATATGTTATATACCCTATATTGTTGTGTTGGCAACAATGAATAAGATAAAGTTCACTGGATTACTCTACAGCGTTTTCCATTGTTGTGGGAGACCTTCGTGCACTGCCCGCATTTGAGCATCATGTCGCTTCGTGAATCCTAAGTACATAACTTAAATTTATGATTATTTTAATCGTTTATTTTGATACAACATAGTTTGGTGAAACTTATATTTGAAATTTATTCTACATACAAAAGATTCTAGCTTATATATTAGCGGCAAATTACAACAAACTAGTGACGCCCCATTATAGGGGCAATGGGAACGAGAGGGTACAGGGTTTTTATATATATTGTTAGCAAGTATATTTTTGACATTTGCGTAAATACCAATATTTCAGGGCGTGCTTATGTATTATATTCGAATGTTTAAATATATTTTGTATTTGATTTTTTTATTGTCATATTATTCATTTCAGATTATCCGTAAACGAAAGTATATTAGAACGTGATGATTTCACAGAAGCTTCGGTTTATATCTCTGCTCCTGAGAACCATTTTCTAGGTGATGAAGACCGTGGCGAAGATGAAATACAAGATGCTGATGTAAACTATCTAACTGGAAACCAGCTACGAGGCCTGGGAGAACTGCAGGCAACAAAAATTACTTCCTCTGGAATAGAAGAAATTATTTTACCATCGCAAGAAGTAACACTCGATGTTATGAAGCAGAGGATCGTGTCTGAATTGACCACAGATGCAAAGAAGGCTAAAGTTCTAAACTGGGTAAAAACGGACATTGTACCTCTCCCAGAACGTACTTGGGAACAACCGGATTGGATGCAACGTGAATGGCCTCCTATTGATCTGTTTGAATTATTTGATGATAGTGAAGTATTTGATTTGCTTGTTGAAATGAGTAAGAAGTACGCTGTTTTCAAAGGGAACACTAAATTTGATGTGTCGCATTGTGAAATTAAAACACCCTTATTACAATTTTGTTGCTCAGTGGGTATTGTGGTAATGCAAGGTACCGTCTCTACTAGGACTCGGGAATTGACACACATCACCCAGGAGTAGCAAGGGCAATATCTAGAAATAGGTTTGAAGAACTTCTGAGATATTTTCATGTCTCTGACAATAATAATTTAGAAAACCAATACGTTTTGTTTTCAAGGTATGGTCCCTATGCACTCGATTGGGCTACCTTGTACAAGTGGAATCGTACCAGGGAGCTTCTACTGGGAACGAAATGCCAGATCTTGGTGTGGGTGGATCTGTTGTTATGGACTTGCTCCAAGAACTACCCGAGAAGAAAAAGTACAGCTTATATATGGACAATTATTTTACTTCCATTCGTCTTCTAGAAAAACTAAGTAACATGGGACATGATGCAACTGGTGCTATCAGGAACAATAGAGTCGAAAAAACCCCTCAATAACAATATCGTAACTGTTGCCTCCAACAAAGTAGGAGTATCTCCTCTAGGAAAAGCTAAACGATGGTGTTTCTCTGAGAACAAGAAAATTGAAATTCTACAACCTGCTTGCATTTCTGCCTACAATTTGTATATGGGAGGGGTGGATCGGCTTGACCAAAATGTCTCATGTTACAGAACAGCAATCAGAATGAAAAGGTGGTATTGGCAACTTTTGATGTTTCCCTTGAATGCATCCATGAATAATGCATTTCAATTATACCGTCTCACACCTTCTGGAAAAAGCGTTAATCATTTAGATTACCTACAGTTTATCAGGATAATAGTTCAGACATACTTAGGACAAAGCTTAGAGCGAAAAACAGGTAGATTGCCAAAGGTGGTAAAAAGAGGATACCAGAAAAAGTGAGACTGGATGGTCGTGATCATATAATTGTCAAAAGTGAAACAAGTCAGATGTTGCGAATGCCATAAAAATACCATGAAGAAATGTAATGTCGGCTGCCATGCAAATTGCTCTGAGAAATTTCATTCATAAAAACATGTAGACCAGAACATAAGTTACTTCGTTTCTATCAGGGTCTACCGAACACTTCCCAAACATGCAATGCTCAAAAAATTGTTAACATGATTAGAATCATTAAACATTTTCTAATTTAAAGCTTAAATATATTTCTTTATTATTTTGTGCAATAAAATAAACATTTGCCCTTGAAAATAAGGTCTTCCTTCTCCTAAAAACCCTGTACCCTCCTACTCCCATTCCGCCCCATTTTTGGGGCGGGGGTCCTACACAATACGAAATGTCATATTAGTGCAAATACAAAAAATTCATATAAATTAGACCAAAACCAAAAGGGAAACTTTATGTCAGCATGAAATTAAGAAAAGAAAAGCAAAAAAAGAAAAAAAAGGGGGAATATATGGGTTCAATGAGCGTCAGAGCCTCTTCTTTCAACTAGAAGTATTGTTTCATCGTAAGTGATATATTCAATACGTTGCAAATATTTAAGCATTCAACCAAATGCAATAGAAACGTTAACTTTTGAAGGAAGCGTTAAATCATTATAAAATAACATGTCATTTCTCAATAAACCTGAACATGACAAATTAAAACTTTACTTAAATATGTTCTAGTGTGTAATAAGTTGGGAAGGAACAGGGTTATTGTCGGAAATTTACCCAATATATTTTATAATATTTTTCACTTTCGAATAATACTAGAAGAACATACATAACAATTTGAGCCCGATCGATCGGGCTATATCCATTGTGGGGAAAAAATCCTACGCATGGTGTTGACGCTAATGTGTTCACAGACGGACGCAGTCAGACGGACGGACGGACGGACGGACGGACGGACGGACGGACGGACGGACGGACGGACGGACGGACGCACGTTTTGAACCCGAAAGTAAAAATGAAAATCTGTAGTAAACATGACGAATCTAGCCATTTACCCAAGGATTGATGTTAAATCTTCCCTCCCGAATCCCTTCTTTTCGCGTGTACAAACTCATTTGCCAGATCCTCCACTTTTTCCTCTGAGAAGAGACAGTGGTTCCCCAGCAAATTGCCATCCTCTGCAGGTGATGTGTTTTTCGATCGGCTCGCGGGCCTTTGAGGTCGCCCCGCGCGAGTGCCAGCGCGACAGGAAAGCGCTTTGTGTGAGAGCCAACCTCCCTCGGCTCGCGTGCTGAGGACGATGTGGTCGACATATCCTCTGAGGTTGATTTTCTATTCTCTTTAACAAACCCCGGCCTCCATTATGAGGCGGCGCCGCGGGAGGCTTGCTGATTTTAAAGAGACCTTCCGACTCCGGAGGGGACGCCCCCGCACACGAGGCACAGTGGGGCAACCTTCCTTCGAACATGGTAGAAAGTTTGGGAATAATATCTGCTAATGTGTTTTGTATTTTTTTACTGATACGTTTTGTCTGTTATTGCTCGAGTTTCGCTGCAAAACTTACCTCGATCGAGAGAACCGTGGTTACGGGGGAAATATGAAAACAATTGAATGTTGCTACATGTTCTCTCACGCAGGGAATTATGAGAGGGAATGATGGGAGTGAAATATGACATGATATACCGAGTCAAGTTAACTAGTTAATAAATAAGTAAATATGAATATTTAAAATTATATAATAATGTCACATATGTACTACGGCCGTTAACCGATTCTAATGATTTCTGGCGACAAAAAGCTTTCGGCCAAAGACCCTGGGACTTTTGTCGGCGTTCGATCATTATAGCCCTTATAACACCCTTGGTGCATTAATAACTATTTTTCTATGAATCAGATCATTTGAAATAACTTGTATACATGAATATTCAGATGATATATTTCGGGTGTAATAAGCTCTCCAGCGTATTCTGCACAATGAGTTTTTACGCCCCATTTTAGCAGGTTATGGTGAGTGAAGTCGACAAATATAGTAAACATTGCTTAATATCAACGGTGAAATCTGATTGTATTTAAGAATATCTTCAGTTATTATTCTCGTTATATTGTAGACCAAGTGGAGATGACTAATACTTGTGTTTTAGACTATTACGACGTGATTATTGAGCTGCAGAAGCAAAAATGGTGGTGGACAAAGCCATAAAAAATTGTTTTCCAAAAAGAAGCGCACACACTTGTCAAAAACCACAACTAAAATACTCTCTTTCTCCAATAATAAAGTACAAATAAAGCACTCCAATAATTTAAATATTTTAGTAACACTCGGCACGAACACTGAAATATAATAGTATGTATAATATAATATATGCTCTACATATCTTTACGTATCAAGTATAAAAAAAAGTTACTGTTCCATAATGCAACACTGAATAGCGAAGTTTTAATGGCGGGTGTCCTCATCCGTGGAGTTCGCTGTCGCATGACGTAAAGTGTGGTAAATAGCAGTGATGCACTGAATATAAGAATCAGTCGGTACAGTCTTGTGAGAATGGGTGAAATAACGCGAAAATTTGCACTTACAAAATAGAAACGTTTTCCATTGTTTTTAGACACTGCAGTGCCTCTGACCGGGAGGTCCTAGGTTTGAGTTCCGATGGTGGCAAGATTTTGGACATTAGCTAGACAGATAGGTCGAGTCCCGTCGCTGTTTGGAGAAGAATTCCAGCGGCGGCTGCTCTGATCGGTAGTTTTACGTGGTTTCTCCCAACACCACCAGACTATTGCCGGAGGAGTACCCTAACAACCGGGCCACAGACCGCCCGCGATCTTACAGTTATATTCATATGTACTTCATTACCACACATGGCGGGGATCCGGTCGGAAGCTTAGAGCTTGACCCGGCTGGGGCGGTGCCTCGCTAGTGGGAGATACCTGGTTAGGGAAAACCCTACTAGCAGAAGGTAGGTTCGCGCCGAATGTCCAGTGAGGGAAGATCACCACCTCCGCCCGGGAGGAACACTCACTACATTCACGGGACAAATGATATTTGCAATTGACGCGCCCGGAATCACTAATTAATCAATCATCGTTTTTAGATTTTCTTGAGTTCCTGCGAATCTAATGAAACCACCGACACCTGTGACATGACCAAAGGCTACATAGTTTTCTTTCAAATTTTGTGCGCGTTGGAAATGAGTATTAATAGTTGATTGGTAATATTTAGACGGACTTCGGAAAGAAACTAATGGATTCCCCACTGCGTAACATACCACCACAACAAATTTAAAAAAAACAACCAATGTTATGTACCGAATAATGCTCTTCATTATCTATGCACGTCTTCTACAATTCGGTGGGAAATATAGTTATTCAAATTATCGTTCTCGATTTTGTCACAGCAGGTAGTATTATTCCTTGATGAAGGACATGATGAGGGATAAGAGCCCAACTTTATTGCTGATTTCCCCTTGAAAATAGATTTTATTTCATCGGAGCGAATATTTTATTAACAATCCTTACAAAAAACGCCAATTTTCTTTCTGTATTCAAAATTCAAGTAGTAAATGGCTTAGGGTAGGGATTACAGAGTTTTAAAAACGTGCACAGAATTCACTTCTCCCCATAGCACGTCACACGCAATTTTTAACTGTTATTGACGTAAAACAAACAAATAAAAATAAAGAATACATTAACACGAGCTTTTTAGGGTAATTTTTACATAGTTTGCTCCACTGTGCGATTGAGCAGTCTCCGCGCGGCGACTCCAAAGAGATGGCAAACAAGCGACGCGGGAGGTGCGTGTGTTGACGAAACCGTCCTCTGCGGCGCCCCGCCCCCACGGTCCCCTGCGGAGCGTCTTTGGTGGAAATTCATTACGCTCTTTTGCCTTTCGCTCTTAGTCGCGGGGGTGTTTGAGTTCCGTGCTTTCCTCTGCACCGCTTCCCTTCGCCCCGTGCTCCCTCGTGGCGGCGGGGCCACGGGACGCTTATCCATACACATGGGCCGGCGACGAGGCGAAAGTGCAGCCCAGCCGAATTGCTAACTTTTCGGTTGTTCATGCTCGGCAAAAACATGTTTCAAATGGTCTCTTTGTTGTGCAGAATGAAGAATACGCTGTGAACAACTGAACACTTTTCTCGCTGAAATAATGCCATGTTATTTAAAAAATAAATTAAATTATTCGCTGAAATAATGTCCTGTTGTTTTACGAGAGAATGTTATAAATCTTGCTTGGTCAGTGAAGACATTTTTTGAAATACTTAAAAGTTATTCTTTTCCGGACGAACTTCTCGCAGGATCCACAGCAGCAGAGTTCGCACATGCTCGTAACACGATTGTGATGTTTACCGCTACATCTACGATGTTGTGAAACCGTTCCTAATGGCATTTCTTTCTTGGAATAAAAATTTAATTTTTAAACTCGTGTAGTAATTTGTAGAAATATTTCACATTCAGTATATTACTTATATATTCAATATATATTCAGTATATTTCTCGTGTATCTCGTTCAATGTTTGATCGATCAATCCACGTGCGCAGCTAAAGTTTGTTACTTTTCCATGGGAATGTGGGGAAAAGGAAGAAAGAAAGGAAGGAAGGAATAATCAAGTAAAAAACTTGAGGAGATAAATGGTAAAAACAAACAAACAAAAGGATCGTGAGGAATGAAACATAAGAGCGGATGAATACTTTTAGAACCGAGAAAGCCTTTTGTGCTTGCGAGGAGATGTGCAGAGCCTCCCTTGTGCTGTTCGCGGAGGAGGAAAAGCGTCGGGCGCCATATGCCGCGGCGGGAGGGCGAGTGTTGCATTTCAAAACGCGACGCGTCGCCTCCTTGTTAATGGAGGCGGATTACAATAATTCATTATTCATGCGCGCGCGGCGATTGTCTCCGCGTCCGTCCGCCGGCGGCGGATGCGCCCCCGAGCGCGCGCCCGCGTCGCGACGCGGGGCGACGCCGCCCACCGCCCCGCGGAGGAGCCCCGACTGCTTTCGCGCTCCGCTGCGCTGCGCTGCACTGCGCCGCGCCGCCCGCCCGCCCCGCCCCGCCCCGCCCCGCCCCCACCCTCCGCACTCTGCCTCACCGACCGCCGCGACCCGTCTCTGCGCGCCCCGCCTCCCGCTCCCCGGCTCTCCCCGCATCGTCCCGCCTCGCCTCCGCGGCCTCGACCCCCCTTGCCTCATCTCACCTTGCCTCACCCCGCCCGTTCTCCGCTCGCTGCCTTCCCCATTCGCGCGCCTCCTCTCCGCACCCCGCCTCCCCACTCCCCGGCATTCTCCGCCTCGCCTCTCCCCGCTCTGTCTCGCCCCGCCCTGCCCCATCCCGCCTCGCCTCCACGGGCTCGTCCCGTCACGCTCTTCCCCTCCCCTCCGCATTCGGCCTCCCCCCGCGCCCCACCTCTCAGCACCACCCTACCCGCTCCCCGGCTATCCCCGCCTCTCCTCGCTCCGCCCTCCTCCTGCCCTGTCCCGCCTCTCATCCACCGCCTCGCCCCGCCTCGCTTTGCCCCGCCCCTCTCCTCCGCACTTTGCCTCCCCCGCGCCCCACCTCTCAGCACCCCCCCTCCCCGCACCCCACCTTGCCTCGTCACACCCCGCCCCGTCCTGCCCCGTTTCGTCCCACTCTGTTTCACCCTTCCCTCCTCGTCCCACTTCGCCCCGCCTCGCCTCGCCTTACCTCGACCCACTCCGCCTCATCCTATGAAGTGGTACAAAATATTATTCATTGTACTATTTTGTTTCAAGTATATTGTAAATCAAAACTGAAACTTCATAGAATGTATGTGGATTTTGGAAAAATACTAATTTGAGAAGAGCTGAAACTAGGAAATAAAATTTAAACTCACGCTAATATTGTTCTCATTGAATTGTTGGAATTATCCTTGCATTTTTAATTGACCTTCGACCATTTCATTTAGTCCACTATATTGAAGTTCTTGTTGATGGTACTTTTACTGTACATTTTCTTCCCGCAGGCGTGCGGACTCTACTAGTACCTTCGATAATGGAGATTAAAGAAGTTTTATGATACACGTTCATCTTAATTTCTAGTGCTGCGTGTAAAGCTCTTCCTGTGTATTGTATTTGTACCTTCCTTTTCCCTTGTATTACTGCTTCAGCTCATCGCATCATCTGAATAATTCTGTAAAAAAATCCTTTCTCTCAACTTTCCTTATGCAATGCGTTATAGAAGCGAGCGCACTGCACTCGCTGCTTCCGGCCGTCAGTCAGTCTGTTTACTTTCAATCTCCATGGCGAATAAGCGATCGGGGCAGTAATGAATTTGAACGCGATCGCGCGCGCATTAAAACAACACGCTCGGATTCCCTGATGAAGAGCGAGTTAAAAATGGAAACCAGGGCGCCAGAAAGTGAATCTACTTGTTGTATTCGACCGCAATTTCCGCCTCGTCATCGAGGGGTCCGAGAACTTCGAGCTGAGTGCACGAGCTCGTCCACAGCGAACCCGTTCTCGAGAGCATCGGCGCGAATGCACATTGTGTTGATGAAATTCCGTCGCTTTGCCCTCCCGCCGCTGACGCCATCTCCACTTCCGGATAGTGAGTAGTTGTCCCCGCCTCCCCATATCATCGACGCCTTCAGCGTCGGGACGGTCTCCAGGGTCTGCTCCTTCCTCAGGGTCCCCACCCTTCCCATGTTTCCCACATTCTCCAGGCTACCCACAGCTGGAGGTGAAAACTGGGGTCTGTACTGACCCCAGAGTTCTCACCTCCATCTGTCCTAATTTTCTCCAGGGTCCCCTCTTTCTCCAAGGTCCCTATCATTTCCAGGGTCCCCAACTTCCCGAGGGCCCGACTGTCTCCAGGTACCCAACTTCCCAGGTTCCCAACTTTTCTCAGGTTCACTCTCGTCGTTAAGACCCCCGCTACCTTCAAGGTCCTTATCGACCCCAGAGTTCTCATCTCCAGCAGTCCTTAACTTCCCCAGGGTTCCCACCTTCCCCAGGGTAGCCAACTTCCCAGGTCCCTTCTCCCTCTCCTTACGTTCCCATTCGTTCTTCTCCGGGATTCCCACCTTTCCCAGGTTTCTCACCTTCCTCCGGTTCCGTCTCTGGCTCCCATCGACCTCAGGGTCCTCATTATTGCCACCGACGCCAATGTCCCCATGTCCGCCCAAGTCTCCCACCGCCCACCAGCACACCTCCTCGCTCGCAATTCCCACAGTCCATACGTATCAATCACCATCCAGCGAAATTGTTTATTCACGGGATTCAGCTCAATTATCCTCGGAGCCTCGACTTCGTCCAAAACGAGAGGATGAGAGATTGGAATTACAACGGAACGAATCACGATAGATCGGAGAAGTAGAGAATGTTGCCGATCGATCGTGAGTAAGTTCGCGCACGATAAACACATCGACAGAAATAGTGAAAGTCACTGAAAAATGTTAATAAACTATTATGTGACTGATCAGTCATCCCCACAGACATGGGGATTTTCTTTCCTAGTTGTTTCCACCTTTTCCGAGTGCCTTTCCTTCATGTCATACACAAATTGTGTTCTGCTTTTATGTTTCTGATAGTGAGGATCCAATATTGTCTTAAATCATATTCAGTAGCTGTGTCTCTCTTCTTTGAGCGTAGAAATGTTATAAGGATTTTTATTTAATTCGGTAGACATTTGGAATATTCATTAGTAGCGGGCGAATTTTAATGAAAAATCAGTTTTTTGCCTTTAACTTTATAACAATGCCTTTTAGTATAGAAATTAATTTTATGCCATGGCAAAAGGAAATTATCCATTTAATATGACATTGTTACATTTTTCGACGATTTCAGCTAATAGGTCATGTTTTACCTTTTTCGTTATTTTGATAGCATTTTTCGCTAATTTTATCGCCTTTTTATATCTTCTTAATGGTACGCTTCAAATAATATTTAAGAGTTGCCACAAATGTTCTCCACAGAATTCTTGAGTAGCTTATTCGATTTCTTCGCTCTGAAATTGTAATGCCAGTAGTTGTTAGTATGTAATCTAAGGTTCTTGAGACACCTATCTGTGCCATCGTCGGTTCGGTCGATTTCGCAATAATTAAGACGATTTTATGGTAAAAAACAGTCCAAATCAAAAGTTTACTTGCGGAGTTAATTTGAACGAAAGTAAGAAATATTACATCAGTAGCATATCCAACAGCTTAAGTTGTTCATATGAACTGGTTTTGGTCATTTTTCTTTGCTTTTAAAAGCATTTTAAGAGCATTTTATTGATCATTAGGCTTCACGTGTTTTTGATACTTTGTATACCAACTGCATTTTTATCAAGATATTTTCATAAGCACCCGTTGCTATAGCTCAGCGGTAACGTTTTGCTTCTGCAACATCTTTGACTGGGAGATCTCAGGGTTCGAATCGCTCGGTGGCGGATTTTCGACAGTAGCCACTCATCTGGACTGACTTAAACCATTACCTACTTTTTTTTGGTAGTTTCTCCGAACTGTACTGGATGAAAGATCTACTGGGCCACGGATCGCGCGCGATCTTTCCTTCTTCATCCTTATCCTCTCTTCTCCCTATAAGCAACAATTAAATTACGTGCGTATATCGAGGGTCCAATCAGGAGCTTAGAACTTGTCTCGGCTGGGGCAGATCCCCAGTTCCCCACTGGGTGACAAATTGGATGGGATAACCTGCTATTCAACGTATCGTTTGGCGCCGGGTCTCACGTTTCGGTTGGGGAGGAGCAGCGTCACGTACCTGAATATGAGTACACTGCACTTATGGTGCTCATGCCCTTAGTAGTTGACACGCCGGAAACACTAAATACTCATTCTCATTCACTCACGGGACTAATAATCTTGGTAGTTGGTGCTCGGGTTCAATTATCTTACTTCCAGTTATCTTATAATCAAGTAAGGCCTGTGGCCGAAGGGATAAAGGGGAATGACTGACTACGACAGACGATAATTAAGTATTCAGAACATTACTTCGACGCCAAAACGAGAATGTTGGTACGAAGAAACGTTAAAAACTAAAAAACAAACAAAAACAATTCAATTGTTATTAGTTTTTACTTTCTCGCTACGGAGCAGAGAGAAAATTATGTAATGCTGTGCGAGAAAAATTTTCGAAGAATTTTCGACAGAAAAACTCTTATTACGGGGTCTTGCTAACGAAAAAGTGGATAATTCCAGTCGCTAAAATTTAAAAAAAGTCCTCTGATACGTGGTGTAGCCAGAATCCAGGTTTTGTGGATCCTTGATACAAAAAATAGAATGACGGTAAAACATATCCGTCCGTCTGTAAACAACGCCAGCGGCAAAACCGTTCAGCCGATTTACTCAAAATTGATTTTACCCAATCGCGGCCCGGGCGGCCGCGATGTCTCAGCCCCTTGAATTTGAACCGCTATTTTTATTTAGGAGTGTTCTTTACATTAAGCCACCATTTTTTGATTAAATTTCGTTGTTGGGTAGTGTGAACGATGTTTAAGGGAATGGTGTAGGTCGTTGAAAACCCTGACCAAAATATTAATGATTGAGATTTTTCTTTTAATAAAATCTGTTCCCTAAAGATAGATTTTGAAATAAGGTCCTGTACAATTTTTCGAAAATGTGAGTACTTTTCGCGTAATTTTTTCGTGAAAATACCGGCGAGAAATACTCGTGCCGTTTTAACACCACCAGTTCTTACTTCCGTCACTCTAGCACTTTGAGATTACTGAGCCTGACGGCAGTGGCGAATTCTCCGATACACCGCATATATCGCCGGTATACCTAGTAAATCGAAGTGTATAAGAAATATTTAATACGTTTGATAATCCTCTAAAAGGTTATCAAGATTTTGAAAGATTTAAAACAGATGCGAAAAAACAAGATTAACTTGGCTATCCGGGAGACGCCGCGTCCAGGGCACAGGTGCCAACGTTTCGGTCGCCATTCTGCGACCTTCCTCAGGGCGTAGTACTGAGGAAGGTCGCAGAATGGCGACCGAAACGTTGGCACCTGCTGACGTCCGTAGCCAAGTTAATCATGACTCCGGCCGCGGAAGCCTACGCTCTCTCGCTCGCGAAAAAACAACTCTGTTTTGCTACCGAGAGCCAGTCAGTCTTCCTCATCAAGTGCTATGAAGTGCGTTAGAGTGAGAAGTTTTAAATAGTTCTAATAATAAGTTGCAAGAGTTCTAATAATAAGAGCAAATTGCTCGGCAAGGCAAAGGCACCGCATGCCAGCTGCGATAACCTGGTGCTCCTCATGTTTCAAGATTGGGGAGAGGGGTGGATGCGCGTTTGGATGGTCGGTAGGCACCGCAAAATATTGCGGTGAAGAGTCTTTCTCTGGTCGTTCGTAAGTTACGCTTCTCTCAAGTTTTTGTGAAAATGGAGTGCGTTAATGATCCAGAAATTCGTGGTTTGTGTAAATATAACTATTATTAAGGACGGAAGCTCATAGTATTGGTATTTTAGAAAACCTCAAAATAAAAGACAATGGTATAGGTAGCTTCCATAAAGTGCGGTATACTTAAAATAATGTGCAGGATTCCCCACTGCTCGACGGTGCTCGCGCATTACTGTGCGTTAAAACTGAACACCCCTATTTCTAATTTCGTGGATCGTTACCTCGTTCTGCCAAATTCGCGTTTTTTGTGTGCCTCAGGCTTTCGCTCGCCCTCTGCGAGGCTTTTCCCGCCGCTTGGCTCGACGCGGCGGCAGCGGCGCGAGGTTTCCGGCCAAATGGCTCGTATTTTCTGCCCCGGCCGCCCTCGTTTTAATGAGCATTCGCTCGTGACGTATATAATTTATCGACAGATTCGCCACTTTTGATGCCCAGTCCATTTTATATAATCTGCCCATTACGTAAACCCACGCGTTCCGCATAATCCCTTTTGTACAGTTTATGAGTGGTGCGACAAAAATGATGAAAGGCAAGCCTTGAACGTTTGGTACAAATGGAGATAGTTGGACCATGATAAGTATGTGTTGAGGATTATCATGATTTTTGAAACAATAATTTATTATCTCTTAGGCGCTGACAGGTTATTTGCGGAGCCAGAGTGAAAAATGGGTCGTTACGTCACGGGATACCCGTCCATTGACACCTTCGTTAAAGAACTTGGTATGAAGAGTCATTATCTTCCGATGTCCGTCAGCGCTGGATGAAAAAAAATGACGTCTTGTTTAAGGAATTTCAAAATTATTAGGATGTTCTGATATGATTGCAGCCAGTGAACCAATACTGAAAAATAATTAAAACGTATGACCTTGAACGAATTACCATCAAAACAATAAGACCAGAAGCGTCCACTTTCGGTATCGTAAATGTTTGCAATTGCCAGGTGCAAATACTATAAGGTACTAAAAATTACACGGTAATTAATTTTCAGTTAACGGGCCCGGTGGAAAATGAAAATGATACGAATTGTCGAATCAGATTTAATGATACAACATGTAATAACTTGCTATATATAAAGCACCCTGCAAGGTATATACCTACATAATTATTCTTCGCAAATAACTCCATGAACGGGCATTTCGTGAACTTTTCGTGCGTTAGAGGAGAACACGAAACCAATTGCAGGCAATCCGATCGGTCTGTTTCGTGTTTAACGTACGCCCGTGGGCGGGACATCAATCGGCAAACGATTTGAGAGATGCGATGTCGAAATTTGATGTACTGCCACACGGCATCGGAAAAACATTACAGTCCGATCGCTCCTGCTTCTACGAAGTACGTCGTCGAGCTGAGCCCGTGTTCCTCGAATAGCTAGAGTGGTAGGTGCACCTTCTCTTGTGCATGGCTCTACTAAAAGGTGTGTAACGTATGTGACCATGCAATATATCACGATTCTTTTAATTTTCCCCGAAATTAATATGATTTCAGAGAAAAGACGTCCACAATTTTGGTCGAGGTAAAATGGAACATTGTTTCATTTTCTTCACTAGAATTTAGGGACGAAGGAATTCCGCACTGGGACACTTTCATATCCCCCGAAGTCATGACCTTCTGTACTGGAAACTGGTGTTCCAGGGTTTGTTGACGAATTACTCTCTTCTAGTTGCAATTAAACATGTCATATGCGTAAGTAAGACAGACTTTACTAATTATGCAGGAGAAATAAATTCGATCGCTTTGGAGACAATATACTTGTAAAAAAATTCAGAATATTGGTATTTCAAATTTGTCAGTTTTCATTGTAGTTTTACTGAAGGGTGGTTCACTGCAGTTCCATCCTTTAAGCCGCATTTAGAACTGTACCCGAAACCGCCTTTCTCAAATAGACATCGATTTTTTTTTCTCAAGGAGACATTCAACGCGTGGGCGAGCCAATGGAGTAGTCACCTTGGGCTCAAGCGACCGAAGAGCAATCTACTCCTCCACTCCCGAGCTGTTACCAAAGGCCGAATTATTTCCGCCTCGCGACGCGCAATCTCTCTTACATTGTGCTGAGCGGTGTCGACAATCGACCTTCGATTTGGTGCTGAGATGTCCCTTCCGTTGGCGGCAACAACGTTCATTGTATTGTTCGGTTCATGTCTTCCAATCATCAGACCTCGAGTTTAAAGGAGTACGACGGTCTCTTTAAGATGTAACACCATTACATTCTATTTATTATGGTAAAATTCAATCTGTTGAGAATGAGTACATAGAAATGTTTATTTTGCAAAGAAGAAGAATTTTTCATTCATACTATTTAGTGTTCTCGCGCTTGCGTGTTTTTAGTTCTCTTCTTGATAGGTCATAGAATATTGATAGGGTAATTACAAACCAAGGATTAAATATTTAAAAAAATAAAAAAGTAATGAGTGAATAGCAATCATAGTAGTCTTATTGAATTGTGATCACGTGAAAGTTGTCTCTCAGTATTAAAATGATTATTGAAAGATCGACTATTAATTTTAATTAACAAGTAATCTCTGTGCATACAGTTTGTAGTCCACCTACGTTCCCCAATATCACACTTTATCAAACGAGATAGCACTTGTGAATTATAGTAAACCTATTGCATGAGGGTGATGTATGCAAAGTAGTTACATTATCATCCGAATATTCAATGCACAGATCAGCTTATCATCGGATTAGCGGAACATAAGCGGGAAATGTCACACTGCATTCGGGCGATGAACTACTGAAATGTACTACCTCGTGCTGCCCCCCACAACAGCAACGAACGCTTCACGTCGGCCCATTCGCGGCGAGGCGCGCACCACCCCTTCCACCGGAAGATTCACTGGCCTCCCAAGGACCGAAAGGGCAGACCCCACGACGAAGGATGAGAAGTTGGAGGAGAAGCGATTGAAGAAGTGTATCGGAGAAATGAAAGCTCAGATAAGGATGAAGAACTTGGATGAAGATGGAGGGCGTGGATGAAGATGGAGGGCGTGGATGAAGATGGAGGCGTGGATGGTGGAAAATGAAAGCTCAGATAAGGATGAAGAACTGGGGTGATGATGGAGGACGTGGATGAGGATGGAGGACGTGGATGAGGATGGAGGACGTGGATGAAGATGCAGGACGTGTAGAGGATGGAGGACGTGGATGAGGATGGAGGACGTGGATGAGGATGGAGGACGTGGATGAGGATGGAGGACGTGGGTGAGGATGGAGGACGTAGATTCGAATGGAGGGAATGATTTAGAGACTGGGTCGGAAGTGATGAAGCTGTCGTTGGCGCGGGTGGGACCGTAGAAGTAGGGAGGCGCTGGGCGGAGATGAAGGCGGGGGCGTCTCCGCTGGGGCGGGACGCGCTAATGCGGGCGGGGCTCCCGGAGGTGGTGGGGGCGGTAGGAAGCGGGGCCGCCCAAGGAGCTCGTCACGGTGGCGGCATCGCGTCGCCCTTGCCCCGCCCCGCCCCCTGCCCCGCGGTCCTGAGACGCTGCGGCGGCCGCCGGCGTGTCAGTCTTCCGAGTGCCTCGCCCCGGTGAGCGCGGTGTGCGCCGCAAGAGCCTCCGGCGAGTGATCCGGTGGGCCGCCGCAGCGACCGTCGCCGCCCGCCCGTGTGTATCGTATCCGCCTCGGCTGCGCCGCTGACCTCGTCACGCTGCGACGCGCCCGTGCGCCCCCGCGGAGCCCCCGCGGAGCCCCCGCGGAGCCTCGGGACGGTGCCGCGCGCGTGGTGGTGGTGGAGTGCGTTCGGGGTCTTCCACCCTTTGGGGGGAAAAAACGTTGTGGGGTTCCACCGCCGGATTATCGGCTTACTGCCGGATGTCTGGGCAACCCTGCGCTGTCGGCTGGTTGTTTCGTGGCTCGGCCACCCTTTTGCGGCCTTCTTCAAGGCTAAAATAATGGAAGAGACGCGGTTTGAAAAGCGGGAGATATGATATAAATTACCCTCGAAACGATGCAATTTATTATTAACGGTTTTGATGAGGTAGCACATGCCTGAGAAGAACGTTAGGCGTACTTGAGTAATTTGCGAGTTGTTGATAGAAAATGACACATTGCTATTTTTCAAATTTATCAAAATTAAAGTTTTCGTAGTGTTTTTCTGTTGAAGCAAGGGCTATCTTCTTTCCAAGCGGTAGATGTTTGACTTATCATCCTGCATTTTCATCCAAATACTGTTTTCTTTTTATAAGGTAATTTGAATTAGTGTCTTGGAAAGTTCACTTCATTCATTGTTCCTAGTTGTCGGGAATTGTTATTCTTTTTCTATTTTGTTCACGACCCCATAATTTAAATTGTGTAATTCTAATTGAAGATGTTCGTTATTGTGAATGTGTACGGCTTACAGTTGAGTGAAATGAAGTATATTATGACATCATCCGTGGACCTGTATTTCTTTATATGTTGGTGTTCTTTGGTGACAAAGTTGTGCACTGCAGTTGCAAAAATAAGCGCTCTAAATCATGTTGACTGTCACGTCATTATTAGAAGCAGGATGCAGTTCCCGTTTTAAAAAAAATCCGACGTTTAAAGGCCCAAAAATGTAGAAAAAAACCTGCTGAATTGATTGTGACAGTTGTTGACCTACGTGCGTTTTTAACTTTGAAACAGTTAAAGTGAAGAGGGCCACTTCATTTAACTCCGTGTGTACGTGAACTTCAATAAATTGTAAAAATTAAATCAATATAACTGGATTAAACCCCATGACGTGATTTTATATTAAAAAAAAAAAAAACCGACTTGACTTCGTGAAGTACGTGGCGTGAAAAGAGTCACTTAACCTGTTTCTCGGCGAGCGGGTAATTGAGTGAATGGACCAAAGCCTGCTGGCTCGGGTTGATGGACGAGCCGCTTCAGACTCATTCGTTCTGACGGACTCGTTGATGAGATTGTGATTGCTTGTTCTTGTAGAATGAACGGCTGTGATTGAATGTGTGCATTTCTGTGCGCAGGCACACATTGTCGGATGGACTGCTCGTAAGAGATTGATGAAACGCGTCTTGCCCGAAGCGAAAGGGTTCGGTTTGTTTCCGTTTCTCCAACTCTCTCATTCTTGATTTGATCTTTTGTAGAACTACTTGTGAAAATGAAAGGGATTAATCCACTCTTCCTGTAAGGGAGTATCGCGGGTAAATCTGAAAAGTATTAAGGTGTTTTTGACATGCGTTGATGTTACGGAGGATGCCACAAGAAAAACGCCAATTCAACCCGAACAAATTAAACAATTAGAAAAAAACACCGTTTTGAAGATACATTAGTAATTTGATGTACATTATCTCCAAATAATGAAGGTTTGCGAAATTGCGTCAGTCTCTAGGGTCTTATTATTATTATTATTATTATTATTATTATTATTATTATTATTATTATTATTCAGTGTTGTAAATATTACTAAATGAGATCGGATAATTTGCATACGTTGTGTAGGTATCTGATTACAGACATCAGGTTGAGCTTTCTGACTAACAATATGAAAAACATCTCGTTCCAAATACTGTTAACTGGTTTCCCATCTGTAGTTTGTTAGGAATAATAACTTATTTTATTAATCGACAAATGTGTTCGGTGAGTTGGAAACAGATGCCAGTTTATGATTATAGGCTTGGTATGTGTGGTTAGATCTATCTTAAATCGAATTAATTATTAAAAACGAAGCGAAAAATTGTGAGGAATGTTTCATGAATTACTTCTACAAATGTGACTTACGCTTCGAGAGTTACTAGCCGGAGAGCGAGATCTCAGAGATCCTCTGTTTCCTGAACTTCGAGTGTGTTTCAGATAGTGAATTTTTATCTATCTTTGACCCCGGAGAATAAGCTGATATATCTTGAAAACTTAATTTTACAGATCAAAAAAACAACTTTCAACTGATGCTGTAAATTAGGGATTAATGATATTCAAACGAAACCTACACGCAAATAGTATCGTTTGAATATCACCTTCGTGTGAATATCATTAATCTCTGATTTACTTCAGTTGAAAGTTGTTTTTCGCTGTCCTGTAAAATTAAGTTTTCATATCTTATCAGCTTATTCACCGCAATCAAAACTATATGACGAACACTAAGTGAGGATTACTTCCTTTTATGTGTTACATTAATTCACATTAATATTGAATGAAGTCATTATTTAAAATATTAGGGAATGATGAAAATAATTGAAGTAATTTTTATTTTATATTCATGATGTCTCCATTAAAACAAGTGGAAATTGAGTTCTTCTAGGATACTACGTGATACATTATATTATACAATGTCTTAGTAGTGCATATTATTTAAGAGACTGAATATACTTTCTGCGCCCTAGGGCACGAGACAAACAGCAACCTCATCAGTAGAAC
Organism: Teleogryllus oceanicus; assembly: GCA_964035755.1. NCBI lineage: Eukaryota > Metazoa > Arthropoda > Insecta > Orthoptera > Gryllidae > Teleogryllus > Teleogryllus oceanicus. The sequence continues at coordinate 94,292,299 of CAXIVR010000004.1, forward strand.
ACTTGCGCATACGGAAGATGGAGATTAGTTCTTATTGTTCACTTAACGAGATTAACGAGCAATGACATCTCAGCTTGTAACCATGTGACTTCATTATCTGTGCACGTCTTATAGAATTGAGTGGGAAATATAGTTATTCAAATTATCTTTCTCCGTTTATTGCTATTTTGCCCTTGAAAATAGATTTTATTACATCGGAGAGAATACTTTTGTTAACAATCCTTGCAAAAAACTGCTAATTGTTGTTTGTATTCAAAATTCAAGCAGTATATGGCTTAAGTTAGAGGTCACAGAATTTTGAAAACGTGCATAGAATTCTCTTCTCTCCATAGCACGTCACACGCAATTTTTAACTTATTTTTTGACGAAAAATAAATAAAAATGAATAAAACCAAGAAGATGGCATAATTTTAAAGGAAAATAGATGAAGATAGGCTTTTAGAAGATTTCGTATCCGGTAAATATTTAAGAAACACTGTTAAGTGTAATTCCATAGGACTGAAGTATATTTTTGATCACACAAAACTATTGCTGCATAGATGAATACATTCTTATTATATTCATTTATAATGACTTTATCTCTGTGCGAGTGAAATATTTTGTTATGAAATTATCAATATTTATCCAAAATTTTGAGGGAAAGCAAATACTTTTCAAATGTTTACAAATTTAAATTAAACTTTGGGTATGTGGTCAAAACCGAGTAGTTTGTTCACGTTCATGAAATAACGCTTTTCAAACATTGTATTTAAGTGTAAAGTTAAACAAAACTGTTCCATAGCCGCATAATTGAATTAGTATGTTTTACTAAGCAGTAACATGACGTGACAGTGAAATTCATGTTCGCGAAGGCCTGAGTAAAACTTTGTGACCTATGGAGAAGACGTCCAATATATCTCTGCCATTTAGAAGTAGTTACCCACAACTTTAACGAGATTAATTTTAACAATATGTTGCAACATTTTTAATTGAAAATGTCATTCTTTTTGCCTCAAAAGCATTGTTCCATTTATTGAAATATGAGCACGCGCTTGCGTCTGTTGTGACAATCCTTGATTTGAGTACGCTTTAAATTTTCCATCCGTACCGTTTGAGAATTTCACCGCATGGCGACGTGCGTGTTATATTGCGTTGTGGTTGCATGCATCACGAGCAGGTACGTACTACACGGAATCTGCGTAGCAATTATTGGACATGTTTTGCAAATAATTACTAACAGTTCAGTGGAAATCAATGTTAACGACGTGTTGCATGTGCTACGGGGAACGAGTATGGCATAAAACATTGTGTTATTTGCATGAAGGCTGAATAGGTTTTTGTTAATTTTCGAGAAACGGTGTGATGAGTAACATACAGTAATGCAATTGTGTGAATGCGATGAGTTTGTACAAATGTTGTAAAATGAAGCAATGGCGCATTGTTTTTGCAAATGTCATTCTGAAAATAGAGTATTAATTGTTTGGGATAGTAATATTTTAAAAAATTAGTAAGGAAAAATGTGAAATTTGAATAACATGTAATTCATTAAGTGAGTGGACATTTTGTAAATAATGTAAGCACTTGGCTAATTAGATGGAAGTCAGAGCAGTTGGAATTGAATGTAGGCTCGTGATTTTTCGACTTCACAGTCACCGTAAACATTTCGTTTGTTTGTTATGTGCTGTACATATGGAAAAGAATAGTTTAATATTCCTACAATCATAACATTGTTTATTCATAATATTAAGCCTTCGTTGATTTGAAGGATGAGGGAGGAGGCTGTGCTATCCCTCATCCATCAATGTTTCATGTATCCCTTCGTTCCTGGCCAGTTCGAGAGTGTCAGGAGCGTGCATCACAGACATATGCAGATTATACCAAAACGGTGCCACTTCCCAGTCTTTCTCCCCGGCATTAAGGAGACGGTAGCTACCAGGAAAGTTCGTTAAGGACTTACGAGCCTGATTCTCTTCCGCGGGCTACGCATGTCACAGGTGACAGTACACTCGATAATAGGAGCCTACCGATCATATTGATGTGAATGATTGGAAATCACGGAATTGCCAGGACAACGGCACGTGGTACATCCACCAGCTCTAGCAGGACGAAGTGATGGTCTACTAGATCTTAAGTAGTGGGTTTCTCCACTCCGAAGAGTAGATCCCGGTAAGGCTGTGCCTAAAAGGAGTAACAGAAATATACGTTGTAAATACTACGACACACACACCTGTACAATTTATAGAAACGACTATAGTCCAAAAATCATTTGAGCAATTGAGTTCTTAGTGATATTTTCATAGACGTGTTCTATTGTATTTTAATTGTTTCAGATCCGTGTTTCTACTGGATTTTTTTGTAGTTTCATGTTGAATGTACATTTAGGGTATATTCTCATTTTTTTTAGAAAATTGAAGTTCCTGTGGGCTGACAGGATACATCACACATACACATACAACATTCGTGAATAACTAAACTTATCGTTCATCATAGAGGAATAGACAGATTAGTTCGCGTGTTAATCGAAGAAGTATATGTGTGTAATATATATAAACGTCGCTCTAGTTTCTGTAGAATTGAATATACGAATGAGATCGTACACGAAGCGCACTGACAAGGGACCCTTCAACAGGTTACGATCGAAATAGGGCCTCGTATTTTATCTATAGATAAATATGCAATATGCCTATATTCTGTGAAAAAAATAGCCGCCGCCTCGCATTGGATGTTACTGAAAAAAAATTATAAAAAAAAAATAAAATTCCCCTCTTTTCACGACGTAAATCGTCGTTCGCGCGGGTTTTATGTAGTCCTTCCTACTGCGAGAGAAATTTTAAAAATGTACTGTACGAACTGTATAATCGTAAATTTGAACTGATGTATAGTCATTGGCCTAAATATAATCGATTTAATTGTGCCGATTAATGTAAAATTATAGATTATAGTAGTAATTGTGACGAAACCTCAGTAACTAACTGACGAATGAACAAAATAAATCGACGTACTTAGTTACCGGATACAATGCCGGATTACCAATACTTATACCGGATTACAATGTTCCTCGAAATGAACTACGGTTTTCCACCCTGCAAACAGTCAGACATAACTGGTAAGTAGAGGTATTAATGAGCAATAACAGCAGAAACGTGAGTCGTTCCTGATCACACTGCTCACTGCAGCAAGGGTTGCCCTTGGTTGGAGAAAATAGAGCAGCCAATACTGATCTTTTTTTAAAAAGTTTTTTCGTTAACTTACAGTGCGCGATGGCAGCGAAATTTTGCACAACACATATAAATCATGAATATCTTTTAATAGAATAAAAAATCAGGACAGATTTCGACCTGAACCTTTTGAGAGGTCCGTGGTGAGAGAGCGCAACCTCTCCAGGACGGTGACCTAAGCTTGTAATTTTGTAGCCTCAGAACTCTCTCCTCGCCCCTCCGGCCGTCCATGAGGCGGACACCGGCGCGAGTTTGAAGCGCAACGGGCCGGCACGGGCGTCGCGGCGCCGGCGCCTTGACAATGGGCGAGGAAGCGCGCGCGTTAGCCCCCGGGCGAGGTGGGCGCTGCCCGGAGCGAAGGCGACCGCCCGAGGCGCGGCCGTCGGGTGTCACGGTCGAGGTGGGCGGCGCCTCGCCTCGCCTCGGTGCGCCAAGCCGTCCCAGGCTGCGGCTCGGCGCACGGTCAAGGCGGCCTGGCAGCTGGCAGGCGGCAGGGGTGGCGATGGTGGGAGCGGAAGCGGCTTGGGTGACGCAGGACAACTGATTTCACTGCAGCGCCTCTGACCGGGAGGTCCTAGGTTCGAGTCCTGACGGCGGCAGGATTTTCGACACTAGCTTTTCAGCTAGGTCGAATTCAGTCGCTGCCTGGAGGAGAATTCTAGCTGCTCTGATCTGCCGGCTGCTCTGATCGGTAGTTTTCCGTGGTTTCTCCGATCAACACCAGGCGAATGCCGGAGCAGTACCCTAACAAACGGGCCACGGACCGCGCGCGATCTGTCCTTCCTCTTCCTTGTCCTATCCTCTCCCTTTACACACACACGTACTCTAACATGCACTACACCACCACATATTTCGGGAGACCCGTCGGGAGCTTAGAGCTTGTCTCGGTTGGAGCGGTGCCCCGCTGGTGGGAGAGTCCTGGTTAGGGGGAAACCCCTCTAGCCGACGGTAGGTCGGCGCCAGATTCTGCCATCCAGCGGGGAAAGATCACAGCGCATATCCCGAGAAAAAACATGCACTACACTAACGGGACTAATGACCAAAGCAGTTGACGCGCCCGGAAACACGAAAAAATCAAATCAATCCGCTGTTCAAATCCTGGTCCAGAGTCCGCGGTGGTAGTATATTCGACACTAGTTGAATAACTATTGTAGCGGCCGGTTGTTGTGATCGGTAGTTTTGTGTTTTTTTCTATCAATACCGAAGGATTGCCAGGGTAGTACCCTAACAAACGAGCCACAGACCTCGCGTGAACTTTCCTTCCTCTTCCTTGTCCTATCTTCACCCCTTACTTGCACACACATGTCGTGAGACCAGTCGGGAGCTTGGGCTAGGGCTGTGCCCAGTTGGTGGGTGATACCTTGTTTGGGAAAACATGTAGGACGGCGCCAGATCTCACCATACTGCGGGGAAAGATCACCGTCATCTTCCGCGATAATAACATGCACTACACGTACGGGGCTGATGACCTTTGCAGTTGACGCGCCCGAAACACTAGTATTAATTAATTCTTTGTGGTAGCAGAGGTGATGTCGGGGGCCTTAAGGCCAGGGGCGAATTTCGGCAAAGGAGGCGGCGATGGCGAAGTCGAGGATGGCAGGGGCTGGAACGATGGCGTTGGCGAGGGTGGGAGAGAGGGGTGTAAGCCAGTCGCCTCGTTGAGTGGCCGCGCCGCCCACCTCGACACCAGGGTGCGCGCTTGTCTGCGTCAAAGCCCTTCGGATTGCTCTGCGACCAGGAAATGCGACACGGGTGCGGGAACAGCAGGTTCTAGCAGACGCCTGGGACGGGGGTGAGCCTGACTTAGCTGCAAATGCTCCGATATTGGGGTTGTCCAGTGGGTAGTTGCTAGCGTGGTAGCCCGGTTACGGGGTTCAAATCCTGGTCTATCAGTAGGGAATTTAAGGTGGACGGGAAGGATTGACGGTAAGATTTATCAGTTTTGTCGCGTCTCGCCTACTACTCGCTCCACTGAAATCTTTATTCTCATTACATTATCCAATATCATCATCATCATCACACGTCAGCGTTCACGCCATGATAGGGTGTCGTGATTTCTGCCGAGTTAATATTCAGAATGAGGAACTGAGCCTTTTAGGCTGTCTTCTCGTATTTCATGTCATAGGATAAATTAATAAGCTTGTAAACTGATCGTTTAATCGAATTTCTCTATCTTCCCTTTCCACCTTCCTCTCCCTCTCTTCATTCTCTCTCTTTCACCACTCCTCATTTTCTCCCCATCTCCATGTCTGTCCCTCTCAGCCTCTCTTCGTTTTCTTTTTTTTTTTTCCTTCTTTTGTTTTCCTCCCCATCCACTGGTTCTCCCTCTCTTTTCTTCTTCATTTCATTCCTCCTCTACCTCGTTCGAGTCCAGACGGCGGCAGGATTTTCTACACTAGCTTTATAGGTGGGTCAAATGCAGTCACTGTCTGGAGGAGAATTCTAGCGGCCGGCTGCTCTGATCGGTAGGTTTTTGTGGTTTCTTCAATCAACACGAGGCGAATGCCGGAACACTACCCTAAGAAAAGGGCCACGAACCACGCACGATCTTTCTTTCCTCTTCCTTGTCCTATTTTACCCATTCCTTCCTTTACCCCTTACACACACACACACACACACACACACACACACACACTAACATGCACCACACTACCACACATGCCAGAAGACCGGTCGGGGTCTTGCAACTAGCCCGCTGATGGGATATACCTGGTTAAGGGAAAACCCTGTTTGCCGACGGAATGTCGGCGCCGGATCTGGCCATCCAGCGGGGGAAGACCATCGCGATCTCTTGAGCAAAACACGCACTACACTTATGGTACTAATGACCATTAGTTGACGCGCCCGGAATCACTATCAATCAATCAATAAATTCTCTTCCTCCCACAGCTCCCTTCTTTCCTCCGTCCGCCTCCCGTTGCTCGCCGGACAGCATCGGCGTTAGCGAGGGCGCCGCCGTTGCGAAAACTCTGACCGCTGAGGCTTACGCATGGCGCAGGGCGGGGGCGGATTTGAAAATCCACTTAGTCTTACATTATGGACGCACGCCCGCGTGCAACCTTTTAAAGAAGGGGAAGGCCTTTTTTCTTTATTGTCGTGCTCGGGAGTTGCTTTAAAAACAATGTAATTGTATCTTCCAGAAAGTTGAGACCAGTTGACTAATGACCAAAGCAGTTGACGCGCCCGGAAACTCGAAATACCAAACCAAACCAAACCTTTCGTGCGATCTTCAACCTTTACGCGGAAGTACGCCGCCCGTACTACGCTATCGAGCGAAGTGGCCCCAGGGGTAGCTCGCTGTCTTCGCATTCAGGAAACGCGGAATCAGTACCCGTGCCGTCCATCCTGACAGTGATATTCATGTTCCTCCCGGTCATCTAAACGAATGCTGGGATGGCCAGGACCGCGAAACGAACATCTCTAGCCGAATTCGTTAACAACTTGAAGTCTCGAAGGTGAAGCGATTTCGAGACTTCGCGTTTTCCTGGTTGGATGGCCGTCTAGGAACCCTGTGATCTAACGACGCCGGGGCCGATTGCCCTCTGCGGGACATACAATGACTAAATACAAATATAAAGTACACTTGGCGCTGTGTTTTTGTCGCCCATTTCTATGTTTCTATCTGCCTCTTTGATGTCCGACTTGTTCACGTGCCCTTTCTGTTTCATGTCTGATTTGCTCCAATGTCGGAACTAGATATCTCTTCTATTATGAGATTTTTGCATGACTTTTTCATATATTCGTCTCTCTCTCTTGTGCACGATCTTCCACACGTATGCATTCCATTTGTTCCCCGAACTTTCCGATCTTGCATGAACTTTTGGATCATACGTATGGTACAGGCGACTGACATATGACAATTCTATTCCCAAGGTTATAGTAATAATTATTTCTCTCGTGAGACATTCCATAGATACGGTATTGCAAAAGCCTTATGTTGATAATATTGTGTTGATGTATTATTACTTTAATTCGTTATTGTGTGTTTAGATTTTCGTAACCAGCATCATTGGAAAATTATATTTGTCATCACGACATGTAGCAGTTTAATAGAAATTCATGTATCCTAAGATGGGTTCTTGGTAATAGTCGAGAATAACGGTTTAGCGGAGATGTGTCGTTGGCATTTAAAATGAAATAATTATAGGCGTTGTTTTAGCCAACAATATTATTTATAAAAAAAGTAGTTTTCGATGGCTTAGCCATCATCAGTTTCCTACTGTTTGGAAGCCACAAAACGACTACATAGTCCAGAACCAGAAACTCTGTCAATGCCCATGTGATATTCCATCCCTGGCAGAAGTGCAGGGCGGTCTTCACCATTACGCTCATCTTACCACCTTTGTATGAAATTCTCTCTCTCGTGAGCTTTCCAACTTTTCTTCACTCGAGGAGTCTCCCATCGCCACACATTCTCTGGGCGCGGCCGGATGTCGTCAACAGCCGCTCATGTTATTTCCAACTCCATTTTGTTCTGTATTTCCACCTCCGCCCTCGCCGGTTTCCTTCCTCATTCCCCTACTTCCTTCCCACACGTGTGGCCCCCGCGTGCCCTGCGACGCAGCGATGATTGGTTAGAAGGCGATTCGATTTCGGGAGGAAGGTGCGGAACGTCACGGTGTGACCAAATCACAAAAAATTGGCCAAAATTTGAGAAATAAAAGTTTTATTCGGAAAAATTTTGTCCCCTGGGATGCCTCATCGGCAGCGTACTAGCTTACCATGCTGTTGTGCCCGGGTTCGATTCCCGGTCGAGGCAAAAATATAGTTGTAGCTTTCTTTTAAAATCGTCCCACTTTCTGTAGCTGTGTGACGAAGAAAAGCTCAAGTGGGCGGATCTTGCTAGATACGGGGAAGAGAATACGTCATGTTCGCCTCATGTTGCTCTTACCCCCAAGCATGGGAATTTAACTAGACCCAGGCAAGGGGGACATCGGTGGCTGGCCGGCGAAGTTGGACTACCGACCCAAAACGCCAAATACATACATTCGCGAAATGTTGTCCATTTATGTTCGGAATGGAATGTTAGGTACATGGGTTTGTGAGAGCCCAAGAGGCAATACTGCGGTGCGTAAATGAATACATGACGTTGTCCTTCACCCAGCATGTTTATGTAGTGTTAGAGTGTAGTTGCAGAACATTTCATTATTGTATAAGTGCTGTTGGCATTCTGCGGTTTTCAGTCTTGAATGTCGGATCTGGTGGTATGACAAATAGTTCTTTCACCAAGATAAAGTAAATTCTGCTATCTTGCATTGAATGTAATGAGGAACAAATATCCACCAACTTAAAAAAGCTACATATATGTAACACAATATATTCCTTGAAAGTTGATATTAAGTTTCAGCTTAAGTTATATAATGTGTCAAATAAATTTTTCTGCAGTTTTCTGCATTGCAATTTCTTGATTGTATTAAAAAATATGCGTTAATCGTCATACCAGTCTACGGTGGTAAAATCAAGATCAGCTTTGCCTCAAGGTTTGTGCACAGTAAAATTTAATTTCTAACTTAAGACGCTGTTCCACCTGAAACAAACGGTAGTAACTACCTACCCTATCGCCATATGAAAACTTTTTATTCTTTGGTTCACGTGGGCTCTGCCATGTATTTCGTATTTTTAATGTCAAATTTGTGTGACTAGAAAAGGCCTCAAAAAACATAAATACGAGTTAGTAAATAAAGGTTTGAAAATACGTTTGAGGAATTGATCTCTATTTCGTCATTTGGTCACAATGTGCGGCGGTGGACTGGAGGAGGGGCGGTTCGTAAAGATCCGCTCCGTCGGTCGATGGCCGCGCGCGTTTCGGCGCGGATGTGATTTCCGGCTTCGACCGGCCGCGGCGGTGGCTCTCCGCGGACTTTTTTGTTTCTCCGTGGCTGTTGCCGAGACAGTCGCGCGCTTCCGTTTCGTTTCCGAGCGTTCGTTCCTTGGGCTTAATATTGGATGAACTCAACGCGGAGAATGGTCAGTTTAAACGGGTCTGGGTATAGGCTGAACAAGTTCAAACGCAGTAAAACACTGGAACTGAAAGAACCGCAAATATGTTTCCTGGAAATAATTAGAAATATTTTATTGGATTGTACATATGATGATGTACTGCGTTTCTCGATTGTATGCGTTGTGGAAATGGAGAGAGATCTTGCCCAAAACAAGAAGAAAGACAATGTTTTGACATGTTCTTTTTTCTCAGCTGTCATGCTGTAAATTAACTTTTTCCATGAGTATGCGAATAAATTTTAAAGTATAAATAATGTTCTTTGAAGAAGTGCTAGTCTTTAGATGTGTATGCTTCAACCGTTGACTTTGGTTTTTGTAAACAACGTTTCAATTTAACATTTCAATATAGTAACAACATAGTTTCAGCGAAATAAGTGTGATATATAAATAGAAATAATATTTCTAGTACGATTAATTTATAACTTGATAACTATATTCAATATTTTAAGAAGACTAAGTTTTTTTTAAAATTTGAAGTTACGAATGGAAACTTATTAAGATGGGTTAAATTCAACATGGGTTTCCTATGAATATGTAGTGTGGGTGGTACCGATGACAATCGTAATAATTTGCTTTGCAATGGTACTGGAGAGTAATAGAGGAAGAGGAGGTAGCAGCCATTGCAGCTACAGCATTACATCACGCTGACGATAGCAGTTATTCTCGGAAGTACTCAGGCCCCGACTTCACAATGGGATGATGAATTTCAAGGTCACTTGATTGTAATTGCTTCCCACGTGGCAATTTCCGCACATTTTTAATGCTCTGTGAAATCCGGAATATTTGATTTTTATACATAACATACAAGTAAAAGTGAATATGTTTGTAATTGTTCCCTGTTTGTGCATTTTTTACTGTTATTTCCTGCACAAAAGTACCTATTATCGCTGTTTTCATTTTCTATTGATTTTTGTTATTGATCGGAATAATTTGTTGATTAATAGGTGTAAACGAGGAGAATTTTTTGAATAATATATTGTTTGGTGTTTTAGAAATGTTTTCCAGACGTACTCGTAAAAATGGAAAGAAAATCTGGAACACAATTTCAGCAGATAGATTGAAATTTTGAAAGGGAAAATTCATTTATTGTTTGCTTATTTAGTAATTTTAGGTGTAAGTTCAAACTTAAAATTAAATCTAAGGATTAATTTAGATATTTTCTTTGTGAAGTGTTGGTGTTTTTTTAAAAAATTATAAACTAAAATATTTATGAAATAAGGCGCAATTTGGATCGGAATTCCTGAAGATCATTTTTATATCGTGATAGTTTATAAGAACCCAATTTTCTAATTGTTTCTAAAATTTCCTAGCGAAACATTCTGCTTTACATTATAAAACCGTTAACTTTTTTCGGAAACTTTAAGAGTCAAAATTTTCAAATTAATGTAATTTTTGTGACATACATTTTGGGACTGACGTCTTTTGTCTCTTTATGTTTCATTGGCTTAAAATTATCTCACTCAGTTTGGTCCACACGTGAAATTTTGTCCGTGAATGCTTATTGGCTATAGGAGATGCGCTATGATACCTGCGTAACATCTCAATTTTATAAGCGTTACCGGCTAAATGTTCAGGTGACTGCTCACCACTGCTTCAAACGGTCTTGAGAAATAAAAGCCTTTTCTCAACAACATAAGTGATTTATTTTAAGACTTCATGTCTTGAAATAAATATATTCACTTGAAATTATTTGGTTCTTCCAGTACTCAAGGAAACTTTTGACATATCTTACATTCAATGCGATGCCCATGGATCGAAGAATCTTTAGATTCTGTCAACTCGACTGGTCCAAGAATTCTTACTCATCTAGAGTATCAAATGCCCCCCCCCTATTGCTATGTAAGGGCCAATACAGTTCTCCCCATAGCAAGTCACTAAATAAATAAATAAAAACAGATGCTGCTTCTCTACACAACATGATGGTGTAACGTCGAGAGTAGGGATCTACACCACAAAGAAACAGACACGAGTGGGTATTTACAATTTATTTACAATAAATTATGTACACTATTTACAGACTTCACTCTAAGGTGTTTGTCGGAGCTACCTGCAGCAGCCCCACTCTCCCAACACGCGCCTTGCGGCCGCGCCTTGCGGCCGCGCCTGCGATTATCCAACTCGGCCGAGTCGCAAATTGGCACCTGGTGTGCCTCGGCAGACAATCTGCCACGAAGTATCGAGCATACTTCACAGTGCTCGAGACTCAAACACCTACACGTGCCTACAGCACTTCCGCGCCAGACTTGGCCGGACAAATTTTGCGGTGTTTTGCCGCGAGGAAACCAGAAACGTTACCCAACCCAGGGCTTCTGCGACAGCCCTTTTATATGCTCGAGTCACATGACTTCCTGCGTCATCTTTCCCCCACGCACTCGTCTTGAGGCGTCCGCTTTTTCCGTTGCAAGTTGCACCCGGCACCTACAAGCCCTCTCCCCTTTTGGACTTTCCCTGTAGGGTTGGCCTTTGTTCGGAAGCCTATTTCTGGTTCCCTCATTCCCATACCTTGCAACTTGTCTCTCTGGAGCAGGGAGTCAAGTCCATGACGCTGCAATGGTATAGGTGAGCTTGCGAGTGCGAGGAGGAGGAGGGGAGGGACGTGAGTGGACGGCACGCGCGTTCGCGACGTCACCTGTGGACGCCTCGAGGTCGCACTGCCGCAATCCGTCACGGCCACGCCCGCCGCCCGCCGCCCGCCGCCCGCCGCCCGCCGCTCGCCGCCCGTCGCCGCCCGCTCGACGCCCGTCACTCTCTGTCTTCCCGCGCCGGATACGACCGCTCAACTAGATACTCTCCCGCATCCTCGCCCATCGCACCGCTCGCTACCTACTTCTCATGCTCATCTTACAAGATCTTTATTTGTTTGATTGTAGTGACCAGGCACTTTGGGGTTCATACTTTGGCCCACCCCCAACACATGTCGAAATTACTGGACATTTGTATCTGGCGCCCTGTAGGGCTCAAAGTATGAACGGTTAATATTCATTCCCATACTTTACGACAGGAAACGTCACAGAATCGATAACAGAATCATTCATTCGTTACTCAGCTACTAAGTGAGTATGGGATCTGATTAAAACAGGAATTGTTGGAGCATTTGATTTGAACGGGCACTTCGACAAGGTAAGACATGGCCACTGTGGATTTTCCGCACCTTAGACAGGATCGAGTTCATGCTCTCGGAGTTGAGAGGCCTGTTAGCTCAGCCACTGAGGTGCACTCTTTTGATTGAATGTCCGCAGGTCAGCCGGATAAAATTTCTCCTTTCCAGGTGCAGACGTAAAGAAATTGCAGATCTATCGAACAATTAAAAGTTTCATGGCAAGATCACAAAAAAATCCCATATTTACTAATCCAAGATTTTCTGTTTTCTACTTCCATTGTATAATTCTGTTATTTGATGGTTGCAACCTGTTACATAATGATGCTCATTACGATACAGTTTTCATTATGGTACAGTTTATTGACCAATGACAGAGATGATGACAAACTAAGTATTGACTCTTAATTTACCATTGAGAATCGTTAGGATAAACGTTTCATTCGATTGTGTGCATTAAAATTGCATTTAATATTGTATTATGCTTCTCAGTTTTAATTTATTTTATTATTACTAATTTTTAAGTGAAATATTATTTAAAATAAATTGGATCGTAATTTAACTTTGATCCTATTTGACTAGCGCAGTGGGCTTGGAGAGAACATTTGACTGACGTTAAGATCTTAACCCATTCATTGTATTTTATGTTGCTGTCGTGTGGTTGTCCTTAAAACTCGGCCACGTCTTTAGTTTAAAATGTCTAGTGAATCAGAGGTGAAGCTGACACCTCCAAAAATAAGAGAAAATGATGACGACGGAATTATTGCCGAAACGTTTGTACTCCCTTGCAGGCGGTCTGATAAAACAAAGCCACTTGCGGACGGTAGGATTGGGAGCTCTCCGCTAGGTGACCCTGATTGAGTCCTGCATGTCAGCTGCCAAGAAACGATTCAATGTAAAAGTTTAACTTATTAAAATTACCATAAATCGTAGAAAAAGTACTGTACAGAATTCGATGTAATGGATATTAGTACATCATCGTTTCATAATATACTATTTCAATACCGTTTCTTTGATTTGAATGTTTCAATCTGCAGAAATGCATTAGGTGCATAGAAATGAATTCTGGTAATTGGGTCCCTGAGAAGAACACATAATATTTTTCAACCAACGGTCATCCAACTCTAGAGGTGATCCACCCTGAATATCTGAAACATGCAGGTCAGATTTAGTTGCAATTAGTTTTCTTTGAAAAAAGTTGGACATGTCTTTATCATAAGGCACCGATGTGGTATGAAACATATGTATTCTTATTCGTTCTTAACTGAAAATAAACCTTCAATCGTATATAAACCACATCTCAATAAGAGCTAATTGCTTCAAATTAAGATGATTTTTTTATCAATGTTTTGTTTTAACGCTGTTAAATGAAATGAAATTCTAACAATAGAAATATTGAATGAGATGACAACAGTACATAATAATATTCTGGAACATAGTGTATGAACGTCTCTTAAAATCATGTACAATGCAATATATTGCAAAGAACGTGGCTTGGAGAGCATAAAAGATTTTTTTCACACGATAATTGCGGGAAAGAGAGGGCGAAGAAAATATGAGGAGTCTAGAAATAGCTCATCTGAAAGGAGGAAATCATTGTTATGCACTTAATTTTAAAATTTTAAATGTTTCCAAACCATTCTTAAATAATTCCACAGTATCTTCAAATGAAAGTATACAATTTCAAATATTTGAATCCGAAGCAGAAGGAAAGACCAACTAAATTCATGTAATGACGACAAATAATAGACTATTTGAAGATACATTAGTGTCCCCTCTTTTCCATTTTTTTTGTATGCGTCTGCTAAAATGCGTACTAACAGAAAATTCTGAAGAATTGCTTAACATTTTCTCTCCAGTGACCAGAATAGATTCCAGACCTACAGAGCCATTGTCCTGTTTATTCATGGGGATATTCTTAGAATTAAAGTGGCTTGACATGTGTTGGTCACATGTTAGGCCTCGCGGTGTAGTACTGGTATTCTGTAGGCGAAGCGTAAGCGAAAAACCTTATATTTTCTCTCATTCACTCCCCCATTTGAGATGTTTTCTTTTCTGTTTAGAGCATTTAAACAATTCGTGGGCTTTTAAATTCCTCTTCCTGTTACTGCCATCAATGATTTTTTATTTCTGATACTTTTTAACCGAAAATAAGGTTCGGAATCTGATCAATTCATATAAAAATGCAAATATACAAAACAAGCCAACAGAAGAATTTGAGGAGAATTTCCTACTTACTTCAACCTTTCACTTAGCGCATCATCTGGTATTCTGCATCCCCGACCACCTCTATCACCTTTACACTAAAAAAAATTGTAAGAATTAGTGAGAGTGTATGATGCAATAAACGGTTGAAGAACGTTGGTCAATATGTAGCCTCCTAACAAATGATATCGAACCATAATTCTTAAATCGCGATATCGCGTCGTAAAAATAATCAATAATTGCCTAGATTTTAGCGGTGGAAATTTTCAAAATATGATATTTTGGGGTCTCTTGGTTAGACATAAAACGTCATCAGGGCACATTATTGTTCTGCGATGAATGACCTCGTACGTAAAATGAGCAGGGGCGACTCCGTTGTTCTGTCGTATGCGTCAATGCGAGCCCATGCCGTGCGTCTATGCCGCCCACGCATTCACACTCCCACTCGATGCCGTGTGTCGGGAGGCGACGCGCTTCCGCTCCAAAGCACTTGAAAGACGCATCTGCAGGAGGCGGTGGCGGCGGCGGCGGAGCTGCCCGGCCTTTCCTCTCGGGCGCGCGCGCCTGCTGCTGCAGCCGCAGCCGCAGCCACCCTCCTGCCCCATTTCTATTCTCGCGAGCGCACACGCACATGGGGCCGGCGCACACGGACGGCGACGGGCTGATGTGTGGGGGCCTCTGCTTCGTCCCCTGGTAGCTTTTGTGCGTGTGGCTGTGAATGTAGGTTGGATGGGACTGCCTCCCTTCGTTGCTCGTAGTTGGATGATGCCAGAGCTTGCAAGTTTTATATAGGAAGGAGAATTGTGAAATATGTCAGATACTCTTGATTGTTGTCTTTTGTTTAGTTTATCAGTCTTCTGTAGATATTCGAGGACAGTGAAATCAAGTACATTGGATGATAATGAATATACTTTAAACAAAACAAATTTTTGGATTTTCTGGTAATGAAAAATATTGGTTTGAGTACTTGGTGTGAACGTGCATGATCATTATATTCTCTTAAATATGAGATCACCAAGTGAAGCATCTTCGTTGGAAATAACAAAGTTACTTTATTATAAAAGCCTCCTGATTTTTGTAAATTTTGAGAAAGGTGAAGTGTTGTTTTACAAGATATAAATGGAGGAAGAAAAGTCTAAATTCGAATTTGGAGTATATTTTACAATTCAAAAAAGCTAACTTTGAATCGTTTATGAGTACAAAACATTGTTCTGTAAATCATTTTGAAATGTCGCTCCTCTGGTCCTCCTTGCTACTAATTTTGACCTTCGATTGATTGAATAATTATTTCGTGTTTCGGGCGCGTCAGCTAGTATGGTATTGAATCCCGTTAGTATAGTGCAAGCTTTATTACGTGAGGTGGCGGTA
This sequence comes from Teleogryllus oceanicus, assembly GCA_964035755.1. Taxonomy (NCBI): domain Eukaryota; kingdom Metazoa; phylum Arthropoda; class Insecta; order Orthoptera; family Gryllidae; genus Teleogryllus; species Teleogryllus oceanicus. Next base: position 94,308,166 of record CAXIVR010000004.1, read on the forward strand.
TTCTTTCCCAGCTGGATGGGAGATCCGACACCGTTCTCCACGTCTGTTAGCGGGGTTTTCCACTTTCAGCTATCGCTTACCCCCCAACTGGGACAACCTCTAGCCTCCCGACTGGTCTTCCGACATGTATGGTAATGTAGTACATGTACGTGTACGTGGTGAGGATAGAACGAGGAAGACGAAGCAAAGTTCGCGCGCGATTCGTGATCCGTTTGTTAGGGTACTGTTTCGTTATTTTCCTGGTATTGATTGGGGAAACCACGGAAAGCTTTCGATGAGAGCAGCCGGTCGCTAGAATTCTTCTCCAGTCAGCGGCTGAACTCGACCTAGCGAGTGTCAAATATACTGCCACCGTCAGGACTCTGCCTTAGGACCTCCCGAGCAGAGGTACTGCAGTGACATCAGTAAATGCCCTAAGCCACCTTAGGCGGTAATGAGACTCGAACATCAACATCAGATTTATCCTTTGCATTGATCTCCCATGAGTGAATATGGCATCCGATTAGGGCGGAAGTTGTCGGTGTTTTTATTGGATTTGGCCTTTAGTCAAATTTCCCTTCTTTTACATGCCACAATAGTGTCATGCCACACCGACGATTTTACCCCATTGGAAATCCAAAATTGAAAGCCGGGTGTGAACTCGATAACATGGAGTTGGAAACCCTGAGAGTTAACCCTGTATCACTTAAGGTCGTGATACAGACATATTTCGTTTCTTTTGACAATCTCGCCCGTGGAAAGTGGTTTCAAATAATCTTCCTTCGACATTCAAGAACGGCGGTCGCGGTCGGCTTCCGAGCGCGGGCCGTACGAACAGCGCATGAGAATCGGGAATGGCGGTCCTCCAGGGGAAGCTTCCTAACGAGCGGGCGCGGGGGCGGCCGAGGGGGCGGGGCTCGAAATGTCAGATGGAGACGCGCTGCTGTGACCTTCCGGCGCGGCGCAGTCGCGGATCTATCGCCTCCACCCCCACCCCCACCCCTACCTCGCCCCCAGCCCTCGCACCCCTCGGCCGATAGAGCCTCTGTGGAGGCCGCCAGACGGATGTTGTGTTGTCCTTTGTGCGTTGTCGCTGCTGGTTGTTCCTGAAGCCGTGCAGGCACTTGGCAGCGGTAAGTGTGTTTACTACCACGGGTGATCAACATTGCAGTTTAAATATTCATGCGACTTCCCATTTAAAGAAATGAAATTGGTAAATGATTTTATGTTTGGTATTGTTTCGTTGATTGCTAGATTTTACGAGTCTTCTGTATGTTATGGGATTAAATTTTGTTGTGCGTGTTTCTTTAATCGACTTTGTTGGAACAACTTTAAATGTAAATATTTTACGAACATTTTGAAGACACAGTTCAAAATTGTCTGTTATGCTTGATAACTTTCTACGATAACTTACATGAAAAGCATGCATCTTTTGAAGTACTTTATCATTTGAACTGGACGTCTACAAAATGGGTTTAAATAATCTACAAAATATATTAACATTGAAAATGTATAGAGAATCAAAGATTATTGATCTACATTTTCACAGAACTTTTCGTACATCTTTTGCAATTGTTATATTTGTGCACTCTTTTTATTCAAACTCGAAATTGCGTCACCTGCACAGAACATCGAACATGGTGTGATAGTTTTGAGCGTACTTTCTGCGAACTAAAAGTTTTCAATATAATCCAAACCTCGTAATCTTAAAAGAAAATTCAGTAATCTAGATTTCATAGAGTAAGTTAAAAAACGTGGAACGTAAAATATCGGAAACAAAACAAATAAAAGTAATAATGTTTGGAAGTGTATGGTGATACGTATTGCTATTACTGCAGAAGTCGAACCAATATTCATTACTTCCTCTCGAACGAACATAATCGTCCGCTGGACGAGTTCATTGTGGTCTGCAGGTGGCAAACATCGCAGAGAAACCTTCGGAGCGGAAACCAGGGCAGTGAGGTCAGGGTGAGGGAGAATCCCTCTGCGGAGTGGAGTCGACTTCAGCGGCTGGGTGCTGCGACCGTGCGTCAGGGCGGGAGGTGGGTGTGGGGATGGAAGGGGTCGGGGGAGGGGAGAGGGGTGGCACGTACGGGACCGCACGGAGCTGGAATTTAATAACAAACATTCTTGGAGCTCTGCAGTCAACGCTCGGGCGCTGCTGGAAAGGGGCGGGGCCGAAAGGGGTAGGCCCCCCTCGCTGCTCTGCTCTGCGCCAAGCGGGAACCTGGCGGAAGGGAAAAGCGAAAGTTGTGGAGTAAGGAAGTGCTGAAAAGGCGCAAGAGCGTCATTTGGATGGTTGCTAGTGATTCCGGGCGCGTCAACTACTGAGGTTAGTAGTTCGTAAGTGTAGTACATTTTTTCCTCTTGGTACCCGCTGGAGCGAGGCACGGGGGCGGCGGCGACAGGCCGCCCGGCTGTGCGGGGCGACGCGGGGGTGAAGAGGGAGTGCGGCGGCAACAACAGACGCAGAGCTCTATCACGGGGCAGGGCGCGGTGATTCGACGATGGCATACGGTACCCGCTGGAGCGGGGTACGAGGGCGGCGAGCAAGCGCGACGTGTAGTGACGGCGCGCTGCAACAGCCCATCCGGCCGGCGCGGGGCGACGCCGGGATGATTGGTTGGTTGGTTGGTTGGTTGGTTGGTTGGTTACTGATTCCGGGCACGTCAGCAGCTTAGTTCATTAGTCTCGGAAGTGTAGTTGATGTTTTTCCTTGGGATATGGCGGTGATCTTCCCCCGCTGGATGGTGAGATTCGGCGCCTACCTACCGTCTCGTAGCGGGGTTTCCCCAACCAGGTATCTCATACCAGCGGGGCACCGCCCCAGCCCGTACAAGCTCTATGCTTCGACCGGTCTCCCGGCGTGTGTGGTAGTGTAGTGCATGCTAGTGAGTGTTTGAGGAGGGAGGATAGGACAAGGAAGAGGGAGGAAAAATCGCGCGCAGTCCGTGACCCCGTTGTTGGCATTCGTCTGGAGTTGATGTGAGAAACCACGGAAAACTACCGATCAGAGCAGCCGGCCTCTACAGTTCCCTTCCAGACGACTAAATTCGACGTAGGCGTGAGAAGCTAGTGTTGAAAATCTTGCCACTGTCGGGATTCGAACCTAGGACCTCCCGATCAGAGGCACCGCAGTGACACAAGAGCGTCGGTAGAGTCTGGCAAGAAGAAATGGCAAAATGGAAAAAAGAAAATGGCTCTGGGGGACCGACTTTTCTGTTTGTTGTGGCATCATCAGGAGATGAAAATGGCGGTGATGACATGGAGAAACTGTTTCCGACGCAATAGTGCTACCGATATAAGGCTTATCGAAGGCGCCGCCGAACGTGAGAATTAATGAACGAGTTCTAATCAGTAGGTTACGTACTTTTAAAATATCATAATCCGAATTTCCCACTCATCGCACTTTGCCTTTTGTTTCTTTCTTTCATTATTTTTCTTTCTGCTATTTTTTTCTTATCCCATTCTTCGATTTTCAGTGACTGTAACGAAATCAAAGAACAGTGAGCTCTAATAGAGCAAAGAAACGGAAGATGTCCCTTCATTCGAGTGGATAGGTGGATAAGTTCCTTCTGTGCTATTGAGAGAGAAAGGGATTTGGAAAGACTTGGCAAAGGCTTTACTCACTCCTTTGAAGTATTTGGTCGCTTTCGTTGAAAGACGCGTGTCTTATGTCCCGTGAAACCTGGGTTTCACTGCACAAGAGGAAAACAATTGGTATGTTTTTTATACTGCACTTTTTACCTTCCTTTGTCATTGCTATTGTGAAAAAGGAGTATTTTAGAGAGCGTTTAATCACTCTCCAGAGGTTATGCTCGATGGTTAAAAATAAAAATATTTGCCATGTGTATTTTTTCTGTAAACTATCGCGACTAATTGAGAGATAACAGATTCGCAAATAAAACTACATCCCCAATTTTAACATTATTTTACATATACTATTAAAGATATTTTAATTTTATTCTAATTCCTTCGAAATTACTTACACGTTTTGTGTCTGTGTATGTCATTGAAATGTCGTCTTGCAGCGAGAAAATATTTATAAATTTATCAAGATAATATTATGGAAATAATAAGTAATATGATAGATCTATTTCTTTACGATCCGATTTTGTTCGAGCATCGCAGCAGTTAACTGAAAATCAACTAGATGGCATCTCAAAAGAGATCTGAATGACATTAATTAATTAATTTCACAGAGACATTTTTTATTTCGTTAGAAAATAAAATAATTGTTTATGCTTGTATGTGCGTCGAAGAAAATTATCGGATTATTGTGCTTCATTGATGAAAAAAATCGCAAAGTATAAGTTATCTCGAACCGTACGTTGTCGCCACCACTCAATATTGCATCCTGTCGTGCGTATTTAATTTTTAGTACTACATCTGAAATTTTATTTATTTATTTATTTATTTTACGTCAGAAAAACAGTTAAAAACTGCGTATGACGTGCTATGGGGAAAAGTGAATTGTGTGCACATTTTCAAAATTCTGTGATCCCTACACTTACTCATATACTACTTAAATTTTGAATTTTTGAAAGGGAGAAAAAAAAACAAAACTCCCATGCAATAAAAGCTATGTTCAAGGATAAACAAGCAATAAATTTTGAATTTTGAAATTTTGAAAGGGAGAAAAAAAACAAAAATCTCCCATGTAATAAAATCTATTTTCAAGGATAAATAAGCAATAAAATTTTGAATTTTGAAAGGGAGAAAAAACAACAAAAAAACTCCCATGTAATAAAATCTATTGTCAAGATAAATAAGCAATAAATTTTGGCTCTTATTACTTCCTGCCGCGACAACATGGAAACGATAATTTGAATAATTGTATTTCCCACTGAATTCTAGAAGACGTGCACAGAAAATGAAGTTACATTTATGTCCAGAAGCAAAACAAGGGGCCATCTCAGCATTTGCTCAATGGATCAGGGAAACTGGACGAAAAACCTGATCGAGATGGGGGTCATTGACCCGGTTTATAATATTATTATCTGTTATTATTATTATCTGTTATTATTATATATTATCTGTTTATAATAATATCAGAACCCTTTAAGAGAATATGGATTTCATTACAATACTGAAAATTATTTCATTATTCCTTAAAGAAAAGGCGAGTTTTTCCCTAAATTATAAATTCTTGGCTGTCCGGGATGGGCCGCATCTCAGTCAATCGTTTGACCACCATGTTGTGACCTTCTTTAGCACAGTATAGCTCTGAAGGAGGTCACAACATGATGCCCGAAACGTCGGCTCGATCGACTGAGACACGGCCCATCCCGAAGAGTCAAGAATCAAATGACTCCGACTGCGAGTGTCTACAAATCCATCTCACTAAAATTATTGTTTAAATTTCTTTGTCTCTTTTTTGCTGATTCTTCTGAGGGAGACTTCAAGGAAAACGCAGACCCAGTGCAAATGTACTTCCGAGCGTGATGCACCGTGAGCGGTAGCTCAGTGCATCAACAGATGTCACTGCCACACCTCTGACCGGGAGGTCCTAGGTTCAAGTCCTGACGGCGCCAGGATTTTCGACACTAGCGTCCCAGCTAGGTCGAATTCAGTCGCTGTCTGGAGGAGAATTCTAGCGGACGGCTGCTCTGATCCGCAGTTTTCTGTGGTTTCTCCGATCAACACCAAGCGAATGCCAGAGCAGAACCCTACCAAACGGACCACGGACCACGCGCGATCTTTCCTTCCTGTTCCATGTCCTACCGCTCCCCTTACACACATACTAACATGCACTACACTACCACATTTCCGGGAGACCGGTCGGGAGCTTAGTGCTTGTGCCGGCTGCGACAGTGCCCCGCTGGTGGGAGAGTCCTGGTTAGGGGGAAACCCCGCTAGCCGACGGTAGGTCGGCGCCGGATCTTGCCATCCAGCAGGGGACGATCACCACCATCTTCCGAGTAAAACATGCACAACACTTACGGGACGAATGTCTTAAGCTGTTGATGCGCCCGGAATCACTAACCAACCAACCGAGCGAGATGCCGCGTAACATTCACAATGCGTGCGCGGCGAATGAGCGCCATCGCCTTTAATTTCCCTCCAGCCGCCGCCGCGTGATGAAGCGCGCTCCAGCGGGCGCTTGTAGTAATTACGCAGGCGCCTGCGGGGCCCGGGGCCCTCCGGGCGTCGACGCGCGGACCGCCCATACGTCTCGCTTTTTGCGCCGGCGCGTATTACGCGATCCCACTTGACGCGCCGTTTCTTGCGCGCCGCCTCGCCTCGCCCGCCTGCCGCTGCTGTGTGGTCCGTGCGCGGGATGTGAATGCGGGAGAGGAGAGAGTGCGAAGCGAAGGGACTTGCCGATGCTATTAGGAACCCTTGTCCGAGGTCTTTAGTGTTTGGTTGTTGTTTTTTTCGGTGGAATGCGGAGAGGTTGTTTAGTCGCGGTTTGCTGGAGTTTAAGCTTGGGTAAATGAGCAGGCGGCTCTGAAGGCTGTTCATTGGGAGAGACGTGACTTGGTTTGCGATGTGTTGGGAATGGCTGAACTAGTGTCGGTAGACGTCCCTGGGTTTGAAACGAGGAGTGAATGATGAACATTCAGGTTCTTAGTACGTGTTACTTAATTTATAGTTTGTGTAGCTAAATCCCAAAAGTAGGTAGGCAGAAGTTATATTGTGATAGACTCAGAACAATTTTTACGCGTACTTGTTCTTTGTATAAACCTCGATTGCTCTTATCTCCTCTTCCTGTTTGTGCATGTACATGAATATGTGTGGATGTGTGTCTATATATGAGGATGGACATCGAAAATTTTACGTACAGAATATAATTTCTTACTAAACCAACTTTAGAGATATTAATAAGTAACCTATAAATTGGTTCAAAATCACGGAGAATCTAATATCCACGATAGTGACATTCGCCACTACGATAGTGACGTTTCTACACTGGTAACAAACCTCTCAGAAATGAATGGTTCTGATGTGTATTCGAACAATATTTTATGTTCAGATTTTATTCCGTGACCGGTTCCATTCGTTGGCAGGTATTTGCACAAACGCAATTAAAATTATTTTTCTCTAGAATCCGTTACGATTCAATTAACGTTTCCTAGTTTTAGCTATGGGTAATATCTGTCCTCTTTTATTGCTTTCTGCTCACATCTGCTCCCGAAGGAAATTAATTCTTCATTGATTTATGGAAGTTTTTATAGTTAGTAACTTTGGGTACAGCGAACGTTAATATGATATGAATGGTAGTTTTTTGGAAACATTGTTTTCTACGACTTCGCTCTTTAGTATGCTTACGTTTGTATTTTGACATAAAAGTATCTTAATTGTTACATTGCAATGGTTACATTGAAATGGTGTGCAGATATTGTATAACTGGAAATATTGGTGAATCAATTAGAGATATTCATTTTCGTTGTTTCGGGAGATAGCTTACTCATTCTTACTTCGTAGGTTGATGCGAATATTCCTTTATTTGCAGATCCATTTCAACAAACATACTTAAACTAGGAATAATTTAAAAGGTGTCAAAATGGCCTTGCAAATTGTATTTCATTGTATACCAACGGGACATACACTGTGCTAATTGCACTTTTACATTTTTGTTATATCTACTGCAGTCCCAATCATTCAAATGGGGAAAACAAGTAATTGGTCAGCTTCTCACGATCCCTGTAATTGTTAGTCTTCTGTGATGGTGGCTCCTTCTAAAATTTGTGAATGACAAAAATCCATCCTAAAGGATTATTCCAATATCTAGGCAATAATAATTAACCGTTTTCAATATTCCTGGACGTAGAGCCTGCACCGTGGGTTTAATCAAATTTGTACTTTTGAACGATATACATCATCTTAAAGGTAATTCTTTTTATGTGGTCTAGGAAAGGCAGATACTCACGTGTTCGCGGAATATCTTGTTTAGGATTTGTATTTATATCTTTGTTTGCTACTCTCTCAGACGTTCACTAACAAATTGATTTAAACCAATAATACAGTTATCGGAAAATCTATAAATGTCAACAAAGATTTAAGTTACATATGGTTTAAACAGTACCCTCACGAACCACATTTGTTTTGTAGTATTGAGAACGCCATCTGCAAAATAATTCCTTTGCTGAAAAAAATGTCCTCACTATCTTATTTTAAGTTAAAACATTCTTTGCAGATCATAAACCCGAAAGTCGATGTAAATGTACCTTCTATAACAGTTATCTATGGAATTAGTTATATTATTGATTAGCATAACAACAGTTAGCCCTAATTTTCTTTTGTAGGAACTTTTTGTGTGAATTTAGCGCGACAGACTAAATTATGAAACATGGCTACTAGTTTCTGGAATAAATTCTTCGAACGGAATCCACTTAAATTATACCTAATAGCCAAATATTGTGTCCCGGAGGTGTTCCTCTATGTGTTAATTCTCCTCAAGAGGTGGAAAGATTAGAACGCATCGAAATGATAAAATATTGATCACTTTATTCGTAAACATATTTTGACATCAAGTTTCTAAAAATCTAAATATTTAATATTTCCCCCTTCAGCTTCCGTCCAGTAATTTCTTGATAAAACACGGTTAATTAGGAATTCAGCACAAAAGACGATTCACGACAAATTTAGCTATCACTTTTTTGTAATTCAAATAGTACGTTAATTTACGTGCTTGGGATACATATTGGGCCAGACTGTAACCGTTTTGGGTTTCGGTGGCCTGGCTTGTAGAGTAGAGGCTGTGCTTAATATATTTCCCAACCCACACAACACTTTCCAAACAATTCCTAATCAAAACAATCACGACTGTCTCGTGATTGTTAATGAATCCGTGCGCGTCAACTGCTAATGTCATTAATCCCCTAAGTGTAGGGTATGTTTTCCTCGGGAGGTGGTGGTGGTCTTCCCCCACCGAATGAGGAGATCCGGTGCCGAGCTATCGTCGCCTAGCGGCGTTTTCTTCTACCACGTATCTCCCACCACCGTGGCTCCGCCCAACCGGAATAAGCTCTAAGCGCCCGACCGGTCGCATGTGCAGTGCATATTAGTGTGAGTGTAAGGGGAGAGGGTAGGACAAGGAAGGGGAAGGAAAGATCGCACAGTCCGTGGCCCGATTATTAGGGTACTGCTCCGGCAGTCGCTTGGTGTTGATCGGAAAACCCACGGAAAAACAACCCATCAGAGGAGCCGGCCGCTAGAATTCTCCTCCAGACAGCGACTGAATTCGACCTAACTGATAAGCTAGTGTTGAAAATCCTGCTACCGTTGGGACTAGAACCTAGGACCTTCAGGTCAGACGACGACTGCTTCGTATTTTACTGCTACTCCTTGATGTCGGTTCCGCCGCGCAGGCCCGCGCCTCGGCGTGGCGCGGTGCCCCCGTACTGGACGCTCCCGCGCGCTGGAAATTAGCGTCTCCGGGTGATTCACGGGAGGGCGGCGCTGCTCATATCGCGGGGGCGGAGGCGCTGTATTTTCATTTGCGAAAATAATTGCGTGCGAAGGGCCCGACGCGCCGGGGGCGGGGGCGGCGCCGGGGGAGGCGCTGCAGGCGGCGCGACGAGGGGGCGGGGCACAGTGAGCGGAAATACCCCAAATTCGCAACGAACGTATTTCAATTTGAAGGGGAAAAACATTTTAATCAAGCAATGCACTTTCTGAATTAATGTAAATAATTTTGATTAACGTAAAACGAGTGTGTTCTGTTTTTCGTTACATATTTTGAAGCTTTCTATTTAACATCAATATTTTGTTTCTGTAGTTCGATTTGCCCGATTCATTTGTAGCCACATTTTCCTTTTACTCTCAAAAACTGAAGTATATTCCTTACAATACTCTCCTTTTTCAGTTCAGAATTAATTACAATCGACTTTATATATGAATGTCATGAGTTGTCAGTGGTTGCTAATGAAAATGATCCTTTTTTTCTTGCTTTAGCTCCATTCTGTAAAATACTCGGTATTTATTCCTTTGTCTCCAGTATGTTGAATTCCGAAGTGTCGTGTAGAGTTAAAAGGAAATGGTGTTTATGATTATACTGATATCCCCTTACGACTTTTTAAGTTAATAAGTTTTAGCCCAACGCATAAGGTAGCAACGTTATGCGCTAACAGTCATGTTACGGACCTTGAAGATTTCAAGGTCTTTCCTTTGTCCTAATCTCTTCTTGGGAATTCGTAGTGCATGTCTGTAGGAGTCTCTTAGGTCATCATAGAAGCGGCAAAATGACTCCCGCTAAACAGGACCGGTTGTGCTTTTTAACGCTGATAAACTGATTCTCGTATGTGAGAGAGTTGCAATTAATCCCTACGATGATCTTGAACTCTGAGAATAATTAACGGAAAATGAACGAAATGTGACAGGTAAAAGAATCGCGAATAAGAAGTTGAAATTATAGGGTACATCTTTCGCTCACAACAAACCTTGTGAACAAACTCCATTGTGAACGAAAGCCAATTCAAATCAGACTGCATTCGCGCAAATTCAGAAAATCTAAAACGTCTTGAATGATTAAGATTTGTTTACTCTTGACTCAATCTATGACTCTCAAATTGTCTAGACTCTTTGATATATTACGACACTTCTGAGGTTCAACCCTTGAAATGTTTCTCTTGTAATATCCAATGTCGCAATTGCTAACGCTCGTCTGAACGTTAGTCCTTACGACCTTAACGTCGTTGATCAAGTGCTCAAAAAAGATTATCTTACGCCTAGCTCTGACATGTCGTATTACCTTAATTTTTTACTTTCTTGCCCTTAAGAAAGTACTTCTTAAGAAGAGAAAGTTAGGTAATGCTAGGGGAAAAAGCGGCGAAATTTCTGCAGAAAAACTTATTGCAAGGCCGTGGTAACGAAAATGTGGATAAATCCAATTGCTTAATTTGAAAAAAATCCTCTAATATGCGACGAAGCCAGAATCCATGTTTTGTAGGTCCTTGGTACCGAATCGATTGACGGCAAAACGTGTGTCTCTCTGTCTGTGAACAAGACTAGCAGTTAAACCGTTCAGCTGATTTTCTCTAAAATTGATATTCCACAATCGATCTGGCGGATGTCACAGCGTCTTGAATTTGAAACCGATATGTTAATTTTTTTTAAGGGGGGAGGTACTTTATACGAAGCCCCTGGAAATTTTCAAAATTTTCAAAAACATGTGTCGGACATTTTTGAGTAAATTTCGTTGTCCGATAGTGTGAAGGACGTTTAAGAGAATGGTACAGCTCACAAGTCCGTTAAAAACTCTTGATGCTTCGAAAATTGCAAGAACTTAAAAAAAATGTTCGAGGTCTTCCTACAAGTTATGAAGATGCAGATTATTTCCGTCAATGAAATCTGTTCTTTAAAAACAGAATTTGAAATAAAGTCATGTACAATTTTTCGAAAATTTGAGTACTTTCGCGTAATTTTGCGTAAAAGTATGGGCGGGAATGTGCGTGCTGTTTAGCACCACTAGTTTTTCTTACGTCCGATTTTCGGAGCTGCTAGGCCCAGTGTGCGGGCGGGGCGGGACGGGGCGGAGCGGGGCGGAGCGGAGCGCAACACGCAAAAAGCGCTTTGCATAATGAACCCCCCGGAGGAATTTCCGCGGGCAGGGGCTGCCGGGCGCGAGGGAAAGTAACGTTATTTTTGTGGAGAGCGCGGAAAAGCGTTATCACGCGGCAACGCCAAGGAAGAATAGACGCCTATAAAAGTGAGTTAGTAGCAAGTAAAGTACGCGCTTTGTCTCGCCCTCCTCCCCCTCCCGAAGGAAAGAAACGTGCTCCCAAGTCTCCATCTGTCGAGGATCGTGTTGAAATGCTAAGAGAACGCGTTTTGTGGGTAAGCTTTGTGTTTAAGGCTAAGGATTTACTGTGAGGTTGGTATGAAATGGATGTACAGTATCTGAAGCGTTTTTTATTCGACCAGGGGGTTAAAGAGAAGAGTGGATTTCACTCTATTTTGAGAAAGTTAACGAAACAAAAATGTTTAATGTATAACAGTGTGGCGGACTGTTTGGTAACTCTTAAATTGGACGTGCCCTTTTAGGCTTACCTAGAGCTTTATAAGTTTGCTGTACTTGTAGGTTCGACGTTGCTGTCAAGAGACATTACAATAGGAACTATTCTTGTCATTGTGGCGCGTATTGTAATATTATTAAGCCACTGTATTTTGCAATAATATAGTACGTGTAAGTGGTCTTTCTCAATGACTGATAGAAACGGCTTTGATGTGAAACTTTTATCTTTTACATCGTGACTGTAAAGATGATTTTTTAATGTTGAAGCTTGCCAATATGGAAAACTGCTTCTATTTAAATAGTATTTAGTATTTTGAAAAAGTGTCGTTCCTTATTGTTGATAGTTTCAAAGCTATGCGTTTCAGCTAGGAAGAATCGAACTTCTTGTAGTCGCAACGGCCATATTTCCGGAAGTGAATCGAATAAGTACTCATATGAGCTGCCAGTCTCGTTGACACATTCGTGTCTATGGCTTAGGTACTGACGCAAACTTCGAAACAAGCGGTGTACAATAGAGGCAGCAAGTATAGTAAGTTGTATCACATCCGAATACCACGACTATTGTGTTGTTGTTATTTTTGTGGTTTTTCTTTTTATTAACGCGGGTGTTGGCGATAGCCACGTCCCGAAAACTTGACTTTCCTGCTCAGATACGAAAGCATGATTGATGTTTTAGATCGTTATATCTGTGGTGATTTGCCTTCTACGCTGTGATGCTATGTGGTACGTTCAAAGCCGGAATGACACCGACGAACCATTGCCACCGTCACCTGCTCAAGAGTGAGCATACTCCCGTCAGAGCTCCATACTCTCCGCCCGTGTGGTTGGCCGCAAGGCGCCAGCGCGGCGAGCGGCGGGCGTGAGAAGCCGCCTTGTGTGCGGGGGCGGACCCCCCAATTAGGGCGTGGGAGCGGCCTTATCGGCTTCCTCCGCCGCAGCTGCAGCCGCGAAACAGCCGCCGCGCCGCCCCCCGTGCATTCGGCGCTCGCGGCGTTTGGGCGAGATCCGGCCCGGCCCGGGCGCGCGCCGCTCTTTGTCTCTTTACACGCACGCGCACACACAAACGCGCCACACACACACACACACACACACACACACACACACACAATATATATATATATATATATATATATATATATATATATATATATATATATATACATATACATATATACACACACGTACACTCACACACGAACTGGAAATCTGAATTGTGCAGATAAATGCAGTTCCGTACCACGGAAAAGTCAGATAATACTGAGGTGCGTGTTGTAATGCTGACAATAATAGTACAAAAGATTCTAAATTATGTAAAAAGGTTTCAAGTAAGTCGTATTGTAACAAATCGTAACAAACTGTTACGCGATATCAAGGTAAATGTCGAGAGTTCTTGTCTGCAATAAATTACGACAGAGCCCTGGAGAAATATTCTATGAATTCGTATGCACGATTTGATAATGTTTGATAATGTATTTAAGTATTTAATCATTATTTTTAATTTACTTTATTTTTTATCTACTCCTTATCAAAGTTTAGCGGAGAGGTTTGACTCGAATCAAATTCACAAATAGTATGCGACTGTAGCTTATATTTTTTTTAAATTATTACTTCTCAGCTTAAATAAAAAAGAATTACTCTTACAATGCGTCATTGAAACACCACTTTCGAACATTGCCTCTTGTACATTGAGATCAGATGTCCGTAGTACGCGCATAGATTTACTGCACGAAATAATATGTTGATACTAATAAGTAGTAGTACAAGTTTTTTCTTCAAAATAAATCTACTTACTTTGCTCTACATCTCATGTTAGAATACTATGTTTTCTGATAAAAAATTAGTATTATTATTCTAATCTGATTGAATTATCCGTTATGTGAAGTTTCGCCAACGAGTTTCATCTTAATTGCTTGTGTCTTTGAACGTTCACTTAAAACTCTTTAGATGTGCATCATTTCTTGGAAACGTGAGAATTTTTGCGGTTAACGTGACAACGTTCGCGCAAGTGCAGTACAGTGCCATCTACTTCTTCCCTAGAGAAATCTTTTTTGCAGGGAATTTGAGCCTAACGTCTGGCAGATATGAGAGGGAGAGTTTCCTGCCAGAGATAATGTTTATAATTTGAGTGGTGAAATAAAACATTCAAACTTTGACATGAGCATTAAAACAACATCCATTCCAATTTCATTCGAGAATTTTTGTATCTTATTTCACTTCCGAGAGAAATATTACACCAAAATAATGTGTTGAGTAATTGTGACATTGGATAATAGAAATGTTTATTTGTGGTGGATTTTCTTTTTTCTCTTGATGTGACCTAAAGTTGCCATTTTGAATAAATGCCATAGGTCACATATAGAATTTGTAGAATCGACTGTGATTGCATACCTTTTAGGAACATTTTGGAACTTCGTTTCCCCTTCACCAGCTGGTTTTGAAAAAGACGTCTTCAGGGATTTGTCCGATTCTTAACTTAAAACGGAATATTTTGTGTCGCGATCAGCGCAAATGAGTTTGTGTGGATTTAATAAAGATGCTGATTACAGAAAATATCGTATTCCACCCGAAGAAGCGATAGTAAAAAGCATGGAATTAAAGCCAAAATAATTTGTATTTTGCGTTAAGTTGTCGTATTAGTCATTCATTATCGAATCAAATAGAAGGGGTTTCCAGAAACACGGAATCGTTTCGAAAGTGATTAGGTAGGTTTTAAAATTATATTTGCTTTTAAAAGTTTATTTAACTTTCGTCTCTAAAATTGAATCCTTCTCTTAAAAACGCATCCACTAAAGACTCTCATTTACGGAAGTTGTATTTAATTAGGGTTTACGTTTGCGAAGTTGCCTGTACGATGTAGCAATATATTACATTAATTACCGCATAAAGAAGTGTTATTTGGCGTAAATACTTATTTAACTATTGATAAAAGAATTCCTACTACGTACTTGGCAATATTATATCCTCCTATTGTTTATTGAATTTATTCTGCTTTGTTTTTGTTGTATTTTTAATCAAGTTGATTCTGAGAATATCACGGTTTGCTATTCTGATCGAGATTCATTATTTGCTGGAACTAAAAAACGTCTTGCGTTTACTATTCAAGAAATAACAGATATATTTAGAGAATGTAGCAGAAGAAAGCAGATAGTAGTATAAGTAGCAGAAGAAATATTTCGTCACTTAACGTACAAATGTATTCGAATTATTTATTTTAAGAAGCAGAATTTTAAATAATGAAGTATACATAAAACAGAGGAAGGAGACATTTTATGGTAATAACACCTTAAAATGTTTCATTAGTGGATTGTGAATACTTTTGGAAATTTTGGACATTAATTTGGCAGAAAGTGTGTTTCCAAGGAAAACACTACAATCTTCCTAATATTTCAAACAAATCTTCTTGCCAAAAATGTAAAACCATATGGCCGCCATTAATCCAAAGAAGTGGGATTACTTTTGGGTCAAATACTTGAACGACTCCAACACCAGCATTATCTTCTGGGAAGAGTTTCTTTCGAATATTATGATAGTATAAGTCAAATAAGAAGCATTCTTACACAATTTTTCATGTCAGTAAATGAATTTTCCAATGCATGTTTCGAGGCACTCTTTTATACTCAACAGTGGATATCCAGATACTATGGTGGTTATTGGGAATATTCTCGTGCGAGGCTTGTCAAAAGACAAACATTCTCTGGTGTGGATTTTTAGCGTCATGTACTATCCAGAAATGAACAGGGTGGCCATATTCTTGAAAACCGAAAAAATCAGGGCATTTTATTGATCTGAAAAAGTCTGAAAAAAATCCAGAAATTTGTAGGAAAATCGTTAGAAGTCCCGGTTTATTTCTAAATAAAAACTGTGCAGCATTTCTTTGCTCAATTTCTATAAGTTAATTTTTTTAATTTGTACTTTAGAATATCACGGCGGAACAGAACAGTTGATAAATTATCTTTAGGTTTGCGTTAATGATTCCTTTAAATAGTGCGAAGTACTCGACAAATCTTATCAGTGAAAATATTTAAAAAAAAATACTCTGGAAAACCAGGAAAAGTTGATAAAATTTGTTTCAGAAAGTGAGCGGCCATCCTGGAATCTCGGGGTATTCTGTCATTCTGCGTGTGATTTACGAGTGTTTTGATATCCTGGGAGTCGCATTCTAATTAGCTGAAGGTGTCTGGAGTTGAGTTCCTACCATTGTCGAGCGATGTGATGTACGTCAGGCGTAAGACGTCATACTATTTCGTTTGGCTTATGTAGTTCTGCCCTGTTGACGTAAGGCAGATGAGAGGAGTGGCTTGACGAGATGAAGTGTCATCGTGCGTGAAGATAACTACTGAAGGGGTGAAAGAGTTTTAGAATGTGTATGCATGAGTTGATTCAGAGAAATTCGCAATGTCGCGGAAAGAATTCGAAAACCGTATCTCAATTTGTATGTGTTGCAAAGAACTTTCACAATTTTTGTGAAACTCATTTCATTGATATCTGTCCACGGTCATGTTTATTAACATCGACGCACCCTTCGGAATATGCAAATATTGCTAGCGGACGAGGTTAACTTAAAAAGTGCCCGTTGTGCTGCGAAGCCCTTATGATAAGAAACCTGTAGATTTAATGCTATATCTCTGAAACTATCTTAAAAACATGTTAAATAGAAAATGTCTCGATTGATTGATTTTTTTGTGTTTCCGGGCGCGTCAACTGCTTTGGTCATTAGTCCCGCAATTGTAGTGCATGTGTTTCCCTCGGGAGATGGCGGGGATCTTCCCCCGCTGGATGGCGAGATCCGGCGCTGACCTACCGCCGGCTAGTGGGGTTTACCCCTAACCAGGACTCTCCCACCAGCGGGGCACCGCCGCAACCGGGATAAGCACTAAGCTCCCGACCGGTCTCCCGGAATATGTAATAGTGTAGTGCTTGTTAGTGTAAGTGTGTAAGGGGAGAGGATAGGACAAGGAAGTGGAAGGACAGATCGCGCGCGGTCCGTGGCCCGTTTGTTAGGGTACTGCTCCGGCATTCGCCTGGTGTTGATCGGAGAAACCATGGAAAACTGCCGATCAGAGCAGCCGGCCGCTAAAATTCTCCTCCAGATAACGACTGAATTCGACCTAGCTGACGGGCTAGTGTCGAAAATCCTGCTGCCATCGAGACTCGAACCTAGGACCTCCCGATCAGAGGTGCTGCAGTGACATCAGTTGATGCACTGAGCTATCGCTCCCGGTGAAAAAGTCTCTTTTTTTATCCGAATGAAAATGAACGCACTCTTCCCGAGGCTCCATCACCGCCCCTTCGGCCCGGGGTACACCACCCTACTATACTTCGGTGTTTATAACGTGGCGCGTCAAGGCCTGTTCACGATGGAATATGGCACGGCTTTTCGCGTCTTTCTCGGTCGTGCCACTAGATGGCACTTGATCTGCAGCACTGCTTGATGCGGTCGCGAGCATGCGATATCTGGCGGCACGACCGAGACGCGAAAAGCCGTGTCATATTCCATCGTGAAGACAAGTCCTTCACGCGCCACGTTATGAAAACACAAGTGTAAGTCTCATTCACAATGCATACTTAAACGTTAACGTAACGTAGCCGCAAAACCTGCAAATGAGTTACTAAGCGAGACTATTCACAATGTCTTGACATAACCGTAGACGTAAGTCCGTTAACTTAAGAGTTCACAAGTCCAAGCTTTCACAAGTTCACAAGTAAAGTTTACGTCGGAATTCTATCGAACACCAATCAGAGAGCAGCGTGGAAGGTCGATGTCAGATTGTATTGAGGTAGTTTGTGGTTACGTCATTTTGTTATTGTAAAGTAAAAAACTAGTTTGCGAACAGTTTTGATGCGTGTAGTGAATTCAAAGTAAGAATTTGGGTAATTGTTTTGTGATATTAAATTGACATGGCTATTAAACTAAATATCTTCGACTATATATTTGTATATATATCGATAGAAATGTCGAAAAAAAGGTAGAAACTATGGTGGAAAGATCTTTCCACCGTGTTAGAAACGAATCGACCAAGTTTCAGTGCGTTAAATTCTGATTGGTTCAGGCGAAACCTACGTTCCACCTTACGTTCGTCATTTTAGGTGTAAATTTTACGACTACATTTACAGCACTACGTTACGTTTAATTTTGCATTGTGAAAGAGTCCTAACCGCCCCATCCCCGTTCCCTCGTGCTCAGCCATCCTCTCGGTGATGCCCGCTTCGCGGCCATGAAGCTGTTCGCGTGTCCCGTGTGCCCGGGCGCGGACGACGACGGCGACGAGGACGACGAGGGGCGGGCGCCGCCCCGCCCGCCGGCCCCCGCCCCGGCCGCGACGCGCGTGCCGCCGCCCCGCCGCCGCGGCGCGGGCGCGGTGGGCGTGGCCGCGCGAGCGGGAGCGGGGGCGCGGGGCGGGCGCTGGCGCGCGTCTTTCGCGCCCTGGGCTCGGTCCGCTGGCGCCGCCGCCGCCCGCGCCCCAAGGACCTCGCCGCCAGCAAGAGCACCGTCTCCAACAAGCGGCGCGCGCGACGCCTGCTCCTGCGCCAGCAGCAGCACCAGCAGAGCCAGCAGCACCAGCGGCCGCAGAGCAAGACCCCGGGCGGTGAGTGGGGCCAAGCACGTTCTCTGAGGCGGGGGCCACGATTCATTTGTTCTCGGGGGATCGTTCGTTGATTCTCATTGGCACATTTACTCCTACGAGGGTTAGAGCTCGTTAGTTCTAAAGATATTCGGTCTAATGATAGAAGGTCTAATTTTTAAAGTCTAAAGTCAGAAGGTCTATGAATACACGACTAATGAAAATTTGGTGTAATGTTTTTTTAAAAGTCTGCTAATATTTGGTGTAATTGTCAAAAATGTGTAATAAACTTCGACTTATCAGACACGAATGTCTAATCTATTATGGTGTAACAGAAATACTAACAAAATGTGGTTCACATATCATTACGTCAGTGTGTTATTGTCTGTAATGAAATCACAATAGGAATGATATACTTTAATTCAGGAAGTACGTAATGATTATAAAAAGAAACAGGTGTTAAAATATTCAGTCTTCATTTTCGGTTGTCGGTGGAGTATGGAATTTTTAACGGTGGCTCAGAGACCGAAGGTACGAGGTATCACCACGATCTTTATAATTATGTTACCATTCACTCTGTTTGCCTTTGATTAATTTGTATATTTATTAGAGACCTTTGTATATCTACCAGACTTCGGTGTTTATGTCTTTTAGACCTTATGAATTGAACCTTCTAATTCTAGACCTCTTTTGATATTAGACTTTCTGTCGCGTGGACCTTACGTTGTATTAGACCTGGTTCTCAATAGACGTCCTGTTCATTAGACCTAACGAGTATTAGATATTTTGTCCGTGGACCTAACGACCTCAAACCGTTAAGAGTTATATTCAATTCAATTTATTCCAGTTGTAATAAAACACATTTCAAGGGTAAAATAAAAAATATATTGCAGAAGGCAATGTCTGTGAGCAGACGGGAAGGTTCTTTCATTATGTAATTTTATCACTCATTTGCTAAATACCTTTTTCACACTCACAACTTTCTTCTACGAGTTGCAGTTTTAAAACGTTTCATATCTACTTGGTAAAGTATCGAGAAACTATCTATGTATAAAAAGACTGAGCTATCTCATGTAGGTAACTAACGGCCTGCAGCAAAAGAAATCCTGCTGAACAAATCAACTTAAAATGGTTTTCCCAAAAGTAACACGCACCTTTCTCAAAAACAACAAATTAAATTTACTCATACAACACTACAATGAAAAAAGAACAGTCATCACTAGTACTTCAAAAACATACGAAAAGAGTGTGTATGCAGTACAACAGTTATTTTCATTCTAACAACTTCCAACAACAATATGTGAACTCAATCGGCCCGCGGAATAACACAAATATTAGCATTTTTCAGGCAAAATCGAAACTGTTTGTTTTTCGATTTTTTCGCGTTCCTGGATACGATACAAAACCATAGTAGCATCTCGCATGGCCGAAGCCTGCATTGTTTTCTCCCAATTCTGGGCGCATTGGCAATTAGTATTAGACATAGATACTTCTGAGTTATTTTTAGCTTTCACCCCCATACCCCAAGTTCAAATTTTACTGGTTCATGATCAATAAATTGTATTAGTGGCTATTTTTTGAAACGATGTTTCTGATTATGTGGAAATAATAATTTTGATTTATTTAATTATTAATGTTAATAGTTCAACTGATAATCTGTAACCGTCTGTAATAACAGACGAAAATGTTATTTTGGTGGACGTCGTTCAGTGGAAGAGGTTTTGCCATTTTGTACACATGTTAAAAATCTTTCAGGTCAGTTTCCAAATTTCATTCTACAGTTACATGGTCTCCGTTCATGGATTGCATAGCACTTACGTTGTTACGCACTTATGTTGTACCATCTTACGTTGTTAAAATTACAAGGCTTTGGACATTGTAGCTGAGGTAGGTCGTGTAATTCTACGTATATTTTTTCACTTCACGCGTACCGTCTGATATGGTGTTTAGGAGAAAAAAAAATTGCTGCAAATTAATACATGCGAAGTTGATGGAACTACACATGTAATATCAAAACAATGTAACATTTTCTTCGCCACGAATGGTTACGTTCAACTCAAGGATTTTACTGTTTCTGAACTTTGTCATGTGTAAGGTCTATTTCCTCACCTCATGCACCCGAGTAATCCTTTTGTTTATTTGAAGGCGCATCAACAGCAGAGGCCATTAATGATTCCATTGGTTACAATATTAATACATTACTGATTGTAAGGTCCCTTACCTCAATGATGACCTTATTTTTAGAGATACAATGCTTTTATATTATTGCTACGGCTTTTAGCAATTTTTTTAAATAATATCTTTTATTTTTCTTTAAATTGTCCCATATTGTAATCAGTCGCATTTTAGTACTGTCAACATATACTTTTAAATCAGGGAAAACTCTTGGGAGAATGCTAAAATCCGCTCCCTACTGGTAACTTCCTTCACCTTTAGCATTTACCGTCTTCACCTACACATTTCTCTCGTAATTATGTATTAGCTTGATTCAGAGAGTTACAAAAGAGAAATTAGTGCATCGATTTTCCGGCGTAAAACAACTTGATGAGTTGTGTGTAATGTGATAAAGTTTAATTAATGTTCTTTAATTAATTAGTCATGAAGGAGTTTAATCAGCGTTTCGCGTTGCTGTGAAGGTAATTGTTTATTCAATTAACTGGTTCGTTTACCCATGGGATTGCCTCGTGCAATAGCGTTCGATCCTGCAAGGAATCGCGCCTGTTATGTGCTTATAACGTCTGGCTTGGATATGCAACGAAATTGGCGATCGTTTAAGTGAAATTTGCATATTAGAGGCCAAAGCTATTCGTTATCAGAACATTGCCGCATGCAAAATATCACACTATGAATTTTCTCTCCAGTATGTTTTAAGCAAGTGCCTTTTGATAAACGATAAAACTTAATATTTCATATTATCCTACACCATGCAACATTAACTGTTATCATTTATCAAAAACCAGCAGAACGTGTTGACCAACATTTGTATCAAAAACTGCTCGGTGTCACCTAATACATTATTCAAGCTTTAAAGTAAATTTATGAATTTTTTGCTACTTTGCTTTCCAATTGAGTTCATAATTACACGTTGAAAGTTACTTCTGATGGTTGAATTTTCCATTTTTGACTTTTTTAAAGGTCATCGGTACCTACGCCTCTTGCATTCTTCCTTATGCGACAATGGGGACGCCTACTGATGGGACAGGATGTATTGATGGCTCTTGCGTATGGATGGTTCCAGTTTAGTAAATAGTCATTAATATTTATGTTCATTATCATACGACCGCCATGAAATGCAATGCCTGCGCCAGAAATAGCGACGATACGCCGCCGTCGCCATGGCTACCGTACTGCTCTCGCGCCTTTCATAAATACACATGACCCCTTCTGCTCCGAGTGGCTGATCGCCTTTCGCATTTCGCTTGACTTCTCTGGGGGTCGCCAGCACCAAGGTTAAGTTCCTGCGCGTCCCACCCGGTATCAGCCGATTCCTCTGGGGGATGCACGTTCCGATTACCCTGACGTAGGAGGTTACAGAAATTTCGCGAGGGATTAGTCTAGAGGCAGTCGAATAATCCAAATGATGGTGAAAGAATATGAATATGAGGAGTATGAGAGGCTATCATCGCGAGTTGTTGTTAGTGTTTTTTCTTCTTTTTTCCTTTTCTTTTTTTCTTTCTTTTTAGAGACTCTTCAGAACACTATGGTATATCCATTGTCTGTCTAATAACAACAGTAAGTTTACTTGATTTAGAACATTCAAACACAATGTTTTAAAATATTTGGAGGATACATATGTTTAACTTGTTAAAGCACATAGAGCGAAAAATATATCTACTGGTTTCTCAGAGTAAATAATATAAACTTTTAGGGTAAGCAGAGGAGTGGAAAATTACCACTTTTTGCCAATGAACATTTATTGGAAAATTGCGTATAAGAGAGAGTTAATTGCATTTCTATCAGGTGAATTTGCTCCTGATAGTTAAGCAACCCAGTATGCATAAATGTTCAGCAGAAACATGAAACCTCCTTGATTTGCGTCAGAACGTAATCTACTGAATATATGAGCATAAAGAGTTGCCTAAAAATTAAGGGAAATATCACATATGTAACTATATTACATGAAAATTCCCACTAAATGTACATTGGGAGAAAAACCGATCTCTACACGTCCTAGAATGTCGACCTGATCCAAGTGTTAATTCGCCAAATACCATAACTCTGTGACCAACCCGAAAAAAAGAAAGAACAAAATCAACTCCAAAATTGAAAAAAGAAAGGAATGAAATGATGTGATAAACAGTTTCAATATTCTGCCGTATTTTTGCCGTTACTGTCCGCTAACCCATTAAACATAAGATGGTTCCTACATTTCATGCCGTTCTTGTTTTGGGATTAACCAGTTTTCAAATTCATAAAGAAGTCTATCCACCTATAATTATTAAATTATACTCTAAAGAATGTTAATTAAAATTCCAAATGACGTCCAGCTATAGAGACATTTTTAAACAAGAATTGTATTACTTTTAACAACGAATATCCAAAGTACTGTTTACAAAAGTAATTAAAACAAAATGATAGATGGAGACATCGAGCATCCCGTAGCAGCAAGGTACTGTGGGAAGATTTCCAAGTGTCTGTATTCCTCGCAGTCTCTCGTTTGGGCGTCTGCTCGTCCTTCTTCGCTCCTCGGCATGGGCCCCTCGCGTCTCTTTGCACGCCGCCCACGGAGCGTTTGATCTGGTTAGGAGCCGCCTTCGATCCCCGCGACGTGCCTTTCCGACGCGCCCCCCCCCCCCCCCCCCCCCCCCCCCCCCCCCCCCCCCCCCCTCTTTGTCCGCCGCCCCGCCCGCATCTCGTTGACGCTCGTCGCCTCATTCGCCGCCCTGTCCCCGCCTGCGCTGCCGGCACTGCGCCTCAGGGACGCCACGTGACGAATTGCGCCACGGCGGCGGCGTCCGAAGCAGCAAATCTCCTGGGTTGGCGAGAGCATTCTCCTTCGTAGCGAAGGATGCGAGTCCCGTCCCTGCCCTTAGCCTATCAATTACGATTGGATTAACACGTACGAAATAAAATGCGAGTAGAAGTCCGTCTCCTTTGGAAGAATTACGGTCGCCCGCGACAAAAAATGCGGAAAATTTCGTACTAATAGGTAAAATGGTAAAATACATAAAAACAAACTGAAGGGAACTCTAGACTTTTAGATTTTAGTCAGGTCAGTACTTTTTTTGCATCTATAATATTGTGCTGGGTTCTAAATCTATCTCACTTAAAACTCGAATCTCAAACTTTCGTAACAGCAGCTAGATTCTCCTCCAAAGAAGCCGACCGAAAAAATATATTTTCGAAAACCCGAAAAGAGAGCTATTGAGCCTCAAATATTACGGTACACTACCCCTAAAGTATTGTAGACTCTTCATGAAGGATAACGTTTGCAATACACCAACACTTTTACGCTGTATAATCTGTTCTTTACTTCAAAATTTCCCATTCCGCTCCCACTCTCTTGCCCTGGTCCACGACAGGAGAAGGAACGGTAATGTGCCGCACATTAGGCGCCCCTCGAGGCAAAATCGAAGTTGGTAGCAGCAGGTAGGGTCAGTAGAGATGGAGAGGGCGACAGGTGCTGTGGGGCGCATGCGGTGCGGGGGAGAGGTGGAGGCAACGGAAATGGGTCTGGTGACGAGAGTAGTTGGTGCCTAGAGGACCGCAGTCCATATACATGACCGAAAATGGAAGCAAAGGTATGACCGTGGGTGGAGAGTAAATGCGAGGACAGTCGTGGATGGTAAGGAAGAGGATGGTAAAAAAGGTTGAGGGAAGAGGAGGTGGAGGTACTGGCGGTAGTATGTGGATAGGGACAGTATGTGGAGATTGCAGAAGCATCGGGGACTGACGAATGATCTGGGGTGTGGGTGGAGGCCAGAGGCGAGGGCCGCAAGACGGAGGATTGAGCCCGAAGTCTGAACTGATTACTGGCCAGAGGACGGAAGATGACGGAGACCGTATGTCGGAGACCGTATGTCGGAGACCGTATGTCGGAGACCGTATGTCGGAGACCGTATGTCGGAGACCGTATGTCGGAGACCGTATGTCGGAGACCGTATGTCGGAGACCGTATGTCGGAGACCGTATGTCGGAGACCGTATGTCGGAGACCGTATGTCGGAGACCGTATGTCGGAGACCGTATGTCGGAGACCGGGTGTCGGAGACCGGGTGTCGGAGACCGGGTGTCGGAGACCGGGTGTCGGAGACCGGGTGTCGGAGACCGGGTGTCGGAGACCGGGTGTCGGAGACCGGAGACGGATGACGGAGACCGGATGACTGACTCAGGACGGGGGGGGGCGCGGAATAACCGTGGCGGCAGCGTATGCCTGGGGCGGGAGTAGGCGGCAGAGCTGGGAAGGGGGAGGGGCCGCGTTCCGATGCGGCGCTCGTCGGGCAGCAGCTGTTCCTGCTGCATGTTTCATCGCAAATGCGATTCCCCCGTCGCCGCCGCCGCCGCCGCACGCCCGGCCTTAAGGCGCCTTCTCACGCGCCTTCCATCCATCGCGCGCGCTGGGGGCCCCGTTACACGGCCATTCGCGCCGCATGTGGGTAACGCAGACCCCTTGTACGTTTTTGTGTGTTTGTTTCGGGCTTTGCTAGTCACTTCACACGTTCTGCGGATTGTACGTGTTCCATTATAGACAGTTGACGTAACGTTTTAACGTGCTCCTTTTGCCGAAACTACTGTTCATATAGTAGTTACGTGCTGTCTTATAGTAGCTGCTCGAGCCGATTCACGCCATGCGAAATCTGGCCGGCGATGCAGAATCCATCGCCGAGGCTTTCGATAATAGTGCACGTTAGTTGCATATCCTGCCAGTAATGAACTAGTACCGTAAAATATTTACAGTTAAGAAAAGTAATCTTATGAACGGAGGTATCCTTTACATAAAGAAACATTATTTTTGTGGTCAATTTGAAGACTGGTATTTCTTGCTTCGAAAACAATAACGCTCCGAACTGTCAAATTAATTCATTACGTTTTCCTGCAAAGAATACTTGAACTAATATCACCACTTATTAAGTCACAACAACAATTGAATTATGAAATTGCGGGCTCATGTTCTTAATTTTTTTTTATTTTAATACGTTATGTTCTCTGCATATTACTATGAACTCTCGCTGATGAACATTTTGATCATCAGAAACACACGACTGGGTAGAATCTTTTTTTATTTAATTAACAAGCAGCCATTTAAGGCTTATTTATCAGATCAGTCTCGTGGAAGTAAAGAATTCGAATAGTTCAGAAACGCTAGAATTGCACTAGAAATAGAATATTTGATGCAGTTGAGTAAGACATTGACGTCCTACAGTCTAGAAAACAGTAAATTCATCAACATCATCTATAAAATACCAACAGTATAGCAAGGTAGATTCTAAATGTATGTTCCCGGTTTTGTTGGTTGGGCTCTAAGTGGAAACAGCCGTGCAGGAAAGCCATCGTTTTCTGTTTCCCACAACGTTGCTGGGCTGTAGGCTCGCCATTCCGCGGGTTCCGCTTCGCATTAGCGTTGGAACGCGTGGGGCTTGCTCCGCGCCCCGCTGTCTGTGGCACCGCAACGAAGCTGCAATGATCCGGGGCGTTGATTACGGGTTCCACCCAATCGACGAAATCGTTCCAGCAGGGTCGCGGTGGCGGCGCTGGTGGCGGTGGAGGTGGCAGTAGTTCGTGGTGGTAATAGCGGTGGCGGCGGCAGTGGCGGTGAGGGTGGCGTTGGTGGGGATGGGGGCGGTGGCGGAGCGCCGGTTGCAGTGGCGGGGCAGCGGTAGGGGTGGCGGCACACCGATGGCGGTGGAGGGGGGGGGGGGGGGGGCCAGGGGGGCAGGGGCGAGCCGCGAAGTGGGCCAAGGGTGTTGCTCCTCGCAGCGGCGGCCATTGTGGGCGCGTGATGGCGGCGGCTGAAAGGGGGGCGTGGCGCGCGTGGGGGCGTCGCCCGCGAGTCACACGGGGGCGCTGTGCGCGGTGCGCTCTCCTGTCGCGCCGCCATCCCGTATGCTCACTCCCTACTGACCACGCCGGTCGCCGATTCTTCCCCGAGGATACTAAACACAAGGTTTTCGATGAACTGCGCGATTGGATATACTACAGGGAGTATTCGGCATCGAACAGACGTCCACATGATATAGTACTCGATGTTTCTTGGCAAAGTTCACTGTTAATACACTTTGATGCATGTGTTCACAGTAATCGTAAAGTAGGGATATCATATTGATTTGCTGATTTCTAGGGTTCCATACTGATTTTATTCTAACTCGGAGACTGCCCATTTACTCCGATACACAGCAATTGAAGCAGATTGGTATCGGTTTAACAAAATATATGGAAAGGCTTCGTGAGTTCAAAATAAAGGAATCTATAAAACTAAATACGAAAATTGAAAAAAAAAAACAGAACTGAAATTAATGCGAGGTATAAAATTCGTAAATCTCGCTCCAAATTGATGTGGTTAATAATTCAGTAATCTTAGTCTCAAGGTGTGATAATACATCTATTTATCCCATACGTGTTAGCAAGAGGAAATATTTCGCTTTGTCGGTCAGGAACCAGTACCTACTTCCCTAGTGTCGACAAGGTATTCTGTAGCATTCTATTATTTTCTTATCCCTCAACGAGCAACGACCAGCCACAAAAGAGAACGAGATGTACTGTGTACATAGTTAGTGAAAGGGGAATCTCATATCTTCAATTGTTTGTAAAATGAAACAAGAGACTTGTATTCCGGCGATTCCTCAAAAAGTAATCACAAAGACGGTTTGAAAAGCAAGTTCACAATATCATCACGCTACATGAAGCCCGATGCAAAGATAAAAATATTACCCTTCTTCCTTCACTATTTTAATTTGTATCATGTCCTTAATGTGTATTGTCTATTAGCTCATTATATGTTTTAGTCGACCTTAATTGCTGACGAAACCAAAAGTTGTACATTATTTCGGAAAATTGTTATGATAATGTCGAAGCTTTTGAGCAATCTTTTCGTAAACGAAGCTCTTAAATTAGCCGGATTTTTTCGTCTCTCTGGCCGAAAACACTCAGTACAATACAGAGCAAATCATTTCACCATAAATTAATAAACAATACTACTCATAAATTGCTTACTCATTCTTCTTCTCTGCGGCCAACAATGGGCAATAGCTAACGTCCCTCGGTGTTGTGACAGTTGTTATAAATCGACAATTCTATTCTACATATTATTCTGTGTACCAGAAAATTCAACGCTTTACCCATTCTCTTGTTCACAGCCACCCAATTTCAATGTGATCACAGAGGCTTGAACTCGGGAATGTTCGAGAGAACAACATATTTTGCCAGTGAAGTAAATTTATGGAAACGAAATTGCCGAGCTATTTGCATTTGAAATGCTCTCACTTTTCGCCCTCACATTTTTTAAAATTAAACTTCAGTAGCTCAACACTTCACAAACCCATCACTTCGACTAGCAAATTCATCCAGAAGTGCTGGATATTTCGTTATCTGGCATTTGTGTGTTTATTTTTAACTGAGTGGTTTCGCCTGTTTTCAGCAACTAAATATTATCGTTAGTTGATTCATATAGTTTGTGTCCCATTACGATATTTTACCATCTCAGCACTTTTAACGGTGCCAAACGCGATTGAATGTTAAAAAAACCCTACCCTGTTCCCTACAGCACAGTTCCCCGTCAACGAAACTTACTTTTGTATTAGCAACCTCTGTATTCACGATGCAGAATGCATAAAGTTGAGATAGACGTGACCGGAAATACACGACTTATGAGTATAATGACTTTAGTGGGGTGTCGAAGACATGAGCTTCTGCTGTAGTCCGATACCTTTTGATTTAGACTGACGTGTTTTGTAATGAAAATATAGAAAATTGACTAAAAACGAGAGGCAGACTGAAGAATTCCTCGAGAATTCGTGAGATATGCCACGAAAGCGATTCCTAATTCCTAGTTTATACTTTCGTCGAGTGTAGAAAACGTGACCTTGGAATATAGTCCGATACCTCTCTGGATTTACATGTTTTGTAACGAAAATGAAAGGTAAACGTAATGAAGCGACTGGAAACGTGAGGCATGCTGAAGTACCTCTTGTAGAGTTCGTGAGATGGCGCAGATCACGATCTAGTCAACATAGATACTTATTTGTTTACCATCTTTACAAGTTAAAAAGATGTCTGCAAGTCACTTACTGTGCGACTCACTATTTGAGAATTACGTTATTCACCCTTGAGGTAAATCAAACTGAGAGGTATGCCAAACATTTCATTGTCATTGCCAGGAATGGAAACTATGAACTGGGAATAACTATGAAGTGGGGAATAACCACGAAATGGGAAGATTTGTTCTTGTATATCTACTTATTGATCATCAATATTCCAGAGGAGCGTTTTGTAGACAGCTATGTATAATAAGCCACCATTGCACGGTGGTTATTACTTGGCACCTGAATTTTGTATTGGAGAGTCCCTTATGTAAGACCGAGCAACCCAATATTTAATGGTGTAGAATTATAAGATTAATAGTAAAAAGGAATCAAATTATATGACTAAAAATACAAAGTATTAGTAATAATACCTCTTAACATTTTTTCGGAATTATTTCCATAAGTTCAGTGACTTTGTGAACTAGTAATACAAACTATTTTTTGCTGTGAAGAACCAAGAAACTTATAACAAACTCGCTAATACAGCGCGTATTATATCATATATCCTAAGAACCTTGTGGAAACAATCCGCACAACATGTTTTGTGCCTTAAGAAAAATACATCGTGAATGTGAATTAGTTTCCTTTGCATGAAGGCCATCGTGGTGGTGTACAAACTTTCTGCTAAAACTATCAAATTTATACATGAAAGGTTCTAAATATCTGAGATTTTTCATACTATTTCTTATTTAAGCAGAGAGCTGGTGTGACAACGAATGGAGCATTTCTCACTCCGAATTCTGGAATCCTACAAATAGGCGTGAGAAAATTTCCTATGTCTCTGCTATTTTCGCTAATTCTTCACTTTTCGCTTTTAATTTTCTTCTCGCCCTTCTTCAGGCGTAGCGTATCGAGGTTTTTTGTACTTCTCTATACTAGAGAGACTGTATACTACAAGGACGGAAACATGTTGGAACCACCCTAAAAGTATGATCTCAAATTTACGGTAATGAAATTCGTATTTGTATTTATTTTTAGCAATAACTTTGCACACCAGTCACATTTAAGATCTATTATTGTTTTTCCAATAGACAGACAAGATTGGTTCAAGAGGCGAGTGCAATTTTGTATCCCAAAATAGGGATGTCTGCATGGATGCAATTGTGTGTCATGCATAACTGTGCCAGAGTAGAAGCTTTCGAGCTCAAACTTGATAAACACATCAAGAGGATGATCTATTTGAGCCGTTCCGGATAGCATTAAGATCTTTTAATATTTGTAGCTCCTTGACATGTAGCCCCTGTTACATTCTCAGTTCTGAAAAATAATTGAAATTTTTGTTTTAATTCTTTGAATAGAGGACGTGCTTTTATAAGTACGGTAGAGTTTCGATTTTTATTCAGATCTCTGAAATTTTGTAAATTTCAAAACTTTAAATTAATTTTCAAACCAGTCCTACGTCTTTAACAATGTATTCAGAGATTTCTTTCTCAAAGAATATTCATCTGTCCATGGAACATTTGCAAATAATGTTACGTACAATTTATTAGAAATACGAATAATTGAGTAATTTTGATGGTAATCGTGATATTTTTCAAAAAATATGTTGCATCGGTATTCTGATAAATTATTTCCGACGTGCCCTGATTTGGGTCCAATTGTTTCAGGCTCCGAGCGGGCCATGTCAAAGCTGCGTGGTTACTTCGCTTGAATGTTGCGTCGACCTTCCGGCACTGCGTCGCGCGATAGTGTTCGACGCGAGTAGCGCACTCCGGCACGATTCCCAATTAACCGAAGTATGCGTTTATTATTTCAGCGTTGAATGGGGCCGACGGTGTCAGCGGCAGAGGAAACCGCGGAGTCTTCCCTCGCTCCACACGTTCTGTGTGGGGGCTCCACCGTCACCGCAGGGTGCCACAGGGGTGGGCGGGGCGGGGGCGGGGCCGGGGATTTTTGAGCGCGTGTGTGCGGGCGCGGTGCTCCGTCGCTGATTGAATTCTGCTCCCGGATTGTCCTCTCCCGACCGCCGCCGCCGCCGCCGCATTGTTCCCCGCCGCGTCAAAAGCTGGACATGCCTCCGCCTGTCGCTGGCTGCCGACTGCGCCCCGCCCCCTTCGCATTCCCGTTCTCGATGCGGCAACGCGTGACCTGTAGGTCGCCTTGCACGTTTGGGAGCACGTGTGCGGATCGGGGTCGGTTTTCGTGTGGAAACTAGATTGGGAAGGGTTGCCGTGAGATACTTTCTTTCCTTTCACTCGAATTTCCGGTTTCGAAGTCGTGGAGTTGCATGGGAGCTAGAAAGTCTTTCGAACGAGAAGTGAAGCCAGCTGTCCCATGTTGTAGATTTTCGGGACTTAAAAGAAAGTCCTACGTGCCACCTATGCGGCGAAGTTCGAAAACCGTTCATTGTCTGAGTAATACCTTCACGTTCACATGCCTGTTTACCAAACTTTGTTCACCACAAAATTGTGACGTTAGACGTGCGGCTATCGGAGTGACAGTAGTCCAACA
The DNA here is from genome assembly GCA_964035755.1 of Teleogryllus oceanicus. Taxonomy (NCBI): domain Eukaryota; kingdom Metazoa; phylum Arthropoda; class Insecta; order Orthoptera; family Gryllidae; genus Teleogryllus; species Teleogryllus oceanicus. The sequence goes on from CAXIVR010000004.1 coordinate 94,339,355, forward strand.
AAAACAGCTTAATTTGTTTTTACCCAAGTTACTCAACTCACTTAAGTTATTGCAGTTTTCATATTAAGACGTAGTAGTTGACATGTTTGTAGAACATGAACAAACGAAATGCTTAAGGTGTGGCATGTGATGAAATGCATTTCTTGGCAAAGAAAGTTTTTAGCACTTTTATTTTTGGAGACTCAAAAACTATCTTACAAAGAATTGTTGTCAATACAATGACTATTTCATCGGAAGCTATTTCGTTTAAAATGCGTTACAAGCACGACGAGGGTAAACCATTATTTATTATTCAATTCTTTTAATGGATGAATACTTCACTGTTGTACTTTTATTACATGGCTTGCTCTTCTCTCGCGTTCGAAACCGGAACCTGCTTAAGTATGGGCATGAGCTTACGCAAACCGGAAACCGAGATATAAGCTGGCTGTAATTTAAGCTATGTAATTTATCTCTGGAACCCTTATTCGTCTCTAGAGAAGAGCGTATTGCGTCTTCGCAACAAATCTCTCCCAACCCTCACGTGTCGTTTTCTTAGAACCTCATTCATCCACTTTCACTTTTCAATTATTTGTCCTCTTTCCGTATTTTCATATATCTGCCGCTGATATGCCTTTACTTTTTTATTATATTCTTCTGTGTCTCCCCCGTTATTGCCTTTTCTGAAGGCATGCAGTTAAATTGCATCGCAAACCTAGAAGCACGATTTGTCCGCGGGTCGCAGTCTTCCAACGACCGACCTGCAACACTTGTGGAAGTAATATTCAGATACATTGTAGTAAGATTACGTGGTTGTTGGCTAACGTGCAATATGAGTTTAACATTCGTAACGAACTTTCTAAATGTTTTTTGTTCAATTTAATTTCGTGGGAACCTTTAATAGTCTGAAATTATTGTAACACAATTTAAGAGCTCAAATTACATTGATACAATGGTTGTTTCGTTGATGTGAAAGCTCTTATAGCAATCACTTTCTTCTCTTCTTTTTCGAACCACAATTTTACGATAGTTTATCGAACAAAAAAAATGTAGCTATAAATATTTCTAACGAATTTACTAATCTATAAATATTTCTAACGAAATTAATTATCTAATGAAGTGTTTCATTACATAAATTCACAATTGCCATTTTTCTTACTATGGCCTCCCCTGCATCGTAGTATCATCTCCCCTCCCCATTACTGCTCCCCGCCGCCTCACATTCCCAGCGGTCCCCTCCTCTTCAGCGCGCCTGCTCCCCGCTTTCTTGCCCGTGGCGTCGCCCCCCCCCATCCCATGCCACCCACATTCGCTTAGGCCGGCTGTCAGTCCCAGGCCAGGCCCTCTGTTCCCCTCATTTCCCCTATCGCTCTTCGCTCGCTTTCCTCAAACACGCCTACATCTCTTTTTCATCCCTCGCCCTCGCTCTGCCACGCGACGGTAGGCGGCCCGGCCGAACGAAGCCATTTGAAATGCATCAGTACTTGTCTTCCCCTTCTCGCCCTCCCGCCCCCGTCTTTTGGGTTCTGGCGCGCGTGATAAAATATCGCGCTCGGGGCGCTATCTGGCGCTATTTGCGAGCGCTTGATTTCAGCCCGCGATCTCCTGCGTTTCCTCTTCGCGTCGATCCCTCTGGTTAAAGGCTTTCAACCTAACTCGGGTATGTTTCAAATGCTGGATCACGTGCATGCACGACAAATGCTGGCATGCGTTTTTCATACGTATCCAATTACTAATTTAGAATTTATTTTGGAATGGCGTATTAATTGAATTGAATTTGCCTTATTTTACGTGGCGAGACTCAGGCCATGAGGCCTACTCTTCCGTCTGACCACGTAAATTTCGTTACACTCCTTTCACCAATCATGGGAGAAAGAAGGTATTACTTGGGCGACGAAACAAGCGGTTTGAATTTAGCTCAGAGGCGTCATTTAGGCTTGAGGATCTTTTACATGCAGTAAATGTACTAACATGGGACAGCCGGTTTTACTTCCCCTCCGAAGGAAGGCGTACGAAGGATTTTTTCGCCCTTAAAAATCCACGGCTTCCCGCAAACTTGGGTATAGCTGTCCGATACGCTAACCGCTACACCATCGCCGCCAAGAATAGTATAATATTTTTATTAAAAAGTGCAAAAGGGGTGGTCGGAAGAGTTAAAACCTTTAGTAACGCGGTGTTCATCATTTATTCGTTTACTTTTCCGTACATCCTTCCTATCTCTACACATTCCGTTTTTATTTAGTGATTAGCGTATTATGTGATTTTAACTTGTAAATCCGATTACATGCACCGTACTGTTACCAACATTTATGTTGTTGGGAAATTTGGACGTCAGAGCTACGAGAGAGGGAGTAATAAATGGTTCGAAAATAACCAACAGATCAGTCGAAAAATTGGATATTCAATTAGTGTATTATGAAAATGTAAATCGCTGTCTACATCAACGTTGGCAACTTCACTATTAAACAGTAACAATTTCGCGAAAACATATTTAATGCCATAAATGTTTAAGAGCGACATGAATGCATTATTATTTTAATATGAAGAGTAATCCAAGATGGAGTAACATCGGAATAAATCTTGATAATTGAGGAAATGACGAGTAGGCTAGTTTACCAATGCAGACCAGCAAAGTAAAGTAATGGTTGTGATTTCTCAAAACCCTTTCCACGTCAAAAGGAAGGATTTCAATCCTTCAAGTAGCTAAGAAATTAGCTTCAGGAAATTCGAGAATACAACAGAAATGCAATGAACAGATATTGTGCAGTATTTGCCTACTACGAGAGCATGTACTCGTAGAACGTGCAGACTATTCTGTTTGAATCGCAGCATACATTTTAAGTATCTGAGAATTTGGAAATAAAGAATTGACACATGATAAAAAGCTTTTAGTGTGTCCGTATATATACATACATTACATACATATATACACACATATTGTTAATGCATTTAATAATTAATAATATAAGCGCAACAACATTAACATGCAAGTGAAAAGTTTCTCTTTCAATCGGAACTCTTCATCAATCACTTTCTCTTTGCGATGATGTACCAGTTTTCAGCATGAACATCAACTCCGCCTACTTAGTGATTCTCGTCACTGCTGCTTTTCGAAACTTCGTGGGATACACCGTATTTCCGCTAAACCCCTCAACGTCTTCGGAACAAAGCGAACGTTCTCACGGAAGCTCTACCCGTCGGCGGCGGCTTGTCGGCCCCGAGGGGAATACGACAACCCCCGCACGTGCGCGTAGATCATCAGATATTAAGTGCAGCATTATTGTGAAATAGAGCTGCCCCTTTCTCACAAAGCGAGCCTTCTCCCCACGATTTTATGGCTTCTTGCAATTACTCGCGTTGATTTATGGGGGACGTCTTTATGGCGCCTCATTAAAAGTCCGCGGCCGGCCACGCCCCCCTGTGTTGTTTTTGGGGCGGCGCCGCCCTGCCGCCCGGGGCGGGGGCTCGGAATACACCGCGCGCACTGCGGTTGCTGGTGTCCGCGATGTAATGCCGATCGAAGTGCGGTGCGTCTGGATGTAGGCGTGGCCGCGCTTCGACGGTCAGGCGGTGAAAGATGACGTAAATTCACAAGTTTATGATGTCTTTTGGACGACGTGTGGTGGAGGTGAGCTCTAGTTTTCCACCTGTGAGCACTTTAGTGTAACGTTTCAAAAATGAAAGAGTTCTTCGATTAATGTTTATGGCGCAGTGAACAGTCATAATGACAAGACGTCCAGTGAGAAACATTGCAGAGGCATCAGTGAAGAAATTGAAATAATGAATACTACTACGAATAATAATGATATAATAATAGTGATGATAATAATAATAATAATAATAATAATAATAATAATAATAATAATAATGACCAGGAGTATGTACAATATGCAGAAGGCAGTTATCTTAAATACATGCTGTATTGTTAGAAGCCACCTGAATCTTCAATAAAGCAACCACACACCAGGTCATGATATCTGTGAGTGGTTGACATACTGACCAGTAAAAACTGTGAAGAATTAATAATATAATAATAATAATTATAATGATAATAATTTAATTCTCCCTCGCGTGGAGGTGGCCTCTTTAACTTTTTAACTGTTTATATCCTCACCAATCCCTGTGAAATTTAGGGGGGGGGGCAAGCGTATTTGCGACGGATTTTCCGGGGACGCTCCTTTTTTACGACTCTATTTCACATTTGCCCCATCATTACGCATTTCATATCGTTATCATCATCTACCCACCCGTGTTTTCACGATTCACATGTAAGGGCTCTCAGGTACAGCCATAATAATAATAATAATAATAATAATAATAATAATAATAATAATAATAATAATAATAATAATAATAATAATAATAATAATAATACGAAATATTGCTCATGTTTGGGTTGTAAAATATGTAAACCAAAAATATGGAAACTCTCAATATCTTAGTTTGTTAGAGAATACTTATCGCTTATTTTCGAAATCATTAGTTCCCAATGGTCTAATGTCTGTTTATTGTCAGGATGAAGATATTGCGCGTGCAGAGCTCGTTCTTATTTTTCTGTATTCGCCATTATATGTGCGCGAAGCGTTTCCGCCCCTCCCTCTCCAAAACGTGACTCGCAGAATGGATGACCGTCGCGGGGGCGATGTGGTCAGTTCGGAGAAGTGCTTAAGGCGAATGGTGTGTGCGGAATTTCCGGACGTTGCGTTGCCCGACCGCGAATCGTTTGCATCGAGTGTATTTCGACGACTTTTACGATCTTAATGCTGTAACTCAATGTGACAGATAAGGTTTGGATTAATATTCTGTAACGTAATGCGTGGCGAATAGTTCTCGCTTTGAGGCTCCTTTTCCCACGCCGACAAGAATGTTTGTGGGGAGGGTGTAGATGTATGAGTGGATTTGTGTGTGTGTGTGTGTGTGTGCGGGCGCGCGTGTGCGCGTGTGTGTGCGTGTGTGCGCGCGTGTGTGTGCGTGCGTGTGTGTGTGTGTCTTTTCACAGGCGTCCGTTCTCTGAGAGTCCAGTAATACATTGATATATTGGAGATTGTTGACAGTTTTGTTACTGATTTTGGACAGGACTCAAAGGATTGTAATGCCTGTAAGATTTTACCGAAATATGTATGTTATTTTTGTTCTTTCCTTCTTCTTCTTCTTCTTCTTCTTCTATTCTTCCTTCGTCCTCCTCTTTTTGTCTTTTCTTTTGCTTCTTATATTATTACATTATAATAGTAATAATAATAATTATTGTGTTGTTCTTGTTGTTGTTGTTGTTGTTGTGAACTATATTGAAATATTTTCGGTTGTGGTCTCTTCACCGCCGCGTATGCCGACAATGATGGTCGTGTATGTACTTTCCCATGGCGCTCCAGTCTGAGGGAGACCGTGTCGTATCTCTGTAATAGTTCTTCTAGCTTCCGATAAACGTTTTAAGAGGCTATCGTAATTTTGTCTAATGTTTTCGCTGAGAATGTATTTCAATTCAATGTAACTTCGCAGCGCACGTACAATTACTCGATACTAGAATATTTGAGTGTCCTTCCGGTTTTAGGTTGAGAGAACGAAATATGTTGAAGGACAGAGCTTATTTGAAAGAGAAGGGATAAGTATTCATCCTCACGACGGTATTCATACTGATAACCTTTTGCAGAGCGACTAAGTGACGGTATAGGTTCATGAACGTCTTGGCATATTCAGACCGGCACTCATTTTATTATTTACTTACAGAAATATATTTAATTGTTAAAACACTACAAATTTGTATTTCACAATTTTGGCGAGGTAGTAGGTGCATTCATTGTAAAAGTATCATTTTTAAGTTATTCATTGTTAAGTTATTAATAGTCATTCACTGTAAAGTAACAATCAAGTTTAGATCGTTCTTTTTAGATTTTGAGGGGTTGCACTTCGGCCTAAGCAACGTTTCTTTCCTCGGGCTAACAAGCGTCGCGACATGGCCCTGACCTTCTCTGGCGGCCGGCGATTTGCGCAAAAGGCGTCCGAAGCGGTGGGGGCCGGAAGCCCCGGTTGGCGCGCCGGAAATGCCGCGAGCCGCGCGGCGCTGCGCCTCCTCCTCCGCGGCATAACGCGGGCGCTGTGAGAGTGACGCGTACAAATAGCTGCGAGCGCGTGCGGTGACGCACTGCTGTCGCCGCCGCCCCATCCCTGCTTCCCCACGCCCCCCTGCCGCCGGCTGGCGTGACTAAATGAAGCCCCTCCGGGCGACGGCCGGCGCGTGGTGCTGGGGCAACAGCCCGGGCCGTACGCCCGTATCTGCGCTGGTGTGTGTGTGTGTGTGTGTGTGTGTCAGTGGGTGGGTTGGGTGGATGGGGGTTGGAGGGGCATCCACTGGCGCACGGAAGGGAATTTGCTCTCCCCGAGTGTGCGGCTCAGCGTACTAGCTTCCCGTGGTCCTATCCGGAGTTCGATTCCCGCTCGAGGCGAAAATGGAGTTGTAGCTTTCGTTTAAAATCGTCTAGTTACTGTGCTGCAGCCTTCCAACGAAATTGCTTTTTGTCTTTTGTAAATGTGGTAAGTAATACGGTTTAAAAGATTTATTTATTATCTTTTATTATCACCCTATAGGATGGCTCATGGGCAGCGTACTAGCTTCCCGTGGGTTTCGGGGGCGTACTTCCAGGGTTCGATTCTCGCTCGAAGTAAAATTTTACTTGTAACTTGGGTTTAAAATTTCCTAGTTTCTGTATCTCTTTGACGAATAAAAGCTAAGGCCAGTAGAGACTAGTAAGCTCGAGCTTGCTAGTTACCGGTGAAGGGAATACGTCATGTTCGCCACATGTGTCTTACCCCCAAGCATGAGAATTATCTAGGCCCTGGCATCGGGGACACCGTTAGCTAGCCGTCGAAGTCGGACTATCGTCCGAAAATGCCAAATGAATACATACATCTTTATTATCTTCTCTTCGGAGGAAATATTTTTACTTCCGACTGCATTTGGCTAAATTACAGTCGGAAATCAATATAATGAAAACAGAAATAAAATATATCAGGAAATTACCAGGGAAATTGTAACATAAAAAGTGGTCCTTTGGGGCAGGACTTGCGTAATATAATCCAACGAGAGCTCCAGTATCGACCAGAAAAACCCCTTCTCCAAAACCCCACAAAAGCGAGAACCCTGCGCAAAAGAGCATGCCCCCCGACTCACAAAAACACGACCGATTGCACCGGTTTTATCCGCCTAAATTACCTCTCAACTTCCAGAGCAATTAGGTTCCTCTAAAAATCGAGCCCGAAAGGGGTCACGAGGGCCTTTCAGACCCCCCTGTGCCCCCTCACCTCCCACTCCATCCCTCAGCGCTTACTCCACCGCGCCGCTGCCGTCCCAGCGCGCACACAAAGCGCGCCCGCCCGCACTGTAGGCGCCGATCAAAGGGTGCGGTGATTGATGTTTGCTCTGGGCCATTCGACTGGTAATCGAAGCGGTGCCGCTACTAGCGCTTCCAAGGAAAACGGACGACTTTTCCCGAAGTGGTTTTCTCATATCTGTGGACACACAAAGGCGGCGAAGTGACTGGTGGATGGAAGTAAGGTAATTGCGTTAAAATGCACCATTATTTTTAGTTTTTAAAATTTTATATCCGTTCATTTCATCTTATGATTTTTTTATTACGAAAAGGAGCCAATTAGAAACGAAAAGCAAAAATAAAGGAATTTAAAAACCATCACTAAAGCGTCCGTTATTTTATATTTCGAAAATTGACTTGATTGTAGATTTTATTTCATGTCAATCTTTGACGGTCTGCTAGCTCTCTTTGTGTTCATTTGTGGAGTCTCATATTGTTTTAATGTCCATTTTTCAATTCGATCTAATCTTCCAAAAATTCACATAAAATACTTATTTTTTTAGGGCAACGTCGTGTAGTTGCCAGTAAATATCTTTTTGGGTGTTTTCTTATATCGGCTACAGTTAAATGATTATGATAATTTTTTTTAAAATTTGATGCCTGTCAGTTTTATGATTGTTTTCATGATTTAAAAATCATGGTCATTAAGAAAGAAAGACAGAGAAGAGAGTTTTGCATGTCAGAGTATGTGATGCCGGAATAATTAATTAACGAGATGCGAAAGTGAATGTGACGCCAAGATTTTTGCTATTAAATTCCACTTCATATTTTCAATTTTTTACGAGCAGCACCTCCAAATGCAGTTTTTTTTGTCTGATTCGAGATAAAGTGTCTTTTACACGCTTCAAAATGCCGTATTACCCCAAATCCACAGCCGCTTTTCATGCGTATCTAGTCGAAAATCTGCGCTGATTGATGTTTGAGCAGCGGCACTCTGTGGTCTCGGCGGACTCAATGGCGCTTTGCGTCGCCCATTGCGCTGCGGAGGCGGTGGGGGCAGCTCAGCAACACTGGCGGCCATCACACGCTCTGCCCCTGCCACGCTGGCCCGGTGCACCTCCACGCAGTGACGCTCTGATTGTCCAATAATGATTACTACAGTACCGGCAGCGTATAAGCAACTATGACAGTACGCCTCTCGTCACATTATGTACCACAACATCACCCGGTACATCTCCACGCAGTGACGCTCTGATTGTCCAATAATGATTACTACAGTACCGGCAGCGTATAAGCAACTATGACAGTACGCCTCTCGTCACATTATGTACCACAACATCACCCGGTACATCTCCACGCAGTGACGCTCTGATTGTCCAATAATGATTACTACAGTACCGGCAACGTATAAGCAACTATGACAGTACGCCTCTCGTCACGTGTGGTACATCATGTGACCTCCTCTGAAGCAATGAGCTTGCGAGAATTGTTTACTTTCTCACGGCCAGCGATCGACGTTGCCGTTCGTCTGACTCGCACGTAGTCACGGAGGCTATAAGGGTTTGAACATGATATTGTAGCGTCATAGACTTGACTCCCTGCTCCTGAGTTGCAAGGTATGGAGATGAGGGAGCCAAATATTGGCTCCCGAACAAAGGCCACCCCCCACGGAAATCCCAGACGCCGGGCACAAAATGCGGCGTCGGTGGCACTCGCCTCAAGACGAGTGCGTGGGGGGGGCAGATGACGTAGGAAGTCATGTGACTCGGGTCTATATTAAGGTGCGTCGCAGGACCATTCGGGGGTAACGATTCTGGTTTTCCTCGCGGCAAACACCGCAAAACTTGTCCGGCCAAGTCTGGTGAGGAAGTGCTGAAGGCACGAGTAGGTGTTCGAGGTGCGGACCCGGTGAAGTACACCGTGCGAAGGCGCGCCTGAGAACACCGTCCACGTCTTCCTGTGGCATAGTTCGTGTAGATAGCACACAGTAATAAAGTTGGAAGAAGTGCGATGTTTTTAAAAATACTTCTTTTCATAAACAATAAACCAAAAACTTGAAGAAAATTGATAGAATAAAAAAATATTTTGCAAAAATAGCAAAATACGTAAAATATGTTATATAGTACGAAATATGTAAATATATCTAATGAAAAATTTTGATATTGTGTTAGATCGGCGGCGATTTGCTGAGATTACAATTTTTAGATCGGTAAGCAGAAAGGCAAAAATTATGTAATTACATAAAAATCCGGTCTCTACTGATGAAAGCTGATCAGCTGTTGCGGTTTCGTTCAGTCAGGAACTCAACCGTCACCACAGTTACGTCACCGTGATGACGTTTCAGCTTTCGATTGGATGACACCGTAACAGCTGATGAAATGTCATCGGGCAGGTTAGGGTATAAACCCTAAGTAAAATCCCAACTATATGTGATGCAATGAGCGTAGTAATGTGCGGAAACAGCGCATCGAACTGTCAGAGTCGCTTATACGCTACCGGCACTGTATCTGGAACCTTAGGGGCCACTTTGATAAAGAGGCCTGCAGTATAATCTCTGTTGCAGGAAAGTGTGCTCCTTATTTTTCACTTATGCCATATTTACGAATTTGTGTCTATTACTGTATATAGGACACACGGACGAAACTATTTCTAGAAGTAGTGGAGTGTTTATTGTTGATGTTTTCTTTAAAAAAATGTTACAAAATAGTCTCATTTCCGTAGCGTTAATATATATAATTATGATAATGGTGATCATGAGAATTGTCAAACAAATCGATGAGCGTAGGCAAGGAAGGGGAGTTGACCACTTCCTCACCCCCTTCCCTCTAGAGGATCACATTAGTGGTTTGCCTTTGTTGTCCGTTAGGTCCAGTTTCGAAGGGCAGTCATGGGGATTGAATGAAGGCGATTGATAATTGATTACTCATCAGATGGAGTTTAGATACGGTACGTGGTGGTATGAGAAGCCAATTTCGCCACAATCGCATGCCGAGCACACTCCCTTGCCTTTCAAGGGATTCACATCCGGCGCCTTTGGCTCTGCGTACTCGGACGCTGCTCCAAGCCTCTGCACTACGGATCTTCAACCTGTGATCAGCGGAACCCTAGGGTTCCTTGAACCGTTAACAGAGATTCCGCCAGTAATCACCGTTTGCTCAGCCAAAACACGTAAAATGGAAGTCATCTGTACAAGATTGTTTTCATATAGAAAAGGGGTAGTGGACTGTTTTATTAAAATATTAGATTAATATAATATTTAAGGTTAAATTAAATTATTAATATAAATTGGGTGTATAACATTTTAATAGGCAAACCATGCAAGATTGATCAACCAATTAAAAGATTATAAGAATGAAACCAAAAATACACAAAAATAAATTTTTTTTTCATTTTCACATTTTTGTTTTCATTTTCAGACATAAATAACTGTATGTGAATTTTGTTCACACCTGATGATGCACAAAACCACATCACGAAACGTCGTGTATAAGAATATGTGAAGAATGAAACACTTCGTAAAAAAGTTTGTGCTGTGATTATCCTAAGAGAAAAAAAGGATACCTAAGTGTTAAATTATAAATATTATGTCACAAGCACTCTATTTTATATATATATATATATATATATATATATTATTATATATATATATATATATATATATATATTGGACTGTTTAATTAATTTTGCGTATTTGCGTAGAAAAAAAGCTTTGATAAACGCTACTTAAACATGAGGTTCCTTCAAGGAAACCATGATCTCAAAGGATTCCGAAAGGTTAAAAAGGTTGAAGACCTCTGCTCTACACCACTGAAGTCAGCGGTCGTCCGACGGTCGTTCGGACCGGCTGAGTTAGTTCAGATCAAATATTACTGTTGTCTCTGCTGCGACTCTGAACTGAAGATCGAGTGTTTGAATCCCGACGGTGGCGGATTGTCGACAATAACTAGGTAGCTACATCGAATTCAGCTGTTGTTGAGACGAACATTTTAGAGACCGGCAGTTCTGATCGGAAGTTTTCTGCGGTTTTTCGGATCAATTCCAGACGAATGCCGGAGCAATACCCTAGGAAACGGTCCGTGGACCTCGGGCGATTTTCCTTTCCTCTTCCTTGAATCCTCCACCCTTATTCACACACTTAGACTTAAATGTATTGTACTCCAACGCACGTCGGAGACCAATCGGAAACTTAGAACTTGCCCTGGCTGAGGTGGTGCACCGCCGGGGGGAGAAATCGGACGTGAAAACCCCACAAGCCAACTGTGGCGGATTCGGGGGCATCACCCCCGAAAAGTCTAGGGATTTGGTTTGTTACCGTCTTTTATTTGGCAAAATTAATTTAAATATTTAGGTTAGAATTTTGTAATTATTTGAAAAATAATATTCTTTAGTAATATATATATATATATATATATATATATATATATATATATATATATATACTACACAATATAAATTCAATATAATTACAAATATGTGTATTAATAAGCAAAAATATATGATGCTTCCCCCTAAATGATCAGTCAGGATCCGCCCCAGCAAGCCGACGTGTATGTTGGTGGGTGCCGGATCTCTCCATTCACCGGGGCAAGAACACCACTATTTCATTGATAAAATATTCACTACACTAACGGTGTTAATGACCGCTAAAGAGCCCGGAAACATCAATAATTCAATCCATCAAGACCATTCGGTGTAGGCGCTTGGCAGCAAGCGCCTGTGAAGTGCTACCGGTGTTTCAGTAATGTCCTTTAACTGTAGTTGCACTGTGAGAAACTCGCAACTTTCCGCGTGTCCTTGTCAGTGCCTTCAACTGCAACCCGCTCGCCGCAGCAGCCTAACAGACGCTGCGCTGTAGCGAGCTGGGCGGAATGTTTAAAGTGAGAATTTTCGTTCCCACTCAGTGAGAGGATTTGAAATGTTAATAATAATCTCTCCCTGAAGACTCCATTTCTTGAAGGAATGTGGCTACGTATTTTCCATGTCTAAGTGTACGGGAGCTGACTCAGCCAACCATCTAGTAATGAATTATTATCTGTCAACGAGGTCAGCGGATAGCGTACATTAGAATTTTTCTTTCTTTCTTTTTTTTCTTTTCTTTTTTTTTTTTCTTTCTAACGGACATTCTTATTATGTCTCTGTTTCGAATGTATGGGCTCGAGACTCTAGGATAATCTTACTGAATGTAATGATGTATTGACTTCCTTGTAGGAATGAGAACACTCGATTCATGTACCTCATAACTTCTTGTTTTCGAATGTTGTGAAACATTCGGTTGACGAACGTAATTTCTTCAGTGTGATAAGAACTTGGGGAGACCATATTCACATTTGCAGCGTTATTTCCTCTTTCCTATGAAAATTTATGCCTCTGAATCTGCAATTCTCTGCGTCGTTTCTTTCAGATATTATCCGAATCATAGAACAGCTTGTAGTGTCATTGATCAAATTGTTCTGTTACGATAATCAAAACTGAAGGTGTCACTTTCTCATAACTAGTACTATTAAATAGTTCGTAATAAACAGTTTTCTGCTTGCGACAAGCAACTTTTCGTAGTGGTCTATTCTTGAAATTACCCAACGAGCAACACAATAATTTGTTTTCGTCGGATCTTGCCCACTTTAACCTCGTTTAGTCCCTCTGGCTGACCCGAATTCAAACAAAGCGGCGCCCAAAGCGGATCGGGAACAATCGGAAACCGTTTCCCGGGCACAATGCGTCGCGTCGCGGCCTCCGACATCATTAGGCCGCCGGAGGGCGGAGGTCCTTCTTCGGGAGGAATGGCAAGCTTTTCAAAATACCGATGTATCAATATTGCAACGTATTGTAAGCTCTATGTCTCTAACATAAAATATATTGGTATTTCGATAAGTCATATTTGATTGTTGGTGCGTTTGCAAGAGGAAAAGATGGGAAGTTAATAAGCTGTAAATTCTAAGTTTCCAGACTTAATACATATTATGTGATAGGATCTAATGCTACAGCATCCAAATTTTTAGTTACAGTAATGTTATGAAATTGGAATAGATTTTATTGAATGACCGGAGTTCACTATGACCGGAGTTCACTATGACCGGAGTTCACTATGACCGGAGTTCACTATGACCGGAGTTCACTATGACCGGAGTTCACTATGACCGGAGTTCACTATGACCGGAGTTCACTATGACCGGAGTTCACTATGACCGGAGTTCACTATGACCGGAGTTCACTATGACCGGAGTTCACTATGACCGGAGTTCACTATGGCCGGAGTTCACTATGATCGGAGTTCACGATGACCGGAGTTCACGATGACCGGAGTTCACTATGACCGGTATGTTTACAATTATCAACTTGTTTATGAGAACACAGTGTATCGTAGCCATGCGTAACATTCGCCGGTGGCGGCAGCCGCGCTCGCAGCTTCCGTCTGTTCCGTAACGAGCGCAGCGGTAGCAGCGGGGTTTATCGCCGCGCTGCGCTCGGGAGTGATGTAACTGCGCGAGGCGCAGGTGCGGGTGCCGCACGGGCGGGCGCGCAGTGCAGCGCGCGGGCGGCGGATAACGGTCGCATGCGGCGCGCGCAGATGTGGCCGCGCGGGCGGAGGCTGGTGCTGCGACTGAGCCGAGGCGGCGATCTGGGCTGGGCGAAATTAGACCCAATTTGCACAGTTCCTTTTGACTAGTGCTGGCCGCTGAGTGATAGGTTTCCCTCAGATTCTTTCCCGCCTTTTCAATCGGAGCCTCCGAGTGCCCTCCGGTTGGTTCTTGACCGCGAAATTCAAGTATCTCACATTTTCCTATCTCGTGTATTTCCTTGAACCAGACGGTGATGCAAGTATGTTCACAACGCGTCTGGGTCATAATTGGGGAGGAATTTCTGATCACATTCGACGTATGAGGAAAAATAGCCTTTTTGGGACGTTGTGGATCTGGTTACCCGTGGAGCGTCGACGTCCGGAATATTGACTCCTACGCATGTCCATGGCCTTCCTCAGTATATGATTTCTAGCAACAGTCTCTATATATTATTATGTATCATAAAATAACTATTAGTAATGTGAAATAAGAGTACGTAATTTAACTTGTTATTCATGACGTACTAGTTCTGTACAAATTATTATTATTATTATTATTATTATTATTATTATTATTATTATTATAATATTCTAATAAAATACGTAAAATGGAACATTAACATATTTCTAATTCTACGTCAAAATTACTTGGCATTTTATTCCCTACACGTCATACATCAAGCAAAGAATGGTAGGCAACAAATACACAAGCACATTCTGATTGGCCCAGTAAACTGACCGGGTCTCGGCGTGTGAACGAGTGGAACAGGACCTCCGATTCCGTTTTTATCTCCGTCGGTTGAACCGGAGATAACCAGAGGAGCACTGTAATCGCGAGCTCCGAATCAATTACTCGGAGGCCAGCACTACTGTGGACGAACGATGTCGGCGAAATTGTTGCGACTGCGCGCATGCGCAGGACGTCTTCTGGGACAGCAGAGCGGCTTCTGCGCATGCGTGCGTTTACTTCAACTCCGACATCGTCGTCCAAAAGGAAGAGTGCGAGTACGGTCAGTTGGTGGAAAACGAAAGCGCACTAGCTGATGCGCTGCTGGAATAAGATTGAAATGCCGAAAATATACAATAATGAGATGTACTGAAATGGATTACAACTGAATTCATTACGAATAAATGAAATATGCCATTTTTTAAGAAGAATATCGTGTTAGAATAAGGTAATCAGGAGTACTAAAGTGGTTTACAATTAATATAGAATTCTAAAATAGAATGAACTATAGATAAATGAAGTACGGAATATTTTTTTAAAAATGTTGTGATGTTTTATGCGGTCTTGTATTATATACATTTCTTTAGGAAATCAATTTCTCTTTTGTAGCTTCATACTTTCTGGAATCGAGTCACTGTTCAGTGAATTAATCAAAATCAATAATTTCCGTTGTCACTGCTAGCTTGTAATTTCATGTGTATACCTGATTTCATATCACTTTTTATTGATTTATAATTGCCAATCGTCTCTATACATTTAGTTTTCTACTAGTGATTTTAGGGGCTAGCGTTTTTTAAATTCATACTCCATTTGAAAACCAGAATTTCAGAACATTACATATACCGTGAATAAGCGTGTAAAAAAATCGTGAATGTTACAACGAAACAATCTATCTATTGGAGAGTTAAATAGTTTTTTGGGTCTATTAGCCTTCTCCGACGATTGTTTGAAAAGTCGGTCAACGCGAACACTCTGTATACAATCTTGTTCTTATCTGCTATGCTCTTCTTCCCTTTATTATCTTTATCATGAGTCTCCTTTTGCCGTTTCCTTCATATTGCTCATAGATCTGGTTACTTTTTTGTTTGAAATTGTTCTTAAAAGTTACGTTGGAAATTCTTACTACTAACTTAAGGCTAAGTGTAACAATTTACTATAACACAAACTTTCGTCTTCTGCGTACTTAGCCTTTCCGAATATTTAGTGCTCGCTTTCACACCCATTAAAAAACCCAGTTTCATGCGGTTTCCAACCGCTCCTTTCGGAAAGCGGGGGACACAGATGTCTTCTTCGTCAGTGCCTTATTATTCTTTAAAAAACTTTCTGATCGACGCGAATTTAGGATGAGACCATTCCATTTAATATAGGTCAGGTCAGACCCCGGCAACTTTGTATTTTTATCGCGCTGGTTGGAAATTGTAGTATCCAATCAAAAGGCAAGAATTCATAAAACAATTTTTATTCAAGACCAGGTACAATTGCCGAAGTTCCGTATCACCAGAAGAATGTACCAAAAGCGAAGCCGTGTAATCGTTGTCAAGAAGAAGTCCCAAGATCAGCCGAGTCGTCAAATATCCACAAGAGAGTTCCACTTTCGTTGCACAGGTCGTCGTCGTAGCTGATCTCCACTCTTCGCTCACCAAGTCACTCGCCAGGATCCAGTCACTAACACTCCTGCATCTGCTCCCTATCTGCACTGGCGTCGGGTCGGACCCTCTTATAGCCCGCAAGGGCTAGCGGCCCGCCGACTAGCTGCGGAGTAGGGGCGGTGGCGAGTCCCTACCCGCTTGCTCGGGCGTGACGGCCGCGCGCGGACAGTCCAGACCGGCTCGCACCGGTCGCCTTCCTCTCCCGCCAGGAGAGGTAACACCCCGCTGACGTCACTCGGCGGCGGCTCCTTTAAATGCGTGCGGGCGGTCACGACAGAAATACAACGGGTGGCACGAACGTCTTAACTTTTAAACGCATTCCTTAAAAGTCAAAACTAGTATTACTTTCTGTTTAAAATGTGGAATTTTGAATCGGATGCATTACCATGTAAAGTTGAGAATCCGCGATTGAAGCAGTTCAAACTCAAAAGCAGCTACGGCTGCGGCAACAACAATATTGTTAGAGAGTGTTAGATCGATTCCCGCAAATGTCACTGATGTTTTCATCTTGTGATTGTAGTGGGATAAGTGAAGACAATCTTTCTTCCGTTCTTCTTCCGTTCACGTGTCATCATCGCAATAAGAAAATCACAATCATTTTAAAATGTTAATGGCCGCGGGAAGTCACGTTTCATCTCTCTGTACTTGGACGTCAGCCGTTGTCAGCCATTGTCAGCCCACTTCAGCCGACGTCAGCCATTCCGTTGAATACTCCATACAAGGGGAAAAGTCCTCATGCAAGTCCAAATTGTTGATAAATCATTGGATACAGTCACAAAATTTCAGCACAGTGTGTTACATCAGCCTTCTGAATTGCGGGATGGCGGTTTCGAAGCCGACGTTGGCACCCGACATTGCCCTTATCGCAAGGAACGTTGCCATCCGGAAATCTACGCGCTCACCGCCTCCACCTCTCGCGGCCCACCTCGTTAGAGCGCGTCGCCGCCTCTGGGACGACACGTGGAGCGGTCCACCGCGCGTCTGGAAGAGGCGCGTGTTTCCCACTGAGAGTGTGATTAACGCACGAGGGTGTTGGGAACGTGAGCTTTTGTGGTTGACAATGCAAAAGGAATTTTTGTATTTGAACTTTAAATATAGTTACAGTCGTCTCAGCTTTTAGTGAACTTTTGTGGACTAACATTTTTATCTCACTGTATCAGAGGATGTCAAAATTAAATAGAATTTCCCCGCAATTATTGATTTCATTAATAGTGAGATAGATTAAAACGTGTGTGTCACTTCACATCCTCACTACTATCGTCCATACCGTCATGGGTGACGATAGTGAAGAACAGTGGAGTGACAGACTCGGACGTACTACCGTCATGGGTGACGATAGTGAGGAACAGTGTACTGACAAACTCGGATGTACTGTCACCGTCCTGGATGCCGGTAGTACATCCGAGCCCCGCCGTCCAGCACCGCGCCCGTGACATACAAAATTCGTCTCAACGTACGCCCCATCGCCGCCACCTCCCGCGGCCGGCCCGTCGCGCCATTAGGGCGCGCCCGCGCCATTGGAGCCGCCCATTGAGCGTCTCTCCGCGGGCGGGGGCGGATCGCGCGTGTGGGAAACGCGTGTGGGAGTTGGGAGCGCCTGCCCGCGCGCCGGCGGGAGCGCGTTCGCACAGCAGCGGGGTGGAGGAGAGGGCTGGACCGCTACGGTGCGGGGGGCGGGGCGGGGACGGGGCGAGCGCGCCACGGATGAGGGTTCGCCCGTTGAGCTTCTGTCCGCGGGCGGGGGCGGGCCGCCCCGCCCCGCCCCTCCCCGGCCCGCTGCGCCGCGCTTCGCGCCGGCCCGCCCGCGCCCGCCGCCCGCAGTCGCTGTCCGACCGTCCGCCGCCCCGCTCGACAGCTCGACAGGTGCCGCTCCGCTCCGCACAGCGCCGCGCCGTCCGCGCCGCGCCGTGCCGCGACCGCTTGTTGTGTGGTGGCGTTGCGCGTGGGAGGCTGCTCGCCCCCTCCTCCCGCGGCGCTGCGCGAGGCGACGGGTGCCGGTGTTGTTTTGTTTTTTGTTGTTGTTGTTGTGAGGACGCGCGCGAAACGAGCGAGCGAGTGGCGTGTGTGCGAGCGATCACGTGCGTGGACAGAACGGTGAGGGAGGGAGGGAGAGGACTTGACGAGACACGAGGTGACTACTTGGCTGACGCAGATCGTACACGTGGTGGTCGGAGCAGAGCGGCCCGGTGTGGGCAGCGCGTGGAGGTAAGGCTTCAAAGCTATAAAGTGCGCGCATTAAACTGAAAGAAGTAGTGAATAATTCACTTGTTTCGTTTCGATTCGCTGCGGGACTGCTTGGGCGCTGAGCTTCTATTGCTTGCTGATTACCATTGGCGTGGACTCAGGGAGACCTGGAGGACTGTGACTCCTAAAAATTTTGAAAGTGACCCCGTAGTTTTCCATAATAAAATATTTCATTTTCGAAAATACGTTCAATGTGTGATTCCCCCCCCCCTTCTTTTACATAGCAGGGGAATTGTTGTCTGATATTCGGGAAAAGAGACTTTCCCAGACATCCGGCAACCCTGCAAGTCTTTGAACATGACATGAATGAACATGACATGAATGGTACACTTATTTTTATTATGTCATTAAAGTTATAATTTCTTTGTCTTTGATTTTTTAAATTTTCTGGTAAAATGTGCCATTTAAATAAAAAAAACTGCAAGGTAAAAAGAGACCCAGAAATGTCGTTGCTCCCCTCCCCCTTCTTTAGGCTATACAGCCATTGTTGATCATCTTCGCTATTACCAGAGTTTGTAATGACAGCTTGTTCCCTACGTACGATTTTTTTATCTCGTCATCTCGTCTTGAATCAAATTGTTCAAAGTATTAGTCACTCTAGCCGGGAATCGAATTCGAGTTTCCTGGTTTATGCACTGTACCATCTTCCCATCAAAATGGTGACTTGTTAATTTTTACGATTTTAGAAACCGGTGTTGTTTCATTCTCTAGTATAGATCCTTAATATTGTTTTGTTCAAATTAATCTTTGTCAAACGCACAGAATAGATGTCTATTCGTTTTTCTCCTATTCGTTTTACTTACAAATGCAGAGCTCTTTGGAATTTCAATTTTCAGAAAAATCGTCACAAAATAGACTCTCAGTAGTGTTCAGAATTTATGAGGTCATAAGGATTGATAACCAGTCTTCTGCAACAAGTACTACATTGTCTTAATTGATGCACGAGTTTGCTATTGAAAGAAACTAATCGGCTTGTTTGTACTAGAATGAGATCAGTATGACATTTCAATAACAAAACAACTTTTTTGAACTCTCAGATATCAAAAGTTTCTTTTAGGAATTCGTCTTTTTTCTTTCTTTCTTTCTTTCTTTTTTTTAAGGAAAATATTATATTGAATAGAATGTACTTTGGGGTTCAGTTATATCTATGATATAAATTTAAAGAATGATGCATCATATGCGTTTGGGAAAATTAATAGCAACTTATTGATGAACTGAAAGGTCTACATGGATCTTTCCCTGATAATGCTGAGCCTAATAGTCTAATAACAGTAGTTCCTTGTACTAAGCAATATCATTATATGTCTTTTGTAACACGATCGCATTTCGGAACGGAAAAAATAATCTTCAGTGTTCAATCCGATGTTTTATTTTTCCCTGAAACATGACGGAAAATGTATGAGTTCTTCTGTTCATTTTTCTTCTTCTTCTTCGTCTCCTTTATTTTCCTTCCTTTTACACAAAAGGGGCATGTCACATCTTGAAGGAGAGAACTTTTTGTACCTTAGTTATTTAGGAAATATTAATTGTCGCTATGTTCACGGTAGTTTCAATGTTTTAAACTGAACATAAACCGAGCCTTCTTTTATTAAGTTTCTTAGTTTTTGTTGAGCAGATTTGGTGATTGGCATTTTCTTTCTTATAATTTCTTCATAACTAGTCGTTCTACTATATCATGGAATTTAAGAATTAGATAGCGAATGTAATGCTAAAACCCAGATTTCGAGGAGTTTTAATTGGACTTCTCTGACGATATTTTGGCTAACTTACAGTTGCTAATATGTTTTTGGTGGTTTTTTGATTACTTCTACACTGGACAAAACTATGAGTTTCACTTGCGTTCTGAAATTTCAATGATATACGATATTACTTTATTTGACTGAATACCATGCTTTTTATTAGAATACTGTTCCCATTAGCAATTTGAATCTTCATGTTTAATATTCTAAAGTATGATTTCAAGTGCATGGTGCAACATTTTGCGGTTCATTCTTTGACTTCATTGAATACCTTAACGGTGTTTTATGCATAGAACACAACACTAATGAACGTCGAACTCTATGATATTATTGCAACATCTTGTTATTTAAACAAAAATAGCTTTATTACGCTATAAAAATATCTGTATAATATAATAAAACGACATACGATACGAAGACACGTCATCGTTGCCATCCCTCGTCATGTGCGGCATCAGAACCGCGGCGGTGATCCTTCCCTTTTCGAAAATTTGCTAGAGTAAAAATATTTTTATTTATTATTAATGATATATTGATTTTGTTGATTATCTTAATTGTATTTACAATGAAAGAATTTTTAAACTATAAAATTTCAATGTCTTTCTCTCAGTTCCAAGTAAAAAAGTGGCACTAGTTGAAATATTTATAAAAATACCGTTTAGACGTTTTAATTTCAAGTTGCGTGTAAATTTAAAATACAAATGAAAACGAAGCGTAATAAATTAAAACAAGTGTATATCATAAATACCGACCTGGATGGCCGAGGTGGCCTGAGAGCGAGTACCGACTCAGCGCTTCGGTCCGAAGGGTTTCGGGTTCGAGTCCCGCCTTGGACATAGTTGTTTGCCCCTTGACTTTGTATGTGTTGTCGCGGAGGGCCTCGCGTTCTGCTGACCCCAGATCAGAGGAACCTGCAAGTGTGTTGGTCTAGTGTATGATCGAATACGTGACCCATCGAGACGTAAAGGATAACCGGCTGTTGGCTAGATAAAATCCCTATAATAGATAAATCCATATATATATATATATATATATATGGATTTATTTATTATTATATATATATATATATATATATATATATATATATATATATATAATGCATACATTCAAAAAACTAGTGTCGAATTTTTTTAAATTTGTGCTCCCAAAAATTGTTTGAAGCCGCCCTTGCCCTAGCACAACGTGACGAGAGGTGTAGCTCGGATTCTAGGGCAGCACTCCGCCCCGCGCAGTGCGTCGCAGCCCTGACGACGTTGACGAGGTCGGACGCGACAAGGGCGGGCGGCGTTTTTCGGCGGACGCGACGCAACAAGTGGATTGTCGATCAGACGCTGAGGCGGCAGCGACGGATCGCTTTTTGCGTCGCCTCTCCCCGCGTCTCGACTCGTCTCGTCTCGTCGCGTTGCCGGCGCCGCGAGATGATCCTGTGCGGAAACACTGGCGCTTCGTCTCAGGAAGGCGGGAGCTGCACCGCTCCGCGCCGCGCAGGCGACGGTGTTGGGGGAAAAAATCGATGATGGAGATTGAGAGAGATTGGGGCTAGGTACTATTTTTTGTGTGACAATATTCCCAAGCATTATTAGGCATTGAAATTCGAGTAACTCTCCTGCCATGTAGTCAGTCACAAGTATGATGGAGTAATTCTCCTTGAACCTATTAGTTTTGTATCATATAATATCCTTTAACCCTGTCGGCCAAGGGCTCGGCGCCGTGAGTACTCTAGGTTCCCAGACGGTGACCCATTCAGGGACCCCACTGTGATTCGAGCTGTTTGCCTTGCCTCTGCCATGGGAGAACAGAGCTCAGTCTTGTATCTTCAGTGTTGTCCTCGCTTATCGGTCGTATTTTTATTATATTTTGTACATTCTCCTTATTTTTTTACAAGTAATGTTGTACTCTGATACGTTATTTTCAGTAAATTAGTTGTTGAGGCTGCAAAATAGCTTGTTTTTGGGAGAGCAACAGACGATGATTCGGGTTGACAACAAAATTCCTGCTGCCTTTTCCTCCCTTGCCACAAGAGAAAATTTTGGAAAACAATTATTTTAGAACTATTAGTTTACCTCAGCATAAGAATAATTGAGTATTGAAGACGTTATCAGTGTTACCTCGCCTGGGCGAAAGAAAATCGTTTTCTGTCGTAATTCGTGCGTAAAACAGTGTCAAGCAAGGCTGCGCGCCCAAAACTGTTTAGGGAGTCTGCACCGCTGTAAGGTAGACCGCTACCAATATGACACTCTAGCTTTCATTTTTTTCACACTTTACATGAGCACGGCGTGCAAACCACTCGGCTTCTCGATCCCCAACAACGCGATCCCGTCGCGTCTTATTTGGAACGGCGTTGGATTCTCGGAATGTTGGCAATACGAAATGCTGTCATTTGGCCGGTTCCCAGTAGCTGGCGCAATCTCGCGAGCGTTTTTCAAAGCAGTGCAAAGTTTTCAAAGCAGTTTTAGTCCTTCCAAAAGGTTTCATATGAAAGACGTGTTGCCTTCCTCTCTGGAAGCCCTCCCGCTGTTCCAAAGTCCAACGCGGGACGTTCAAAATGTATTCCCTTTGCTGTTATTTAGCGCCATGGAATTGTTATAAATGATTAAATTCCAAGTACGGCACCAACTTTAAATTAATTTTGGCCGCATATGTGCCAACATAAGTATTATTTATTTTACTGATTGGTAATGGATTTAGTTGAACCTGACAGTGCCTTCACAATTCAGCTTGTGTAGCTAATCCCTAATCACCGGTGTTGTACATCCCTAGTGGGCGGCCAGGGTTTTGAAACATGCCCGGGCTTGAGTGCGGCGCCCACTTCCTGTACAAACTTGCAAGGATTGCGGTCCCTCCAACTCCGGAACCGAATTGCGCACTGTCAATATTACCGAATTGTACTGCCTTGATGTCGTTCCAATAGCACCACATTTCTTAGCGAGTCGGTCGGTTTATAATTTTTTATTGCTTATGGAGATATTCTATCCAAAGGTTTTGTATGTATCGTATCCTTAAACCATATGCAATAATATGAAAAAAGAATCCTCCTTTAGTTGCTTAAATGTCATGATGCAATTTCGGATACGAAGGAAATCGTGTTATAGATTAAGCAACAAACAATTCCCTAGAATGTTTTAATCCATTTGCCGTATGTGTATGGATTCTGAAGACGGGCAACCTTGAGAGCCGCTGTCTACAAACGCACGTTGAAGGTTGATGTCTTCGATAGGATTCGAATAGTGGCTGACCATGTGTACTCATATCCGGTACTTTATTGCGTATTATGCCATCGTAACGCAATAATATTTACTGGATGTATTTCCTGTGATGTAACATCGACAGTCAACAATCGTTACCCCATGTACATGTGTCACGTCATATTTTTGAACCGAGTTCTTGTGTGCTTCGATTTTATTCTTTCACGTGAATTTACAGCGGGATATTAATTAATCAATTAATTTATTAAATACATTTTTATCTAAATACTAATTTTGATACTTCTATTTAGATACAAGTACCTAATATTTATATTTAGATACCACAATTTAGATACAAGTAATATGATAAAAATAGTTGTATTTTATATTCATGAATAAATCATAGTGTAGAATGCAAGTGTTTCGCTAAATACATTTCCATATAGCCTACATTGGAACCAGAGTATTCAATGACATCAATTGATTATTAAATATTTTTCCTTGTCTTCTCCAACCCGTTGAAATGTAATAAATAATGTTCTTATACACTAAGTTCAATCCAATTTTTCTTCTTTTTTAAGTACATGATCCCTATAAAATACACAATTTACATTTTACTAAACTTTAATATTTTTAATCGTTCTCTATTTGGGAATATTCGGCATGAACAGTAGTATTTTTTTATTCTAAAGCTGACGTTGTTATGATGTCATTGGGAGAGTAATAGCGATGTCTGTTGTAAAATATTGTAAAATATTACATCACCTGTCTATTGTAAAATATTACATCACCAGCATTTTCTAAACCAGTTAAACTAAAATGTGTTTTCAGTGTTTAAAATAGTACGTTGGGCGAACGCCGTACCACGCGACGACCTGCAGGAAAAAAACAAAGTTCTCGGCTGACTGGCACATGCGCCGCGAGGGCTGACGTCTCACATAATTTTCACATCGACTCCCCTTTCTTGTCCCGGAACAATATCTTAACCCGGCGTCGAGTTGCCGTTGTTGCAGAGCGAGGGGAGGGGGGAGGGGGCGACGACGTCGTCGGAAAACACGCTCCGCCGGCGCACCCCGGAACCGCCAGGCGCCCTGACGCGCGCGTCAGCGCATCGCGCGACGCAGCTTTTCAATAGCGCCGAGATTAATTATTCGGCGGACGCCGCGCTGCGGATGGGCGCAGCGGGCGGCGCGAGAGGGGAGGGGAGGTCCCGCCCGCGCGATGTTAATTTAATGAACCCCGGCGGAAGATTAAACGGCGCATTCTTCTCCGCCGCCGCGAGATTAAATCCCGGGCGAATCCTCGAGGTGCGCGCGGCGATGGATGGGAGGAGAAGTGGAGGGCGGCGGCAGGTGTTGCTGAAGAGGTGGAGAAGAAATTGCGCTGTTGTGGATGTGTCTGAGAGTAGAAATGGATGCGATGGCTTAAGGCTCCATGTGATTCACGTGAGTGAAGGCGACAGGGTGCGTTGATGGGGTAGATGATTGTTTGGATATGATTGAGATGACAGCAATGAGGGTGGTGAGTATGGTTGTGTTGGTGATGAGAGTAAAGGCAGTGATAGTTTTGAGGATGACTGTGGTGGTTTTGGTGATGACTGTTGGTGGTTTTGATGATGACAGTGGTGGTTTTGGCGATGAAGGAAAAGGGTAGTGGTGGAGTGGTTGGTGAGGCTGTAGAGGTGACGGCGGCCTTTCGGGGCTCGGTTGCGGAACGTGTGGCAGGAGTCGAGGGGCGGTCTGGGTGGCAAGAGGCGATGGGCGCGGGGGTGTGGGTTGGGGTGGTATGGGGGAGGGGGGGGGGGTGGGGGGCGAGCGTCTTCAGCTGAGAGAGGAATACGCGCGTTGCATTTAATTCCGCGGCGGCGGCAGCGCTCCAATTGCTTCTTTCGCTCCGGAACCACTGTCCTGGCCTGCGGTTTTCGCTCTCGGCGCCTCCGCCATCTCCATCTATTCCTCCTCCTACTTCTCCTACTTCGTCTCGTCAGCAGTATGGCCACTAATTTTTTAACTCTCTCTGTTGCCTCTCCGTTTGGTGATATTATTTATTCTTTTAGGAATTTTCTTGATGCCTGTTATCTTCAACATCCTCGAGAAATGAACCCTGTACCATACACTAGACCCTAATGTACTTTCGTTCACCTCGTATCTGAGATTAACAGACCTCGAGGACCTCCACGATACAACACATGCATCGTGGATCGAAATCAGTGCGCTGGTTCAGATTCGAAATCGCAACCCTTCCACCTTTGGTGTTGGTTGATATTGAACGCGTTCGAAAATCATTTCCTTTTTGCCCTCTATGTTGCAGATATTCCGCTGATGTTTACGCATTTTGGCGAACGATTTTTCTAATTTCAATTTTTCCCTAATCTCTCTTCTTGATTGTTAACTGTACTTGTCAGTTGTGCCTTCTACATCCTCCTGCCGACTAGATCCATTTTGTTATTACTACCTGCTCCTCTACCCACTGCTCCATCTCCTGTACCTGCCTGTCCCTTGGTGGTACGGTCATTGTCACCGTTACTGCCGCCATCGTCGTCGTTGGAACGGATGAGCCAGAAAATGAAACGGCGTGGAAAAACTGCGACGTCGTGGAGGGTGTTAGGAACTGGCAGCGCTGTCTTGCGGCTCCGGAGGATGGATTTCTGAGGACATTGCGGTTCTGTAGCTCTTTATGGCTGAGATTCTTGTGCCATCTTCTACTCTTTAATTCTTTTCATTTTTTATACCGTTAGTGCTTTTGAAATAATATTTGTATCCAACAATTTCGTGTGTTGATCTGGATTTTCATTATCCCATTTTATCATCAATGATAAACGGTCATCAAATTCTGAATGACATAAATTCGACATTATTTTTATACCGATATAGTTTAGTAATTGTTATTGAAGGTTCAAGTCAAATAGATTATATTAAATTGTAAAGTGTGTAACTGACACTTCATTGTGTCCAATCAACTTGTTAAAAAAATGCTCTCGATAATAGATGACGAAACTATAATGTTACTTTCAAAGGAGCGATTTACCGTTTTATAAATTAATTAGTTTTGATTCATGAATAACAATTATCGGATCTGAGAAAATTATTCCTAACTCAGAATATTTGTTTCATAATTTTAAAGATAGATTTTCGATCTATCCACTTAATCATATTATGTGATGTTGCTTATCTCAAGTTTCGTTTACTTCAGTTTTTATTACATTTTTTCTCCAACAATTATCATGACTTTTTTTTTCTGGCATGTTCATTTTCGCGTTTCGCATTGATGTCTCTAATTTCCTTAATATTCGAAAGCTCCATTTTCCTTCTCGGCCTCTTTAAGTTCACTTTTCCATCTACACTTTGTCCGCCATCAGGTTCGGGTCTCCCTTCACCTCCTGAGCAAGGGCGCTCCATTTGCTCCGATTCCTCCTTTATTCGCGCCATTTGCTTCGCTTTCCCTTTCCCATCTTCGGTCCCGCCTCTTCACTGCCCTCCGCGATGTCGCTGCGTGGGCGAGCTGCGGTGCGGCGATCGCAACGCGGCGATGGCCGACCTTTGGAAAATAACTTCCCCGACTCCTCCACGCCCTCCCGCTCCGCTCTTCCCCCCCCCCCCCAACCCCCCCCCGCGCCGCCATCCGCCTCGCCCTGCCCGCGCCGCCCCCTCGCCCGGCCACGTGGTCCCGCCTCGACCCGTCCCGCCTCGACCCGTCCCGCCTCGACCCGTCTCGCCTCGCCCGTCCCGCCTCGACCCGTCCCGCCTCGACCCGTCCCGCCTCGCTGTACCCCGCACCGCTCCGCTCCGCCCCGCCCGCCTCGCCTCGCCCCGCCTCTCCCCGCCTCGCTCCTCCTTGCCTCGCCCCGCCTCGCCCCGCCTCGCCCCGCCTCGCCCCGCCTCGCCCCGCCTCGCCCCGCCTCGCCCCGCCTCGCCCCGCCTCGCCTCGCCCCGCCTCGCCTACCTCGCTGCACCCCGCCCCGCCCCGTTCCGCCCTGCCCCGCCCCGCCTCGCTCCGCTCCGCCCCGCCTCGCCTCGCTCCGCCTTGCTCCGCTCCGCCCCCGCCCCACTGCGGCCCGCGCGCCCTACGGCGACGGCTGAAACAAAGCGCCTCATGAGGCGAAAAGCTGCGCGCAGTGGGGGCGCGGCGCGTACTTCGTCTGTTTCCGGGTCTGCAAAGGAGGGGTCGAAGGGCTTCTTAAAGCGCAGCTGCGCCCCTTCGTTTTTGATTGTCTTCGGGGAGAAATTTCAACGGCGGCCACGAACAGGAGATGGCCCACGGTTTATTTGCTCACTTGCCAGTCTCGTCCCAGTGCCTCCTAGTAGGTGAGCCTGAGCGTGGCTCAGGCTTTCTGCTATCTTTCATTCATTATTTCTGATTTTTCTGTTATTCATGTTGATCAAATAGAATAAGGAAGTATCGGATAGTTATTCCGTGTGCTGCGTCTCCTATTGTGATTTTTCACATTTCTTATCCTCTCAAGAACCGATCAAGGACGAATTCTCCGTACACATCACTGAATCAATACAGGAAGATAATAAGATTATTTTATGTTAATGCTAGCCAGTACTTTGCATCGTAATATTTTTCCATCGTTCGTGCTAGATTGATTTTTCCGTCACTTTTTTAAAAATCAGGAAAGTTGCCACGTGTGTGTTCCGTAACGGTCGTGAATCAGTGTGCCCATTCGGTCACTTCCCACTGTTCAAATCACTGTTTCCACGTATGAAATGTTTGATGGACACAACGAATTAGTGACTTCCTATTTGTATTTGGAAACAGATAATAATAATAATAATAATAATAATAATAATAATAATAATAATAATAATAATAATGACTTTATTGATATGGTGCCAGATGTCTAGGGACAAGCTGTAAATTCAGATCAGATAATGAATTGGAAATTAACCGAAAAAAGCGTTTTCTGTTTTCCTACTGATATTTCGAGCGCAGTAGTTGTCATTCCGAGACGTAAACAAATTATTCATGTACATCTTCAACCTGTCAAAACAATGGCAGTAAATTATGGTTTTGAACGCCAGCGGTCTCAAGAAAACGAGCGCTTGGGACGGCTTCACCTTCATACATGAAATGAAGTTAACCACTCTGAAAGAATGCAAGATTCGCAGAGACAAGCAGTAATATAAATCTGAGAGACA
Organism: Teleogryllus oceanicus; assembly: GCA_964035755.1. Taxonomy (NCBI): domain Eukaryota; kingdom Metazoa; phylum Arthropoda; class Insecta; order Orthoptera; family Gryllidae; genus Teleogryllus; species Teleogryllus oceanicus. The sequence goes on from CAXIVR010000004.1 coordinate 94,367,879, forward strand.
TTGCGTCCATTTTGTAATTTTGTTTTATTTAAGTAAGTATTTAAATAATCATGTTTGTTTTATTTAAGTATCATTTGTTGTAATAAGGAAGATATATACTACTATTTTTATTGTTATTATAATATTTATTTATTAATTACATTTTGCTGTTACTCACATAAAGAGAGATGGAATTCAGACCAACCTTGTCTCGTACTTAGCAAATTTTATTGTCTCACGACTCCGCTAATGGTGATTCAAGTGCATTAAAAGTGTGACGGTACGCACGTTACTCCAAAATTCAGTGGTGAACTTACAAAAAGCAACGATAATAATCATTTATATATATATATATATATATATATATATATATATATATATATTGTAATTAAATACATACTTATGTAATATATAATTATTGTGTTATAATATAAAACTAATAACAGTCTAATTTAAAATCCAACTCAATATAGAATAAATAAATGGCTATTAAAAATAATGTGTTTTTTGTACAATTGCTATATTTTAACTCTAAAGTTTTACTTTTTGTTTATCACGCTTGTCAAAATATACTGGTGTGCCTCCCGGCCCAGAGGGCCCATCTATAAATGTGGCATGGAGCGTGGGAATGCTGAAGAGGAAGAGGGAGGGGCGGGGGCGTGCCGGGCCGTGCCGTACCGCAGTGCGCGCTGGTTGCGGCGGCTGCCGCCAGATGTCCCTCGCTCCGCTGCAGCTCCTCGCAGCAAGGCGCCCGTGCGTCTGCGACGAAGCCGGCGCGGCGCCTGGCACTCGCCCAGCGACAGACCTGCCAAGCATCCTGTGTGGCGGATTCTCCGATACACCGCGTATACCGCCGGTATACCTAGTAATTCGAAGCGTATAATAAATATTTCGTAGGTTTGATAATTCTCTAAAATGTTCTTGAGATTTTGAAAGCTTTAAAAGAGAAGCGAGAAAATAACTCTGGTTTGCTACCGAGAGCCGGTCAGTCTTCCGCATCCGTAAGCGTTATGAAGTGCGGTGGAGTTATAAGATTCAAACAGTTCTTAATGTTGTCCAGAGAATTCGCTAGGGCAGGTGAAGGCACCGCATGCCAGCTGCGATAACCAAGGGCTCCTCATGTTTCAAGGGTGGGGAGACGAGAAGATGCGCGTCTGGGCGGTCACCACCGGTAGGCACCGCAAAACATTGCGGCGAACAGTCCTTCTCCGCTCGTTCGTAAGTTACGCTTCTCTCAAGTTTTTGTGAAAATGGAGTGTGTTAATGATCCAGAAGGTAGTGGATTGTGTAATTGTCTTATAGAAAAATTATTAAGAACGGAATTTCATAGTATTGGGATTTCAAAAACGTTCAAAATAAAAGGCAACGGTTGAAGTAGTGTCCGTAAAGTGCGGTATACTTAAAATAGTGTTCAGGATTCGCCACTGCAAGCTTCCTCAAGCCATTTTCCCTGGTTGCAGGGGAATTTTATCTTTGTGCATGTGCAATTTACGAAGATTGTAGCATAATATAAAGCACTCCGTTACGTGGAGCTGAAATATAGCCTTTAATTACGAGTAAAACCTAGATGTAATAAACATGCACCAACCAATGATGATATATGAAAAGTTGTTAACAATTCATAGAATTATTTCAAGCCAGAAACGAGGTAATGAGCACTAGAATTTTAAAAAATGTCATTTTATTAACCAAAAGGGCGTAAAACAGCTTTTTAATGGAATGAACATGCGCAAATATTGGAGGGTTTGAGATGACCAAAGGAAAATATTTAAATTGACATCTTCAAAGAAGGTGAGTGAAAAAAGAGATCAATATAATCACGATAACCCTATGTGAGGCATGACAACGAATATTGTGGATGGAGTGTGGGAAGTTGGAGAAACACGGAATTGAATACGGCAAATTCTGAATAGAAAATTTGAAGAATTTTTTAAGTGATAATGTTCATAGTTCAGTTATTTTTGGTTTATATAAGATGAAACAGTGACGTATGCCACCGTAGGTGCTGACCGTAGAAATGCAGAATATTGTGTAAAATTAAATTAGCTTATGTTGTGTAAATGTCATTTGCTATCAAATACCATCATGCTAAGTAAGCTAAAATCTATCAAGGATGGAATATGTAAATTTAACAGAAATATTACTGAAATGGAAAATCTTCATTATTACAAACATCATTTCTCTTCAACAAACTTCTCAGGTACGAGTCACCGTTATGTTAGTTTGGATATTCAATGAAGCATCATCAAGAACAACGAATTTTGATAACCGACCATACTCCACACATCTGTGGTCTCTGTGTAATTTCTACTATTCCTTGAAACTGTTCCCTTCTGCTTGAATTTATTTCATTACGCTAAAAAGCACGTACAGACCAGCATCCATTGAATCCTTTTATACGTGTTTTACTTTCAACTTTACATAGATTGTAAGTTTAGCTCTGTATTTTGTTTACTTCGAATTTTCTCTCTTTGCTCATTTTATTTATATTTTACGCACTGAGTTGGGGAATAAATTAACCCGAGAAATTTGTTTTTTTAATGATGGCAACACTGCCTACCACTCGGAAAGTAACGGACGGCTGTTTCAAAATATGATATTCACGTATTAGGTCAACTCGCAAATTTGAATACCGAAAATATTCAATATTTGGGATTCGATCATTGGTGTTGACACGAATTGATGTATTCATAGAATGGGCATGTACTGTTGAAGTTTTTCATCCGATCTCAACCAGCAGATCATGCAGGAGCCATCGAAGAATTTATCCTCATTAAGAGAAAAGTGACATCGGTAAACTCTATGGTAAAATCAACCTACATGAATAAAAATGAACGTAATAGTGATTGTCAGCTAACCCCTTGAAGGTGGCAGAAAAGTCAAAAGTGATGGTTTCAAGTAAGTATGAACACTTTACCAAAGAAAGCTGTGATCTATAGCAACTGCTTTAGAAGGGTTTGTTAGCTTTTCATTAAATTTTGCGATCCCTGAGAAACTAGTGGATAGTGTTTTTATTAAAAGGAGAAAATACACATAGTATGTTTTAATTATCGATTTCAGTTTGACAATTATTACGGTATGGCCCTGTTAATAATATTAATGATAATAATAATAATAATAATAATAATAATAATAATAATAATAGCAAATACATTCTCTCAACTTTCTTTATTTATTTTGTTAATTAGAATTCACTGTGAATAATAACTGTAAAAATAAATATAGAATGAAAGAAAGAAACAGTCCGTTTGAAAATTTTAATAAAAAAAGGTTTATACTCATTTCTCTAATCCCTCTGCTATTTTTCAATAAAGCTTAATTTTTAGAATAAAATGGAACAATTTTTGTTGTTTAGCAGTATCGGAGACGATGTCAAAGATGCTGGAAAAATTAACTAATCATGTATTTTACCATTCATTGTCGTAACTTAGGAATACTCTTTTATTTATGTTAATTGAAGAAATACGAAGACATTACATTTAAAATTTTGTTGTTTTTTTTCGTAAGTGTGATTTCACTGGAGTGAAATGTTCTTAATCTTCTGGAAACAACCCCGGTCTCTCATTAAAAACCGGAAGATATGGCTCAGGACATCAACTGATGTCTCTGCAGTCCCTCTGATCGGGAGGTCGTAGGTTCGAGTCCCGATGGTGGCAGGATTTTCGATACTAGCTTGTCAGCTAGGTCGAATTCAGTCGCAGTCTGGAGGAGGATTCTAGCGGCCGGCTGCTCTGATCGGTAATTTTCCGTGGTTTCTCCGATCGACATGAAGCGAATGCCGGAGTAGTACCCTAACAAACGGGCCACGGACCGCGCGCTATATTTCCTATCTCCTCCTTGTCCTGTCCTCAGCCCTTACACTTCACTACTACACATATTGGGAGACTGGCCGGGAGCTTAGAGACTGACTGGGGCGGTGCTCCGCTGATGGGAGATACCTAGTTGTGGAACACCCCGGTAACCCACGGTAGATCGGCGCCTGATCTCGCCATCCAGCGGGGCAAGATCATCGCCATCTCCCGAGGGAGAAACATGTCCTACACATACGGGAGTAATGATCATAGTAGTTAACGCGCCCTGAATTACAATCAATCTCATTAAAATGTAATTAGTAGTATAAATTTCCTTATAATATTGAACTTATCTCTCCACAGGTAAGTTAAATGTAAACGTAAGATACAGTCACAGTGATGTTAATCTAATGGTGAAAGATGGTGAAGTAACATAGTATAATCCTCTTTTAAGTCAGTTAGAGGAATTTTGTGTAATCCAGACATGTTTTCAGTCAATATACTTCATATTAATTTCCGTTCTCATATATTTTAATTTCAAGAACAAGTTGATAGAGCAAGTGTATTATAATGATTGTCGTTTTAGAAAATGCTTATATCATTATTGTGGCTATGTGAAATGTGTGTTATTATTACGATGTTGTATCCAGGCCTTTAAATATAAGTTTGACACTATGAAAAAAAAAATCACCAAACATAATGTAATTATTTAAAGCTGAGTGATTTTTTTAATGCACAAATGTTTTAAATTAGAAAGAGCCACGGCGAAGAGAGTTATTCACCGCCACCTTTGATTGTAATCGTTGCGAATATATACGTGTATGATTTATGACATTCGATTATTCTTTAAATCGATAAAATCGAATATTCCAATGGATGAGAGGTTTCCGTATGAGAGCGAGTGAGGTCGTTACGTTTTCCTGCTGGCTCACATCGATTTTCCTTTCTGTTTGTTCTCGACACCCGTTTATCTTTGCTCTTTTTCAACGTTGCTGTCTGCTAGCCTTTGACGTTTTCCCTTCGATCTTTTATCTCATTTTCTCTAGCTCTAACAATATTATCTTCACTGCCGGATTGTTTGGTGATACATCAAGCGGAGAACGAAGCCAATATACCTCATTGATTGCGTCAGAGAATAGAACGCTTCTCTTCGAGAAAAATGCTGTTCGCGATCGTCTTTCTCGCATTCAACAATATGGTGTTCCCTTTGATATCTTTAAAAACGTTTTTGTCACTGCTTTTAGAGCTGTCTTAGAGAACAAAATATCTATGTCGTTTTGTATTCTGAAAACCAGTGCATCTCCCGTTCATTGAAAGCGTCACAATTTAATTAAGCTCTGTCTGTAGTGATTGTTGCTTATTTTATGAATTGTTGATTCATCAACAAAACATGTTTAAAATTCGCCGCGGGTCAGAAACCTAAAGATAACGTATATACTGCACACTTCAAAACAGAAATTAAATTCTTGCGGGGATTCTCAGTCTTTCTGCACAAGCTTCGTATTACTGGGCGACGGTTACACTCGGTTCAAGAGAAACGACGAAAAAAATTAAATTCCATGCAAATAACGTTGACTCTAAAATAACCCTGCTTAAACAAGACCCACCATTTTGTGTGTCGCATGCAGTATGTTTTTCGCAAGAGTCATTTGAAATATTTAATTTGCTTTCCACCAATATTCGCTTTTGAGGGTAACGAAAGCGGAAAACGAGGGGTTCATTAGTAGAGCTCTCGTTGGCAGCAACGACCGTGGCAGCGGCGGTGGGTTCATCTGTTGGGCAAGATGGCGGGCCCGGGGGTGGGAGAGCCACGCCGAAGCTCGCAGCTTCCCCTTTAACCGAGATTCCATTTTTCCCCCTCGTCGCAGTTTTTAAGGGGTGCAAATTATTTAATCTATTTCCGCAGCTGGTGGTTATTTCCGTAAGTGGATGAGGCCGCAGGACGGCGCGGCGCAAATCCTTTGGATTTTTTTTTCGTCCTGGAGGAAAGGGGGCGTGGCCGGGGATGGTCCTGCCACCTGCTCCCCGCCCCGTCCGTCGCGTCGGCCTAAGCGAACGAGCGACAGACTTCCGCCTCTCGAAGGGCGACACCGGAGGGCTACTCCCTTAACGAACTGCCCATTTGCGGAAATGGAACAGAGCTGGGGCAGAAACAAGCGATTTGTGGGGGGGGGGGGTTGCGGCGGAAATTTGAAATTTGTAGGGGACGCGTTGCACCTGGAGCTTTGTAATTGAACCGCAGAACGATCAGGTTTGTTCAAGAATTCTATTTAAACAAAGAATCCCGTTGCCTTTGGAAATATAATGGTTTGAAATTTCATTTTTACTTACTCATTTCTCATACTACTTGCGTAATATTGAGGAAATTATGTAGTGCTGCGGCAAAAATAATGTGACGTTCGGGCAGAAAAAAATCGGATTGTAGATCCCTGATATCAAAATCATGGATAATTCTTGTTCCTTTGCGCAGTAGATTATTTCCTCTAACATATTATGTACTCAGAATCCACGTTTAGTAGGTCCTTAATACCGAAAAATTGCTCCCGACCGTTGAACTGATTTTCGTTGAATTTTCTGAATTTTTAAAAATTGCAAAAGTTTAACATTCTTTCGGCAGCTTCATACAACTCCAGTATAGAAAACAGAGATTTCTTTTTTGAATGAAATTTGTTCTTAGAAATTCCATCTTTGTATTAGGTCATGTAAAACTTCTTTTCCAAATGTAAATATTTTTTGTGTAATTTTTGGTGAAAGAAATTGGCTCTAAATTTTTCTTGAAACTTTTGAAATGGATAATGCAGTGAATTACTTTTCATGTTTTTCATGTATTCTTCTGATTTTCCCAAAGCTAAACAAGTGTATTTTTTGAAATTCGTCTCACGTTAATATTTCGATTTCGGGCAAATGATGTCCTACGGAGTTTCTCGAAAACTTAAAAAGTATTCTGTGAAAAAGAGCTCAAACTTGCGCATTTTCAGAAACGGTCGAAAGAAATTTTATTAAGTATGGCCCAAACTTTTTCAATGAAAATTTCACGTTGTTCTTGAAAATTGTCACTTTGTTTACAGAATGCGTTAAACAAAAAGAGTCAATTCGTAAAGGCAACAGTTCATTGACACACAAAAACATTGTTAATATAGTGAACAAATGGGTTTTGAAATCGGTGCAAACAACGCATGTAGGGAGAGAAATGGGTTTTGAAATCGGTGCAAACAACGCATGTAGGGAGAGAGAGAGAAAAAATATCATCTGGCTAAACGTGATGCGTAAATAAAACAATGATTTACGTATCATTTATATTCTGATCATAAAAGTGCGTTAATTTTGAATGTATAGCACTGAGGTAACTGGAATTTACAATACTATGTACAATTGAGAGTCATTCGCATTTTCAGAATACCTTATTTCTGAATCAATCCCAATACGTTTCATAACTTACATTCAGAGCAATTATTTATTTTCCGCAATCATTTAATTTCTCAAAACAACTAATTCTTTAAATTTCGAGAATAATTGTTTCAAATAATATACATATCTGCTGAACATGAAATGCATGTGTATGTACGAGTATTGCTCTTGAATATTGTATATTTTATTGTCCTCATTATACCTCACAGAATGTTGGAACATTACTTCTGCAATCTTATTAAATCTGTAGGATTGTTTATATTTGCGATAAAATAGGTGATACGGACAGATGAGAGAATCCTGTTGCCTTTGATGACATTATCGTGCATGCCTTTCGTCGCTTCCATGTAATTGTCGTTGATCCCAACCCAATCATACAATGCTAAACATGCTTATTCATCATTAGAAAACAACATTACGAGAAATACAAAACTGAGTACCAAGTAAGCTTATGCTTCAATGTGCTCAGACCGGGAGCGGTAGCTCAGTGCATCAACTGATGCCACTGCAGCGCCTCTGACCGGGAGGTCCTAGGTTCGAGTCCTGACGGCGGCAGGATTTTCAACGCGAGCTTTTCAGCTAGGTCGAATTCAGTCGCTGTCTGGAGGAGAATTCTAGCGGCCGGCTGCTCTGATCGGTAGTTTTCCGTGGTTTCTCCGATCAACACCAGGCGAATGCCCGAGCAGTACCCTACCAAACGGGCCACGGACCGCGCGCGATCTGTCCTTCCCCTTCCTTGTCCTATCCTCTCCCCTTACACACTCACTTACACTAACATGCACTACACTACCACATATTCCGGAAACCGGTCGGGAGCTTAGAGCTTGTCCCGGCTGGGGCGGTGCCCCGCTGGTGGGAGATTCCTGGTTAGGGGGAAACCCCACTAGCCGACGGTAGGTCGGTGCCGGATCTCGCCATCCAGCGAGGGGAAAATCACCGCCTCTCCCGAGAAAAAACATGCGGTACACTGACGGGACTACTGACCAAAGCAGTTGACGCGCCCGGAAACACGAAAAAATCAATCAATTCAATGTGTTCAGTACACATATATTTGTTCCATGAAAGCAAAGAGCGTTGTTGCCTGCTGAGCGTCCGAGTTGCTCGACACGTTGCCTCCTTTTACGCTAAACTATTTCTCTCGTGTTACATTCCGTACCATCACGCTTCATCTTGTGCATGCAAACGCGCTGTGTTATCCAATATCACCGGCACCCAAAAACCGAGCAAATTCCGTGTCCCAACTTGCGGCAACTTTAATGAGCGTCGGACAAAGTTGGCCATTGAGCCGGCGCGTGTCGCCGCGCGGGCTGCGCGCGGGCGTTGAACGGGGGACGCCACTCACCCGAAGCGACGTGAGGGCGGCTCGCGGCCGCCGCCGCCCTCGCCGCCGCCCTCGCCGCCGCCCTCGCCGCCGCCGCCGCCGCCGCCGCCGCCGGCGTTCATTAGCAAGTTGCCCCGCCCCGCCCAGCCCCGCCCAGCCCGCCCAGCCCAGCCCAGCCCAGCCCAGCCCAGCCCAGCCCAGCCCGCCCGCCCTGCCCGCCCGCCCGCCCGCCCGCCCCGCCCCAACATGCCATGCAACGCCACGCAACGTCGCTTCGCGCCTCGCCGCAGGATTTCGCTGGGGTAACTTGCGCTTCTGATTTCACTTCGCAGCTGTGGTGTTGTTTTGAGCTTTACGCTTGGAGGCCGACACGCGTACTTCTCGCCCCGCTTCACCCGCCTTCGTTGCCGCTCGCTGAGGGGTGTACGGTCGCGCATTGGCCAGTCAGGCTTTCCTCCGTTCCCAGTCTTCATCGGCTCATGCGCTTTACTCGGATCTTCATTACTCATGCGCTTTACTCAATCACGGAATAGAAAGTATACAGAAAGGAAACTTGACGGTAGTTTCCTTGATCTCCGAAGCCGTCGAAGTTGCATTGGTCACCATATTGAGACCTAGTAATCACGATACTTGCACTGACGTAGGTATAGATATAGAATACTTTACCTCTATAGTAGATGAAACACTATTGAGGTGCTATACAACCTCCATTGTAAAACGAACCACTAACATATATTTCGATGAGGGGAAATAGGTATAAAAACCACAGGCAATAATACGAGTGAATATATCCCCTTTGCTCCCCTTGGTCCCCTTTGCCCTTGGCCCTTGGCCCTTTGGTCCCCTTTCCTCCTTCTCATTAATTATTTAAAATATTTACAAATTTAATATCCACATTGAATTAAACTTAATAATGAGCAACAACCGGTTACAAAAACAAAATTCGCGAACAAAAAACTGCAAAATAACACATTTCATACAGTCAGGACACAGGAACGGAGACATAGCTTGGCGACTAGCCAATGGGATGTAGAGTACGGGGGTCCCAGGTAGCATTGGCCCAGCAATTTACTCGGTTTCAATATGGCGGGCAGACCATAAACTGACTCTCGGAATGCGGGGAAATTTCCATTCTGTGCATTATCTTTTCTGTGACCCAATCAACAAATTTGTACCGGACTCGTTCCTCTTTGTTGCGCTGACTGTTCACGCCTCCTTCTCTGCCTCCTCACTCCTCCTCCACTTCCTCCCTCCCTACCGCCCAGTACAATCAATTCGCCCCGAGACGCACGCAATCAATCAATCAATCACGACGCACCTCGCGTTGTGCTTTATTGGTAGATGCTGCAGACCAAGAAATACAGTATCATGTGGGTAGTGGGACTATTAAAAGCGGATAACTTAGCTGTCAGACACTCGATAATACCCTTTAACCGACTTTTGAGTTCACAAACGGGAACTAGGTAAGCATTAAGTACGAAAGGTCCTCAGTATTTACTGAAAAAGCAGAAGAAAGAACGGGCGATGATTAAATATTTGTATTCAATGAATATACTCTTTTCAAAACAAGCATAAAAAAGTAATCGCACAAAAAAGTGTGTCGGAAAAAATTACACCTTCAGAATTGAAAGTAAGATGTGTTCTGTTGGTGAGGCAATCAAGGTAAAAACATTAAGAAATTCTTGTAGAGACAACAGAGAGAGAAACAAATGGGATGGATGATCAATGAGAGAGGCGTGTGTTTCGTGTAGGGGGTGGAGGACTTAGAAAGGGATTGGTGTAGGGATTCGTCCAATACAATACAGCTTGGAGAGCGACAGCGTCGAGAATCCACATCAACTGATTGCTACGGGACCCTACGCGGTCTTGCATCCTTGTCAGATTCACGTTGTTGCGTGTCCAACAGATGTTCTGAACGAAGTATAGTACACAGAGTATTGAAGTGTTCAAACTCTGTTGCAAATGGTACGGTGCTCTACTGCCCTTCTTCCTCTATCAGTTATCTTTCGCTGAAATAAGTGTAACAGGCACTTCATTGTATAGTAATAATAGATAACACTAACTTTCTGCTTGGATGACATTATGAGCAAAATTGTAGCGAGTTAGGGCAACGTACGAACTTGCGAAGTAATTGCTTTGTGCCTGATGGATGTAACTAGTTAGGAGGGATACGCAGAGAGACAGTGAGGGATAGTGAATCTGATCCTTCAGCGCTAAATTGTCAAAGAAGTTGAATTACGTGTATAATTAAAATTCTGTAAACTCGACGTAGTATCATGTAAAATACCGCGTTTAGGCAGATGATCTCAACACTGGACTCTATTGTATTCTTGCAACTAACTCGCAAGGTTTTCTTTTGGATTTTAAAATTCTTCGTGTTACAACAGCGTGCACTCTATTGTATAAGTTATACATTTCAAAACATATACACAACAAATTTGGGGAGTTGTTATTCCGACTAACATAGAAGTAAGCATATAAACATGACATCAGACATGATAAGTGATTATTACATTCATTTTATACTTATTTACCGAATCAATATAACGGGACTGCGATCATAATCTGTCATTACCAGGGGAGGTCGAGGAACGTTGCGTCCAATTTGAGCTGAGATGTGTATTGTGAGCCGAGAACCGAACCCATTAGAATCCAACGCTAGCACGATTGTACTATCCGATGCGAAGAGGCTGTCAGCCGGGAACTGCCTCGAAGGCAAGAGATGCCCGAGTGTAGGAGGCGGCAGCTCAAGCTTCAGGTGAAAAAGATGACCTAAGTGCTGAACGCGCGACCTTCCGTACCTCAAGAGCATAGTTAACTGTTCCTCGCGTTGCGTCGCCTGCACCATCCACGCCGCCCAAACCGCCCCCCCCCCCGCCATCTCTGGCACCTGCCGTATCCCCCCTCGCCCGCCCCCCTCCCAACCCACCGCTGACCCCCGCCGCACCCCCCGCCGGGTCCCCCGTCGCGCCCCCGCCGCATCCGCCATCCTTGCCCCCCCGCCACAACCCCCCCGCTTCACCCACCGCTTTACCCCCGCCGCCGCCTCCCGCCCCCATTCCCGCCGTCCCTGCCTTCCACGGCGCCCACGCAAGCTCAGCAGCCATTACCGGCCCCGCCGTTCCCAACATCCCCAGCGACCCCACTCCGACCCTGTCCCGCCGCCCTCGCCAACAACATCCCTAGCTCCCTCCCTTGTCTGCTCTGCCACCTCTTCCTCCTCCGCTGCCTCCGTACGCAGTCCACGCCCTCGCTCCCACGCAGTTAATTAGACCGCACGTTTCGCCGCCAAACAGCTTGTTACGCTCGTTTATATTGTATTACACGAAGCTCCTAGGGATCCGAACTTCTATAGTCGTGTTCCGGTATGCTGGTTTGCTAAAAGGCGAATGCAGTGGAATGCGAGGCCGCAAGGTAATATCTTAATAAGCCAACAAGTGAATCTATTCTTAGCACTGAAGCAAATTTTAATATTAAATCAACTTTTGTTTATATGTAACAAATTAAATAAAACTCACATTATTTTGTTTTCGAGGCAAGGGAACATCTCCTCTCTAATTTCAACTGGGAAGTGCAAAAAACTTCTGTAGCAGTTAACTTTCCAACATTAAGATAAAACTTCACAATCCATGTAATTTTCGTAAGTAAGCAGTTATTACGAATATAATAAGCGTAAAGCGCATTTTTTAAAATAGTACAGGAACTACTCTGAAGAGAAGAGGATGAGGTACCAAGCGATAGGAGTTAACAACTGTGAACATTTTGTTTCCGGAATTATCTTGAGAAATATTTTTTTTAAAATTATTTTTATTGTGATGCCAATGCCTAAACATTTTCGCCTTACCTGAATTTAATGATATCACGGACACGTGATTTTGAAAACAGTATTGAATGATGGGGCACTGATGGAATGAAGAGCAGGGGAACCGGGAGAACCCCGAGAAAAAACCGACATGCTTTGTTCGCCAAACATCCACAGGATTCGACCAAGATCGGAACTCTAGTCTCAACAGGGGAAGGCGAACGGACCGACCCCTACACCACGGGTCGCCTCGAGTAAGGCTATTGTGAATCTAAACATCTATTTCCACATCGCTGTTGCTGAGGATTGCCTGCCTCCCGCTGGCGAGAGCGGTGCCCTGAGGAGCTACCGTACGCGCTCGCGAGTGTACCTGCTTGCTCACTAAGCCACCCAACGCCCTCATCTCCCGCATTGTTGCTGCTCCGAGCCAGGCTTCCTCTCGGAGGGGTGCTCCATTTAATTTACACCTCGTCGCCTCCCCGTCTCCTTCCGCGGCAGGGCTGCCGCCGCCGCCGCCGTCGTCGTCGTCGTCGCGGAGGTGGCGGCGGGCGGGGAACCACCGCAGCCCACGTGACTCAGTGCCGGCAAACAGTTGACGCTTGATGGGGAGGGCTGCCACCATTACGATAACTTCGTTTCCCGTGGTTAGGACGGCGGCGGCAGGGGTGACAGGACACGGTTGTGTAATTGTGTTAGCCGTGTTATGTATGGTCCGTGGCGGCCCCCGTCCAGTTGAGTCGACGCCGCCGCCGCGCCGCAGCGTTGCCGTCGCGCTGGCAAGGAGTAATTGCGGGCAGCGCCGGTGGAGGCGTTGCTTTCCGCCCGCGGGGGCTCTGCGGCGTGAGCGGCCCCGACTTAATTTCGTTTCTTCCGGTGATGGATGTTCCTCGTGCACTGGCGGAAATGCTCCGCCGAGAGTAATTGTTTCTCGAAAGGGAAGAAATCCTATTAGTGGTGAGGTTTATTGATATTTGTGTTATACATTGTTTTCTCTTTGTTCGAAGTAATGCAAAGAAAACACGAAAAATGACTTACGACTAACCGAGAAACCGAGTACTATTTGGCGCACAAAGGCAGTTACCAAATCAAAAACTAATTTCTTTATACTCTGGGAAGCTCAAATTGGATTTGATTCCAACTACACAGTCCAGATGACTGCTTGATTTTCTGTCACTGATACGTTGTTGTTTTTCTTATTGTTCCTAGTTTTATATATTTATCTTCTTAGAAGCGTGTCAAACAGGTTGCATATTCTCAGGCGCACAAATTTGGAAAGCGCGCAAAATTGGACGGAACAATATAGAGAACCTTCAATTAGAAAATGTTGCGGTAAACATTATTGTTCTGCCATGAAGGAGGAGTTTTCTCTCATATTTTATTTGAACTATTTTTAAATGTAAATAAAGGTAAATTTAATATTAATTTTTTTAAAGTATTGAAAATGGATCAGTGACAAATGTGTCTAAAATTAGATATTTAATTTTCTTACAGTGATAGTGATTGATTGATTGTCGAATTCTACCGTTTCTAAATTAACCATATTAGTATTCAATAAATTCATTTAGTACCCCGAGAGAAAATTCAAGAGCTGCTTGCAAAGTGGGAAGTGCAGGAAGATAAGTTAGACTTCCTCGTTTCTTATTGTTAGTTTCTTAAGGCCTTTTGGTGTACATAAAGATTATTTAGATATATTTTATTAGATATCCGAAAATAATTGTAGAATATGTTGTACTGATAGTATAAGTAAGTTGCATCTTCTATCAATGCGCTCTGCTATATCAAAATAAGTTACGTCGCGTAAAACGAGCATAATCGCCTCTTAATTCTCCTGATTTTCACATTATTTTGCAATTTGAGCTCTGCGAAAGTAGCTCTCTTGTGCCGACGTTCCCCGCACGCCGCCCGGAAAATGAAAAAAATTTCCATCTTACTCAAGACAAATGCCCAACTCGGAAGAAGCGCACGTTCGGGTAATGTTAATTAGTTCCCGTCCTCAAAAGGCACGAAGTCTCGAGAGTTCCTAGCATTCCCAACATCTCTCCTCATCAGGGCCGGTTGCGGCCGAAACTTTCTGAACGGAGCAGCTGCGCCGCCGCCGGAATCACCTCACTCCGCCGCCGCAGCCTCGAGTTCTGTTGGCTCCCTTCGCTAGGGCACAAAAACATTAATGTTCTTAAAACATCGATATTTTCGAGCAAGAACATCGATATTGTAGCATCGATATTTTCGAGCAGGAACATCGATATTGTAGCATCGATATTTTCAAGCAGGAACATCGATATTGTAGCATCGATGTTTTCGAGCAGGAACATCGATATTGTAGCATCGATGTTTTCGAGCAGGAACATCGATATTGATATTGTAGCATCGATTTTTCGAGCAGGAACATCGATATTGTAGCATCGATATTTTCGAGCAGGAACATCGATATTGTAGCATCGATGTTTTCGAGCAGGAACATCGATATTATAGCATCGATGCTTTGATTTTGATGTATTTTCCAGATCGATATATTTGTCCAGGAACATCGATGTTTTAAAAAAATTCTCATGATATGAATGAAATTCCTAAATGTGTATTTTATTTGTGGATTGCTCGCAATCAACAGCCATTGACAACTACCACTGTTGACGTCCCCCAGGTGGCACGAAACCGTTAGCTGCACGAAACCATAACCTTTCTCTAGTGTTGTTACCTTTTTTTTATTAAGGTCGTTAATCGCTCGCCCATGAAATTTCTTTCTCCTCTGTCCGCGACTCCTCGCCGCCATTCCTTCCTGTCCCCTCTTTTTCTTCCACCTCCACCATCACCCTACTTTTCATTCCCGAAGCAAACTAATCAATGTGGATTAAAATCAAGTGGATTTTAGTGAAATGTCATTTTTTCTTTTCATTTTAGAGAAATATCGTTTAGTGTAGAAATTCATTTTATGTTATGACAAATGGAAACGACCCATTTTTATATATTTGTTTGCATTTTTCGTCCATTTCAACTAATAAGTCATTTTTTACCCATTTCCGTAATTTTTAATGCATTTTCTCTTATTTAATCGATTTTAATATAATTTTAAGGGCTCTTGATCCAAATAATATTTACGAGATGCCACAAATGTTCTCCATAGAATTCCTGAGTACCTATACCTGGTAGTCTATTCGATTTCTTTGCTCAGAAGTTATGTCAGAAATTGTATGTATGTATTCTAAGGTTCCTGTGACGTCTGTCAGCGCCATTTGCAGTTCAGCCGTTTTCGGGATAACTTAAGGCATACATTTTCTGGTAAAGAACATTTCAAACCAAAATTTTGAAAGCCAAGTTCACTTGAACGAATAGAAGCAGCCTCGATTACATCAGTAACGTATCCAACTGTTTGAATTGCTCATTGGAACTAGTTTTGATTACATTTTTTAAGTAATTTTCTTTTTTGTAGGGCATTTTCAAACCATTTTAAGAGCATTTTATTAATAATTATTGGCGAGATTTTAGGTTATCAAAATTCGCCCCTACTCATCAGTCTCTACCGCTTTCATTACCTCATTCTCCTTCTCCGTCCTGGACCCTCCGCCAATCTCGTCTTCTTCATGCTCATCGGCTCCTTCCCTTTCCATCCATCCCGTCTCCGTAGTTTCTTACCCTTCCGTGGCCGACCCATCGTCCGTGTAATCACCCTCTCCTGTCCCACATTAACCCATTCTAACTTTACCTTTCCTGCCCCAGCTCTGCCTGTCGTCCATATTCCCATGACCGACCCCTCCCGATCTCGCTCCCGCCACCACCAAGTGCTTTGGATGCCTCTCGTGCCACCTCAAGTATGTAGTTTCCTCGGCCGTCGCCAACTCCGTGACCCCTACCTCTGCGGTTCCCTTCCTTCCTGCTCGCTTTACATGTTCAGCGTCTTTTAACCAGGAGAGCGCATCAACTTTTTCCTGGGTCTCTAGGCAAATTTTTCCCAACTTTTGGCAACTTTTCCTGACTCCGAGGTGCTCGAGCATCAGGAACTTACGTACCTGCGGGGAAGCGCAAGGAGGACACTGTCGGAGTCGGTTAAGCTGGAGGCTATTTGCGAGCTTCAAGAGTGCATGCATAAATTAGAATTACGCAAATAGTTAATTAAATTAAATTAGAAATTTCGGTATAAAATTGTGTTAATTGGAAGATAAATTAGTTATTTTTTTATTTATTCTCACCAGGAACATTATGTTTGTATCAAGACTGTTACTTAGCGACGTTCGCCTACAATTTGAAATGGCTTTTATTAAATATACACCTGATCACGTGACCTATTTGAGAATGAAATCAATGTGAGGATGAGTCTACAGTTTGCTTGCGTTCACATCCTTCTTTCGTGACAGAACGAATCAATCTTTCCAGGCATTTTTACACGATTATTTTTATGTATTCTGTTTCGTAGTATTTTCACCTTATTGGACGTTACTCTCAGTGTTACTTATTCGTTCTCAACTAATCAGAGCTGAGTGTTTCGCTTTCTTTTTCAATGACAGGCATCTGAAGTTATATACTCGAGAGGAAAATCCCGTGAAATGTGGATATTGATCTGTTTTGGATTCGTAAGCCCAGTTCTACAGAAAAATGTGAATCCATAACTGTGAATACACTGGACTGTGCTAATGTGTACATTGTGCAAAGCAATTGGGTAGTCTTGATTTGTAGTTGTTTTCGTATGTGGGATCATCCGCGTAAGTGGATTACCTGAAATGCCATTCAAAATAACCCGATTAGTGAAATGCTTTTGGGCACGATTCTGTCACCACAGCGAATGTTGGTTGAAGAGATGTTATTTAGCTCACTTTATCGATTGATTATTTCGTGTTTGCGGGCACGTCTGCTATGGTCGTTAGTCTCGTAAGTGTAGTGCATGTTTTAATCTCGGGAAGTGGCTAGCTGGATGACGAGATTCGGCGCCGACCTACAAGTCCGCTTGCTAGATTTTCCCATCTAGGTATCTCCGCCAGCGAAGCACTGCCACAGCTCCCGACAAGTTTGACAGTATATTGTAGATAGATAGATAGATTTATTAAAGTTCGCTTTGAGCTAATGCTCGGTGGCAAACATTATTACAATTAGATATACAATTACAAAACTATTACGAATATTTACAAATATAATTACAATTAGAATTAGAGATTAATATCCTAGTTATAATTAATTTTGAGTTATCTATATGTTGACTTATAGCTTTTCTAACACTTCACTCCACTCCACTTCACTTCACTTCATTTCACTGCGCTGCACTCCCCTCCCCTCCCCTCCCCTTCCGTGCCCCCACCACACTACACTTCACTTCACTTCACTGAATAAGAGACATGACTATATTATTAATAATACTAACGATTATAATAATGAAACTAATAATAATAATAATGATAATAATAATAATGATAATAATAATAATGATAAAAGTCCCAGTGCTATTAATGATGACCTACATAGAATTAAGTATATTTTTAAATTTCACTACATTAGAAGGAAGAGTCTCTAGTCCTTTTGCAGGTAGTTTGTTCCAATCTACTATAGTACGATTCACAAAGGAGAACTTGCCTACATCAGTTTTTTGCTTTCTACATCGTATTTTCCAGGGATGGTCTCCTCTACTTTTATAATCAGATTTCTGTAATCTTTTACTGATGTCTGCCCATGCCGAGTCCCCTTTGTATGTCTTGTACATTACGCATAAGCGCGCCCGTTCCCGTCTCTTAGATAAGGGTTCCCATTCATCTCGTCCATCAACGCGTCCATGATTTACAAACTTCCCGGCCCGTTCTTGAATTTTATCTAACGCCTCGATTTGCCCTTTTCTGTACGGGTCCCAGCAGGCCGCTCCGTACTCTAAAATAGGACGAACAAGTGAAGTATATGCCAAGGATCGGGCATTCGAACTACTGTTTTTTAGAATGCGCATTACAAAGTGCAGCGCCCTCCATGATTTCATCAACGCGTCCATGATTTACAAACTTCCCGGCCCGTTCTTGACCGTATTGTTAATATGATCCGACCAACCCAAGTCGCTACGCAGGACCAAACCAAGTACTTACAGTTTTTACACGCGGTATATCGTTAGTTCCTAACTTGTAATTCGAGCGTACATTCGAGCGAGATTTGGTAAAACAAATGAATTTACTCTTTCCGGATTTAATTCCATCTTATTTCTGCACGCCCAGTTCCATAAACAGTTAAGATCGTTCTGTAAAACATTTTCATCCGAAGACGCGCCAATACTCCTATATATTATGCAATCATCAGCGAAAAGTCTAACTTTCGATTTTATTCCAGTTGCAATATCATTAATAAAAGCTAAGAATAGCAACGGCCCTAACACACTCCCCTGGGGGACCCCAGAGGTTACATCGGCTTTCGATGAGTGTTTGTCACCTATTCTGACTGCTTGAGTTCGGCCCGTAAGAAATTCTTTTATCCACAAGATTATTCGATGATCTAATCCAGTTTTTGACAGTTTTTCAATTAAAAGGCCATGTGGAACCAGATCAAATGCTTTAGAAAAGTCTAATATTACTGCATCTACCCTACTCCCTTCGTCTAATGAATCTGCTATGTCCTGACATAAAGAAATAGTCTGGCTGTCGCACGAATAGCTAGGACGAAAACCGTGTTGATTTTGAAAAAGCCAGTCGGTTTTATTCCAGACTCGTCTAATATATTCCGCAATCATGTGTTCCATCTGCTTGCATACAACTGATGTCAAACTTATAGGCCTGTAATTATTAACAATCCTTTTGTCTCCTCCCTTGTGAATCGGCACTACAATTGCCTCTTTCCAATTTTGAGGAATCGTATTATTATTTACAGTGACGTCCATTAACCGAGCAAGGTAAGGAATCATGGCTTCCCCTCCCAATTTCAATATTTCTCCTGGTATTCCGTCAGGACCTACAGATTTATTGTATGTAAGTGTAAAAGCGTGTTTGAGTACGGGTAATAGGACACAGAACAGAAAGGAAAGATCACGAGCGACCCGTGGCCCGTTTCTTAGGATACTGCTCGGCCTTCTCCTGGTATTGAATGGAGAAACTATCTATCAGAACAGCGAGTCTCTAGAAGTGTCCTCCAGAACTCGACCTAACTATCTAGCTAGTCTTGAAAATTCATCACCGTCGATACTCGAACCCTAGGACTTTGAGGTAAGAGAGATTGCAGTGATATTGGTTGGTGACGTGAGTCACCTCATTCTAATTGTTTGCGGTAATTATTTGAAGAATATTTTCCAAACTACTAGTTCAGGCGTGATGAGACAAAATCAGAATTTCTTGACTAGTGGTATATTTAATATTGTAAAATAAATTTTATAATTTAGTTTCATATGAAGCTGTTTATGATCTTAAAATGTTGTGCACTAAACAACAGATTAATAAACCAAAATAGACGTCATTAAACTGGGGCTGATGCAATTACTATCTCCCTTATATTTTACATTTTTCAAAAATGTTTCTGTTCTTATTTGCATCCATCTCAGCATCCTATCACACCCCGTGTGAATATTTCGAGACGCACCAGACGTGTCAGTGGGTCGTCGAGATGATTTCCCAGACGGTGGAGCTGAGTCGACGAGGACGTCGCGTATCGATTATCGAACTGTCGCACGGGCGGCGAGGCGACGTGCACAAGGCGGCTGAAGCGTCGCTTTTATTACGACGCGTCAAACAGAGCAGCAGCGAGGGGCGAGGGGAGGGGGATGGAACGAGGATGACCAACAGCCGTTGGATGGGGAAGAGGAGGAGGGGTGGCAAACGGACGGCGCTCGGTCGACCGGACGAGCAATTGGCTCATGGAATCGTGAGCACGCGCTCGCGCTCATCGCTATACGCAGCCCATGCCCCCTTTTTATCTTCGCCCACCGCCTGCTTCCACCACCAATTACGCCCTGTCGCTTTTGGGCGATTGCTGCGATCTCTGATGTTGCTCGGGCTATTTTAAGCTGTTCCTCGCTTTCTGTTTTGGGCGGTTTTAGGGGTTCGGATTACTTTTCGCCTTGTGGTAAAAAAAGTCGTTCTTTGTATTTATTTGGGATGATCAATGTCCCTAATTAATATTCGTATGTTACGCATGGTGTTTTTGATGGTTATGGAACTGTAAAGGATCTTGTTCAGGGATGTAATCCTGAAATTCATTTCGAAGGAAGTAATCAACGGAACTTATCTGTGATTAATGTGGCATGCTTTTTACGACATTTTCTCCCTTCTACAGGATATTTTTTTTATTTACAGTATATTCATTTCCTACAGGATATATATTTATTTATTTGGATTATCTTTCATACTTCTTTATCATTCCTACTCTTCATACATTCTTTTTCTCTCCTTCCATTTAAGTTCTTTTTTCAATGTATAAATATAACTTTTTTCCGAATCTCATACATTTTATAATTTCTGTTTTTTTTTATCTTGGTAGAAACAGTCAGTCTCTTCGGATTACGTTCCAAACAAACCCCAGTAGTGGATATCGGGTATAGCTGGAGTAGGCATTGTACTGGAAACGACCGTCAAAGCATCGGTTGCTTTTTGAATTTCAGTGCAAATATTCGTTCGAGTGGTAGACGGGATATGCAAAGTTCATTTGGTGCTAGTGAGAAAAAGCGAACAGAGCAGCACATTTATGTACGTACGAGTAAGCCAAATGAACCGCAAAATCCATTGAAAAACAAGGACAGCGGATCTCTCCAACTTCAACCTTTTTTGCTCGTACGAGTTTTGGAGCTCTTGCTTGGGCGTTTTCACGAATTTTGTGAATTTTACTAGCGTGTGCACCTCTTTAATTTTACTGAATCTTTTAAAAATATTTTCCAAGAGTATCGATTGAAAAGTCACAATCGAAGAATATCCTTTTATATTTTGTAGAATTTTGTGTATTTACTTGTGTAGAGTAAAACAATTTTGTGATGTCGCTTTTTTTCAATCTTTATTTCTAATAAATTAAATTATCTTCCCATCAATTTGGCAGCTGATGATTCATGTGAATTGTGTTGAGTTATTAGTGATATTTAAAACCTCTCTTGACCATCCTAACTATTTAACCTCATTTCAGTTGGGAGAAAAGGATTTAATTCTTGTATGTATAACAGAGCGCGTTTACTCCATTCATGGAAAATTCAAAACAAATCCAAATTTAGATTAATGAAAAACTGATCATTATTAATTAATAATTATGATCAGTTATGAATTAAACTGATCATTATTATTAATAATTAAAACTGATCATTATTAATTTTATTGATTCTTCTAACGTTTGTCATATTTCATTTGCTGTCATTTCAAATCAGGCAAACAAAATATAAATATTTGCAAGGAGTCTCTCGAGAATATACTATTGCAAGGAGGCTGGGTATGTACATTTTTTGTGGTTGTCATTAATAAATGATTTTGATATGTAAACCTGAAACGAAAGGGTGCTACGTTCTGGAGGTCCAAGGGTCGATTCCCCGGCGATCCGGGGAAATTTTCACCTTATGAGTTTGGAATGGGGTGTACTCAGCCTCGTGATCACAAATTGAGGTGCTACCCATTTGTCGCGTCTTCATCGGCCTAGTAAATCGAGATACGAGTTAACGGGCATCGTTGCGCTGACGTTGCATCACCTGTGCAAGACCCTGTGGTAAAAGAAGGGGCAACCCACTCTTATCAGCCCCGACTCTTCATGAGTTGTCGCTAGTGGTGGCAAATTGCATCAAAACATCGATACATCGATGTTTCGATACATCGCTATAGGGTTTTCCATGTCGATGAAAACATCGACGAGAAAATGTCGATGTTTAAAACATCGATGTTTTCATTATAGACTAATACACATGCTATTTTGCTATCCATTTTAATTACAGTACGTAAAAGTTATGCATTTTATTCTTTGGAAACCAGCATGCTAGTAGTATGTAAAAACTTATTATCGAATCTAAAGAAGAAAATTAACAATAAAGCACATCGTGTGTTGCTATCGATTTCGTGTTTCACTGTCGATTCAGGCAATGACACGCCTGGCGATAACATACTTACACGAATAGCTCCCAAACTTCCTCAGATTACACAGGCGAAATGTGCATAAGGCGAAATGTGCATAAGGCGAAATGTGATAAAGGGGATGACAAAAAGCAACGATATTGCTGTGGATTGTTGCTACTATAGTAGTTTTCCTATTGTAGTTTAAAAGTTTAAAATATTTGTGAGGGTCAGCCATAAAATGTAGAGTTGTCCTATTATTGTTATTATTAATTGTATTCCTATCCTATTATTGTTGTTATTATTATTGCAATATATAAATTGTAGTGTTGTTCCACTAGGTTGTAAAAAAAACCTGCATAAATAATAAATATCTCTCTATACAACCTGATTACACTCCTTTATTTTTAAAAAAATTAAAAATTAAAAAAAATCGATGTTTTTGCGACACAATATCGATGTGAAGAAAACATGGAGAGCAAAATATCGGTGTTAATATATCGATGTTTCTCGTGAAAGACATCGATGTTTTAAAAACATCGATCTTTTTTCTTTGCCATCCCTAGTCGCGCCAAAAATGATGATATGAAGATAATTCAGAGTTGGAACAAGCGTTATAATGTGAATGGCGCTGCTTGTTGCAGGCGACTCCAAAAAGGAGGGAAGCGCCCAGCAGAACGGATCCGTGACCAAAGAAACGACCGTCGCGACCTCAACTACAACGAACATCTACTCTTCCTCTCCCGAGACAAAAGGTAAGTTGCCAGCGGAAAATACGTATATTTCGTGTAGTCTGTGTTGGTTTGTGTGTTGAGTTGTCATTGCCGGTTGTTGCCTTGCTTGTGACTCGCTTTGCATGCTTGCTTGATGGTAGTGTTGTTTACTCAAGCTATTACCTCGATTTTGTGTTCTACTAATTTTGTATATTCGATAGAAAAATTTAACAAAATATGTATTAAAGTTGGAGAATTAGTTTCTCTCTATTTTGTGTTTGCTTTCCTTACTAATAAATCGAATATCTCATGCATTCCAAGGGACAATAAATTTACTTGCGTATTAGATTTTCTTCGACTCCAGGAAGGGGTTCGCATTACATTGAGGACATACCCAGATATTCGGTAATTATGTAATGATGAATATCTTAATGGTTTTAACTGACAGCTTATGATTTACCCCGGCAGAATTGTGACTTAAAGTTTTGGAACATAAATTACTTTCGGTATTGGATTGCTGTATTTCTTCGCGTACCTTATTAACAAAAAAAATCATTTCTCTGTAGTAATGTGTATAAGATATACGGCACTGTGTCAACCAAGTAATGAAACAAGTAAAGAGAAATAAAACATATTTTTAACAGCACCCCAATGAACAAGGCGCTGAGCTAAAAAATGTGGTCATCGTTTACAACCGTACATACTGATTCGCACTCTCAACTAAATGTTATTTATTAACATCAGAACTCATGTAATATTTTATCGAAAGGACGAATCCAGATCAGCACCTAGAGAACAGGTGACGAGACTCGAATGAGAATTAACTTTCAAGTGATTTCGTTGACTCTTATGCTTATAATCCTCATTTCAATTTCATTTTTTACAAGACATTTACAAGTCACGTTTTACAAGTGAACATATTTTTAAAGACAGCTACTTTCAAATCTGACGTTTATTTAATATCTTATAAACCTTATCTCAGTTAGCTGGGATCGACATTTTTTGGTCCGCTTACTACGATCCATTTTGATTTGACTGTGGTTTTTACAACAGGCTGTCAGCCTGACGTCAACCCCCAATTTTGAGGACCAAACTTCGTGAATTCATTTTTCATTTTGATTTTCTCTGTTATCCACGACGTTTGACGTTTATTCAATTACATTTAGATAAAGCAATAGGCTTTTAGAAAATTGTATTTTCTTTTGGAAGGGGCGCTTCTCGAGTTCGCTTCTGCTTTCCAGAAAACTGGTAGGGGTGGCGGGACATTAATAGCGCGTCGTTTCCTCTTATTCGTCGCATCCTGACTCGTGCAGCGATGCGTGAAGGAGGCCAGATTCAGTGCGCGGATAGCGGCGGGTGCTTCTCTATCCTCGGCCGCGTCCTAGATGACGCCTCCCGCGCCCTGGCGCCTCGCCAGCGCTGCCTACTGGGCTTTTCACGCAACTGGCTGCGTGCGCCGCGCCGTTCCGCGCATTTGCCGCCACTTTTTCTTCATTACTCTTAATGCACTTCGGCTCCGCTCGTGACCCCTGCAGTACGCCCTCTCTCCCCCTTTTTTTTGTTTTTTCCCTGCCGCGCTACTATTGAATTTCTCCTCTCCTCATGCACTAGGTAGACCTAGCATTATGCTTTATATGCATTCTAAATTTATATTATGGATGAGTTACTATCCGAGGCGTTTATTTGCCTTCCAACCGCCTCCTGGCCTGAAATAACCGTATTACAGGTTTACATTTGACATACGTCGAGTAATTACTCCGTTTATTGTTACGCTTTCTGCAAATCATTGTTTGTGTCTTTATTAAGTACTCCCCGCGACATTCAGCTAACTCTACTTAGAACATTCATTAAGCCCGACCAAAATATGCAAATAGATTGTTCCTCCCTCGATACATCCGTGCAGCGGGATGGGCTTTTGAAAGTAGCGTGGGCCCGTAATAACCCGCGCAGTGCCTCGTGCAGTGACAAGCGGAGTGGACTGTACTTGGCGTGGCCGAGGGCGCAGTGCGCCGTCGGAAGGAGCTTTTACGACCCCCCACCTCGCGTTATTATGTTACGTTTGTTTGCTGTGCCGTCTCCCGGCCCCATCCCAGTGCGCGGTGCCGGCACTCATTCTCTTCCATTGCAACTACCTGAAACATGAAACATTACTAGTTTGTGGACCCCCTTCCCCACCCCCACCCCGCCAACGTCCCTCATCGTACTCCTACGTTCCCCGCTGTAACCACCGCCCCTGCGAGCTTCCCCCGTCCAGGTTCCTGACGACGCCTCTGTTGCGCTGCCACCGCTTTCATTGGGTTGCTTCATCTGCCATTGTCACCTGCTCCGTCCGTTGTTGAACTAGCAACTGACGCTCTTCATTCTCTCCATTACTGCCAACTTTCCAGCTAACTCGTCACAATTGGAGTTGATTGGAAATGCTATTCGACAGTGTTGCCTTCAACTTATCAGTCATTAAATTTATTTAGACACACCTTTCTTATATCCAAACACTACCACCTGACCCAACAGAGCGTTGGTCCGCACGGAAGTTGATGGGGTATAGGTCTATCGGGTTTGCTATTTTTTTTCTGGGGGGAAAATGTTAATGTGACCAGCTGTTTGAGCTTTGGAGCGCTCTAGTAGTACAATTTAGCAACACCAATGCATTAGCATTGTAAGTTGCAAAAACATGCTATCAGAGCGCCCAACAATAACTGTGGCAAAGGATGTGACAACAATGCTCTGCGCACGAAATTAAATTTGGGCGTTAATAGCGTAACCACAGATGTGACTTTGTTACGGAACTGTAGAGGTCGAGTCAAACTGACTCCGCATGCTTCCTCAAGGATTTGTCTTACTAATTCACTTTTTAAAATTATTTTTTCTGTACAATGTAAAATTACTTTTATTATAATGGGCAATTGCTTTAAAAGATTTTGAGATAATTATTAATTACTTGATTTCTAATTACGTCTCTGTAGTTGAGCTATTGAGATTAAATATTTAATGCGAATATAACGATTAAATACATTTAACGATATTTTATAAATACTTTTTAGTTTTGTTGTTTAGTAATTGCTTTTACGATTGGTACATATTCTTGACGAACAATTGTCCGCACGTCCATCTTCCGCGTTCATTGTCCCCACATGCATGTGTAATTCGTTCCTTAGCTAGATTTTTTATAAAATTCAGACTAGTTACTGACGTCATTAATGTTAAATGAGAAAAATATCAAGATAATACCAAGGATAGTGCTCGAAAAATTAAAAAAATACAATAAATATAACTCACATAACATAAAAAATATTACATGCCTTCGGTAGTATCAACAAGGAATATTTTTCTTGTCACGTGTTCACAGACGTGAAGTCAACCTGACTCCGTGACGCGCAAAGCTACTTTTAACAGGAAATAAATCTGATAAATCAAGATATATAAAATCGACAATTCGCATACCGCTGCAATGAAGAGTTAGTTTAAAGGTACTGAAGTCCTGGTGGAAATAGCAGAAGCATCAAAATAATAAAATAAAAATATAGAAGAGAGCAAAGTCAGTTTGACTCCCATCTGTAGTTACGGTTAATACGTTAAATCCAAACACTACTCACTTTACCTCACAGACTATTTATACACCATTTCTGCTTCATTTTCATTCCCATCTACCCTTTAGCCTATATTCCCCACTTTCACCTCGCTTAGCCGCAACTCTGGCGCATTCCCCACCTAACAACCGCCCCACCTTTACTTAACTCCCCGCGTTGGCGCAGCTTTAACCCTTCCTGCCCCTCCCGCTACCTTCCCCCCAGGCGTTGTCTTGGAGAAGAGTAGGGCAGTCAAGTCCGTAGCGAACGCTTTATTGTCCTGCGCCCGGACGCGTTTACGCTCGTAAGCACCCGCGAGCGCCTCGCACGCGCGTCCCGACGCCGCCCGCCGGCCGCCCTGTCTCCCGCTATGTGGGCCCCGTTCTTCAGCGCGGACGCGGCCCAAGCCGCCTTCGTTTACACGGGCGCTGTTTAGGCTCCGGACTCCTCGAAATAGGACACTCTCTCTCTCCTCTCTCTCTTCTCTCTCTCTTCTCTGTCTCTCTTCTCTCTCTCTTTTCTGTCTCTCTTCTCTCTCTTTTCTGTCTCTCTTCTCTCTCTTCTGTCTCTCTTCTCTCTCTTCTTCTGTCTCTCTTCTCTCTCTTCTTCTGTCTCTCTTCTCTCTCTCTGTCTCTCTTCTCTGTCTCTCTCTCTCTCTTCTCTCTCTCTCTCTCTCTCTTCTCTCTCTCTCTCTCTCTTCTCTCTCTCTTCTCTCTCTTCTCTCTCTCTCTCTCTCTCTTTGGGATGTAGACGCGCAAGCTGAGTCGACAAGGCGGACACCTTAGCTACGCGTCTCAGTCCTTCTCCTGTGTTTTAGAAGGTTTAGATGAGGTATTTTGGGAATTGTTACTTCTTACTTTCGCGTCCTTTTTTTAAAATAAACTTCAGAAACTTTACTGTCGTTTTAATCAAGGTTCTTGAGGTGGTCGTATGCTATTTTTTTCTTCAGAAAGATTTAAGTGTTCTGAAGGCCAAAGTAAACGTGTGGTCTTGCAATTACATGGTGTTAAGCAACACGGGTGAAACTATTAAGTTGTTTTATTTATAAAAGTGATAAAAGTTGAAAGTATAATTTGCTTGAAAGTTTCGAAAGTATTCTGAGGAAAACGTACTTGAAAGAACTGTGACGGAGAGAAAATGTAATGTGCAGTAATTTCAGCGAGAATGGACATTCATCAAAAAGTTAATCCTTTCTCGTGAAGTGTTGTTCTTAAGGAGTATCGTTCCGGCGCGAATATTGAAGTAGGTAAAAAGATCTGTTCCATTTATTGGACTTCGGAAAGTGCTGCGTCTTTTTCAGGCGATATCAAAGGACATCATATATTGCTCTAAAAGATATTAAAGAAACGCTTAGCAAAGGTCCTGATACCGTGCCGCTTGCGCCTTTTTCACTTATATTCAGCATTCCAACAGAAAAAAAGTATTCTTAATGCAGGATTAAATCATTTTAGTGGGAGGGTAGGATAATTAATACTCAACATCATTCGTATGTTATATTGTGAACGTAGCAATACGCCAAACAAATGAATACTTTGAACTCGACTTTGACTCGACTTTGAATACGCCAAACAAATGAACTTTCCACTCGACTCCAATGATTTTGTGAAAATGTCAATGAAATCGCTTAACCATTGGGTGGGGACTCGTAACACCCTCGGTCTCTTGGGGCTATTCCCACAGCCCGCGAAAACCTCCGCCGGCCTAATTGTGAGGGCAGTTTTGGCGCTGACTTGGTGCATGCGGGGGCGGGACGGTGCGGAGCCGGGCGGCCGGCGGGCGCCGCGACCACGCGCAGTGTCGCCATTTGGGCTGGGCCACCGCCCGTGCAGCTGCAAATCGCCCCATTGCGCGCGCGGCCGCCCGCGGCTTCGGCCCATTGCGGCGGCGATAAAGTGCCGCCGCTCAACGCGGGCGAATTTGTCCCGCGTCCGGAGAGAAAAGGGGCGGGGCGGAGGTGACGGCGGCGTCAGGGGTTGACGTTGGCGGCGGGGTGACGGCGGGGCGGGGTGACGGCGGGGCGGGGTGGCGGCGGGGCGGGGGTGACGGCGGGGGCGGGGGTGACGGCGGGGCGGGGGTGACGGCGGGGGCGGGGGTGACGGCGATGGGGATGGTGGCGGCCGGGACAGCGGGGGTGGGAGCGCCGGCGGGAATGACGAGGAGGGCAGGCATTGGGGGCGGGGGCGACGGCGTGGTTGTGAGCGGGGGTTGGGCGACGCGACACGTCTGGTGGGCGATGATTGAGCCCATTTGTCGCTGTCGTTCGTGCTCGCCCACGCCCTCACCACCCCGGCGTCGCCAAACCACCGCCACCGGCGGTCACACCGTGTCAGCGAGGCACTGTAACTCGGTTCTTGATGAGGGGCTGGCATTGTGCGGGCGATGAGTCGTCGGTCGTGTCTACAGTGAGATGGGAACAAATGGTTAGGGAAATAAGTTTAGTTGCGAGCCAATTAAAGTTTCTGATTGTCCTTATATTATTATTATTATTATTATTATTATTATTATTATTATTATTATTATTATTATTACCATCATCATCATAAGGTATTTCGTATGGGTTTCACGTTGTTTTTGTATCAGAAAATTCAGAAATTTGGCATTATCTTCGTGAGAATTAAATTATTGTATTTTTATTCATGCGTATATTATGCTATGTATTTTTCTAGCCTTTCTCCTTGCATCATTTTAAAAAGATCTAAACGGAATGAACTGATTGTTCCAAAATACAATCAAGGCCCTTTCTATGTTAAAAGGATTTCTAATAAGTAAAGAAAGCATTTTGAGGTGCAAATGATGGTCGTAAATGGGGGAAAAAGGTTATGAAACTACTTACAAAAAGATGCAAAAAAGGTGCTGATGAAACAACTCTATTAAGGTTTAAACCAATTACATGAACTCAATTTCTAGAGTATACTTATGACTTTGGATCTTTTTTTTTCCTTTTTTACAGAGTTTCTACGAGGTGATTCATAGCACTTTAATCAACACTGTAGTAGATAGAAAACTGATAAACAAATGCCAGTAGTGACAGAACTTTTTTTTCCCGAAACGCGTAGTAGAACGCACTTCGCAGGCGAGTCAAAATGCGTCTGCACAAGCTCTTGCCCGCGTGGAAATCTCGATGCTCTTGCGGGTAAAGGAAACTCTTCTGACTCCTCCCCTCCCCTCAATCCGTAAGTGCCGTCAGTGTTCTTTTAGTATTGACGACACGAGGGTAAACATTTTCCGCAAGTCACAGATAAGTGGATTTCTATATACCTATTTAAATGTCCTGATTTGCCTTCCTGGGCAGCTCTTTAAATCCTGCGGGAAAAGGTTGAAGTGTTGTAGTTCACACTGTTGAAATTTAAATTCTCTTTACTGCTGTAGATTGACCATTGTTGCTGAGATATAAATTAGTGGTGGTTCACGTAAAAGATATTTGAATATTTATTTAGTATTGTTGACTTTATGTGATTGATTGTATAAGATTTCAAAGAGCTGTTCAAAATGAAAGAAAAATCTGCCCAATCGTTTGAAAACGTAGGAAATATTGGAGAAGAAGGTGCTAAAGGAGTGAAAGGGTGTGAAAAGTAAGAAGTAAAAAGGTAGCAAAATGTAGTAATCACACGGAAAGGTGCAAAAGCTGGAGCAAATTGAGTGTATTTTGCTTCATTTCATCCCCCCAAATACGTATGCTAAACTGTTTGTATGTAAACAGCTATATTTCTGAAAAGGTGCCGCATCTTAAAATCCTTTCCCTAATAAGTGATTCACTTCAGTGATGTCGTGTGCAACGTCGGCAACGTTCATGCAGAGCCTAAAAAAGTATTCATGTAGGTGCAGTAGGAAACTCATGATTTTACTTGAAGTACGCGAGTCATGCTGCCCAGAAATACCCATTCATTAATGGCGACGAATATTCGCCAGTCTGTCTCCGCACATCTGTTTTATTCTGTTCGCGTAGTGTTATCGTGCCGGTACATCTGTTGCGGCTAATTGGACGCGTGTGCGGATTTGTGATGATGACTGACTGACTGCAAAAGGACAGCTGCGGAAGGTAGATAATGAAATGATTGCAGAGGATTTATAACATGCCGGTCGGCTATCGGCTACAGCAGATGCGAGGATAAATGTAGCATTTTCAATTGTTTCTCAATAGTTCCTATTTGTAGCGTTTGGGGAGGATTTTCAGATCATGTGAGATTATTTTTGGTTCTAAGTGGTATTCACAAAGGTCATTTGGAACAGTGGCATATGCCATTCTCGTTTTGAAATTATATTTACTATCTAGCAGTAACATTCACTAGAAAGCAGTTGGCTTGAATCCAGTTTTGTTCTGATAAAAAAATGAAATATTGTATTCAATTTATTTCGAATATAAAAGTATATACTATCTTTCCCGAAGCTTATTAAAAGTTAGTAAAGAATTCAAAAATAAAATCAGTTGTAATTTAATGCCATTTGAAGGGGGGAAATACTATTTCCCTTAAAGACAGAACATCAGTGTTGGCGGATGGCGTTAATTCCAGAACTTGAGGATTTTAAATCAGCTCTCAGGGTATCTGACAAAGTGTTTTAACGAATATTCAAGTATACTTTAAGAATATAAAATACTACGAGACTTATTTTTTTAAATATCGATTGAAATCAATTTTACCTTTCCTGCCAGGTTCTGAATTATTCATGTCCATTTTTTGAGCGCATTATTCTGAATTATGAATGTCTATTCTATATTACAAATATTACAGTGAAAAGAAACAAAAATAATGCTTATGCTTTGTGAAACATCTTCATCTCAAATGTACGTATTCATTCCATTACATTTTATGGTGTATAAAAAGTATACGTTACTAAATTTCAGCAGACGTCTACAAATATTTTAAAAATATACGTTCTTTCAATAGAGTTACATTTCGAGTTTTTTTTATATTCCCTGTGAAGATAAGCGTGTTCAGTACTTCTGTTTTCATGAATATAAAAAGCGCCCCTCTGGAGAGTCAATGCAGCGTGCTACCTATGTCTTCCCGCCCTTAGGGCTTTGAGTGGCGCGGCCGGTGACGCGTGGAACAACTGCCCTGACGCGATTACGCGCCGCGTACGCAGTGGCTCTGACGACGTTAACGCTGATTGTGGCGCCCGTCAGCGGCACCGGCGGCGGCGGCGGCTCGCCCTACCACGCGCTGACCAACTCGTCTCGCCCCGCCCCTCTCCACCCCTCTCCACCCCTCTCCCCCCCCCGCCCTCTCCGCCTCTCTCCGCCCTCCCCGCCTCTCTCCCCCCCCCCGCTCCAAGCCCCCGCCCCGCCCCGCTCCACTCCCCATCCCACCTTTCCCCAACCCCAACCCATCCTACACCGTCACATCAAACCTCGCCCACTGTATTTCGTCCAGTTGTGCCCGTCCCGCCGCCGTGCACTCCGCTCATACCTTTCTCCCTTCACCTCGCCCCGCCGCGCCCTTCCCATCTCCTACTCCACTCCACTCCACTCCGTCCTCCCCTCTTCCCCACTCCGCTCCGCGACTTTGCGCCCCACACCCACCACCCTACCTCATCGCGCTGCACCCCACCTCACCAACTGCCTCCGTCCCACTACCAAGCTACTCCACCCTTCCCGTGCCTCACCCCCTCTCCCGCCATCCCTTCATCACATCTCCCCTCGCCACGCCGTGCCACGCCACAGATTGCGCTTTGGCAGGCGTCATTGATTTCCTCCGCGCCACGACGCGACAGGTCCCCTGAGCCCCGAATTTGCCGAATTTGCATGAGGGAGGCGGCGCAGATTTAATCGGGGCGCCGCCCCGGTCGCGTGCGTTCACATGTGCATTTCCGGGTTTTGGGAATATGGAAGTCACTGAAACTGGGGACGCACGTGGCAGCGTATTTCGGAAGGGAATTGAAGTCGCTAGCCCGCTAATTAGAGAGGTTGAGAGTGGGATGCTTCGCGCGATCTGCTTGCTGTTTCGTATGATCAGTTTTTTTCAACGACAGATATTTAAGGAGATGATTGATCGTTCTAGATCTCTTAGGATTGTACCTAGTAATTGACTTAAAACAATCTGTGTCCGTTTTTATATCCCTCTCCTTTTCATAGCTTTTTATCCATTAAGAAGTTGATTTAGCATAACGCACGGTAAACGGTAAGATGAGCTATTAATGGCAATAATAGATTTTACAATTCTCATTTTTCCAATAAATAGGGTTATAAGAAAAAATTTTTTTTTGGGAATCGATAAATGGTAATAATAATGTTCACTTTGAAGTTCGATGTTTTGTACACCACGAGTGTTTAACTGTGACATCTGGAATTGGTTTCAATGTGTGATTAGTACCTCTTCTGATTTGTTACATTGTCATCTTTCGACGCCATCTACGTGCTTTCATTGCAGTCTTTCCTGTGTATTCAAAGTTTTCAGTAGATTACAATTTTAGTTTCAATTTCTGAAAGAGGAAAGTTATGCTAATTAACACGACTTATTTCTCAAATTTTAATAGTGTTTACGTGGCACTTCTTGTGCCAGATCTTTCATACTACCACTAATTTGCGACGATTACACAATGTTATTTGTTTTATTGCATTTGAATATGTTAGCTGACAGTACACAGTAAATATAAGTACACAGTAAATATAAGTACTTAAGAGAATCTGATAGGACGACAATGATCTTAAATGTTTAAGATCCCGTAAACCATCATCATGAACACCAACATCAACACCATCATCTGGTGGCCCCCTCCCACCCGCACGCTGTGTTTCGCCATCGTCTCTTGGCTTCCTCGATGCCGCTGTGGTTGCGTTTTAGCCCCGACTCGAACTCGGCAGCTTCCGCGTCGCCCTAGAGCTGCGCTGGGAATGGGGGGCCGACCACGACTCCCCCCTAACCCCCCCCACCCACCAACACATCTCGAAGAAGAAATATCGGCGGGAGACTTCGAGACGCCGCACAGTGGGATAGGTATGAAAAGGGACGGCGTGAATGCGTCATTAACTTACGTGTTAATCGAATGAATGAATACATGCGACGTTGTTTCATGTATTTAGGAATTGAAAAATCAATGGAAGAAGTTTACACGATTACTATATTAGATGATCTTAGAGACAGGAAATCCGCCTTTAAGTGCTTTTTTTTAATTTACACCAAAGACCATGTTTTAATTATATATATTATATACATATATATTTAATTAAAACATGGTACTTGGTGTAATTTAGAAAAAAAGCATTTAAAGGCGGATTTACTGATTATACGGATCGTATATTCCGTTGTTTCCTGGTCAACACCAGGCGAATGCCGATACCGGAGCAACACCATAACGAAAGGGCCACGGACCGCGCGCGATCTTTCCTTCCTCTTCCTTGCCCTATCCTCACCCCTTATACACACACACACACACACACTTACACTAACATGCACTTCACTACCACACATGCCGGGAGACCGATCGGGGACTTAAAGCTTGTCCCGGCTGAGGCGGTGCGCCGTTGGCAGGAGATGCCTGTATGGGGAAAACCCCGTTAGCGGATGATAGGTTGGCGCCGGATCTGGCTATCCAGCGGGGGAAGACCACCAACACCTCTTGAGCAAAAACACGCACTACCCTTACGGGAGTAATGACCATAGTAATTGACGCGCCCGGAATCACAATCAATCAATCTCTTTTCATTACATATTTATGTACATATTTTGACGTTTCATACTACGTATTTTTCCGGTGTGTAACAATTGCAGTGATTTGAAGTGTGCTCTCCCACTGTACAACGAGGGCGCGCGTGAGGCGAAGCATTTCCTTTGATATCTGTTAGCGCGCAGCGCAGAATGCGAGCGGAGAAGGAGAAGGGGCGGATCGAAGGCCTCGCTTTTTCGTTTCGCGAGGGGATGTGAGCCGTTTTTTATTCGCGCCGCGTTCCATTTTTGTGTCGCCCGTATCTCTGACGGTGCACCTGGATGCGACTGCGGGTCGTTCTGCGTTTCGTCCTTCACAGACGGCGACGCGACGTTGAGTTAAAGACTCGTTGTTAGTCACGTGGTTACTTTCGTGATTACTTTTGAATGGGATTCTGATTACGATGTTTACTTTGGGGAATTGTGGAAAAAATTGACGTGCTTGCCGCAATTTTTGAGGTAGCGGAAATGAAGTTTGTGGGTGAAACCTATTCAAAAACAAATGATTAAAAAATGTTCTTTCGTTTGCGATATAATATAACGTTGTTTAAAATATTTAATAAAATTAATAAGTTTTGATTTACTGATATTTTTTTTGGTGGGGGGGTTCTCACCTTGTGTTTCCTGAAATGAGTATTAATGGAATTTTTCGTTTTAAATGACCAAAAATATGGTGTATAGTTTATCCTGATCAATGTATGTACTGAACATACACACTTCTAAATATTATTGAATAAAGCTATCATTTTTTTCTTTTCGCGGTCTTTAATGAAGCCACTGACTAGACTGACTTCCCATATTTTGCATTATACGGGGCTATGTATAATAATAATTACAAAGAACTAGAATATCTGCTGAATATTCGTAGATATGAAACCCACTCGTTGTATGGGGCCAGTGTCGTAAAAAATAACCCAATTGATATTTTTTTCTTTTCATTACGTATCAAAATTGGTGTTTGGAATTCATTTCAACGATCGTTCATCATTCGCTTTTGTAGTCTGTATTGTTCCACGCTATTTCCCGGAACGCTTCATCTGGCAAAGATGATTCAGAACATACACAGGCGTCCCATGAATAGCGCCTCCTGGCTTGCCTTGCCTGACACACAGTGGCGACGTACGCTGGAGGCCAGTGCGTATGTTATGTTTTCATTACCCGGCATACGGTTCTTGTTCCGCGCAGTAACAGCAGCGGCGCTCCGCTTTGCGAGGGCTTCGGTCAGGCACGCCGCGGCGAGAGACGCACGCCACCTGCTGTTCCACACGCACCACTGGCCCTCCCACCGTCTGACAGCGCGTTACGCATCGCTTTGCTTTACTTGAAGTTTCGTGGATGGGGAAAGCTATTAATTATCAACGGAGGATAATTTTACTAAGTGATAATGCATACAAACATATCGAAAGATTTACTAGAATGTCTTTACATTCAAAGTGCTTCATTTGGGCTCGGACGAAAGAAGGAACTTCTCCCCGTCTTAGTAGAGGTATTTTCAGTTGCGCTTTAAAATATTTTGTTCCCTTTTTCCGCCATGTCAAATAGCTACTAGCAGACATATTTATTCACGAATGAATAGGAAAGGCGATTTGCCTTATCTGACTTGTTGGAGAAGGTTTGGGACTGAGTGGCATTTGAATGCATCCTCCGTCATTTGTTTGAAATTGAAACCAAGAAACGTGACCAGAAACTGAATGGGGGTGGAGCGAAAAATTGTGTAAGTGGCAACCACACTTGAAGGCTATTCCCTACGACTATAACATAAATTCTTTGCGGCCTTTTAGACGCTTCAAAACGTAATGACTCGTTTCCGGATAATGAAGGGTTATTACGTGACGGAATGGCGTGGTGCATTGATAGAAACACTGAACGTAAACACGAAATATTAATTTCTGGTGCCTTCACGTGATGCAATGAAGTATCTGCGCTGCAATTGATCATTTAAGATACTTAACACTATAAACGCGTTGTAAATCGTAGGTTTAAACTAATCGTTTCGTTTGATATTTTTAATAGTCTAAAATACCTCAGAAAATATTTTATTTAGTCTTGTATTGATTTTCACGTCCGCGAAAACACAATAAAATAATATCAGTATCTATATACATGTTGGCAATGTAGAACTGAAGTAAGAACTACTTTCTGAAATGTTTTTTTATTAATATTTAGTGAATATAGAACGAGGTCCCTGTTTGAATACTCCTAAAAGTACCTGAGAGACATACAAACGTCCTGAGGGGATTGGCCGATTTGAAACGACATCGCGTCGCAGAAGGGCAGTGTCGCGTTTATACCAGTCTTGATAAACAACGACAGCGACTGTTTCTGCGCCAGCGCGTGCATGCCGAGCGCTGAGAAACGGCGCGTTGACAGATATGCCGCCCCCGCCCGCCCGCTCTCCGCCCGCCAGCTTCCGCACGACCGCCCGTCCGCCCTCCACCCGCCCGCCCTTCACCCGCCCGCCCTCCACCCGCCCGCCCGCCCGCCCGCCCGCCCGTCCGTCTGTTCGTCCCTCTGTCCGTCCCTCTGTCCGCCCGTCTGCTCGTCCGTCTGCTCGCCCGTCTGCCCGCCCTCTCGTCTGCCCGCCCTCTCGTCTGCCCGCCCTCTCGTCTGCCCGCCCTCTCGTCTGCCCGCCCTCTCGTCTGCCCGCCCTCTCGTCTGCCCGCCCCTCTCGTCTGCCCGCCCTCTCGTCTGCCCGCCCTCTCGTCTGCCCGCCCTCTCGTCTGCCCGTCCCTCTCGTGCCCGCCCGCCCTCTCGTCTGTCTGCCCGCCCTCTCGTCTGTCTGCCCGCTCGCTCGCCCTCCTGCCCGCGTCGCCTGCGTCACCCGCGTCGCCCGCGTCACCCACGGGTTCCGCGAACGCGGGCGCTCGCTCTCCATCTGAATGTTTACCCTCTGCTCGCTGGTCGCGCGTCGCATTGGCAGGTCTCTTCGCCGCGTCCACCCGCTGTCCCCGCCCCGTCTAGCGCCGCCCTGCCTCGCCCGCAACGGGGTCGCGCGCGCTATTTCTGGACCCGCGTACCCGCAACCCCGCTCGCCGGCTTTCGGAGTGTCGCATACTGTTGCGTACTCGCGTCATGCTGAGATGGAGCTCTACCGAGGCGCTCGCCAACCACAACCCGCATGGGGCATGGTCAAGGGATAACAGATGCGGTTCTCCTGATTTTTACTTGACTGATGCTTTTGTTCTTGTACTTATACTATCTTTCAATGTTGCGTAAACTACGACCCAATTCTAGCATTTGGCTCATATGTGCGTACTTACAGTACTGCAAGAGTTTTTCGAACATATGAGGGATAAGCCATATGAGGATGGGTTATGAGCCTATCGCTTTAGGATAAGAGTGGTTTCGTGTTGGGGAAGGAAG
The DNA here is from genome assembly GCA_964035755.1 of Teleogryllus oceanicus. Taxonomy (NCBI): domain Eukaryota; kingdom Metazoa; phylum Arthropoda; class Insecta; order Orthoptera; family Gryllidae; genus Teleogryllus; species Teleogryllus oceanicus. The sequence continues at coordinate 94,405,424 of CAXIVR010000004.1, forward strand.
GATCGTTTTAATGTACTTTTCCGACATTCGCCTGGAGTTGATCGGAGAAATGTCCGATATGATTATCCAGAGTCTTGATTTCTCGGATCGTCTGGCTTACGATGATGTGAAAAATTAGTAATCCTCGGAATTTGAACACTAGGTCCTCCAGTTTACGAACCTTCAGTTGTCTGGCAATATGCAAATGATTATCATATGTTACGATTATTGCGTATGTCTTTTTCCGTTCGTACTAATGGCACCTGCACCATGTTATAATCTAAATACGATAAAGATGCATTTAGAAATAACATTACTCTTTCTTTTTATCATTTTAATACATCTTTAAGATACAATTAATTTCAAGAAAAGTGAACTTTCCACATAAAACGGTTTTCCAATTCAACTTACTACACATTCTTTAAGAACAACAATTTTTTAAAAGTGGAAATATACAAAAGTGACAGCATCCTTCGTGTGTTTTTTCTTCTCCCAAAAGTTAAAGAATGTCTACATTGCTAATTTATTTTTATTCGGATATTCCTTCTGATCAATATCCTTAAAGCTCTGACTATACGCTAACTCTCCATTGATCTACACCATCAAGAATCTTGAAACTATTCTCGCAGAACTGACTAGACATTTTTAAATTTATAATAATCTTTACAAGGTTACTAAACTTGTTGATGGCGACATAGAATAGCATTTCTTATACTTTTTTAGGTTGTGATTATTATGACTTTTTAACCGGTCGTAGAGAGATTTTTCTCGTCCCTATTTTACGACCAATAAACGCAACATGCATTTCCATATGGAGTTGTGATGTGTGAGACGGCGGCGGTTGAAGCTGCTGTCACGTCTGCTCTAAACTGTAAATCCCCGAAGTGCCTCCGTGACGCGCTTACAAGACAGCGGTCTCGAGTGCACACCCACTCTAACAGCATTGGAATTTGAGCTGTGTGAAGTTGATGTAACAACAGTTTCAAGCTATTTTAGTACGTTCTCTTCTAACATGGTCGAGTTTGTTCGTTTATATTTTCCCTATAAAATAAAAATAAAATAGAAGTTGAAATAATTCATGTAATCTGTAGTTTAACGAAGACCAGTATTTGATATGTTGTTTGTTGTTTAGCACGATATTGTACCGCATCTGTTAGACATCTGTTTGCATTTTAATCGCATTTGTGAGTTTATTTGACCAGTTGGAGAAGACACGAGTGGTGCTCGTGGAAATATAAAGTACGAACGTAGACGTGTGTGTATACGATAACACTTGTGTAGTGCATCGAGTGTTGTGACGTCCTCTAACCAAATATCAGCGCAGCTTGTGGCTGAGACTCAAGAGAGGAGTGTTCCCGCCTTTGCCCCTCGCTCTCCTCTCCTCCCGCGCCTCGTCCTCGCCCGCGCCCCGCTGCCGCAGGGAGCAGCCGGTCGCAGTCGCCTGCGGCCGCGAATCCTCCGGAAGCCGCGGACGAAGTCACTCCTTCCGGCGCGCCGCCGCCCGACCGTTCAGAGGCGGCCGCTGCGGCCGACGCCGACTCCACCACGCCGCGCAGACCCCCCCCGCCCCGGCGCAGCCCGCGCGGCGCCGCGGACTACCCGCGGTCGCCTCCGAAACCCTCGCTTCCCCCGGCGCCTCCCGCCGCGCGCATGCGACCACGGTTAGCTCGAAGACCACGGAAGAGCCCACGCCACCTGAAGCATCGGGGGCGACCGCGGAGAGACTCGGGTCTGAGCGGGAGGAGCAACCGCGCGGGAGTGTCACAACGGAGCGGGAAGAATTCGTATCGACCGAGGGTACAGCATTTCTTGAGACTACCACATCCAAAGCGGTTGGTACGAGGCGGAGACGTGATCAGGGAGAGCAGTCGAATGCGGGAGAAGCAGCGGTCCCAAGCACTCAAACAACCGGGAAGGGAGAATCAGAGAGAGTGGAGAATACTTCCTCTAAAGAGTCTGCCACTGTCCAAGCAACTGAATCTGCTCCCTCGGGAAGGAGACGGAGACCAAATTATTCTCAGCAGTCGAGTGCGAGTGACGTAGCTGGTATTGCAATCGTTGAGAAGTCAAGGCAAGAGCAGCGTTTGACGATAGAGGTAACTTCGCCAGAAGAGTCCGCAATGTCGGAAGCAGTGGATACTCCTCCAACAGGGAGGCGGCGACCAAACCACATTGATCAGTCGCATTCGACCCAAGCAACGACGGCGCAGGGATCTGGTACGGCGCGACCAGCGCGAGCAGCCATACAGATCGCTTCCCCTGAGGATTCCACCACGTCTGAAGCAGTGGATACCCCTCCCACCGAACGGCGACGGAGGCCGAATCACGAAGACCAACCGGGAAAGGGCACCTCGACATCGGCGACCGGCAACGCGGACGGGACGTACCGGCAACGCCCGAAGACTCTTCCACCTCCGAGGCGGCGAGCCCGGCCCTCGCCAGGCGGCGCAGGCCCAGCCAGAACGGGCAGACGCCGCCCGCCAAGGACCAGCCTCCCCCGAGTCCTCCGACACCTGCCAGCGCGCCGGTGCAGACGGTCCCGGCGGACCCCGCAGCCGCGACGGGCGGCGAGGAGCCCCCGTCGCCAACCACCCTCCTTCCCCGCCGCCTGCAGGCCCGGGACCGGACGGCCCGCCGCCCGGGCACCGCCTCCGAGGCGGACGTCGCGGCCGCTCTGGGCGCTGATGAGAGGGACCGTCCCGGCGCCACGGCGAACGAGGGGGCGGGGCCACGGAAGGAAGGCGACAAGAAACCGAGCGATATGTTGCCTCTGGCTGAGGTTTCGGAAGTAGAGGAACCGAAAGCGCGAGAGGAACTAACCGACACATCATGTACAACGAATAGAAAGAACGAAAAAAGTAGTTGTAGTTGAATCGAAGAAGACCGCAATAGTTAGTGGAAAGGTAGAAGGCAGTACAATGGTTGTAACCAATGAACCACAAATTAATGAAATCAAAAGTACAACTGGGGCAACCAACGCGAATTTTGAGGATAAAAATGTCACAGTATGTTTCACTTCAGGTAAAAAAGTCGTGGAACAAATAACCTCAGCGGCCCAATCTACTGTAACACATTCGACTGCCGTTACTAAAACCGAGGTCGTAAAGTTGGATGACGTGGACGGTTCGAAACGAATCGAAGAGACACGAACAGCTGCTGAAGTAATACCGGCACTAAGTACATCGTTTGAGGCAATAAAACCAGCTGACTCAACGCAGAGCTCGTCCAATGCCACGGCCGAGTCCGCGGCCTCGTCGAGCGCGTGCGAGGACGGGGGCGGGGCCGCGGGCGGGGGCGGGGGCGGTGCGTGGGTGACGCTGGCGGCGCAGCAGGAGCACGCGCCGGAAGCGGAGGAGGAGGTGGCGGAGCTGTGCGCCTCCGCTCGCGCCGCCCTCAGCCGCGTGCTGCCCGCCACGCTGGTGGAGCCCGGCGGCGGGCCAAGCGGCCGCGACTCGGGCGTCTTCGAAGAGGCGCCGCCCGTCCCCACGCTCACGTGCGCGCCCGCCTCTGAAAGCACACTCGCAGTCGATGCGCAGGCCGTCGCCCCGTCACTGCAGGCTTTGGTAACAAGCGAAACCTCTCGCGCATCAAATGAATCGTCTCGCACAGCAGATGAAACCTCGGGCGCAGCAGATGAAATATCTCGTCCAGCAAATGAACCATCGCGCGCAGCCGAAACGTAAAAACCGCACAACAGTTAACTTGCCGTCCAACCAAATCCGACCGCATAACAGTTGAACTCATCTCTGCAGCGGAGCAGCCCTCACGCGAAGCTGGTGAACACACTTACGCCGCAGAGGAATCTATCCGCGTAGCAGAGGAATCCACGCGGGAAACGAAGGAAATCGTTCAAGAATCAGAAATTCGCCACTCTCCGATTCACGTACCTTCGAATTCGAATGTGTCTGATGCGGTAATTCCATCATTAAACTCCGAAGAAAATACAAGAGTGTCTCCTGTCTCTCCTGATCGCAAAGAAACGGCAGAATCAATTGCTCGGTTAGAAGCCTTCAATAAAATTGACTCATTGAACAAAGCGCCCGTTATGCCTGATGTTGTTCCTGTGAAAGAACCTGTCCCCATGCCAGACGTGTCCCCTGAGTCGCATCAAGACGCCTCTATTTCTCTAGCCATTGAGACGAAACCTATGTTAGAAAACGCTCCGTCGACTGAAGTTAGTCCATTGCTCACCGATGTCGCTCCAGACTTGTATTTGCCAGAATCTGTAATTGCGTATTCTCTCCTTTCTACCGAGAGACACACTGCAGAGAAAACTCAGAAAATAACACATGTTACGCAAGTCCAGAGAGAAACTACAGTATTAATTGAAAAGAAAAATACGGAAGAAACGTTTCGAAATGTGTCTCAAAGTGTAGATTTTAAAGAGAAGACTTTTGAAGAACCGGATATTGAAAAGTTAGCAGGTGTTGGAACTGTTCAACCCGATCTCATGCCCACCACTATCACTGAAATCACTCCCATTCCCATGGAAGAATCAAAATCAATTGAAGAGAATACGCCGTTTTCCGAATCTTCTAAATCCGCTCCGATCACGCAGTCGACTTTAATAGCAAAAGGTGACTCCCAAAAATCAACGCCAGCTCGAGACACTCCCGCGTCCCCGGGTACGAGCATCATCGCGTCTCTCGTCGCGAAAGCCGCTTCGCTGCTCAAGTCGTCGCACCAGGATGCAACCGCACCCGGACCTTCCGCCGCCGCCGAAAAGACACCCGACTCCTCCGCGGAGCAGCCGGCGCGCGACGCCGCCTCCGGCACTGCCGCCGCCGCCCGCGACACCACCGCGGTTCCGGACACAGGCGACGCCTCTGCCCCCGACCACGCCTCCGCCACGTCAGATGCTGCGGACTCCGCCGCCGACGCCACCGCAGGCCGCGACATCACGGTGGTTACGGACTTAGGCGCCGCCTCTGCCCTCGCCTCTGCACCGCTCCCCCCCGCCGCCGACACCGCCCACATTGCGCACCCCCCGCCCGAACTTCCGGACAGCGCCGCCTCTGCCCTCGCCTCCGCAGCCGCTGCTTCGGATGCTGCGGTCTCAACCACCGGCACCGCCCCCGCACCCGACATCGCCCCCGCCGCCGACACCGCCCACATCGCTGACACCGTCCCCGCCGCGAACTCTATTCCGGACGCAGACGCCGCCGCTGGGCGTGAACACGACACCGATCCGCCCGACGATGCCGCAAACGGGGCGCCGGAAATGGGCAATTTGATTTGCGTGGCGCACACGCAAAGGAAGGCCCGAAGAAGCCGACGGGAGGGGCGGCCGCGGCGGCGGCGGCGGCTGCGGTGTGGGAGGTGCGGCGGGCGTTGGCACGGGCCGCGGCGTCGGACGACGAGGACGAGCCGGGCGCGCGAAATGTCAGCGAAATCGATGCCGCGACGCCGCGGCACGCGAGAGAAAGAACGCGGAAGCTCTGAGTGCGGCGGTGGCGGCCGCCGCGGCTGCTGCCGATGCGTCCAAACAAGCTGCCGAAGCCGCCGCCAAGATCGTCCCGGCGATACAGATCTTCTACGCGGATTCCGATGAGGAAATCGAAGACACTTCCTTCCCGGATAGTGCGATCGTGAGAGGAGGAGAGGAAGACAACAGAAGAAGCTCGGAAAACGACGATCCGGGAGGGCGAGAAGAGGGCGTGGCCGTTGCCAATATACTGGAGAGCGAGGAAGTGTGGGAAGAAGCCCAAGAACTCATAGTGGTCGAGTACGACATTGACAACCCGCCTCCGGACGTTCTGTTGGACGGTTCGTACTATTTACACTCGAACACCACGCCGCTCCATCACGACGCCGGAGACGAGGAAGACCAGTTCGAGGACGCGGAGGAGTACTACGATGTGGAGGAAGGCGGCGAGCGGGAGCTGACGGCCGAGGAGCGCGAGCTGCTGGACCCGCGCCCGGCCATGCCGCCCGACGAAGAGGAGACCCTGCGCTGCTTCCTGCGCACGCTCAACCTCGCGGAGACGCCCGACGTGGGGGGGGGGGGGGGGGCCCGCGCGCGGGCGAAAAAGCGCGCCGCGGCCGCCGCCGCCGCGGAGGCCTACTACGCGCAGTTCTTCAACCCGCAACGCTCGCTCGACGTCATCCTGGAGGAGACGAGCGACCTGAGTGACTCGGAGCGCAGGAGTGACGCCGAGCGCCAGTCGGACAGCAGCCCGGCGCCCGCCGGTCGCAAGCGCGGGTGGGTGGACGCCGTCATGGACGACCGCACGGGTGAGGTGGTCGTGGTGGGCCGGGAGAGCCCCGGGGAAGACGACACCGCCGCGCTGGTTGACGTGGAAGAGGACGAAGGACGGCAGGAGGCGACGGTGGTCGTGACGGAAAGGCCTGCAGTTTAGTGAACGGGAGGCGCGGTTACCGGAAGGGGCCAGCAGCGCTCCTGGGTGCGGAGCGGGACGACGGAGCACCGCGGGTGGCGGCCGGGGGTCATCATCAGCGAGGCGGAGGACGCGGCGTCGGGCAGCTCGAGCCCAGGCCCCGAGCAGCGCGTAGAGCTGGCGGACAGCGACTACGACCCGCGCTCGCCCCCCGAAGCCGACGACGACGCCGGTGACGAGCCCCTGGAGGGCCGGCCGCGCCCCCGCCCGGCGGCGCCCAGCGTGGACGCCACCACCCCGACCACCCCGGGAGGAGCCGCCCGCGGCCGGCGCGCCCGCGCCGCCGCGCCGCGACAGAACGCGCTCAGCCGACGGCGACGGCGGACGACGCGCCGCCTCTGCCCGACGCTCGAGAAGAGCACGACTCTACCACACAGCCGCAGCAAACACCGCAAGGGCAGCGAGTGGAAGAGGAAAGCGAGGCGAAAACAGCGGAGAGTGACGTTGCTAAAAAGAACCTGTCAGATGATGTGATGTCACCGAAAGCTCCCGAGGACGAACCATCACCAGAGGAACAAGCTGATAAGATGAGTGGGTCGAGCGAAATGACGATGACGACAACGCAGACGGTGACGACGCAGCAATCGGAGCGCGTGATCGTGCACCGCGTGGGGGCGAAGCGAGAGCGACCTGCAGCGGCTGCAGCGCGGGTGGCGGAGAGCCTGGCGGAAAGGGAGCGGCGCGCGGCGGAGAAGCCGCAGGCCGACGCAGACGCCGCCCCGCGCCCTATGACCTGCAGCGAATTCGCCCGCGGCGCCCCGCTCTGCTACATCGACCTCCCCCGCGGCGCGTGGAGCACGTGATGTCGCCCGCCTCGCAGTCGCACCCGGAGGCCTTCGAGTTCATCCAGAGGCTGCTGAAGGCGGCGCCCTGGCAGGGGCCGGGCTCTCCCCGGGCGGGGGGAACCCCGCGCGCGGCCGCGGCGCCGCGGGCGCCTCACCCCCCCCGCACTCGCGCCAAAGCTCCAGCAGCAGCGACAGCACCTCGCACAACACGGCGCTGTTCAACCCCAGTCTGTCGCGGGCGTCGTCGGAGGCGGACGTGTCTGCGAGTTGCGACGACCGGGACACGCTCGGCGCTCCCCGCCGCTGCCCGACACGCCCCTGCGTGCGCCGCCCCCCCGCCCCGGCCCGCAGCCGCTCAAGCTGCTCGCCGTGGAGGCGGTGCTGGCGCTGCCCTACGGCCTGGACCTGCTGCACGCGCTGGGCCTGCAGATCGCGGAGCAGCTGCAGCGTCAGGCGGCCGCCGCCGTCGGAGTCGCCCCGCGCGCGAGCCACCCCGCCGCCGCGCCGTCGCTCGCGCACGCCCCTCGCGGCCGCCCCGCGCGCGCGTTCGCCGCCCGACGACGCGGCTATAAGTAGGCCGATGTTTACCGCCGGCTCCGTGCCAGACCTGAGGGTCGCGGGCGCGATGGCTTCGCCCGGCGGGCGGCGCTGCTTCTCGGCGGCCGCCTCGCCGCTGCCGCCCCCGCTGCCCACGCCGCCCTCGGCCTCTACGTACGGCTCGTGGGCCGCCCTGCCCACCGCCGACGACCCGCACCGGCCGCACTAGTTCCTGGGGCCCCGCCCGCCGCCGTCCCGCCGCCGCCCCACCCGCCGCGCCGCACGCCCGGGTCGTCGGGGGACAGCACGCCGCGCAGCGTGTGCTCGCCCACGCCCCGGGACGGCGTGCGGGCGCATCTGTCCCCGCGGGCCCGCATGCAGCAGCAGATCATGGGCGTGTCCCCGTCGCCCAGCCCGCTGCCCGGCGCCGGCCCCTCGCCGCGCTCCGCCTCCGCACCCGGCCCTGCGCCGTCTCTCCTCGGCCGTCCGTCTCCCGAAACGAAAATACACGAGGCTTCACGACGAATGTAAAAGAAGCAAGAAGATCCGTCTAGGCCGGGGCGTTCGGCCCCGCCGCCGCCGCCGCAGCACCAGCGTGCAGGCAGCAGCAGTGCATCGCCACCCGGCGGCAGCACTGGACCTAAAAGCTCGGCCCTTACGTCACCACACGCAAAAATACCCGACGGCGGCGGTGGCGGTGGCGAGGCGGCGGCTGCTCGCGGAGGCGGCGGCGCGGGCGCGGGCAGCCGGCTGCTGGCAATCCTCCGAGAGGCGTCGCCCGGTTTGCGCGCCCGCCCCGAGTCCTGCCCGCCCGCCGCCGACGCCCCAGCGGACGCCATGCTCAAGTTCGTCGACGCGCCCCGACGGCGCCCCGGAGCCGACTTCTCCGGGCGCCGCCCCCGGGCCCGAGCGCGCCCCGCCCCCGCCGCTGCAGCGCGCCGCCTCGTGGTACGGAACGCCCCGCGGCGGCGCGCCCAAGACGCACGTGCTCGCCGGGGTGACGCTGGCGCGCGCGCGCCCCCAACAGCCGCAGCAGCACGCCCATGCGCGAGCAGGCGTGAGCCGCGACGGCGACACGCGCGTGCCGCGGGCGCGTCCACGCCGCAGAGCCCCGGCGCCGCCGCCGGCCGCGGGAAACGCCCGCCCGACGAGGAGGAGAAGTACCAGCGGCTCACGGAACAGCTGGCCGCCGTCGCCAAGGAGCTGGAGGAGCGCGAACGCCGGCGCGCGGACCATCAGAAGCGGCTGTCGCTGCCGCCCGAGCGGCCGTCCCCTCAGGCCACGCCCACCGCCCGCCACCTGCCGCCGCTCTCGCCCCGGGAGCCACGTCTCCCGCAGCCGGCGCCCGCTCTGGTCCCTGAGGGCGACAAGCTGCCTGAGCCACAACCACCCGCTTCCGACGACGCGAGGCAGGAAGATGTGCCTCAGGTGTCACCAGACCCTCCCACTCCCGTCCATAAGAAGAAGGAAGATGACGTACAGAACGAAGCGGGCGATTCCCAGCCTCCTACGTCAGCGGAACCGTCTCGAACTCAGCAACCGCCACCAGAGCAAGAGACCGATGCCCTACTGAGCGAGACGCCACGCCCCACGCGGAAGTTCGACGCCGACCAGTACTTGATCTCGAAGCAAGGCGACATCGCGGTGCTGCAGAGCGACGCGTCGGGGGCGTCGCCCTCGGCGCCGGCGGCGGCGGGGGGGCGCGGGGGCCGCGGGGCGCCGGCGGCGGGCGGGCGTCCCCGCTCCCTGCCCGACCCGGCGCCGGCGCCCGTCGACGGCGAGATCTTCCGCCAGCAGATGTACAACGAGTACATGTACAAGGTGGCGGAGCGCACGGAGCGGCGCCGTCAGAAGGTCATCCGCATCTCCACGCGTTCGGACGACCCGTCCGCGGCCGCCGCGGCCCCGCCCCGCCTCCGCGCCCGCCGGCGCCGCCGGGCCCGACGACCTCCGCTCGCCGCCCGCCACGCGCCTGCCGGCCTGCCCGCTCGAGAGCGAGTTCCTGGGCAAGGTGCGCGAGCGCATGGACAAGCTCGGCCTCAAGTACGACTCGGAAGGGGAGGAGGCGGGGCCGGGCGACGCGCCGCCCTACGTCATCGAGGCCCGCGACGGCACCGCCCTCTCCGAGATGCAGTCGCTGCCGCGCCACCTGCAGGAGATGCTCACGCTGCCCAGCGACAGTGACACCGAGGGTGAGTGTACGTGTGTGTGTGTGGCGTGCCAGAGTGTGACGTAGCAGCGCCTGCGTGTGACGTGACTAACACGAGCGTGTGTAGCGCTCATGCGGGGCGGGCGCTGCGGGTCGCGCGCCGCCGTCTTCCGCTTAGTTTTTTTGCTGCGCTTGCTGTAGAATGTGTGCTCCGCGTGAGTGGTTTTTTTTGTTCCGTTTGCGACAGTTTGTCGTAGTGATGTAAGAAGCGAAGTTCAAAGCGAATGTCGCTGTACCCAGTGTTGTGAAGACTACGTTTGCGTTTCCAGGAAAGACACTGCAAATCTATTTCGTGTTTTAAGTGATTTAAGCTGTAGTGAGGTTCCTGAAGTGAGTTTGATACCAATGATTGTGAAGAGGAATTGAGTTTTATTTGTATATAATTTTTCACTAGGAGACGTTAATTAATTCTCTCGTGCGCTCAAGGGTACCCTGTAATTTTCCTTCTGACACTTAACTTCTGCTTCCTGAAACTAATGCTTATGACCTTCGTACAACCTTTTCCTTGTTTTGTTGGAGAACCTTCCATATGAATGCATATTTATTTATGACTCTGTACTAGCCTAACCACGAAAATGACCCCACTCACACATCCAATTTTAATTGTGAGTGCCAGCGTACAGTCATACCAGCATTCGCGAGAATCATCGTTGTTTTGTATTTTTTCTGTGGATCAAAAATCTTCACAGTAAGCAGCTAAATCGGTGGATACTTGATAAACCTTTCTATAAATAACTTCTGTTGTGTTTGTAATGTAAACTATCCATTAAAAGCTCTCAATTTAACTCACAGTTAAAATATTTGGTGTAAAGTAAATAAACACGAAATCTGCTGAAAATGATTTTTTCACATGCACTAATCGCGGAAATTGAGTAAACAATGTTTTTCACATCGCGTATTAAATGTGGCTTCTGCCGTTGGTCAGAAGACGTAAGCGATCATGGTTTTGCCACTTTAAAGGGTAATATTTTTGTTCTTATGAATGCCAAATGTGCGTGGGCGGGAAGGAAAGCTTCGCTGACACTTACGTCAACATGCACGCCTTTGCTCATGCTTTTCCCTACACCCTCGCGTAAGTCACTCACATATGTTCTTGCTCACGCTCTTTTCCACGATGTCGCCGACGGTCTCACTCTCCCGGCGTTTATGTCCAAGACCACTCACCCCGTCCACGCCCGCCCACGCCCGTCCACGCCCGCCCGCCCACGCCCACGCCCGCCCCGCCCGCCCACGCCGCCCGCCCTTCCCCCCGCCCTACCCGCTCATGTCCGCTATGCCCACCTAACCACGCCCGCCCACGCTCACTCACACCCAACCGCCTGCACCCACTCACGCCCGCCCACGCCTTCTTGACGCCCGTTCGAGGGCGCCTAATTAGAGCGCCTTCGCCCGTGACGTGGCCCGAGCCGTCTCCTCCGCGCAGCGCTCCGGGGGGCGTGGCGGCTGATGGCGGTGACAGGACGTCCTCGGTTCCCTCGCGAGCGGAGTTCTTTGAAGACAGGCCGTCGCGGGAGGCAGGGAAGATCCACAAAAAATGTCCAAATATTGAATGTAAGATGGCAGCCAGTGACGTCGTTGGATTGGAAAAGTTATAAATCTTTAGAATATTGTGCGTGAACGTCTTGAATAATTCAATAACAGGAGTAGAGATCTGCCAATATCCCTTACTGCCGTTGAAAAACAGTGTGGTTATGAATTATTATTCGTAATTACTGGGTTTTCTAATGTATACGAGAGTATGAAAAACGTACGTAAGTGCCAAAAATCTTACGGATAATTAATGAATGTTAAAATCATAACTGATTTGTCAATTCTTTTAGATATAGGTCATTTTATTTATACAAATTCTAATGACGTATTATAAAAAGTATTCTGTATAAGAGACTGCACAAATTACAAATTATTTAGAACAGTTTGAATAAATTATTTTTTCATTTACCTAAAACTAAAGAAAAAAAATAACGCTTCCGGGAATCATTGGTTATTACTGACACGGAAGTAAATAGTGGTAAGGATGTAAAGCGATTATGAGCGATAGTTTAATAAAGTATTGAACTATATTTGCTACAGTCCAACAAATCGTTTAATGTTGGCAATAAATGTAGCGTAATCTGAAGTTAAAACATGTACACGCAGAGAAGGGCACAAATCGCCTTTATCTTATCTAAATGGCAGTGACCAGAGACGCAACATTTTCATCCTTGGCCTTCATCCAAATGACCAGATACTTGCACTCAAGAACGATACGGTACTATAAGAAATGACTTTTATGGTGGGATTTAGTGCAGCATTAACCGATTCATAGAATCAGAGCATTAAAGATAGGGCGCAAGAATAATCAGCGTTCAGAGAGTTGTGAAGATAATGTGCAGACAAACTATTTATTGACGGAAAACTTCATCGCTTCAGTTGTTTTAACTATAATTTCAAACGAATTTTCATTCCAATCAGAATCGACGAAGGTATGTATACGAGATATTCTCGTTTTATACTTGTATACTGGAATTTTATGTAACAATTATTTAAATTAACAAAGAAAAATACTTTTGCTTTCGTGAGACTACACAATTTTTTCAACAAATTAGTGCATTGACAGTCTGATATTTTTATGTTATTTAATATTATATAAAAGTTCTAAATTTAATCATTGCCTTCAATAAGTGCTAATGATTATGAATAATGTATATTAAAACCCATTTCATGAGCAATTTCGGTTAAAAATTGCTCTTAAAAAGAGTGGATGTATAATCAGTCATTCTAAAACATTTTTCGTGTAAATATAGACATTCTTTAAAAAGTAGAATTATCCAAATTACTTTTTATTTTTTTTTCGTGATTATTGTACCATTAATTTCTAGTATAGGAAATCCCCCGGGCCGTCGTGAGAGTAGAGAACTGTTGCGGGTCTTCCGAAGGATAAACAGAACGATAGGGAAGCTCTGAAACGTAAAAAACTCTGACCGCAGGAACGAAGCAGGGCTATTATATGTCTGAATTTTCTTCATTTTTAAGCAAATAGAACTATACACACGTAGAGAGAAGCGATGCACAAAAATAATTTAATGTAATAGATCTAGTTCTATTTGTCAAGCTCGTCGCGTGTTCCTCGTGGGTGTGCCCGAGATGACGACATGGAATTTGTCCCCCATTATGCTCGACATTTCGCGAACGCGTCAGCTCCGCCTTAATAACGGGCTAATTCGGCATTGAGCATTCGCTAACGCCTCGCACTATTTAGCCCAGTTAGCGGCGCGGTCAGAGGAAGCCGTGTCGTCACCAGGGGGCGGCGGGGGCGGCACATGGTGCTGTGCGTGAATCTTTCAAGCGCCCACTCCCTGCCTTCCTTCGTTCCTCCACGCACGCGCCGGGGTCGCGAGACGAGGCCTCCCTGCTGCCTTCCGCCGCGCAACAGCGATATCGTTTCGCCTCAAATCAGGTCGACGGACCGGGGACGAAACATTGGACCGGGAGCGGTAGCTCAGTACGTCAACCGACGTCACCTCAGCGCCTCTGACCTGGGTTCGAGTTCTGACGGTGGCAAGATTTTCGACGGTAGATTTTGAGCTAGGTCGAATTAAGTCGCTGTCTGGAGAATTCTAGCGGCCGGCTGCTCTGATCGGTAGTTCTCCGTTGTTTCTCCGATCAACACCAGTCGAACGTCGAAGCAGTACCCGAATAAACCGCCCACGGACCGCGCGCGATCTTTCTTTCCTCTTCCTTGTCCTATCCTCTCCCCTTACACTAACATGCACTACACTACCACATATTCCGGGAGATAGGTCGGGAGCTAAGAGCTTGTGCCGGCTGGGGCTGTGCCGCGCTGGTGGGAGAGTCCTGGTTAGGTGGAAACTCCACTAGCCGACGATAGGTCGGCGCCGGGTCTCGCCATTCAGCGGGGGAAGATCACCGTCATTTCCCGAGGAAACAACATGCACTACACTTACGCGACTAATGACGGACGCGCCCGGAATCGCTAACGTACCAACCAGCTTCAAGCACCTACTCCCTGCCTTCCTCCGTTCCTGCTCGCGCGCGCCGGGTTTGCAATAACCCTGCTCTCTTCCGTCGCTCACAACGATATCGTTTCGCCGCCCCTCAATTCAGGTCGCCGGCGACGCAAACGTGACGGGTGCCTTGCCCTGCTCCGCGACCGTTGACATTTCCGTAAGTCTTCTTTGTCTTTGCGTCCCTCCTCCGCTCCTCATGTGGCGCCCAACCCACTCGCATCTGCTCTGTGTCACCTCGCACCGATTTTACTTGCCATTTCTTCCTCCCTCTCTGATACCGTGCACCGCCGATCTCTGTTATCATTGCTTCCAACCAATCCATTATTTCTCAGCACTGTTCCGTCCCTTTCCCTTCCTGAAAATATGAGAAATATGTCGCGCAATATGGACCTTTTTAATATATTCATGATTATTTCTTAAGTTCTTACTCAATTCTTAACGTCCCATTCCATGACGCTCCATTCCAATCCACCTCGGCCAGTTTCATACTGCTCCATCCCACTCCATGTCGTACCATTCCGGTCCCCCCATTCCACCCCACTCCACTCCATCCCATCTCATCCCGCCCAATCCACCCCATATCGTGCTTCATCCTGCTCCGACCGGTTCATTCCGACCCCAGTTTGACCCATCGTCTGATTCCGTCCCAATCCGTCGCATCTCATCCCGACCCATCCGGCCCAACCCCGCCCTTTTCCGTCCCTCTCGCCTCGCCCCGCCACATCGCGCCAGGTCCCGTCTTCCCTGCCCGGCCTGAGCGCCCGCCGCGCCGCGCCGCGCCGTCGGGGCCGAGGTCGCGCGTGGGCTGGAAGTAGGTCGCTGCGCCACGTGCTGCGCGCGCGGGAGAGTGCGCATGAGCGCTGCACACGACCGCTGCGCGCGCCGCCCACGCTCGCGCAGAGTCCGCGTGTCCGAGCGCGCAACCGTCTCGGGTGTGCGTTGCTCACGGATGCTCATTAAAGTATGATGCCGTTTTAACATCCCAATCGTATGTAATGATGGGTTTTTGAATTCGAAAGGAATCGTACAAATCGTTCCATAATGCGTTGACGGGAAGAAACTGAATAATGAAGCATTTACAAAACTGCTCATGCCTTCGCATGTAACTGCAATCCACTATTTACTATTGCTTCTAAAAAAGCCAACAGTTTTGTACATCGATGCCGGGAAAATAAATGGTGTGCGTTCCTCACGGATGCTCATTAATGTGTGATGCCGTTTTAACATCCTAATATTCCTAATCGTATGTAATGATGGGTTTGTGAATTCGAAAGGAATTGTACAATTTGTTCTATAATACGTTGATACGAAAAACTGAATTATGGAACATTTACAAAACTACTCATGCCATCGTATGTAACTGCAATCCACTATTGCTTGCAAAAAAGCAACACTTTTTTGTACTTCAATGTTTTGCGCCGGAAAAATAAATTCTACCTTTAATTTGTTTTGATTACATTAACATTGATGTTCCAAAGAAATAATTTTATATTATGGAAGTAAGTGTGGATTTTGTACAACTATAGCTTCCATATTTGACTGGATTTATCGATGTACGGTTTTCCGCAGTAGTGCAGCGAATTTGGCAATATGTGTGTATTGATTCAAGACTTGACTGCTTGCCCTCTGACCAGTTTATCCACTTTGACCTCACCGATTCTGAAACCGGTCGCACGAACCGAATCATATCTGGGTCTTATTCGCTATTACAGTTGTTGAATCATTTCGATAACTGATTGCAACAGGCGAAGACAGACTCCAAATTAGCGCCATTTTCTAGAATATGTGCAATATTCTCCTTTTTTTCTGCAGCCCTGGATAACCCTACCTTTTCCTCTGTAGTCTGCGCAACAAACTTAAAAATTCTTGGATAATAACATTGTGAAATTCAAACTGTCAAAGAAGAAATATGTCGCGCAATATGGACGTTTTTAATATATTCATGATTATTTCTTAAGTTCTTACTCAATTCTTAACATTACTTCTTTTTCGTGTTGGACATTTTCAAAATAGATCCCTGTTCTTATTTCAGCCTGCGTGAAATTCGCATTATGAAATTAAGAGCGGGAGTTTTAAGTCCTACTAACCTCAATCTGACGTTACTTCTGGCCATGCTCTGCAACGAATGTCGTGATGCATGTGTTAGACAAAATACAAAATAGGAACACTAGGTATTTTGTACGAAACGACGATTACTTAATAGACCACCAACTTACAAATGTCAAGGATGATCTGATAAATTTGTCGCATGAAAAAGCTGATTGCCCGTCGCTATCAAATAATCGCCGAAAGGTTTGCCACACCTTATGTTATTCGTGCGTGTACTGCTTTCAGTAATCGTTAGGTAGATGTAACAAAACGCCATTTAAGGTATCTAAATTAAGGGTTTTGGTGACCCAGTACTTTGAAATTAGTATATCACAGAAACATTATTTATTGCACATAATTCATTTTGAAGTGTCAAAACGAAAGTAATTGACACTTTGAACCACAATAAACTATTCTATTACGAAATTACGTATTTCTTGTTGACATATCAAGGTTAGAATCACCATTCATTGTGATTTGTGCCGATGGTACAAAATTATACGCATGCAGGAAACCTGTCACTGTACCCCTTGTGAGGCGAATGTGCATGACTCACGATTACAACTCTTACTTTTATTCTATGGCGTCAATGACTTGAAATTTTGTGTGATAATTTGGCCGTATATTAACTAAAAAAATACTAAATCGTACTTTCAAAGAATTGTTGCGTCGCAAATGTTGTTTCATTTCTTATAATTGAAGAAATCGCGCGAACTTCTCACTCGGCAGTTTAACTCTTGAATGCTCATTGTTTCATTAAGTCTTGCCCTTCTAATGTAAGACTTACGCAATGGTTAAAGTGTCCATTGACATTTCACGAGATGTTGCTTACACTTCAGTCCTGCTATTTATTCACATGGCAAACTAGTAGATCCAATTTTGTTGCCTCCCGCTGGCGCATATTTTCCAAAGAGAAATCAAAAACATCGTCCTCTTTTGAGTCCTTTACGTTCTGTAGTTAAACCGAAGGTTTGACTATTTAATTCGTATAATTGTGTCGTCATTCATGTCTGAAACTTGCATTATAATTTTATATTCATATTCATATATAATTTTAGAATCATTTTAAATAATACATCAACTGTATAACAGTATATCGTTGTTAATGCAACATACGTAAAACGTGAAAATACACACGTTTGAAACGTGCGAGATAGAAGCCTCAGTACTAAAGGAAGTGACGTGTCATATAATTTTAGAATCATACAAAATGGATAGGGTTTGCAGCATTTCGAGCGGCCCCTTGCGCACAGAATTCCCGAGTAAATATTTTATCCCCAGCTGCCAACGCCTTCCCAAGTGAGATCTCTGGGCTTTTCGCAACCAGAGCGCGCGGACATCGCGGCGGCGAGCAGGGCGGCCCCACGCCCCCGGCTCAAATTTAGACCCGGCGCCTCCCCCTCCTCCGCCGCGCCCTGCCCCGCGGCACGCGCATTCACCGCAGCGCCCGCGCGCTTTTGCGTGGGCGCAGCTGCCATTCCATACGGACAAAACTTCTGGACGTCAATAAAGCAGAGATAATAATTAGGGAACGGATTTCCTTGTGATTACATGTGTTTACTGGAACTAGATTCTTGCGGTCAATGATATTTTTTAGTTTAAAAGACATTCTAAATGAATTAGAACTATTTTTATTTTACATATTTTCGCATAATTACATATTTTTACATATTTTACCTATTATTCAATATTTCGTTACCTTTTTATATATTTATACGTCGAAACGGAACATTTCAGCTTCGCGTTTGCAATATGTGTTGCGGAATCATCTTTCTTAAAAATCAAATGTGATGCTGCCCTTCTATGGCCACCATAACTTTGCCATGAGTTGTCAAACTCCCCCTCCCTCCTGCTTACTTCGTTCTCGGAGTTAAGCGTGAGCGGAGTTTTTGGAACAAAAGAAATTGAGCCATGTGCTTGCACATGTTTCAAACAGCACATCCGTTACTCGATCGAAAACTAACAAATTTTTTTTCTGAAAAAAGTCTTCCGCGTTGTTCGATTTCGGGGAGGGGGTCATTCCCTTTAACTCCCTCCCCCGTGATCCATCACTGACTAAATGATTCTACTATTCATTTGATCATCGGCTCCTCGTAAATGTTGTAATAAATACTATAAACGTATTCTATATTTCGAATAAAATTCGTATGTATGGTGAAGAGTTTACAATTACATTTGTAGACGTAGGACCTTCTTTTAGCCCCTCCGAATCCTTGTTAAGAACTAATCGGCGACGTTCTACGCTCGGAAAATGCTTGTAGAAAATAATTTTAAACACATGAATGAATTTTTATTTTACTTATTTTCTATTTTTTCTTACATGTTTTGGAAAAAATAAGTACGTATCTATCTATATAGTTTGCATTTTTTGTTGCAATAAATTCCGTTTCCTCATAATAACTTAAAAACATTTTTGTCTCACCTCTCACTTTCAATCTCGTTTACTTTGCAAAATTAACAATAATCATCATGGAGGTACCCAGCGGGGATGTCCTCGATCAAAAAAAGTGTTATGGTAGTGTGCAAATTTACAGTTACTCCTAACTTCGAACCACTATCTATTATAGTAAAACAAATCTGTTATAGTTAAAACAAATACTCACCTGTAAAGTGGTAATCCCACTGATCTGGTTACATGAAAAAAAAAATACAGTGGAGTTCGTGCACGAGAATTTTTCCTCTATTCCAATCACATTAATATCACGGGCATATTTGGAATTCAATCCATTCCTCCTTTTAAGAAGCGCGCAGGAGCCGCCACAGTTGTTTCGTATCCCCCCTTTTTTCTGCTACAAACAATTTTCGCGCATGTAATTTTTAAGTTATTGCTTGTGCAATGTGTCAGAATTGTCATTAACGTTTATAATTTTTTCCGCCAATTTTCATCATTTTCATCAATCGCCATTTCACGTCGATTTACGAATCAACAAAAAATGAATACTCTGATATTGAACATCAATAAAAACAGAACGAGGAGGTGAAAATCTCGCACCCTTTTTTAATGTGGTTCCTGCAAGAATTCACTCACATTGGCTTAAAGCAGCGTGTAACTGAGTCTATTTGAACAATAAGAAAACATTGCGCGATGAAATGAATTAACAATGAAATTGGTTGAGAGTTATCGTAAGTTAACTGAAAAATCGAAATCTAGAATATATCAGAACACAATCTTGTCATATAACACAAATTTTCCAATTGTCAATTAATTTGTTTCTGGGTCGAAAGGCGTTAGACACGTTCAATTGCATAGTATTGCGTTTCATTACGTAACAATGAAAATGAGACTTAAGGTGATAGGTTTCATTGACTATAACTGAAAATCCGACTTGCAAATTTCAGTAACTTGGAGTGAAAAATGAGAAGGCAAACGATTGTTTACCAAGTTTATTTTCAAAACCTTTGTTTCCACAACATTCAATGTTTGAACTCATAAACACTACTTTGATGGAAACGAGACCTGGCCCAGCGCTCTGCACCGTGGCTCTTCCTGACGCCCGCCCCACCGCAGCCAGCGAACAAGCGTAATCTCCGTAAACACGACCTGACTCACTTGCACGCGCTACGGGTCGCCGCTGCCATCTCCGAAGTTGCCTCCGCCGCCCCCGCCTCCCTCCCCCCCACCCACGCCCCCTCCCCCCCCCCCCCCCCCACCGCGCCGCCCACGCCCCCCTCACCCACCCGCCACACACCTACTCGCCTGCCGCCCGCCGCCCGTCACCGCTCTGTGCGGTCGGGTAAAACCGCCACCCCCCTCAGCAGAAACCAACGTGAGAACTTGGAGGGCTTTCACACTCAGGGTGCCAAGTTTGCGGGTTCACACATGCTTGTTCGTAGAAGAGGATGTGCTTCGTAGAAACATGCTGATTGTTTGCACAATCTCTATTTAGAAGAAGTTCTGTAGTTAGAAAATTGTTGATATTCTGATTTAATTTCTATAATATATAATTTATACATTATCTTTAGATTTTTTCGATTTTTAGAAGAAAAATGCGTTGAATCGGTTTGAACCAACGGAAAATTTGCCTTTCCTTCAAATTTTGTTGATGTTTAATTTTTTCTCACACAAAAAAGTCTCAGTGCATATTGAAAGGGTTATTTATGTGTATTCATTGTTCATTTTTTATAATTATTTTGATCAAACGTGTTTTGAAATCGTTTTTTTGTGAAGAGAAAAGAAAATTGTCTTAAAGTTTAAAAGTTGAATACAGTTCGTTGAATTACATTTTTTTCGCAGCTAATTACTTATTTCCATTTGTACTTGACTAACATTACTGGCATACGGCAATTACGTGCATTTAATTCTTAATAAGTGCTTCAGCATTGTATTATACGTCTCGTAAGTGCCGGTGTGTGTTCGCTACACCTTGCAGATGATCTCTTTTGCTGCGGTTGAGATCATAAACGAACTCTTGAGCTAATGACTGTGGTACTATTACGGTTCAAGGGTGAGAAGTGGACATTGCACCAAATAAATATTTTTAACTTTCATCTCACTAAAATTATTCTTGCCGATGTCGTCATTTGGCAGTTTATATAAGGAATGAGAAAAAGGTGTACAAATCTCCTAATGTTGATAGTTCGTAATATTTTTTCTTTGAAAGCCGCTACTTTTATGCAACAGTGTGATCATTTTTAATCATAGCTTTGATGGGTTATTTTAATAATATATTATTTTATATAATATTATTAATGATAATGAAACTTGCAAAATGCAATGCTTAGTTGAGTAGCCGCCACTACATAAGTTAAATTTAATGATGTTTGCTGCTCATTAATTTCATTTCCATCTAAACTGATTCGTGAGGCCTGCCGGATTCCCAACACTCCATGAATCCATTAAAATAGTAACATTTTTCCATTCGTTAGCTGGTAGATAAAACGTAACATGGTATAATGACATTCCGACAGCACATATGCATCACGTAATCACTGCAAGCTTAATCATAACGTATAAAGCACTACTATATTCCAACTAATAGTGAACACATTTTAAATCTGGCATTGTACCGTGCTCGGGCGCAACGATAAACTATTGTATTCTGCCAAGTGTTCAAGCGAATTGCTGCGTGCGTTACCACGTACTTCACTGAGCAACGTTTGTTGTAAAGAGCAGTCGCTCAAGCCGGGCTTCGGTTTTGCGACCTTGCAGTCGGCAGAGGCTTATCGTTGTAGCAACGACTACAAGGCCCGTGCCTGGCGACAGCAAAGTAATCATAAACATTTCCACGCCTCGCAGCCAGTGATAAATGCGCTTCTACTTACCAAATACCTTAAATTTTTCAAGCGCAATAGGGCATAATGAACAGGGGATGACTGCCTCATACGAAATGTATTTACGCGAGTTTCCATCATCGTCGCCGGTTGCGGTCATCGCAACTCATGGTTTCATTTTAGTGCGTAGAAGCCAGGACACCTGGATCTGTTTGGTATTGAAATTAAACCGCGGTGAACATTGATGAATATAAGTGAATGCTTTATGTCATATTCTATTAGCGTTCTGTTTTCTTTACATCAAAGCTATTGATTGACAAGCTTAGGGCATCAGTTGGTCACTGCAATGCCTCTGACTGGGAGGTTCTAGGGTTCCATTCCCGCTGTGGCAGGATTTTTGACACTAGCTATACAGCTGGGCCGAATTCAGCCAGTGTCTAGAGGAGTATTGTGGCGGCCAGGTGCTGTGATTGGTAGTTTTCTGTGCTTTCAGCGACCATAAGTAGGCTAGTGCCAGAGCGGAACCCTAACAAACGGGCCACGGATTGCACGAGACCTTTCCATCCTCTTCTTTGTTTTATCCTCACCCCTCACTTACTCACTTACATGCACTATACTTCCACACATACTGGCAGTCCAGTCGGGAGTTTTGAGCTCCTCTCGGCTGGGGTGGTGTCCCGCTTGTGGGGGATACCTGGTTGGGGAGAAAATCTGCAAGTCGGTAGGGCGGGGCTGGGGCCAGTTGATGCTCTCGGATTCGCTGATCAGTCAATCGAAGCTCTCGAGAACAGACGACGTATGAGCCGAGTAAGCAAATTCAACAAACACGCACCGGGAGCGGTAGCTCAGTGCATCAATTGATGTCACTGTAGCGCCTCTAACCGGGAGGTCCTAGGTTCCAGTCCTAACGGCGGCAGGATTTTCGACACTAGCTTTTCAGCTACATCGAATTCAGTCGCTGTCTGGAGGAGAATTCTAGCGGACGGCTGCTCTGATCGGTAGTTTTCCGTGTTTTTTCTGATCAACACCAGGCGAATGCCGGAGCAGCACCCTATCAAACGGGCCACGGACCGCGCGCGATCTGTCCTTCCCATTCGTTGACCTATCCTCTCCCCTTACACACATTAACATGCACTACACTACCACACATTCCGGGAGACCGGTCGGGAGCTTAGAGCTTGTCCCGGCTGGGGCGGTGCCCCGCTGGTGGGAGAGTCCTGGTTAGGGGGAAACCCCACTAGCCGACGGTAGGTCGGCGCCGGATCTCGCCATCCAGCGGGGGAAGATCACCGCCATCTACCCGAGAAAAAACATGCACTACTCTAACGGGACTAATGACCACAGCAGTTGACGCGCCCGGAAACACGAAAAAAGCAATCAATCAATCAATCAAACACGCTCCCGATGGCCAAAAAAGTTCTCGCCAACAGTTCTCGTTGGCCACTTGCGCGTCGTCGGTTGCGCCAGGTCGGTGAGCCGCGGTCGGGCGGGGCGGTCGTGCCGCACGCTCGGGGCCGCCTTCGGCGGCTGACGGCGCGGCAGGGGCGGAGTGGGACCGCAACCCTGTTAGTGCGCGTTGAATCATTCATCGGGGCGTTGCGTTGGCGCCGTGCGGTCTGCCCTCGCGCAGGCCCTGTCGCCGCCGCAGCTGCGAGTCCACGCGCACTTGCAATCCCTCGAGACGACACACCCCCTCCCACGCAAGGAACCTGCATTTCTGATGACGGCTCTTTTCGAGGTTCTTGTTTTGTTTTGTGTTGCTTCGTCGTGATATGCCGACGGTTTAAAGTCATATGTATGCGTGTAAAAATTGGGGTGGGATATTGTAGATTTTCCGTTAGTATGCAAAGATATACTTACTGTATTTCACTTGGTTGTACATATGGTTAAGCTGGCTTCCGATGTGAACTACTCGCGTTTTTTAGAGATCTTTGTATTGTTTTGTTTCCACGTGAAATGCCGACGGTGAAAAATAAAGCATTTGCGTGAGAAAACTGGGATGGAATGTTGTAGATTTCCGGTAGTACGTAAAGATTCTCGTGCATATTTGACAAGGCTGTACATATGGTTAAGCGAGCTGCAAAATACTGAGAGAGTTGGTACAGTTATTTTTATTGGCATTCTGTTAAGTTTAAATCGAAGCTATTGAACAAACGTAGACGATGTATTAAGTGCAAATCCTAAAAATAAATAAAAATAATAAAAAAAAGAGCGTCGATGTCCGAAAAGGTTCCTCATTAGGGGGATGGAATATATTGCAATAAAAGAAGCAAATCATGTACATATATGTGTTCTTACTTTTCTAAAATATCTGAGAATTTTTTTTTAAATTATAAAACACGAATTCATTATTGTGTTTGAAATTACCTATACCATGATTATCCGAGCACAAAACGTCGCCGATCTTATCTTAATATGGATTCGAAAAGAAATACTAATAGTGTTGTTACTGGTATTTTTTATTTCGTTTATCACGCAAGTTTTAGCAAATATATTTTTCATCATTCAAGATTAAAAAGTTAACAAATTAAATATATTTGTGACGTTTTGTAAAAACTTAATGTAATTACAGTATATTTTTTCTTTAGATTCTTAAAGATAGAAATAGTATATTATCTATGTATTTCTAGCGGTCAATTTACAAAGAATGTATCCACAAAAAACATAATGTTGTCAGTTCAATTGCGACTGCCAGAAGGGTTGTTAAGGTATTGGACAAACGCAAAATGTGAAATGGTCGAAAATAATTTTCTTCATGTCATTCAATTCTTTTCTTTTAATACTCAACTCCTGCAATATTTCGATTTTTAAGTTCTTAAAGGCAAACGTCAAGGTAAAAGAGTTATATTAAAAAAAAACGCATTATCTTCCCTCACTCCATAGTTCCTTTGACACTCAGTGCCGCTAGTCTTTGAATGTCAAGGTGCCTCCACAAATGGATCGATTTTTACCTGCCATTATCCTGTCGCGCCGGTGTCAAATCTGGTGTTGGAAAATACGGCAACTCGTATGTACATCCAACCAAGTATATTAAAAAGTATCCTCATTACCATCACTTTCGGTACTCAGATTGTGTTGGCTTAGTCTACAAATAGAATGCTTTTGGTTTGCAACATAATTATTATTAGTCTGTTCAAACAATCGTGAAGTTCACAAAGTATTGCAAATTAATATTATTCCGATAAGAACTTGAGGCATTTATTTTCGTAAGCACTTAGCCATGTCAACTTCCTAGAAATGTTTAGAAGTCTAAAAAATGCACACTTACTGGTACTGAATGCTGAGATATGATGGCCAGAATATGGAGATCACACTGGCACAGGAGGTGACAGGAACTGAAAAAATTGTATTTGATTTCAAGAATATGACCATGACAAAATAAAAAGAGAATTCATTTTGAGATTCACAGATGCATCAGTAATTATTACGAATTTATTTTTTACAATATTCATTTTATATTTTATTATTCATTAACGCACTTATCCAGTTGTCAAACCTTCTGTTGAGATTTTCTTTTTAGTTTCCTTCAGTTGCCAAAAATAAGCAATTCACGCGTTCTCTTGTCAGAACTATTCATCAAGATATTTCAAGAAAATGACGCCCACACTTTGATCCGATATCTCGCACCCAAGGCGGCATCAGAGAGGAGCGTCCTAGTTGACGGAAGTCGTAGCCACACCTCCTTCCCGATCGATACTCTCCCGCTGCCGAATACAAGCTCTCCACCTCCACTTTCATTCCCGCCACCACCACCACAAGCTCCACTAAAACCTCCGCCAGAACCACTATCCACCGCCCCCCAACCCAGAACCATCACCACCTTATCACCAGAACCATCACCACCACTATCATCAGAACCATCACCACCACTATCATCAGAACCATCACCACCATCACCAGAACCATCACCACCACTATCATCAGAACCATCACATCTATCACCAAACCATCACCACCTCTATCACCAGAACCATCACCACCTCTATCACCAGAACCATCACCACCACTATCACCAGAACCATCACCACCCCTATCACCAGAACCAGCATCACCAGACCAACCAACACTACCTCTATCACCAGAACCACCACCATTATTACCTGTCTTATCACCAGCAGATCCAATATCACCAGAACTATCACTGCGATCGTGACCAGGACCACAATCACCACCACAACCGCAACTACCACCACCTCCACCTCCGAGGCCGCCGCCTTCATCACGCGCGTGTCGCGGGGACCGCGTTGCGCGGGCGTCGCCGGCGGGGGAGGGGGAGGTCCGCTTTGTTGCGCCCGGTGGCGGGGGCGGCGGCGGGGCGTTGTGTTTCACCTGGGGTTGTTTGTGTTTACCCGGTACACTCTTCCGCGGCGAACTTAATACATTAGGGATCCGCTGATGCGCTTAACATGATTGCTTGCTCGCCCACGTGGATCACACGCCCGGGCGCTCGCGACAGGATAATGTACCGAAATGTGTCGCCATGCCCCAGTGGTGCTTTACTGCGGTGAGCCTGAAATTCGGTTTTGGTTATTGGTTGTGCATTTTAGTTGACTGATTGCGGGAGGTCAGTGGACAGTTCTGGTATTCGCACTTAGTCCTCCTGAAGTTGATTTAGGATTTAGAGAGTAGAAGCAATTTTTCGATTAGGGTTTGGAAAGTTGAGTAGTAAGAGTACGAAATAAAGTATTGCAATTCGCCCTATGCCGTTAGGTCGTATCACTCGGTGAGAAAATTATATAATTTTAGTTTGATGGAACAATTGTATTACTTTTGTCATTAACTGTTTCTTCGCATCTCTAATAAGTTTATTTTTTACTTCTTACTGTTCCTGTTTATCACAATTGGCAAATTTTACTTTTGTCATTATTTCAATTAATTGTTCTCATTTTCATCAATTGGCATTTTACATCGGTTTACGAATCAATCAACAATCACACAAAAACTGAATCAATCAATACACAATGAAACATAAACGTTCATATACGGGAACGAGGGGGGAGGTACACAGAATTGCAAGAAACATTGTTCGTCTAAAATGCCTAGGAAACGATCTGTCATTTGAATGCCATACAGTTGTTGTAGGGAAACCAAGAAGAAGAATATATTTTAAGAAAATTAAGACGTTTAAAAAACGTCTTTTATATATAAATATTTTAAAGAACGTAGACATGAAAAGAATTTTTGTATCAATAAAATCAATTAATTAAGGCACAAAAGAAACTGAAACTCCAAAACTATGAAAATGACTTCCTCCTGACTGATGTTAATTTTAGTTGATCCAGAATTAATATTTCAAACTCCTAGGCTATACTAAGGGATCGGAAATGAACAATTTTGTCAGAGAGCATAAGGACGGAAATTCCATATAACAAATTCATTTGCCTCTGATAGTTAGGCAACTCCCCACACGCTACTGTTCGACATGTTACGTTCCGATGCAGTCAAAGAGATTTTATGAATCACCCGAACATTGGCGCGTGAGGAATGCGCGAGGAATCCTGACAATCGGCAAAAATACCAAAGTACTTTTAACTTTATTATAAGAATTTTTTGACCACATGGTCAGTGGCAAAAAGTGATAATTAGGAAACGGAATTATTTGTAATAAAAATGCAAAATATGTACATATACATGTACTCCATAACAAGTAAAAAAAAAAGAAAATATGTAAAATAAAAATTCATTATTATGTTTTAAATTGTTCTTTACAAACCTTTTCTGAGCGTACGTTGCCGATCAGTTTTTAACAAGGATTTGGAGTGGCTGAAAGTAGCTTCTACCTGTATAGAAGTAATTGTACACAAGACTTCACCACAAATAAGAATAGAAGCTTCACCACTTTTATTCCAAGTATAAAATACGTTCATAGTATATTACTATGTTTACGAGGAGCCGATGTTCCAGTGAATAGTAGTTACGTGTAGCGTGTAGTGATGGATTCCGGGGAAGAAAAGGAAATATACCCCCGCCTCCAAATCGAGCAACGCGAGAAGACAATTTTCTGTGAAAAAAACATATTTGTTAGTTTTCGATCGAGAAACGAATGTTCTGTTTGAAACATTAGTAAGCACATAGTTGAAATTATTTTTCCACAAAAATCCGCTCATCCTTGACTCAGACTAGGCAGTAAGCGGGGGGAGGGTAAATTTAACAATTTATGGCGGACACATTATGGTTATAGAAACGCAGCACCATTGCATTTGATTTGTTCGAAAGATGAATTCGTATCATATATTGCAAACGCGCATCAGAAATGTTCCATTTCGACGTAATTGAATTAAATTGTAACAAAATATATAGTAATAGGTAAAATATGTAAAAATATGTAATTACAACAAAATATGTAAAAATGTGTAAAATAAAAATAGTTCTAATTTATTCAGAATGTATTGTAAACACTAAAAAATATTATACGGTGCTTGAATGAAGGAATGCATGCCTTATTTTACGTGGCGAGATTCAGGACTGACCACGCACATTTTTACGCATTACTCTTTCATCTGCTAGGGAGGAAAGAAGGGATTACGAACGACGAAACAGGCAATTTGAATTTAGATCAGAGGTTTCATTTTGACTTGAGGATCTTTTGCATGCAGTAAATTACTAACATGGGACAGCGGGTTTTACTTCCCCTCCGAAGGAAGGCGTACGAAGGATTTTCTCGACCTTAAAAATCCACGGCTTCGATCGGATTTGAACCCACGAACTTGGGCGTAATAGCTAACCGTTACACCATCGCCGCCGCAAATGCAGGTATCTACTTTCTGCAAAAATATGTAATTTCATTGAAATCCGTTCCCTAGTGAACTCTACATGTCCTTGAAGTCTGTGACATTTATTCTGAGACTCGTGGCCATCATCATTTGTGATGGTATTCCAAGGCGCGTACATGGTGGTGGAGGAGGGTCGGGCAGCGCGCCTCACGCGGCTGAGTCGCGTCCAAGAGGCCGACTGGTGAGGCGGGGGCCGCCCGTCGCGGATCGTCGCTGCGCGCCACAATACGCGCGCGTCGCGGAAACGGAGGGTTAGGGCGCGCGCGCCACTTGGCACAGTGACTCGCCGATTCGAGAGCGAGGAAGAAGCCTTGTTCACTCTTACGTAACCTTGACGTCTTTTTTTCTTTCTTTTCCTTTCTTTTTCTTTTTTTCTTCTTCTTGCATGCGAAGCACTTACGATACTTGTTCGCATACGATGCCTATGCAGTATAGGGAAAGTGAAAGAATTCCAGTGCTGCAGGGAAGAACGGCGATTTTTTTGTTTATTTTATTTTTTAAATTTATTTTTGGGTTATTGAAGGTCGTATCAACATCTATGTCATTAGCGGCCACTATTACAGTTAACGGTATGGTAACTATGAATATGAAACGATATGATGTTGATAAGGGGTGAAAGGACGAACACAAATACAATCATGCCCGAGGCGGGCCTTGAACCCACGACCCTTCGGTCCGAGATCGCTACAACACTACTGCCTTTGCGATCTCGGCCACCGGAACGGCTTACGTAACCTTCGAGTCTTCTTTTTTTTTTAGTTTCTCGCATACGAAGCACGTACGATACTTTCTCACATACGATGCCTATGCAGTATAGGGAAAGTATTCCAGGGCTGTGGGTAAGAACGAAAGAACCACTACTTTTGATGTATTGTAGGAACTTTTGACACTTTATTACCCGAATTAATTTCCTAGGCGCTCGTTGTTGTCTTGCCTGTGTGCGTAGGCCCTGTAGCTAGAGACATCCAGAGCGTGAAATGATGGTTATGTAATAAATGGTTTTTCACTCAAAACAATAGTATAGCCGTTAGCCTTATTCGCGACGAACTTCTGCGTGGACTAATCACCATTTGCATTACACCGGCTTCTCCATGCGTTATATCCACAGGCATACCGCAGCCAGCTGAGCACAATTGTTATTCGAACCGTCGAAGGCATCATTACGCCATTAGCTTATTAATTACTCACACCTATAATATACTCATTACATAACCATTTGTAACTATGTACGTAATTACTCATACCTACTTAAATTTTATTATTATAATATAGAATTTATTGAATTCATATTTATTTATATATTATAATATTGAACTTATTCGCTACATGAATCTTGTAATTGTGAAACATTACATTCTTGCGAGAAGGCATGTCAAACATCAAATTCGGGTTGTAATTCTACTCTTATGCATCTTTAATTGAAAATATTATTTAAATATAACTGACTCAAAAACATTTAACGCTCCATGATTTACCTAATAACAGCATTTTGAACAATCCTATTTTTCAACAAAATTATACGACCTTAATTATTCGCATGTAATCTTAACAGGATATGAATCCGATCGGATTGGTGGAAATTCCATGAAGACTGGTCGAGATTCAGAAAAATCGATGTCAAAATATCACAGCCAACACATAATCAAATGAAAGAATTATTAACGATATTAGGCGTATCAATAGAACAAGTACGTGACGCGGTAGACGTTTATAACTACCATATTTGTGAAATCGGTCGTGTGTCGTTCCACAGTTTTCTTAATAACATCATCGTAAAAAAAGTAAAAATCATAAAAATCAAAATATGTTTTAGAGCAGAATCGAAGTTTACAGCCTGTCGGACGAGTTAAGTTGGTTCATACTCTAACTTGAGGTCGTTTTCCTCCAAATCTCACATCTCGCGTGCCCTGTTATTGAATCCAGACCACGTGCGGGAGGCGTCACGTCAAGCACCTTGCGGCATGTGTTACGGCAGGTGGCAAACGCCCCCGCCCGCACACACGCGTGTTAGAGGCGTGCTAGGTACTACATGCGTGGAGAGCCTAGGAACACACGACGGATCGCCCACGTCCCCGCGCGCGCGGGCGTGCGTGTTTATTTCGAGCGGCGCGTGCCGTGTGCTGCTGCCAGAGCGCCCTGCCGATAAGCCCCCGAACCAGCAGGCGAGCGCGTGTGGCCGCGTGCGAGCGGTGCCTGGCGGCGGCGCGCGCCACTGCGAGAGGAAGAAGTAGGACGCAGATGCCGCCTCTACCTCCGACTCCGCCTTCGATTCGCATTCGTTTGCTTTTATTGGATTTTGGGCTCGAGCGGGCTGGCGCGAGACGCGGGGTGGGTTGGAGACGTTTCACACTTGGCGTTATGAGTGAGAAGGCGATTTTTTTTGTAAAGTAATGGAATGTAATTTATTACAACCGGCTGGATCCTAAAATATGTCTATAATTTATTGCCGCATTATGCGATCCTTCTCTAGAAAGCATTAATCGGAATGTGCAATATTCAATGATGAGTGTTGGACGAATAAATTAGCCTAATGTACATTACTTAAATTGAATAAAATAAATTTGATTACTTTTAGTGTAAAATACATGAAAGTTATTATCATGTATTAAATTAATGTTTAAAATTAAATTAATTGTTAATACATAATTTTTTAATGTACAATGTCCATTAAAATACATGTACAGTCCTACATTAAATCTTCATTAAGTGTAATTTCTGACGGTGTATATTTATTTCTAAATGGCGGCTTGCACTCGCACATGTGCATGTGCATAATAATATATTTTCTAGTCATACTGCCTCGAATTCCGGTTGGGCGAGTGGAACGGTGTTTTAGTGTGACGTAGTGGCATGCACTCGAGTCTAGCACTAGGTGTGCACACTGCTGCCTAAGCTGCTCTCGTCGTATCGTGCGCTTTCGCTCCGGCACGCTGCCTAGCGTCGCTGTTGCCATGGCCAGCTGTGTCATTGCCGTCACAGTCAGTCTCCACCGCTGTCATCGACACTGGACACTACATCGTTTTTCCTTCAGGATCTCTGCCGCTGCTACTGTTTTCAGTTTTTCTTGAATATTCGTGCAGCACTCTTGTGTAATGATGAGAAATTAATGGAGAAAGTGAAAAGGAAATAGGGGGTCTTTGAAGAAGGTAAAAAGCCGCCGAGAATCTATTATTTCCTCCAAATCTTGAAGGGATAGAGTAACCTTTCTGAATGCTTCCAACGCCATTTATATTACATTTATCACTCTTATGCAGTGATAGGGCATTAACGAAAAAAGAGGGAGAGAAATAGGGAAAATGAAATCATCGCGAACACTTTGTCTCGTAAATTCTGAAGGGCCATGAGTACTCTTGGTTTTCAGAGGTTAGTTGGTAGCGACAGACGACTCCGCGGACTACCTCCTTGTTTTTGTTATCTATCTCTACCGCTACCATCACCATCACTGCCCTTCTGCTGCTTCCACTGTGCGACTGCAACCAATGGCCTCTGTGGCCCTTTCTGCCACTACCACAGCATCCAGTACCTCCCATCACCTTTAACTCTACCTGTACGTCTGCCTCTATTTCTAAGGCTACAACAACATCTAGGTCTACTTGTATGTCTACGTCTACCTCTATCGTCATATCTACGTCTACCCCTACCTTTACGTCTCCCTCTACCTTTACTTCTACCTATATGTCTACCTCCACCTCTACGTCTATCTCTACGTCTGCCTCTACATCTACCTCTACATCTACCTCTACCTCTTTATGTACTTCTACCTCTAACGCCACCTCGGCGTTTACATTTATCCCTACATCTACCTCAAAGTCTAGCTCCAACCAAATCGCTACCTTTACATCTACCTGTACCGCTAGCTCCACTACTGTCGCGGCCACCGCCACCATCACCGACTGCGTCGCTCCCGCGCCGTCTGTTCGTCTGCCGCACACGGGCCGCGTAACGCCGCCGCACGCGCGGGCGTGCGGGTGAGCCTCTAATTAATTGACCTGCCGGCGGCGGCCGGACAGCGCGCGCTTCGGTCGCGCCCCGGCCGACGTAAATCACGCGGCTCTCGCACGCGGGCGCGGACGCGGCGCCGCGTGACGCGTGTATCATAAACGCAGCACTTGCCGCGGCCGCCTCGGCGCTGAGCCTTTAATTACGTTGCCGTGTCCGCGTCGCGCGCGGCGGTGAGCGAGCGGACGGAGGCTGAGGATACGGGAGGACGGCGGGAGCGGGGAAGTGGAGTA
Source organism: Teleogryllus oceanicus (assembly GCA_964035755.1). Classification (NCBI taxonomy): domain Eukaryota; kingdom Metazoa; phylum Arthropoda; class Insecta; order Orthoptera; family Gryllidae; genus Teleogryllus; species Teleogryllus oceanicus. The sequence continues at coordinate 94,437,643 of CAXIVR010000004.1, forward strand.
ACGGGCAGAGCAGGTGAGGTGGGCGTGGCGGAATGCATTGGAGGTAACGTGTGTGGCAATTGTGTAGGGACAGGCTCTGTGCATGCGAGACGGAAAGCGAGGGACGGATTGAGGTGGAGGGTGGGGCGAGTTGGGAGGAGGTCCCGGTCGACCGCATGCACGTAGCGAATGGAGATCAGCGCAAATGGAACGCATCCTGTCCTGTCCGCCAGCTGCGGCTTTGTGCGATGCGCTTTGCGACTTTAGAATTGTCGTGACTGCTTTGGCGTTTGGCGGGTAGTGGACATTGTGCGAAGTTGTTCCGTAGGCGATTTCAATAGACTGGTGTAATCAGTGTGTCAGACTTTTTTTTTTTGGTGATGGCCGTTATCATATTGATGCATTGCTTTATATGTTTTAGAATTTATTTTCCGGAAAAACATTTCGTTCATGCCTTTGATTGAAAGAAAGTTCCACTAATAAGACGATACGATTAATAAGAAATCTGGCTTTGGTATGTTAATCAAAACAACTCTTATATCCGTTATATTTTCCTGCAAGTTAATATATTTAACGATACATGATTCATATATATATATATATATATATATATATATATATATATATATATATATTTGACTTCCTCCGAGTTGTAGAATAATGTACGGGAATATATTTACAGATTTAATTCGTTTTCTCAAGTGACTTTCCCAAATGACTATAATGTTCATTTCTTTTCGCCATTCCGGTTAATAAAGGAACATCGCGAGGTGCGACTCTAATGTTTTGAGCGTGCATCTACAACACAATGGAAATTGCCACATTCAGATTAAGTGATTCATTTATACATTCATTCCTGCAAACAAATTCTAACTCTACTAAATACTACTACTCCGCGACCAGGATTTTTACGTCATGTCTAGTTCATCTCGCAAACTTTATTGAAACTCGTTAAGGCCCCTTCCTACATCGTCCCACCGTTGTCGCCAGTTCCTTGTAGCTTGCATATCTCTTTGGTTTTCACTCTTCACATTCAGCCTCCCTTCCCCCTCGATTTTCCACCCCAACCTTTATTGCACTTCATCGTGTTTCCCACAAGCGAAAAGTAGAAACCATTAATTTCGCAAACAATTCCATTAGGCCCAGCGCCGTGACCTAAATGGCGCCGTCGAACGTCAGTGCCGGCCCATTGTGTTCGCCCGCGGCATTCGGAAGCGCTACCACTGTGTCGCAGAGAGCGGCGCGTGTCGACGCAGCAGTCGCCGCCTATGAATGAGGCCCGAACGCGGACGTGTAAACATTTCACGGTCGTTTTTTAAAGCGCGCGTGTTCGTTCCCTGCGCGGTGGCGGCGACTGCGTTGCGGACATTATCCGCAACGGTGGACGCATCGCGGTGCGTTTTATAGTTCCGTTCGCCGCCGCCCGCCGCTCTGCCGCTGCCCGCCCCCGCATTGTTGTTGTTGTGTGCCGTCGTTCTCTTGATGTTGCGCTTCTTGTGACTAACCCGTGTGTGGTGTAAGCGTGTGCTAATCTCTGTTCATTATTACGATTGTCGTCGTTGTCGTTTGTATTGTGGTCGTAACTGGACGTGTTTCGGGCGTTTTGGGTTTGTGAGGGGCGTTTTAGGATATTGGTGCGATGTTGATTTGAATATGGAATGCTGGGGTGTATTTTCCTAAATTTTCTATGGTTATTGAGTGCGTACGTGAACGAGAGGCTAATGATGAGCAAGCTTCAAATTTCCTCACGGTAGGTTTGGGAATGCTTATGCAACCCGTCGTACTTACGAGAATCAAGGTAAATTGTTGCATCTCGTAAAGGAAATCGTTATTTTTCTGAACAGTGGGAAATATATTTTGGCGTGCATCTCGATTTAATACCAATGTACACAATTCTCCAAGATACCTTAGTTTGTAAATTAAAATAAAACAGAATCACTGAAACCTACGGAGTGGGATATTCATATCGCGTAGGTACCGATAAGGTTTTAACTGCATGGAGAAAACTTAACAGCTTCAGTAAATCTTCTTAACGAGACAGTGTTAATTGCCCAATTTGTAGGGCCATGCTCCAGTCGAGATTTCCCAAAATTTAGCCTCTGGATACGTAGTTTTCCGAGCGTGTGGGAAAGGAGAAAGAGCAGTCAGTGTAACGATTATTTCCGACCAGAGAATCTCTAAACCACAGAGATACAGATACTAAACCCTTTAAGTAATGAATGTGCTCGGAGAATGTTGAATGTTTTTCGAAGGCGGTAAAACATAATAGGAATGTACTTTCAAAAAATAAAATTTTTTTTTTGCCTGCCATTGTAGTGTATAAGAAACTTGAATTATCTCTCTGGAATGTACTTGCTATTGCAACTTAGCTACGTTCAGTAGTAAATTAAAAATTTGTATAATCACCAGTGTTTTGCTTTGATTATGTGAATAGAACTTCAGTAATGTTTTCACATGTTGTTTTCTTGCCATTTCCCATACGACCAGACCAGACATATTATGACCACGTTAATGCCAGATACGAAGCATATTTCCGATTTTTTGAATTTCGGCAGTAATAATTATTTCTACATATTTTACACAATATTGGAAAAAATCCTTATCCTATTGCGTGAAGTATCGAAAACAGGAGTAAACATTTGAAATACTGCTGCCTTTCCGCCTTTCTCTCACCTGGTTGGGGCCAGACGTGTCAAGACAAAACAAACTAAATGTTAAATTAATGTCAAGACATTTGCGGTATTTGTTTCGTAAATGAATTGCAATGCCCGTCCAACGAAAACAAAATATTTGAACATTTTCTATGTCAACCTACTACAAAAAATGATTCTCTTGAAATGTTATTCTGGCTCTTTCGAACGCGGGCACGCAGTGGTAGTGGCCAGTTTAATGGTACTTCGACTAAACGGTCAATTTGGACCCCGAATATCTCTACGTATTTTTTCCCAAAAACATTATCCTTTAATGGCTAGGAAACTCTCGATACCTTTTATTTCGCAACCTGGACTTTTCAGGACCTTAACGGTATTCAAGTAAAATCTTTTCTTTTGATAGTGGTGTCGCCAGATATTCGTTCGGGGGGCTCTAAAAGGGGGCTCCGCTGGTGTTGGCGCATGGCTTGGGGATCGCCGGTGGGTGTTGCGGGCAGGGGGTGGGGATGGGGCCGAGCCCAGGCGGCGCGAGGAACCGCCCCGCCCCGCCGCGCCGCTCATAGGCAGCGTGCCTTGTAGCGAGCGCCCGCGGCGGCGGCGGGGGCGGCGGCACTGGCGCCTGCAGGCGGTGCGGCCGGCCGCTGGCGGCCTCTGCCAGCGACGGCGGCGGCGGCGGTGGTGGAGGGGACCTGCTGCTCGAGATAGACCAGGCGCTCCGCCTCAGCAAGGGCTTTCTGCTGCGCCAAGGTTGGTGCGCATGCGCTTGCGCTTGGGGCGGTTGGTAGCGGTGTGCGCAGGTAAGCGAGGCAGCTCGGCTGCAGCCACTTGCATGCTGGGGGTGTTGGTGTGGGATGGTTAAAAGCTGTGGGTTGTGTAGGTGAATGGTAGTGCTTGCTAGTTGTCGTTTGCTGTAGTGCTCACATGGATTGTACAGTTGTTTAAATGATATTTGTGATTAAGAACTTTATTACCTGTGAAGTGTTCTCTTTTGAAAAATATATGTTTATGTTGAGGATATTATAATAATGTAAATGTGTTATTTAGTGAAAATTAAGCTTTACAACATACATATGTTTTGAGATTTCGGAACGATAAAAAAACTGCTTTAATTTTAAAGCACCCGCACCCCAAGGATTTATTCTCAGTATGTTTCTCATTCCGTACGTATCTGCGTGCCTGGTATGTCAATGATACAGCTTGGAAATGGTGTACAGCAGTCCTCGTATGATGTGTTGGCGGCAAACTTTCAACTGTACAATGAATTATAGAAGTCGTTCTGAGCTGTGTCGCGTACTGAAAAGTAATTGCTTACGTCAAGCTACTGCTTTCAGTGGGAACTTTGAGCAGTGCCTCATTTATATCATCGTACCTGCTAATGTAGGCTCACAAGCGCGTGAAACCCAACTTCGAAAACTCGCTTGTTTGTAGGCAGTGTTATACTCTATAAAACTTTCAGAGCAATACGAGTAGAAATTTAACGATTAGTTAAAAGTCAGGACATGAGTCACTTCCCCCTTTAAAAGTTCTCCTTATTTGTTAGCGATGCTTATTAAAAGTCATGTGACGTCGAGAAAATATAATAGTTTCCTCATGACTCAGCATGTCGTGGCGGTCATAGAAAGTGAGTGTAAAACGTTTGAAAGTCAGAAAATGAAATGTTTAGATTAGGTAATATTCATTTAACTTGCAAACAGTACCAGTAGTTCGATGTGTTAACAAACTTTCGAAATGTGAGGTGCCATACATTTAAAGTGGGTTTCCCCACGTTTCACATTTTGTGTGTAAATTAGCCTCTTTCTCTCTGACTAGGCTATTGCATATAACCAAAGTGCAGTTTTAAACATTGTTTCTTAATTTGATCCCACACGTCTTCATTGGCTACTTGATTATCTATGTGATTTTCAAATATACTTTGGTTTGAAAGCAGCACAAATACTTCAAGCTGACAATAATGTAAATGATACGTTACGGATATCAATTGTTATGAAAACGAATTCTATCCTCAGGTGAGACTAGTTTTCGATATATTTGGAGTAACATCTTCGATTATTATTATTATTATTATTATTATTATTATTATTATTATTATTATTATTATACTAGCATTATAAACGATATTTTCTATTGCAAGAAATCTTTCACAAAAGGGCATTTTTCGGCACAAATGCGTCATTGCACATTCAGCCAATCGCAGCGAGAGAATCGTGGGGAGGTAAAAGTAGATGGACGACCACCGTTTCCTCGCACAGATACCCGAGACATCACAAGAAAGTTGTTTCGCAAAATGAAGTTTGATTCTCTTATAAATTTATAGGGCTGTTAAACAAAAAATAGCGCATTCAACTCATTTATAAGGCTGCTTTTTTGCATTCGTACAAATTTTAAAACTCGCTCCAAACGTCGCCCGTTTTCAAACCATGCACTCATGCAATGGAGCTCTGCACTTTAAACTAATTGCATATACTACTATTACGCTTCCTTGAAAGAAAACGCGTGCATCCGCATGCCTTCCGGTCCGCACAGCTGCAACACTCGCACTCAACGCACACGTGAACAAGTTTAATGACGAAAGTCGGCGCCGGCCGTGCGCGCGAGCAATTACAGCGGTCTGCTCTATGTGTTTCGCGCGACGGCCGCCAGGGGCGCGAGCGTCGCGAAGAGCGGCGCGTGGCGCGCTCTGCCGCTCGTCTTCGCTTCCCGGCATGCCTCGCGCGGGGGCGGCGCCTTGCGTGCCTTGCCGGACGTGACGCGGGGCGCGTGGGCGGGCGCGCGCGCGCGGCCGGTCGGCTGGCTAATTCTGGGCTGGCGAGGCGAAGCACGGCGCGTCCGCTCGCACCTTGGAATTGGGGCGGGCCGGCCGGGGGCGGGCGCCGGGGGGTTGTTTCCAGGTGGCCGGGTTTTAAGGCTGGCACGTTTTATCTACCAGTGCTGGAGGGAAACGGGGAAATGTACTTAGCGTTCCTTAGTCCTGTTTCATAATTTGGGAACAACATGCCAGTTGTAAGTTCAATTAATTTGTTTCGTCTTTTTGAAGTGTTCTATTATGTCCCCGGCAAATGTAGTACTGCCCTAGGTGGCTCAGGGCATCAATTGCTGGTTCCAGTTCTGACGGTGGCAGGATATTCCACATTAGCGACGTAGCGACAATAAGTCGAATGCAGCCTCGATGTGAAGAATACTAGCGACCGGCTGCTCGTATCGGTACTTTTTCATGGTTTCTTCGATCAACCACGGACCACGCGTGATCTTCCCTCCTCGTTCTTGTTCTATTCACACCCCTTACTTACACACAATTATACTTACATGCACTACGCTATCCCACATGTCGGAAAAAGAGTCGGGAGCTTACAGCTAGTTTGATTGATTTTTTCGTGTTTCCGGGCGCGTCAAGTGTTTCGGTCATTAGTCCCGTTCGTGTAGTGCATGTTCTTTTTTCTCGGGAGATGGCGGTGATCTTCCCCCGCTGGATGGCGAGATCCGGAACCGACCTGCCGTCGGCTAGTGGGGTTTCCCCCTCACCAGGACTCTCCCACCAGCGGGGCACCGCCCCAGCCGAGACAAGCTCTAAATTCCCGACCGGTCTCCCGGAATATGTAATAGTGTGGTGCATGTTAGTGTAAGAGGAGAGGATAGGACAAAGAAGAGAAAGAACAGATCGCGCGCGGTCCGTGGCCCGTTTGGTAGGGTACTGCTCCGGCATTCGCTTGGTGTTGATCGGGGAAACCACGGAAAACTACCGTCAGAGCAGCCGGCCGCTAGAATTCTCCTCCAGACAGCTACTGAATTCGACCTAGCTGAAAAGCTAGTGTCGAAAATCCTGCCGCCGTCAGGACTCGAACCTAGGACCTCCCGGTCAGAGGCGCTGCAATGACATCAGTTGATGCACTGAGCTACTGCTACCGGTTTACAGCTAGTCCTGGCTGAGGCGGTGCCACATTGGTGCATACCTGGTTGCGGAAAATCACTGTAAGCAGACGTAGATCGGTGCGGCATCTCGCCATCTAGCGGGGGGAGTCGCCGCTACCTCCCGCGATAAAAGCATACACTATACTTCCTACGATAATGACCTTAGCAGCTGACGCGCCCAGAATCACTAATCAGTCAATCAAACAAACGGGAACTACACCACCACCCATGCCGGGATACCAGTCGGGAACTTGTCTAGCTGAGCTTGTCTAGGCTGGGGCGGTGCCTCGCTGGCAGGAGATATCTGATTGGGGAAAAAACTCGCAAGCCGTCTTTTCTCGTGCATTGTTCGTTGTCTTAAAAATCAACAATAATATTTCACATTTCCTTATATTCACTAATTAACAAATTCTTTGAAATCTGTATAGTATGTTTGTTTCGTACGTTTAGGAAAATGCAGGCAAAACAAACAAATGGTCGAAAAAGCTTTGAACTAGAGTGTACCATTTATTCCATTTCCATCACTTGGGTGTAAACAATGAGGTCTCGGTTAGGGTGACTATTGTTTTTAACAATTTGAATTAAACTATTTTTGTAAATAATGGTCAAACGTTTTCGAATACTTTATTTCATTCGTATGAGAGAATCATTTTGTTATACAGAAGGTTTAAATTTATTAGCACGTGATTGCTTATCATCAATTTCTTATGAAATACTGAATTAAAAAGGGAGAAAAAATACATTGTAGCACATCTATTTTTTCTTCATTTATTATTTATTTTGATTTGTCATTTATAACACAAATTTCTGGCATTTCGTTAGAGAATGATTCATTGAATGTGGCACTCATCCCGAAATCGTAGCAAAACATTTCAGCAGGATGTGCTATAATTTATGATATAACTGACGAGAAGCGTTAAATAGAAAATAATTCCCACTATGTTTTTCCTAAATTTCCATGTACTTCTCCCTTACATCTGTTAATACCGGCATTATCAGCTACACCATGACGAAATCAGAAGATTCTCATTAAAATGTTAATTAGATTATATTGCAGTATCATGATGACTGTTCTTCAAAAAATTAATACCAATGTATGCTTTTATTTGACTTTTCAAAACTTTTAGAGCTTTCGTGAGAAAATACATGTATGCCTTGAAATATGTGTACAATTTGGCAGTAAACGTGTAATATTTACATATTACTGCCATTGTTCAGAAAACTAATCCCTAAACCGAGCGAGTACTGCTGTGTTGCTTCTCTGAGTAGTTTTATTTTCACGCAGCGTGCCCTATCACGTGAGCAGGGCGTGGACCAGTGCAAAGGGGGAGAGGGCGGAGGGCGTTGGTTCGGTGCTCGGATCGGCCGCGTTGTGGCGGAAACTGACGCGACGTGGCCGCGTGGCTTATCTTTCGTTACCTGGCGCAGCATACCAAAACGCCCAGCGCTCTTGCTCCGGCCACTGGTAACCGTAGACGGGAAAATGTGTTGATTCTCAACCACAGTTGGGGAAGTGTTTTATTCCGTTTAATTTAGTTGCTTTTCTTTTAATGCCGGTTGTGTATAACGGCCTGGTGTGTTAAAAGCGCGGATCCTGTACCTGCTTGAGTACTTTCTGATTGTCTCTCTGCGTGAGTACTGACGTACTGTCATGCGAGAGTACTGACATTGTTGGGAGAAGGAAAGCAATGAAAATGCATCGTTGATGGATTTTCATTGATTCCTTCGACCCGTCTTCCTTTGATCCGTCTTATAAAAAAAAGTATGAAATACTGTGAGATATCCCGTTGATGGTTAGCTTAATATGTACCGCTGTTCAGCAGGAAAAAGAGATCTCATTGAGTGCCAAACATCAGTGCATAAAGGGTTGCATTTCAGTAAGGGGCAAATGTAACATTTATGAAGTTCATTTTATGAAATTTCTATCACGTGTTCATCGGCAAAATGTGATCATTTCCGATGCCGTAGTGTTTTGTAATATTTATTCTAAGATACATGTTTAATTTATATGAAGGTTATGTGTATATATGATAACATTGGAGCACTGTTATCAAGAGCAGAAAAGGGGAACTGAAACGTTAGCCTCTCCATTGTCGAATAACCATTAATATATGGTACTACTAAAATAAGGTTCACACTTCATTGTGGAGTAACTGGAGCATGCACGATATTAATGGCTTACCAGACGTGCCTGGGCACGAGCCGATGAAAGGACTTAGCTCAGACGAGAATTTTGTTCCGATACAGCAGGCGTAGGCATATTCCAGAGTGTTTGCGAAGTTCGTTCGGGGATCACGAGCAACAACAAACAGCGCTTCCTGCGTTCAGGGCCCCACAACTATCGGTAAACAGGCGGCTTAAAGGCACCCAGCGAACATTGCCTACATTGAGGCGGAGAACAATAATATTTGGAGCCATCAGAAACTATGACAGAGCAGAAAGACAAGTTGTAAGAGAGGTTGAAAGCAGTGTTGACATTTTGTGATGCTGTTTTAACTCTTAATTTGTTGACATCATTGTCTTAAAATATAGGCTGACTGACACTTTCTGGTATTTAAATTGCTTTTCGTAATTTGATGAAATAAATATATTTTAAAAGTAATGTATAAACTTCTATTATAAAATGGATAAAAATTAGTATGATTTATCGCTCAATAAATTAAATATATCTGCATCTATGTGCAATAATAATGGCGTAATATTAGGTTATAAACTTAAATTTGATTAATTCAAATGTTTGAAAATAAACTTTTGTTGTTCATTTCTCTTCATATTTTTACACACTTCGCATTCTTTATTTTGATTTCAGAAAGGCTTCTGAAACGCATATGTTTTGTTACATTAGGATAACGACTCCAAAAATGTTCTTCGCAGAAAGTCAAGGGGTTACAGGGGCATCGCTTAGTTTCGTGAAAGTTCTAAGATATAAGTTTTACTTTTCTTGACATTCAAAGCAACAGGAGATTTAAAGGGAGCGCTCGAGAATTAGAATGTCGAAATACAAGGAGAGATATTTTTAGACTGACGCAGCTTAAATATGTGAATTATCAATTCAGAACCTTTCGTGTAAATATTATTGTATTAATTCATATTGGAAATACCTGGTGAAAGAAAAGCATTGCCAAACTTTCGTCTTGGAAGCAAGTCAAGGTTCTCAGACATTTTTTACTCTTCTAGGTGCTTGATTTTGAAACGAGGGACGTCGGTTGCAATTCATTTTTTGTACCACAAACCCGAACCCACGTAAACAAATTCTCTCGTTGGGTACAGAATTAATAATTCGACACAAATAACACCCTACCATTGTGTCAGATAACAGGCCCATAATACTAAACATAATGTGAGATCATCAAAAACATCCAGCGCATCCTGTAATAATATTCATTTAAGTGAGAAAAATTGCCAAAATTGTTGAGGTTCAATAGCACGCATAGACAGACTTGTTTTCAAAATTATTTTTTTCTTGCTCTTAAGACTGATTGAGTTGCGTATGACAGGCTTGCGGGTCAATACAGGAAACATGAAAGGGAATAACTACTTGGAGAAATCGTTGTACTTTAGCGATGTTTACGTTTCTCAGATTTCACGACCTGGAGAATGCAAATGAGCCCCACGGAAAGAAAACGATTTTCGAGCGTTTCGTGCCAAACAGGATTGGAAACCACTAAATTAGAAGGCGCGGACACGTGCCGCCTTTGGAGTCGGAGACGGCGCAGGTGGTAGTATTGTTCGGCGGGGCCTAAGTATGGCGGGGCGGGGTCGTGGCGGGGCGTGGCGGGAGCGGGGCGGGGTCGTGGCGGGGCAGAGTCGTGGTGGGGAGGGGTCGTGGCGGGGAGGGGCGTGGCGTGGCGGGAGGGTGTGGCGTGGCGGGAGGGTGTGTGGCGGGAGCGTGGCGGAGGCGTGGCGGGGCGGGGGCGGGGCGGGGGCGGGGCTGGGACGGCTGGAGAGGCGGTGGCCGCCGCCCAGGTGCGACGGATCGCGACGCGCGCTCGGCGACAGCGCCGCGCCGGGCGGCGGCGAGGTCGTCGACCGGGTCGCGCGACCCGCTTCCCAAAATTCACTCGCGGCGACGCGTCGTGCCAGCGACGCCGCGCGGCGCCCGCCGACGCTCCAGGTCGCTGGGACGCCGCACTCTAGTTACTGCGATCCGGAAGTTAGCTTTTTCATTATTAGGGGGCAGATTTTGATGACCTAAAACATCGCCAAAAATGATCAATAAAATGCTCTTAAAATGCTTTAAAAATGCACTGAAACCAAAGAAAAATGACCTAAAAAACCTTATCAAAACCAGTTCGGATGAACAACTCAAGCTGTTGGATGCGTTACTGATATAATCGAGGATTCTTCCGTTCGTTCCAGTGAACTCCGCTCACCTCAAACTTTTCTCGAAATGTGGCCCCACGATCGCTCCAAACAAAGCTGCTGCTTGTGTAGGATAAGGATGCCCCATTGATGGACGTGTCATTGTATCTTCATCGTTGCATCGCATTTGATGTGCTCACAACGGCATGAGCTCATCCAAGATAGGCTGTTTCAGTTATGCTAATACCAAGGTCCCGTCACAATCCGAATTCAGTCAAAATCTGATACATAGGCTACTTTCGGCTTTTTGAGGTTGCAGAAACTACGAAGTGAGCCTGTAGATAGCCTGTGGGGTCCTATGTACCAAATTGCCTGTATGTCGCCTATAACACTGTGAGTGCAAGCACAACACTATCCTCGGGTGGGGGCTGTCATAATGGAATGTCTCATTGCTGTATGTACTTTATGTACGAACTGTAATTAAAATTGCAGAGGAGGAATAGGAGTAATTCTGTACATTCTGTTTTCGTTATGTTCACAAATAACGGGGAACAGTTTACCTGCAAAACCCATTGAATCCTTTCCTCTAAGTGCAACAGTTAACGAAATAAATTGTTGTTTAGGGTTATGCGGTAATTTTTGTTACGTATTTGGATGTGTGTAACGATTTACAGTGCGTGCAGATCAGTAACCAGGTCGGAAGTACAAAGGAACACATGTTGTAAGTGCTGCGCTGTGTCAGTAAGTTCGAACCGATGAGTTTCGTATGTACCGAATTTCGAATTTATATTTCATAAATTACTCATTTTATCTTACATTATTATTATTATTATTATTATTATTATTATTATTATTATTATACATTTATTGTTAATATTTTTACGTAATCAACAGCGATGCAGACGTCACAGTCAACTTTTCTTCCTCTTGCAACTTTTATTCTGACTAAGCAGATTTTTGTTACTTCCTTCTTTCACTAGCAGTATACTTTAACTTCCCTTTCCAATTTTTTCCGTTCATCTTTTGGTCGATAAAATTTTATTACTTAATTTCGCATCAAGTTACGTGTCTTTATTTACACAACACGCAGCGGTAGCTCAGTGCGTCAACTTATGTCACTGCAGCGCCACTGAGCGGGAGGTCCTGGGTTCGAGTCCTAACGGCGGCAGGATTTTCGACACTAGCTTTTCAGCTTGGTCGAATTCTGTCGCTGTCTGGAGGAGAATTCTTACGGCTGGGTGCTCTGACCGGTAGTTTTCCGTGGTTTCTCCGATGAACACCAGGCGAATGCCGGAGCAGTACCCTACCAAACGGGCCATGGATCGCGCGCGATCTGTCCGTCGTCTTCCTTGTCCTATCCTCTCCCCTTACACACACACGTACACTAACATGCACTACGGTACCACATGTTCCGGGAGACCGGTCGGGAGCTTAGTGCTTGTCCCGGCTGGGGCGGTGCCCCGCTGATGGGAGAGTCCTGGTTGGGAGAAACCCCACTAGCCGACAGGTCGGCGCCGGATCTCGCCATCCAGCGGGGGAAGACCACCGCCATCTTCAAAGAAAAAAATGCACTACTCTAACAGGACTATTGACCAAAGCAGTTGACGCGCCCGGAAACAACGAAAAAATCAATCAATCAATCAGTCAATCAATATAGGCAAACATGTGTCATTTTCTTGGAGGTAGTCCATAGAAAGGCTCTGTGAAGTATTTGATGATATTGTTCCTGGAGGCAACATTTTGCCAACGAGAAAATTTAGTATTCCGAAGCCCCTCACACCCGCTTCTGCATAAAAACATCTAATGATTTGTGTTGCCGTAATAATTAGGAATCAATTTCATTTGATTTTACACCACCGGTGTATTACTGCGCAAAAACACGTTCCACCCTATTTCACAACGTTCAACGTTTCAAATGTATTATTGATTACTATGGACTCTGAGGATGATCGTTCTTCATATCATTTCTAATATAGATAATTAGAAATACTGCGTTCTCGAGAACTGCACTATTTTTTTACAACATTTGAATGAGATTTTCGGGCAATTAAATTTACACATAATTGATTTATTTGATCTCTCAGTGTTGACAATAACCTAATGACCAATAACACTTGGCGTGGTTTGTCTTTTTCTTCGAATTTCAAACTTGTTTTTTTTCTTTGCTAACGATATTAATAAGAAATTAAACTAACATTAACTTAATTGTCATAGAATAAAATGCTACTCAAACAGGGAAATCTATCTAGTAGTGTATAGTTGATCCCCGAGGCCAAATTGTAGGAGCGAAGAATATTCTAGGCCTCAGAAGTATTGCTAAGATATTTTAATCAGGCACCTTTCAATAATGCTCTTTATTTAGCTATATTTCGGGTACAGTTTTGTTCAGCATTCAGAGAAGATTGCAAAAATGTTCAAAGATCATCTGGCGATGTAGATCGTCAGAAAATATATGAAACGACAGTGTTATCGGAATATTGTAAACTTATCCATTCCTAAATTATGGGCGATTAATGACTGCTTTTGGAGAAAATAATCGTAGAACAATATAAATTATAATTTTTGTGTCGAACGTCCCCTTGCAGATTTGTGAAAGTTGTCATTGCAGGAGAGATCACAACCTGTGTTACCTCTCGGGGAGAATGGAGGGAAAGTCGTATTTTATTTTACACTACAGAACACGCTCCGCAAATGCGTCACGTAACTTGTCGTGCGGACAAGGAGGACTAATTTCTTCATGAAAACGCTGCAGCAATCCAAGTAAATGGTATATTTAAACAATTTTGATTATTGATTCTTGGGATGAGAGAAAATGGTAAAAATCAACGAAACTTCCGAAGCTATCTCTCTAAGTGATACTGAAAGGCAGTGAACTCAAGACTCTTTGAAGAAAAATAAAATTAGAGATAAATTGTATTTTGCACAAACGAATAGAATTGATTGTTTCGAGAGAGAAAATACTATATCAATTGAATAATGAAAATTAATTCAAAACTGAATTAACTTTTCACAAGACTGGAATTGATACATTTCAGTTTGACTTCGGCTGCTATTTGTACTAAAGAACTGGGAATTGCCGCGTAAAACGTCAACGTATTTACGAACTTGGAAAATGTTTCAATAATTTACATTAATATTTTCGACGAGTAATCAACCCGAATCCTCGAAGCACAGATCCACTGCTTAACTACACAGACCATCTCTGTAAGCTGCGCGTCGCCTACTAAATGATGTCTAAAATGATCTCGCTGTAATTTTAGCCCTCGCGCCTTCCCTTTGATCCAAGGCTTTTTTGGCTTCTGGATTGAGAGTGGAGACTGTAGTGACAGTCGGTTTAGATTACTTTCCTCTCAACGGTGCTTGTTTTTCATGTTGCTGTCAATGTTTGAATCTGGAAAGTCCTGAAGGAGGAGAAATCAATGTGCTGAAAAACTTTCTTGTTTATTAATTCTCTTGTCTCAGTATTAAACCGAGTCTTAATTAAACGCTCCTTCTTCTGATGTATTGGAACTCATGATTATGGATGTAATCACGTTCGAAGGCTACACGATCACAATACGGAGATGATATCCAATGAGTGAATAATCATAAGTAGGCTGCGGCTAAAATGTCTGGTGGAATGTCAAGATAAGGAAAAGCACGGAAAAAAGGTTTAAAATTAGGTTAAGAAGCAAGAAACAACACTAATATTACTTTCTAGTTGTGGGCAAAATAAACAGCCGCTTTGGCAATGCCCATGGAGGAGGAAGATTGATGTAATTCATTTCGTGCATTACTTGATAATGCTTTTTAATTATATGCATTACTGCCTTTTAATTATAATCATTCGTCACTATGAAGATTATCGTAGTCACCGATTTTTGTAATTAATTTTTGATCAATGCCTTCTAGTAAATCAAACTTCAATCTATTATGCAAGCACACTCGTACTATTGATTGCTCGTTCTCAGAGAGTTTGTAATAGAAATAAGGGTGCACGAATGTTGTTTGATATCATGTGAAATATTCCCTCGTCGGGTTCTCAATTGTCTTGAACAAGCACTCCAATTAACTGTTCACAAAACACTCTTTATTCATCTGAACATTTTCATTGTTTTTATTTTTGACGGCATGAGTGATATCCAACTTATAACCACACGAGAGGTCTAGTATATACGTGACCGTTAAAATGAATTTCCTTTTAAAGCTCTTACTATCTTCTGTGTTATTAGAATCGACCTGCAACGGTCGTTTGTATGGAAGTCTCTTGGCACATTTAGCATCTTTGGAAACTAGTGCTTCAAATACTACTATTTCAGCTATTGAGAAAGTGAAAGCTTTACGAAAAAGCGAGTACCGGCGAGCTTACAATCCATTCGACATGAATTATTTTTGGAATAACAAAGAAAACAACACAATTTTTGACGGCCCATTCTTCTTACTGTTCAAATACTTCGAAGAAATCAGTGGTGTTCATGTGAAATTTCAAAAGACGAAAAAGAACAATTCATATTCAGAGGAAGTGAGACTTCTTCGCGAGGGACTCGTTGACGTCTCATCCAACGATTTGTTTTTCAATGTGGAGAGGAACACGATAGGAGACTTTTCCGTGCCCCTGTCGAAAGCTCCGGCATGCATCGTTACTCGCTACCCTCCACCTCTTGGCTTCGCGCACGTGCTGCGCCTCCCGTACTCGCTGGTTGTGTGGTTGGCCCTACTGGGATCGCTCATTGCGTGTGCAGCGGCCTGGTACACAACGCATGCGATACAGCCGCGGAAGGAGCGTGGGGTTGCATCTCGAAGCGCCGTCCTGGCAGCGTTGGACGTCGTGCAGGTGACGTTGGGAAGCGCTTGCAGCGTCAGAACCGTAAACCCCTTCGCTCAACGCGCCGTCCTCACCTCGTTGCTTCTGTCGTGTTTGGTGATCGGCAGCGCCTATCAGGGTCAGCTGCTTGGCTTTATAACCACACCGCCCAGAAACCCCGCGCCCGAAACCATCGAAGACGCCGCGAAAGTCCTCAAGACGGTGTACACCAACCTGAACATCCCTCCTCCCCCTACGGACGGAACAATCGACACTCTTCGAGACATCCGCCCGAAACTGGTGGAGTTTCCGTACTTGACATCCACGCCGGAGGTAAAAGAAGTGTTACAGAAGGACGGCTACGGTATGATAATCGACTTCGTGTTCTACGGTGCCATTTCCTCAAGGGAGGAATTCGTCGGTGGCGGCGATCGGTTCCACGTGGTGCCCGAGTGCGTCATGACGCCGGGGTTCTCCGCCCTGCTCATGCGCAAGGACTGGGCGTGGAAAGCGGTCTTCGCGGCGCTGGTGATGCGCACCAAGGAGAGCGGGCTTTTCGACCATTGGTTCGCGGCGCAGCGCCACCGCATGGACGTGAGCGGCGTGACGCTGCCCGCCGCGGCGCTGCGCGTGCGGGCCACGCCCCCGCCGCGCCCCTTGACCGTCGCCAAGGTGGCCGGCGCGTTCATGCTGCTGGGGGCGGGGCTGTGCGCGGCGTCCACCGCCTCCGCGCTGGAGGTGCTGAGGCGGCGGCGGCGGCGGACGCGAGGCTGACGGGTGCGTAGGCGGTCTTCTTGAAGGACAGAAGGAGGAGGGTTTTGTGAAATGTATTTTACATGTCAAGTAGATTAAGAAGACAGTTGAAAGAAAGAAACTTGGGAAAATCGTTTTCTGACGGAACGATTCCTTACGAATGTACATGATTCTGTTATTTTGTAAGGTAATATGTGCTTTTGCGTTTCATCACTGTGAAACTGACGCAATGTTCTTTCCTGAAAGCCAAAGTTTCAACGTGATTTCATTCTTTATGAACAATTCTCGTAGCCCGTTCCAGGACAGAATGTATTCTACAAAATGCATAGGTACAGAATAGGAGGTTCGCTGCCCTTCTCCCCTGCTTCAGTCAAATACCTTAAGACCTGCTTCTCTCCCTTTATCCCACAGTCCTGCCCCTTCCGTTCTGCCCTCTTCCATCCTGCTCCCTTCCGTCCTGCTCCCTTCCATCCTGCTCCCTTCAGCCCTGCCCCATTCACTCTCCCTTTCCGCCTTGCCCCTTCCGCCTTGCCCCTTCCGCCTTGCCCCTTCCGCCTTGCCCCTGCCGCCTTGCCCCTTCCGCCCTGCCCCTTCCGCCTTGCCCCTTCCGCCTTGCCCCTTCCGCCTTGCCCCTTCCACCTTGCCCCTTCCACCTTGCCGCTTCCGCCGTGCACGTTCTGTCCTGCTCCTACCATCCTATCCCTTCTGTTTTGTCCTTTGTGACCTCATAATTGAGAGCTACTCTTCGAAATAACTACTGTTATATTTATGTGTAAATGTTCCACTTACTTCCATCCCCGTGCTGCGGTACTGCTCCTCACCTGTCGAGACCACCTCGCCTTACGCCTCAATTTTCCATCATCATCATCATCATCTTGATAACCCTCCTCCTTCAGTCTCCACCCTCCATCTCTGTCTTCCCCCTCCCCGCTTGCACCGCCGCCGACTCGGCCGCCACGGCCGGGCGCTCATGGCTTCCTGCAGGAGGCTATAAACCTTTCGCGGGGCCGCGAATTAGCCGGCGGCGCCGCCTCGCGCCGTAAATCTTCATTAGGAAGCGCGACGCGCGCAGTTCGGGGCGCGCGGTGGCTTAACCGGCGGCGTAGGCGGCGACGGAGTCCAGGCCGGAGACGAGCGGTGGGCGGACGCGAGCGGCGGGAAAGCACTGCGGGTGGGACGGTAGCCAGTGGCGGTTGCTCCGTAAGGGCTCTCAGGTAGCGCCTTCCCCAGAGAAAAAGGAGAAGATACTCGGGATAAGTTGCAGAAAGTATTATATTTGTAATGGATCGACTTCTTAATTTGTGCATGTCACCAGCGCAATTTTTGAGGACTGATTTAGTTTCCACCCCGGGAGTGCCCGTAATAGGTAGACTCACGCCAGTGCCCGCACTGTATCTCTCTGTATGCATAATAGCTACGTATTCATCTATATCTCTGACATACCTAAATTTCATAATAGCTGCAACGTTTTGTGAATGTGAATGATCTGAATTTCCATTTATTGAAGTACGTATTTTATTCGTTTTATACAAGTCCCCCAATACAATAGTTAATGAATCGTACACTGTAGAATTCTTGTCTGAATGGTGAGAAAAGTAAAGGCTGAAGATAAGAGGATAAGAGATAATGCACTGGTGTCATTGCACGCAATGTACGTGACGGATATCGCGCAGCCGATCATGTTTCAACATGTTCACGGGAAATTATTAAGCGAAAAGATAAAAATTAAATGGCCAGGCGATCTAAAAAAATGAAGGAATAAATGACATATCAGACGACTAATGCATCGCAATAAATCAGGAACATAAAATTGCCCTGGCTTGGGTCTCACAGATCTATTGCAAGCACTCCCGGGTTAAGTGCCGGATTATGCGAAAGATGACTGTTTTTGGACTGCGTAACATAGTGGACTATTGGGAGTGCGTCCGTAGCTGGTGAAGGTGAGGCAATAGAAGCTTGAGGAAGAGTCGGGGTACTGGAAGTTGGGTGGGGGCAGCGTGCTCCTCTTAGGGTTTGATTCGGCAGAGTCCGTGGCTACTAAGCTAAGAATACTGATCCTTTCATCTGATTTCATACATTACTGTTTCGTTTGCTGGAAATATATTTTTTTAAAAGTCTCGTAATTTCGCGTGAGCACAACTGTACATTCTGTTATCAACGTAGAATTTGTCTTAAACGAGTATTAAAATCCTGATATCTGAAAATCGGTTGCACTCTAAATGTCTCAGTTTTCCCCGTCCCGAAAATATTTTGAAGAGGTAAAATGTATGTGACAGTTCAGACATACATGCTGACCCTTCTAATTCGCAACCCACCGATCACCATTGACGGTAACTGAGGAACGGAAGGAGGAATGGTGCAGGCGATTTACTTCTTGAAAACACTCCTTTTGCGTTCTGTGGACTCGCGGAGTATCTTTGCCTTGCGTGCATTCTCTTTGGAAGGGTGTTACTCGCCAAATGTTTAGTAATGTAGTTGTTAGGGGTTTTATCTTCCAGTTACCCACCTTATTGATGGTTGTGTGTTTGTTGTTGTTGCTTATTTAATTTACTATTGCTGAAACCTTTTGTTTGATCGGTTGCAATTTTTCAACGAGCAGTTCGCCTAGAGCTGGATGATATTACACAGATCTCCACTAGTACCAGATGAATGGGGTGCTTTCTTTCTATCCTTAAATGGGGTGGTTTCTTTGAAGTGAAAAAGACACAGTGATTCGACAATGGTATAGCTATTATCTTTTGCAACAATTCGATGAAGTTGCGATAAACGATTTGTTCACTGTTTGGACTATCCTCCATTGTCGTATAATTTTTTCATTGTCTTTATATCCTGTAGTATTGTATTACTTAAGCATTGGTTTGCACCCAAAAAATATACTTCTTTGGTATTTTATTACTTCATATTGGAATAAGGTGATATTAGAACTCTAAATAATTGTACGAAAATGTTTTTACTTTATTAATTATTGAAGTTTTATAGACAAAAACACAAATCCTACTTTCATTACAATTCATACATTTCTTCCGTTGAACAGATCCTAATGGTGGCGGCCTTATATCTAACCTTTACACGACAGCTTATTTCTACTAATGAAACTTGCTCAGAGGTGTTTTAGACGTCTGAAAGAGTGTTCCTATTTTTTAATGCACCGATGCTCGTGAGGAAATTTCCGAGAATATCGCATCTCTAGCTTCTGGAAGAGTAACTCCGCACAATGAACCAATTGTGAGAAACATTTAAAAGAGCTTCCGAATGACCAAAAACAAAGGACTTATCAGAGCGGTTAACAAGTTGTAATTATAAATCTATTTCAGTTCCTTTGTAGTTCTGATTCTTAATCCTAAACGAGAGGCTTTTATAAAGTAATCTGAGTTTTCGTCAGTTATTTATGTTACTTATTAACGTCTAGAAATGGTTTTCATACGGTTTTGGGATCCAACTTCCTTCCCTTTAATTTCCTTAAAATTAAGTATATTTTTGAGAGCGAACCTCTGTAATACGTTTCGTGAATAAACTGTAGATCTGCTGCATTATATTTCTATCTAATTATTGTGAGTGATCATATTTATTCCTTTGTACTACTTTTTTCTAAACAATTTAGTACATTTCTATTTCTCATCATACCAGTTTTTCAATCTCTTCCACTCCTGAATTTTTTCATCACTCCCTGAAAATTTGTAATTAAGGGTATAGTGCACACCTTTTCAATTACGGGTTTTATCATCTCATGCGACTAATTCCCATGGTCTAGATAAAGATATTTTCTCTGTCAATATCGTTAGGCATCATATACTACGTTCATAACCAAACATTCGTAACGACATCCTGTAGTTACCAACAAATTAGAAGCGCTTAAACCCGAGCTCATTTACAGCAATGGATCCAATCCGACGAGAGCGGCGGGGAGTTTGAGTCTGCGAAAAACAACTTGCTGCAAGGCGGCGCGCGACGTGCAACGTGCGAGACGGCGCTCGCAATTTCCGAGACGAGACGAGGCGAAGCATCTGGGGACGGAGCGCTTCGCGACGTCCCGACGCCCCGACGCCCCGACGTCCCGACGTGCGCGTGTGAGGGAGGGGGGGCGTCGCGAAGTAGCTGCCAGAGGAGCCTCGTAACACACCTGCGCCGCCTTGAAGCTAATTAGCTGGCAACGCTGCGCAGCGCTCTCGGCTCCGATGGCCTCCCCACCTTCACAGCCTCCCACTTGCTACTCTACCACCACCTCCTGTTGGCCCTCCGTCTCGCTGTCGCAGAAGCTCCCTTTACCTGCTTGTCCTCGTTCACCTGATCATTATTTCACTTGTCTCTCTCACTCACTACCTCTCTCACTGACCCTCACAGTCGCACTCATACTTTCGTATTCACACTGTCAACTCACAACTCTCATACTTTTCTCATTACTCATACACTCACTCACACTTACTCATACACTCACTCCACTTACTCGTACACTCACTCACACTTACTCGTACACTCACTCACACTTACTCGTACATTCACCTCTCCTACACTCACTCCTACTTACTCCTATTCCACCCCCCCCATCCTATTCCCATTCTCACTCACTGATCCTCCTTCTCAGTATTTTCTTTCCCTTTTTTAGTAACTCAAACTCAATCCCCCAACTCACATTCATTCACCAATTCATCCCTCCAGCCTCTAAGCAATCTCTAATTTAAACTCCTTCACTCATTTTATCATATCTCATTCACGCTCTCCCCGGCCCACCATCCCTCTCTTTTTTTCTCCTCCTCCCAACCAACCTCTCACCCATCCACTCATACGCACAAATAAAATATTTCTACCTATTTACCTTATTTCCTGCTCGACTAACTAGTACTTCATTTCGCCTTTTCATCACTTTGCGCCGGATACATTTTACAAACAATTTTTTTCACAATCTCATAGCATTCACGTACAAATATTTTCCGAGGTGTAGATGCAGGTGCACTTTCAACAAGACCCGTGGAAAAACTCCCGCGTACCCTTCCTCGCGCGCACGCAGTAAGAATTTTAATAGAGCTCTGCGAGTACGGCGTCATGTTCCGTGCGTCCGGACGCCAATGTACGGCGTCGCGTGTGCCGATGAGACGCGTCGACCCCGACCCTGTCTCCGCCCCATTCCTCCACGTCCCCGGCCGCGCTTGCTGGCTTTCCTCTCCCACCGGCTGCGCTCTGGCCGCCTGCTCCCTGCCTCCCCGCCTCTTTGGCCCACTGCTGCCTGTCTTGATGTGCTATCTCCTTCTCACGTTGCCTCTCATTATCAACCTCTCACGCGTTTTTGCATGCCCTTAAACTGTTTATTATTATTATTATTATTATTATTATTATTATTATTATTATTATTATTATTATTATTTCTGCTCCTTTTTCAAGAGAGTTTACAGAATAAATATACCTTTCTCACTATATATCTAATTCTTTATCACTAAAAAATTCGCACGTCTCTCTAAAAGAAATTTTAAATACAAAATAGTTGGTTTCTGACGAGAATATAAAATCTGCTATAATGTACCAAATATGAATTTGTTGAAACAAATTGTCAAGACATTCACCTCTGACGTCTATGCAGATATGTTTCTACAAATGTATTTGTGTCTCCAGCCTACGCACCGTCAAAGGTGGCTCAGGGCATCAACGGATGTTACTGCAATGACTGGTCGGAAGTCCTAGGAATCGAGTTCCGACGGTGGCAGGATTTGCGAGCTAGATACGTATTAGATCGAATTCAGCTACTCTCTGGAGAAGAATTCTAGCGGCCGACTTCTCTGATCGGTAGTTTTCTGTGATTTCTCTGAACAACACCAGGCAAATGCCGGGACAGTTCCCTAACAAACGGACCCTGGACCGCGCGAGAACTTTCATTCCACGTTCTTATCCTTTCTTCATCTTTACACAAGCATACACTTACATGTATCACACTACCACACATGCAGCGAGACCAGCCTGGAGCTTATTGTTAGAGCTTGTCTCGGCTGGGGCGATGCCCCACTGGTGGAAGGTACCTGGTTGGGAAAAAAAACTACAAGGCGTCGGATAGGTCGGCGGGGGATCTCGTCCTCCAGTGGGGCAAGATCACCGCCACCTCCTCAAGCGATAAAACGTGCGCTACATTTAAGGACTCCTTATCTTAGCTGTTGACACGCCCAGAATCACTAATCAATCCAGCCTACTTCTCCTTACGTAGGTCTCCAGCTCGAAGCATTAATAGTCTCTTGTAGTCCAACCGGTAGCGGTAGCTCAGTGCATCAACTGATGTCACTTCAGCGCCTCTGACCGGGAGGTCCTAGGTTCGAGTCCAGACGGCGGCAGGATTTTCGACACTAGCTTTTCACACTTACACTAACATGCACTACACTACCACATTCTGGGAGACCGGTCGGAAGCTTAGAGCTTGTCCCGGCTGGGGCGGGCGGTGCCCCACTGGTGGGAGAGTCCTGGTGAGGGGGAAACCTCACTAGCCGACGATAGGTCGGCGCCGAATCTCGCCATCCAGCGGGGGATGATCACCGCCATCTCCCGGGGAATACATGCTCTACACTCACGGAACTAATGACCAAAGCAGCTGACGTGCCCGGAAACACGAACAAATCAATCAATCTTGTAGTCCATGAGCCTCAGATAGGTATTTCACCTTGCGGCAACCCTGCCTCCGTTGCCACCGCTCCCTCGAAACGCCGCCCACTTAGGGTGGTAGCGTGCGGCTGTATGCAAAGTTGCCTTCGTTTACTGCAAAATTGAATGTCAGGTAACGGCGCGGGAGGCGGCTACGGAGATGGATCGCCGCGCTGCTTTCCCCTCCTCCTCCGCCTCCGAGGTGCCGCACCGCCAGGCGGCCAGTCACGAACTAGTGGACAGGGGATGAAGGCAGGCTGTTTCTGCTCATTAGCTAATAGATAAACGTTACAGATTTCAACGTTGAAATGAATTTTAAAAATATGTCAGCAAATTGTATACTGTCTTGCAGTTAAATGTGGCCATAAATCAAATTAAATTTGGTCGTTGTTAATAGTTTAGTGTGAAACTTCATCTGATTTCAGCCCGGTTGCTTTAAACTTTTATTTAAGAAAATAAAACATGGGTTTTCCAATTCAAGGAATCATTTTAAATAAAACTTAAGTTAATCTTTCCAAGGTGGTATATTTTGACCTCCGAGGTGCGGCACTGCGAAGTCAACAGTCACGAACACGTGGACGGGGGAAGTTAGGCGAGCTCTTTCTGCGCATTAGCTAATAGAGAAAAGTTAGATATTCTAATGTTGAAATGAATTTTTTTAAATGTCAGTCAATTGTATACTCTCGTGCATTTAATGTGACCATAAATCAAATTCAATGTGGCACAGTGTCAATAGTTCAGAGTAATATTTCACTTGTTCATCTCGGTTGATTTCAACTTTTATGATTAAAAAATGATAAAAAAAAAAGGGTTATCCACTTCAAAGAATCATTTTAAATAAAACTTGAGGTCATTTTATCTTTTCACTGAGGTTCATTTTGACAAGATTGCGCGTTTCGACGAGATTCGACGCGTTTCGCAAGTCGACCCGTTTCAGATGCGCTGCTTAGTTTACAATGTCCCATACCACTTATCAGCTCTCATAATATCAAGTTATAGTTGGATATTTTACTGTTAATACATTTTTTAAAATCATGTAAGTAACGAGTAATCTCGTATATTAAAAACTGAATTCATGAATAGTCATTATAATAATTGAATACATTGAAAACCAGCATTCTACTACAATTGTTCTTTTCTATCTGGGTCACTGGACACTAATTTCTTGTCCTTTTTTTTCTTTTCCCTTTCCCATATTTTTCCTTTTAATTTCTTTATTTCTTTTAATTTTTTATTTAATTTAATTTTAATTGTATTTTTTTCTTGTTTGGTATTTCATTTTCTCCAATTTTGTTATTATTTTCTGTTTGTTATTTCATTTTTCTCCAATTTTGTTATTATTTTCTGTTTGTTATTTCATTTGTATGTAAAGAAAAGGGCCACTTGGCATCCCTAGCTTTCTTTCGTTCGCCGGTTCCCGCGCCCCGCGCGGTGCAGCGCCAGCGTCGCGTGCGGAAGCTCTCGCGTGCGCGTGCGTGGCGGGCGGCCTCTCGATGTTGTTTCGGGACGACCCGCGCACGCCCCTTCGCACGGCCCGGAAATGGCGGCCGCGGCTGTGATTGCGTACAAATCCAGTTTAGTGGTGAGCAGCACCAAAATGATCCTGAATAAAACCACCCAAAATGGAATGGTTTTCTGAAAAGGAGCGTGCGCACTGCCGATGAACAACAAATTAAATACTATCGAAAACACTGCAACTGATTAAATATTGTGGCAAACAAACCCTTCACGAATTCACACAATAACACAGAACACAGTGTGTGTGTGTATTTTATATATATATATATATATATATATATATATATATATATATATATATATATATATATACTATATATTGTGACGTACCGGGTAGGCCGGCTTGTTCTCAGTAAATTTATTTGTAAGGGACAGGTGTTCTTTCTCGTGAATGGGCTCGGGGTTATTAATCAAACACCACTGTTCCGTGAACAAAATAAACTGAACTATTTATTAATTCTATACAAATCACTAATGATACAATATCTATGGTGGTCTTTACCCTTTTCTTTCATATAACCCAGAATCACTGTTAGTCTCTCGATCTTATCGATCGAAGAAATATTTACCGTTTACTTCTTCCTCTACGAGCGTCGGCGGCTTCGGGACTTCGGTTGCCTCGCACTGGCGTAATCTTCCTGATCTGTGTTACTCCAGATAGCAGCTATCACTTTGGCAATATGTCCGATCGACTATTGATGGTTATCAAGCACAAATTGTCCGTCAATTAATCTTTCTGCACTCGTTCGTTCGCGATACTATTTTGCTTTTCGCTCGCGGAGCAGCTCCAGATACGTCCTTCCTCGCCGGCGGCCAGCCAGACACTCCCTCCTCGCGGCGTCGTTCCCACGCTCCGGGCCAACCGACGACACCTCGCCGCTCGTAACCGTTTTTCGTGGCTAGCGAGCGCCCTCTTGCAACCGTTCTGCCGTGTTCTTGCTTGATGTCTCGCCGTTTCTTTGGGTGGAAACGCGGTGCGTTTCAATATATACACACACACACACACACACATATATATATATATATATATATATATATATATATATATATAGGGGGCTTTGTTTCTGTCGGAGCGCGATGGAATGGCGTTCCGGTACCTCGTGAATAATTATTAAGTATAATACTACTGTAAATAATAACTATTATAATAATTAAACAATGAGCATGAGCATCGATAAGTGTAGTATGAGAATAGGAGGAAAAACGGAATCAAATATGTGGATTTTTCGATCATAACAAAAAATGTAATGACGTGGATATTGTGTTCTTCCCAAGTGTCGGGATGTCTCAAAAGGCCGGAATTAGCATGGTTCTCTTTCGATTTCGACGCGTATTGGAAATTTATTAATGTAGATTATATAATTAATATTATTTTGTGCTCTATTTGCGACTGACGTATTTTTGAAAGGAATTGAGCACCGCTATAGTTTCATAAAGAGTTTGTACAGTGTGGACTTGCTCGTAAATGTACAGCTTTTCCTCCGAAATGTCTCCACGTTCACGGATCAATGGGTATTTTTTCTCGTATACTCGTATTGTGTAGCAAGTGATTTCACAGAAAGGCTGTTTACTAGGAATTATATAGGTATTTCGATAGTGCCTTTGTGATTATATAATCGATTTACTAATCGATCGTGTTCGATAATAAGTCGTAAGCGTCGAGTTCAAATTGCATAAAAAGTATGTGCATTAGACAGGCATTACAGGACGTTTTCTATCGTGACGAAATAACTAAAATCGAAGTCACAAAAGATCACACTTCTTTTTGTCCGCTCCTTATCTCTGGTGATGTTTCGACCGTTTTTACCTCTTGAACTATCCTTACACATTGTCCTGTTCTTTTATACATTCGAACATTAGTGGACGAATTCACTTCCAGTATGACTCGTGAGACAACGTGTCGCAATTATTCCCATCGAATCACTTACTAATGCCTTCGTTACATAACACGTCACCAGTCCTTCCACTTTACTTCTATAACATTTATATCGATCGACCTGTATTAAGTTGTATACATGTATTTCGGTTTGCCTTTCGATAGAATTGACCACCTTTACATTTATATTCTTTTTCTATGCAAATTATGAGTAATTTTCTGGTTCTTAAGGCCCCCTCCGCTTTCGATTTGCTTTTGTTTCCTCATATTTTATTTCTAATGGTCGTTAACATGTTGTTATTGGTTTTGTTCTCACTCTTCATTATTTTCTTTTACTTCTCACTCGAATTGCGTTATTTAATTGCAGATTGTGATTGGAATAACTCAACACCTTACCTCTTTTATAACTCGCGCACATTTAATTTTTGTACTTTTTTTAATGAACTTTTCTGGTTCCCCATGGAAGAACACATATGCGCCCATCCACCCATGGAAGAACACATATGCGCACTCCACTTCCGTACTGGCGCATTATTGAACCTTTAGAGGTGTGCGCATTTTCCGTGTGGGAACTTCCGGTCTTGATGTCACGTGATCTGTCGCGCACCGGCGAGTGTCAGCGACCGTGAAATTGTTCCAAACACCCACATGAAAGGGCGACCGTAACGGTGTTTTGATGTACCGATCTCACGCGCCGAGGTTTTGCCTTCATTTGTCTTTCACAGAACCATTTATCATACCCCCGCGATGACGTTTAATCTCCCCATAAAGACAGAAATTGTTTTCTGCTGTCATTTAGTGCTTTTCACAGTTAATGTTATCGTGTGAACATTTCCATTCACCTGCGGAATGATGGTAATTTATAAACGACAGGTGAATTTTATGCAATCTGGGTAATCACCTACAGTTCCAGAGCATATTCTGAGCAATATGCAATTTCTGGAACTCTTTTTATTGTGGATTCCCTGGATCTGATTTTGCAAATGACTTTCCATAATTTCCCCAACACATGCAAGTCACAGTATACAAGGCTATATAGCCTGATACATTATTACCTGTCACATCATCCAATTAATGAATGTATGCCAAATTTCTAAGCTTGCAGTTTTATTCGTGAGAAGTCCCGATAATTACCCTGGATGAAAAGTTAATTCGACAAGCAATATGAACATCACTCAATATGCCCAAATACGCAACACCGGAATTCACATGGTTCAGCGTTCCAGTAATACGTCAATATTTTAAAGAATACTCCTGGGAGAACAATTTTGTCTTTGAAACAATAAATAAAGGCAAAAACCTTTCCTCTAGGGAATCTTAATTATTAATAAATTTGCATTGACTTTTTATTTTAATTTTCAAACCCAACAGGCTTCGTTTCCTCCATGGTTGATATTTGTGTGTCGCTGACGCCCACAGAAATGACAAGTCTGTCAGTCAAATATTATTTACTTTATATGAAAATATCCGAAACACTACTCCGGAAGTGTCTAATGTGTTCATTAGGAATAAATAATAATCTTTAAAAAAATTCATTGTGGTTAATAAAAGTATAATGTAATGCAATACATGTTCACGCAAAATAAAATTTTCGCAACAATTTTAAAAATACGTTGAAGCAAGCCTTTTGGAATAAAAAGGAAACTCGTAATTGAATGAAAAGAACCACCTGAAAGCTCGTTCATCGGTGAAACGTAATCAGTTGGACCGCCCCTCCTGCTTCCAGAGGGACTGAATGAGCTGCCGTTTGCAAAGCAGTCGTCGAGTTCGGAGAGAAGTTCGCCAGATTTCGTCCGCCCGTGTCCGTCTGCGTCCTTTTCGCTTAACGATGTTCCTGAAAAGCTTGAAACCAGACGACTTTATAGAGAACGAGGCAAAGCAGAGAAGCAACTCGTATACGCTGAGCTCTGACAGCAGCGGGACAACGAGAGAGCGCGTCTCGGATGCGGAACTTGAGGAGGAAGAGGAAGGAGGGTGGGAGGGAGCAGCGATGGCGGGGATCGCAGCGGCAAAGAGGGAGTGGCAGAGGTCGATAGAGAGGGAAAAGAAATATGTGGAAATGTTTGAAGCGAGCGCATTCACTAATCCGAGAGCGAGCAAACACAGCTCTCCGGGTCGTCCCGGAGCGTCGGGCAGTCGCGGCTGTTTGCGAAATACGCGCCACTCTCCCCGACTGGGATCTCGGCTCCCGACCCTTCGCTTCGCTCCCTTCTGCGTCCCGCTTTTGTGGCGGCCCGTGTTCTTTCGCGCTCGTTGCCCCCCCCCCCCCCTTCCACCGCCCCGTCTCATTCCGCAAGCACGCGCGCCCGCGAGCACGCGCGCGCACGCCCCGTGATGCACGCCCCCGCGCCCTATGATGCCGAGTCACCCTGTAGGTTCCTTTTTTCCGCCGTGACCTCGGTCTGTCCCACTTAACCCTTCCTTCGCCGTGTCATCTTTCTCCATCAGTCCCCCCCCCCGTTCTCTTTCTCCACCTTGTCCCCGCCATGAACCTCGTCACCACCCTGAATCTCCTCCTTTGCCATGAACCTCGTCTCCGCCATGAACGTTGTCTCTCGCCATGTACCTTATCCCTCTCCATGAACTTTATTACCCGCCCTGAATATCGTTTACCGCCATGAACCTCGCCCTCGCCATGAACCTTCCATACCTGTCCCCCGCCAGAACCTGTCCCCCGAACTCCCCGCCAGAACTTTCCCCGCCAGAACCTCGTCCCCGCCAGAACCTGTCCCCGCCAGAACCTCTCCCCCCATGAACCTTATCCCCCGCCGTGTCATGTCGTCCCCGCCATGACCCTTGTCCTCGCCTTAACTTCCCCCGCCAAACCTCAATCTTTGGCATATCCGCCTTCCTTCGTCGTTGCCCGCTCCTTTATCCCTGCTCCCGCGCCTGTCCACCTCTAGGTGAAATAAGATTCCTCCAATGTCCAAAATCTCTCAGAACCGTTCGCGTTACAGTTGCGTGCGAAAAGTGGCGCAGCTAATTCGTGCTCCGAATAAGGGCCGGTTGCGGCGGTCAACGGCTGGCGAAGTTGGTGGCTGCGGAGGCCGCAAAGGAGTGTGCGTGCGAGCGCGGCAAGGAGTTTATCGGAAAATGCCGCGCATACTTTCGCGTTACGAGGCGCGTAATTAGACAGTTGCGTAACTGAAGGTATGCGGCCTCTCGGCGCGGATGGCTCGTTGAGAGGAGATGAGAGAAAATCCGAGATCAGCGGCCGCCGTTGTGCAGCACGAAACGACGGTAGGGCGGCAACGGTGAAAACGGCATGGTGGTGCGATATGGTGTCCTGATAAAAACTGTGAAGTAGGAAGCGAAGCTGTTTCGATACGCGCTTAAGTACTTCAATGTTTCGCTTTCTACATAAAAGTCGACATAGGCCGGTCTCTTAAAAAGCATTATGCATGTATTTAGCGTTATTGAGTCGGTAGTCCGACTTCGCCGGCTTGCTACCGGTGTCCCCCATGCCTGAATCTAGTTAAATTCCCATGATTGGGGATAAGAGTAACATGAGGCGAACATGATTATTTTTTTCACCGTAACTAGTAAGATCTGCATGCTTGAGCTTTTCTTCGTTACACAGTTACAGAAACTGGGACGATTTTAAAGGGAAGCTACAACTCTATTTTGGAATCGAACCCGGGATCACAGCACGGGAAGCTAGTACGCTGCCCATTAGCCATCCTAGAGACTGCACGGTGTATTATGTAAAACATTTTTTTGATTCGCGATGAAGCGTGGCGTACTTGAAACGTGCACACACCACTAATACGACTCTTTAAAAACTTCAGTAGCTTCGGTCAGTAAAGTGGTGTAATTACCCGTGTCTCTATACAGTAATCGAGCAACCTGCATCCGCTTGTCACTCACGGTTATAGTCCTTCCGGTCCACCAATCGAGATAAATGAGGTGTCATTCGTCGGGTCTCGGTCTCCTGTTTAAGGTCTTATTATTCTTTGCTGATCCTGTCAGAAGATTGTTGAGGCAATATTATAATGAGCCTTTTCCTTGCTATGTCCCAGTATATGTTGTCGTGTGACGATGAGAACACTCACTTCTCAGATTGAGAAGACTAGAATACGGCATGGTTATGTCTTCGTGCTAACCATACGTACCCCTTTACCTCATGGCTGCGGGGCCGGGACGCTGCTAGTAGGCCATGGCCCGTACGCGAGCCGTCGGACCAAGTACAGACAGACCAGAATATTATAAACACTATTTAAAACTTATTTTGTTTTTTAAGAAACTAAAACGCGTTTTTAGTGACTTTCAGCACCTACGGAGGTAATCACTAGCTCATTCGATTCCTTTCGACAAGACAAATCGATTGACATAATTCTTTGCCTGTTTCATCTAGGTTATGCTTGAAGAATTCTAGAAAACTCTTGATTTTGATGGTTGAAAGCACCTACGAGTACACGCGGGAATCGCTGTGTCTTACAACACACTCTTTCCGGAACTTACAGGAATCGTTACGACTTGATTAATCAAATTGACGATAATTACATCTTCTTTTGAAATGAAACAAAAATTTGAACAAGTACATACAAGTAATACTTGCTCAATGTGGAATCTCAAAGGACGTTTTTTTTTTGTATTAGGCAAGATTCCGCATTATGCACTGTAGTTCTGTAGAATTTGTGTGACAGGACCACGATTTATGTTCACATTAGACAGATTTCCGCAATAAGCATATTCCGCATTCAGTAAGTTTTACTATATTTAAATTGACTTTTTCATGTAACTTTCTATCCTGGAAAATGGACGAGCTGCGCAACTGTAAAATGTTTACATTAATTTTTATTTTGCCATAAAATACGTGCCGAAGGCACTACGTGAAACTGTAATGTGGATGAAATTTTTCTTTCTCGCAATTGTCTGTCTACAGAGACATGTAACCGGCCTAAAAACTTCTGACTGGAGCACAGCAAAGAGTAAGATGATTGATTCTGGGTTCTAACACGCTTGACTTAATAATTAATGTTACAGATGTTGCAATTATGCTATAAATAATAAATGTTTTTAATAGAAGACGTTTCTTTTCATCCGCAATTACATTGATGGTAACACCTGCTCGCAGCTGATTACGTAGATTACCAATTGATATACTTAAACGCGAGATGCTTGAACCATTTAAACTCTTAAGTAATTTTAAAAATATCCATTATATGCACGTTATTTCATTTCTCTCGGGAGTGGTTGGAAATACAAATATAATTATGAGGGAGTTATAATTGAAATTCCAGTGGCGTGAGGTGCAAGGTAAAGACAAGAATGGAAATTTGATTATAATGCCTCCGCTTTGTCTGCGATTAACTGTATTAAAATTTTAATTGATATTATGCGTAATTCATAATGCAAGGTGAAGTGGCACGCAAATTGTGACGAGGTTTCCACATGGAGTACCCAGAATTCGGGCCGCAATAACACAGACGAAACAATTTACGTAAAACGAGGGCGGCTCGAGCCGGGTCGGACGAGGCCCCGGTCCAATCCACTCGAGACTCGGCGCGCCTCGGCGTAAGCTAAGCTTCGCCACACATCGTCGACCCCATCTCCCGCAATCTACTGCGTGGCCTGGCCTGCCCCGCGCCCCGTCGCCGTGCGAAAACACTCAAGTGCTCTAGTCTCGCCCAGACGCTCACCCGTTTAGGCGCGCGGCGTGAGCACGGCGTGGGCGCGAAGTGGGCGTGGCGTGGGCACGTCGTGGGCGCGGTGATGCTGTGAGCAGCCTCTGCGTCTGGTCCACCAAGCTGGTCCGCCCACCATGGTAGAATTAAACCAAACTAGTACCAGATTTTTTAAACTATTTTATTCTAGGGGGCGATTTTTAATGAAATGTCTTTTTTCTCGCTTTAGATAAATGTTGTTAACTATAGAAATTCATATAAAGTTATGACAAAAGAAAATTACCCATATTTATATCAGGTTTGTTTTGTTTTTTTCTTCGATTTCCCTTTATGTCATTTTTTACCTTTTTTCGTCATATTCTGTTCATATCATCGATTTGAATATCTTTTAATGGTACTTGCTTCAAATAATATTTACGAGATGGAACAAATGTCAGAATTCCTCAGTATCTATACCTGATAGCCTATTCGATTTCTTTCCAAAGAAGTTCTAATGTCAGCCATTGAATGTTATCTAACAATGCATGTAACTAAAAACAGACATTTTCTGGTAAAGAACATTCCAAACCAAACGTTTGAAAGCTGACCGCACTTGAACGAAGAGAAGAAACCTCGATTACATCCTAGAGCTTGAGTGCGCGCCTTTACATCCGAACTGGTTTTGATCACATTTTTAGGTCATTTTCTTTGCTTTTAAGGCATTTTAAAACCATTTAAAGAGCATTTTAATGGTCATTTTTGGCGATGTTTTAGGTCATCAAAATTCGCCCTTTATTTACCATTAATTTATTACCACAAAACCAATTTTTCTACCGCTCATCTTCACCCGTAAAAAGGAGCTGGCGGGCTAGCTTGATGGATCTCTGTGCATCGCTCCCGCACTCGCCGTGCAGTGGTCCGGAATTGGCAGAAAAGCGCGCGCACAGCGTTTCTTACATTACGCCTTTACATGGGCAGCGTACCGTGAACCATTACATTACGCCTTTGCATGAGAGTACTCGCGGAAGGTTATGGGAAACTTCAGGACCCCTCTTGTTCATAAACAACTATTTCTTCTTGTAGCCATAAGTTCAGAAAACTTTAATAATTAAAAAATATAAAATAAAAAAATCACAATTTATGAATTAAAACCTGAATCTATCTCAAATTTGCATTTTGCATACGGAAATACTTTGTAGCGCGATTTTGACTTGTGTAGTGGGGCGAGGCGAGGCGAGGTGAAGCGTGGCGAAGCGTGGCGAAGCGTGGCGAAGCGTGGCGAAGCGGGCGAAGCGAGGCGAAGCGAGGCGAGGGAAGCGAGGCGAGGGAAGCGAGGCGAGCGAGGCGATGCGAGGCGATGCGAGGCGATGCGATGCGATGCGATGCGATGCAATGCGATGCAATGCGATGCGATGCGATGCGATGCGATGCGATGCGAAGCGAGGCGAAGCGAGGCGAAGCGAGGCGAAACGATGCGAAGCGATGCGAAGCGATGCGAAGCGATGCGAAGCGATGCTGCTGCGCGCGCTATCCCAAGACCCGCGAACCTGGCGAGTTGCGGCGCTCCGGGGAGCAGTTGCTCGTAAAACCTCAAGCCGCGCCGGCGCGCCGCCAGGGGCGAGCCGCGGCGTGCGCGGGTAGCGCTTGTTTTTCGGATCTCGGCTCGCCGAATGCGCTCCGGGGCCGCTTTTGTTCGGCCGGCGCCTCCCCCACACGGGCTTTATCGCCTCCCGCCGCCGCCCCACCGCGCTGGCGCTGCTTGGCATTCTTTTTGCGAAGGCTCGCCGCGCCGCTCGTTTAATTCCGCGGGATTAGGTGCACGCTGAGAGACGGCTTCGGGACGCTGTTTCCCTTGCGAAACAGGCAGGGCTGATGATTGTGAGGTTTACCCCTTTGGAGTTGTTGTAGATTACTCAAAGAAACTGTTTGAAAATTCGGGATGGCAACGTGTGGAAGTGGTCTTAGGAGGGGTTTTGAATTTGAATAGTTGAAAAAAGTTTTTAGTGCTCCAGTATTGATGTACTGTAACATCGTCTCTCTACTATAACTTTCGTCTCACCGAACTTGAGACGAAGTCCGCGATATACCACCCGTTACAGAGAATTCCGTTGAACACTCAAAAGATACTAATTGAAATGACTCAACCATGGCCAAGAAGTAGCGTGGGGTTCTTGTTTCTTCAAAAGATTACAGAACTACTCTTTCAAACAATAAACACAATTGATTGATGCTTAATTTTCTGTAGAGCTGCGTCATCACTTCCTTTTTAAATTGAGTTCGTTATCGAACTGATATTAATATTTCTCTTGGTGATTATCCATTTGGATCATAAATAATCATGTTCATTATTGGCAGCCAAATTTCATAATTTCACCAACTTGAAATAACATACACAGGAGAGAATAAAATATACATGGGATATCCTTGTATTATGCTCGCTCTTCAAACTCAGCGAAAGACAAGATAACCAGATCAAAAACATTCAATTTTCTTTTCCTTCTATAACAACGATGAAACTTGAACGTCGCTCCAACGCGACCATCCACGACTTCGTTAGATTGATTGATTGATTCAGATTGATTGATTGATTGATGATCACTCAGATTGATTGATTGATTGGGATTCCGGGCGCGTCAACTTCCGAGGTCATCACTCTCGTAAATGTAGTATGTTTTTCAATTGGGAGGTGCCGGTGATCTTCCCCCGACATCTTAATTTTCTAATCAATGTTCTATGTAGTAAAGGTTCAAATTGCAGTTTAACAATTTTGGCATGTACAGAATAATAAAAAATTGAACTACACTAGAGAAAAGTTGCGAATAGCAAACGGATTCATGCCGCCTAAGGATTGACAACAGTGACTATTGTCAATGGCTGTTCATTGCAAGCAATCCACAAATATAATAGATACTGGAAATTTTATTTATGAGGATTTTTGTTTTGAAAACAACGATGTTTCTGAACAACTATATCGATCCGAAAAAATATCGAAAGCAAAACATCAATGTTATACAGTAAACTCTCATTAACACCAATTTGAAGATACCAATAATTATCGGAGTTCTTTTTTTTAAAAAAATCGTGTTATCTGAGTATTATAAAGGTCCGTATTACCGTAAACCCTTGCCGTGATCAAAGTTTTGCTCCTGTTACAGCGAAATTCGTGTTAAGAGATTTCGTGATAACGGGGGTTTCCTGTAATATCGATGGTTGTTTTTACCATCCCTAGTCACGCTCCCTGTCCAGTACATCTCATTCGCTTCGTTCCGCCTTGCTGCGTTCCTCTCTGACTCGTCTCATCCCTCCACGCACTCGTTCCATCCCGCCCGACCTGCACCGGGAGCGCTAGCTCAGTGCATCAACTGATGTTACTGCAGCGCCTGTGACCGGGAGGTCCTAGGTTCGGCGGCAGGATTTTCGATACTAGCTTTTCAGCTAGGTCGAATTCAGTCGCTGTCTGGAGGAGAATTCTAGCGGCCGGATGCTCTGATCGGCAGTTTTCCGTGGTTTCTCCGATCAACACCAGACGAATGCCGGAGCAGTACCCTATCAAACGGGCCACGGACCGCGCGCGATCTGCCCTTCGCCTTCCTTGCCCTATCCTCTCCCTTTACACACACACACACACACACACACTAACATTAACATCCACTACACTACCACATATTCCGGGAGACCGCTCGGGAACTTAGAGCTTGTCCCGGCTGGGGCGGTGCCCCGCTGGTGGGAGAGTCCTGGTTAGGGGGAAACCCCACTAGTCGACGGTAGGTCGGCGCCAGAACTCGCCATCCAGCGGGGGAAGATAACCGCCATCTCCCGAGAAAAAGCATGCACTACACGTACGGGACTAATGACCAGAGCAGTTGACGCGCCCGGAAACATGAATCAATCAATCAATCCGCCCGATCTGCTCCGCTCCGCACATCACACTCCACCCGACATCGCCATGTTGTGCCTATCCTCCTCTCACCGCCTCGCCCTTTCCCTCCGTCACGCTATCGCTCGCTGATCCGCCACACCCCCCTCTACCACGATGAGTTTTCCCCGCGTACTCTAACAAGTTGGCGCCGTCATCCGTCTCGCCTTCCGCCCACTGCCATCATGTTACGTCATATCTCAGATCGATCTAGCACTTCCCTTCCCTCGCGTTTTTTTTTTTTATTTTTATTTTGCTTCTTTTGCTACTCCTTCGTATTTTTAGGCGAGCGCCTTTTCCTTTCATAAGACGCCTAGCGGAAGAGCGACCGAGCGAGCTCCGCCTGATGCGCCGGTCGGAGACGCTCCATACGTTATGCGTTGCTCAAGATTATGTATGAGCCCAGGTGCTGACGACTGACGGTGAGTGGCGAGGAGAAGATGACGTTTGACGAGTGGATTTGCCTCTTGCGTAGGTGCAGCTGAAGCAACTACATTTCCATCAGGGAAAGTACTTACCCAATAGAGAGTAAATCTGCGAAAATGTTTTCCAAGTTTTCCCACGCGTGTCTCTTGTAAATTGGTGTACTGAAAGTACAAATGTTTTATTAGTTGTCGATAAAGTGCGAACAAGAAAAAATACATGGCATATTAATTACAGTAGAATTTTCGTTTTCTATGGGCTGGTAATATAGGAGGTAATCCAACCGGTATCGAATAGAGACAAAAATTAAGCTGTTCCAAAATGTGTTCGTTCTTTGCATGATCTTCCAAAAAAATACTTGTTCGATCTTTTTTATTTTCCTTAAATTGTTAACTTTTGAAGTGAAAGTACCCCGATGTTTTCAAATTTTGTTGACCAACGTCGGTATACATGTAAAAACGGTTATGTCATTTCACCAGAGATATAAAACACGCTCAACCAATTATTTTCCTTTGTATGGCGTGTGTTATTACACCAATATACGCATTTATTAGAATTAGTTGCTTAAGATGCAATTAAAGTATCAATGCTAAGTAGTTTTTTGCTCCGTGAATTGAACATACAAGTATGTAACTTCTTAAGTTGTAATTTATTTTCATGAAAATGCGCCTAACCGTATTTGCAAGGACAATGATGAGCAATGATGTTTTTAATTTGTTATCCACAATTTTGACAACCAACACCTATAGTCGACTTTGTTCGAGTATATACAATTTTACAAATGACTTCTATTTTAGAAACAATGACAAAAATGTGCATGCACTTCGCTCTGCTTTGTGTGTTTTCGGGCTGACATACCACCTCATTCGTTCCGAGTTCCGTCTGCTAATCCCATCACATCTGTCAGTGGTGCCAACGTAGAGTCGACGATGTGAGGTCATTTTCACAAGCAATGGCGGGATGACTAAGCAATAAAGTACTGAGTTAAACTGTAACCGGAGAGTAGGCTTACATTAAAATTTGGGCTAGAAAACGTTTTCTCCTCAGCAGTGATACAGTGAGAGTATTATCTCCGTGTTGTCTTTTCCATTTCGGTAGAATAATGCTTTATAATAATTGTAGATTTAAAAAAGATAGGTATGTTGTTATGTTTGAATCCTTTTAGTGGTACAACTGCTAACATAAACTTGCGAGGTAATAAAAGGAAATTCCTTAGAAGTTGTTTCTCGTCTCACAAAATCTCAGTCCCTATTCATTCGACCATTCTTTCTTGGATCCGGTTCAAATATGGACGTACTGGCAAATTTTTCTAAAACTTCAAGATCAATTACTTAAACGTTCCCGCTGTATATCAAGACAGAGACGAGCCAAGATACATCCATTATTGGTAGCACCTACAGAAATTTCTTGTCGTTCTTTGCAACGCGCAGAACTTGAGCAAATGTGCTTCCACAGAACGTCTTACCCGTGAAGCAATCGCGGGCGTTATCACATCGTTTCCGCTTTGCTTAGAAAAACACGAAGGCGGTTTATTGTTTCTTCCCCTCTTTCCGACTCCCACACTTCTTTATCTGCGTTACTGCGCGCTCGCCGCGGCGTTTCGCTCGGGGCCCAGAAATGGATGGGCCGCTGGAGGCGTGGCATGTTTTGACTGTGCCGTGATTTGTTAGCCTCGCGGAGAGGAGTCGAGCAGAGTGGCGTGAATGTCACCGTTGGAGAATGCTGAGAGTAGAGAGAGCTATGGCTGGTACTAGACTGTGGGGAAAACATCGAGTGGAATTACGAATGAAAAATAGGACAAAATGAGAAATTTCGTTTTCTTAGTTTGGCATGTCGAAGATCTAGATCTTGAGGTACACCGTTTGCAATCGAATAACTATAACTAATTATTATTAAATAAAATGAACGATTACATTTATATCTAATCGATTATTATTGGAATACATCGGTGTGAAATACATAATAGTCCCATGGTTTATTTTGCTTTATGATTATTGTAACCCTTCTATTATTATTCCTATTCAAGGATAAATAAGAAATTATTGGTTCGGTGTACGTATTGTCACGTACTCGCCGTGCACTTGTCGTAATGTTCAACATTTCTTCCCGGGTAAGGCAGGTACGCTCATATCCCTATAATTTTTAATATGTAAGTTTCTGAACAGGCCGTGCCGGGCCGAGTTTCATGAAATTTGCTTAATTTCAGGAGAAATTTCTAAAAGGAAATATTTATATTGATTCGAAACAATTTTAGCGCCTAATTCTCCATGCAAGAGATCGTCTGGTTGTCTTTTGGTTCACAAATCTGCAGGAATACCAGTTGACTATGACAAATGGGAGAACAGGAACGATACTGCAGAGAAATGTCGCTTCACAGACCTACATGAATTAATGAATGCCGCTATGGAATAATGAATATGCTAAGGAGAGTGATCGAGAATAAACCGCATTGGCGAAGTGGTGGTGAATAAGTAGATTAATTTATTCAAGTTGTAGACAAAGACTCTCGAGGAAAGAACTGCCACGAACATTAAAAGACACACATATACACATATCTATGTGAGTTTCTTTGTAAGCAAATAATTTTCTACAACTTATTCCAAATAGTAACAGCAATCTCAATTTAAACGTTCAGTCTTGTAAAGCGGGAATATATCTTCAGAGCAGATAAACGTGAATACATATTGTTCAATAGAAATCATGCATAAAATTAAATAATCTCCTTGGAGTTTACTTAACCAATACCCTCCTCAAATTTGATTCTTCTGAAGGAAACAACCCAGCCTAAATACATTTTTCTGTTTTCACATGAGACAGAACAAATTCACCACATTGACCGATCGCCTTCAGGCTGTGGGCACATAGCGTCTGATAACGGACGTTCGACGTACGCTTTTTACGGACGTCAATACTCGGGACACACAAGCAGAGTACAACGGTTGTTTCGCAACGCGCTCGCGTGCAATGCCCCATTTGAATGTGTAAACTCTGCAACGGACGCATTATAACATCCATTATAGTGCACTCATGTGTCTCCAGTCTTAGTGCATATCAACGTATATTATATGTGTAGTATTCATCCGACATAGCTTTTCATGGGAAAATATAAGAACACGTACAATTGGACCGGGAGCGGTAGCTCAGTGCATCAACTGATGTCACTGCAGCGCCTCTGACCGGGAGGTCCTAGGTTCGATTCGCGGCAGGATTTGAGACACTAGCTTTTCAGCTAGGTCGAATTCAGTCGCTGTCCGGAGGAGAATTCTAGCGAGAATTCTGCTCTGATCGATAGTTTTCCGTGGTTTCTCCGATCAACACCAGGCGTACGCCGGAGCAATACCCTACCAAACGGGCCACGGACCGCTATCCTCTCCCAGTACACACACACACACACACACACACACACACTTACACTAACGTGCACTACACTACCACATATTCTGGGAGACCGGTCGGGAGCTTAGAGCTTATCCCGGCTGGGGTGGTGCCCCGCTGGTGGGAGAGTTCTGGTTAGTGGAAACCCCACCAGTCGACGGTAGGTCGGCGCCGGATCTCGCCATCCAGCGGGGGAAGATCACCTGAGATCATCCTGAGAAAAATATATGCACTACACTTACTGTCGCGCCCGGGAACACGAAAAATCAATAAATCAATAAACGAAAATTTGGCAGTCTCATGCGTTCTCTTCAGAACAGTTGCCATCACGCCAACGTACTCGCGAAGAAGAGAGCTTCAACGTGCCATTGCATTGTAAGTCACCTGTAACAAAGTAATTCCTCAAGCGTCTATGGTTTGTTTGATTATTAATGAACCAACGGTCTTCCTTTCGGCTTGTTTAATAGAGTATTTTGGACAAGACTTTTTTCCCGAGAACGTACCTCGCCAGCAATTTCAAACTGCATTGCGTCGCTGTGGTGCGTGTAGCACGGATTGGAGTGCAGCGCATGCATCGGACGGGGTCCTTTGACGGGCGGAGGGCGATCCGCTGGGCGCTGGCGCGGACGCCGCCGCCCCGTGGCGAAACGCGCTCCGCCTTCCGCAGAGGAAGAGGTTTGGGAAGCGCGGGTTTACGTAAAGGCAGCGGCGGCGTCCAGGGCGGCCCGGCCCGGTGGCACGCGGTGCCCTTGCTCTGGGAGGGGGGCCTCGCTGGCAAGCACACCTCTGCGGCCCTTCACCCCCTCCTCCCGTCTCTCCCACCCGCTATTGATTACAAGGTCCTCGCTTACCCCCTCCTCTGGATCGGCCAACACCCTTTGGCAACGTCCACCACCCGGTCGTCCCCTGTTTCAGATCACCGGCTTTCGTGCTGCCCCCCACCGTCTGCCGTCTCCCCCCCCCGCGGTTCCTTTCGTCCCCCCCCACTCCCACCCCCGTCTCCTGTCCTGCCCTGCTTAACCGTGTCCCACCACTTCCCGCCATTACCCGTCCGGCCCGGCCCGCAGCCTCCCATCCTGCCCTGCCCCACCATCTCCCGACCCGCCCTGCCGTCTGCCGTCTCACCCCGTCCTGTCGTATCTCGACCCGCCTCTTCGTCCATCGTCCCACACTCTAGAGTACTACACCCAGTTACTGCCGCTCCCGTTCCCTGTCAATTTCGCCAGAGTTTCTGTGCGTATTATTCTATCATCTCTCTCGTCAAAAGTTTTCTTTTTGTTCTCCATAACACTCAATTGTGAAGCCTGTTTATTCCTGTAAAGTCGTAAAGAGCCCTGTTTCAACCTTAGTAGAACGGAAAAAAATGTCGCTTAAATACTCATTTCTGAGTTGCCAGTAGGCCTTAGTATATATATAATAGTTTATAGTATATATAATAGTTCCTCTTTTACTCATGTAAAGAGCGAGTTTGTTCATTGTAATAATCGCCTGCGCCAATTTCGAACACTGCGCCAGTGATGGTGGAATGGTAAAATGGTATTAAGGGTTGTATTAACTTAGAGGTTGGTGGCAAGTATGGATAAGGTGAAATAGGGATGACAATTAAGCTTGTTACACCTCCAAAACTACTATAGAAGTAAGTAAACGTCGGCACTTCCACAAAATGCTTCTCCGTCAATCGCTTGCGGAGAAAAGTTCTTATATTGTGAAAACTGAAGGATTGTGAGTTTAGAAATCTTTCTTCTACACTTCTAAATTTCTTTCTGATCCTAGAAAGACATGAACGTTGCATTCATTAATAACAGTATGACAATGATTACAGTTATGACGATTATTCAATATTTATGCAATATGAGCTAAGAGCTCTTAAGTAGGGATAATAAATATTCTCGTTTTAAACAGTTCATTATTCAATAAAAACATTATTAATTTTTTTCTACGCTGTTAATAATCGACTTAAATCATTTTCTTCACTAATTCAGTGAAAGATAAAAAAATTACATTATTAAATATTGCTCGCCGTTTCTGTGACAAGCTGAGTACTACGACTTCTCCAGATAATATTATCACGAATACCGATATGGATTTCTTTTTGGAGAAAGGAGTGTATGAAAATAGCAAGTGCATTTCATCTGATATAATTATATTTTCGTACAATTTATAACTTTTAATAGAAAACGCCTCTAACTCGTCTAAACGAACCGAGAAAGTCTTTTCACGTGGCGACGTATAGAAACAAACTTCGTGTTCCGCGAAAGAGTGCCGACGTCATTCGCGCGTTTCGGAGCGCGAGCAAGCAAAGGCTCTCAAGGCGTGTAGTTAGTGGGAGGTATCTCTCCGCGGAGGCGTATTCAACTTCTGAATGCGCGCGAGGCGCCCCGGACGAGAAAGCCAGCGGGCGCGGGGGGAACTGGGGAGGCGTGGTGTAGAATAGAGGGTGTGAGCGGAGGGATGGGGCTGCATGAGGGACAAGATACGGCGAGAGAGTGGAGGGTGGAGGACTGGGGAGGCTGGGGAGGCGTGGTGTAGAATAGAGGGTGTGAGCGGAGGGATGGGGCTGCATGAGGGACAAGATACGGCGAGAGAGTGGAGGGAGGATGGATAGCAGTATAGAGAAACGGAACCGAAGGGCCAAAGGGCAGGACGGATAGGGTTCTGCGTGCAGGCATAGGCGAGGGAGAGTAAGAAGGGGAGAATGGAGTGGACGAAACTGGATGGCGTAGGACAGAATGGGACGAGATAAATGGTACGGAATTGGATGGGGATGACTGGTACACAACGGGGCTGGAAATAAGGGACGTGGCAATGTGAGACGGCAGCTGATGAGGACGAGCCGAGGTCGGGCGGAGCAAGTCAGATGAATCCGGACGAGAGATACGGGATGGCACTAACACTAACGAACCTGGTCCATATTAAATCACCTATTACATTATGAATGCAACCTCGATCCCATCACTCACCACATTACTTACCTATCCCATAACTTCTTCTCTAATATTCACCATATTCAAACCTTATCCTCGTTCAACCTCTGTAAAAACCCCATTCATCGTACTCGCATCAAAAATAAATATCCATTCCACATATTTTGTAATTTATTTTCCGACCTAGAATAAAATCTAAGAGGTGCCACCATGGTTTCCTCAACCACTGTATTAGATTTAAGTTAGGTTAAGTTGTATGAATTAAGCCATCACTATATATGTATAGTTCTACTAATTGTTAGTTCTATAAATATAGTTCTATAAATTATTGTACCAGAATATGAAAGGTTAGAACGCGATAGAATGTAGGTATTGTAATGGCTTAAAGGCCTTCGGCCTACCCACTTAGCATCACGTTCTCTAATTTGTGTGTAATAATTACCTATTAAATAAAAACAATAGTT
Source organism: Teleogryllus oceanicus (assembly GCA_964035755.1). Lineage (NCBI taxonomy): Eukaryota > Metazoa > Arthropoda > Insecta > Orthoptera > Gryllidae > Teleogryllus > Teleogryllus oceanicus. The sequence continues at coordinate 94,480,734 of CAXIVR010000004.1, forward strand.
CTATAAACTGGTCTATGTACAAAAAAACGATCAAATATTTTTTTTTTTTTTTTTTTTTTTTAAAGGTACGGCACATGGCGTAGAGGGTAGGGTTGAACCGGGCGGAGAACCCCGCGTTGCGGCGAGGGCTGTGGAAGCAGGAGGCAGAGCAACGCGAGGTAGCGCAATTCCGAATGGCACGAGGCGGCGCCAGCCAGCCAGCCAGCCAGCCCGCCCTTATCAGCGGCCTCCCTTCTCGTCCTAAGGGCCTTGTGGCGCGTGACGTTTTTTGACAACAAACGGCGGCGGGCGGGCGCGCGGGCAGCGGCGCGAGGGCGCGGCCCAGCATTGTCGCGTCCGCGGAGCTTTCCCCATCTTTTGGCGACTTCCCAGCACCGCGCGCGGGCGGGCGGGGAGGGAAGGAATAAAAAAAGCTCTCAGGCGGCTGCGGAGGCGGTGGCAGAAGCTACGCGCCGGCACGGTGGGGCGATGGGTCGAATCGCCTGTTCAAAATTGCATGGCGCCCATACCACGCGGATTGCCTCCGCCTGCTCCTACATAACCTCGACAACGATTCCAACTCCACTGTATGCATGTTTACTGAGGAGATACGCACACCACTTCGTTCGAACTACTATATTCGGTTGAATATTATGTTTATTAAATTGGTTTATATGGTGTAACTCAGGGGTGTCCGACTTGCAAGATGTCGAGGGCCGCAGCTAAAACATTAAATATGGTTGCTGCGGGCCGTATTTTTATTACTCGGGCGAGCCACAACTTACATTCCGTATTGTTGATCTCGGCACTTTGAGCAGCTGCTCTGAAACGGGGGGGGGGGCAATGGAACCGATCAGGCCATACCATGTATGACGCAGTGAAACACATTGGGATGATTTTCAATTTCTGAATTTACTAGAAAAATGAAATCTTAACTCTAAATTTAACCTGTTTTACATGAAGGTAGTGTTGACCCCGGAGGGCACACAATGTTCTCGCCCGACAGGGATATAAGGGGAGTTCATTTTTGACTAATTCTTCGTGGGCCACAATAAATGGCTCCGTGGCCCACCAGTTGAACAGCCCTGGTATAAGTAGTGGTCTCTAGTAGCAAAATTCTTGCAGCAGCAAAACCCGACAGAAGTCAACTTCTGATGAAAGCATGTTCATTTCCAATAATGAGGATACGTGAGGTACGAGCGTACCTGATAGCTTATTTGGCCATCATGGGGTGCATTGCGGGCCAGCGTATGGCGCACACTGGCTGCATCGGGCCAAAAACCTGGCCATAATGGCCAAAATTCTAAGTGCGTATTCGGAATTCTGACTTAGCAAATCTCGTTCGGAAGACATTGGAGCACACTACTTCAGCTCCAGAAAGTTATTTTAATCATGTTTGTCTTCTTCACGTTTTCGTGAAGTTACTGTTGCTCGAAACACTCGAATTCATTGATTCTTGTCAACGATATCTTTGGGAATTGATTTTGTATTTCCGAATAGAAGACACTTTTGATTATAAGTTAGGTATATTTTTAAGAAAAAGTGTCAAATAATTATATGCATAATACGGCTGAATTCTAACGTATATTATAACGTATAACGTAACAATGTTGGTCACGTATATTGTGGAATATATTTTTTGTCCTGCGTATTCGCGCCCCAATCAATTTTTCTATTTATCAAGTTGAATGCCCTTAATCATAATAACACGCATTTAGCTGCACATATCTGCACCTTTTTGTTTTATAACGTCTTTACTTCACTGATACATAGTCAGATTTAACACTAAATACCCCTCAATTGCCTTCTAAGCCACAGGGAATTATTTTCTCTGAATATTTTTTCGATTTCTGCTTCTTATAATTACTTTTAATAAGAAAATTACTGATATAAATTTTGTGAATGATGACAATATTAACCCGTGACATCGAGAACTATTGTATCCATATTTCTGGACATATTAAACCATTAGCCATTTCCAAACCACCATATTGAATTTTGAAATTTCATTATGATATTCGAAATCAGTGATCTCCAGAGTAATTTTTTATGCATTTTTGTTTGTAAATGACTAGATCCGCCATTTTGAATTTTGAAATTTATTTATGATATTCAAATTCAGCGACCTCAAAAACGCATTGATACCCATTTTTACGCAAATCCACTCGCATTTGCAATTATGACCAGGCTTTAGACCTGATTGAGCCAGTGTGCGGTGGTCCGTCTTTTTGGCCGGCGCCGTCCACATCTAAGACGCCTGGCGTCGCGCGGCGCTTCGGCGTCTTCGCCGCCGCCCCGCCCCGCCGCGCCGCCCCCCGCGCCCCGCCCCGCCTCCGCCTCCGCCTCCGCCTCCGCCTCCGCCTCCGCCGCCGCCGCCGCCGCCGCCGCCGCCCGCCGCCGCCGCCGCCGCCGCCGCCGCCGCCGCCGCAGGGCGCCCCACCTCGATGGCCGAGGCGGCGGCGGCGGTGACGGAGGCGGAGGCGGCGTGCTCACTTCCCAGTCCCGCGGGCGCCGCCGCCACAGTCGCTACGCACGCGCGTGTGCCCGAGCTGTGGGTCGTGACCGCGTGTTTCGTGTGTTGCCGGCGCCATGGCGGCGTTGTAGGACCACGCGTCTCACGCCGACCGGCCTGTCCAGTGGAGCGGCACGCGGGAAGAGGCTGTGCGAAACGAGTTCTGGAATGAGTGAGTGCTTTCAGATAGGTGCCAGTTGCAAACCTTGTCGTAAGTGGCCGTAGTCGGAAGTTGGATGTGCGAGTTCGTTATACCGTGAGCTGTTAGTGATACATGTGAATGGGTTCATTACTGATTTCGTAGAGTGTTTGTAGAATGCAAAGAATCTGTGCCAAGGAGTTTGTTTTAAGAAGATAGAAGGAAGACAAATAGCACGACCATTTACGAAAACCCAGCTGTAGTGTCCAGCGTAACCACGTGAGTTTGCGGAACAAGTGGATACTCCAATCTCTTTCTGAACAGTCTCTTCAGGTAAAGAGAATCTTTTTTCCGGCGCGTTTCGCTGCCGAGTGTCCCCGCCACCCATCTGATCGTAACGCCTCTTCGCGCACTAACACGTGCCTCCCAGCGTAAACTCTGGCGCATGTGGCCGTGGATCCTGTTCCACCTCCCCCGCCAGCGACCACGTCACCCAGCGCTGCCACAATTCTAGGCTGAGGAAGTGCCATTGCCACCCACCTTTGAAAATTAAAATGCAAGAGCTTTCGTAAACTAAATTTACGCGTTTATTTATTTTTTATATTGCAGATGTAAAAATGGATCGTGTAAACACAAAAGGCAGGAGGGAAAATGTTATTTTAAGACAGATAATTATATGAGAGAACAAGGAGTATTTCTGGGATTATATAATTCGGTATATTTTGTTACGATATAATAATATGTCGATATTTTCGTAAAAGTCAAACTTTTCGAATATTATTTTCTTATCCAGTTCCCGTGCAGTTGTTACATTATACGTACAGTATATGCCTATTGTAAAAGCTTGATTGTTTTCTAATGGGGCAATATGGAAGGCCCTAAAATCCTGAGACCTTTAGCGACTACTCCCCATCACCATGCTTTAAAATCTCGCTGTCGTTGTTCCTCTACAGAGAAACGTCACACCTCTTCGTGATATAAATCGCCAGCGCCGCTTTACACTTGTGAAAAGGACGTGGAAGATTTTTTGGTACATTATTAAGGATCATTTATTAAGGTAATTCGTGACGATTTATTTAAAAAAGTTCCTAAGGATAATAGTTTTTCGTTGTGAATACTTCACATTATTTCATTGTAAAAAGCCAAATGTATAAAAAGTGAACTGAACATGAGAAAATATGGAATTTAACTTCTTGAAGACAGTAGGGTTTATTTTTATTATTAATATTTCGCTTGTATATGACCTGTCATTCCGTCTCTCGATGACTTTACGTAATTTATAGAATTGTCGGTAAATGGTGACGTCTTTTTGGTTATGGCAGAGAGCGTGAGAAGTAGCGACGAATTAACAATAGCTACTTTACAAGGTTTTCTGTCTATATTGAACCAAATATATTCAACCGACAAAGCGAAATGTTCCGTACGCGCAATGTGCTCGTTTTAGGTTCAGTTGTAAACACATCAAATAGTGTTTTTTTTTCACTGATTATAATGCATTAATGTTTCCCAAATTGTTTCTCGTATCGTTTCTGCTGTGTCGTATTTCCGTAACGTCCTTCCTTTTCAAGCACGTGCTGGCGTCTATCTCTTCTCTGGTCTCACGACAGACCGTCAAGTGCGTTACAGACGTCTTGTCGATATCTCGTTGGCTACTCCCCTCCTACCATGATACCCGCAATCGGTTAATACATTGCGTAGCCCTCCGCCCCGACCTCGTGAACTTTACCGCACGCAAATCCGACGTCTCGCCTGGCGGCCGGCCTAAATTTAACAACAATAATTTTGGCGCGGGTGGGCGGGGCCCTGGTCCACGCCCCACCCACCCACCCACCCACCCACCCACCCACCCACCCACCGACCGCGCGAACGAACGGACGTCTCTCCTTACGTAACAGGCGCGAAAGGGAGCGGTGTTTGTTTTGACACCGGATTTGTGTTGTGCCGCTGTATTTTTGGCTGAAGGGCTGCTACCGCCGCCGCCGCGGCCGCCGCGGGCGGGTGGGCGGGGCGGGCGTCGGTGAGCGTCGCGGCGCGCCGGCCAGTCGCGCGGCCGACCGTCGCTCGCACCGCGTCGCGTCGTCGCCGTCGCTGCCACCGCGCCGTTAGTCGCCATTGTGTGCAAATCGACGCCGCTCCAGATCGCGCCTGACACCGCGCCCCGCAGTGACGCCAGAGCGCGTCCCTAGAAGCAGCGCGAGCTCGGGTTTGCCTCCTAACGAGACAGCTGTTTGTCGTCCGCCATGGTTGTCGGTAAGGATCTTGGGAGAGACGGAATGATTGCGTTTGATGATGGGTTACTCGTCGTGGAAAGGAGATCTCCGAAACTACGATTAAAATTTATTTGATTCATTCTGAAATGTTGGTATTTCTACATACACTAGGATATTTCATACTGATAGTTTGACGACTTATGCTTATTACGTTGTGATGGACTGGAATAAACTAGAAACGTTTTTATGAGAGAAAATGTTGGAGATATGTCTACAATTAATTTTGTACTTCAGTGTTCAAATGTGCCATCATTACACAACATTTTTCTATCAATCTTAGGTCTCAGGTTTGCATGTGTTACCATAATTTCCGCTTACCATAATTTGCCTCTTACAATGTTTGAGACATTTAATTATGAGTTGTTTTTTTTTTTTCGGAGTTCCGAAGATCGTTTCGAAGGACACAGCTATTTAATATGCTGTCTTTCATTCGACTATTAAAATGATATACGCATCCTTGTCTCTACCTCCCAACTGACAAGCCAGTGAATATCAAACATGCCTTGCTTCAACACTTCCACAAGCCTATTCGAACTATTTCCAGTCCCGCACGCAGCGAGCTTGTATAGTTTTTTTTTATAATTTTTTATTCCGTCTTATTTGTTTCCGAGGCCTCTAATAAATTTCACAAGAATAGCTCTATACGTGGCCCAGGCGGAAGAAACTGAGTCATAAAGCCCTTTAAATATAGAAGAGAGCAAGAATGCTCCGAACGCGCGTTTTCTACGCGTGAGCGGTGGAAGTGCGGGTTGCGTGCTCCGCACGTGCGTTGCGAGGCCGCGTGCGAGCGCGCGCCTCACGCCAGTGATGCTGTTTCAGGTCCTGCGATGATTGCGCCGCGGTTCAAGGCGACCTCGCCTATCCCAGGTAACGAACGCCGAGTGCGTGTTCTGTGGTGTTTTCTGTGGCTGTCTCTAACATTGTGTGGCTTCTTTGGCCGATGGGAATGCGTCGGCCCCAAGGGCGCCTGGCGCCGAATGATAACAAATGCTAACCGCTGCGGTCGCGATAACTTAATAACGTGTTTGATTTGGGACAACGATAAACTAAGGGTTTGATGTGCTGTATTACTATTTTGCTGGAATGGAATTTTTTCTTGTTGAGATATTTCATATACTGCCTGCTTGAAATGAATGTTTACCTGTAGGTAAGTAAAAGCATAAGCATTTCGATTGTTTCTTAATGGCACTTCGCTTTTTGCCTTGCATTTCACCTGAAGATGTTCAAATTGCTTAATATGACATACTTTTATAACTGTGCCTAACTAATGGTTTTAATTCACTGTACATGAGTATGAAATAATAACTACTGTGATTCCCAAAACTTTTCCGTGCGTTGATTTTTTTTCTGTCGTATTTTGTCGAGCTTTTGGTTTGTATTTAATGTAATTAGTAGTACAGTACGTGGAATACCCCCTGTCATGGCTTCATTTTTCGTGAAAAGGTAATATATTTTGTTCAATGTAATTTTGTGAGCGTCCATGTTTGTTCTTGGTACATGTTACTGAATATATTCTGCATGTGTAGCAAAACTTGTGAGAATCAATTGAAAATAGAATAAACAAGTATTTATAAAAATACTATCGTGAATGCCAAGATTACAGGAGTGAAATAACTTACGATTGTTCACATTGAGTTATCATGTCAATTGTCGAAGATTTTCCTTACCTTTTAGATAAAGTGACGGCATTTAATCGACGGGAGCGGAAACACTTGCGTGTATTGGCAACGTCCGTTAGACTTCGTCACTTCCCAACCACACGTCAAACATTGCACATTGGTCGTATGGTTTCCAGACACAGTATTTTACGTCATGATATTATTTCCCTCGTATTTCCCCTTTTTATTTTTAAATTAGGTCACATGAGGGACTTATTTTTAAGCTAAAAGAACGAGGCAAAATCTACTGCTACAGAGAGTGTATGTCGCGTTCTTAGAAAACCCATGAGGAAACAAATGAAATTGAGTTTTTAATTTGGATGCGTATTTTGACGTTCTCCTTATTTAAGCAGAAAGAGACGTAAAGAGTTATGCTTGTATGAAAGTACTTTCTGCTTCGGTGAATTAGGGCAAGATGTTAGACCTCTCGTAACACACTTTTCGTTTTCACGAATTAAACATTCTGCTTATTATTTCGTCGAAAGGATCACCATCTCTTCAGCTCAGCTTCTTATCGCGGAATCTCCCGTTTCGTCTCGTACGCACACTTATAGGCAGAGCTAGGATTCTGATGACCTAAAAATACATTGAAAATTAACTATAACATGACTTAAAATAATTGGAAAATTACATAATTAAAAAAACTCATCAACTTGTATAAAAATGCTTACTTATTCAATGAATTTTACAATTTTAAACAAAATTTATTGATATAAATTATATTTAATCTAAAGTCTTCATTTTTGGAGGAAATGTAACCCCTTAGCTCCGATCTTCCAACCGTCAGTTTTGAAAGGTCGAAGATCCGAAGTTACCGAAGATCGTGTAATTTTTGAGTTGAGTAATTTTTGAGTCCATTGGCAGTAGTGAATTTCGTCATAAACTTTCACTAAAATTTTTTTTAGTGTGTCATTGTAAATTCATGAAACATTCACAAATAAAAAACACGAAAAGGAAACAAAATAAGTAAAAATGACGCAAAGGTCCAAACAATGACCTAAAAATTGAAAATAAAAATGACAAAAAATGGCCCAATAACTTAACAATTATATTATCTATATATCGTGATAAACGTTCATTTGCAAGTTAACTACGTCTACAATGCACCAATGAAAAGATGACATGTCATCAGAATCCAAGCGTTCCCTGTAGGAATTATAGAAACACACTTTCGACATATATCTTATTATATAACATGCCCTAGCATGTTATATAATAAGATATACTAGCTTGCTAGAAGCTAGAAGAAGCTAGATATACTAGCTAGCTAGAAGAACTAAGCCCCGCCGTCCTCGTGCCGCTCTGTCAGCGCTGCTACAACTTGATTGTCCTCGTGCAGTACTCGACCCCTCGCTGTCGGCTCCTAGCTCAGCATTGGTTTCGTCCAGTCTACATCCCGCACAGCTCGCTCGTCCTGTGCTCGCCCCCTTCCCCCCGACGACACACGGTAACGCTCAGTAACAATGAAGCCCAGGTGGATTGGGTGTTACATTTAACTGAAGCGCCATCTAGTGGAAAGTTACTACAAAGTGAACAGCATAAAAAAACCTCCATTCCATAAAAAAAAAAACACTAAGATATGCCAAGTTCCATTGAGGTCGGTCAAACGGTGTAAGAGTTTATTGATCTCGGAGAAACCATTTTATATATATATATATATATATATATATATATATATATAGAGAGAGAGAGAGAGAGAGAGAGAGTAAATTCTCGTTAGCACGAACTCGCTTAACACGAATTTCGTCGTAACATGAACAAAACTTCAGCTCCGGGCAAGGGATGTTCGGATAACACGATCTTCCATTATTTCGGACTCTTGGAATTCGTGTTAATGAGAGTTTACTGCATGTATATCTTTACATTCAACCTTAGTCCGCCTACTCCTTTTTGTCCTCCTCACATGTCGCGTGTTCTTCCCCGCGGGGTCTCTTAGAGCGGTGACGCGTCTGGGACGGTGGGGGTGGTGGGAGGGTGGGGGAGGGACTGCCAGCCGCAGCTGACGGCCGGCGCTCGTGACACAGTTCTCGTTCCTTCCCCCTCTCCCCCTCCCGGAATAGAGCGCTCCTTCTTGCGCGCTGCACTGTGGGAAGTGCAGCCGTGCCCTTGTGACGCATCGCGCCTATTTTTAGGCGGAATCTCCCTGCGGCCACACGAAGAATGCCCCCCCCCCCTACTTGTTATCGTCGTTGGGATGTCCGGTAATGCCGTGAAGGATATGAATAGAGTATTAGGGTTATTAATAGTTTAACATTTTCTATGGGAAGGTATTTTCTCGTGGATCTTTTTATTCGTTCAAATATTGAGTTTGTTTACAGAACTACCATAACTTATTTATCTTGTTTTACTTCATGCTAATTCCTTAGAGTTTTCTCTGTGCAAGCAAGGTTGCTTGTGGTGTGAAATTTCCCCACAATAATATTGAAGTACATTAAAATATTTCTAAAGTTTCTTCTGTAAAGAACATGGCGTGGCATGAAATAATAACATTCGTTGCCGTACCTGAAATATATTCCCAAGGGTGTTATCTATATCAGTCTTTTGTACTTTCTGGCGATCTTGAACGTTTGCAAGTTCATTCATGAAATGTCCACAAGTCGGATTGGAATTCTATTTCGAATATCCCTTTTTAAGGATTCAATCGGTGTATCTTCCTTAACTTCTCAAAGAAGCCATTGTGCTGCATTGAGCTTCTATTATAAACTTCGTTTGTTATTGCGATTTGGAATTATTGGAAAGATGAATGCGAACCTGTCGGCATTGATGTAGAGGGTCAACAATTTCACACATGTACTCATTGGACACGTTTATTAATATGTATGCTTCCCTATCTTTACAACCGCCTGCGAGCGCATTGGAAGTTACAACGGAACGATACCTCGAACATCCACCAATCATATCACCACAGCAGGAGGGGGGGCGAAAGAGGGTGGAGAAGGGGGGGCGGAGGGCCATCGACCGGGCGGCGGGCGAAGACGCACGGCCGGGCCCAGTGCGCGAATTAATTCGGGAGAGGGGGTCCGGACCCCCAGGCCTCGCCGCAATTTGATCGCGGGCTGCTTTCATTATTCACACGCCGCATGACGGCCGCAACGGGAGCGGTGGCCGCGGCTACGGTGACGCGAGAGGCCTCGCCGGCCACGGTGATGAGATGGGAGTTACGGTGGCGGTGATGGTGCGAGTGATCATGGAGGAAGCCGAGGAGGGGGGAACTAAGACGCTGATAGTGTCATGGTGAATATAAATTATTCACGCTGCTGTTATTGATGCTTCTTTATGATGACTGATACAACGATCCTAATATTTGAGTATCAGTGCCGTTGAAAATAAATAAATAGTATTTGTTTATTACTTATTGTACCATTTCTTTCTGCCTCACGATTTCGGTAATCGAAATGGAGAGTTCTTAACAAAGAATGTGGAATGAAATGTTTGCCCGATTTCTTTTATACCTCGACAGGAGCTGGTAGAAAAGTGTGTTATTCACATTTATCCATTACTTTCTTTGTTCATTGAAGGAATACGGAATCCGATTAGGGCTGGAATCGTCGGAGGTTTTAATTTTCCTGACTCTTCACAGAATCTTTTACATGACACACTGAAACCGCCGTTTGAAAATTCGCTATGCCTTAACAAGAGGAGTGAACCGAGCTGTAGCAATCAGACCGCTTGCCCGCCCGGCACTGCTGGTTCCGATGTTCAAATCTAGGTAGATGCGTGTGGAATTTATGGTGAAAGAAGCGGGCTCGTGACTGATTTATCTTGTGATTCTCCAGCTTTCTCTGCCTCTTTTTTTCACTGTTACTCCACCATTTTATATCTTGGCATATACTTCCTTCATTTTATATCTTGGCACACACCTATCCATCAAATTATTCATACATCTAGGTACGACCATAAGGTTTAGGCACTGGCAACACAATTAAGGACAATGCACTATGTTGTTGCACCTGGAAAAGGGCTTTCTCAAACGAATGTCATTGTACAGAGAGGCGTAACACACACTGAAATAATTACTTTTGTGTCGTTCGTGTTAATAACAATTTTATTTCTTACATTAAAATACAATGAAGGTACTAATTCTAAGCACACATCGATGTCATTTCTTGCTCAATTCACAGTTCATAACTCGTTTTCCTATAAAAAATAAAAAATAAAAAAAGACGTACGTAGTCGATTTTGTAGGCGCAACGACGGTACAAATTTTGTGGAGATTGGATCTGCGAACTTGGGAATCCCGTGTGTGCCCTCCCCGTACCACTGGAGGGTGGAGGGAGGCGTTGTGACAACAGCGTCGCTGCCATCGCATGCCCGTTCGGCAGCCCTGCTGCATCCGTCGTCTGCCGGCGTCGGACGGGCGCCCCTCCGTTCTGTTATCGCGATTGGGATAAATGATGCAGCGGGCGGCCACCCGGGGCGCTCGCGGCGGGGGCTTGTGCGTCGGCGCGCCCGCCGCCTCCGCCGCTGCAGGTGGATTCGTGATTAATAATCACGACCAGAGCCATGCAACTCTCCATCAAATTTGGGGACAAAGATATAGGGTTCTACTATAGGTGGCGCTAGTGTCGTCAGATACAGGCGCGCCAACTTTCACTCATAAAATTCGGCTAATTTGTGAGAATACGAAAACGCGGAAGATATGTGGTTTGATCGTGACCATACGAGATGTATTGCCACCAAATATCACGAAAGATCCATATCAGTAAGTATTACGTGTGTATTACGTAACGCTGGTTGAAATAAGTGTCTGCGAGGTTTCTTGAAGTTCTTTAAGAATTTGCGCCTGAAATGTAAGTTAAAGTTTTATCTGAAGGTTGGGACTGGGGTTAAAATTTTCACCCGAAGGTGGGTTCGATTCCAGATTTGTAGAAAACAAATTTTTGTTTAATAGTTAGTTTCTACGCATGTTTTTAATAACGATGGCAGCAGTTCGTATTTTAGTTCCTGTGAGAGGGTTATACTGTAGTGCGCGTCACTGTAATGGTCTCCACCACGTTATATGGGAGTTATAAGCAGGGACCGAAAAGGTATTGAATACCGGTAAAAAATACCGGTATAATACCGGTATTTTTCGATACCTTTTTCAAATACCTTTATTCATTTATACCGGTAAATACCTCTATAGGACGTCTATACCGGTATGGACGTCCATAAAGGTTATACCGGTATTATACCGGTATTTTCAATGAAGAAATATAGCTTTCCATCCATACATGTTGACAAAATAGATTGCTTTAGTTAATAATATCTCACAAAATGTTTATTAATCAAATATCATTTCATAACTGATATTTATTGTTTAAATTATTATTTTGTATATATATTTAAAGGAAAATTGAAATATGAAATAATAATTATTGGTTCCATTGAAGAGAACCTTTTCTTAGTGTCCTTCATCGAGCTATCTCCCATCTGACCTGAGAGATGACCTAAGTCTGTCTTTGTATTTCGCACATGGAGAGGCTGTCAACGTATGCGCCGTGCCGTAGGCGTAGGACCGTTTCTTCCCTCCCGACCCCTCCTTCGGCGAACTGAGGAAGCGTTGACACCTTGAGATAATCACGAACGCTCAGGCTTTCAGGCCCAGTTTTGTTTTTGTTAAAAAATGATTTCCTTTTACTTCATTTCACAATTAAATCTTAATTATACATTAATAAATAGGGCTAAAATAACCTAGTTTATATTTAGGGTTTAATATATTTTGACATTAACTGCAGATATTGAGAAATTTGTAATAAAAGTAAATTATGTTATGATTACTATTATTATTATTATTATTATTATTATTATTATTATTATTACTATTATTATTAGCTATTAACATTGCATGTGGAAAGGGTTAAGAGGTTTCTTCCTTAATAAAAGAAATATATACTAACATTATTAATTAATAAAAAAGAGTTTATTAATATTAACATTTTTTACTTTTCAATTAAAATTAACATTTAATTGAATTAAATTTATAAATTAACAAACAAAATGATAAATTAATTTACACAAATTTAATGCAAACATTTAAAATTTAATTAGTATTAATATTTTAAAATATTTATTTAAATTAATTAATATTATATAGTACTATTAATATTTTTTCTTAATGAAATTTCTTAAATAATACAGGGTGTAAATTAAACATCCTTCAATCATTAATTTTGAATTAAACATAACGCATCTGTTTCCTCGCGTAAGAATAGTTAATATGTCCATTAGCGTTCAATGTCAATTTTTAATATTGTTTTAATTATAATTATGGTGCAGAATAAGGAAACTGGGCCAACTGAAAAAAATTATTTTCGGGAATGTTAGTGATACGATCAAATTTAAGCAAATAATCGTATTTAGTGATAAACACAGTCATGCAAGAAGGAAGTTTGGTATGCGTGGAAGACTCATTTATGGATAAGAAGACATGTTTCTCCATTTTTTATCGCTACTAGAAAGGACAAGATTTATTCGGAGAAATTCGATAAATTTTCAACACTCTATCACGTGTCGCCAAGCTCTGCGCCCGGACGTGAGGTCCAAGGTCAGCGAACGAGCTCGTGTTGACGTCTGCGAAAGACCGTTGGCTGGTCCCTCCGTCTGACGACATAACTCGACTTCCCAATCAACGGCAGAACTCGACCTAGCTATAATAAGTGTCGAAAATCCGCCACCTCGGACTCGAACCCTAGACCTCCCGGTCAGAAACTCAGCCGTGTGTAGTTGTTTCCTCTGAGTCATCTCAGCGGAAATATCACAATGAATGTCCCCCAAATACCTGTATGATTCTACTGAAATACCGGTATTTTCTTATGAAAATACCGGTATTTTGATGAGAGAATACCGGTATAATACCTTTAAATAAGGTATTTTACCGGTTTTAAAAAGGTATAATAGAGGTAAAGGTATTTGTATACCGGTATAAATACCTTTACCGCTATTATTTCGGTATTCGGTCCCTGGTTATAAGGTCCTTATCAAGACGATGGAGTGCTTAGTGCTGGAGGGAAGGCGTGCCCAGCGCCATTGTCTTAGATTACGCAGCCCGAATTGAAATGCGTTAAGTGTTGCGTGTGTTTTCGAAACATGCCGTTCACGTTTGCTTTTTGGTTGGTAATAAATAGCATTCGCATTGGATTTGGAGTACTTATTTTAAAAGTAATTTCGGTCTATTAGAGGCATCATTTTACATTTTGTCTTGTGATGATGTACGAATGTATTTTAAATTATAGTGAGGAGTGAACTGAATTGCACATTTTATTAAATAAAATTGATGTAGAAACATATCTTAATTGAATCAGTTTATGTAGAAAACGTCTGTGAGGATCTCAATTTTTTTACAATATTTTTTAATTACTGTGATTAAGCTGACAAGTCGTGAAAATTGAAGTTTGAAGGAGAGCAAGATGTACTTATCCGTTGATTATTTTTAGTATTACTCTAGCTTATTACGTTATAATCAACTGCCTCGAATCACTGTTATAGTCTTAATTATCAGACAACTAGTGAAGGTTTATGATTTTATGAAATTCATGTTATGTTCGTTAATTCACATACACCCATTACTTAGTGGCAAGAAAACTTTTCTGAAAGTACACAAATATAGAAATTAATTTAAGAAAATCTCATTGCACCCTTTAATCAGTTTCTTCATAATTTGCCTTGTCAGCTTTGCAACCTGGATTAAAAATATTATATTTGACTTGTCATATGAATTCGTCGTCAGTTTATCGAGGTAAAATAAAGTTTGTAAGTACTTTTAATTCATATTTACGGATCTGAGTTAACGTACATGTAAAACAGGACGTTCCAAAAACTGTTCTGGATTTTTTTTTACTTTAATTTATTAAGGTCGCATAAACTTCTAGGGCATGAGCGACCACATGGTTTGTACAAAAGATTAACAATATTTGAAAAAAAAACACGAAGTAATGACAAGTATTACAAAATGGTACAGTGCTTATGAACAATACTTATTACACCAATATATAATCACAATATACTGGAACAATTAATGGATACTTATTACTAGGCTTAATAAGTAAGTAAGAGACACTTGCTATAGCCTTCATATACCAGGAATATCTGATGGATATTTTAATTAAGATACAGTTAATTCCAGATACTGTCGGACTGCCAGCTGTCTGTTATGTCAAATATTCAGAAACTATTATTTACATTTTTTTAATTAGAAGAAATTAAGTTTACATAATACAAATAGTAAATTTACATAACAACTAGGATATCACAAGCTCAAGTTTACATATCAAGTCTGGAAATATTGTGTTATATGTTGGTACGATTTTTCAAACGTGCACCCTTTCGTGGAAGGTGAACGTAGCTCCACCGCATAGCTATAATATTTCCGCGAACACAATTGATTGATCTCTGCGTTTGCTAACTGCCAATACCCCCTCTCATCTGGAAATTGAAAGGAGGACGGTGCTTATCTGTGACGAGCAGTTTTTTCCCCGACCGATATCTCCTCGTGGCATCGACCAATCACTCAACGCCCGTCCGATGCAATCTCTCAAATTCCGCTCTGGCATCCACCTCTTGTATTAAGTGGCTATGTTTGATTGAATTGCAGCTCCTTCTTTTATAGGAATCACCATTCTATCGTATTATGATCCCTCCTTAAATAGCTGTCGACATTGTAGCATGTAACTTCCGAGGAATATTATTAATTTGATTTTCACGAAATAATTAATTGATTGTGGATTGTGTGTAATTAGTTTTCAATGAAATACTCGCGTAAAGCTGCGGTAAAATAGTTTCAATTTTTATTCTCCTAACAAAATATCTTTCACATATCATTATAAAGTTGATAATTTATTTTAGTTAATCACCCACATCGTTTCCACTAACAAGGTACAGCTGGCTGCCTCTTCTGTTGCTTTTCTAATGAGCGGAAGTTTTATTGCCGCGCCCCAATTAGAATATTTATGAGTTACAAGTCTCAGAAACTTTGTTTTTATTACTTCTACCCAAAAGTGCACAGCTATTCTTTTGGCATTATTAAAATTCCACTTCATTTAATTTTGATTGAAAGTTACTTCATTTACATTATATTCCTGTTTTCCGTCGAAGCAATTAAACTACCTTTTAATTCTGCGAACTTTGAATTAATAAGGAATGAGAATGTAGTAAAAACGGAGTCGTGACGTTCCCTAGTTTTCGAAGAACGAATGGTGATTCTTCAATTTCGCTATCTCTCAATAATTAAATTAGGGAATAGAAAGAATTACACACCAGTATAAAAGTGTACTTCAAAGGAATAAATTTAATTTAATATGTGCGATCTGCAGACCTCCATTGAAGAATTCCAGCAAAAGAAAATAAAAATTCTTCGCAGATTCATTCCCATCGCGTGATACGTTCGTCACTGCTGTCCCAGTTTGGAGGTAATAGAGCGATACCTTCACTGAAATATAAGATGTAAAATTCTAGTTTCAAAGAGTAAAATTTACCATCTCGCTAAGATTTCCGTATCACTTTTAAGATTTCCAGCGAAAGAAAAAAATACGTCTTCTCATATTCGCTATACCATTGCAGAGCACCATCGTGATTTCATGTTGAGGGTTATGGGACGGACTCTTCACCACCGTGAGTGAGCATAGACAACGCGTATTCGCGGCCTTCGCATTCTTTAAGCGAATTCTCCAAGCGCTGCGTGAGCATCACCGCCTGGATCATGACATCCAGGATTTTGGGAAAAGCTCTCGGCCAACATTCTTTCCCCTAGAGAGCGAAAGCCACCGTCTAGAAGAGAAGGATAGGCGGACGGTAGCACGCATCTTTCTTTGGGCCGTTCCGAGCGCAGTTTCATATTGAGGGTTATGGGGCGAGATATCCACCGTGAGAAAGCCGAAGCAACGGACATTCCCATAGTACTCTTGCATACTGTATTTTTTTACTTGCCCTCGCCACGCCATTGCGTGCGCGTCGCCGCCGTGGTCTCACATCGAAGGTTATGGGGCGAGCCCTCGGCCGACATCCCATCGCTGTCGCCTGGAAGAGAAAGCGTGGGCGCGCGGGCGCACGCATCTTTTCTTAGCTCGTTCCGGACGCCGTAACAATAATACACAGCGCGAGGAAACTGCTCACGGTGGCCTTGGCGGGCCTCCCGATGCGTGATTCACGAGGCTTTTTGAAAAGTGTGTCAGTACGGGCGCCATGTGCCGGCAACCCGATGCCGCGCTCGCACGTCGCCCGCCCTGCCTCCGCGCCTTTTGATCCGCCCACGCCCCGCCCCGCCCCGCCCCGCCCTGGCCCGTCCCACCCCACCCCGCCCCGCCTCGCCCCGCCTCGCCCCGCCTCGCCCCGCCTCGCCCCGCCTCGCCCCGCCTCGCCCCGCCTCGCCCCGCCTCGCCCCGCCTCGCCCCACCCCCCCCTGCCTCGCCCCGGCCCCGCCCCGCCCCACTCCGCTCCACCCCGTCCCGCCCCGCCCCACCCCGTCCCGCCCCGCCTCGCCCTGCCCCGCCCCGTCCCATCCCGTCCCGCCCCATTCCGTCCCGCCCCATCCCACTCTGTCCCATCCCATCCCGCCCTGTCCCACCCCATCCCGTCCCGCCCCACTCCGCCCCGCTCGGCCTCGCTGCGCCCCGCTCTGCCCCCGCCCCCGCCCTCCCCCCGCCCCTGCTCCGAGTTGCGTTGCGCCTCACTGCCGAGCCCGCAAGCCGCGCCTGCGGGAAGGTTGGGATAGGTTCGTCCTCTGCACGACACGGCGTTTATTGACAGTGCTGGAGTTTATGAAGACATGACCTTTGTGTATTCCCGTGCAATGCGTTCTTCGTTTGCATGAGGGACCTAGGCTTCGAGAATTCAACCTAGTCGAAAACTTGCAGATGCACATGGAAATAAAAATTTAGATAACGGTGTGGGATTTGGAATCGCCTGAGCTGGGGGCAAAGTTGGTTTCACAGTTACTGGGACGCTTTCAGGGACCTCAGTGTGATCTCGTGCGAGGGCAATCCTGTTAATCTAATCTTAAAGAAGCGAAGTGTGTATTTTTTAAAATATATGTGGGATAGATGAAAAGGACTAAGAAAATTGTCAATTTATGGACGTAAAATATGCATTCTTATCATAAACTTTTTCTAATGGTGATTGCCCTATGGCAAAAAAGGAGGGCAAATATGTGTGTGAAAATAGTGTTAACATTAAAAATTAATGAATGTAGCTCCACCATGAACAAGTAACGTATTCTTAATCATTTATATTTTATGATGGTCTGTGTAATTCTAATACCAGAGTATTACTAATGGGACATTAAAATATGTTTTAAAAGAAAACTGTTGAGATGAGAAAATTCTCAATTTGTCCAGAATTTTTAAACTTAATAATTCCATAATCTATTTTCTTCAAAACTTTGTAGAGTTGAAGTTAGTATTGCAGTTAGATTTTGTTTTGGGTTTTTTGATTGCTTTGACGCGCTCAGAATTCTTTTAACTTTCTTTAACGACGGGGTGTGCTTCCTGAAATGTGTATACATTTTTCTTGATCTTAAACTTCGTCGTTTCTGGTGAGCAAGAAAACTTCCTTGGGTCAACAGAAACTCATGAATCTCGTATCACGTTACACGCATTGCGGTAGGAAGTAGGAATGCGAGCTCGCCAAAAAAATATGTTTTAATGCATCGAAATTTAAATTTTCAAAATCGATTTTCAAAATAGATCGACCCAAAACCATGGACTTGTTTAAAAGAATTTTAGGAACCTCTAACATCAGTGTTCACGTGGTAGGGGAGGGTGTATTGAACAAAAATGTCTTACGTTCGTCTACTTCTTATTCTTCTTCAGGATTAAGAATCACGGGGCTGATCCGAAACTTGTACGCTGTCAAGTTGATCACACTGTGATTGCCACACTTTTTGTCTACATACGTATCTACATACGTAGGGGTACATACGTATCTACATACGTAGGGAGCCAGCTTCTATAACATATTTACTTATGGATATGATTTCTTTCGCAGTTTCTTTCATGTGTTTTAGACACCATCAACTCATGATTCTGTCCACGTTATGAACTCTGCGTTTTGAAGCTCTGTTTTATCCAGTTTTTTTCTATAACCGAATTTCGATAGTAAATCGGTAGGATATGCTATTTTTAAGTCGAGACGCCTGATAGTATGGAGTATTATTATTTTTCCTGTTTTTCTCCTCACAAATCCCATTTAATGCCTCGTATCTCTGGTTTTTATCAGAGATTTCCTGAATCAAGAGGATGGGCTGTTCGAAAATGGGTGATCGAACCATCTCTCCGTACTAATGAGAGGGAAGAACCGCGGGCGGTCCGTGACCTTTAATCTAAAGTGCTGCAACCGCTTTCACCTGGAACTGATCGGGAACACTACGGAAATCACTGGTCAGAACAGCCTGCCTTCGACTCTGATTCCGACGCCACAAACTCCCCGATGTTAAACATTTCAATTAAAATGTAGGAACTTCGCCAGAATCGAACCCGTTACATCCTAATAACCTGAATGTTCGTGCTGCGGGGTGATGGCGGCTTTTTCACTCTTTATCACTCAGCGCCACAGGAACTGCACATTAAATTAATAGGTGCTCTATGAGTCCCCTACGTAATTATGTAATTAGTATAGTTCAATGTTAAGTTAGAATTAGTTTATCTTTTAAGTGGTCGGAATACATATTAAATAATTAATGAAGTGAACTGTGTTTCCCTCCACAATAAATAAACAAAACATGCAAACTCTTAGACCTTCGGCGGCTTTTAAGGGCGGTGACACGCAGGTTCGGTGGTATAACGGTCAGCGTACCGGACTCGGGTTTGTACCCAAGTTTGCGGGTTCAAACCCGATCGAATCCGTGGATTTTTAAGGGCGAAAAAATCCTTCGTACGCCTTCCTTGGGAGGGGAAGTAAAGCCGGCTGTCCCATGTAGTAGATTTACTGCATGTAAAAGATCCTCAAGCCTAAAAAAAGCCTCTGAGCAAAATTGAGATCCGTCTGTTTCGTCGCCCAAGATAATACCCTCTTTCTCTGTTAGATGGTGAAAGGAACGTAGCGAAATTTGCGTGGTTCTTCTGTCTGGAAGACCGGGCCTTATGGCCCGAGTCTCGCCACGTAAAATAAAGCATTAACTAACTGTAAGGTGTCCAGGGCGACTGCGCGGCGTGCGTGGGCGGTGCGGTGACGCAACGGCGCCCGTTTGAGGCCGCGGCGCCGGCCTTTCGAAACCGCCTCCGCCGGCGCGTGTATAATTCTCCGCCGCTCATTGGAGATCCTGGAATAGCTGGCGAAACGCTATAGAGGGCCTTGAGTGCCCTCCGGGAAGGCCCACAAGATGTAGGTCGGCTGCTTTGCTGGAGTTCAAACGAGCAGTTATTCTGAGCGGGGCGATAGTTGCGTGTTAGATCGTGTGCTGCAAGTAAAGTCTTATCGCGGGCAGTCAAAGAGTTTGTTGATGTCGAATGCTGCGCGGTTCGTTGCAACTTGCTTCTCTCTTGAGAGCTTTTTGTTTTCTCGTGCTTCTGTGTTTCAACTCGTCGCGTTCCTTGCCTCAGACGTATTTTTCTGCATTACAGTGCAGAAAAGAGTGTGTGTGTGTGTGTGTCTTTACCTTATTAGCAAAGAAATTATTTTCTACACACTGGATCAATATTATCACAATAATAATTGAATCATCACGAGAAGTTTAAGATAGGACAGTCTTCGTTCAAATCGCATTAAGATTATGACATTAACATTATACACGAAAATTTTGATATTTTGACGTTCTATTATTGGAAATAAGCATATAACTTACCTGGCAGTGACAGGAAAAGAAATAGGTGCCAATCGATGGTACAGGGAGGTGGTTCCATAGATTCTGGAAACCACGCTTCATTTTCCTAATCAAATTTCCCTATTTTTTTCCACCAAACCTTTTATATACGATGTTGCCGTTTCTTTAGTATAGTAATTGCTTAATGCTACAAATTTCCTTCAAAGGGAGTTGGCATATAGGGAGTGCACTTTCGTGTATAATGTAATGAAATGTACGCTATAAGATATATTGTTTAAATCGTTAGTCGTGACGATTCCTTTCCAGCAATTTTAGACTTTTTGTTGTAAGAAAGGAAAAGAACTGTTCTCGCGTGTCCACGAAATTGATGAAGTAGTGCTTTCCTTTGCAAGAGTACACATAAATCCACTCTCCTTCGAAAAATATAAGCTCTCTCCCTCTCGTCTTTCCCGCTCTTTTTCTTCCATTTATGTGTCTCTCCAATTCTACTCTTCTCCTTGACTCTTCTGCCTCTCGTCCCTTCCCTCACACATTGCCCCCTTTTCTCTGTCTCAGTGTCACTCCTACGTCACTGCATTAAGCAATTCTACTCTTCTCCTTGACTCTTCTGCCTCTCGTCCCTTCCCTCACACATTGCCCCCTTTTCTCTGTCTCAGTGTCACTCCTACGTCACTCGCTCATTTGCCTGTTGTTACATTTCGTCCCAGCACCCTTTCAGTGGTTCCTTTTGCTCTGCTTCTTGTCCACTTTCTTCGGTGTGAAGTTTTCGCGCCAGGCGTCCACTCGCCCCGAGAGCGCCGCCAACTTTTCTGCTCTCCTGCGCCCTTGGCCCTGGTCCTCGAGGGCGGATGGCGCTTTGAAGCCCGCTCCGCCTCCCCCAGACCCTTTATTTCCCTCCGGCCCCACCGCCACCCCCGTCCTCCCCGCCTTCGCCGCCAGAGCCTCTGCTCGCGCTCCGGCCCCCGCCGCCGCCGCCGCCGCCGCCGCCGCCGATTAATCCCCGGCTCTTGAGCGAAGAGGGAAGGAGGGTGGGAGGGAGGGGCGGGGCGTTTGTCGTGACGGGGCCCGCGCTAATCGCGCCAGAATGGGGGCTAATTTTACGAAGCCTCTTTTCTTCCCTCCGCCCCGCCCCCTCGGCTCCTCCCTCACGCAGCCGGAGGCGCCAACGCGTTGCGTAAGCCCCGTGCGTCTGGCGCGTGTGGCGGAGGTGGCGGTGGCGGCGGAGAAGGCGGAGGCAGAGGTAGAGGCGGCGGCAGAGGCGGCGGCAGAGGCGGAGATGGCGGAGGCGGAGATGGCGGAGGCGGAGATGGCGGAGGCGGAGATGGCGGAGGCGGAGATGGCGGAGGCGGAGATGGCGGAGGCGGAGATGGCGGAGGCGGAGATGGCGGAGGCGGAGATGGCGGAGGCGGAGATGGCGGAGGCGGAGATGGCGGAGGCGGAGATGGCGGAGGCGGAGATGGCGGAGGCGGAGATGGCGGAGGCGGAGATGGCGAAGGCGGAGATGGCGAAGACGGAGATGGCGAAGGCGGAGATGGCGGGGGCGGAGATGGCGGGGGCGGAGATGGCGGAGGCGGAGATGGCGGCGGCGGCGGAGGCGGCGGAGGCGGTGGCGGGAGACGCTGCTCCCAAACGAGACAGGCACATGGCTTCGCGCGCGCTTGTCCAGCTGAAAAATAGATGTTTAAAGAGCATCTGTAGAGATGGGGTAAGAAAGTTGAAAATCAGAACATCTCTGAACTTATAAACGAACTCGCTAAGGTCGTTCTTTCTGATACAATTTTTACTGTCAGTAAGCGCAAAAATTTGACTGTTTTGGGAATATAAATGAAAGTGCTTAATTTGTCTGAAATATTGATGATGCTGTAGACCGCGAGACATTCAATATTCTAACTCATTGAAATACTTGCAACAAAATCTAACTGCAATACTAACTTTTGCAACACTGCATGTATTCATAATCCTTCGCATATTTCACCCATGCTAGAGGAAATAGGGAAAATGCGTTGGTTCAATATTCCCAAACTAATTTATTTCTACAGAATAACCCGTACTTATTGCATATGAAGAAGATAATCTTCAAGTGGGTAAATTTACTTTTCACAATTCTCGTCGGGTTATTCGGCACATTTTTTCTCAAAGTAAATAAATGGAACTGAAGAAAGCAACTAGTTATTTAATTATTTTTTCGAAATAAGAGAGAAACACAATATATTAAAAGTAATCGTATTGCCTGACTATCGAACAGGAATGTCCTTGTTAAGTATGCTTATGTTACCATGCTCCGAATTTTATCAGAAGATGTGATTGAAAATAGATGCAGAATAAAACAGAGATGCGTAGCAAACGTCATTCGTTTCTTGTGTAGGACTATCCAAAAGTATCGTGTAACAGTGTTACAACTCTTTCTCATCACGCGAACTGAACTCATTAAAAGAACAAAGAGGATTCCGGGGAACTGTCTTTGATCACACAATGATGAGTTCCGATAACTTCGTGTTTTCGAAAGGAGGAAATGAAATCAATGAGTTTCTGAAATTAAAATATCATTATTACTTTTCATCCACTGCTTATTTGTTATCGTAAAAATTGTAATGATGGATGAAGTTAAATAAAAATTAAAAACGTAATATACAAGAAATTAAAAAGTAGTTGTAGCTCTTCTTCCGGACATTACGTGACACAAGAGCAAACCTTCGCGATTACAAATCACCCTGAATTCCGACACTATCTCCGATAGAGAATTTATTTTTCGGAAAAAAATTAAGGAAACCAACCTCAAATCCACGAAATCTTTATATCAATTTGCATTCCATTAGAATGAGACTGTGAATCGTCCAAAAAGATGAAAATGAGTATATTACGAGTTCTTTTGTAAAGAGGAACAATTAGATTTTCCTCGAAGCTTAATTCACTTCCTCAAACGAGGGCGTGTAATTGGATTTGTAATTACGGGCGCCAGAGGGTCCTAGGAGTGACCCAATTAGGCGCAGTGAACGGCTCCCGTTCTTACGTGAGGGCGCCTGCCGCGCGCACCTGCTCCTCAGCGTCCTCGCCGCCCTCGCCGCCTCGCCGCCCTCGCCGCCCTCGCCGCCCTCGCCGCCCTCGCCGCCCTCGCCGCCCTCGCCGCCCTCGCCGCCCTCGCCGCCCTCGCCGCCCTCGCCGCCCTCGCCGCCCTCGCCGCCCTCGCCGCCCTCGCCGCCCTCGCCGCCCTCGCCGCCCTCGCCGCCCTCGTCGCCCTCGCCGCCCTCGCCGCCCTCGCCGCCCTCGTCATGCCCTAGACAGGGCACGTTCCGCGAAAACGAACCTACAAATTCTGCTGGGGCTCTCGAAATTCACATCGGGTTCCTCTCTGGAACGACCTGAATCCGTTCTGGAAATGCGGAGAAACGGAAGATTGGTTTGAGAGACAGTCTTGGAAACGGGGGGGGGGAACATTCTCAATATTTATTTTGCGGGATGTTCAATAACTTGTTGTTGCTCTGAGATTTTTTTGTCTATGATTTTGTAGTTTAAAAAATCTTAGAAGTTATTTCCATCTTTTGGAACAAAATTATAAAATTGCGCTATTTATTATGTCTGATATGCAAGTAATGTTTACATTGTCGTGTATGTAGTATATAAATAGTATATTAGAGCTAAGTAGTGCTGCAAAGAATCTATGTCGATATTTTAACAGATATACACCTTTTGAGGACCCCTGATACCGACAGACCGTGTGGTATCCTGACGATCCTCGACAGGACATGTGAGCATCACCATAATCACTTTCACTGTCCGGTAATTGTGGGTGAGATCTGTGTACATTCTGGGTGTGTAATTGGGTAAATGTGTCCGTATATTGAGAACATTTTACTCGCACCGTTATAGGCTCACCAGGTACCACGGACATATGTCTTGGTTCGGGACCGAAATGTACCCAAAAGATATCGTGCTGTGAGGTCCGGAAAACGCGACGGTTCTGTTCATTCACTAGTGACTTCAGGGGAGCGATGTTACTGCGGGAAGCTCTGGTAGGTGCCTAGGCGCCAATAGATGGCACCTGGGAAGGGCCATGGTACCGTGAAGATAGTCTCAATTTAAAGAAAGAAATGGAACCGGGTTCGAAAAAGTCTGTGCCAATTTATGGAACGCTAGTTATAATAATTTCTGGCTCAAATGATTTGGGGCTATTTTTACCATACCGAATAACATATTAGGGTCAATAATTTCCATAACATTTTTATTCAGCTCACTGAAGAGACGACCTGTTTACACGTTCAGTTTAGGATTGCACAGTTTCCGTTGGTATTGAAATTTGATGGTTGCGATGAGTCAGGAGAACTGGTAATGTGCGCAGTGCAGTATCGTAATCACCACTCTGCTGATTAAATTGGAGGCCATGATTACGTAGCGAATTGAGAGGTGTAATGGACACGTTCCAGGCTGTGGTTGCCGGTAATTGTTCTCGATTCTATAATTAAGGTCGTTTTAATACACCCTCACGTTGCGATGGCGCCTGACAGTGACGAGACCCATCCCGGGGTTGGTGGCACCAACGGTTGATGCTGTCGCATCCTCTTCTCTTATTTGGCTCGACGTGTTGTTCATCGTAGTATCTGATCTACTGGTGTGCATTATTTTGCTTTCAAAGGTGATGAAGTTGCATTCGTTTTTCTTTTACTTTCAGCAATCGTGTTGGATCGACAACAATTATCGTTATAGAACAGCATGGAATTCGTGAGAATCAATTCAAAACGTGTTGATTTTTCTTTTTTACAAAATTAATTCGGAAACATAATTACCCGGTAGTCGTGAATGTATGGATTATCAGGGAAAGCAACTAATACCGAGTAATATGTACGGAATAGAATTTTTGCTTTATAAAGAAGTTCGTAAACACTCTATTATAAATAATTATTTACTCTTATTAATAATATTTATACTTATGTTGTTGTTATTATTATTATTATTATTATTATTATTATTATTATTATTATTATTATTATTATTATTTGTATTCGTCTTCTGACGACAGGTTTGCCCCCTTCAAGGGTTTTTTCCCTTAGCCTTTTTTCCTTTTACCTTATGGTCTCTTTTCCGTGGCTTTGATGCGATGGAGAGACTATTTCGGGTGAATATCAGAATTCGAAAGGTCAGAACGCATTTGGATATTAGGTATTGTAGTGGCTTAAAGGCCTTCATCTGAATGTTCGTATTCTATGAAGTTAGCCTCTTTTAATCGTACATGTAATAATTACTTATTAAATAGTACAAATAAAAATAAGTATTTATAAATTAATAAAATATGGCGAGACAGCATTGTCTCGTTTACTTCTTTTGGAATTTGCCTTCGAACTGAATGTTCCCCTGTTTTCTTGTTTTGGAATTTATTGAGGAACTGAGTGTTCCCCCGTTTATATTTTTTGGAATTTACCTTGGAACTGAATGGTCTCCCTCTACTTTATTTAAAATTTACCTTGGAACTGAATGTTCCCCCGTTTATATTTTTTGGAATTTTTCATTGCAACTGAATGGTCTCCCTTTACTTTTTTTGGAATTTACCTTGGAACTGAATGTTCCCCCGTTTATATTTTTTGGAATTTACCTTGGAATTGAATGTTCCCCCGTCTATATTTTTTGGAATTTTCCTTGGAACTAAATGTTCCCCCACTTACTTTTTTTGGAATTTGCCTGGGAACTGAATGTTCCTTCCCGCTCCTCTCTCCCATCAAAATACAAGCGTGGCTGTATTGGCGTGCCATGGGCTGGCCGCCGCCAGGGGCGGGAGGAGAAGGCAGTGGCGCGGGGAGGCGCGCGTGCGGGGCGATGGGCGACTAATTTTCGCGCGCGCGTATTTCAGTGCCGCGGGCCACGTGCTGCGTACGTGACTCAGCCGCTGGCATGCGTTCTGTTTATATTGGCGACTCTGCTATTTCCTCCTCGAACTATCGAAGGAAATGCGTAGCTCTCGCGGTTTCCTGTTTGCACGCGTAAAAGGCAGGCCGCGTTCAAGGGTAGTGTGTTTTGCTAGATAGTAGACTAGTGATCAGACGAGCGTCTGTGAACGAGAAAAGCAGTCGACTGGCTTAGATGGACGAAGACTGAGCTTTCATGAGGCTGTGTTGCTGTATGGCTGCATCGTAATTGGCGAGAAACTTGAATAATTAGCATCAGAGGAGTTCCTTCGGCGTTCAAGTTAAGAAAGTTAAACTTTTCGCCACCATTTTCTTACTCGTGTATGTAATGTATACATAATAGTTCAATCGTATGCAATTTACTTGTAGAGGTCAACACGATCTGTGTACTTCAACGTTTAGGGAAATTGTAATTGCGGCAATTGTGACAATTTTTCGGTTGATGGAAGCGAACATTGCGGGAGTCTTTTTTTACCTAAACGTGTATTCATTATGCTTTTTCCCAAAACATTCTGGTGTTTTGTCTACTTTTTTGCTCGTTGTGCTTTTGGAATACATTTTTTATCTTTTTCTCTCTTCTGCAAGTACGGCTGCCCCTCTCATTCTTGCTCTTGATTCCGAATATTCACCCTTGTGTGGCGGAAGTTCCCTTGGCAGCCTGTCGTTCTCCTGGGGACGCAGCTTGGCCTTGAGGGGCCGGAGCCCGCGGCAAGAAGTGCTCTTGTTTCTTCCGGCGCGCCTCCCGTTGGCCGCTTCACCCGCAGCCCCGCCGCTCTGTTAACGTGGCTTCCCCATTACGACGCGCAGGCGCAGTGGGAGGGGCCGATGGCTGCGGTCTGAGTGAGGGGAGAGCGATGGTTCTGGCGAGGGCGGCGACGTGGGAGAAGACGAGAGTAGTGATTGTTGGGGGGAGACATTAGGGGGAGTGGAATGGAGGACGAATGAGGTGATGATGGCGTGGTGATGATAGTAGAGGACAGGAAGGAAGCGGGGACGAGTGCGGGGGAGAGGATACGATGGGGCGAGGGATGAGGGGAAGAAGAGGAGGAGGGGTAGGGCGAGGTTGATGAGGATGAGGTTTGGGGGGGAAGGGGTGATGACAATGGCGAGGGTGAGGCGAGTGGGATGAATGGGCAACAGGGAGGGGGGGAGGGGGGGTCGAGGGGGGTGTGATGGCGAGGGCGGCAGGAAGGAGATGGGCACGGGAGCGGACGAGCGATGTAGCGGTGGCGACAAGGACAATGAGGGGGACGAGAGCGAAATGTGCGAATGCCCCTGTGGGAGACGTGAGCGAAAGTGTTCTTTGCGGGAGTAGTGGAGGCAAGGACGTGAGCTAGGGGGGGAGTGAATGAGGGCGGGCGATGGCGAGAGCAATGGGCTGCGACGGCGAGGCGAGTTCAACGGTAAGAGCGAGGGCGAGGGCGTGAGGAAGAGGGACAGGGCTGCCTCGACTTCGTGGGCCTCCGGGGCTGCGTGGTCTGGCAGAGATGCAGAATTATTCGTGGGCTGCCAAAACGCCGGGCGTTGAATTTTGTAGCGGAAGTGCAGAGAACGCGCGGAGATACTCTCGGGAGGCGTGGAGCGGGCCCTGAAGATTTGTTTCGGGGCAGTTCTGAAAGCCGTCTTCTCATGAAAGAAGCTGTTCTGTGAAGGAAACAGGAGCATTGAATACTTAAAAACAGTTTTTAGCAAAACGCCATATTTTACTTTGAATATTTTAAAACCTTCATATAAAATATTTTTAGACTTACGGGCTGCTTTTACGACATAGTAATGTTTTGAAACGTTCCTTTAGTTGTAATTTGTTTGGTTTTTTTTTTTTTTTTTTGCGACTAACGTTTGTAAATGTGTCTATTTAAACCGTCATTTCTATGCTCTTACATTTTCCACACCGTCATAGTTTCCTTGAAATATATTTTGGACTGTTTGTGTGTGTGTGTGTGTGTGTCAATGAAGCATTCCTGACACAATTCATCATGGAACAAAAATTGAAGCCCGACTAAATGCTTTCTTTAGAAGATGAACGAGAACTCTACGAGCAAACATTTACACCCATTATTCGGGAGGGATTCTGAAGCTCACAAATCGTGCGCAGATTATATATGTGTATGAAAATCTCGAAGCAATAATATGCTACGCCTCTGTACCCAAGTTTTGGGAATGTGGAAAATAAGGGTTAGACATTGCATTCTACACATTGGGATAAAGAACATTAACTTATGAATTACACCGCAATCTGGCGGCGAATCTTTGCAATACAATCAAATATCATCTACGGGGCGTCGAAAAACACGAATATCTCAATTTCATCAGAAATGTGGCATGGCGTGTTATTGTCTTCATATAGGTAGATAGATATTGATATCAGATATGTCTTATTTCCTTTACGTCACACAGTTTTTTTTGTTTTTATGATAAATTAATGAAGTAAATAAATGAAATAATATAATAAAAGTTAATTAGTCAGCTCACATTCCTAGAGATGTTTTACGACGTGCGCGGGTCATAGTACGTGCGCTGTGCTTCCGCGTGGAGGTGCGGGGGCTGAGCGCGCGCGTGTGCGCAAATTACCTCAGCGATTTCGCGCGTCTGATGAACGAGCGCCCAGATGCGCCGCCGGCCTTTGACGCCGCCGCCGGTCGCAGCGGAGGCTGTGTTCCTTGGCCGGCGTCGCGGCGCCTTCCGCATGGCCTGCGCTGACTCAGTCGCCTCCGTCGTCGCGCGAATTGAGGCTCCCCCCCCCCCCCCCCTGCCCGCCGCGCCTTGGCCATGCTCGCACGCCCACCTCCGACCTGAACACCCGCTCCGCGTCGCGCGAATTGAGGCTCACTTGCGAGCCCCCCAACACCGTCTCCGCCCCAACACCCGTCTCCGCCCCAACACCCGTCTCCGCCCCAACACCCGTCTCCGCCCCAACACCGTCTCCGCCCCAACACCCGCCTCCGCACCCAACACCCGTCTCCGCCCCAACACCGTCTCCGCCCCAACACCCGTCTCCGCCCCAACACCGTCTCCGCACCCAACACCGTCTCCGCCCCAACACCGTCTCCGCCCCAACACCCGTCTCCGCCCCCAACCCCGTCTCCGCCCCAACACCCGCCTCCGCCCCCAACACCCGTCTCCGCCCCCAACACCCGTCTCCGCCCCCAACACCCGTCTCCGCCCCCAACACCCGTCTCCCGCCCCAACACCCGTCTCCGCCCCAACACCCGTCTCCGCCCCAACACCGTCTCCGCCCCAACACCCGTCTCCGCCCCCAACCCCCGTCTCCGCCCCCAACAACCGTCTCCGCCCCCAACACCCGCCTCCGCCCCCAACACCCGTCTCCGCCCCCAACACCCGTCTCCGCCCCCAACACCCGTCTCCGCCCCCAACACCCGTCTCCGCCCCCAACACCCGTCTCCGCCCCCAACACCCGTCTCCGCCCCAACACCCGTCTCCGCCCCAACACCGTCTCCGCCCCAACACCCGTCTCCGCCCCCAACACCCGTCTCCGCCCCCAACACCCGCTCCGCCCCAACACCCGTCTCCGCCCCAACACCGTCTCCGCCCCAACCCCTGTCTCCGCCCCCAACACCCGTCTCCGCCCCCAACACCCGTCTCCGCCCCCAACACCCGTCTCCGCCCCCAACACCCGTCTCCGCCCCCAACACCGTCTCCGCCCCAACACCGTCTCCGCCCCAACACCGTCTCCGCCCCAACACCCGTCTCCGCCCCAACACCCGTCTCTGCCCCAACACCCGTCTCCGCCCCCAACACCCGCCTCCGCACCCAACACCCGTCTCCGCCCCCAACACCCGTCTCCGCCCCAACACCGTCTCCGCCCCAACACCCGTCTCCGCCCCCAACACCCGTCTCCGCCCCCAACACCCGTCTCCGCCCCCAACACCCGTCTCCGCCCCCAACACCCGTCTCCGCCCCCAACACCCGTCTCCGCCCCCAACACCCGCCTCCGCCCCCAACACCCGTCTCCGCCCCCAACACCCGTCTCCGCCCCCAACACCCGTCTCCGCCCCCAACACCCGTCTCCGCACCCAACACCCGTCTCCGCCCCCAACACCCGCCTACATTCCTTACACCCGCCTTACTGTCCTGGGGGGACAAACATCCAAACCCAACTGAGGGCTGGGTCACTGAGGTCAGCATTTGACCGAACAGCCGACCGATACTACGAAACCACTGTGGTTAGATTGAATTGGACTGAATCAGACCCCGGCCTTTGAATATTTCTGAATCAGACCCCGGTCTTTGAATATTGTGAGATGTAATGGTGGCGAAAATATTAAGACTTCTCGCTGAGAGCTGTGTTTGAATTATGAGAGAGTGTTTGTAAAAGAAACTTCACATTGTACTTGCATTAGCAACGTTAGGTTCATGTTTGGCAAAAACTATCAGTGTGACGTTTCTCGCATTTCTTCAGAAATTTTCTGCTGATGTCTATATTGTGTTGTATGATGGACTTCGAGTAGGATTCTTTCCCAGAGCTTGTTAATAAACTATCGAAACAAGTTTGTCTTTGTCCATGTATATCTGGTTTCCGCCGTAAAATTCGTGTTTACTCTACCGACTCTAATGACGGAATATCCTTTAAGTTCTCAAGCACTTAACTCTCGCAATACGAACGCACCCTGCGCATAGTGATTGTTTAAAATGTACGGTCGTTAGTGGCCACGTTTGCCAGGACGCGAATTGGTTGACAAAAGCCGAACTGATCCACCGCCTAGGTGCAAAAGTTCGTGAGTTCGAATTCCGCCCTCGGCATGTTCGTCATTCACCTCTTGTTTGTGTTCGCTGAGAGCCTTGCATTCTGCTGACCTCCGATTCGACTAGATGGCAAGAGTGTTGGGCCTCTAGTGTGGGGGTCGGTTGTGGAGTAGAGTTTTTATGCACTATTTCGTTTCATTGAATCATCAATCACTCGTTTCAAAGTTTGCTTGTACTAGTAATAAAGGTTTTTCTTTATCGGTATAGCAATTAAGTAAAATGAATTGCATTGAACGGTTTTCGGGCATTTACGGTGAAGATTCCAGCAACTGTTTTCAGTATTTTTATTACGGTACAGTTATTTTTTAGATTCCATTTTGATTCCTGACACCACAAGATCTTATGTGAGAGTAAAAAATAATCGTGCAAATGTTCCGGTTTTTATTTGCATTATGGTTTTAAACATATTATGATAAAACATATTCAAAGACATAATTCTATTTTAATTTGTGTTTCGTTTCCTTTGTTAGTTTAATGTCTCAGTGTATTTAATTTTTAAACGAATTAAAATTAATAATTAATATAAATTAATATATTCTACTAATTCTACTAAATCCAATAATCACATCTGAGAGCTTATTAGTCCCGAGATTTATCGACTGCATCACGCAACTCCGTTACGTCAGAGGGGATTTATAGAGAGGAAGAAAGGGATAGTTACGACAGATGGCGCTTTCCGCCCTACCCTGCCCTCTGTCCTTCTTTATAATACGAAACAGTCGCCAACTTTCATCCCTTGCCAACGGACGGTCGTGCGAGGGGACTTTCAATAACCCGCGATATTGCCGTCTAGTCGGCCACCAAGAGGCGGGGGAGCCGGGGGAAGACGCTTCGTAGATGCCACTCGGTAGCCAATTCGAGGATTTTCCCTTCGAAGGCAACAGGCTGTCTTTCAGACAGCCAAAATAAGTCGTTCTGTAATTAAACGTCATTCTTATTAAATAAGAAATAATATTGTTTCGTTTAGTCGTATTCTTTTAATTATCGCTGGGTAATTTAAGTTACCCAGTGTTTAAGTTGTCAATATTAATTTGAGATGAAAGAAATTGGCGAGAAAGAATTGGACGTCTATTTCTTCGTTCACCTTTTACTCACCACAGTTATTTCAACTTACGAACTGTAGTTGGATGTTTTTCGCCGATTGATTCGCAGCCTCTCTGATAAAAACGTAGTTATTTTTCTAGGTAAGCTATATGTTGTAGATACATGTACGTGTTTTCTGTTAGAGTTGTAGTATTCGGTCATTAATATGTTTATGGTTGAAAATTAATAGTGAACTCGGGTAATATTGCGACGTTGAATGAAGAAAGCAACATTTTCTTTCTCCAAATTTTCCGGACATTTTTTATGTTTATTGTAAGCCAATGAAAAGACCTAGCGAAGGAAAGAGTAAAAAAGATATCGCAAGTGCTGTCTGGTCGTGAAAATAGGCTTCGCAGCCTTGGCTGCGAAGTGCTTGCACGGATTACAATGAGCTGGGATGAAAGGACTCGGAAAGATGCGAAAGGAGCGGCTCTCCCCAGAGAAGGGTTGTAAGAACGGCGCCGGTAGTACCGGGGGAAAAGTCTTGCACGGATTACATGAGCTGGGATGGGAGGACTCGGAAGCCGGAAGTACCTGTGGATGGCGCAGAAAGGCTGCGGGGGGGGGGGGGGGCTCCGACGCGCAATCCCTCGTTGACGTGACGCAAAACAAGATAAGGGCGGTGCGTGCGCTGCGGAGTTTAGCCGTGCCAGCGCAGCAGCAAGGGCAACGGCTGCCAGGCGGGAACGGCGGACGGCGCAAATAGTCGCACCGGGCGCGAGAGCTGCGCGGATGCGAACAACAGCGCTGGGCGAGTTAAAGTAGAAGTGCAGGCACTCGTATTGTCGGTATTTCCGTCAGGGAGAATGTTCAATGTCTTGGTATAGTGACGCATTGCCTTTAGATTGATTGATTGATTTTTTCGTGTTACCGGGCACGTCAACTGCTTCGGTCATTAGTCCCGTTAGTGTAGTGCATGTTTTTTCTCGGGAGATGGCGGTGATTTTCTCCCCGCTGGATGGCGAGATCCGGCGCCGACCTACCGGCGGCTAGTGGGGTTTCCCTCTAACCAGGATTCTCCCACCAGCGGGGCACCGCCCCAGTCGGGACAAGCTCTAATCTCCCGACCGGTCTCCCGGAATATGTGGTAGTGTAGTGCATGTCAGTGTGTAAGGGGAGAGGATAGGACAAGGAAGGGGAAGGGCAGATCGCGCGTGGTCCGTGGCCCGTTTGGTAGGGTACTGCTCCGGCAT
Source organism: Teleogryllus oceanicus (assembly GCA_964035755.1). Classification (NCBI taxonomy): domain Eukaryota; kingdom Metazoa; phylum Arthropoda; class Insecta; order Orthoptera; family Gryllidae; genus Teleogryllus; species Teleogryllus oceanicus. The sequence continues at coordinate 94,513,958 of CAXIVR010000004.1, forward strand.
GCGCCTGGTGTTGATCGGAGAAATCACGGAAAACTACCGATCAGGGCAGCCGGCCGCTAGAATTCTCCTCCAAACAGCGACTGAATTCGACCTAGCTGAAAAGCTAGTGTTTAGGTTATTTTAACTAAAAAAACGAGCGTACTTAGACAAGGTAATGGAATGAATGAATATATACTTTCTAATCAGTGTGTTTAACTTTACTAGCACTCGTGTGGGTTTGAAATATGTCGTCTCCAATAGGCATTCATTTAGCGAACTTTTGTTGGTATTTGATATTCATTGAATGTCGAATAGTTCTTACCTTAGCAGGTATTTTCAAAACATGCGAGTATTGAAAGTTTTAGAAGGACCAAAAAGGTTAGAAGCATCGACGAGGAGACACGTTGGAACGTTTCTTTTGAAACTCAGCCAAAAATTCGTTCCACTACTTGGCCTCATAAGAATCACACACGTTTGCACTGTTCCAAATCAAAAACCAGTCTTTCATGTAAATAAATAATAATTTATTCTCAACTTGATTCCACAAATTTATCACAAAACAGTGCAACAACAATTATTCATAGGCTTCAAACTTCAGAATTACCGCTTTCAATCAAAACCTGTTACTACTGTTAGCAAATTCAACCCGCATGGAGCGTATACTTACATACATTGATAGACCAATTTACATTTTGCTTAAAATTTATAAATATTAATTTTGAAATATTTTAGGGTAGTAACAGCAACTTTTGCAGAAAGTGACATTAAAGACTTAAATGAACGTAACTAAAGATTAGTTTGAAGTGGAAACACCTAAATGTGTCTGCAGAAAAAAATATATTTAAAGACAAGAGAGCTGCTAAAACCTTACAGAATCATTCTGGGCTTGAATTTCTATCCCTCAACTGAAGTTCTAGTGTATATAGAGTTAGGTATTATTGATTTTTGAATGACGTTTAACAAATGTAGTATATACCTCAAATAAAATAATAATTAAACCGCCTTACATACTATGAAAATATTTTTGAATGAAAAAAAAATGAACGTCTTCGAAATGCGTGTTTATCAATGAGGGATTGTAATCCAATGAGAAAAGTGTACATTTACTTACTAACTTACTCCAGTAGTCCTTCCTTTTAAACTCAGGTTTTATATTATTCTTTTTTTTCACGTCTTTAAAGTGCAATTTGCTTCATTTCGTGTTCCTATTATATTTTCATCGTTATTTTCCCTTCTGTCTTTTTCTCTTCTGTTCCTTCTTTATTTCGTCCCCGATCTCTCTCTCTCTCTCTCTCTCTCACACACACACACACCACACACCACCTCTCTCTCTCTCCTCTCTCTCTCTCTCTCTCTCTCTCTCTATATATATATATATATATATATATATATATATATATATATCACTCTCTCCTCTTTCTTAGTTTCACTATTTCTTCACATTTCTCTATCTTTCCATTATCGGTTTCTTCATTTCGTGGCAACCATTTCATCACATTTCTGTCCATTTTCATTCCTCTGGTTCACTGAGATCCACCATCTTCGTTTCATAAACCCACCTTCCCTCTGAGAGCCTACCTCACCGTTTCACCGACTGCGTGAGCTTCGCCCCGCCCCCCGGAGCCCCGCCGTCATTCGCCGGGCCGTTGCCGCGGCGCGAGGCGAGGCGAGGCGAGGCGCTCCGCCGCCACAGAATAACATGCATTTACGAGAGGTGCACGCGCGCAAAGGCGCAAAGCTGATATTGTGAGCGGCCCTTTGTGCGCGCGAGGGTAATGAAGACTTCGCTCTGGAGCGTCCCTGAGGACGGCGCGGCGCGGCGGGGCACCGCCTCGCGCCGCCGCCTCTGGAGGGTCTGGCGCCGACGCGAGTCCTCGCGTTCATCGTCGGGAGACAAGTCCTCGCCGATGTCAACCTGCGTGTGTCTCTTTGTGCTCGGAAATGAGGAAACGGGAGACTCCACGGACCGCCGTATGCTTTTGACAATTGCTTTCTACTCTATCCATAACCTTCATTTAAACCTTGCATTGCCAGTGGCAGAAATGTGTTACAAAAGAACGAAAAACGTTCCTCCAAAAAGTGGCTTTTTCTCCTCGTATAATCCTACGCTGATTTTTAGTAAAACTTGAACTTAAATCATGACAGTTTGCAAATACCGTTTCAGAAATAGGAAATGCTGGGAGGAAATGTCGTAAATTGGAAAATAAATTCTGAAGACATTTTTAAGCATATTTTGTCCAATAAACTGCTTGGATATTTTGAATGGCTAAGCAGCAATAAGAACTCAAAGTGATTTGAAGAAATGCCTTCTAGGCGAAAATTTGCATTGTAAAAGCATAGAAACATTCCAGAAACATGTAAATTGTTTATTATTTACAAAAAAATGAATATACTAATTGTTCAAAAAGAAAAATTAACACAAAAGTTTAAAAAATGGACAGAATTTCTCTGTTGATTTTTCTGTGTGAGCAAATCTATTCATTTTCGCGGCATTCTGGGGATATTTTGGCGACTAAGAAGCTGCCCGTTCAAAATGTGTGTGTTATGATGGATAAGTAATATAGGGCCAGAAACTAGTACTTACAGTTGAATTTGAAGGTACGAGATATATGTGTAGGTCGGCGCCGGAACTCGCCCCCCAACGGGAGAAAATCACAGCCATATCCCGATATAAAAAGTGTGCACTACACTTACGGGATTAATGATCTTAGCAGTTGACGCGCCGGGAATCGCTAATAAATCAATCAGTCGAATTTGTAGGACACACCATCCATTCCACCAGCAGCTAAACGAACTCCATCTCAATTTCAAGTACTCTTTCGCTGAAGGTGACACCTTCAAATCTCGGGATCGAAATCGCGGTGGTGTCTGTGGCCTGACCCGCCACCGTAGCTGCGCGTTGGGCTACGTGTTGTGCGCGCCGGGCTGCCAGCGGGGGGTGGGGGAGGAGAGGGGGGGCGGAGGCATCTGGGGCTAAAAGTGACCTCTGCCGCGGAGCCAACGGCAGCTGAGATCGATTGCTGAGCACGAACAGGTGTCCGGTGAAGGGGTAGCAGAATGGGGACGACCCTCCCCCTCCGAAAGGATCCTCGGCGTTGTTTATAGACGCTGTCGCGCAGCAGAACGACAGTTTACATGTTCTGTCGTAGAAACTCGCAGAAGGGTAGTGAAATCAAATGAAACTAGTGCAGTGGATATTGTCTCAGTAATTAAATGAAATGTTATGCTTTAAAATAAAATGATAGTTCCTGCTAAAATATTCAGTATTCGGAAGTGTTATAAGTTCATTGTAAATTCTTCTGAAGATGAAAAACATGCTAACTTACGCGATCATTGAGCAACACTCCGGAAATGTGTTGGAGGTAGACTTGTGAAGTGTTACTTTTAAATTCGTTTTTTCACATAATTAACAGTATCTACGTATTCTCGAAGACGAAAAAAATACGCCATTGAAGTCTTTGATGTAAACTCAGAAAGTAATATATTAATTATAAAGAAATGTTTTCCTAGTTATGTATTTGTACATTGTTATTTTTATTGACTATTTTGTATGCACAAAATATTCATAAAAAATGCGAACGGTTGATTAACATGTGTGCTGTCAAATAGCCAAAACTTTGAAAAAACTAAAAGCGCAGTTTAAAACATGTAAACACCATTCCGTTACTAAATGCTCTTTTGTAAATACGGTAATACGCTCCAAGACCTCTTTGCAAATCATCTCCTTTGGGTGAGTGGTGTGGTAACCGGGACAAAACATGTTTCTGAAGTGAGAACAGGAAATTCCCATCTGGACGAGAGCCAATGTTGCCTCAGTATCTTGTGCCAACACTCATTGTGACGAGGATTATGTCAGTCTAAATGTATTTTGGTTTTCTTGGAAAGTTCGACGTTTGAAGAACGTTAAAATCTCATAAATGTTCTCGGTTCGAATTTCGCGTTTCTATAAAGTATTGCATCTTACCTGGTATTTTATACTAACAACTCACATGATCGTTGTATAAAAATTGAAATATCTTAATACATTTTTTTTGTAAAACTGCATCTGGCATATTATAACAATGTATCATAACCAGTGCTAAAATATATGTAGTCAGTGATATCCTAATTCGCAATGCAAATTTTCTTTCATCATCAAACATTTTAAACGGAATAGTAATATTATTCTAATTATTTTATTACTATACGTCGGAGTAGAGTTATCCCTATTGTCGTCTTCATCATCTAAAGTACATATCGTAACCGTCCATAGAGCAGTTTGGGCGTCAGCGGAATATATTCAACAAAATTTAGTTGCAGGAGTTGAGTTGTGTTGTTTCCGGTACCCGAGGTACATTTTCACGTGAATCAATAATGTACGCTCATACAAACAGAGAGCAAAGTAGGAGTAAGGACAAACAACAACACGCTTTTGCTTACTGACCGCCATGCAAACATTCATGTAAATGGAACACTATGCAGAAATGCAGAAGGAACCATGTGAGTATTTCAACGCGTATTTGCGAAATCTGTCAATACATGTAACATATGTCTGGGATGACTCGTAACTACTACAAAGTTGTGTTTCCGTTATGTAGATTTTAGTATATCGCTTAAGATATAATTAGGAACAAGAATGTGTTGTAATATCTTCGACTATTGCTGAAGTGTTTGAATAATTAGTAAATTAATGTACAGAAATACGAAAACCCAACGTATTCTGTTCATCATACCATCATTCCATTCCTTCAAATTCTCTCACATTAAGTCTCCTTTCTTATCCATAGCACTGCCCGTTCACCATTTTCCCGTTACCTATTTGTTTCCGTTGCTTTCCACTAGCTACCGATCTGTCTTACTCAAAACCATCCCTCTTGACCCAAGATCCTGCACACGCTGCTCTTTCCATGGGCGCCACAACACGTCTGAAAGTCTTCCGCCCTCTCTCTAACCCTCAGATTCCACGCTCTATCCCATCTACGTTCGCCTTCACTCGCCGACCAACCTTTTCATCATTCACCACCTTACCGTGATCCGGCCACATCACCTTACCATGATCCGACCACATCACCTTACCATGATCCGATCACATCACCTTACCTTGATCCGGCCATATCATCTTACCTCGATCCGCCCACATCACCTTACCATGATCGACCACATCACCTTATTTGATCGACCACATCACTTACCTTATCCGACCACATCACCTTACTGACCGACCACATCATCTTCCATGATCCGACACATCACTTACTATGATCTGCAATACCCTCGCAACCCCCCCTCCACTCGCGTGATTCTCCTGTACCTTCCCTCCCCTTTCCCACCCGACCCCAACCGCCCACCGCCCAACCCCTCACCCTGCGCGCGGGCGTGGCGTTTCCGCCGCCGGCTTGTCTTCTATTAATACGAACCGCGCCCAATTTGTATCGCCTCCCCCCCCGCGCCCCCCCCCCGGCACACTGCCGGAAGAGCGCCCACGTCGCCCCGCCCCGCCCCTGCGCACCTCGCCCCGACGCCGCCCGCCCCCGCGCTGGGAAACGGCCGACGCCCACCTCGCTCCCCACGAATGGAGCGGACTGCGGGGACTATTCGTGCTCACTGGGTGTGAATACACGTGGTGGTGTTATGGCTCACAGGCTGGATCCATTCGGGAAATTGCTTCCAGGATGTGGTGGAAAAGTTCAGGGAAAATGTTTATAAGAGAAATATGTTAGGGAAATTGTTCTTTTAAATTTTCAGTAACGTAGATTGATTTCGTATTTTATATAGATAAACATACAATACTTTTGCTCTGTCTAAAATACTCAGCGGGGCGTTTACGTGAGATTTCACAAACTTCCTCAGCTTTTTGCTCTTGAAATTCTTTTGGACGTAGTTTTTAATACCTTGAATTATTACTGAATGTTTCTAATTTTATTGCATGGTTTAGCAAACGTGTGTTACGTCGTATGTTCTGAGCTGCCATGTTAACCGATGTAGTTTATTTACATTTTTTAAATTCAAAATTAACTGTTTTGCACTCTGCAACCTCGTTTTGGAAGTTCTCAGCTTTGAAAAGAAGCTCTCTTATCACTCATAACTTACAAGAGTAATATTATTGTTGTGATATGAATAAAATATCTTATTTTATTAATTATCTTATTAAGTATCTTATGTGTCTTTCTGATTTGCATGTATGAAAGCTTAATCAAAATGTCATTAATGTAGGTTAAATGAAGTTCGTGAAATCTCTATTCATCTATTTTTCCTAATTAGTGTCGTACATGTCCCCACACAACATTTGCAGTTGCTCAATATGACATTTAAGTTCAACAAAACAAGTTTCATTGACATTGGTTTTGAATTTTCCATGAACAACTGACTAAAACAATATTGTCATGTTTGCTTACACATTCGATGTTCGCCTTGCTAGTACTCCATTCACATTGCAAAAGGGAAACGTCCTTGCCAAGATAAACATCCAAGTACAACTACCGGCTTGCCTAATTTATCATTTTGCTCCAAAATTGTCCCCCGTATATTGTCATGTGTTTTCTTTTCTTTTTACTTTTCTCACAATAAATGTTTCTTAAGCCTTGAAAGAACGTAGCCAACAAAAAAAAAATAATTTGAATTACGAATACACTATCGATTTTTAAACGTTAAAATTATTTTAGTTTTGGTATCCAGTCAGAAAACAAGCCCACGTTATCCAATACGCATACACATTTTGGGCGCTTGTAAACTTGTTTCAATACTTATTTTAAAGTGTAATATTTTGTTTCAAAATATCATTTTTATTCATAGTTATTGTTTTTTCCATTATTATATCATTGCCGAGTTTAGTATTTATTTATCGTTTGTAATGGTCATTTCGATTCATTCTGAGATGCAGTATTCTGCGGAAAATACAGACTTTCACTTCATCACTTTAAATCATTTAAGGTTTGTGATGTTTTTCCATAATTCAGAACACTGCCAAACTCTAGTGATATTACTATTCTTAACTGATTATTGACACTAAAAAGTAGGATTCATAGTGATAATGGTCAATGGAGTCGCATATTGGAGTGGAGTATATATTGTTATAAATATCTAGGAAACACAAATTATGAAGAATATGAAACTACCAGTATGCCAACTTCTGTGATGTGTATTGTCCAACAGCTGGCAAGGGTACTCGTTGCCCAGAGATGCAGGGAGAGAGCGGTTATTGCATGGGTCACCCCACAATTATTAAAACCGTGCTGCAGAGGAACATACTGATTTTAATATTACATTGTTGCTCAGGAAAATGACCCAAACTGACTAGGAAGGGAAATTTTTCGAGCTTTTCTATACACTCGCCGCAAACGAAAACCCATATAGCTTTACCGTAAAGCGGCAAGAAGGGACTTCTCTAGTTTTTCCATAAAAGAAAGAGGAACTCATTCTGCTCTGCATTACGAAAGCTGCAGAGGGGAACCACGGAGGCTTAGCGACGCAGCGAACGGGACGGAAAGAGCCAACCAAACAAATGTGGGCGGGATCCGAAAGGACCGGAAGTACGTCTGGCGGCATCGTGAGATACGCGGCGGTCGCGCCTCGGCGGCCACGCCGCGCCGGCCGCCGGCCATCGGGCAGCGTCCGTCGCAGGGGCGCGGTAATGGGAAAACTTGGAGCTCTCTTTTCTCTGTCCGGGAGGAAAAGAGGCCCTCCCCGCCCTTGGCTCGGCGCCTTCCGCTCGCACTTTCCTTTCGCGGGCGGGGAGGGGTGGGAGGAGCGTGCGACGCTGGCCGTCTGTCTGCGGCGACGAAATGAAAAGATGGGAAGCGGCCCGCCGACAGGACGAGAGGCTGTGACGGTGGGGTGGTTGCGATTGTTGGGGAGAGCGGCGACGGCAGAAGGTGGCGGCGTGGGTGGCCGGATGTGAGACGGTGATGACGGTGGGGTTGCTGACGGCAAGTGGGGGCGGAGGAAGGCGAGTAGGCGGGAGTGGGCGGTCGGAGGCGGGAGTAGGCGGGCGTGTAGGCGGGCGTGTAGGCGGGCGAGTAGGTGGACGAGTAGGTGGGCGAGTAGGCGGGCGAGTAGGCGGGCGAGTAGGCGGGCGAGTAGGCGGGCGAGTAGGCGGGCGAGTAGGTGGGCGAGTAGGCGGAGGGGAGGCGGGCGAGTAGGCGGGCGAGTAGGTGGGCGAGTGGGTGGGCGAGTAGGTGGGCGAGTAGGCGGGCGAGTAGGTGGGCGAGTAGGTGGGCGAGTATGCGGACGAGTAGGTGGGCGAGTTGGTGGGCGAGTAGGCGGACGAGTAGGCGGGCGAGTAGGCGGGCGAGTAGGCGGCACTGCGGCACACAAGGCGGCGCAGGGGGGGGGGGGGGGTGGTGGGGGGCGCAGAGGGGGGGGCGACGGAGGCAGCCGAAACTAATTACAGGCACTTCGTCTCGGACGATTTTGTAACGTCGTCCGTCGGGTGACAGATTGCGGGAGCGCCACGCGAGGACAAGTTACGGCTGATATCCGGGAAGATGGAGGAGTTTTCTTTGGCTTTTTAGAAAATGGTAATAAGTACTCTGACGATGAAACACCTTGTAATGGAAAATATAGTCTTTCTTTTTATATGTAAACAATATACCATATTACGTAAACAAAGTGCGTTTATGCCTGAACTACCTCTACAACCAACATTAAAGTATTATTTTTGTCTTTGCATTCGGATGGCAGACATTTTGACTGAAACATCTCAATATGTATGCACTGTTTTAAAACTTTTTGTTTACGAAAGATGAAATCATTACATCCTCGAACTTCCGTTCTTGAGTACTAGTTAATGAGCACTTCGAAACTTCTTCAGGTTCCAAATCCTGTTCGTTCAATCGGTAGTCGACCCGCGAATAATCTACTTTAGGAAAAATGTCGTGTTTGTCTTCCTGACACTTTTTAACTTTATTTTTTATGAGCTTTATTTTCCGAGAAAACTCCCCAACGATAAGTCTTTGATCTCCTTTTACATTATGAACAGATTTTCCCAGCCTTGCGAATCCAGTGGAATAATCTTTATGTAATTTATTGGTGACGAAAATGAAAAGCAAAGGGAAAACCCGTTGTATAAACACAGATTCATTCACAAATAGACCACAATTTAAACTGTAAACTCATAAATGGAAACGTTAGCAAAAATGAAACTTCAATTTTAGTTACTTACGAAGACCAATTTCACATTCGCAAGTGAAGACAGTGCTGCTTTTCGAGGAAACGGTGAAAAGGAGGCCCAGGCGACGTAAACCAATTACGCCGACAGATGCTTTGGAGCATCTAAGTCGTCTCGCGCTCCGCCTGATGCCGCCGTGAAAACAAAAACAAACGCGCCGACGCGACGCGGAGATTTCCCCCAATTATAAAGTTTCCAGGCGCCTACTCTGTGCGCCCGGAGATAAGCCGGCGGAGTCGCGACTTCCGATTCTCGTTTGATATTGTGAGCGCCTCTTTGTCACTGTCGCGATTCCAATTTGCTTCTCAGTGCACAGACCACATCGGATCTTCGATGTCAAAGTAGATTTCGTTATTAAATAACAAATAAGAAAATCCAACAACAAAAACCCAGAATTTATATTCGAGGCAGCCGAACGGCAGAGCAAAATTTGTTCTGCCGTACGCTTGCCTTGAATATCAATTCTGGGTTTTTGTTGTTGGATTTTCTCTCACTGAATTTAACAAGGTGTTCATGTTTATGATGTAGTGATTTATATTAATTAAATACATCCGATAAAGTGGCTGCTGTTGTTGTATAGTGTGATCATTTACTTTCTCATGATTGTTTTTTAAGCTTAAAACTGCAGTTCATTTGTATGTAGGTTTGATCCGATCCTTAAGTAGTTGATTGTAAAATGATATTACACTATCAAAATATTTTGCAGTTATGTTTCACATGTAGTATATTTCGCTTACGTATAAAATAAAATACCAACGTGGTATCAAAACATGATACTTATATATCAGAAAAGTTAATGTAATTAAAATAGTGACATTTCTTAATGCTGTGCATACAGATGTATGAAATACACGACTGCGAATTTTTTTCGTGATTTTTTTTCTTCGCAATAATTATTTTTTCGGACACGTTAATGACTCCGTAAAACCATGTTGTCAGTAGAAGCGCAAAACAGATTTTTGCGATTCTGTGCAGGGACTGCAAATAGCACTCGCGAAGGATCGCGCGTTTTCGGGGAGCACTTGAAGGGCATTCCGGCAGCTTCCGGAGCTCAATTTCAAAAGCGGATCTCCAGTCCGTTCGTGCACGAACAAGCCGTTCACCGCCCTCTGCCACCACCTCCACTTCGAACAGCCACAGGGCCGCACCCATCCCCCCCCCGCCCTTTCTCGCTCTTTTTCGCCCTTTCTCGCCCCAACTCCGTCCCCATCTCGCCTCCATCCTGCCCCTACTGCGCCCCAATCCCGACCCAGCCCCATCGCCCCATGACACCCCCATCACACCCTCTCCGCAAGGCACTACCGTTTACGCATAAGAGCCTCCACCGCCAGCACGAGCGCCACTGATGTTACCCTTGCGCTACCCCACCTCCATCTTCACTGCCGACTTCACCTCCAACGGCACCTTTACTGTCTCATCCACTACTACTTATTACTACCATTACCTCCACCCGTACCACCACCCCTACCACCTCCATTACCACCACCCCTACCACCACCACTGTCACCACCACCATCACTACCGTCACCTATACCGCCACCACCACCACCAGCGGCGCCATCAGCGCCAACGGCCAGTCTCCACTGTGTTTGTGTATTTAAAGCGGCGATTAAAGGCCGGTGAGTCAGCGCGAGGGCCTTGCGCCGGGGCCAAGGGGGCCTATTTCGAACGGGGCCTTTTTCACGTGGGTCGCGTTTTATTTGGCGAGCGCGCCCCTCCGCCTCATTACCTCGGCCCGGCGGCGTCCGGACGCGCCCGCGCGGGCGGCAACGAGAGTGGGCGCATTAGGTGAATGACGGGGCGGAGGAGGAGGTGGAACAGACGGGCGCCGGACTACTCAAGTCCAACGAACGCCCACGGTGCTTGAATTTGTACTAGGGTTATGCTAAGTGCCTCTGTTCTTTCCGAGACGATGCCCGACGGAGAGGACATCACACGTGTTTCCGTTGTTGCGTGGCGTCTTTAATGCATAATAATAATAATAATAATAATAATAATAATAATAATAATAATAATAATAATAATGTCTATTTCTGGCGAGGCTCAAGACGTAAGGCCTGCTCTTCCTCTTAACCCACTGATGGGCGCATTACTGATGCATTATGGCTGATAGAGATATTGGTTTTGAGACCTGCCGAAGCATCACAACCGAACTTACGCGAGAAAAAATGCTCGCCCATCAAGGAACTCTGTTGCATTAATTATCTTAATAAGTCTTCGTGGAATTTCTTTCTTGATATTATCGACCACTACAGCCACTCCAGCTATAATAAATTGTACTAATATACTTATTTCATTACTTTAACGCTGGCACTGTATTTAACTATGTTGCCTTCGTGATCCAAAATTTGCTTATCAAAAGTATTTAGCCATACCAACTTCTTTTTATTCCTTTTTTGTAAACAATGTATGTAGATTCTGTTTTATTCCATTGCAATATTTAGGCATGGTTTAGCGTATTCTAAATAACGGTGGAAATAATTTTCGTTGAACGTCGAGAAATATTTTTCTTTGAAACGGTAATGACCACCAAGGTCAAATCTAAAGAGATAAAATTGAGAACACGAATGGACAAGAATGATTCTCGAGTCGTTGTGTGTTATTTATCGCGCTCACATTCTTAATAATTGGCCATGCGTTTGACAATCGTGATATGTTGGTTTAGATTTAAATGCAGATTAATTAAGAAAATTAGTTTTGAATTGTATCTTAAGATGAGGTGGGGGGGGGGAGGTCGCGGCAGAATGGCTGGCGCATACGCTTTCCATCGCTGGTGCCCAGGTTCGACTTCCGGCCAATCCATGTGTCTTTTTGTTGATGTTTTCTTGTGGGCAAAGAGAGCTCCACGCAGGTTTTCTGAGGCTTCTCCCGTTTTCTCTGTCTGTCATTTCATCAATTATTTAACATTATTCATTATCATCAACGTTATCTTCACATTACATCATCACCAATTGGATTCGTTGACTTTAGTAGTATTTGAAGGGTCCTTAAACCCCAATAAATAACTGATTTCCTGTTTGTAATCTTCAAAAATAGTACTGAATTGATCATGAATGAAAATGAAAGTGGTGGGACATATTGTAAGAGAATTCAGGGGCTTGAATATCGGGAACCTTATAAAGAAACTGCTTGATGACGAGAGCTAGAGAAAATTAATGGAGTGATCTGATACACGTGAATAGAAAATGAAATTGAAGAAAACGCTTAAGGTGAGTTAAGGATTAAGAAAAGTTATATCGTGCAGGAAACAGGCCTAGTGAAATCGGATATGAAGACGACGAACAAGTAGAAAAAATGCAGTATTACGGAAATATCGCTGCATTTAGTCACGAAATATCACAACGCAATAACTGAACTTAGAAAGACTGGAAGTGATTGTACGGTAACAAGTAGCCAATGCTATCTGAATGTAAAAAAATAAATCTGAGAGACTAGTATGTGCCTGAAGTGTGAGCCAAAATAGACGATAACAATGCCAGTGTGGAATGGCAAAGTTCCATGTTAAAAATCTATTTTGATTATTATATTATATTTTTAAGTTGATATACTGTAACTTATTTACTGTCTATAATTTTAATTAACGTGGATAACTTACCAGTTGAGGTTTTCATGTTTACATTACGCTCGAGAGGGACCAGTGGACTGTCAGAAACGTTTTCCCCCAATATCATGCCAACCAAGCTTTTTATCGGTGGCCGAAAATCCATCACCAGTTCGAACTCAAATATTCCACAGACTTTTCAATCAAGGAAGTTTTAGCTACGGCTTTAAACTATTTGTGTACTACAAATTCTCTGCAAATACAATAGTAAATTTTGCTTTAAACTTTATCTTCGCCGCGCCTTACATCGCATCGAATAGGCAACCCCCCGTACATACGCGTCGCGCGGTGTTGTCTTTCGCCTGCGACCGCCCCACGAGCGACGCGCCCATTTATTCACTACTTAGCCGCCTACGCGCGCGGGCGTATTATTTATCGCCCGAAATTTCGCTCGCGCCGATGTAAAATTAGTTTGGTATTCGTGACTGTAGCAGTTGTGAGTTCGGCCCGTTCCGCTTGTGTTTACATCGAAGCTTGGAAGAAACTCCCAGTGCTGGATTCCAAAGTAGCGAAAAAGACATTTTATGTATTGGGTGATTTTTTTTCATTTGAGAGAGAGAGAGAGAGTGAGTGAAGTTTGTATTGTGATGGGATGAGAAATACCTGATAGTTTTTATTTGGAATATTTATTCATGAAAACTACACGAATGTATGGAGAGATTTGCCGCAGCTATTTTTGTATTTTTATATCTCGGGAAATACAGCGCGCGCTTTTTGGTCCGATATTATCTTTTATGTTTTTATGTAGATAAAAATAAACATTCAATGAAATTGAAAACAGTTTGTATTTCGTATCTCAGACCAGTCATATTTAACGTAGTCATTTACCAAATAGCCCTATCAATTTTTTGATCGAATGGTGTATATTATCTTTTACATTCACTTTTATTGTTCGAGTTGCTGAATATGACATGCAGCTCGTGTGGACTAATAAGTCGCCCTCTGGGAGAGGAGCGTAGGGCTATCGTGTTACAAGCGCGCGCGGCGAGTGGCCTGTAAATCAGCGAATGAGTGACGACGGCCCTCGCTGTCCGTTAGGCGGCGGGGTGCGCCGCCCCGGCGTCTGGCGAGGCGCGCGGTCTGTGCGCGCGGACCTCGCGCCAGCCCGGCCACTCGCCGCCGCCCGCTGGCACGCGCTCACCTGGCACGCTCTCGCTCGACCTGACTCACCGCGCCCCACCCCGCCTCACCCCTCTCCTCCCCTCGGCGCACCGCCCCCGCGCCGGGTGGTGACCACCGCGTACGACGAACGCCATGGGACGCCCGGCGCCAACGCCCGGCAACAACGCCCGGCACCAACGCCCGGCGCCCGATCCCAACGACGGAAGCTGCTGGGAAAATAGCTAGGGTTGCCAACAGTGTTCAGGTAAAAGGAAGGACACTGGATATGAAAAACAAAAAAAAAAAAAACGTCCTCAAATTTCTGTTTATCTTCTTTTTCTTTTTCTTCTTTTTCTTCTTCTTCTTCTTCTTCTTCTTCTTCTTCTTCTTTAAGGGTTTAGGCCTTAAGGCCTGCTTCCACAACAAGAGAGTGACTCTCTCCATCTTGTTAACGGGCGACCAACATTTCTTCTTCTTTTAGGATTATACTGGTACATTATTATGGAAATTCTGTTTGGAGGCATGAGTTGAATATGATCATGCCAGTTGATGGATGATTTCATTCTTGGATGGAATTCTGTTCTTCAGATTGAATATATTCAGTTCGGTTCTGATATCTTAGTCATTGATAAAATAAATACCAAATGTTTAAAAAATTACTAAAAGGAGGACGTTTAAAATACAAAGGAGGAGAATTGATGTCAATGTTCTCCCAAATGGAGGACGATTGACAGCTCTAGATATAGCAGTGAAAACACCGGTACATCTGCAGTGTCGTTGTTCGGAGGTCCTAAAGCTCGAGTTCCCAAGGTAGCGGATTTTCGATGCTAGTGGCAAAGCTGGGTTGAGTTCAGCCATTGACTGGAGGAGAATTCGAACGGTTCAAAAAAGACATATTAGCCGTGTAGATAGTCACTGGAACACACGCTCCAACAGGGGAAGAACATCGTCTCCCGGGGTACAAAATGCATTACACTTCCGGGTTAATGACTTAAGTAGTTGACGCGCCCGAAATTAATAAATAATCCCTCACTGCATGCACTTGCAATACGGCAAAGTTTTTCTAGATCACTGGCATTGAGCCGAATTGTATGGTTGAGGAATCTGACCGTCAACCATTCTTAAGAATGAGTGAGGCACATGAGTGTGATTGCGTGGTCCATGTTCAGATTTTTCTACAGACTGTTCAAGAAGTGGTCTGGCATTGACCGGGCTAAACCACAGAAACCAATTCTAGAAGCAAAAATTCTCATCACATGTTTGTAGATGATCTGATGTTCAGTTTCATCTTTATGATCCAAAATTTGTCATAGATAGGCGAAGTCAAAAAGGAACAAAAAGCTAACAAACATTTATTAATCAAAATATTCTAAAAACATTCTGATTTTTTAAAATTAAAATAAACAGGAGTCGAAATTAAAAAACGCTGTTTCGAAAATTCTCATCCTATTGGTAGGACGTCTGACTTTTTTAGTTTTTCAACATCACGATACGAAACTAGGATCTCTGGTGGGCGACGCTATACTTTCCCACTCGCAACTACGTAGGTTAAAGCATCCCGAAATTCTAATGGCGACCTCTAACATCGGTCTTCAACGCCAATCTATTAAACTGATTGAAACGATCCTCTTCTCCTTAACTACTGTCTTTAACTCCAGCCTGTAAAGCGGACCGTGTGGAGTTATCAACCCTTCTGTTGCTTCCTCTTCAATACTTATATTTCCTCAAAATCCATCAAGTCTCGCTTTGAATTGAATATTCTCAATGGTCATGACTAGGAGCTCGTTGCAACCTGTTGCTACCCTAGTTCTGTTATATTCACACGTGTAATCAGCAAACTCTTATTCACTTTACTGTGCTCTTATTATTACTTAGTTCACGCAGCTTCATTGAGCATATTTTCCGCTTTTGAGACTATCGATTTTGAATGTCACGTACACTTTGTACTGTTTGTAAATAAAATAAAATTAAATGACCTAAAAAATCAATGCTAATTAGGTCAGCGTTCGTTATATCTTTTCAATGCACTGCTTTGTCAGCTGATTCCTCTACTGGTACTCGACCCATCACTTTCCTTCTTCATTCCATCAGTATTTGAATATATGAGGCCAACAAAAATTAGTAAGTATGTTTTGATGCTTCTTTTCTCGTTGATCATTTTACCGTTACGTGTGTAGCAGGCCTTTCATTCATTTTGTTTTCCCTTCGCAAATCACGTGTTATTCTTATTTCTTTTTTACCAGCACCATGGCGGCTCCACACATTCGTTATTCGGCGAGTAGCAAGCAACCGCTAGTCAAATCCCAAAAAGTAGTGTGGATTAGTTGCTTGCTATTTGCTGAGTAACGAACGTTCGGTGCTCGCCATACCCACCACGTGTCAGTCTTTTGGACACATAAAAGGAAGCGAACATTCGCAGAACACATCAGCTGCTCGGGATTGGTCGAACTGTAGCTCGTTGCTCGGCGAATGCCGAATGTGTGTAGCCGCCTTTAGACCACTCTTCTGCGTTGCGTTCCCCTCCTGCGATTTCACTCGCCGTCCCATCTTTCGTAGCCTTCTCGCCTTCGCTCCTGTCGCCTTCTCCCCTGCTTTTAACAAGCCTCGGGGAGCAGCGAGCGGCGAGCGGCGGCCCATTCACACGTAACGCTCCCCGCGCCCCCACTTCACCACCCGCTATCGTCTTTTGCGAAGCAGGAAGCGCGATGCGGCGGAGGCGGCGAGTGGAAACCCAAGGCGCATGCGCCGAAGTTTGCCGCCAACCTCGCTCCCACCCTCTAATCCTCCTCCCCCTCCGCCGATGCCGCGCTACAAGGCGCCTAACTTAGATTGCTCGCGAACTGGGCTTCGGCAAGACGTCGCAACTGACGCGGCCCCACGCCTTCTGCCCCGGGCCTTAGCTCCTCGTTCGGGGACTTCGGAATATTGATTTCTGTTACGTATTCTTGAACTCTGTAATTGTCGTGTTACGTATGGTGAATATAGCATCTTTCCGTCGTATACCGCGTAGGGACTTTTCCATTATCCAAGTCCTATTGAATGTCACCGACGTAGTAGTATGTGATGGTCGTTATTGTAGTTTTGATTTGCTCTTCAGTATATGTCAGACAATTGGAAGTTCATACCTTCAAAAATCATTGAGGGAAACTCAATGTTCTTCTAGAAAATCCGGAGTAATCAAATTGTTTTTTTACTTATTCAAACGTGCCCATTAAAATATATATTAAGAGGGGAAATCATTATAATTTATAACATTAAATTTTCATGTAAATAAATTCAATACTTTTACTTTATATTAAAATTTTATTTGCAAAAATATTCCATAATTTTTTATTTTTATTTAGTATTTATCTCAGATTTATCTCGTTTCCACGATAAATTCAAAATGCATTAAGAAATCAATTTACAAAACTAATTTTAAGTTCCTGAGGTTGCAGATTAGAATTCTATCACCGATACTTTTTTAAACCATTCATGTAATCATTTTCATTGTGAAGCAAGCCCCAGGTAATTATTCGAATTCCGGGTAATGGAGACTCCACTGTACTTGTGCGGTATCTAACAGTTTATAGTAATGTAAGTAATCATTACGATATTTAAATTCTTTACGAAAAAATGATAATAATAGACATCTTAATAATTTTCCTCAGCTCGCGTAGCAGAATTAAAATAATATTCTGAATAAATGTACAAGTCATTGATTCTGCCGTGTGCATAGACACACGTTCCTGCATCTAGCAGCAGTTGAATGGAATAATCTAGGTCTCTCAATTCCTTACCTGAAGAACAGCTCCTAACGTCAGAGCATATCGCGTTCTTTCTCGCTCCTTCTCCCCCCCCCCTCGCCCTCGTCTCCTCTGACGTCACGCGCATCTTTTCGGCAGCCGCCGCCGCCGCGGGCGCCGCGTCCTGCCTCGCGCTGTAAACAGTTATGTAAATCCGCCCGCGATGTACAACAAATCTCGCATGGCTCTGTTTACACGCGGGGGGCAGCGCGGGTGAGACACTGACACACGCGCCGCCCCGGCAAGGTCGCGCGTAAACCTCCAGCAATCAAAAATATCGCGGCACTGTGCGCGCCGTGCCGCTGCTCGCGAGGTTCTCCAGTGTGACACAAGTCGTTTGCGAGCGCGCGGACTCCGACTCGCCGACGCCATGTTCGAATTGTTCCCCGTGTACCTGGCGCTGTACGCGTACATATTTTACCTGTCGATATGTGTGCTGTGGAATATACGGAAAGGTAATTATGATGTGCCGTCCGAGGGTGCGGCTGGCGATGATTGTTTTAGCTTGTGATTAGCGAAATCGTTTTTATTCTACGCGCGACGCCCCGCCCGCTGAATATTTACGAGCCACTCAGCCCAGTGGCGGCGTGTACACACATACATAATCCACGAACGCGAATATGTTGGCTCTGGGGGCGCGGAAACGAGATGCGGTGATTGGCCCGTGGTTGTGATCAATAAATGAATTCCCGTTAATGTGACGAGCTGCTTTTGTTGGGGTGTTGGTTTTTTGGCCGAGATGAGCGTTTACACGAAGGCCGACCGACCGGTGGGGTGTACATAATTTTTTATTAGACGCTGCTCTGGGTTGACACTTTCTGAAATGGTGACAGTTAGCCTCGTGTCACTTAATTTGTGTCTGCCCTTCATCACTCGACTTTATGCTGAAACAATTATGAACTACATTGTCATAATGATTTTTTACATTGCCGAACCATTTTAATTAATCCTTTTCTTCTTTATAAGCAGTAACTGAGAGACTGAAACTCTTTTATGTAAGTGAAACAGAATATTCGAAAGCTGCGTAATTATTATTCCCGGGAGAGTGTGTCTCTTCGCTGAGGAAGTGCTTCTCGATTTTCGTGAACTGAGGAAGTGTTCTTAGATTTAGGTTTTATGGATTGAGTACACCGTCATCAAATTCTCGTTAAATCCTTGGATGTTGCGAGCTTTAAAATTCCACGAAACTTGAGGATGTTAGGTTAAGAAAAGAATGTAAAGTTTTGTCGTTAATATTTCAAACTCATAGGTTTCGAGAGATATTTACTTTCCAGTTCATGTGATATGTACATTTTGATAAAATGCTCTTATCCAAATGTGTGTATTAGTAAAGCTGTTTACAAATTAGCCATACGATATAAATACTATTTTCTGAAGAAAGGATCGTTTTTCAGTATTATTGAATTCAATCTCGAAGACATCGAAAGGCTTTTAAGCTGACAATATTAACATTGAAATGAAACAAAAATACACTTGGTGTGTCGATACCTTATTCGCCACGTTCCATTCGTCTTTTGGCTACCTTTAAATACAGCGTGGTAATCGTCATTTTGGTTTATCACGTCGTTCATTATTAACAGTGAAAGTATTACATGAAAATTTCAAAGATTGCGCTTTTAAATGATTTTATTTACAATTCGTGAATATTGCCTTTGATATTTGAGGGAGATCAAGTAAATTCGAAAGGAATGAGAAACATGCTACGTATAAATCATCAAAAGTTCTGAAGATATATTAGAAGGTATAAAAATATGATTGTTACTGCAAAACTGTGTCTACAATTAGTGAATTTTCATTCAAAGGTAATATATGTTTATAAAATTCACGAATACAGTTCCTCTTAAATATTATTTTGATAATTCATTCGCAAAGTTAGAACTTGAACGACGTAGAAATGCATAAATATCAAAAATAAAATTATTTCATGTCCTTCCACAATACGAATAAAAATAACTTTTTAATCTTAATTTCTAAGTCTCCTATTCGTCCTATTCTCCCTTCCTTTGGAAAACTGAAAATCACAGGATCTTCAAATTTTTTATCTTCCTGAGAGGTTTACAGATAGTAAAATAGTGTTACATATAAGAAACTTTTCGTGATATTGTACTGTTATTATCGACTTATCGTAACCAGTGGAACGCCAGTGGACACCGTTAACGGCAATCGTTCATTTAACGATTTAACAGTCTGCCGTTAAGAACTATCTAAACAAATATTAGTTGGCTAAAAATGGCCTATGAGTACACTTATTCCAATAAATCATACTTGTTCCTATTTTTTTCTTATAAGACGATGGTATTACAAAAAGTATTAATGACACATCCCCTAACTGACATAACAGACGCGGTTATTACGTGCTGTTTATCAGCCACTTACACCTATGAAGTGCCGCGTGTACAGCAAACGTTCCTTGTAAATGGACGAATGAGTATTTTTTTTTATATCTGCCTTTTTTACGAGTTACAGACTACATTGGCACTTAGAGGCTTTGACGAGGTAGGTGTGAGTCTATGAGCGACGCTCCTACTTGCACACCTAGATCGTCTTACATTTACATTTAGATTTCTACTTTTTTATGACATTTGTTATTTTGCATAAAATGAACATTCTTGTAATTACATAAATCTATCTACATTTACTCCTTACTTCACCACCTATTAAAAGCAACTAGATACTATCGGGCGTTACCGTCCTTAGTACGGGAATCCGGATGGTCTACTACTGGAACATGGAAACACTTATTTACAATTACGTATTAAATATTGCATATTTACAATTATCATATTACATATTTGCAATTTATACTTTTGTCATTATTATTATTATGAGAAATGACGAATGTAAATGAAATGGGCGAATGAGCAGATGGAGTAACGAGCTGGAGAGACTGAAACATAGAAACACTTATTTACAATTACATATTAAATGTTGCATATTTACAATTATCATATTACATATTTACAATTTATCTTTTTTATTATGAAAAGACGAATGTAAATGAAATGGACGAATGAGCAGCTTGCCTAACGGGTTTGCGTGTGTGTGTTGGCAGGCGTGTGGACGCCTGGCAAGTCGTCGAGCGCAGCGGCGGCGGCCTCGCCGTCGCCCGCCCCGGACTCCGAGCCGGAGAAGCTCCTCCCGCAGCAGCAGCCGCCGCCGCCGCAGGGGCCGCTGGGGCAGGGGCAGGATGCGGCCCCGCCGCCCGTGTGGAGCCCGCGCAGCGCCAGCGCCAGCCCCACCACCGAGCGCAAGGAGTTCCGCCCCGTGAAGTTCGAGTCGCCCACGCTCTCGCGCAAGAACCGCGCCAGCCCCGCCGCCAGGCCCACCGAGGTGAGCGCGCTCCAACCTCATCGCGAATCCTCAACAGTATACCACACTTTATGGAATCTGGATTTACCGATGCCCTTTATTAAGCTTTGCTCAAATCCCAATATTATGAAATTCCGTTCTTAATAATTGTTCTATAAGACAATTACATAAAACTGGATCATTAACAGACTCCATTTTACAAAACCTGAGAGAAGCTTAACTTACGAACGATCAGAGAAGGACTGTTTACCGCAATATTTTGCGGTGCCTACCGACCGTCCAGACGCGCATCCTCCCCTCTCCCCGCCCTTGAAATTCGCGGAGCGTTAGGCTATCGCGGCTGACATGCGATGCCTTCGCCTGCGAATTCTCTGGACAGCATTAAGAACTAATTCAAACTTCTTACTCTAACGCACTTCATAGCGCTTAGGGATGGGGGAGACTGATTGGCTCTCGGTAGCAAAACAATTATTTTTTCGCATCTGTTTTAAAGCTTTCAAAAATTCAATAACTTTTTAGAGTATTACCAAAGTTATGAAATTTTCTTGTACACTTCGAATTACTAGGTGTACCTGCGATATACGCGGTGTATCGGAGAAATCGCCACTGCCCCACCACCAGCCCTGTACGAGAGAAAGCTAAACCACCGACAGCACGGAGGTATTCAGACAAATTTTCCTACCAACTGGACGGCCTCGCAGTATGGAGGCTAAACGAGAAATATTAGACTCTACAGAGTACATCGGAGATTACCAACTTTTGTTGTTGTTGTTGTTATTATTATTGTTATTATTATTATTTTATATTATTATTATTTTGTTGTTGTTGTTGTTATTATTATTATTATTATTTTATCATTATTATTGTAGCCTCTAGAATGGCTCATGGACAGTGTACAAGCTTCCCGTGCTGTAGCCCCGGATTCGATTCCCGGTGGAGACAAAAATATAATTGTAGCTTTCCTTTCAAATCGTCTCAGTTTCTGTAGGTATGTGACGAAGAAAAAGCTCAAGCAGGCGGATTTCACCAGTTACGGTGAAGAGAATACGTCATGTTCGCCTCATGGCGCTCTTACCCACAATCATGGGAATTTAACCAGGCCCAGGCAAGGGGGACACCGGTAGCTGGCCGGCGAAGTCGGACTATCGACCCAACAACGCCAAATACATACGTTGTTGTTGTTGTTGTTGTTGTTATTATTATTATTATTATTATTATTATTATTATTATTATTTTGTTTTTGCGTCGACCGCGTTTGCAAAGTTGGGTGCTTCAACAACCCCTTGGCATTTTCTGTATAATATACAGTATACAACACGATCAGAACAAAGAATTGCCCGAAAAAATCTCCATTCCCAATAATCGAGGACTCTTCCGCTTCTGAGTAGGTTAGTTTTTAATATCTATTGTTGTGGAATGGTTACAAAATGCTGTCTTAAATGTAGCCTTTTTTATCAATTGACCGTTATATTTCTACTGTGCGGATTGCCTACAGTTTTCTTGTTATGAATACGTAGTTATGATTTCGTGAGTTGGCGAAACATGAGTACAAATAAAAAGAAAAAATTTGTGATTTATTTTTAGGTGTTTTGTAGCTTTATATCAGAAAACATTTGTCATCATCATTAATTTTTCGTGCAATCCCTTTCTTCATTATCCCAATTAGTCGCCTATTAACCCCCCAGTCGACCCCTTTATCTTCATCGATTCCTATTTAAAATTTCATGAACGCTTAAGGGGTCGACCTCGTTGGGAACCCCTAGAATACATGTTTCGCTAAGTGAATATATAATACTGGGCTATATCAGATGTATTTTCTTTGCTTTCTTCTTTCTCTTTTTCTCATTCTTCTTCTTCTCCTTCTTCTTCTTTACCTTCTCTTTCTTGTTTCTCTTCTTCCCTTTCTTCCTTACCTACTTCGCTTTCTTCTCTTCTTTTCTTTTCTCTTTTTTTTTTTTTTTTTCTTCTTCTTCTGCTCGGTGTCACAGTATGTGAATGAGAATTACCGGGGTTGCTACAAACATGAAAAAGGGTAAATTATAAATGTCAAGCGGGTTTCCTAATTGACAATGATAAATGTCAGCGATTCGCGGCGTAACTTATATCTGTTAACTATTTCGTTTCTTAGCTTATCATCTCGGCGTTGGTTGGCATATGATGGATGGAAACAGTGTGCGAAGTCTAATCCAAATGTTTAACTTAACACACAGAGTGTTTGAAATGAAGGTTTCACCGCAGAGAACGCGATAATATTTGTTACTTTGACTTTGGCGACGAGAAAGAGATCGTCCGAGTTAGTTAAACATACGCTATTTAAGTGCACGTGTTTCAGCCGTACTATTTAAGCTTTATGTAAATAGAATTCTCATAGATTACGTCTCTTAGAGACGGGGCGAATGAAATAAGTAACGACTGAGTTCACTTCAGAGCCAGCATTGTCACTGTCTTTACAGCGTCTCTGACCGGGATTCGAGTCCCGACAAGGGCAGAATTTCGACAATAGCTATTTGGCTTGGTCGAATTCAACCATTGTCTGTAGATGAATTGTAGATGTCGGATTCTCTAATCAGTAGTTTTACATTGTTTCTTCGGGTGAGCTGAATACCGAAGCAGTGCCCTAACAATCGGTCCACGGATCGCGCGCGTTATTTCCTTCCTCTTCCTTGCCGTATCCTCGCTCATTTCTTACACACACTTGAACTTTCATGCACTACACTACCACTCATGTCAGGAACTTAGTTTGTCCCAGATGGGACGGTGTTCCGCTGGGGGAGATACCTAGAGGTAGAATTTCCCAGCAAATACGTGTAAGTCGGCACTGGATCTCTCCATTCAGCTGGGAAGGAACACCGCTACCTCTAGACAAAAAAATTAATTACTCTAAAGAAAGTAATGACCATGGCATAATTACTATAACCAAAGTAATAACCAACCTGCCCGGAATCAATCTATGAAAAAAGTAACTTTATATTTAGTGGAATTGCACATTTGATAATTGAATTACGCATATTCTATCGGTATTTATCGGTGTTCGTAAAGAGTAACTACATTCGATTAGTTTCTTAAATTCGCCAAGAAATCTTACAATAGCAAAAGGTATAATAGTATAAACTTTTTAGTAAAATATTAGTATTTTCTGAGCAACTTAAGTATCTGTAATGTCTCTGTGCAGAAGATTCTTGACATGTTTTGTAGCACTGAGCGTTTGAGCAAAAGTGTTTGAAATAGAAGTGCGACTCGTGTAAATCAGCGGAATGTCTACCGACATAGTAACAACAACATTAAACTACCACTCATGTCCGGAGCTTAGTTTGTCCCGGATGGGTTAGTGCTCCGCTGTGGGAAATATCTCAAGGTAGAATCCCCCAGCAAACAGACTTGTAGGTTGGCACTGAATCTCACCATTCGTCGGTAAAGGAACACCGCTACCTCCAGACAAAAAATTAAATACTCTAACGGAAGTAATAACCATAGCAGTTGACCTGCCCGAAATCAATCAATCAATGAAAAAAGTAACTTAAGATTCAGTGAAATTGCTCATTTGTTAAGTGAATTATGCTTACTTTATCGGAGTTTGTAAATAGTAACTACATTCAGTTAGTATGTTACACTTGCCAACAAATCTTACAATAGCAAAACGTAGAATTGTATGATGCTATAAACTTTGTAGTAATTTTTGAGGAACTTAAAATCGTTTGGCAAAAGTGTTTGGAAAAGAAGTGCGACTTGTGTAAATCAGCGGAATGTCTACTGGCGTTGTAACATCAACATAAAATAAAGAACACTTATTCTTACATTTCCAAAACATCTTCTTTTGTATAAAGTCGATATTATTTTGGTTGAAGCAATTCCACAACATTATCCCGTGTTGTTGTTTTTTTTTCTTGGTCACTTTCTAAGATCCTAATAACTCCTTCCCTCCTTTTTCATTTTGAGTTTCTGCAAAATAATTTGAACCATACCTCTCGCTAAGCCTCGATTTCATTTTCACTTCCACATTCTTTACCACCTTCAACCCAGAGGTCTTACTGCTGTTACTACTTTTCATATTCCTACTACCTACGTTTATTCTTCTTTAGTTCCCTATAATATTTATCTCCTCTGGTTTCTTTTCTCGCCCAAATTCCATCTTAAATCAGAGCATTACATCCACACCACAGACATACATTCCGTCTACCTCGCTACTTGCATGTATTAAAAATGACACGAATCCCTAAAGATTGCTAGAAGTTCACAATTAAGTTTTAAAATATGAAAAAGAATAGTCAGGTTTTAGCATTCATTTATTATTATTATTATTATTATTATTATTATTATTATTATTATTATTATTATTATTATTATTACCTGTAGCGTGTGAATTGTAAAAAGGATAGAATATCGTAGGGTATAGATTTTGTAGCAGCTAAAAGGTCTTCGTCCTAACCATTTAGTATCAGGTAATGTAGGTTTAATTTGTAGTAAAAGTCATTCTAAAAATGTAAGTATGTGTATTGCGACATTCAAAAATATTGTATTTAGACGAACTTTCAAACGTAAGAATGTCAAGGTCACAACTTATTACACATCTTGAAGCATTGGTAAAATGTCATAGAGGTCATAAAAATACATGATGACCGTTGTTATATATCCCAGTGACAATGTGGGTTGTTGGAAAAAGATAGTGCCAAACTTTCTTGACTTCTGAAACAGATTACAAGAGCACCCCTATCTGTGCTTCATCAGATGTTGACATATTTGTTGACCATTCGTGCTCTGCATCGCAAATCCTTCCTCCATTCCACACTATTCGGGAAAATCCTGCTAGTCGACGGTAGGTCGGCGCCGGATGTCTCCATCCAATGCGTGAAGGTCACCGCCACCTCCCGAGAAAAAAATGCACTACACTTACGAGACTAATGACCTCGTTAGTTGACGCGCCCGGAATCACTAACAATCAATCAATCCATTCATTCCACACTCGAATCCGCCTCACGCGTCTTGACCATCACGAACTCATCCCTCTTCCTGGCCTCCAGCCCCTCTTCCGAACACTGCCCCAACCCTCCCGCTCCTCTCCCGTCTTCCGCCTGCTTGTCTCCCTCGCCCTCGGCGCCACCGAGCGAAAGTGCAGGGAGGACAAACAAATGACTCTCGGCGACATCAAAGTCGCAGCGGGGCCCCACCCCGCCCTTCCTCGCCCTTTCCCCTATTCGCCTTCTTCGGGACCCTTCCTCCGGGGCTGACTTCCGGCAAAGGGCGCGCTGTCTGCGATAAAAAGGTGCTACGATATTGAAGTTGACTCTTTTGGCGGAGACTGCGCACGTATCCGGCCCCCCTTCAAAGTCGTGTTTGCTCAGAGCGCTGGAGATCGCTCTGTGGTGGGTCAAGAGGTTCACGTTTCGAGGTAATGTTTGAATTCTTTGGTATAAAACTCAATGATAAAATTGACTCCGGTGTTTCATCAAGTTGGACGACCCAGATCACCTTCGAAGCACAGGAGGACTCAAAGTTCCATTCTTGAAATAGAACACGTGCTAAATCATCTCGATGTAACTTTATCTTTTCTATCCGCTTTTTTTCGTTTTCCTGAGTGGTGATGTGAAGCGTGGTTCTGGTGAATGATGATAATCGCGATATACCATCTGAAATGGGAAGGAGATACGTGTGGAAATGTGTTGTCGATCAGTTTTAGCCTTCTTTTTTCAGTATCATACACTGATTAGTGCGTAGGCTAGTATCCAGAAGCCCCTAGCGCCTTCTTGTGTGACTTATCCTGAGCAAGAATACCTAGGGTAGTTTCCCATTGCTTTCCATAAGGGCGCTAGTGCACCAATTTTGACGTTTGATTTGAATACCAGATAGCGCAGGCCAAGATACAATATCCACAATCTTATCCATTAATTCAAATTGAAACTCTGATTGGTGCTAAATTGGGTTGTAGCCTCAACAAACTAATCTTCTATTGACACACGGTGAACTTCAGAACCCAGAGTTAAAGGCGAGCGGACACGTTTCTCTACCACATTTCACTTTAATGCTACTTAAGTTTTCGAGGGGTTAATATTTCCGGGAGTTGCATTTAACGCATATGAATTTTGGGAAGGGCAAAGATTCACAAAAGTCGTTCAGTTCGACGTAAATCACGATCATTTCATTGTTTTGCGCGAATGACTCATTTGTCAATTCCCAGTCATTACATTTATTAAAGAAGTTGTTATAATCGTAGAAGGCCATTTTTACAAATAGAGTTTCTATGTTCCTATCTACCAAGTGTTGGTAAGAGGTCTTTGGTTTCAAGAAATAAAGATTCAAAATTTTGTGCCTACCTGTACATAGAGAACGAATATCCTGGAAGAGTTAATGTGAAAATGTATCGGCAGTATATTCTTGCAATGATCTTACAGATGCTGGCATTATTGTTCTCATATTCATGAATACTACGCATACACGAGTTTATGTACGAAGTGAAAAAAGGAAAGATTTTATTGAATAAAGTTTATTTAGTTTATAAAGTTGGAGCAAAAATGTCCTTTTTGATGAACAATTTGAATTTTCAAACTTAAACCAGCAGTGCGTCGAGCAGCGATCGCAAATTCCATTTAAAGTGGTCTCGGTGCGGGAGCGAATTCCAATTAAATGAATTAACGGGAAAAAGTGACGGTCTCCCAATTGCGTTTGCCCTCCATTTGGATCTGTAAGTTATGTCCCGAGTGGAGTGCATGCACTCCATGAGAGCTATTGTACTGCAGAGCGTTTTCGAGTTATTTTTCATTTTCCGACGCGAGCCCTTTTAAAGGACAATGGAGCGGGTAGAAATTCATGAGAAATTGAATTTCGATTATCTACAGTCAGGTGCGTCTAGCGTCTATTTATCGCCCTATTTGCATTGCTAAATAGATTCAGGGAGATCCCAGTTTTCGCACCTAATAAGTCATGTCAAGTGGTTTATTGACCGAACATGAACTTGCAACAGCAACAACAACGACGACGACAAAACAATAATTCAATAAGCGTATATTTAGGAAAGTGCAATATCAGAGTATTTGGAAAAGAGATGCTAATACATCACATTCGTGTTTATTTATTGCAAACTTTTGTTATTGAAACCGTTAGATATATTCAGATGGACGTACTTCATTTTAGAAGGTTTAGTTTGCCTTGTGGACAGCATTGTCAAAAACTATTACACGATACTGTATGAATAAAATTGCCAACTATAATAACCTATGTGTAGTGTGAAATGATTCAAATTAGTATTGATATATTATAGATTGATTTTTCATTTATTTAGCCCTTCAAAGCTGCTTTACTTGTAATAACAGCAAAAGCGAATTAATGGATCCAAAACATATTATCAGTTAAGGAGTTGGTTCTGTAATGTTTCTGAAATATTGAAAACCAGTATCTCGGTTATTCATGCAATGATCATTTTACTGCATTTTGTCTGTCCAGGGAGGAAAAAACTGTTTTCAGTGACATGGGAAAAAGGGCGCTTGTTTCTCTTTCTTAGCCATGTAAAGTAATGTAGATGTTAGTGTGAGACATGCATGTGATTTTATTTATTTATAATTAAAGTATACTTAAACAATTATTCCACAATTTACTACAATATAAAGTGCTGGAGAAGCAGTATTATTGAAAATACAAAACATCCCAAAGTATATATTATAACCACATAATATATTTCAATATTTGCAATACAATAATTAGAATAAAATAAAATACACGCACAATGGAAGCGAATAGAATCATCGGAATGTTGACAAGCCATCGTTCATACTTCCTTAGTTATTACTTCACACCGTTTTTACACTCTGTAATGTCTATATCAGTGGCGAATCCTGAACATTATTTAAGTATACCGCTCATTATGGAAGCTACCTCTCTGACTGTCTTTTATTTTGAATTTTTTTGAAATCCCAATACTGTGAAATTCCGTCCTTAATTATTTTTATATAAGACAATTACACAAACTACTAACTTCTGAATCATTAACACACTCCATTTTCACAAACCTTGAGAGAAGCGTTGCTTAGGAACGAGCAGAGAAGGACTGTTCACCGCAATATTTTGCGGTGCCTACCGACCTCCCAGACGCGCATCCTCCCCTCTTCCCCCTTGAAACATGAGGAGCCGTAGGTTATCGCGGCTGGCATGCGGTGCCTTCGCCTGCGCTAGCGAATTTTCTGGACAGCATTAAGAACTGTTGTGCCGCCCGAGTACTGTCAGTGGTGGTATTTGTGTGTGAGCGTTCTGGCTATGATCTTTATTTGGGATTAATTAACCATAAGGAGCATAGAGAATAAAAATAAGAAGACAGGAATTGCGAAAAAGGAAGTTTATCACGATACATCACTTCATACAATCGCACTTTGGCACACCTAACCACAAAATCGAAATGGCCGATTTTGCCGCTAGAGGCGCTTGAGTCAAACCGTAGACTTTCTGCATGAAAAATTACGAACCTCTTCATATAGAAAACGTGCAGTCTGGACTGCACGTTTTCTGTACGTCCAATGTGCACTAAAAGTGTACCGTATATACCGGACTATATACACTTCTAATTCCTCGGTATCCTGGCCGTATACGTGGTGTATCGGAGAATTCGCTACTGGTCTATATTTAATTATTTAATTTTAAATTGATGTTGTTTCGATTGCTGTTGAGCGTGGAGAAAGGAGCAGGTGTGTACAAGGCTTTCGTTCTGTTGGCAATGCAGCTCCGCTGTGTGCTGTCGCAGGAGGCCGCGCGCCCGCCCAGCGCGGCGTCCACGCCCCCGCCGCCGTCGTCGGCCGGCACCGGCAGCGCCGTCGACTCGCCCTTGGCGTCCGCCGCCGCCTCCTCCTCGGCGCTGCCCCCCTGGCAGCTGCAGCAGGCGCACGTCGACCTCGAGGCCCGCGCCTCTTCGCCGGCGGGCCCGCCGCCGCCGCCGCTGCCGCCGCCTCCGCCGCCGCCAGCTCCCGCCTGCCGCGCGCGCAGAACCCGACCATCACGCTGCTGCAGAAGGCGCGAGGTAATTGAAAGGGGCTGGTGGCCAGTCGTGCTCTCCCACTGACACCCCCTGCCAAAGAAAGAAAAAAGTTTGGGAAAACGTTCCGCGATTTTTTCCGTTTTATTATTTAGTTTATTTATTACTGTATTATTTCGTTTCTTTCGCTTGTTTTTATTTATTTACTTGCAGAACCCGGCAGACGTTGCTCTGCCCTCTCTCTCTTTTTCCTCTTTCTCTCTCTCTCTCTCCCTCTCTCTTTTTACTTCAACTTTTCCCCTCCCTTTTTCCCACTCTCTTACCCCTTTCCCCTCTCATTTCCCACTTTTCTCGTTTTTCCCATTCTCTTTCCACCTTTCTTTTTTATCTCACTTTTCCCTTCTCTTTTCTCTCTTCCATTTTCCCCTTCTTTTCCTCCTCCTCCTTTCCCTCTCCTTCCCTACATCTTCTTCACTTTCTTTTTCTCCCTCTCCCCCTTTTGCCTCTGACTCCCCTGTCTCTCTCTTTCTTTCTCTTTTCCCTCTCTCTGTTCCTTTTCTTCTATTTCCCTCTCTCTTTTTACGCTCTTTCATTTTCTTTCCTTCTCTCTCTTTTCCTTTTCTCCTTTCTCCCTAACATTTCCATCTCATTTCTTACTTTTGCCCTCTCTCTTTGCTTCTTTCTTATCTCTTGTCTCCTCTTCCTTTTCCTCTTTTAATGTTAATATATTGTTATGTTAATATGTTTGCTAATTGTTAATATATTGAAGATCTTTCAGTCTTCTGTCTCATTCACTCTCTCACTTTTCATATTATGAGACTTTTTAAAATTTTCTGTTTGATTGTTCAAAAATTTTCTTTTATACCAACCTTGTCAAACACATAAAAAAAGAATTGTCCAATTTGGTGCAGACATTCCAAAGTTATGTGCCTACATACATTTTGGTGATTCATTTTTATTTATATATATTTATTTATATATTAATTTATTTATTCATTTACCCCCACTCAAACCAAGAAAAGAAAAGGTTTGGGAACAATGTCCCAGGATTTATTCCGTTTATTTTTTATTTTTTAATTTAATTTCCTTTGTTTATTTATATTTATTACATATTCATGTGCTCTTTACTCCTGCCCAACCAAGAAAAGAAAAATGAAGGTGCAGAAGTTGCTGACAGCCAGTCATACTCTCCATCGTCCTACCTTCAGCCAAAGAAAGAAAAAGTTAGAGAAAACATGTCCCAAGATTTATTCCATGTTCTTAATTCTTTTAAATTTCATTTCTTGGATTTATTTTTATTTATTTATTCAATAATTTACTCATTTATTATCTCTTTACAAGCAAAATTACAAAAATTGTATTTTGCATTTAACAAAATCTTTGAAGGTAAGGCATGTAGTATTCAAATTCTGAAATATGAATTGTAATTCCATCCCTGAATCCGATCTATGTTCCTCCAATCTAGGCTCATTGTTTCACCATCTGCACTAAATTTGTTCCTGACGTTGTCGGGTCAATATTGCTTTGTGGAACTGTAAGCTTTTAACATCAACAATATCATCTTGATTCTCAGATGAATCATGGCCTATTTGGTATCTTTCTTTCAAGAACAATTTTGAATTGAAAACGTGGTATATTCTTAGAGACACAAAAGTCAAGTTGTTCAAATTTAAATGTCAAAAATTTAAATTACTCATAAACGTTTTTGAATTCTTTAATGTTGAATTTTGAATTAACCACAAACACGTATATTATTGTCCTTGCGGTTGTTGAATCCATTTGTAATTTTTTTTTAAATGTTATTTTCTATATTATTTCTGTGGTGGACATCATCTGAATAACCCCCAATCTACAAGTATACAAGTATTTTTGTGTATACTACAATATGCTGTTATATATTTCTTTTTCTTTCTTGCTTCCAGAGGGTCAGTTGCCCAAAGGAGCACACTACTTGGATAGAATGAGCTCAAGAGAAAGTGATAAGGAATTGAATCTTGGTCAAAATGAAATAAGTAAGTAACTCCTTCAGCTACATGTACAGTTGACTCCAGTTGTAGGGAACTTCTGGGGACAAATATTTTTGGTTCACTATATCCAATGATAAAATTAAATAAAATTTCTCCGCAATGATTGATTTTATCATTATAGAGATATAGCAAAATACATTAACAACATGAACTGAAAATTTCAATATCTTTATTTGTTTTTAAAAAATCAATTATTTTCCATTGTTTATTTCGTACATTTTACATTAGTAATTTCTCTAGATCTTCCAGAGTTCATGCTCTTTCCTTACTTGATTCCACATTGCACATTATCTCACAAGACATGGCCTTTGTTTCTACGGTGAATCTGAATGGCATGAGGTCTTCAGTAAGGATCCAGTTCTGGATCCATTACCATCATCTCAGGAGAGACTTCTTTGATTATGACCTTTGACCAATATTTTTTTCAACTGCATAACATTGGAATTTCTGGCACTGAGGCAATATATTCTTTTCCAGGAAGAAATTAATTTCCAGGTTGTTGTATTTCTTAAAACCGAGGTTCAGGTTCACTAAAATCAGCTCTGAATCTTCTTAAGCTTATTTGTAATATAAGTGAAATGGGATCAGTGACTTAAGTTCACTAAAACCGAGGGTTCACTATATCCAAATCCACTATAACCAGAGTTGACTGTATTTCTATTTTTATTAGTTGAAGTTGCATTTAGATTTATTAATATTTAATTTGATAAGTGTATTTTGCAATTTTTGATAAAACTTCTTTTAAAAGTCATTCTTTCATTTCACAATTTTTTTTTTTGGTACAAATGATAATGAATGAAAAAATGAGACACAATTGAATCTCTTTTTATAAACAATGTATTATGAACTTATTAGAAAAATAGCATTATATAAAGGGTAGAATTTTGTTTTTGTAATTATAAAAAACATTATTTCAAAATATTATGGCATTACAATTAAAATTAAAGGTATTTTGATTATTTATCAAGTCAATTGTATTTTTTCTTCTTATTTTAATATTAATCCTACAATTTTGGTTTTTGAAAAAGCATAGAAGTGTTTAAGACAGTTCTTAAACAAATTCTCATGTACAATATTTGTGCACAATATTGCAAAACTTTCTGCAATGTGTTTTTGCATTATTGCACACTTAAATTAACATGTCTCATTGAGTTTTATGATTCTTTAAAATGTTCTTATATTGTTTTGTAATTGCAGTGTACAGTGTGAAGAAAGAATACCAAAAGGAAACTGAATCAGGACAGAAAAAATTAATTGAGCTTGCCCCTAGAAAATATGAAGGCATTGGTCCAACAACAAAAGATGGGATTCCGATAGTTCTGCGATCTGTAAGTTTAAGTGTGGAGCTTCAATTTTTACAAATAGAAATTAAGAACCATAAAGTATTATTGTTCATGAGAGCATAAAAATAATTAATAAAAGTATTCAGAGGGTTAATAATAATTTAATATGATATTTTGAGATGGTTTTTACTTTTTCCATTAATAAAAATGTAATAATAAATTTGAAACATAGGCTGTCTGTAACTAAGTTTTTTCTTAAATAAAAGTTCCAATAATTTCTTTTTATAGACTGTCCAAAAAACATTTATTAAAACCTAAATGATTATTACATTCAAATTGGTATCTTGAACAAGAATAGCGAGGCAACGTTCCAGAGGTTGAGTTGTGCCTCCATCATCAGGCCTTTAACTTGTTCTCAGGCTATTCTTGTTCAAGATACCAATTTGAATGTAATAATTATTTATGTTTTAGTAAATGTAGTTTAGACTTTTTATAAAAAGAAATTATTGGAACTTTTATTTAAGGAAAATAATAATAAATTTATTTAATGGGAAAAACAAAAATATTAATTTAATATTTGTTCAGAGCCGATGATTGTATCGCATACACTATAGATTTGAATAACATAACTTACTGCAAATATTAAATTAACACTTGCAAATTCAAAATAGAAGAGATCATTTATTCATAATAATAAGAAAACCTTACACAATATTGTTTTTTAAATTGAAATAATATTGAAACGTAAGTTGGCATCAGAATTTTCAATATGAAACCTAAATATGTCTTCTTCACTTTTCAAATAACATAAATCCTTCCTTTCGATCCATATATGCAATTGTTCTGTACCTTTTTTTGTCTTTTAATTTTTCATAGTACTTTCCTCAATCAATACGTCACCAAAATGACATTGCATCTATTGCATAAAATTTTCCACTCAATTATAGCACTCTGATTAGAACATTCTATTACACCTTTTGTCCTCCCTCAAAAACGTATATTTCCTTTCTGGTGGTTGATTTTTGTACGTCTTTTCAAGACGACAATTTTGATGACATCAAACATTGCCAATTTGCGATTTTGTATTCCAGTAGGCCAAATCTACAGTTGAATTGTCTTGACATCAAATATGGACAAAATACGACTGATACCCATTTATGTCTTGTGACTCAGCTATGAATAATAAATAATCTTTTATAAATTCCATTAATATCTTTTTTTGTCTAAAATTATGTATGTATTTAGATCACGTAGTAAATAAATGTTAATAATTTGACAAAACATGATTTCATGTTAAATCTTGACTATTAAATCATTCTTCTTTAAAAATAATGTAGAAAAAGTACTTCAAACTTGGATATAATTTAAGATGAAATAGGTTTTGAAAAATTAATTGTTTTTGTTTGTAGAATTAGGATATTATCATTTACACAAAATATCCATTTTTTCAATACTTCTAAAGAAAGGTACATTAATTAAAAGTATTTAATATAAATAAATGTCATTTTTCTTTCATTGCAATCCAGAATGGATCTAAGGTATTACAATGTAATATTTATTGTTGTCAGAATTTATTTGATGTAAGTATTTCAAATTGCAATTATATTATTTTTTGTCAAACAGGAAGTGAAAGAACCAAATCAAGCTAAATGGTACAAACGAATGTATGACTCGCTGCATAAATCTGGAAAAGACGGTGAGTTGAAAACATTTTCTTAAATTTAATTTATTCTTTTAAGTGGAATTATTATTGAGTGTTCATTCTATTGATGTTGTCAAACCCTTGAGTGAAGAATTTTATTTAAAAATTAGAAATGGAACCCCTTTTTAACTTTATATTGAAATCTAAATTTAAATCCTACCAGTAGAAGATTTGTCCCAATATTATTAGTGACTTTGTCACTGCATTGTTTTCCTGCATGATTGTAATGAAATAAACAAAGTTTTATTTTCTCATTTTTTACAGACGATTATATCACTATCCGATACAAACCAAGGAGAGGTGATGATAAATCAGAATATTTGACTTTTAAATAACATGGGTTACTAATGTGTGTTACTTTTAGCACAGCAGAGAGCTTTATAATTCCTTGGCCTGTATATATTTTGCTTAAGTTTGCATTTTGATATAGTAGTATTTTTGCTAATTTTCAATTATCTTTCAGTCATTAAATACTATAATGATTTTTTCTTAACATTTTGATTTCTTTCAAAGTCAATATTTTTATGAGCCAAGGGATTACAAATATGCCTTTGTTATTTAACTAGTAAATCAGTAGAAATGGTGCTCACTGCTTCTTGTGTCTCTGTTCACTGTAATTGTAGATGTCTCATTGTTCACTGCATTTGTGTACTGCTTGCTATTAACTTGCTTTTAAACCATTACATCAACACATTTGTTTTTATAACATTTGCTAACATGACAATTCAGCAGCTTAAATTAGATGAAATAGTTTATGTATAATTATGGGAAACATTGCTCATGTAGTTTTTATTATGGGAAACAAATACCAGCTAAAGATTGTTTGGTAAGTGCACGATAATGTGACATCTAACATACTCAGGTAATAACACATGTTATTTTTAATTTTGATTTAATTATTACATATATAAAAAATTAATGGCAGAATTACAATAATGTACTTTTCTTCATTTATTTGACACTAAACAAATCATTAAAAATATTAATATTGAAAGAAATTCATTTATCAAGTCCTAGTTTTGTTATTATTTCAACATTGTGTAATTGTTTATTAGGTCACTATCCATACACATCTGCTGGAGGCTATCTGTCAGAACCTGAGCCACTGGGTTACGATTCCGACATTGGCTACACTGCAAAGTACGCCACGCTCGATCGCCGACGAATTAAAAATAAAGAGAACGATTTTACTACAAGCACTTTACCTAGATCAAAGTAAGTGTAGTATATAAGCTTCAAGATAAATCGGTTTAATTACTTAAGCACTTTAATTATATGTTGCTAATGATAATCGCTAAATTTCTAGGTATATTCCACATGCTGCAGCAATTAAATATGGCAGTGATGTTTATAAGAATCAACCAGGAAGAATAGAAGACTATGAACCTGGTCATTCTTCTATATCAGATAAGGAAACAAAACAGGTGAGTTTTCTATTGATTCTTTTTTAAATTTAAATATTTACTTTTGTGTTCATTTACTTATAGATGTTTTTTTTAACAGGTATAAATATGATAAATATTAATTGTAATTGAGGTTGATATATAAATAACAATAATTAATTTTATATATTTATCTATATACATGTATGTATGATATAGTGCTCTATTGTGGTTTACAACCTGTTTTCATTTACTATTTTCCAAACTTTTCTTCTAGCAGAAAAACTACAAGATGTACTGATTTTTTACTTTGACTAGCATGACTAATGTACTTGTACTCTGATGTATCACTTTTTTATATGCATTACAAAATTGAAAACAAATTCAATTTTTATTGTATTGTCACTTATTTGGTGAAATGTCTTTTCTTTTTGTTTATAATGTATAAAGGATCCAAGAAATGGTTTTTTTCAGGTTTCCTCTAATATTTTTAAAATAGGCTGACTCAGAAAACAAAAAACAGTACATTTACATATAACATTTTATGTCTTAATTTTTGTCCACTTAGTCCATAGTAGTAGGTAGAAAATTAGCCTGCAGTGAACCTCATTTCCTATATTAGACACTTGTTAACATACTTGATTACTCATGTAGATTTTAATCTTAGCCAATAGGTGAATATTCATAGATACTCAGTGCAGTAAGAATGATGAAGAAAACTGTTTTCTTAAAATTCTATGTATTGATGGTCAACAAATAAAAATTACAAAAAAATTGAAAAATACAAATGGTTATTTTAAAATCATAATGGTGTTTTGATGATTTAAGATTTCTTTTCATCATTCTCCCTAAAAAACAAATTGATAAACTATGTAACCTCTTTATTTTTGATTAACTGATGTTTATTTTCTTTCAGTGGTGGGATGAAGTTCTGGATATATTTGATGGGGTACGGAAAAATCAAATTTTTCTATATTAATTGTTTTAATGCCTTACTTAATAACCTAAGTAATAATTATTTCTTGGTTTTTTTAAAATTCATGTTTTAATATGTAAAGTTGTATTTGATATTCAAATGGTTATTTGGTGAAATGTATTTTCTTTTTGTTTAAAATGTATCTTAAAGGAGCCAAGAAATGAGTTTTTTATACAGGTACTTTTCTCCTGCATTCTTTATATAAATAGGCATGACTCAGAATCTGTTTTAGTAGACATAACATCCTGTAGGCATAAGTGTATGGCAGATATATGTG
Organism: Teleogryllus oceanicus; assembly: GCA_964035755.1. Lineage (NCBI taxonomy): Eukaryota > Metazoa > Arthropoda > Insecta > Orthoptera > Gryllidae > Teleogryllus > Teleogryllus oceanicus. The sequence goes on from CAXIVR010000004.1 coordinate 94,551,475, forward strand.
TTAACCTATAAACAAGTTTGCTTAGTTATTAACCAAGATCTTATGTTTTAATCTCAAATGTGTATGCTTAAGTTGCTTTGATTTTTGTAAAGTTAACTGAGACACCATGCCATACCAAATTTTAATTCAAGAAGAAAATTTGAGGATTAATTTAATTCATTGGAAATTTATGAGTTACTTCAAGTTCTATTTCTCGCTGGACATGACAGGAGGTTGCTGAAGACATTTTCTATTTGAATAATATCAGTTGTAAAAATGTAGAAATGTAATTGTGGAAATGTTAATATTTCAAGTAGTTATTACTTTTAATTAATCTTCATTTTTTTTTTTTTTAATGTCTCCTAGCAGAATTAAATTTAATGCTTTCAGTTAACTGTGTGCCCAGAGAAATAATAAGGATCAAGTATAAAATGTTTTAGTAACTCCCTAATTCCAGTGCAATGTTTAGAAATAATATATTTTATGTCGCAGCAAAGAAACCAGACTGATCTAATGTGTTTTTGTGCTTTCTTTTCTGTTTATCATCCATGGATTATTAAGTGGTTGGACACACACGCTCCATCTTCTAATTATCGCTCATTACTGGCTGACAGCGTATACCAAAGAGTAAGACCCTCGTGCAGTTATTACTGGTCTGCTCTTGAAACATGCAACCCTGTTTTTTGAATCTTCATTCGTGTTTCTATTCCTCTGCTTTCTCTTTAAGTTGCTGCCCAGCATGGCTGCATCAGCCCCTCTTTCTTTGTTAAAATTATGAAGAATTTTCTTCAATCTTGCTTTTATGAAGGTTGTTATAAAAATGCATTATATTTACCTTATTTGCTTGTATTGAAAACTGTTTTAATATATTCAGGGAAGAAAATCATATTTAGGGATAATAAAAGGGTAGTTCATGACATTTCACATGATGTCAGGTAATTAAGGCCAATGCAAATACTATTCTTTCTTCCAAACTTTCATCTCATTCACTTCGAGAACATTTCAAAAATTATATATATAACTAATAGTAGCTTTTGTAGCAGTAGTAGTAACAGCAGCAGCTGTATTCAATTCTGCATTCAGCAGTCAATGAATCCCAAAGACTCCAGACTCCCCTGCAGAAATATCTCAGTAATACTGCAGAAATTTTTTTTTTCCTTTTCATTATTGAGTAATATATAAACGAATTACATAAATATTGTAATTCTAACTAATAAGAAATTTGTATCATAATCTTGAAAAGTACTAAGTGAATTTTGAGGAATCAATGATACAAATAAAAATACTTATTATTCATAGCGCTGTTTTATATTAGATGGTGTGTATGCTGAATAATCCACATTTCAAAGAGGGAATATTTTTGCATTCAATATGTGTGAATATGCTTCAGCATGTACATAATATGCTAATTTGCCCATTCTGTACAAAGTTTAATATTTGGTGTTATTTTTCAGGATGTTTTGCTGCATATATTGCTGCTGCTCATAATATTAAAACTATTCTGTAAATTAATTAACCACTGATCCTATATATTAAATGTGCTCTTTATTCTAGGCTTTCTAGGATAAAGGAGTTTTGCAAAGATACTTGCAATTAAAAAATTTCCAGTGCTTCTTTACTAGGAAACCTCTTAGCTAATAATTTGGCTTGTAGACACGCCAACGTATATATGTATTATGCTTAGAGATGTTGAATAATCATTGTTGAATACGTTTTCAAAAATGATAATATTCAATAAAATTAGTCCTCTGGAGATGCAAGTGTAATTTCATTGGAAAATTAGTCCTTCTCTGGAGATGCATATAATTGTTTCACTTCATTCAGTCCGAGTTGTTTAGTCAAAGAATCAAATGTTTCATCCTCTAGAGGCAAAAGTGAGAAAAAGAAAATTTAAAATTTTTTTTCAGTTGTAATGATTTATTCATTAAATATTTGATATCAATGGAGATAGTCTTATGTACATTTTTTATTAGAGAATTGAATGAAGAAGCTATTTTCTTTATTCTTCAACCTACAATCTCATGACTTTAAAGTAGGTATTGTAAAGATCTCCAAAATAGCATTTAAAACAATTTCATTCCGAAAAAATGTTTTTGGGCAAGGAGCACATTTTTCATGTGGAATACTTATTATAAATGAATGTAGATGAATTTTTGTGGTTTGTATGATGTATGTATACTAATTCCGAATTTACAGTTACATTATTTTGTAGATAGACTCCAGCATGTGAGAATGATGTAGAGCAACTTCTTTCTTACAGGTCCTGTATTGTATATCAGCATGGCAATTTATAAGCGTTTTCTTGTGAATAGACCTCCAAGCATGTGAAGAAAATAATTGATATATAAATCCCTACATTTCTTTTGTTCATTCTTGACTACAATTAAATAATTGAAGTGTATTATTGTGTGATGCATGGAGGATGACTTTAAATTAAATGCATTTTTAAAGTGATGGATTATTGAACTTCTTTAACAGATGTGGTTTTCACTACTAATAATAATTTGAAAAAATACATAACAGTAATATAAAGATAAAAAGTATATTTTGGCTTTTAAAATTATCAAAAAGTAGTCAGCCCTGTATAATCTATTAAAAGCCTTTTATATAAAGGCATTACATTCATCACAATAATTGTGTTAATATTCTACACTAAGTAATTCTACACTAGAATTTCAATTATTTGATGTTTCTCATTGTAGGCTTCTTTTTTGAATGTGTTCATTGACATTTACAAACTTCAGTCACAACAGAAACATATTTATGAAATTTTGTGCTTTTTACTTACTATGTATTTATAATTGAAGTTTGAGAAATAGTGAAGCCAGTTTTCATGTTAAGGAGTAATATCCTTTTTCATTTTGTCTTTTTATATCCCCTTTTTTTTGGTATTGTAAATGCCTTTTTTTTTATAGAATTTTCTTTTCATTAATATTTTTCCATTCAAATGCTACATTACCAGATCCCATACATACATTCCCAGATGACATTAAACAATTTAAATGCATACAGAATCTCAAGTAAAGTCTTTTCTGCTGCTTTATTGTTTCTATACAATTAGAGATTATTCTGAGCATCTGCAAAAGTAAATAATATTTGTTTTAACAGTGATATAAAGGCTTTAGTAACAATTTTTACTGTATAATTCTAAGACTAAATATGCTTACGTAAGTATTATAATTCAGCATCTGGGTCAATGACACCATTTTGATCAGCTACTTTTTTTCCCTAGAACAAATGTAGAAATGACTCCTTGCTTTGCTTTTGGACAAATTTGTACAAATTTTTTTGAGGTGTTTAGTGAGAAGTGAAATTTCTGGTCAGCAGTGCCATAAAATTTATAGCTCATTTTCCAATGCAAATAGTTTCTGTTACATGGGAGCAAATATTATGTTATTAAATGTTGCCAAAGAGGCTTATTGGTTCCTTTTATTCATAATAATTCATCTTAGTACAGTAAAAGTTATAAATTTAAAAAAATTTTTTTTTGCGGTGCCTTTCTTGCAACTTCTTCTCTATGCCATCTTTTGAGCATTGAGCTCGTGTATATTTTTGGAGTAACTCTACAGTACATTTTCTTTTGTTTTGTAACAATCATTACCTTTTATCCCGTTGGCCAGGAGCTCAGGGGTTTGAGAGCACAAGAAAATATGCACAGATACTTCTTCTCCCCCATACAGTTTGTAATTTTTTTTAACATTATATACATAAATAAAATAAAAGGTTTATTATCTACCTTCAATTACATTTGTACTCAAGGCATATGACAATGGTTTGTAAATATGACAGGAACACTTGCAGTTTTATTACTTTTCAGGAACTTATTGCCATTTTTTTTAAAATATTTAAATAGCCTCTTGTGGCTACTAGATAGATTTATTTGGTATGTTGAGAAAATTCAGAACACAATGAAAGTGTACTTGGTACACTTTCTCTTAGAACCTGCTGCATTGTGATTATTTTAGAGAATTGAAGCAGGAGTTCTCTTTTTTTTAATGAGTATAATAATTTTACATTAGCTCTAAGGATACAATTTGTGTTTTACACATTAAAAATCCAGGCAGAAAGTATAATCCAGGCAGAAAGTATACAGTTTTAATAAACTTGTGAAATAAATATGGAATGCAGCACAAATTCATGTACATATAGATGAATTCACATATTTTTCAAAAAAATCTTGTTATATTTATTAAATGCTCGTAATAATGTTCACAGGCTCAATCGGAACAGAAGATGATGCCATCTGCATCATCAGGGAAGCCTTTCATGTCTTAGTAAGTGCAATTTCATGTTTAAATTGTTAATTCTCATTGCTAGTTCTGAAATGTAATAAATGACCATGTGGTTGTTATTTGATTGACAGTGCTCTGAAGGAATCGGGCTATGAAAGTGATTCTACATTAGTATTTAAACGTCGTGATGAGAATCTACAAAACCAACTGAGTCCTGAGCAGCAGAAGCAGGCCTACAAAACTATTCAACGGGGTGGAGAAGTACCTCTGCATGGCCTGCGCAAACCAGCACCTGAGCGTCCAAAAGGTAAGAAGGAATTCATTCAACTATTTTGGGTATATTGGAAGGTGGTTTTGGGGATGTAACTTTTTGATGTGCAGTTTTGCTTCTTTGGAAAGAAAGTAAATATAATGTGTCAGAAAGTTTAAAATACTTTTAACTGGAACTCTTTTATGAGTTCAGTGTTCTGTGGGCAGTGATTTAGATTACTGTAAAGTATGAAATACAGATAAGGGTTCAGATGTCTATTATAAGTCACTGAAATTTGTAATATTCTAATCTCAAATGTTTGTAATGTAGTTAAAATTCTTTTCTTGGAATGTAAATTCAAAGGAAATAGCTTCATCTAATTTTCTTCATAATTAGTATGAAAACAAACACCACAAATGAGTGCGAGAAAATATTGATAAAAAATTAAAAAGTGTTAATATTTGTGTTTATTTGTCTTGTATGTATTGGGTGATATACTGTAGAAATGGAAATTATGCCTGTAGTGAAATATAAATATTTGCTGTAACTGGATGTAGGCTTTGTTTGATTATATGAAAACAAGTAATGGATAACTAACATAAGTTAGGGCATGCTGCAAATGATTCAACAAGGTGAGGGACCAGAGCACATCCACAGGGGTGAAAGGTTGGTCTTCTTCATTATTCTATATTGTGAAATGTAAATTGAATGAGTAGAATGCATGAGACGTGCTTGTTCTCTTTCTAGAATATACACATTTATACAGAAATGAATAATGTTTCCAGACCAAAATGTAATTGTTAATTTATGATATGGATAAAGGCTGCACTGTTGAAACAGTGTGGGTAGCATGTTAGCCCATTCTGTAATAAATGCAATGGAGAAGAGAAGTATGTTGCAACTTCTTTTCTTAATTATCCTAAGTTCTGATTCAAGAAATGTATTTGCATGAAAAATACGAACTTTGATCTGAAATACTTTTACTTCAGACTGGCATGCTGTGAACCTTTACCTTCACTAATTTTGCTTTTGCTTTACCACCCTAAATGTCGTGTACAAAAATATCATTTGTAGTAAACTTCTAATTGTAGCATAAACACAATCCATTCCATTTGATTTCCTTGGAGATGAAACAATCTCAACCTCTTGATGATAAGTGAATTTTAAAAAGAAGATATTTTCTATATGACTTAATAAGTGCACGACACATAAGTGAACTAGCTTCTTATAACTGAGATTTTCAAGATTCTAAACTATGCACCAGCAGCTCTTGCGATTTCGTGTGCACCAGTGCTACAAACTAGACAAAAACCTTTCAGTGATAACCGGCACACCTTCTTCTTCATCAAGTGTAGAAGCGTTCGTCATAGCGAAGGAGCGGTAGTGCTCCTTCGACCAGCAACAGATTGGGTGATTGGGACTTTGTAGACGTAACAGCAAGCACCTTAGTGACTTTGAGTAGACCCTCGTTGCGAGCGGTCGGACTGATGTGTGTGGATCCGTTGTTTTTTCTCCTGCAGAACTAGGCGATACAGAGTTAGAATACTTCCCCTTGTCCCCGCACCTGACTCGGATCCGCGTTCACAAGAAGGACGCGGCGCCGCTTCGGGAGATCACGTGCTACCCCGTGAGCGTGAGCAAGGGGCCACCGCTGCCCGTCTTCTCCACCTACAAGCGCACGGCGCCGTCGCTGGCGTCGGTGGGCGCCGGCGCCGGCCCGGGCCCCGCCCGCCGCGCGGCGTCCGCCTCGCCGGGCCCGCCCCGGCGGCCGCCGCAGCCCCGGCACGCGCCTCGCCACCTCCCTCAGCCCTCGGCGGGCCGCCTGCCTCGCTCAGCCCGTCCCCCGCCCGCACGCCCGCGTCCGTCGCCCGCTCGCCCGCGCGCCTCAGCGCGTCCGTCGGCTCGTCGCCCGTGCGCGCGTCGGGGTCTCCGGGCGCGAGCCGCGTGGCGTCGCCCAGCCCCGCGCGCTCGGCGCCCAGCCGCGCCGCCTCCCGGCGGCGTCGGCGGCGTCGCTGCGCTCCCGGCGCGCGCAGCAGGAGCTGGCCGCCGCGCGCCTCAGCCGCTCGCCCGACCTGGCGGCGCCGTCCGAGGTGCGGCGCGCCCTGCAGCGCGTTCGCGAGCGCCCGGGCTCACGCGCGCTGCCGCCCGGCACCATCGTGCGCAGCACCACCGAGCTCTTCTCGTCCATCAAGAACTCGGGCCGCCTGTACCAGCCCGAAGACAAGAAGCTGCGCATCACCGTCGCCATGTCGGCCAAAGGGCGCGAGCTGCTGGGCTCGGCCGGCGAGCCCCGCCCGCCGTGAGGAGCCCGGCGTCGCCGCGCTCCGCCAAGTCGCAGTCGCCGTCGCCCAGCCCCGTGGGCCGGCGGGTGAGCGCGTCGCCGCGGCCGCGCCCCGACCCCGGCGGCCGCGCGTCCCCGGCCGCCAACGCCGCTGCCGCCGCCGCGGCGGCTCGTGCGCGCGCTCGAGCCAGCGCCGCGACGCCGCCCCCCGCCTCCGCCTCCACGCCCAAGCGCGGGGCCCGCGCCGCCGCCAAAGAGAGCGAAACGGCGGCCCCCGCGTCGCGGCTGTCGCGCTCCGCCGTCGCGTCGTCGTCTGCCTCTCTTCTGGCGGACGACGGCAACCGGCGAGCGCGGCGCTTGGAGAAACCCACAATCGAGGCGGCCAAGAAGCGGCTTCGCGAGAAGACGACCGCGGAGGCCAAGTCCGCGAAGGCGGTTCCTACGTGCGCACACGCCAGGTCGCACGCCAAGAAGACGACCACGTCCTCCACAGCAACCGCGTATTCCAGAGGGAGCCTGAAAGAAGAGAAGAACGGGGAGGCAAAGAAGAAGTCGGTCAGGAAGCCGAAAGTGGAGAATGGAACCTCCACGGGAGTCGCGGATTCGAAGAAGCCTTCCGCACTCAAGAAGAGCACCAACGGCACCCGTTCGGCCGCGAGAGCGCGCGCGGGGGAAGACGCGGCTGCGGAAAAACGCAAGAGTCGAATCGACAAGGCTCTGGAGGCGGCGGCGGCCGCCGCCCTGGCCGAGGTGCCCAACCTCGCCCTGGCGCCCGTCGAGGACTACGTGTCGCTGCGGCGCCCCGGCCGGCGCCCTTCGTTCTTCCAGGCGCTGCTCGCGCGACGCGCCCTCGCCCGCGCCCTCGTCCTGCGCCGGCGGCCTCCGCCGCTCCTCGTCCGTGCTGGAGCGCGAGCTCAGCGCCAGCCCGTCCCGCTCGCCCAGCCCCTACCGCGGCTCGTCCTCCATCGTGGGGCGGTCGCATTCGTTCAAAGTGGAGACGATGCGGCGTCTGGGGCAGATCGGCGGCTTCTCGTCGCCCGCCACGTCGCGCACCCTCAGCCCCGAGGCGCCGCCGGCGGCCAAGGCGCGCAGCGCCGGCGACGCCGAGACGGTGGCTCGAGCCACCGCCCACCGCGCCCCGCCCTCCCGCGCGGGCTCCTCCCTCGACCTCTCGCACATCGCCGACCACGCCGAGTACCAGACGTACGTCCTCGAGCTCCTCCACTCCACCAAGAAGTCGGAGCGCTTCAAGGAGCTGCACAAGTTCTACTCGAGCATCGAGCGCCTCGGGGCGCTGGTGCGCGCGGCGTCGGCCGGGGATCTGCGGCCGCGGCTCAAGGGGGAGGAAGTGATCGACTTCGAGCGCTGGCAGAAGCTGCGCACCAAGGAGAGGGCCGAACGCGAGCTGCACGAGCTGATGCAGAGGCTGAAAGGCGGGGTTGTTGTTTCTACCGCGCGACGCGGAGAAGCTGCGATGGCGCGGCGACCGCGGGGGACCGCTTCCGGAAACTCAGCATCCAAGAGCGGAGCTGGAGGTGGCGCGGCGTCGCGAACTGGAGGCTCGGAAGGACGTGTACAAACCCCTATGGCGCGGGTCGTCGGTGGTGAACCTGGCCAGCTACCTGGGCCACACGGTGGGGTCGCACCGCGGCCGCGCCGTGGTAGACGAGGCCCGCGCTCGCGGAGAGGCCCCGCGACCTCCGCCTCCGCCCGGATCCGCCTCGCCCCCGCGTCGCCCGGGCCGCGGCATCGGCAGCCGCCTCTGGAGCAGCCTGTCCATGGAGCAGGTGAGCGCCCTGAAAAGCCAGCTCAGCGAGATCTACAGCTCGCTGTCCAACCTGCGGCGCGACCGGCGGCGCAAGGCGGCCGAGGCCCTGTCTGCCCGCACGTCCCCGGCCCGCGCTGCCGACTACGAGATCGCCGTGCCCGCCGCCTCCTCCCCCCGGCTCGCGAGGACGAGCCGGGCCCGGGCCCACCCCGCGCGCAGTGGAAGCGCTCCCAGGACGCTGCCAAGGCCTCGGGCGCGGCCGCCAAACCGCTGTCGGAGACCGAGAAGAAGCGCCTGTCCATGACGCTCAGCCAGGAGGTGTTGGATCGCGTCAACCGGCGCCACCGGCGTGCGGACACCGCCCCGTTGCAGCTGCCGCGGGAAACGCTGGGGGCGTCGGCTGCGGCCGCGGCGCGAGGGAAATCGCCCGGCTCCAGCCCGCTTCTGTCGGACACGGCATCTCCTCGCACGTGCTACTCCCTGGAGATGTCCGAGGAAGACGCGTCGCCCTACGCGGCGGCTGCGCCGTCGCGCGCCAAGAACGATTTCCTGCTGGTGCTGACGCCCGGGGACGACGAGGCGCGGCGCAGCGAGGTGAAGAAGGTGGTGCCGGGATGGGGGAGCCAACGGCGAGGACGTGCTGCGTAAAGTGGAGTACTTCGGCAGGTGGCGGCGGAGGACGAGGCGGCGGCCCGCGGCCGGCGACCCGGACGCGTAAGCCGCAGCGCTAGCGACGCGTAAAGTGGAGTACTTCGAGCAGGTGGCGGCGAAGCGCCCGGCGAAGCCCGCGAAGCGCCGCGCCCCGCGCCGCGCTGGGGCCGTCGCGCTCCTACGCCGACCTCAAGGAGCTGTTCGGCGAGCGGCCGCGCGCGCGCTACGAGGGGTGCGCCGCCGCCGCCCCCGCCTTGCCCGCCGCCCGCCCCGCGCCCGCCGCCGCGCCGCCGGCGGCCGGTCGCCGCCTCGCTCCGCCGCCCGCGCCGCCAGCCCGCCGCGCGCGGGCCCGCCAGCGCCGTCGGCGGCAGCGCCGAGAGCCTCTTGGTCCGCGCGCGCTCGCCCAGCGCGTCGCCCGACCCCACCAAGTACTGGCGCGCGTACCTGCGCATGGTGCGGCGGGCGCGGTGCGCCGCCTGCGCCAGCGCTTCGAGAGCCTGGAGGAGCTGTACGCGTCGTGCGCGCTGGCCGCCGCCGCCGCGGCGTCCGCCCCCGCGTCGCCCAGGCGCCACCGCAGCGACCCCGAGCTGACGCGCGAGCTGCTGGAGCGCCGCGGCACGGACCCGCGCCGCGTCGTGGTGCGCGGGCAGGAGTACGGCGACGTGCGTTGGCTGCGCGGCCGCTACGAGGCGCCGGCCGCCGCCAGGGGGCGCTCCCGCGCGCGCAGAGGTCGAGCCGCGTCGCCCGTTCTGCGCGTGCCGCTGCGCGCCGACGACCGCTTCATGCCGCACATCAACGTCATCAGCAAGACGGCCAGCCTGCAGCAGCAGCGGCGCCGCGGGGACGCCGGCCCGGGCGCGGCCGAGGCGGCCCGCGGCGGCGAGGTGGACCGCATTCGCCAGAAGTTCGAGCAGCAGCTGTCGCTCATGGGCCAGATGTTCACGTCGACGCCCGACGTCCGCGAGCTGAAGGACATCGCGCCGTACCTCGGGTGCGAGTGGGTGGCGCACCGCCACCCCGAGCCGCCGCCCCTGCCCGCCGCGCACAGCCGCTCCCTCTCGTCCCCCGAGCTGCGCCCGCCCGGGCGGGACGCCGCCCGCGCGCGCCCCGCCTCCGCCTCCCCCGCCCGTCCCCGCCACGCCCCTGCCCCGCTCACGCGCACGCGGCGGCCCCGCCTGCCGCACGCGCACCCTCCTCCATCCTCAAGCCGCAACAGCAGCAGCAGCCACCCACGCAGCGTTACCACTACCAGCAGCCGCCACCGCCGCCCTACCAGCCGCAACACTATGCGTACCAGTACTACTACCAGCAGCCGCCTCAGCAACAACAACAGCAGCAGCGACCGCGCGTGGATGTGTTCGCCAATCAACGTTTCGACCCGACCATCCACCGCCCTGCGTACCCCCCCCGCCCCGGCACACCACCACGGGCGCCGCCTCGCCGGATGCAGCACTCTCGCACCACTACCCGTAGCTCGCACTGTACATAGTACGTCATCCCCAAACCGACTGTCCCTGAGTGCGTCGCTCCTCCTCTGGGTACTGGCGCGGAATGGCGTGTGGGCAGAAATATTAAAGAATCATTGCTCGATTTTTGAGATATTACAGAAATAATTACAGATATTACAGAATATTATGGTGTGAATGAAAGTCGGTGTTTTGCAGTGAAAAATTCAATTTTTGCAAAATGAATTTTCTGCAATGTATCACTCCAAATATGCTTCGTTTCTATTACGTGTGACGTCTAATTTCATTCGTAATTATTTGAAATCACGGAATCTAGTTCAATTTGTACCATCAAGTAAGTGTACGTTCAAAGTGTGAGGTTTTCTTATTGTAAACGAATACTTTGTTTCATATTTTGCATGCAGGTTCATAGCATACCTTAAAATTAAGCTGAATAAGCATTTGCAGTGCCATAAATCTGTAGTTTTTTGAAGTTTGCAAAAATTGAATGTTTAAAACAAAAAAAGATATTAAAATAGGAGTCGTGGTTTGCTTTAGAATTTTTCTGGTGTTCGGGGGCCGCTGTCGGTTTCGTAGAACGCCCACCCAGCCAGCCACCCACGGCCAGGCGCGGAGCATGCCAAACGCGTGGCCCATTGAAGCGCCGGTCACCCATTGAGGAGACGCGCCCCGCGCGGGGACAGCGCACGCAGCACGCACGCCCGGCGCCGCCGCGGCGGCCGGGTCGTCGCTCGCGTCCAGCCTTGCATGACGCCCGCCGCTAACCTTGTTACGTCCCGCACGCAGCGCCGGGGCTTCGCCGCCACTCAGGGCGGAGGCGGAGGCGGCGACCGCGTTCCCGCCGAACGAGGGCAGTCCGCTTGTCGCCCCCCCCCCCTGCAACCCTCTCTCCCTCGCCCAGGCCTGGGTCCTCACCCACGGGAATAAAGGGTTGCTATGGAGGGTAGAACTGAACGTGTGTTTTGATTTTTTTGACATCTACACAAAATGCCATAAATATTTTATAAACTGTGGGTACTACAGTACATTATCGATTAACAGAAATCACGTCCTTTTCTTATTTTTTTATAAATAAATTTTCAAGCTCAACAAATATACAAGTTCTTTGTCATGTCGTTAAATCACGCTCAAATACGCTGTATCAAACATTTAATCCTTTCTTCTAATTATTAAGAAAATATATTTTTGTCTACATTGCGAGAAACAGAAATCTGTACAGGTTTTTAACAATAGAAGCGTGTGTATTGTATTGAACACTTTACTGAGATTTTACATTGACTTATCCTGACACTTTACTGAGAAGAAAGCCTGTTTGCAAACAGTTTACAATTCATGGCGTAATCTTGAGCATGGTTTCAGTTAACTGCTTCAAAAGCAGGTACATTTGCATCTACAATTGACAGCGGCGGATTTGTCTATTTGAACCGTTTACAGACACCTTTTATCATCGTTCGCTGTCTCCTAGGTCAATTTAGTTCTGCCCTCCAAAAGCATCCTTCTTCATTTGGGTGCGGCCACCGCTTGGTTGCCCCGGGTCATCTCACCCCCATCCCGAGCTCGCATGGCCGCGGCCATCTGCCTTGTAGTGTGTAGCGGTAGAGGTAGCTGTTGGTGGTAGACGCTTCTGCTTGCCGTGTGTTGCTGTATGTGTTCTGATCTATTGCCTTCGTCCAGAGCCTCCCGTGCGCCCCCCGCCGCTGCCGCCCCTGCGCTTCGGAGCAGGTAAGAAGGCCACGGCACCGCCCACCGCCCAACGCACAGCGCACGGCAGCAGCTCTCGCGAAGGAACAGCCATCCACGTGCGTCTTTGCTAGGGTTGCCACCTATGCTCGTGTGAAAGGGAGGACACTCGATAAGAAAATAATAATAATAATAATAATAATAATAATAATAATAATAATAATAATAATAATAATAATAGCGAAGGAACAGCCATCGACGTGCGTCTTCGCTAGGGTTGCCACCTATGCTCATGTGAAAGGGAGGACACTCGATAAGAAAATAATAATAATAATAATAATAATAATAATAATAATAATAATAATAATAATAATAATAGACGACAGGCATCACTTCTCTTTATAAATATTTAATTTAGACTGACATCAACTTTGTTTCTTTCTATCTTGTCTCCATTTGTGATTCGTGAAAATATTCGTTCACGAAATGAAGATGATAGTCTGAGCGTCTCTTTTTTTTTATTTTAGGCGCTAGACAGAACAGGATATTCATGTTTGCAATTTTAAATTAAACAAACCACAATGCAATCGAGCAGATATTAGTCATGTGATAAAATGCATGACAACAAATATTAAAAGGTTACTAATAGGAGGACATTTAAAATGCAAAGGAGGACGAGAGGACAATTAACGTCAATAGAGGATTGTCCTCCTAAATGGAGGACATTGGCAACCTAAGTCTTTGCTGCCTTCTCTTTGGCGGAAAGGCTAACGTCTCCCTAACAGAGCGAAGACACACACACGGAAGCCTCTGGCTACGTCAGCCATGGGGTTCTTGTGGGCTCGGAGCTTCATTTCAGGGAGCACTCTTGCGGGAGGAGCTGTTGCCTTTAAGACGCGTACACTGGAACACGAGAACTCCGATTTCTTGGAACACTACGTTTTATTATTCACTCTTCACTTCCTCTATACACATATACTATAGTCGATTACTCCAACTTTGCTAAAAAAAATGTTTCATGAATTTTCTCTTTTTTCCCTTCATATTTGAGATAAAGAGGTTCCAGAGCATCTTAAGGCAGCTCCTTAAAATGTAAGTTAGACGTTGTTATTTGACCAATGATCTGTAATGCATCTCATAAGAGAGTTCTTTGGAAGCGTCAGCCTGAATTTAATTATCGCACAATAGAAAAAAATAAAATGGAGAATGGCATTTATTTATTAGTGAATTACGATGTTTTTTCGATATTGTGTTTATGATGGCTGTTTTTTTGTGTTTGCTGTTGCTGAGAAACCATTTCAAATAAAGCTTCTGCTGCGATTATTTGCCCCTTCAAGCTCAAAACTTCGACTGAGCTTGAATAATCAGCAGCAGCGGAAACTTCGGTTTCGTTATCCGTTTACCGATACCAACATTCCCCACAGCCCGGCGCTTCGGATCGCAAGACTAATTTTAGGAATGTTAAAATGCTTGTATAAAATGAGGAAATTTCATATGCTTTTGGATTTTTTTATTTATTTATTTTTCAAAAAAGTCGTTACTAGCATTTCCGAAGGTTTTTTTTTTCAATTCTAATTGTATGAAATGAACAGAGAATAAAAAAAAATATGTTGCTTTAAACATTATTATTTTTTTCAGTAACCAATTCAAATTATCCATTTCAAATACCACTAATATGATGAAATTGCATTACACAGAACAATGTCCAGCTATGCTTTCTTTGCATAACTTTGAGAAAAAACTACATACTAGCGTATAAAACGTTACTAAAAGGCACTTCTTTCCAAGAATGGAGTGTTGTAAACATTTCACACGAGAAATACTAGCCGGAAATGACCCTGATATTGAGTGGTGGTGAACTAATTTTCATTAGTTGAAATCGCGAGAACGTCTTCATGCGATGGCGAGACCACCGTGAAGAATCAAATTGGCTGGAATTGACTCTTTCAACGGGTGATTATCGACCGACAGGAAACGAACGTCGTTGCGAAAGAGAGTAGCAGCCAACAGCAAACGTCGCGCGCACAAACAAATTCCGTTTTGCTTTGAGCAATGACAAACGTCAGCAATGCGACTTGCCCTAGGATTGGAAAAGAAATTATGAAAATACTCGACTTCTCGTCCATTGTGCAGAATGGATCTTTAAATCCTAAATTCATGCTGATATTTGATTTAATTTTTTTATTTTAACATTCTTCCCTGAGGAACATTTCAAACGTTTGTGTGCTAGAATAAATTGTGTAGATTTAGCACTTTTAATTTCTTTTGAAGCCATTTTTTGTGAATTTTAAAACGGGGCATGATGCCGGATATGAATGATATGGTATTTTGGTTAGTTAGCTGAATCGTTAGTTGGAAACGAGCGAAAAGTGTTTCATGAGGCGGTGTGACCTCTTTGAAGAATCAAATTGGTCAAAATTGAAGCCCTCGACCGGTGATTACCGGCCGCGTCCGTTTAGCGGTCAGGAAACGAACGTCGCTGGGGGAGTGTAGCGGTCAGCAGCGAGCATGGCGCGCCGCCACTGGACACACCGTGAAATTGAGGAAAGACGGCTGCTACTTCCCGGCATTCTCGTTGTTCCGTGGGAGACGAAAACCGACATTTGTGACCATCCGTACGCAAACATGTCGTTACAAGACATGCGAAAAACTGTTATTAGTTTCAAGAAGACGCCCGCAGAGGTAAAGTCTGTTTTGAAGCTTACGGCCACGCGGAGGGACACAATGTCAGGAATGAGAATTGCCGAAAAAAATATTTGTCGCCTTTGGAGTCATTAAATAAATCACTTACATTTTTTGAATACACAAAAAAAACTGACATGAAAATTTAAGCAGAATTATATGGCACCATTTTCATGAATATTCATAAAAAATAAACGAGAATTATATTTCTTATATTTTATTTATATCGATGTATTGACAGTACCTTGGTAGATTCTCATCAGCAAAGCGAAATTTTTCTGTACACATTTTCGTGTGAAATGGTGTTTCGTGAATTGTGTGGCCAGTAATCGCTAACAAGTCGTTTTTACGATTCTATAATGAAGTTCTTGAGAATGTTCTTAATGATGCTTTCACCCAGTCTGAAAGAGGTGTCTTTTAAAATTACACTCGAATTTTATACGTTAGAAAGCTCAGAAAAATATAGTTCTTTTACATGCAAATCGACTACTCGATTGATGAAAATTAGGTGGGAATGAGAAATCCTGGGAAGTTTGAGAGAGTTTACACGAGAGTTTCCAGGCACACACATTTAGATCTAATTCCAGAGAACGTTCAGCGAACACACCTTGAGCCCAGTGGAGTGTTCTCTTGATGACTAAATATTCACACTTAATTAAAAAAATAAACATTGAAATAAACATTAATGAAGAAATTACAAATATTCTTTATATAATCGTAACTTTTGTTTGTAACTTTTAATTCTAGACCTTATCAATTCATTAAACAATCAAGAGTTTTTTGTATTAATGCCTGAAATTGCTGTAACTGTTATAATTGTGGACTTTTGTTCTGTGTTCATATCTGAGCGAAACACACTGTAATAAACATGATGAAAAGTAGATTTTCGAAGCTATTATAGTAAGAAATTAGAAAATATACATTTTAAAAAATACGCAAATGAAAATTTTACTAAAAAATTATAAGATTTCAGTTACGAAATCGTTAGATTTTTTTTCTACGATTGGAAGTAGCAATCTCCAAAGGATTTGAGGATATATTTTTCAATTTTAAACATTGCGAAAATCTTTATTTTACTGCTAGGTGAATAAATTCATCCCAAGATGATGTGCTAGTTTTAGGTAATTCTTTTATTTTAAACTATGATCCAAGCATCTGGAACTTGCGTTAGGTTCTCTGTGCGACGTAAGACTAACCGTCGCGCCGGGCACTCCCCAAGGTCCATTTCTGGAACGCTCCGCTGCATGCCGTGGTTGTGGTTATCTTCCGTCGCACTTGTTTCTTGTTTTTGTGTGAAATGTATGTGTATTACTTATATATTTCGTCTTCTTCAGTGTCCATTCCAGAAAGAAGTCTCTTTTCGTTAATTTATTTATAAAACAGTGTTTGATAATATTTTTCAAAGAATGATGATAAACCGTAGATATTGATGAACGATGATAACGATGAAATTGTGTTTATGAAAAAAGTGACTACATTTCTGGAGTGTTACTATATTATCAGTGTCTATGTTATTGTGCATTTTTAATTGTTTCGTCTCCATCCCGACCGTGTGGATTACATCTAAAGGTAAGGCATCTCGAGTTGTTTGTCACTGTTTGTACAACTAAGGTGAAAAGTTTGTGTGACTACCGAAAGTTCTCTTCCTGAATGGAAGTTTGTCTTGCTTGAAAACTCTTGAGTATATTTCCGGATCGTTCGTCTTGTCAACACTGTTCTCTCTGGAGAGATGGGGGAAGGGGAAGAGGTGGCGCTGGAATGTTGGGGGCTTCTTGAACCCGGCGCGTGTACTAGAGGGGTCGTCTCGTTGAGAGCGGCCGAACAAGGGGCTCCAGTTCTGGCCAGCGCCCCTCTGCCCCGTCTCATCTCGTATTGCAGGCGAGATCTATGTACTGTTTGTAACTGGTAAACCATGGTGACGATTGCGATATTGATTGATATATACGAAGGGAATTTCTTCTCTGAAAGAAATAACCTATATTCCAAGCTTTTTTAAAACAATTTCGTCCAGAACAATAATTTCATCTGACACTTAACAATGGCAGACCTCTTAATTACTGCTGTATGATTCAAGTGAAAGTCAATTCGAATAAAATAACGCTTATTGTAAGCGAAAACACAAAAGCATAAAGTCTGGGGAATAGGTATTCTGGCATAGGATGTTAATTGCATTCCGTTTTTAGAAGTGAAGGAACAAAATATTCCATCTTTCAAATTTTTCGGTGAAACGGCGCGGAGTTTTCATCACGTAGAAGGAGATGGAAGGATGTGCTATTGAGAGATGGAACTTCATTAGTGGAATTGCCTTTAACTTCTGCTCGTCATCGGCATTCCGTCGCCATTGAATTCCATTTATCTTATAATTTTTTTCTTATGATTTTCATTACAAATAATTTATTTCTTCGTCTTAATGCAAGTTGCAGGAAAGACGTGTTTGGTTCCAGACAGTGTAAAGGAACGTTCAATATTTATTTGGGTCATGACTTCTGTTGTACTATAACACGGTGATGAAATACTTCATTCTTTGAAAGAATTTTCTGCTCCAATGAAAATAAGGCATTCTGAGAATGTAGCAATTAAGTCAGTTCTGTTCAATTTCCCTCCCTTTTAGTTTTTTTGTAAACGAGAGCCATTACTGACGCGGGCCCATATTACGAAAATCATTAAGTTGAATTTCTAAGAGCGCCGATCAAAGAATTGTGTAAAATTGTTTTTCATTGACTGTTTTTTTTTGTACTGTGTTAGGAAAGAAGAGTATTGCCAAAACATTTCCCTATCTTCGCGTTTCTTTGAAACTAGGAATAAAACATTATGTACTACTCTGTACTATTTCGATATCACCAAGACTGCCTCGTGAATTAGTAACGATGCATTTCTCATATAATTAAATTATTCAATATCTGTTAATTTTTCTCCGTACCATTTAATATTTTCATGAGAAAACAAAATGATGAAATATCTGTCAAATTTCATTTCGACCTAAACAACTTCCAGTACGAGTAAGCAATACAAGTTACAGAAATCTCTCTTAAAAGTAAAAGTAAAATGAGACAAATTAAATATTGTTTTATTTTGATTAGCCCGTCGCTTTGTAATTAAGTAGTAGTAGTAAATTTCACCCTGGTTCTTCCAAATACAGTGATTGATGTTTCTAATGTGTATGGTATTGTTATTCACACTTCAAACAACGCACGAAGAACATTGGGAACCTTACACGTGCCTCGCACGTACATGAACTAGACCCGTGCATATACGTTAAGTATCCGCTATTAAATCTAGCCCGTACTTCGACTCGGTAATCCTCCACTGAATCGAATTGCGTGTTGGCGATTGCATCCGTGAGTCATTCCTACTGAAGTGGAAAGTCATTTCCAATTACGACGAGGCCGCTGGAGGCCGACTGCATTGGGGGCCACCTGGCGACGGGCGCGCACGTGGCCCCGTTGGCCCAGCACCCTCCTCCTCGACGCCCGCGCTCTTCGTTGTTTCCCTCAGGGTGCAGGGACCGCGGTTGCGATCACCCTCGGAACCGCGGGGAGTCAGCTGAAACGATTGGAATTTCAATACCCACGAAACACATTTGCTTAACTATATAACATATAACTTCTTGTGTGTTTAATGTACGAGTATAACTTCTAATGTGTTTAAAAAATTCGAAGCAATCAATCTTTATCACGGATTTGTTGTTGTTGTCATTTCTAAATCTAAAACCTGCGTGGAGTGCGAAAGCAATCAGCTGTTATCGCAGATTTTCTTCTCTGTCAGTTCTGAATCAAAAACTTCGTGGAGTGTGGATAAACTTAAAACCGAAATGATCGGAAGAAATTATTTAAACAGACGTTACTTGCAAATGCACAGCATTACTATGTAGTAAACCTTCATTAGCACGAATTCCAAGGGATCGAAATAATCGGAGTTCGTGTTATATAAATTCGTGTTATCTGAGTATTATAAATGTCCGTATTACCGTAATCCCTTGCTGGGACCGAAGTTTTTTTCTTGTTACGGCGAAATTCGTGTTAAGCAAGTTTGTGCTAACGAGGGTTTACTGTAATTCATTATTTTGATTATGTCATGTTGTTCTTATTAATAGTACGTGAGTATGTATCGCGTCGAGTATGCTGTCAACAAGAATTTTTGTCGCGAGTTGAAACTATGGCCACGAGTGAACTTGACGATGTCGACGAATAGAATTCTGGACATTATTTCCTCTTTAAA
Organism: Teleogryllus oceanicus; assembly: GCA_964035755.1. Classification (NCBI taxonomy): domain Eukaryota; kingdom Metazoa; phylum Arthropoda; class Insecta; order Orthoptera; family Gryllidae; genus Teleogryllus; species Teleogryllus oceanicus. Next base: position 94,570,682 of record CAXIVR010000004.1, read on the forward strand.
ATGATTATCCGTCGAGAGAGCGCCGAAATTTAAAAAATTAAAACACGTTAAAACGTTATGTATCGAGAATAAGGACCGTCGAATTTTAGCACCTCGGACTGCTTCTTATTCCGGTCTCACAGGTGGCCCGAGTCCTCAGCTCCCTGCTCGGGCAAACAGTCCGAACACGTCTCGACCTGACTCTGGCTATAACGCCGCTGCGCCGGTGCCGCCGCCGCCGCCGCCGCCGCCGCCGCCGCCGCCGCCGCCGCCGCCGCCGCCGCCGCCGCCGCCGCCGCCGCCGCCGCCGCCGCCGCCCCGCGCCCCGCGCCCCGCGCCCCGCGCCGCCGCCGCCACTGCAGCCGTGGCGAACGCGTGCTCTCTGGAGAGCACTCGAAGGCCGAGAGCTCCAGATGGCGTGGGCTGGCGAGGTGGGGCGGGCGGGGCAGGGCGGGGCGGAGCGGGGCAGGGCGGGCGGGGCGGGCAGGGCGGGCGGGCGGGCGGGGCAGGGCGGGGCGGGGCGGGGCGGGGCGTGTGCAACACGGGATGGGGCGGGGCGGGGCTGGGAGGAGGGGGCGGGGCGGTGCGGGCGTGTGGCGCGGCGCCGCTCCCGGCTGACTCACCGCGCCATTCGCACCGCGTCCCGGACGCGGCTTCGCGGATTCCGCGGGCGCCTTCTGAGGCGGTGCGATCTCCGCGTTCTTGCGTCACGTTCCCGCACAGCGAACTCCATTCTTTCAGTGTTGTGAGAGCGTAATTTCTTATTTATACACTTTTTTCGTTTTTATTTATTTATTCTTTTATTACTACTAGCTGACACTGCCGGGGCGACGAGAGTCATTGGGTCGTGTTCTGCACGCGGTGTTCCACCGACGCTTCTTTTGAAGCACGGCCCGGGAGCGGAGCCTCAGTGCATCAACTAATGTCACTGCAGCGCCTCAGACCGGGAGGTCCTAGGTTCGAGTTCCGACGGCGGTAAGATTTTCGGCAGTAGCCAGGTCGAATTCAGTCGCGGTCTGGAGGAGAATTCTTGCAGCCAGCTGCTCTGATTGGTAGGTGCATAATGTTCTTGCCCGACATAGATGAGAAGAACTTTCACTTTTGATTAATAACCTTTCGCGGGCCACATTAAATGGTATCGCGGGCCGCCAGTTGGACAACTGTGGTATACAGGCTGCTTCTAACATGTGCAGCAAGAACCTCTCTTTTCTATCGTCTGGGTTTTGAGGATCAGTCTCTCCGCCAGCTGCTGGCCTCATATAGTGATGTACGAAGTGTGTACTTCACAGGGACAGAAATATAGAGACAAAGGATATCAGACAGAACGTACAGGAGGGATTTAATTTCCCCGAATACCTGCAACGGTGTGACAGCACACGGAAGGTTTTTTCTGCTCCTACAAAATCCAACTCCCTCAGTCGCGTGCGAACCCGCGTGTTCCGTACTTTGAAGCTTGTGTGCTAGTCCCAATCAGCGGCGCCGGAATATACGTAGTGCAAACGGAAACATCAATCAGTAATTTTTACGCCAACTTCAAAGCGTTGTTGCTTGTGTACTTGCTGAAGTAATAATGAAGGATGGGAGAGTTTTGTGAGGGAATTTATGAAGTATGTATGAATTACACTCTCCATAACACTATGGTGAATAATGAATCACAACAGGTTCTAAAAAAATTCAAAAAAGGGAAGTTCTAATTTCTTGTTACGCATTTCTTGTTATGCATTAATAAGAGACCATATTTCTCGAACAAGACAAGACAATCGTAGCGTTTTCTTAACCTAATTGTATCTGTCATCTTTTCTGATAATTGTCCATATAATTTGCAGTATATAATGAAAAAGTTTTAAAGTTAGTATCAGAGTTAATACGAGCCAATGTAGGTTAGAAAATCTAGAAAAAATACCACCAGTTTAAATTTCATTTAACGCTAACGCATAGAGACTGAAAGGTCGTACTAGTGAAAATATTTTTTCAAAATAAATACTTCTTATAGAAAGTACAAAAGAAAAAAATAGAATGTAAGCTAGAGGTTTCACGATCATTGACAATGGAGTAGAGTCTGCATTAAGTTGATGTTCTTGTTTGAAGTTTTAAAACGCAGTACATTCAATGTTGCACATTTATATCTTTGTTGTTGATCAAGTGTTATTGAACGTCTGTTTCAACCTCTGAGTAATGATATCAAGCTCCCAGTAGATTTATTAAAGAGGAATAGCGTGGCGGTAAAGATAAATACTAATTATCAAATGTTACGAGTACAAACTTACCAGCCCACAACTGAAATAACTAAACTCGTAAAGCAAACTGGATTACTTAGATATTCCAATCTTTGAAAAATGACCTATAATAAAATTCGGATCAATTTTTAAAACCGAAACACTATGCTTCTTCCATGGTTCTATCTTCCTTCATGGTTCTCTTGAGATGATTGTTGCCCTGAAATTGTCATGACTGTTTAAATTATTTCCATTCCTGTCCTGTAACTATAAGAGCAACTTCAAACATTTCAGTCCTTATCTCCACACATAAATTTTAGAGCTGGTCCCTTAAACCTTCTGGAGATAAGTGCCTTACGCAACTGCGCGTGCCAGTAGTCGAACGTGACTCTCTGCCGTCAATCTCCGTTCTACTACTGCGTTTCATTATAAATAAGGTTCAACGAATTCTGAAAATTTGGTTGCCGCATTTCATATATTTCTGTCCAGTTTTTTCTTCAAGACAGCGCTGTATTCTTTTAAATCTATCAATTCGACAAATGCAAGAACGTATTTTCACTGTCATATTTTACTCAATTACGTGCTATATAAAAAAGTAATTTTTATTTTCTTGCATAGTATACAGAAAATGATGTAGTGCTGCATGAAAAAACAGCTATTTTGGGGCGAAAAATCTTATGGTGGGTCCCCAATACCGAAAATGTGAATTTCTTGTTCCTACATATAAAAAATTACTACCTCTAACACGTTGTGTAGTCAGAATCTACGGTTTGTGTGACACTGACAGAAAAATTGGTTTACGGCAAAACGTCCATCCATCTGTGAACAATACTATAATACATAAGTATAAAAGCGACTAAACCGTAAGCGTACTATGCATGTTTCCTTTTTCTCTCAAACATTCACGAAATTGAGAAGAAAAGACATTTGGGTTGAATTTGTGACAGTGTCGTCCTCTTTTTCTTCCGCTTCTATCCAATTGTGCCTGAGTTCCTTTTCTCTGTAAAGAGATACCGCCCCCAAGGAAAACGAATCAGCTTAGTATGACTCAGACAATACATATCATAATATTTGTCACTGATATCGTTGCTTGAAAAACATTTTTGCTTTTTCCTCTTATGTAATAGCTCGCTCAAATCAAACTTTGAACAACTTCTTAAAAAAATTAACGTTTTTAAATTTACCTGTCTCTTGTCTCATTCTCTCCTTGAAAAGTGGCCCGCTTGGAACTACACATCCATGCATTCAAATCCTCCCGCGAACCCACATATCCACACCCAGCTACTCACACTTATATATTCAAGCACCTAAACACACACACACACACACACACACACACACACACACACACACACACACACTCTTGTCTCCTCTCTCTCTCTCTCTCTCTCTCTCACACACACACACACACACACACACACACACACACACTCAAGAATTCACTATTTCACATATACACACATTCATGCAGCCACACACTAGTCCATAATTTTTGTTTAATCATATCCTCTTTCCCATGTGCCTGCAACATTTTGTGATTTAAGAGAAACTCTTTGGCCATTTGTTTTGAATGGGAAGAGGGGCATTCATCAAGACCCCCGCCGTGGGCGGGGCTGGGCGGACCGCAGCGGGGCGGGGGCCAGTTCTGCGCACTGGTGGTGGCGGGTGGGCTTCCGGCCGTCGCAGTGCATGCGCAGGAAGAGGGTATCGTTATTTCGGGGCCCTGATTATCTCTTCCCGGGAAAAGGGAGGTGGCTGCAACGCCCCGCGATAACGAGCTCATGGGCGACGGCTGGCACGGCCGCGGGGTCGGTGGCCGGCCGCTCTTAAGCCAACGCACATGGCCGCCCTTCTGGACCGGCGGCTATTATTGAAGCACGGCGATGCCGCGAAGGATTTGTCGTTGTAATAAGGCGCGGAAGTGAAACGGATGGGTCTGGAGAACCGATCTTGGAAAGGAGCAATAAGCATGATCTGTCCGGATTTTCGTGCTTAGTAGTTGTACCGGTTCTCAATTAAAATTAGTTTTTGCTTTCGTCTCGTGCGTTAAATATCAGTAATTTTTCGATGTGTGTTTAATCAAAGCTCAAATAATATGTTTATAACAATATCAGTACATGTATGAAAATTATTCTTTCTTGTACGTAGTACGTAATATTATAATTTACTAGAGTTTAATATTACAAGAAATACTCTTTGTATGGGTAAGAATATATTCTTGTGACTCTGAGGAATGTGGCAACGGTTTTTGTTTTCATTTAAAAAAAGTTAGGAACGTGCTTATAACATATATACTTGTAATTTATCCGATTCGACCAATGTTTTTCTTTAATTTCTTGTGATATTTTTCCAATTATTCTTTATTTATCTTTTCATTCGTATGATAGATTGGGTGTTTGAATGCCTGCGATGCATTGCATTATAGTATTTGTTTGATCTTAGAATTAAAATTAATTACATTTGAATACAAACAGAATAATTAAACAAAACAAACATCCGTAATAAAGCACACGCCACAGCGTCTGCTTAAAGTAGGTCAGTGAATTTGCATACATTGTCGTCCGCACGGAGCAGTTGGAAGGAAAACCAGTCCGCAGGTGGATCTTGTTAAGTTTCCAAACGGCCCGACGTCTCGCTGCCATTCAGCTGAGTGCCCGGGCGTCGGCCCGCCCGCCCGCCTTCCCTTCAGTGGGGTCGAGTGGGGTGAGGCGCGGCGGGGCGCGGCGACTGAGCGCTGGGTCAGCGGAAGTTCGAGGTCGCGCGCGGGGCGGCCGGCGCATGCTAACTGCGGGCGTGGGCGGCGGGGGCGGGAGGGGAGCATCACAAGAAGGCGCGCCGGTTCCTACTGGGCCAGGCCGCCCCCCCCGCCCCGCCGCGCACGCGGGTTCGGACGGGGTGGGGGAGAAATGGGAGGGGGGGGAGCTTACGCACCGGGCACAAATAACTTGCGACGCCGTCGCGCCCCGAAATACCGGGCGGTGGAGATGGCGGCGGCGGCGGCGGGAGCGGCAACGGCGGCGGTGGCGACGGCGGCGGAGGCGGTGGCGCCGGGACGCACGCGCGCGCGCGCCCCGGCGCCGACGACGCCACCGCCGCCGACGCCGCCTACTCCGCTCGCGACGCCTCCGCGCCGATCGCCGCCATGGCGGGCAACGTCGCCACCGCCGCCGCCCCGCGCTGGGACGCCCTCATCCCCGACATGGCAGAGCTCAGCCTGGCAGGTGAGGGTGCAGCCTCGGACCCCGCGCCGGACAAGTGACGTGCGAGCTGCTGGGGAGTGTTGACGTCCCATCTGTCAGAGCGAATGTTTGTTTGCGCGTGTGCGGTGGCGGGGAAAATGATGGGCGATGTAAACAGGAAGGAACGGTTTGTAAATTGTGGATTTTGATGTGTGCAACAGAAAATTATGACTGCTTCCTGTGTGAAAAAGTATAAAAACATTACTGCAGTTGATCCTTGATATAGAACCTATCTTTTACTCTTATTTAATTGAATTACTTATTGACATGAAAGTTACTAGTAAACAAAATATTACGTTACTATCCGTAAGGAAATGGCAGTAATGTTGGTCAGTAAACAAAATATAGATTCGTAAATATCCATGAAAATTTCGTGGCGAGTGTCTGTCTTGAAATGACTGTTTGCCTTGCGATTTAAATTCACGGTGGTGCACTCCAACTTGACTATGACTGTACTGAAAGTAACTGTAGGGATGACATCACCTGCGACCGGTGCATAACACGTAAATAGAGACAATGTTAGCTAGTATATCTCGTTCAGAACGTAATACAACTAGTACAGAACGTTATACTTGGCGTTATTTGTGTTCAGTTAATAGACCAAAACGTTGTTCAATATTTATTTTGATTAAATTTCACATTAAATGAGCGGCATTTCAATTACGCTACATAAAAATATTTTTGTTTTAGTTAATAATGTAAACAAGTATGATATAATATTATCATTCATTTTTAAGTCTGGCAAATGTATGTTAGTAAAAATATTGGTAGAGTAATTGTTTCGAAGGTAGTCGGTACGTATGACAAAATATTTTTCAGTTCTGTTTTGACAATTCACGGGTAAGGAAAACAAGACACACCAAGCACAAGAAAAACCTTAAGTGCTGATAAGTATGTAGAACTACGTCGTAAACGTTGCCAATGGAGATAAATATCCTTTCCTTTAATGTTTCATTACTGTGAGTTATTAACGGATAACTAATCTGAGATGGAGAAGTCTTTCAAGTTCGCCGACGCGTTTCCACGTTACGAGCTCGCCTAACGACGGAGTACGCGGAATGGGTTTCGGTTTTTGTGCGGGTTCGCGACGGTCGCGTGGCCGCGCGGCGACAGCCGCGCCTAACTGCTCGCCTAACTGCTCGCCGAACCGCTCGCCGAACCGCTCGCCTAACAGAGTACGAGCTCGCCTAACGACGGAGTACGCGGAATGGGTTTCGGTTTTTGTGCGGGTTCGCGACGGTCGCGTGACGCGCGGCGACAGCCGCGCCTAACTGCTCGCCTAACTGCTCGCCCAACCGCTCGCCTAACAGAGTACGAGCTCGCCTAACGACGGAGTACGCGGACTGGGTTTCGGTTTTGTGCGGGTTCGCGACGGTCGCGTGGCCGCGCGGCGACAGCCGCGCCTGACTGCTCGCCTAACTGCTCGCCCAACCGCTCGCCTAACAAAGTACGAGCTCGCCTAACGACGGAGTACGCGGAATGGGTTTCGGTTTTTGTGTGGGTTCGCGACAGTCGCGTGGCCGCGCGGCGACAGTGGACGAGTTGCGGCGCCGCCGCGGGCGACTCCGCTGCTGCTCCACATTCGAAGTCGGACGCGGGGCGTCCGTCCGTCCGGGCGGGCGTTGCGGCTTCGCGGAGGAACCGGCGCTCGTCCGCTGTGCCCGTTTCCGCGATTAGTTTCTCTCCCTTTCGGTCCTATACTTTCTCTTCTGGGGAGTGCCTTAGTTTACCAACGATGTTCATGTAAAAGGGAAGACACTCGATGAGAAAAAAACCGGGAGCGGTAGCTCAGTGCATCAACTGACGCCACTGCAGCGCCTCTGACCGGGAGGTCCTAGGTTCGAGTCCTGACGGGGGCAGGATTTTCGGCACTAGCTTTTCAGCTAGGTCGAATTCAGTCGCTGTCTGGAGGAGAATTCTAGCGACCGGCTGCTCTGATCGGCAGTTTTCCGTGGTTTCTCCGATCAACACCAGGCGAATGCCGGAGCAGTACCCTACCAAACGGGTCACGGACCGCGCGCGATATTTCCTCCCTCTTCCTTGTCCTATCCTCTCTCCCTTACACACACATTTACACTAACATGCACTACACTACCACATATTCCGGGAGATCGGTCGGGAGCGTAGAGCTTGTCCCGACTGGGGCGGTGCCCCGTTGGTGGGAGAGTCCTGGTTAGGGGGAAACCCCACTAGCCGACGGTAGGTCGGCGCCGGATCTCGCCATCCAGCGGGGGAAGATCACAGCCATCTCCCGAGAAAAAACATGCACTACACTAACGGGACCAATGACCAAAGCAGTTGACGCGCCCGGAAACACGAAAAAAAAAACAAAAAAAATGAGAAAAAAAACGCATGAACACGTTTCTTTTTATATTTAATTTAGACTAACATCAGTACTGTTTCTTTCGCTTCTCCGTTTGCGATTCAAGTGAAAAGATTCGATAAAAATGCAGATGAAGATATCTCTGTGTCTTTTTTATTTTAGTTGCTAGATAGATACACTATCATGCACGCGTGTGTCAGTGATCAGAAAAGATTCAGTTTTTATTCTAATTAAATAATAACGATATAACGTAGCAATGTTAGTCATGTGATAAAATAAATGACGTATATTAAAAAATTACTAAAAGGAGGACATTTAAAATACAAAAGAGGACTAGAGGACAATTGACGTTAATGAAGGACTATCCTCCCAAATGATGGACGGTTGGCAACCCTAGAGTGCCCATCGAGATTTGATTGAGAGGTTCAGAGTTCAAAGGGTATTAGCGCATCTGGTGGGAATTTTGAGTGAACAGTACGTGTGTAAAGTTAAAACTCCGTTTTATTTCGTGTATAAAGGGTATTCAAATTGTTCAAACAGTTACTGCATTCAGAAGTGGAAAGGAAAGGCATTGCGTTGCATTTTCTGCATTCACGCACATTTGAACTCAATTTTCTCAGCACCACTGGATATAAGACATTTCCAAATGTGATCTTATACCAAAGGATATAAGACCACATTTATTGCTCTTATATCCTTTTTCATCCAAGTTCTTCAAATATTTTGGGATGGGCCGGGAACAAATACATCCCTATTCATAATAAGTAGTTGCAGTGAATCATGTGTTTAATATCGGGTGGTTTTTTCTCCTCTCTTTTGAAAATGACAGTGCGATCGCAATTTCATAATGTCAAGATATGAATGCAGTCACAAGTCTTCAAATGAATACAGGGTATCATTAAGTGGTGATGTCTTTTGAAATTAAGCGTTTGTATTTGCGACACAATACGAGTTTTCCTTCCCAACAATACCGTCAAAGACATTCGCTCTGGAGCTGACTGAACGGTCCGGTTATTTTAGAGGTTTGCGTGGGTGAATTGGGGGCGGTGTTCAAGGTCAGGAAAGGGGGTAGTGAATAGAGAATGATAGCGCCCACTACGTGGCCTAGAACTGCTCTGGCATTCATCTGGGGTCGATAAGCGATAACCAGGGAAATTACCAAACGGAACAACCAGCCGCTAAAATGTTCTCAGTCAGAAATGGTTTATCGTCCCCAGTATACAAGTGGACAGCTGGTCTCGGAAAATCCACCACTATCAAGACCGAAAGCCCAACTGTATGGAGCGATTGCACTCATTGCGTCGTCACACCCGGTGGGTTGTAATATGTTGGATTAAAATTTCCTAGTATTAAATTGACTATTTCATTATTGAAAGTTTAATAGAGAATAAGCATTACGGTGTAAAATTTTATGATATTATTATTGTTATAATAAAAAAAAATTATCGTCATCAAACATTTAAGTAAGTAACCTTTGGGAAAAAAAAATAAAAACCAAAAAATTAAGGAGATTATAATTATGATATAAATTCATCATAACCTACATATTTTGCTTTTATAAATTATTAAAATTTGTTTGTATAATACCATTAACGTTGTGGTTTATTAAATTAATGACATTTGATATAAATGATCACGTTAATGGGACTCCGTACAATTATTTTCGCCTTTGTTATCCGCATATGTGAAATCGATGAAGGCCTGGAACTAATTTTCTGTTTCATTTTCAAGAGTCCTTCCCCTAGCTATTGTCTGTCTTACGCCATAATGTGATTTATTTCATGCTGAAGTTATTGTACAGAGACTGAGTGGAACACACTTAAAGCAGTTAATGTAAATTTCGTAAGTAAGTGATAGATTAAAGACGGTTCTTGAGAAATTTCAAAGTTCAGTGGTGCAGCGAATATCGTCTACAAATCACATTGTGTTCACGCTTTATTGCAAGACAAGGCGTGCGTCAATGTCTTTCATTTACTTCTTGTGCTTGCAGAAGCTTTCCTGTTTAGTTACACATATTACAAGAATCCCGGTTCTTCGAAAGATTCTTGAAACAGTAAATGAGTGTTGTTTCTAAAGATAGTAAGTCTACCGTAGTAACTGTTGTCATCATAATATAAAGTTGTCATCATAATATAAAATTTTACTGGAAGAGAAGTCGAGTAGATTTCAACGACACAGTTACGATTTGCTGGCATATCCACGAGCAGGAAAGCGTCTCTTACATCACAAAAATGTGCCTGGAATGAAATAGAAACATGCGATACTGCTTACGTATATTTGACGACTCTGCACTGTTTCTCATACGTGGGAAAGTTCAGTAACGTACCTGTAGCGATGATATTTCCTCAATTAGCATGCCTGTTTCTAAATGTAGGTAAGCACGCTAAGTACTGTAAAAAATGCGCGTATTGTATAATGCAGGAATCGCCTATGACGTGGTTTCCGGTATTTCCTTGGATTATATCATCTCTAGAATTTTAAATTTATACGCGCTATAACAGGCAGGCAAAATCAGTTACTATTATTACTTTCTCGTATACTACTATGTAGTGTAGAGAAAGTAATGTAATGCTGCGGTGAAAAGTTCTGTTTTTACACAGCAAAACTAGTTTTGTGGGTCATTGATCTCGAAGAAGTAGATTTTCATTTGTTCTGTATGTAGTTAATTATTTTTGTCAAATACGTTGGTAATCGAATTCCACATTTTATGGATTCTTGATACGGAAAAACTGGTTTTAGGAAAACTTAGTCCTGTGAACAACGCTTGTACCTACCGTGCCCAGGCATTTAACCAAATTTGATATTCCCTGAACGATCTGGCTGATGTCGCGGTCCCTTGAATTTGGAACGGATATTTTAATTTTGGGAATTGGTACTTATAGGATATTTTCGATTTTTTCTCAAATTAGTGTTATATTTTTTCTTTAAATATTTTTCTCGAATATACCAGCTTACAAAGGTAAGAAATCTTTATAAAAATGGCGTGGGTACGATTTTCGTTGAAACTTCTTTTTATAAAATGTAAAAGCGAACCATTCACGTAAAAAACCAGTACTTGGACAACGACTTCAGTAGTGATCTCGTGGATCCATTGATGAGGACGTCATTTCAGGATTCGAGGTTCCTATGTTCGCGACTCAGTCCTAACAAATATTTTTGCGAGCTGGAAACTTCTTTGTGGGTTCAATTAAAATTGTAATAGTACTTAAGAGTTAGAAATCATACGAGAAAATATGTGCTGTTGTGACATTACTAATTGTTTATTTTATCTTTATTAGTTTCTTGCCTGGAAATTTTGAAATTTAAATTTCAAGAATTCCTTCTTGTCTGCAGAACTGTTCAAGAACAAAAGGAAATTCGAATGAAATATGTCTATTTGTAAAACCAAATTTTATTGCATTCTTAAAATAGGTCTTCTCTAGTTTTAATCACGGAGTACTTAGCGTTATTCATAAAGTGAACGTAGAAAATTATAATTACGGAAAGTGACTGAAGTAGTGGTGGCCTTTTTATGTTGACTAAAAAGCATTGAGTTACCCGATTTCATATACACATTCATGATTGAGGGAAAGCTTCCAACACCATCTGAATTGAATTCTTAGTGCCCTACTGGCGTAGCGGAAGCGCTGTGAAATTCATTGGTGGATTGCCAGAGGGCTGGCGACCAATTCGCGGTCTGCAACCTACTGTTCCCAAAGCAAGCAGTTGCTAGGTAGTGTGGCACCGTTGGATCACGTGTTCCAACCGCTTGTGCACACACACACAAAGCCACGGTGCCGGCGATTGAGCCACAGACATACACTCTGCTGTATGTTATTTGACACAACGTGCAGTTAAATCGTGTACTCATAAGTGCGCGAAACTGTTAACCAGAAGTTGGGAAATATAAACTTCTTTAGTAGAGTTTTAGATTGAATGCAGTGAAAAGGTGCTGTTAGAGGCTCCGATACTAAGCGTAGTCCCTCTGCAACTCTGTAACACAGCAACTCCGTAACTAGTCCCTCTGCAACTCTGTAACACAGACGATAATCTCCTATATGCCAGAACACAAAAACCATATGAATGATACACCAGAACACAAAACATACTTCTGGCTATCTTTTTTTTTTTTGTCGCGTAAACATTGCAACCTATATCCGATATGAGACCCGACCAACAAAATGAATGGAAATCCTATGTTCTCATATTATGAATTTTCGCAGAATCTCTCTAAATATTTCGCTTTAGTTTATTGAATACGAGTGTTACATTGAACAAGCACACTGGGGAACATATTTAAATTGACTTCCATCGAAAAACGATACAGAAAAGGAAAATATATTCACGCGCACTACAGGTACATTTTTTCGAAACAGAAATGGGACCACGACTGGCTGGCATTTTTCACAGAGCAGCGACCATTAGGTATTAAAAATGATGTGTTTTTGCCTAAATCAGTGTGCAGAAAATATTAAAGAGGAAAACCAGTTCAGGTATTTCCTTGATAACTCCCAAGTTTTAAAATTAGGATCTGTGCAACCATTTGTTGCTCTCTCAAAATATCGTTCGGTAATTAAAATCTGTGATTACCCAAACTACTATTAAACACTCATTCCTGCCCCCATACCGCATACGTTTTTAAATGTTTTACACGTGGGTAAAGTCGCAAAAACTTTTGTCAAATTGAAGTCAAAGTGCTTTAAGCTTCTATGGTCACGTAGGATACTAAAATCCTTCAGATTGAGTGCAACTTAGCGTCTTATGTAGAATGTCGTATTTACGTATAAGCTAAGCAACTAACTTCCGGATCCACTCTCTTGGGGGTCCTTAAAAATGGAAATATAAAAATTACTTTCATTGTTTGTTACAATACGATAGTCAAAGATAAAATTTAGTGCATGTTTACAAATGTGGATATTGCAATGGATATTGCTCGCTCGTGAGTAATTGCATGAGCTTAGTGGATAGTAAATAGTGAATAAGCAAATCTGATGCTGGAACCTAAATTGTAATTTGCTCCAAATTCCTTTTGAGAAACTAATGCAAACTGTCGCCGCTCAAAGAGGACTATGGAAATTATTTGTAAATGACCTTACTTTTTGTAATTTGTTTGAATTACTTTCTTACCTTACTTGGGGCCCGGTTTTAAAGGAAAAAAAAAGAGGTGGCCATAAATTTCCAAATTGACGAAATACGTCGGATTTTTTTTTTATCGTCAAGGATCCGACCGAAATTTATTTAAAACCTCATTTAGTCCACACACCTCAGTATGACCTTTGGAGTAATAGTGCACGAAATCACAACTTATTCCAAACGTAACGCTCTTAGAATCCATGTCATTGGTTTCTAAGTCACTTGGTCATAATGCCACATTCGTATTTAATCGTTGAAGGTATTTCGTTTGATACTGTAGAAGAATGCGTCGTTAGCCAAAACTTATTTGTATCCTCCGTACATCGAGGTTTTTCCTGGCGCCCTAGTTTACTCGTGTTGATTTTTCCCGCGTAGCATTGAGAGATCGTCTTGACACCTCCAGACGGCGCCACTAGTCGCCGTTTCGCATCGCCGGCCACTGTGCTGCTTCCTTGTAGCAGTTGGTGCGACTACACCCGCGTGCGGAGAAATAGCGTCATGTCAGAGCAGGTGTTGTTTCAACGTCAGGCTTGAGTAATACGTGCTCATGAGACAATGGGTGTTTATTGCGGGTGGCAGATGAGAGTCACATACATTACTAGGGTCGTTATGACGAAAGTGCTTACGCTGGTACTTCACATCTCGAAACATAGAGTTACGTTTATGAATTTGGTTCAATTCGAAATGTTTTTTAACACACAAGTTATTTTTAAATAATAATCATAAACAAGAGCGTTTTTAAATTTTAATGTAGGATATAAAAGAATTGATTGATGGTTTTTTTCGTGTTTCCGGGCGCATTAACTGCTTTGGTCATTTGTCCCGTTAGTATAGTGCATGCTTTTTCTCGGGAGATGGCGGCGATCTTCCCCCGCTGGATGGTGAGATCCGGCGCCGACCTACCGTCGGCTAGTGGGGTTTCCCCTAACTAGGAGTCTCCCACCAGGGGGGAACCGCCCCAGCCGGGACAAGCTGTAAGCTCCCAACCGGTCTCCTGGGATAAGTGATAGTGTAGTGCTTGTTAGTGTAAGGGGAGAGGATAGGACAAGGAATAGGAAGGACAGATCGCGGGCGGTCCGTGGCCCGTTTGATAGGGTACTGCTCCGGCATTCGCCTGGTGGAGATCGGAGAAACCACGTAAAACTACCGATCAGAGCAGCCTGCAGCGAGAATTCTCCTCCAGACAGCGACTGAATTAGGATATAATTGAAATTCTTGGGACATCTTCATGTTATAATCATTCATTAGCAGAAAACATCTCTTGAATTAATTTAGTGAACGGCAGACTAAACGACAAAGAATACAGTTCGGAGGTGTTATATCTTTTCCATTACTTTTTACTTAAATGAATATGCTTTAAAAAATGCTGTTCATGTATCGAAGTCTGATATAACGTGGTCACGAAAGTCGCCCACACGATTGTGTGAAAGTTGTGTAGTACGATAACTCATGTTATCATTTTACTTTTATAAATTAATATGACTATATTAATATATTTTTATATGGCTATTCCTTATAAATTAACGTGAAGGCCTGCAATACATGCTCTATATTGATTAAAAAGGGTAAGAAAATTTTATTTATTTATTTATTTACTCATGCATTGGGTAAAAACAAACGTTCCCGGTAATTATATTCATAATATCTTCTTAAATATATGTTTTACACTGCGTTTTTCCTCAACTCTCGAGTGTCTCACGAAAGAGTTGAAAATATTGATACAATAAGTTTTCCTTAATGTCAACAAATTTCGAACGGATTGGTCGATCCATCTTGCATCGTACTAGAACAGATCACTGCTCGAATGCCGAAAGGCCCAGAGCCTTTTTGTATAACGACATATGAAAGTGTCATCTCCCTTGCACACACTTATCGAAAGAGGAAAAACAAATTTCTACTTTTCTTTTCTCTGAAAACGTGCAATAAAACATTCATAGATTTCCAATAATCTCATCTTGTTTATTAATTAAGTTGATTCGTGATGTACAGGTTCATTATTTCAAAAACATAATACACGTTTTTCGAAGCAGTTACTCCGGAGATTTCTTTTTCACCATTTGTCCCAGTTCACCAATGTATTCAACACCTACTGTGTTCGCATAGTCTGGTCAGTCGTGCTCCTTCCTCTGTGTTCCGAAATGAGTACACAAACTCGTTGCCGCACAAAAGCACATCACAGAGAAAGAACTTGCTTGAAGGGAGGCGCTGACATGTAACCGACCGTGCCTGCTCTATGTCCTCCGTCGAAATTGCGTTACGCTCTGCATACGCTCGCTCGACTCCCGTTCCATCGTCGGTGTCACAGGGGCGGTCCTGCAATCGCTGCAGAGGTCCCGGACGCGGTACCATAGTGAACCGGTCCAGCAGGCAATTATCACACGGAACACCGTTACGACTGCCTTGCAAGGCCGACGACTGGAATTTTTGTCACTGGCATTCGTCAAGCGAGCAAATCGCCGCTCACAAAGTACCGGTTGGCCCAGGGTTGTTGCAAAATATGTGAAATGAAAGTGAAGTTTGCAATGTTAAAGAAGCGTACACAACCTGAACTATTTATTATTTTTGCTGTAAAAAATTTCATTAAATCAAATTCTTGTATCAAATGTATTTTTCAAATTTTAGTTTTAATATGAAAGAATGCTCTTCATAAAGTAATACAACCAGCTGAGATGGCTCAGGAAACAATGTTGCAATTGCAGAGTTTTTATCGCAGGTCGTAGGGTTCGAATTCCGATGCTAGTGTATTTTGGACAGTAGCTGATAGGTCGAATTCTGACTCTGTCTGGAGGAGAATTCCAAGGGCTGGCTGCTCTGTTCTGTATATTTCCGTGGTTTCTCGGGTCGATACGTGGCGAATCTTAAGTAGTAATCAGTATCTTAACAATCGAACCACGGACCGCGCACGATCTTTCCGTTCTCTTTCTTGTCCCCTCCTTTTTTCTTACACATTCCTGCACCACAGTACCAAACATGCGGAAGACCGTACTGGAGCTGAGAGCTACTCCCCGCAAGAGACCGCTAGCGGTAGCTCAGTGCATTAACTGATGTCACTGCAGCGCCTCTGACCGGAAGGTCCTAGGTTCGAGTCCTGACGGCGGCAGGATTTTCAACACTAACTTTTCAGCTAGGTCGAATTCAGTCGCTGTCTGGAGGAGAATTCTAGCGGCCGGCTGCTCTGCCGGCTTTCCGTGGTTTCTCCGATCATCACCAGGCGAATGCCGGAGCAGCACCCTACAAAACGGGCCACGGACTGGGCGCGATCTGTCCTTCCCATTCCTTGTCCTATCTTCTCCCCTTACACACACACTTACACTAACATGCTCTACACTACCACATATTCCGGGAGACCGGTCGGGAGCATAGAGCTGGTCCTGGCTGGGGCGGTTCGTCCGCTGGTGGGAGAGTCCTGGTTAGGACCCTTCCACTATCCCACTAGCCGACGGTAGGTCGGCGCCGGATCTCGCCATCCAGCGGGGGAAGATCACCGCTATCTCTCGAGAAAAACATGCACTACACTAACGGGACTAATGACCGAAGCAATTGACGCGCCCGGAAACAAGAAAAAATCAATCAATCAATCAAATCCCCACGAGAAGAATGCCCCGCTGGCGGGGATACCAGGAGGGAGGATATCCCGCAAGCCGACGAGGGTCGACGCCGAATCTCATGTTCCATCGGAAGCAGAACACCGCCCCCTGCCAGGATATGGCTTGTTCTATATTACGGGAGTAATAACCATAATGAGTGAGGTGCCAAATTTACCGAAATGATTATCATTCATTATTAAAAATGATTACCAAAATAATTATCATTCAAACGAGTAAAATAGAATATTAGTATTTTGGAATTAAATCAAGTAATATATTATTGCATGATCTAGTGTAGGGTTGTTGGAGACCTCTTGAAGCATTTTCGTTTGATGAATGTTAACTTGTAATCCGAATGCCCATACACACTACATCAATAGGGCACTCTAATAAATGCCTGTTGGTGAAAGTAATTTTATTTTAGTGTTTGTCGTTAACATATTAAAGTGTGTCATGTATTGCAATACTGTTTTATTTTTTTCAGAACTTTCAGTAGTAACAACTTTATAGATCACTAAAGCATGACCTACTTGCTCACTTTTTACACTTTCCATTGACTCGAAGAGACCCGCCATGACGTCATCTTTCGGCATGTATTTAATTCGACGCCTCCGTGGAGATCAAAGGCAGTCATAACCGCCACCGCCAATTCCCGTGCGTTTCTAGTTTCCGTTGCGTGTGATATTTCTGATTCTCCGCCGTTCGTTTAAACGGATCCATTTACGTTTGACACAACACTTCCTGAGGCTTTTCAACTGCCGAAGCCCTAGGACCCTGGCGAGGGGCCCCGTGAGGCTTCGCCCTTGCCTGGTGCGCGCCAAATCCGCGCAGCAAATCCAGCTTCTGCGAAGTCTCTTTTAGTGCGCGCTTCGCAACCGCACCGCCAGTCGCTGCTTCGTGTACACACGCAGTTCCTGGAGGTAGGAAGGAACTCGGGACTGTTTTAACCCCATGCGGCTTACAGGTTGAAGTAGCTACAGTTTCGGAAGCTTTTGCTTCGTCGTGAAATATTCTGCAGTTTAACCGAGAGATTTTTTTTTGTTTCTTTTTCGTTTGTGCTGAAGTATGTCGTCACCAAGTGCGTGGAAAAGTAATGTATTCGAAATTCCAAATACAGTGATGTGGATTTTCCGTTTTCCGGTGCTCAGTTATCAGGGACTTCAATTTTCCTTAGTTCGTTTCATTTCAGGAAAAGAAGCAACAGAATAAAACCTAAAACTTTTTTTTCTGGGAATAAATTGACTTGAAGGTACTAAATTAATTAATTTTTACTTAATTGTAACATTATATAAAACATTTCGTTACTTTACTTTTCGATTTACACTTTTGAACGATAAAAAATCGACACTCCGGGGTTTCCAATTTTTTCATGGGCCCACTTCCTTACCATTATCCCAAGATAAGGAGGTTCTATTGTACGTGGATTGTAGATAAAAATGAGTATTTGGAATTCCACTTTTTCAGAAAGCTGATTAATGAAGTTCGTCGGTCTCTTAGAAGAACTGTTTTGGATATCTACTGAACGGTAAAGGAGATCATTCTTGAAGGTGAGAAACGCCAGAAAGTTAGGAATAAAACATTCCTAAGTACCATACTGGTTCGTAATGAAGTTCCGTAGTACAAAATAGTACCTCTCGACATTCCCAAGTTACTTCATTTTAGTTCGTGATTTTATATTTGTCCAGTCTGAAAATATTCCAAAAAATCTCTGTTCAAACGACGTGTCATTTTGTCATCTGACATGCCGATCTTTTTAGATGTAACCATTAAATATCTACACGCGCCAACGCTTGTAAAACGCGGTTTGGTCTGCGAGCACGAGAGCGAAAAACCGATTAGTCCCCGCGTGCTGGGGTCACGCGACCGCGCACGTCACGGCCTGTGACGTCAGCGCCCTGAGCTGCGGGAGCCGAGCGGCTGGCGAGGCGCGTGATGCACCGCACACTGGTCCCAAATGGGCAAAACACCCGCCAAGCAAGAGGACCTTAAAGGAAAAAGAATCAGCGAATGAATGAATAAATACACTAACAATAAATAAATAATGAATGATGAAATAATGCAGTCTCGCCACGTAAAATAAGGCATTCATTCATAATGTTGTAATGAATAATAAATAAATAATGTACAAAATAAATGAATGAATAAAATAAAAATAAAAATGAATGAATAAATAAAATTAAAATAAATGAATATAAACTAATATTTTAATGAATAAACAATCGTAAGTGCGATATTAAAATGCATAGAATTTTGAAATGTGTTGGTGAAAATGCTCTATTGATTTGTAAAAGGAAAATGGCATATCTTAATGAAGCTGTGTGAAAGAGAGGCTCTTCAAAAATGGCCGAACAGTACTTCATTAAGTGTCTGAAAGTGAAGTATTGCTGCAGTTGATAGATTCAGAAAACTTTCCTCACTATGAAAACATTTTTTTCTCTTTAAGACACGTATGCCACATATTTTGACTTCTTCGCTGTCCAGGAGACTGCGCGTTGTAGGCACAGGTGCCAAGGACGGCGTGTTACTTACTTTGGCCGCGGAAGCCTATGCTGCCATACATATTTTGAGTTGTTTACTTTAATAATTGTTCAATAAGGATAAAAAGCAATTATGGCTCTAAAAGACTGAAGGTGTACTATCGGTGTTCGAAAAACGATGTGTTGTGACTGTGCAGGACGGGTTAACTAAGACGATGGTTTAAGTAGGTTATTTTCATTCAGTTAATTATAATTTTACGTGTAAGCATTACACATGTTCTTATTGTCGATTCCATGGCACATGAGACGCGCTGTCGCATTTCCGAAACTATAACAAGATTTTTTACTTGAATATCCGGTGTTGGGGGATGACATAAACCTTAATTATTACACGTAGTCTTTTGCAATAAACTGTAATACAAAATACTAGACTTGTCAACTTGATAACTTGTCATCCCCTTGACCTGGCATACACGTAAAAAACGTGAAAATGTTTTGGTATTGTTAAGTTCGTTAAGAAGACGAAAATACTCTATCCTTTCCAATATAATTAATAATCTTTAAATATTTAAAATATTCAGTAAAGAATATAAATATTTCAAATTATTTTTTCTATCTGTATTTCTTCAATATATTATAATATTTTTAGTCATTGGTTTTTTAAAGACAGAACATTTTTTATAATAATATTTATTACATAATGCATAGCGCCACGTTTCGGAAATTATTTGTTTCCATCATCAGGCAAAAATGAAATAAATGAATATATAAATATTCTAATATAAATATTTGTTTAAAAATCTTGTGGCCCTTAAACACGTGCTTTACGTACCAACCCGCACTCCCTGTGTGTGGACCACTGTACGCCGCGCGGCGTCTCGCGCGGGGGCGACGTCGTCAGCTGTGTTTACGCAGCTTATCTGCGACCGCAGCGCTGTTGCGTCGCGCCGCGTCGGCGGGGAGGGCCTCCGGACGCGCCACGGCAGGCACGGCACGCGTC
Organism: Teleogryllus oceanicus; assembly: GCA_964035755.1. Classification (NCBI taxonomy): domain Eukaryota; kingdom Metazoa; phylum Arthropoda; class Insecta; order Orthoptera; family Gryllidae; genus Teleogryllus; species Teleogryllus oceanicus. The sequence continues at coordinate 94,590,615 of CAXIVR010000004.1, forward strand.
AAGAGGCGGCCGGGCACGGTTGGACGCGGGAGGCCGGGCGGCACGCAAGCCCTTGGCGCACGGCGGTGCGAGAGGCCCGGTCGGAAGTCGTAATAGGGCGTTTCCGCCTGGTTTCTCCGCGCTCTGCCGCCCGGCTCCGCCCCACTCCGCCCCACTCCGCTCCGGCGCTGGATGTGCGGTATGTAAATGGCGGCCCCGAGAGCCGCGCGTGAAAAGCAGGTTTTGTTACGCGGGCGAGAGAACGCACGCGCCTGCGGAAAGATAAAGGCAGCGGCTGACGTGTCCGAAGGTAAATATTTTCATTTCTTGGAGATATTTTCATGTGGTTGTTAAAGCTGGATTTACAGTTTGTTTTCGTACTTCGTAAATTTGAGCTGTTTAAAGAGCGTGGTGTTGTAAGAATATATGGTTTAAATGTCACTGCGACTCAGCTTCTTAGAGTGCTTGCGTAGGAGAGTGTCGAGCAAGGAATTTATCGGCTTAATTGTTGGATGGATTTGGATTAGTTGAAAGTGTCGCTATAATTTAATAAGTAATCGGAGAGTTAAATTAGTTCTGATCTTTGATTGCCTCATTTCACTGCAATAACCTTCACCTTAAAAGGTGGAGCTAAATGGGTGTAACTCGCTGGAGTAGCATGCATAGTCATATTTTGCGGCCACTGTGTGAACTGTACAGAAGTGTTTCGTAATTATAAGTAACTCGTTGCAGGTGCAGGTTCATCTGTTACTGGTAATTTATATTCCATCCTTTCTTGGAATGACGCCGAGTGTGAAGAGATAAGAACTAAACATCTATTGAGGAATATATTTTAATAAAATGAAGAGAGAAATGCCCAAGTAAAAAACAACACCATTCCCCTTCGCAAAACGAATCAACCTGCTGTGAGCGCCAATCTCCGGACCGAGTCGTTCTTTTGGCCGCCTCCGCCGCCGCCACCCATCGGACTGACGGGTCGTCTGGGCGCCAGCGCTGCGCTGCGCTGCTCCGCCTGTAATTTGTCTTTTAACATTCAAATTAGCTCTCGACCGCGGGCTTTCCCGGGCAATTTGGACCGCCGCCGCCATCGCCGTTGCGCCCCCCCCAGCCACCGCCACCGCCACCGCCGCCGCCGCCGCCGCCGCCACCGCCACCGCCGCCGCCACCGCCACCGCCGCCGCCACCGCCACCGCCACCGCCACCGCCACCGCCGCCGCCGCCGCCCCGCCACCGCCTTCGCCGCCTTCGCCGTCGTCATCACCGCCGACACCACCGCCACCGCCATCGCCACCGCCATCGCCATCGCCATTACCGCCGCCATCACCAACACCAAGCCACCGCCACTACCACCACCATCGCCGCCGTCACCGTCGCTGCCACCGCCGTCGCCACCGCCACCGCCATCACCAACGCCATCACCAAAGCCACGCCACCACCGCCGCAGCGCCGTGCGCCTGACAGGTGGTGTTCTTGCGGCCGTAGCCGTCGCTGCCGCTGCCTCGCGCCGGGTTCGAAGCGGGGCCTGTCTTTTTGCGAGTTCCCTTTCTTCCCCCTCCCCTCCTGCTGCCCCCGCGCGCCGCGGCGGCCCGTCTGCAGCGCTGCGCCCCGACCTGCTTGCACGCGCCGTGCCGCGTGACTGGCCTCCCAAAAAACGCCCCCGCGCCGCCGCCGAACTGGGTTACTAAGACCCCAAACGCCGCGTGCTCTTTGCTGCTTTGAGTGCAAACACTGTTCAGTAGGGACAGAAAAAAATGGGGTGATTATGTACTGTAACTTTTAAAATAGATTCGGGCATTACGTTTGAAAGACACAAAGGGTTTGTGTGAAGACAAATTGTGTGACCTAGACGTCAACGACCAAATTTTGCATGAAATTACACATCCATTCGTTACCACAATTCTCATCTACCGTTATTACATTGTTCAGGATGTAAATACTGCTTTATGACCACCATAAGTAAATATCCTGTAAAGAAGTTTCGCCGAGATGTTAATTTTTATGGCTTTTAGACAGTGATAATTATTTTCATTTCTATGTCATCAGCGGTAATATGTTGCTCATGTTCCGCGGGAAGGGATTCTGTTTGATGTATGCAGTGAGTGCAACCTAGTTAACGTGAGAATTATGTCTGGGAAAGATGAAGTTAAAGAAAAAGTTGAAAATCTCATTTTCCAATAAAATATTCAAGAGGAAGCACTTTCGCTTCGACTTATTGTAGTTGTGTATCAATGATAGGGTATTTAAAGAAATGAAAGGAAGCACATTTTTGTTGAAGTGAATGTAGTAATTGCCGGAGTTGGAAATACTGGAGAGACAGTTGGGCGACATCTCCACATGGCATACGCTTAGCCAATTGGTAAGGACTTACCATGGCGACCTGCGTTGCCAATAGCACGTCAACATTCCCTCGTGCGCGACAGAAAGTGCGATTTTGGTTTAGGCTTGTAACCCTGCATTCTGTTTCTCGGACTCGAATGCAACAAAACAGTTTGATAGACTGTAAACGAAAATTAAGATTTACGACGAAACTAACTTGATTTGATGTATTTTCGACTATAACAACTATATGTGATGTATAAGGGAGACGTACATGGGCCATGAAACACTTTCAGAGCTTGCGCGTTTAGCAACACTGTACTACGTGCTCGTTATCTGTCAATACCAAAATGAGATCTTCGGAATTACAATTAAAATTGTTGGACATTTTTATTCACACATTGACTCTTTTGGATTTAATAACTCCCTTTTTCTTTAAATTCCAAATTGGATCTTTTCCTTCCTTTGGCTGAGTGCAAATGGTCTGCTTTTCTTCAGCGCGTTACCAGACCTGCTGCGGTAGAAGACCTGAAAATATGTTTTCGTTATTCTAACCCAATTCCATTTCAGGTAATATTCTATCTTATTTCTCGGAAAAAATAGTTTTGAAAAGAGATTTTCAACTGTATTTATTTCATCAAATGTGAGAAACTCGGGTTAAATCGGAAACTTTCGTTGCAATATGCGTGTTGAGATAGTGCATTCGTAAAGGACTTTTAACCCATAAAGAACTTGGACGTGAGTAGAGCATTTAGCAATATTTCATTAGAAATAAATCGAAAAGTCCCGAAATCAGAGTTGTACATGGATGAGTGTAGTCTGAGAACTTCAAGCTGTTTTCAGAGTAATTGGATAGGTTAGAGTGCACTCAATGAACTATATAAATAATTGTTCTTAAAACATTCTGAAAATGTGTTGATGATGGACTTGCTTTGCGTGATTACACGGCACGTATGGTTATGGTTCTATTTCTATCTGCCCCGTCGCTCTGTGGGTGTATTTGCTCTCTTCGTCACCCCGCTTAGCACCACCGAGACAGCTGAGCACTGAAGAAGGCGTCCGGAAATGGGAAGGGGGAGGATCCCTGCGTGTTGGAGTACTAGCACCATCTGTCGGAGGCTTTAGCCCCGTGTTTGTTTGATTTCGTCTCGCGTTCCTTCTCCTGCTCGTGTTTGGGAGTTGGGGCCCTCCAGTCCATCCGAAGATGCTAAAGAAACAACTTTGTTTGTTCTGTGTTTGGATGGGATAATGTATTTCGGACAACGCGACACGTGATCGTTCATTAAGTAAAGAAATATTCGACTGTCAGAAGTTTGCGTGTTGGATCTGATGTGCGAAAGATGAGCTCAAAGATACGTCTGAAAATACGGGTGGGAAGATCGTCATTAAGTGACCGGCTTTTAAATGCCAAAATGTTTTATCAGTAGTATTTTTCATTTAATGTATCGTACATGTCGACCGTTTCGATGATCCTTTAACCAGTTGTTTGAGATTTAGAGTGACTCTCGTCTCAAAGAAAGCTGCTCTCTTCGAAGGCAGTTGAATTACGAAAAAGGACTAAAAAATAGATGAATGGAATGACGAGTTTCGCTTGAAACTGGTAAAGAAAAGACAACTAATTGTTTCGTATTTTATTTTAAATATGTTGTTTTGGTGATGATGCTTTAACATCTCATTATTAAATTATTATTAATTAATATCACATTTAGTATACTGCAAAGGTTAATTGTGTTTCATTGAAATTCTCATCTCACCTATAAACTTGTGGATATAATTCAAATTATTCACTTCAGATCAAACTATGTTGAGCACACGAGTACGTATTTACATAGTAGTAAACTATATTGAATTATTTTTATTAACTTTCATTCAGTAATACTGTTTTGTAATAATTACTTCTCACCTGTCAATTGATTGATTGATTTTTCGTGTTTCCGGGCGCGTCAACTGCTTCGGTCATGAGTTCCGTTAGTGTAGTGCATTTTTGTCTCGGGAGATGGCGGTGATCTTCCCCCGCTTGATGGCGAGATCCGGCACCGACCTACCGTCGGCTAGTGGGGTTTCCCCCTAACCAGGACTCTCCCACCAGCGGGGCACAGCCCCATTCGGGACAAGCTCTAAGCTCCCGACGGTCTCCCGGAATATGTGGTAGTGTAGTGCATGATAGTGCAAGTGTGTGTGTGTAAGGGGAGAGGATAGGACAAAGAAGAGGAAGGAAAGATCGCGCGCGGTCGATGGCCTGTTTGGTAGGGTACTGCTCCGGCATTCGCCTGGTGTTGATCGGAGAAACCACGGAAAACTACCGATCAGAGCAGCCGGCCGCTAGAGTTCTCCTCCAGACAGCGACTGAATTCGACCCAGCTGAAAAGCTAGTGTCGAAAATCCTGCCGCCATCAGGAATCGAACCCAGGACCTCCCGGTCAGAGGCGCTGCAGTGACATCTGTTGATGCACTGAGCTACCGCTACCGGTCCACCTGTCAAGTATGTTTATTTTTTTTTTCTACCGCATGATTTAATTGTGAAATACGTAAATACGCTTCTCCACAGCGTAAGAAAATAAGAAAAAAAATGAAACGCGACGTGTACAGAGGACAGTGCATGGGGCCGTGGCCAGGTGGGCGGGGTAGCGGGGGGGGAGTCCAGAGCCGAAGAAGCGCGAATCCGCGAATGGGAAGAGAGGCGTCGTATATTGGGAGCCACGGGAGGCCATAAATCAGGGCACGCGGCGAGGGAGCGGCCGGCGGGCGGCGGGCGGCGGGCGCGGGGGCGGCGGGCGGTGGGCGGTGGGCGGAGAGCCGCGTGCGCTTCGCCCCAACCAACGAGCCAGCGCTCTGGCTGCCGGGGGCGGCGGCGGCAGCCGGCGTTCGGGGCCCCGCGAGCGCGTCGTACGTCTTCCAGACAACTTGTCTGTTTCACCTCCCGCCGGCTAAAAAGCGAGGATCGCGCCTCCAGATAAACGACGCCCCGCCGGCGAACTTGGCCACTCCGACGTAGGAATAGCGAGCGATCCGCGGTTAAGCTACGGTCACAGGGAACCTGAAATATCGGTTGCTTGCTACCCGGACGACTGCGAACGAAATTGTCCGACCTATTTCATCCGAAAACCACCCGAATATTGCACCCCAAATCAGCCGAACATTCTCATTATCTGCAGTTCATTGTTTGAAACATTTGCGTGAAACATGCTCAAAGCCATCTACATATAGTAGAGGTATTCTGTGTATTACAAGATGGCCTTGACTCTCCGGCTGATGTCGTGCGAATGGAACCGACAAAATCAAATCATCTTCGAACAGCGGATGTTTTTGGACGCCGCCGGAAGAGATCGCTCGGATTCAGTATGCCCATTTCCATTTACTAGCACGTGTTTGATCGAATCGGGCATATCGGACGCAAACGCCCGATGTCGGCCCACCGAAATTTCGGCCAGAATCGGTTCCACTGTGACCGCCGCCCAGGGAGCAGATAATGCAGGGGAGGCAGTTTCGCAGATTATAGGCGACAGTTTAAGAAACATATGCGCAACGTTATTGCAAAGTGCAGTAAGAATATGCTTTTAACAAAATACATGAAATGTAATATAGAATTCTGGGAGGGGAAACGCAGTTCTTTACACCGGTTGTTGCATTGGATCAACAGTCACTCAAGTAGAACTTGAACGTCTTCAAGCTATTAAATTGCTTATTCTCTAATATACCGCATAAAGGTTTCTGCATGGCTTCTTGGCGAATATCTCGGAGGGTGACGAAAAAAAAAATGTTACAAGTAGTAACTAGTTTCACGGTTTCGGACAGTAATAAAACGGGGAATGATAGTTTTGTTGATTCTATAGGCAAACTTGTAATTTAACGTATCACGCACAACATGGCACGCCCAAATTAAAACACTTCCATGCCCTGCGCGGGACACAAGCTCACAACCTTGGAGCTGTGTGCCTGTCACCACAATCGCCTGCGCCAATCGTCGTCGTCTTCTTCTTCTTCTTCTTCTTCTTCTTCTTCTTCTTCTTCTTCTTCTTCTTCTTCTTCTTCTAGTGCCCTCTTTCGTGGTATTTAGACCTTTATACTTGACTTCCCTGAGCGGTCATGAAACGTTTAAAGAACTCCCCATGTAAAACGCTTCCTGCGGGATCCCTCTCCACACCCCTTAGGCAGAACTTGCCAATGCATCCACTTCCACTTGCCCATTACTACCTACGAGTGTCCCGAATCCACGTAAATCGTAGGTCAATGAATGCACTGATTCCGCGCAATTCCTAGAATGACGAGTGTACCGATTTCGCGCAAATCCTAGGTCGACGAATGTACCAAATCCGGGTAAATCCTAGGTCGGCAATCTATAGATGTATGCGAGTTGCTTAAATAGTGAGCTACAGGTGATCTACTGCGAAATATGAAACTCTAAAAATGGTTTATTCTTTATATACAGATCTTTATTAACACTTGGAAGAGAATTTTTTGAAATTTGAAGAAATATTATACTTGTTTGGACAGGACGTGTTTTTATTATAATAATAATAATAATAATAATAATAATAATAATTATTATTATTATTATTTTACAATGACATCACATCAGTAGGTCACATATACACTACTCACAAGCAGGGCAGTTAAGAAAGGGTTCTGCTCGTCTTATTGTGTAGTAAGGAGTAAATGGTCATTTGCGCCTTCAACAACGCGCCGTTTCCAGCACTGATAATCCAAACTCGGTGAGCGTACCAAAAAAAATTCGACTTTACTAAAATTTCTCCTTCATCTCCATCCGGTATCATGGCCAGCGACCGGTCAGTTACGAGCGATAACGTATGTCCAACGCGATGGCGTAAATAATCGCGACTGCGAGTCGGGCGTTGCGAAGTTCGCCGCGCGGCCGCGGGCCCTGCCGTCTTCCCAAACACGTTCTGCGGTTCGCGGCCTCGCGCGTCGCGTCTCGTCGCGTCGGCCGCTGCGAGGAAAAACGCGGGAGAAGGACGTGTCGCGTCGTTTTTGGAGGACGCGTCTCCCGAAATAAGGCACCTGCCTGGCATGAGTTCGCAGTGCTCCCACTGCGGGCGGGCGTTTCTGGAATCGACTCACGGACTCCGACGTGACGAGGTGGATGGCCTAGCCCCTCAGAGATCGCGGACTCCCAGGGGAGAACGCTTTGTCGCGAGGGAAAAGTTAATAAAAAAAGTGACTGCTTGATCAGTGGACCTTTTGCCTCCGAGTAAGTCATTCAATTGACATTGTGAATATAAAAGTCTTTGAATATTTTTTTTATTAATAGAACTGAGTTTGCTCTTTTTATGGTTTACTTCATACGCAACAACATTTTCTGATCAACAAAAACAATTCTCCTCCTTCATGACCGTTTTATTGTAGCTCAGAACCAGCATGGTCAGTGTCTCTGACCGAGAGGTGCTAGAGTTCGAGTTCCGACGGTGACGTATTTTCGACATTGGCTTAATAACTAGGTCGAATTCAGCCGCAGAAGGAGAATTCTAGCGGCCGGTTGCTGTGATCCGTAGTTTTCCGTTGTTGTTTTTTCTCCGATCATCACCTGGCGAATGCCGGTGTAGTACCTTACCAAACGGGGCACTATCCAGCGAAGGATGATCAAGCAACCTGCAGCGATGAAAACATTCACTACACTATCGGGACTAATGATCTTAATAGTTGACTTGCCCGGAAACATCAAACAAAAAATTAATGAATCTTAGTCATGCAAGTGTACTGGCAGTTACGCCTGCTCTCAATTCCAGCCTAACATTTCTGTTTTTATCGACAGGTGTCTAATATTGCGCCTTACCTTCTTTCAATCAACTATTTGTGCATAAAAATGACTGATTCTGCAAATATATTTTAATAGCATCAGTGGAACAACTTTGAAATAATGAGATAAACGTGTGTAATATTTCCGGTGATTGAAATACACCTATCACACGTCACAATGTAATAATTGATCAATTATAAGTAAACATTACGATTTTGGAGGACTTATATTAATAATAATAATAATAATAAATATATATTAAATTACGACCATAACAAAAAATTTATATTTTTCCAGTATTACAGTCCATACATAATTTGGGCATTAATCCTTTTTTGTTTTAAGAATTAATTATATTCGAATTATACCTTTGTTGATATTTTAAGATAGCGTAACGTAATAGTCTCTTTCGTCTTTAAATTGTATCCTTTCGAGTTGTCCATATAACAATATCGTTGGATTAAGAAAGTAGTAATTGTATTATTTTAATTACTATTCATCCTGAATGCAATGTATTGGATGAGAAAGACTTTCCGTTGGAGGTTCATAGTTCTAGATTATAATTGAAGGGTTTAGATCTAGATAGTAATATGCCTAATCGAGTTCATTCTGAGAAATAAGAAGGCAAAAGTTTCAATCCACCGTATCATATCAGTGTATAGCAGGTATGTCTTTGTAGTACTGCGCCATTTGTTAACCCAGCACCAGAATATTTGCACAAAATACTCGATACCCAGTACTCAATATGGCGAGTATGGTAGTAAATTTATCTTATTTTTCGTCGAAAGTGCAGCTTAGGACTATCTAGAACCGAGTCCTTTGAATTAATAACGTAAAATAAATGATAAGATTCAGGTCAAAATAAAGTTGTAGCTTTCCTTTAAAATCGTCTCAGTTTCTGTAGATATAAGCTCAGGCAGGCGGATTTTGCTAGTTACGGTTAAGGGAATATGTCAAGTTTCTCTTAACCACCAAGTGTGGGAATTAAACTAAGTCCAGGCATGGGCACTCTTAGCGAGACGGAAAAGTCGGGCAATCGACCCCAAAATGCCAAATGTACTTATAAGATTCATGTAGTTCACAAATAAATTGTGAGTTATTTTATATATAGTTTTCTTCTCGTGCTGTCTTTTGACTTCAAAATTAGCGTAGGTAGCCGAGAATGTATGGTTGACGATTGATTTTGTGAGTGGATTTACCCTTTTCCTCATTACAGTAGAGTCGCGATAATCCAAGCCTCATTAATTCGAGATTCCGTTCGATCTGAGGTGACCTGATGTGCGCCAAGACTCCATGCATGCGGCGATAATCCAGAGCTGGCTCTTGATGGGTTGGCATGGCTGGGTCGAAGGTCGCGTGTGCGTCGGCTGGTGCCAGTGTCAGTCTGACTTCTACATTATTGTAGCTGGTACGCGCTCATGTATTGTAATTAGCTCATGTAGCTGTAATTTTAATAGAATCTACACATTAAATTTGACTTCGTTATATTGATTGATTGATTTTTTTTAGTGTTTCCGGGCGTGTCAACGGCTTTGGTCATTTGTCCCGTTAGTGTAGTGCATGCTTTTCTCTCGGGAGATGGCGGTGATATTCCCCAGCTGGATGGCGAGATCCGGCGCCGACCTTCCGTCGGTTAGTGGGATTTCTCCCTAAGCAGGACTCTCCCACCAGCGGGGCACCGCCCCAGCCGCGACAAGCTCTAAGTTCCCGACCGATCTCCCGGAATATGTGGTAGTGTGGTGCATGTTAGTGTAAGTGTGTGTGTAAGAGGAGAGGATAGGACAAGGAAGAGGAAGGACAGATCGCGCGCGGTCCGTGGCCCGTTTGGTAGGGTACTGCTCCGGCATTCGCCTGGTGTTAATCGAAGAAACCTCGGAAAACTACCGATCAGAGCAGCCGGCCACTAGAATTCTCCAGACAGCGACTGAATTCGACCTAGCTGAAAAGTTAGTGTTGAAAATCCTGCCACCGTCAGGACTGGAACCTAGAACCTCCCGGTCAGAGGCGCTGCAGTGACATCAGTTGATGCACTGAGACCGCTCCCGGTGACTTCGTTATAGTTGTAGTTGAAAATTCGGTTATGTATTTTCTTTGTTTTCGTGTAATCCGAGATATTTGTAATCCAAGGAACCATTAGCCTTAATTACCTCGGATTATCGCACCTCTACTGTATTTACGCGAGTCTGACGGGCGCCAGTGCACCGGCACACCATTCCCCCGGTTGGTGCGCGGCCGCGCGCTCGTATCTGCAGCTGCCTCCCCGCCCAAAGGGGAGCGCGCGGCCTGCCTCGTACGTCCTCGTATGTCCGCGGCGGCGTCGAAGGCCGTTGCTGAAAGTTCGGCGGCGAACCTGTTTGCCCGCCCCGGGCCTCGAAGCGCGGTCTCCCGGCCGGGTGAACGTCCACGTTACGAATCGACGCCGGGCCCAGCTCGGCCCGGTCGCCCGGCCGACCAGCGCCGGCGCGGCGCAGCCCGGGAGCGAACCCCGGGCCCCGGCCTCGGCCTCCGCCGTGGCGACCGCCGTGCCGATGTAGCGACTGTTTAAGTGAACGCGCGCATGCGCAGTTTGGCTTCTGGAATCTCAGAAGTGACACTGCGCTGGTGCGGGTTTGCTAAAACTCGATTTACACGCTTGTTTTAGACGAAGATAATGAGGTTTTAGCGCACGCGCACATGCGCAATGTCGTGCATGTGTCGTTCCAACTCCGGAATCCTTTGTCAGAAAGAAGCGAGCAAATCAGTAGAGCTGTCGGAATTGCATCTGGAGATTGTGTAAGAGTTTTTCAGCGATCGAAAACCATTCGGTGTGTGCCTGAATGCAATCTGAATATTTGATTAAAACACATTTTCTTGGAAGGATTATTTGGGTGGGGGGTCAGCTATTAAATCTTTCAAATGAATGGAGTAAATATTTTCATTATGGAACAGGAAAACATATTTTACTCAAATGAATAAAAATCATTGAGAGTGAGCACATCTTTATCGCAGTCATAATATACAGTAATTACCTTCCATATTTTCTAGATCAAATTTTTAAAAAAATTGTATATTCAGCTTCCTTTTCAAAAATTAGATTGTGCTCACAAGATGTGTTGGTCCTAAAATTCGGACGTTTGTACGAGGAAAGGTACATCCTTTTCCACATGTTACGTATAATTGTGAAATTTCACAACCACTGTTATCTTTTCGATATCATTACGTTCCGAGGGCGATCTTTACGTACGATGTAAAGATGACTCATTTACTTTCGAACTCTTGGACAACCATGCACCGCAAATGAAACAGTTAAACTTATTCCACACTTACATCTGATGTAATCCACAACAATCTTGAAATCGCAAATGATACCAAAATAATCCACACAAGCATTCAAAACGGTGTTTTATTTCGTGGGCTTACAAGAAAAAGGTATTAAGTCCAAATTCATGAAACTAGAGACCTGCAGACGAGAAATATCTGCACTATGCCTTCAGAAATATGTCCCAAAAACCTGACTGGAGAAACGCAGTTCTCACCTGCAGGTCTGTAGTTCCATGAATTTGGGCTTCATACCTTTTCTTTGTAATCCCACGTTTTCCTCGCTCCTACGTCGAAGCCGTCTGTAAAACTACTTCAAAAATCCACCACGAGCATTGCTTCGTAAGCGCCGTAACCTCAACATAACTGAACTCCTGCACAACACGCTTTTAATTTTATGGGCCGTTTGGGGGAAGCTTAACTTTCCTTGCGGACGCGGTGTGAAAGGCAAGGCGAACGTAAACTCTGAGATGAGCCAGGCGCTCAAGTTCTTCACAACGGCCGGTGGAGCCCCTCGGCCGGTGCATTACGAGCTGCTTTAAGAAATCCTCTGATTCATTAGACCTTTGGAACATGTCATCTTTACAGTGTACAGGAGTCCATAACGGAGATATACAACAGTCTTGCTCGGTACTATGTGAAATATTTCATGCTCCCGGTATTCGTATGTTTTCTACTATTTGTTTGGCCTGGGCTCGGGCAGGAGTGAATGGGTTATTAAGAAAAAGTATTTAAATAACTGTACAATAGATTTTATCTTGAATTTTGTCTGAACAATCAGTTACGGTTGTTAATGTATTAGTAAATACAAATCTTGTAAATGCTCTTTGTGTTCTTAATTCATTTTTTAACCCTGAGAAATGAGAATAAACAAAATTAAATTAAAAACATTTTAATGTTTTATCTACAGGCGAAGTATTGGGGAAAAAATGTTTTGTGGATTTTGAAAACGTGATAAAACTGCTATAGGATCACGCAAATTCAAAAATTATTTTTTGTGCTTTTTTCTTTATTGCGCATTTGAGGCTTAATGTTTAATTTAAACTCCTAGTTTTTCTGTCAATCACTGTATTTAATAAGAAATCAATGAGCGGGAGAATAATCTATCTTTCAGATAATACTCGTAGAGTGTGGAAAAGCGTGGCTGATACCATAAAATTATGTAACATGACAATCTTTAAAAACACCTGAATGTACTGTACATCCAGATAAGTGCTGATGTAATGAACAATGAGATACGTAAGAATCGTTGAAACATGCTATATCTTGCAGCATTCGCAGAAGGCATGACTGTTCTTTTAACCACTTGCTTAAATATTATATTTTAAAAATCAATTCTGTAACTGTACAATCCACGGAAACAGACAGAAATCACTGTGATACTCGTAGAACATTTTAGCTTTGACTTTTCATTTTTCTAAGTAAATCACTAGAAAAAAAATATGTTTACGTTATAGTAAATCAAATCTCTCTAGTAGTTGGGAATTACCTAACCAACCAATTCGTCCAGGCCTAAGAGACTGTTGTTCTCTTAAAATAAGCCTCTTTCACCATCTTCCACCTCCACTAGTTGCTCTGAATGCGATTGTAACACGACTAGGGAGGCAATGACGATTTATTTATTTATTTATTTGCGTAAAAAAACAGTTAAAAACTGCGTATGACGTGCTATGGGGAAAAGTGAATTGTGTCACATTTTCAAAATTCTGCGATCTCTACACCAAGTCATATACTACTTAAATTTTGAAAGGAGAAAAAACAACAAAAACTCCCATGTAATAAAACCTATTTTCAAGGATAAACAAGCAATAAATTTTGAATTTTGAAAGGAGAAAAAACAAAAACTCCCATGTAATAAAATCGATTTTCAAGGATAAATAAGCAATAAATTTTGAATTTTGAAAGGGAGAAAAAAACAACAAAAAAACTCCCATGTAATAAAATCTATTTTCAAAGAAAATAAGCAATAAATTTTGGCTCTTATTACTTCCTGCCGCGACAACATGGAAACGATAATTTGAATAATTGTATTTCCCACTGAATTCTAGAAGACGTGCACAGAAATGAAGTTACATTTATGTCCAGAAGCAAAACATCTCATCCCAGACCATCTCAGCATTTGCTCAATGGATCAGGAAACGGGACGAAAAACCTGATCGAGATGGGGTCATTGACCGAAGCTGTAGTACAATAGTTGTTACAGGTTGTTTATACTCATTTATACAGTCCAAATGGTAAATAATGCATTATGTATCATTGTTAAAATTAATGTTCCTTTTCTTGTGATGCTCAGTATAGTCTCTAATTGTATAGAAACAGTTATGCAGCAGAAACGATTTCACTTGGGATTTAAACTTTTCTATTGAATTTAATCGTTTAATGTCATCTGGCAAAGTGTTGTAAAATAATGTACATGTATTGTATGTGAATTTTTGTAATGAGCTGTTGATACTGTCACATGATGAATATGATTTCTACGTCGAGTGTTATAGTAATAGACTTCGGCGTTTTCTGAAAATATATTCCCGCCCTTGAGCAAGTCATTTTTTACAAAACCACTGATTCGTAAATAAGAAGACACGGTAATGGTAAAATTCCTAGATTAATGAAGAGAGGCTTACATGAATCACGTGGGTGGGATTTGGTTATTATTCGTACAATTCGTTTTTGTAATCTAAAAGTCTGGGAGCTATAAGATGTATTTCCCCAGGATATTATGCCATATCTCAGGCGGAATGAACATTCGCGAAGTATACACAACGAGCAGTATGAAGGCTGACTGAATTTGCAAGAATTCTGAACGCGTAGCATAATGAACTTAATTTTGTGTTCAATTCATTTAAATGGACGTTCCATTTAAGGTTTGACTGAATTGAGAGACCTAAAAATTTTGTTACCTTAACATCAGTCAATGGTACATTGTTCATTTTCAATGGAGCACAGAATTGTTTATTTGAAATAGAAAACTGCATTAAAACCGTTTTCTTTTCGTTTACTATTAATTTGTTATTTCGGAACCAATTTGAAACATCTGATATTGTACTATTTACGGTTTCTTTATTGCAAAGGATGTTCGTATCATCCGCAAAGAGAACCGTTCTTCCGTTTCGAATCGTCGAGGGCATATCGTTTACGTAAAGTAGGAACAGAGTAGGGCCTAAAATCGATCCTTGAGGAACTCCACATGCAACGGGCAAAGAGTCGGAAAGGTGCGTACGTAATGTTCCATCATTCCAGTAAGGTATTTCAACTCTCTGAGATCGTTGTTTAAGGTACGAACATAACCAATCTAGAGCAATACCACGAATTCCATATGAAGGTAATTTGGAAAGTAAAATGTCATGATCAATGACGTCAAAAGCTTTTGTTGTTTAAGGTACGAACATAACCAATGATGAGGCGACATCTTTAAGAAAAGAAAATAAAGAAAATAAAATTGTGATAATAAAAATGTGAAAAAATTGTGAAAATTGTGAAAAAAATTGTGAAAATAAAAATAAAGATTGTGAATGTTTTATAGAAACATCAATATTTGACACATCGATACATTAAAGCCGATGTTTTTGAACATTGATGTTGTGTACTTGATAGTTTCTTCTGATGTTTTGTTTGTGAATGAAAATTTTCCAAGCGAACTCAACTTGTAGTTCCTTAATCGAGCAGACTATCTCTCGCCCGAGATGGCCCCTATGCTTCCAATATTTCGCGGACAGATGGTCAACGTATGCGCCGTGGGCGTTTGGTATCTCCTGGACACTCAGACTTCACTCTCAGATTTGTTCATTGTTCTATTTATTTTTGAACTTTGTTTTCGATTAAATCTTAATTATAAATTAATGAACACCGCCACTGTCAAATTCAATTTCGTTGCTCAGGAATGTAATGTTAGAAGTTACTAAACTAGTTTTGGAACATCGATATCTAAATACATCGATGTTTTGGGGTCGATGTATTTTCAACATTGACATTTTAATTTTCCATCCATTTTTTTAAAAATTTATTTTCTTCCTGTTCGGCAGTTTTGCCTTTCAGGGGTTTGTACATTTTTATTTGTAATACTTAACGTTTGGGCATTCACGTTTGAGCATACAACCTCTCACTGTTCTCTCTTACTACTAGCTAATTTACAGGAGTTAATACTTATACATACATACATACATACATCTTTTTTTATGGGGGTTTAAACATGTCTTTGGGATATCGAGAGCGAATTCTTTTGGGATTGTTTAAAGTTTTTCCCATTGTGAATTTTGTACTGCAAGGAGAGGATGAAAGAAGAGTAAAAAAAATTGTTACAGTTTTTCTTATATGTTCAATTAGGGGTTCTATTTGAAGTTCCCTTTGAATATGTGTATTTGATATGAACCAAGGGGCCTTTGCACATTTTCGTAAAAATTTGTTCTGTACTATTTGGAGTTTTTCAATGTATGTTTTAGTTGTGTTATTCCAGACCGGACAGGCATATGTGAGTGATGGTCTAATAATATATTTAAATATTAAGATAGCACATTCCAAATTTAAGGCTGAGCGGAAGGTAATTAATGGGTATGGTTTTGATATTTTGGCGTATGTTGCATTGGTTATTACTTCAATGTGCTTTTTCCAAGTTAACTTGCTATCAATATGAACCCCAAGGTATTTTACTGGTGTATCGAATGGAAGCCATGGGATTATAGTGTTATTTAATACTAGTGGGCGAGGTAACTTTGGTTTCCAAAGAGTAAAAATTTTGGCCTGGGTAATTTTCCATCCAACATGAAATTTCAATAATCCATGCTTTGTTATTGATGTCGCATTACTAAACACGGCTAGAGGAATTTGGTCTGTGGGCGCAGACAAGCAACAGCTGCAGCCTTTCACGGTCGCTCCAAAGCGGCGCAGCGACCTTTTGCAAATGTGTGCACCTTTTCCTTCCCCGCCCCCGCCCCCCGCCCCCCGCCCACGCCTTCGTCCGCCTTGCCGGCACGACGTCACTTTAAATTTAACTCTGAGGCAATGAAAGGGAGGAACCTCCAATTTTTGCTACCAGAAAGTAAATAATTCATTTCTTTGTGGATATCTCGTTTTGAAGAAATTGAGGTTGACTTTGCCTTCCGATTCGTACGGGTTGGAGAAAGCCAGAAGACTAAAATACAAATAGTATCTCAAGATCCATTATATTGTTTAATGTGAAAAAAACACATGGGGGTTTAAATACTCATGTAAAATCCCAAGAATGGAGAAATTCCAATGCAGTAATTATCTTTAAGTATCAGCCATTAAACCCATTAAGGTTCAGTATTATAGGAAGTAAAGAGCTTTCTTTAAATTAGTAATTTGCGCTACTTTTATTGCGAGGCATGCAAAGGATTTAACATCAAGAAAAGGAATATAATTTAAATATTAGTCTTAAAATACACATTGAATTCCTGTCCGGTGAGTCCAAATGCTAGCGCTGAGTTGCAAATCCTTGGAGGGTAAAATTAACTGAAGAACGCGAGCTAAGTGTACTTGCAGATGGAGAAACTCCAAGAGGCGGAGGCGGAGGCGGAGGCGGTAGCGGCGAGCCAAGGCCGCCTTCAGCTTCGCCTGCACATTGGGGAAGGAGCACTTTTCGTCTCTCTGGGCTTAATTAGTTTTTCGGGGTATTCCTTTTGCAAAGGGTTTTGCGTAGGTCGGGGAATAAGGTCAATGAACGCTATGCTTGGTTGTGGTTGACCTGAATGCAATAGTCTGTTTAACTTAGAAAATTCCAATCAGTATGTTCACCCACATCAACGCTCGAAACAAAATCAGAAATTTACTAAGCTTCAGTGGAATTTACGATAATATACGAAAAATAAATTTTGTAAATAGTTCAAACGTATCTTCGTATTAATTGTACACATATTCTTTTATATTGCAGGATTTATAAATGTCTTATTAGGAGAAATAACACACAGCTTGTCTTTGAGATCTATTTATCTCAACTGAGAATATTACAGTGTAAGTAAATCTGGTTGTACACTTCTTCATGCCGGGCCAGTACATTTTCACATCTACTATATTACTAATTTCTAATGCGCGGAGAAAAAGAACAACTATGCAGCCTTTGATCATATGACAGGTTTCTATGTTTTCGTTATGTACCACGAACTACGGAAAAATCTAATTGCATACATTTAGTTGTGTTATACCGCCTACTCTCATACTGTACATACTGACTGAATTGTCATACTCCGTGCGTGACTGCTTAAGACATAACTGGCTTCATGCGACGAGGAAAAACAAGCTTCGCTTGTGCCGTTTCAAACAGTCCATGTTTGCTGGTCCAGGACCCCGTTTTTCACAAGATTATTTGCTGCTGCACGCCACTAGTTGTTTCTATGGTGCTATGAAACAGGAAATAAAGACTAGGTATTAGTATATCTCTGTGAATTTTGAAGACCATTGCAAACTTCATTTTGTCTCACAAAATTAGTAAGAAACGAGAAATTGTCATTAATTTACCAACCTAATGCTATTTGATACTGTAGTCTTTGCGTTCCAAATATCGATGCTCCGGGTACAAAGACACAATGAACCTATAAATAAATGTAAAATGTAATGGAGTTTCTTTATATCATGTGCAATTTTATCGGAATTTATAAAAAGTGCATTTATCAGTCTTAGAGAGAAAAACGTAAATCCGGTCGAAAGTGTATTCACTGCTCATGAGACAAGATTCTCTCATCAGTATCCATTTCATATGGCATTTACGTGTTAAATATTGATTTGGATTGTTTATTTTTTATTTATTTATTTGACGTCAGAAAAACAGTTAAAAACTGCGTATGACGTGCTATGGGAAAAGTGAATTGCGTGCACATTTTCAAAATTCTGTGATCCCTACACTTACACATATACTACTTAAATTTTGAATTTTGAAAGGGAGAAAAAAAAACAAAAAAACTCCCATGTAATAAAATCTATTTTCAAGGATAAACAAGCAATAAATTTTGAATTTTGAAATTTTGAAAGGGAGAAAAAAACAAAAACTCCCATGTAATAAAATCTATTTTCAAGGATAAATAAGCAATAAATTTTGAATTTTGAAAGGGAGAAAAAAACAAAAAACTCCCATGTAATAAAATCTAAGCTTCTCGGATGTCGCCAAACAATAGACAATGGGGTACATTATTAAATTCACACAAAGGGAAATACTTGTTTGCTGCTACCAGATTCCTATAATATGCTGCACACAGACAGTTCCTGAAAAACGTCCTAAACAGGTATTCAAGTATCGTGGATGTTTAGTACATTACTGCACATGAGATTCACCTCATTAAAAATCAGTTCAATCTAATACGTCCGTGTTGTCGTCAAACACGTTCATTGTAACTATGGTAACGTTGTTGGGAGTTCAACATTTTTTTCTCAGTCCAGTGAAAACGAGAAAAGGCTATGTATTTGGCAAGATTCTAAATATGCCTGTAAGAAGTATTGTACCGCAGCTTCTGGGTCAGTGTGTTCTAACACGATCAGGTTATTCCTAATCCTTTGAGCGAATAATGAGATGACCATTTGTTTTGCTTCTTGACATACATGAAACATCAAAAACTATGCCCGATTTGGAGAGTTCGGTGGGGAATATACTTTTTCGAATTATTGTATACCATGTTCTCGCGGCAGTCTATTGCTTCATAAAGTGCACATTGAAGGCTAATATCCACTAGCTGATTTGCTTTGGCATATAATATTTTCTTATCAATTCACACCAAAAACGCTCGTTTCCACCTGCATTCATAACTCAACCTGTAAGTGGGTTAGGATAGGATCCCAGAATTTAGGAAAATTGACACTGCATACACTTCTCCCCATAAAAATAAATAAATAAATAAATAAATAAAAATAAATAAATAAATAAATAAAAAGAAGAAAAAAATGAGGATTCCATTTCATTCGCGCAGTTGATCGAGTAGTGCCTCGCGAGGCTGCGTTTGCAAATGGCTTCACCGGTTCCTCGAGGCTTCACCTCGAAGACGAGCGACGCGGTGCGTCACCGCCGGGTGGACTTTCGCTTGGTCCCAGCGCGTAGCGGCGCCCGAAAGTTCACAGCGGCGCTTGGCGTGACCCGCGCCCATACATCACCATCCCCCACCCCCACACACGGGCTTCCTCCAAAGTTCAAAAGTTGTGGCAGACGCACAGCGGTTTCTCGTGTGGCTAGGGACATTCCTCGAGGTGTATCGTAAGTTAACGATATCCGGCAGAGATTTTTTTTTCGTGTGAATGTGGGAGGGGGAAATAAGAAGGAGATGACCTCGTTTCGATATTAGAGCGGCTGAATGGAAAGCGTCGAAGGAAGTCGGAGAGCAGCAAAACATTGCCCAGGAGCGTTCATTTCGTGGACACTTGATTGTCGGTTCTGGTTTCTAACTAGATTAATTCAAGGACGTTGCTAAAGGTTGTTGGGAACATTTCAGATAAAAGCAGCAGGGAATCAAAACAGTGTTCTACGAGAAACAGACCAAAGTCTAGTGATTCAGTTCTTCCTTCGTTAACCCAGTTCTTAAGTTTCTTTTATTGCATTTTCCTCTTAGGGCTTATGTCCAGCCGACTGACGTTTACTCTCCACATCCCAATGGGACGCGTAGTCGCCTATACACTAGCTGCTAACAAATTTGCATGCTCCTCTGGGGTCAACAAAACGCGAGACCCTCCGCGACAACACACATGAGACACACAAACAAACCAAACGCTGGATTGGAACCCGCGACCCTTTGGACGGAAGTGCCGAGTTTGTACTGGCCCTGAGCCACGTCGGTCTTCCGGGGTGGCCTTTTATTGAAATGAGTAGCTAATTATTATTCATTTATGAAATGTTCTTTTCCTGGAGATATATTAAGTGGAAAATGTTCGGAGTATACGACTCTTCGAAAATCTTCTTCTTTCCTTGATGATTCTCTGCGAGTGCACGTACCCTTGTTTAGTAACATTCGTCTTTACTTTACAACATTAGTTGAGAAAGCCTAGGTTGTGGCACCGAACTATTTTCATTGTTGAAAAACTGTCTCTTTCGAAATAAGAATGACCGGGAGATACGGCTCAGGGCATCAACTGATGCCACTGCAGTCCCTCTGACTGGGAGGTCCTAAGTTGGAGTCCGACGGTGACAGGATTTTCAATACTAGCTTGTCAGATAGGTCGAATTCAGTCGCTGTCTAGAGGTGAATTCTAGCGGTCGACTGCTCTGATCGGTAGTTATCCGTGGTTTCTCCGATCAATACCAGACGAATGACGGAGCAGTACTCTACCAAACGGACCATGAACCGCGTGCGATCTGTCCTACCTATTCCTCGTCCTATCCTCACCCCTTGCTCACCCTTACACTAACACACGTACATTACCACACATGCCGGGAGACTGGTCGGGGCTTAGTGCTTGTCCGGCTGGGCGGTGCCCCGCCACCACCACCACCACCACCACCACCACCACCGCCACCGCCACCGCCACCGCCACCGCCACCGCCACCGCCACCGCCCCCGCCACCACCACCGCCACCACCGCCACCGCCACCGCCACCGCCACCGCCACCGCCACCGCCACCGCCAGCCACCGCCACCGCCACCGCCACCGCCCGCCGCCACCGCCACCGCCACCGCCACCGCCACCGCCACCGCCACCGCCACCGCCACCGCCACCGCCACCGCCACCGCCACCGCCACCGCCACCGCCACCGCCACCGCCACCGCCACGCCCGCCACCGACCGCCACCGCCACCGCCACCGCCCCCGCCACCGCCCCCGCCGCCGCCACCGCCACCGCCACCGCCACCGCCACCGCCACCGCCACCGCCACCGCCACCGCCACCGCCACCGCCACCGCCGACCGCCACCGCCACCGCCACCGCCCCTGAGCCATCCCCGCCCGGCCGTCCGCGCGCTGCAGGTGAGTCCATCTCGCGGCATATTCAAGCGCCGCCACCGAGCGCGGCGCGAGGAGGCGGTCGTTTGAGGCGCGCCGCCGCCTCCCTCGACGACGTGTTTGGCAAACAAGTTCCCGCTCCACGACGCCCTCCAGCGGACTCCCCGCCGCCGGGCGATCGCCCGTAATTGCTACCGCATGATGATTGTTTTGACAAATTAAGAAAGGGAATGGGCTCTGTATTCGAATCGTCCTCGTTCGTGATCTCCCTGAGCTGTGGCGATTTGTTCTTGTTTCAGGATGATTGTTTTCGTCATTTGACAATGATTGTTTGATCATTTAACAGAGTGTGTGGCTTCCTGAATCTATCGTTCTTGACGACTTCCTGTTGATTATTGCTTTGTCAAATTTTGAAAGTATGGGACTTCTTTGTCAAATCTTCTAGAACATTTATCTTCATGGATTGTCGTGATTTATTGATGACTGCTTCCAGATGATTTTTTGAAAATGAGAAAACGATCGCAATAGTACCATATTTTGAGATGTACCAGCTTAAGTTGGATGCGGTTTATCAAATTTAGAAAGACATACGAATCGCACTGGGAAAACATTTTATGTTTTAGTCTGTCGTAGAGAGCTCGAGGAGCACATTGGCCTTGCATTTTAAAATATCAACTTCGATTACTTATTTTTCGATCATAAGAAATACACTTTTGATGATAAGAAATACACTTTTGACATATGATGAAAGTGATTGGTCTATCGTGTTATGGACGATATTGTTCGGACTTTTGCACTTACAGGTCGTGATTTGCAAAGACGTCGCGAGTGTTTTATTTGTTTCGTATGTGGAGAACTGGATGAATGGAGCTCTTCAATCTCGCTCTGTGTTGCTCGACAATTTCAAGATATTTACGCTTGTTTTGATGTATTATGAAAGAGACCTATCTGGTGTGGTTTTGATACTCTTAGACGTGTGCCTCTAATGATATCTTGCTATAGACATAAAATGAATCTCGCTTACCGTGATAGCACTTCTTAAGCAATTCACAGTTTTGAAATGATTGCGATTGCAATGAATAGTGTCTGGGAACATTTGTGTTGATCTTCTTAGTATTCGGCACTTTCTGCATGATGGCCGCCTCTCTGTCAATTTTTTTTTTTCAAATCTATCACTGATAAAAAATCATGACTGCTAGAATTGTGTGAATAAGATGAGGAACAACAAGTGCACTGCGTATAGACGTCCAGACGAGATTAAGTGCATAAAACCGCATTTGAAGTACATTATTTCTAGAGCTCCGTTTGCGTTTACCAATGATGGTTGAACTCGAGCATTTGTATTTCGCCGTGACAGCTGGTATCTTCCCCTCTCCCCCATCCACAAAAGCTGAATCGACGCGTCAGCTCTTTAGTGGGGGCCTTGACACCATTCGCAATCTGCACCCCTTCGATCGTCCTGAAATAGCGCGTTTGCGAGTGATGGATAGAGGGCGGGGTGGCCCGAGGTTTCGGTGGCGCTGGCTGCAGAGCGTGCTGAAGTTAACACAAATAGTTGGCAACGTGCGCTAGAAAACTCACATTCGAATCTCCTCAGCTGACCCCATGAATCTCTTTTGTGTAGTTTTGTTTTCGTTGTTGTCTTACTCATCTTTTATCTAAACCCGTAAAATAAAATGTGTGTATTGATATTCTCGGGTTGGTAATTTCATTTCGAACCAAAATTCTCACGTATTGTAAGAGTAAATAGACAAAATATATTGGGATATTAAACACCGAATAAAGGGTTAAAATTCATTCGAAAAAAAAAAAAAGAATCAAAATAACTATGACTTGGTTCGATAAATCTTCCTTTCGCCAATCTTCATTTAGGCATATCTAGTTTATTATACATTAACATAAGATATGGCCATTCGTTCTGAGAAGTTCCAGTTTCCAACATCTCAAGATTTTTTCGATTTAGTCGTATTTTTAAATATTCCACATTAACGAAATAATGAAAATTACCGTGATTATAATTATATCGTTCAGACGCAAAAGTATTCGTAAATGTCGTGAGGAGTCTATAAAAACTGAGAATTTCCTCGAATGGCAGTAATTGACAGAATGCGAAAGGTTTAAAGTGAAAGCATTACACTCATTCTCACTGAAATGCTGTTATTATGTAACAATAATTGACACATCTCAGAAGATCACATGTTTTAATAAGTCACTTAGTACGCGAACTTAATTTTGTGAATTCATCGCTGAACCTCCTGTAAGTAGTTACAGATTTTATGCAAAGCTAGGTAAGAATATATATGAATATTCAAACTGTGGTGTATTGAGAGAGTTGAACTTAATATCAATCAGGGAAAGCGCAACTATTTATGTGACCTATTCTTTCCGTCTTACGCAACGGCCTGAGGTCCTATGGCAACTCGCTTTTCCCGTCAGCGGCCAAGAAAGCGGGTGGAATTTCACGCTACGCTTGCGGTCCTTTCTCCCGGGGCGCGTCCGAGATTGAGCATAAAACGGCGCCTGCGCAGTAATTACAGCCCTGTTGCAGGGCGTTCTACTTCCGCCCGCCTCCGCGCCCGGCCATTAGCGCCTCCATCGCAACATTCTCTGTCGCGGCCCGCGTTCCCGACGCCTGTAACCCTCTCGAAGCCCCAGCCTCACGTGACGCCGATGCTCGACTGAATGCTCAGCAATAGCATTATTCCGACGACTGCCTCGACTTAACTTTCGTTTTGCCATTTCCCAATATCGCTGTAAATACTCGTACGTGACCGGTTTTCCGTCCCTTTCCGTGAGATAAATCCTGATCTTGTTTCACGCCCACTCCCTGCTTCGTTTATTTCGTAAATCCTCCCTGTTATCTCTTCTGATCGATGTGTCCTGCATCTCCGGACGTCTTCGTTCTTTCTCCCCTGCTTTACTTTGTCACAACAGTATCTTCTCCGTGTTCAGTAACCTCAACCCAAACGAATCCTTTTTTTTTCTACATTCGTCGCCCCCAACCTGAATCGCCAAAACGTGCTGAGTTTAGCTCATTGCCACTGTCTTTGAAATGATTCAGACAGGGATGGCCTAGAGTTCGAGTCCCGACAGTGGGGGATTTTTGATACTAGCTAGAAAGCTAGGTGGAATTCAGCCGCTGTCTGGAGAATTCTAGCGGCCGGCTGCTCTGATCGGTAGTTTTCCGTGGTTTCTTCGATCAACACCAAGTAAATGACGAAGCAATACCCAAATAAATGGTCCACCAACCGCGCGCTATCTTTCCTTTCTCTTCCTTGTACTACCTTTACCCCTAACATACACACACGCACTTACATGCAGTACACTACCACACTTGTCGGGTAACCAGTCGAGAGATTAGAGCTTGTTCCGGCTGGGTCGTTGCCAATTGGCGGGAAATACCTGGTTGGAGAAAACCCCGCGAGCCGACGTGTAGGTCGGCTCCAAATCTCGCCAACCAGCGGGGGAAGATTCCCGCCACCTTCCGAGATAAAATAATGATTTACTCTTACGGGATTAATGAACTTAGCATTTGACGCGCCGGGAATCACCAATCAATCAAGCAATAAACGGGCCACGGACCGCGCGGTCTTTCCTTCCACTTCCCTGTCCTCTCCTTTCCCGTTACACACATTTTCACTTTTATCCACTACTCGACCACATATGTTGGATGTCCAATCGGGTGCGTAGAACTTGTCCCAGCTGCTGCGGAGCCCCAGTGGGAGATACTTGGAGGGGGATTTCTCTCGCAAGCTCCGGCCGCCGGATCTCACAACTCAGCGGAGGAGGAACACCGCCACATCTCAGGATGAAACATTCTCTACACTGGCCTAATGACCACAGCCGTTGACTGTTAGGAAACACCAATCTATCAATGTACCGCGTAACACCTACCTTAGCAAACGGTAATGTCACTCACTTTCTTCCTACATTTTTGCTCCTCACTAGAACGCTGGTGAATCTCTTCAACGGAACTTGCTTTTCTCGTTTCCTCTACCGGGTGCGGTAGCTCAGTGCATCAACTGATGTCACTGCAGCACCTCTGACCGGGAGACCCTAGTTTCGAATCCTGATGGTGGCAGGATTTTCCACACTAGCTTTTCAGCTAAGTCGAATTCAGTCGCAGTCTGGAGGAGAATTCTAGCGGCCGACTTCTCTGATCGGTAGTTTTCCGTGGTGTCTCCGATCAACACCAGGCGAATGCTTGAGCAGTACCCTAACAAACGGGCCACGGACCGCGCGCGATCTTTCCTTCCTCTTCCTTGTCCTATTCTCTCCCCTTATAAACACACACACACACTTACACTAACAATCACTACACTATCACATATTCCTGGAGACCGGTCGGGAGCTTAGAGCTGGTCCCGTCTGGGGCGGTGCCCCGCTGGTGGGAGAGTCCTGGTTAGGGGGAAACCCCGCTAGCCGACGGTAGGTCGGCGCCGGATCTCGCCATCCATCGGGGGATGATCACCGCCATCTCCCTAGGAAACAACTCGCACTACACTAACAGGACTATTGACCAACCAATCTTTTCCTCTTTTTTCTGATACTGTTCCTGCACCTCCTACTCCTCTTTCTCTTACCACTCCACGAACTGCCTCTCTATCTTCAGTTGTTCTCCTTCGTCTTTCCACCTCTCCTTTCCCCCTCTCCCCCTTCTCATCCAGTTTCTTGGACTCGCCCTGACTGCACGGGGCGGCGGAGTATTTGCCCGTATCGCCGCCGCCATCGGGTCCAGTTTCCTGTTGCTCGCAGCGAGGCCACGCCCGTACGGATAATTACCCCAATTGACGGTCTCTTAACCTAATGGAAATTTATAATACGTCGTGGGCACCGCGCGGAGGAGGGGAGGGGAAGGGAGGGGGCAGGGATGCACGTCGTCTCGGGGCGGCGGACGAAATTAATTGAATGGAGCCCAAGGAGGGCGGCGGTGGACGGCCAGACGGACGACTGGGCGAAGGGTCGGGGGTAGGTCGATTGGATGGGAGCCCGATAGGACACATTAGGTTGGCGACCAAGGAAATTGCTGAGATTTTCGTGTCTGGACCTTGCACGATTTCTGATTTTTATGGTTTCAGTAGACGATTGCTTAAGTGACAAAGAAATGGACATTCAGGAAGTTTGTATAGATTAGGCATTTTTTTTCAGATGTGAAAATAATGTTTTTAAGTGGGCGTTGATGCAGTCCGGTGAACCTTTCGAAAATAACTAGTTATTATTTGTATTCTATGATTTTATTAGGGGTCGAAGATTGACTTTCATTGGGTGTACCATTCACAATTTAAGCATACATCGTAGATAGTTTAACGTACGTTCTGTTCGCTTGTGGGCTAGTGAAATAACCCTGAATTAATTAATATTTCTGAAAGAGCTTTAGAAGAAGGAACGCGCACTAAAGGAGACGATGACATAGCTTTCTCAAGCCTGTTCTTGGAAAAATGGAAGCAGCCTAGTTAACACCAATAACTGGTATTTCGTTGAAATGCATCATTGCTTTAATTGAGCTCAATTTAACGACCGCATTTCCATCTTTCGTCTTCATTTTACATAGTGTCTCCTGCAGGTTCTGATGAAATTAACGCTTCGAACTGCCTGTGCATTTTATGTCTCGTTAAAAGCATTCGAGATTTGACGTTGATTTCTGAAAATATTATTTTGATCCCAAAAATGAGATAAATATTCACTTTATTTACTTGAAAAGAATCATAAAGATTTTTTTTGAATAGTAAAAATAGACGTGCAATTTCGTGTGATCATATATTAATTATGAATTTTTAATAGACGATACTGGTTTCATTGAATAAATTCCCGGTGATATACACTCCTGTAGCCCTTTTTGTAATCACACATTTTTAGCATTTTTAGAGGAATATAAAAGAATTATGACCCCAAGAGGTCGATGATGCATGTACGATTACTTGTTTCTTTTTCTTTCCTTTATTACGATTGAAGAATAAAAAGAGATTGGTGTAGAGTTGATCACTCGGAGGATTCTTTCCTGATCCTGATATTTGTGAGAGAGTCTTCACCATTCCTGCCACCAAAACTACAGACTCGGCTCTCAAACAATGAATGGTACTATTATTTAGTTGATAATTAACACATTCCCTGTCCCTATGAGAACATTAAAATATCTCCGCATGTCCAAACCTTTCCGACTGTAAGAAAATTTTACTATAATATTCTCCGAAATTAAAATATTTTTCCGCAGGTCTTGGTGTATTTCTTAATTCTATGACCGTCCTAGCAAGTCCACGCCAAAATCTGTGCAGTAACGGGAAGTTCAATGGAAATGTTTGCTATAGAAATTACAAACGTCTCTGACCCCACATGTGGTTCATGGGCGTAGTAAAACCATCAAATGTTATGTCGTGTGAACCACATATGGATCACAGGACAGTGAACGTGTTAATAAACTATGTTATGATATCCACCGGTGATTGCCCATCATAGCCTAGAAGAGAAGTTCTTTAAGTTGTTTTGGATGTATGATTCTTTGTTTCTTTTCTTTTCTTGCAAAAAATCAAAGATCGTGATTCAAAAAGAGAGCAAAAACAAACAGGAATATAAAAAATGCCGGCAGAGCGCAAGTAAAGAGTAAGTGAGATCATTGCACGAAAAGCAGGTGGTGATTTCGCGTGGAGCACTTGGACGAGCTGTAACGCCACGGCCACCGGCGGCGACGGGAGACGAACCAGCGGACAATTGATGGAAGCTGTCGGCCGGGGCAAATTGAAACCCAGGAGCCCTGCACGGCCGCCGCCGCCGCCGCCGCCAGGCTGAACCGGTGGTGGCGTGGAGGGGGAACGCAATCAAGGCGCCGGGGGCGACTGGATACGAACCTTGAACGAAAATGCAGCCGTTTAGAGATGTTGAATTACGATATGGAGCGAAGGTTATGTCCCCTGCAGTTTGGTTGCGATCACTTTTTTGGACGGTGGAGCTTGCCAACATGGTAATGACGAAAAGAATTACACGCGTTTTTTGGCGCAGCGCGTTCATCATAGCAGTCGTCCGCGCCGAGTTATTCGCCGCCGATTCTTCTCGTGGGATTCAAAAGTGTTGCGGGCGACACGCGCTTTGGAAATATTAGTCGTAAAGAACGAACGAGCGAAGCTGCAAGGAAAATATATATACGCGTTGCGTCTCTCGGGAAGAAGGTTGCGATTCTTTTGCGTTGATGAATGTAGAACACTGCAGCCAACTCTGGCGAGGCCCTGTTCCGAGGATTTCGTTGGAACAGCGGTCGTAGGTTATGTCTACAACATGCAACTCAAAACAGAGAATTGATCGACTTGTTTATGAAACTTATGTTCCACGTTAGCAGTGTGCGTTGTCATGCATTTTCCTTCTTTCCGGTTACCTCAGTAAATTATAATGTTGGTACAAATTCACGAGGAAAAAATGTTCCAAGAAATTGAGAAGTAAAATTTTGGAATGTTTCATATTTGAAAATACTCTTAGTTTTGGTGATTGCGCAATTGTTGATGTGATATTTACTGAATGGGAAGCTCTGCAGTACACATAATGTATGGAAATATGATATATTCCGTTTCCTACGGAATACTAAGACTGTAAAACTAAATTAGAATAGAAACTACATACGTAGAACCTTGATAACAAGTAAGGGTAATCTCCTTCATTAAATTTTGCAAGTGTTTTTCCGACTGTTTCCAATAACTACAAAAAAGGTTTTTTAATTTATACCTTTGTCTTTCTACTGCTGTTATCTGCGTTCCGGTAGCTCAATATCCCAGCAGCCTGCTGACAAATGACTTCCAGTTCATGGAGCAGCTGTGCTCTCCAAATTGAAAAGAAGGGATCTACTTGCGCTCACTTATCTGTAGGCTGCATGGAGTAACGGCCGTTGGCTTATCTGCGCCGTCGACGCAGCTGCCATACCTGTCCACGAGCGAAATATGGTGCAACCTCCCTATCCGCAAATGTAGTGCCGTTCCTGCTTTTGCAGTCGTGTGTTACCTCTTATTTTTGGTACAAATCTTCTACATTTTGCTTTCGTAATGACGATAAAGTTAATGGGTTTTGCGTCGAAGGCAAAAATTGATTGATTTGAATAAGAACGAATTACGCCACCGATAATTTCTTTTACAAGAGTTGAGATTTCGAGTGAACAATATAAATAAACAAGCAAACTTATTTTATGCAAAATGTCCGAGCAACTTTTAGCTTCTTACCACCATCATTTGTGTATATTTCTAACGTCGTTATGTGACCAATTTAAGAATTCCGGAGAGGACTACTACATATTCAACGCTTTCCTTTTTAACTTTATTTCTGAAAATCTTTTTTTTCTCAGAAGAAAATATCGGTGGTATCGGCGGATTCGGTGGTATAACGGTCAGCGGTATACCGGACTGTTGTACCCGAGTTTGCGGGTTCAAACCCGATCGAGGCCGTGGAGTTTTAAGGGCGAAAAATCCTTTGCACGCCTTTCTTTGGAGGGGAAGTAAAGTCGGCTGTCCCATGTAGTAGATTTACTGCATGTAAAAGATCCTCAAGCCTAAAAGAAGCCTCTGAGCAAAATTGAGATCCGCCTGTTTCGTCGCCCAAGTTAATACCTCCTTTCTCTAGGTGGTGAAAGGAGCGTAGCGAAATTTGCGTGGTTAGACGGAAGAGCGGGCCTGATGGCCCGAGTCTCGCCACGTAAAATAAGGCATTAACTAACTAACCTTCTCTTTTTATTCATATTTCCGTCTCATGAATTCCATTTCGTTCTAATGGCCCTCCCCTCCTCTTTCATAGACGGCCTTGTGTCCACGGAGGGTGGCGACGTGTGTCGGGCAGCAATGAATCGTGTTGACAACCACACCCAATCCCTACAATAGGCGATTCGGCAATCGTATGACGTGCCTTCCGTTTTGTCCTATGACATCGCCCTCTCGCGCATCTTCACCTTCACTGCATTCCTTTCGTTCCGAACTGATGCCCCGTTTTCTTCGCTTTGTTCAATTTCCACCGCACCAGTATCCCTGGTGAGGGGGGAATTTTTCCAGTTTTCGGATTACAATTTGCGCTCCAGCATTGCTGCTTATGTAGCTGGGGGGAGGAGCTTTAACCTAAATAAAATATCGTAACCTAACTTAAAAATAATTTAACAACTTAACTAATACAATAACTTAAAAAGTAAATACAATTTGTCACTTTGGGCGATTGCTGTGTTTTAATTAATACTTTATTAACCGATTTCTTTATACGGTTCTTTTTTTAAATTATTTTCTTATATTTAAGGTCGCATCAACATCTAGGTCATTATTGACTTCTATTGGAGTTACCGCTATGGTAATAGTGAAGATGAAATGATATGGTGATGATAAAGGGTGAACGGGACGATAAAGGGGGAAAGGGACGAACACAAATACAACCATGCCCGAGGCCGGACTCGAATCCGGGACCCTTCGGTCCGAGATCGCTACGACACTGCCTTAGAAGAACCGGATCGGCATACGGTTCTTTATATTGTTCTTTTTTCTTGTTATTTTCTTCTTGTTTTCTTCGCACTTCGAGATCTTTTTTGGGCACTGCTAGCGCCCGACCAACCGCAAACGGCGCTCCGCCTTTGTTGCGCTTCTTCCTGTGTTCGCCTCTCCGCCCGCGCAGTGCTCGTCCTTCCGTGGCGCGGCCGCGCCCTTCCTATAAAAAGCCCGCGCGGCCTTGGGTTCTTTTATGCATGGAATATTGCATAGCGCGGAGCTCCAGAGGGCGCGCCCTGTATGCAGGGGCGCTCAGCCGAAAGAACGCGCCGTTCAGCCCTAGAGGCGGGCGCCGCTGAAGGAATTTCCAGATTAATTCGCGACGTTCTTGGGACGAGACTTAAATATTTAGTTTGAAGCAAAATAATCCTTAGGATCAAACATTGACCATACAACATTATGTGATGAAGTATTGTATAACTACAAGATAAAAGTCGAATTTTTTAAGGCAAGATGTATGATTATCTGAGAGATATTGTAGTTAATAGACAAATTCCGTGGTGGTAACAAATATCTTGTGATAGTCCATAATATGAGTTAGGAAATAATCAATCACAACAAACACAATTATAATATTTATTATAACATGCCCCAAGTTAACACTGCTTGGGCTGTAAGTAATTTTTTGTTTTATTTATTTATTTATTATTAATTTCATTTTGCTTTTCAGTTTTATCCCGTAATTTTGTTATATTTTTGTTTGCTCCTATACTTTATATTATTTGTTTCATTTTTTCCTGCTCCATCTTATAGACCCACTGAAAATGGGAAATGAGTTTCATGAAAGTTGACTTTGGGTATGTTTTAATAAATATTATATCTGTGCTTGTTGTGGTTTATTATTTCCTACCTCACGAATTTATAAACTTGTGATAATATAATTACTAGCGTATACAAATATCAGCGAATGAAGAAGGCAGTTTGTTTGTTGTATTACCTTTGAAATCTGTCAGCTGCAATGTTACAAAACCCAGAATGTAGGCCTATTTCCAAAGCTGGGACTCAAAAGGAGATCCTGTGGCACTCCATAAAAGACGATCTCTTTCGGTCGCGGTTCTAGATACGGAAAGGACGTTTACATTTCTAAGAAGGCCTACTACTCTTTCTAGGAATAAACTCCACCGCAAAGAAGAACGCCACAGAACGCGCATCGCTCATCTACAAAAAAGAAACCAACGTCCTAGTAGGATTCCATTAGATCGCATTAAAAGGGTGAAGGAGCACTCGAGCCGCGTCTTCCTGATTGTGAAATACTCTCGATGTCGCCGCGGGAGATGCTTGAGGTTAATGCGGCGAGGGCATTCCGAGGCCGCGTGGCCCGCTGGCCTGGAGAGAGCCCTCTTAGGGTTAATCGGCCTGCGGCGATAGCCCGGCGTCGAGTCCCTAGATTCAGAGAGTAGCGCAACCGCCGCCATTTAATGTCCTCCCACCGAATATCTCCACCAGGCAGAATTCAAGAGTTGAGGAGAAATGATAACAATTGGGCGCAGGATTAATATTTCCGAACATATTAATAACTTATTTTCGATAAATTGATGGCTCCCAACACACACTAAATTGCCCAGTTCGAACATTCCTGACTACTGGATGTAAAATGGCTGAATAGGCAGCGCAAAGGAAGCTCCGCCAGACAGGATTCAAGAGTTGAGGAGAAATGATAACAATTGGAGGCATATAAGAGAAATTTTCCGGACTGGTAGACCGTGGTCCAGTTTGCATTGAAGGGCCAAACGTTTCGTCCACGACTACGGTGGACATCTTCAGTGGCGGCAGGATCGCGGACGCAGTATTCGGGGTGGCGAATGGCGCCAGCCGCCAGCCAGCCTCCGCCCCAGATACTGCGCCAGCGACCCTGTCGCCACTGAAGATGTCCATCGAAGTGAAACGTTTGGCCCTTCAAGATCAACTGGATCACGCCATACAAGCCAGGAAAAGACTCCGGTCGTGAAAACCTACGATGCCACAATTGGAGGCATGATGAATGTTTCCGAACATATTAATATTTATTTTCGATAAATTGGTGGCTCCCAACAAAAGTATATTGCACAGTTCAAACTTCCCTGATTTCTGGATATAAAAGGGCATCGCAAAGGAATGCGCTGTTCTCTGTATGTAGCGGTGGCGAATCCTGAACATTATTTTAAGTATACTGCACTATTTGGAAACTACCTCTACTGTTGTCTTTTATTTTGAGCTTTTCTGAAATCCCAATTCTATGAAATTCCGTCCTTAATAATTGTTCCACAAGACAATTACATAAACCTCTAACTTCTGGATCATTTACACACTTCATTTTCACTAAATCTTGAGAGAAACGTAAGTTACGAACGAGCAGAGGACTGTTCACCGCAATATTTTGCGGTGCCTACCGACCTCCCAGACGCGGATCCTCCCGTCTCCCCGCCCTTGAAACATGATGAGTCCTAGGTTATCGCAGCTGGCATGCGGTGCCATCGCCTGCCTTAGCGAATTATCTGGACAGCATTACGAATTGTTTGAATCTTATCACTCCGCACTTCATAGCGCTTACGGATGCGGAAGACTGACTGGCTCTCGGTAGCAAAACAGAGTTATTTTTTCGCATCTCTTTTAAAGCTTTCAAAATCTCAATATTTTTAAGAAAATTATCAAACTTATGAAATATTTATTATATACTTCGAATTACTAGGTATACCGGCGGTATTTGCGGTATATCGCGAAATTCGTCACTGGTATGTCGGGACTATAGCCTGGCCTGCAGCAGCGGCCGCGGCGGCGGAGGTTGGAGTTGGGCGGCAGGCGCTGCACCAAGAGAGCAATGGTCCTCCGCCCCAAGGGTTTCCCGGCCCCGGGGGCGGGGGTGCGCGGGCTCCGTCGGGTCCTCCGCCGACGCGACGCGACGCGACCGTGTGTGTGTGTGTGTGTGAATAAACGCCGTTGTGATTGCGCACATGATTGCGAGAGAAATCAATGCCACAGAACAAAACAATTGAATCAGATAGCAATAATTAATAATGTTGTTTAATTCCGTTCCCTAATAATTATTCTGAATTGACGTTTCAATATTACAAAGTAAATGGTAAAAAAGAAACAGAATGAAAATGAGATTGCATGCGTTTATTCAAGAAATAATGTGGTTAAAATTTAAAACGTCAGTATAACTTTACACATATCTCCTGATAATTACGATTTTGGTGTTTGAACAGTGTTACAATATATTCAGGCCCAATACTTTAGTGACATTTCTGTTGAAATTACGGTAAATAGTTTTGAGTATTATATATATCTCTCAAAGCTATAGCGTTTTTGGCTTGTTGCATATTTTTGTTACATAACTATTTTACTTGATAAAAACGTCATTACCCTTATCTTTTTCGGATATAGGTAAAGTACTCAAATCTACAGACGTCAAATCCTAATCAGATATGTCTCTTGAAATTGATCAATGCAAACCCTTTAAAAATCCGATAAACGGAGAAATGAATTATGCCTTTACACAATTTTGCAATATTATGCAAGATCTTAATTGATCATAACTTTAACAAATAGATTTCGTTCATAACTTAATTTTTCGAAAATAAAATTACTTTTCATTAAACTATCGTGATCTTTCTTTTATTATGTTATTTATAGTAACTTTTATTTTTTTTTTATTTCTGATCGTTCATTATTCTCATTGGAGGTTTTTAATGTAAGAAATTATGACATGACATATCAGTGAAGTTTCTTAGAACATGGACATCTCTGAAATGTGAACTAGTCCCTCCATGAGAAGAACTATTTTCATAATTTGTTTATTATTTTTGTTTACATTAGTCTTAATTTTGAGACGGAGAAGAGGATATTTATAAGATGGAGTGATCTGGGGAAATCTGAATTTGTATTTATAATGATAATGACAAGTAACTGAGAATCTGGAGGGTTCTAGCAATAGTTGATTGTTAATACGAGTATACGATAGTTAATACGAGAATACGATATACGAATACGAGGATACGATTGTTAATACGAGAATACGATAGTTGTTGGTTAATACGAGTTCGTATTTACAAAATATTTTAAAATAACAAAAAATATTCCATTGCCCAAGTCTCCTCGCAGATGGAAAGCACTAGCGGCGCCAAGCGAACGGTGAGCGCGAGGCGACATAAAAAGACAAGGCGTCGCGTGCCGTGTCGTAAGCGGCGTCGCGCAACCGCCCGCTTGTTTACCTGCGGTCGCGGTGCCGCGCCGCGCCGCCTCCCACACTGGGCCACAACAGCGGCGCCGCGTGCTCCTCGGCGCGCAGTGGTCCTGAAGCCGGCGCCAAACGGGCAAACGAGACGTGTTTTGACACGATCGAACTCTCCATTGACAGATCTGCAGCATGTTAAAACAGTTTTCAAAACAGACTTGTAGAAAACCTTCTAGGGGTAAAATGGCATAATATTTTGAGTATCAGTTTCGGCTGCTGCAGTTGCAAGAAGAACTATTTGGCCGTGTTGTTCTGCAGTGTTCTAACAGCGACCGCCGCTTCCTGTTGGACGTTTTATGATCGCAATTTCAAACATGAATTCAGGCTTTTTGGGTGGAAATTTGCTATAATATTTTGAGTATCAGTATCGGCTGCTGCAGTTGTTAAGAAGGGGACGGCCGTGTTGTTCTGCAGTATTCTAACAGCGAAAGCCGCTTCCTGTTGGACGTTTTATGATCGCAATTCCAGACATGAATTGAGGCGTTTTGGGTGGAAATTTGCTATAATCTTCAGTTCCTATGTCTGTTTCCTTGCCATAGTTTGATGGTTAGGTTAATGGTTGCTCACGAGATGATTAAAATGATGATGAAGCAATGGGGAATGGAGATGTAAGGGAAACGGGGACTCCGACAAAAGCCTGCTGCGAGCCCAGTTTATTCACTGCAAATATTGCACGAATTGACCATAATTTGAAACTGATAATCAAGTCGCACGGTCTTATCACTGCACTTCGTGATGACACTGTTCGAGTGTGAATGATGGTATCTAACATTTTGGTCGAAATAGAGATTATTGAATTTTAGCAAATAGTGCACTGTATATTTCGAAGTGGTT
This sequence comes from Teleogryllus oceanicus, assembly GCA_964035755.1. NCBI lineage: Eukaryota > Metazoa > Arthropoda > Insecta > Orthoptera > Gryllidae > Teleogryllus > Teleogryllus oceanicus. Next base: position 94,626,364 of record CAXIVR010000004.1, read on the forward strand.
TCATCAGAAGGCAACAAATGGTAATGATAAAAACTCTTACGTTGTACCGTGTGTAGCTCGCGTCGTCTAAACAGGATCACATTGCAATTTCCACGAAACATAAAATGTCGTGCACTATTATTTACAACTGAACGTTTCAAGTTGGTTACATTCATTTCATAGTTCTAGTGGTCAATGCCTTCTGGTAGCAAACTAGGGCGATGATCAGTGTTAAGAACTTCTCGGAGGTGACAGTTTGGCTGAAGCCCTTCTACATGTCGCATATCTGCGATATTGGAGCTTCTCCTTTACGAAGAGAAGTGTAGGAAGTATTTTTTTCTTTAATCCATGATTTTGCCCGGAATCTGAAACCCACGAATATCAAAAAGCCGTGGAAAACTCGTGCGAATAAAGATAAAATCACATGTCCCTCTAACTGAAAAAGACTCTACGAAAGAACTCTTTAAAGCGAGAGTATCGTCACTTCGGAGTATCATGAATTTACGACGCACGTTTGTCTTGCTAATTGTGGTAAGTATTCGTTAGAATTTATAGCTTTTATTTGTAGTAGTAATCGCGGACACATTACACGTCACATACATAATGCAATGTTAGCGGAAGTCGATTGTATAGCATGAGAAAAAAGACTAGCTTTTTTCAAAAAGTCTATTTATTTTTAATGTCACCGCGTCATATCAGTTCTAGGAAGTAACTATAAAATTATTTGTCTTATCGAAACTATCCACATCTTCCTTTCATTCCATTTCCTACAAATGACCGCAGTTGAAAATTGCACTCTCAGTTAAAGAGATTTTTCTGACGGACGAAGTGAGAAGATCTCAGAAAATATGTGTGGCAACTAGCTGGAACAAGAATTAAGCCTAACAATTATGAAATTATTATATAAATGTTAAGATTCAATGCATGATCGGCATCTGCCTACTCCTACCTCACGAACGCATTATGAAAACATATGCCATACGCCGGAATGGAACCTAGAATTTCAGCGCTAGTAGATGGCCGTCGCAGCCACCTGCTCTGTTCGGGTTGGAAAGAAAGACAATAGGCTAGTCCTGTGTCAAAAGCAGTTGCCCGAGGGCCGTCGCCCACTGCAGCCGCTAGCACACAGATTGTCACCTGATCCATCCAATTCAAGCTCAAATCTAGGAAAACGAGTCGTAGTGGAGAGAGGAGAGAAAGAAACCACAGCGATACCCCGGGCATATTCTGGGCCACGAATCCCCCCGATTCCAGCTCCTTGAGGAGGAGTACATTAAGACGGCTCTACACGTTCGTTATTCGGCGAACAGCGATCAACCACTCGCCGAATCCCGAGTAGTGTGGATGAGTTGCTTGCTATTTGCCGAGTAACGAACGTTCGGTGCTCGCCCTACCCACCGCGTGTCGGTCTTTTGGACCCATCATAGAATGCGAACATTCGCGGAACACATCGGCTGTTCGGGATTGGGCGAGCAGTAACTCGCTGCACGGCGAATGCCGAATGTGTGGAGTCGCTTTTAAGACGGCTTTAAGACGCCTCCACATTCGGCATTCGCCGAGAAGCGAGCTACCGCTCTCCCAATCCCGAGCAGCTGATGTGTTCGGCGAATGGTCGCTCCTTTTTATGTGTCCAAACGACCGACACACGGTTGGTAGGGCGAACACCGAATATTAGTCACTCGGCAAATAGCAAACAACTCATCCACACTACTCGGGATTCGGCGAGCGGTTGCTCGCTGTTCGCCGAATAACGAATGTGTGGAGCCGCCTTTACGCAGTGAACATTTGGATGTGCGCGTCTTTCGTCTCAACCGCGCAACAGTGTTCGGGGCGGGCGCGGGCGCGAGACGCGGGCCCTCGGCCAACGTCGGCCGGCCTTCGTGGGAGGAGCGAGCGCCGGCGGCGGCGGCGGCGGCGGCGGTGGCGGCGGTGGGCGAAGGCCATTGTGCACTCAGTGCGCCGCGCGCCGCCGCGCCGCTCGGACGCCGCCGCCGTCGCTCCTCGCCCTCCGACGCCCGCGTCGCGACGCCACAACACTCCCCGCCATGCCCGAGCAAGTGAACGCCCCAAGGTCGGCGACGCCGCTCGCGCCCCGCCGTCCCCCCGGGAAAGCACCCATGGCACCCTGCGTGCCAACGGCACCAACGGTCCGATTGGTACTAACGGTTCCTCCGGCACCAACGGCTCGATCGGTACCAACGGCTCCTCCGGCACCAACGGCTCCTCCGGCACCAACGGCTCGATCGGTACCAACGGCACCAACGGTGTCCATGGCACCAACGGTTCCAACGGCACCAACGGCGACGTGAAAGCCCCTGCTGCGGACCCCGAGACACCGCGCGTCACCCCGCTCCGCCACAGCATCGGCGCCACGCTGCCCTGCGTGTACGGGCCCATCCCCTACAGTTAGTACCCGGCCTCTCGCGCTCAAGCTTTCTGAGCTGCTGTAGTGTTTCCGCCAGCGATCGCAAGAGTGTGTGTATGTCAGTGTGGAGTGTGGGTTGGTGCTTATTTACATGCTTATCAGATGTAGGGTCTTTAGGGTATTCACCGAGTTCTATCTAAAGATTTTTTTCGATTGCTTCTGATTAAAACACGAATTATAAAAACCAGTTGTATTATAGGGCTCATTCGCTGTTGTTTGCAACCAATATTGAGATTGTTATTTATATACTTAATATTTGAGTTTTGGATTACTCTTAAATGACTTCCACAACAGAATACCGGTCATGCGATTGAAATTACTAATCGTGTAAAATTAAATCATATTTTAAATTCTATCTTCTTGATAAATACTGGATACCTAGGCATCCTTAATTTTTTCTGAGATACATGCTGGTATTTTACTATAAAAAATAGTTTAATAGATAACGTGACTGTTGTAGCCATTGTTCCCGTTATTGTTGTGAATGTTTTATCCCAGGAAGTGGTGGTGTCCTCTTTCGCTGGATTGTGAGATTCTGCGCTAAGCTACATATTGGCTTGCAGGGAATTAAATCTTCAAGGTATCTTCCCTAGTGCTCTGCTCTAGCCGGGTCAAGCTCTAAGTTCACGACTGGTCTCCTGACATATGTGATACTGTAGTGCTTGTAACTGTATTCGTGAATAAGGGGAAGTGATAGATGAAGCATGAGGAAGGCACGTTCCCTTGCAGTCCGCGGCCCATTCGTTTCAGTACTGCTCTGGCATTCGCTTGGTCTGGACAGGTCGCTAGAATACTCCAGTCAACAGCTGAATTCTATCTACCTGTCTAAGAAGTATCGAAAATCCGTCATCGTCGTGACCCGAACTCGAGGTCCTCCCGATCAGAGTCACTGAAGAGAGAGCAGTAACCAGTGCCAGATTACCGAACAGGCTGCGGAGGCTGCAGCGTGGGGCGCGCAATTTTTGGGGGCGAATGAATTTCAGCGGATTCAAAATTTCATAAGGCGAACTTTTGAATCTTTTGTATAGAAATATCTCTTTTTATATTTGAAACAAAATAGCGTGTTAATTAATCAAATATATATACATTGATATATACAGATAAAATGTATTCAAAAATATCGTATATTTATTAAATCAATATCGTGATGAGAGTTATTTATACGTATACGTGTAATTAATTATTCATACGTACACAATATTTGCGTGGGTTGCAAGTATCGTACAACAATTTTTATTATTCAAAATATTATTAATAGCTTTAAAAAATCAAATTAAAAGCCGCTAAAACCTTTGACAGCCCAGGGCGCACGCAAGTCAAAGTCAGACACTGGCTCTGAGCTAACTAGCCTCTATGGAAGTCATGTATTTAAGAAGTGACGTTGACAATTATTGTGAAACGGCATCCGAAACCCCACAGTCGAAAGAACGTTGACTTCTTCTGTAGCCGTTCCCTGATGCTCGTGGTGCAATGACTGTGAATGAGTGTGTGGCGGTGATTAGCAGGAGTGACGGAGGTGCCGCGATAGCCAGAAGAGGGAACAGGCGCCAGGCTAATTGCGTGGGCGACGACTGCGACTTAGTGATGCGACATCGACAACAAAACATCGATGTAGGCAAACGTGGATGTAGGCAAACGTGGATGTAGGTAAACGTGGATGTAGGCAAACGTGGATGTAGGCAAACGTGGATGTAGGCAAACATCGATGTTAATAACACATCTGCTAAAATATCGATGTTTTTAAACATCGATGTTTTTAAACATTGATATTTTAAACACGATTTAGTAATTTCTAACATTAAATTCGTGCAAACAAAATTTAATTTGACTGTGGACGAGTATATGAATTTATAATTAAACTTTAACTCAAAATAAAGTTACAAAACTTCCCTCCATGTTCAGAATACGATGAAAAACGAAGGATATACTGGGACATCAGGATGATCTTCGGCGAGGGTTAGCGTGCTCGATGAAAGTAGGACAAAGATCGTAAGTTATTTTATATTTTGCATTTTGAAAATTGTAATTATGAAATTTTTTCATCCATGAACAAAAATCGAAAATAAAAACCAAGAGACCAAAACACCCATGTTGAAAAAAACTAGGATTCAATATATCGATGTTTAAAACATCGATGCTTTGAAAACATCGATATCGATGTCGCATCCGTACTCGACTACCGGTCGCTGTGGCGGCTTCTTTCGCCAAACTCAACCACGCCGCTGCAGCGCGCATGGAAGCTGGACTTGCGTAACTGCGTTCCGTGCCGCGAGCCGAAGCTCGACCACTATTCTTGATGAATTAATTAATAACCTATCTGTATACAAATAAAAGGAGATGCGTGTAAGTGTGTCGCACCAAGATCCAAAAACTACTCGACTGATTTCGCTAAATTTTTTCACTGTTATTATTAGGAACGGGAATGTTTAAAGAGTGGTTTGAAATAAATTGACCATGTGGGGGCGTGATGATTTATTCGTTTACGACGACGCCCCAATGAACTCTACGCAACCCGCCGCATTAGCATCGCGTGTATGAAATTGAAATTTATGATTTTTTAAATGAAAACCATTCACTTTTTTTGTTGATTTTGTAAGTGGCTATATGTGTATTGTATCCATCACAAATAGGAATTGATATTGCATGCGTTTTGTTGTATATACTGGAATTTCCTTTTAGTTAAGATGGTGAAATTTGAAATATGATTAAAATATTGAAATTTTACATAAATGAGAAGTAGAGTGACGTTCATACGATTTTTCCACAACTTCAGGAATTACCCCAAGCTATCTGCAAAAATCTTCGACGTGTTTTGTCATATTTGATGAGATCGGTATCCAATATAGGTTGAACAATCTTTTATCGTTGGCCCTGAAGCAGTTACCTAAAATCGATGACGAGTTACAAACTCTTATCTGATGTTTAGATACCTCACTTCCACAAAATGGTTTCTATCTACCTTCTTATCTATTGCTAATCATACCGTGTTCTAGAGTTATCTTTGTATGCTTTATGTCACTTTCAATTTTTTGAAGTAATATGAAGTTCAAGTAAACAAAGCACTCGCGATAAGTTTTTTTCGTTCAGTTTGTCTTGATCCATTGAACAAAAACTAAGATGATACTTTGTTTTGGGTTTGGACATAAATGTATCTTCGCCATTCACCCGTTGAGTTCCCCTTTTACTAGTTGCCGACAGGTGAGATTTGTAGTAAAAGAAGTAGGCCAGGAATGCTAGGAATATGGTAGGTGGGTACGGGTTGTTATTATCAGAAATGCTATAATAATAAAAAATATAGGTAATTTGCCGATGCAAATAAGTTTTCAATTACTCGGGTGCGACATTTGTAGTCGCCAAATGTTGATAACCACGTTTTGTTGGTAAATTTATTCATAATTCAACTACGTGTAGTAAAAGCGGCGGGTGGGGATTCTGAAACTCAAGAAAACACACAGATTATGCTTTTCCTTCATACATTACATACAGCCTTCGCGGTTTTTTGACGCTAAATAAAACCAAAATTAAAAGTAAACCGAATAGATTTTTTAACGTCTATGATCATTCTTTCGAAAACATTTTATTTTAGTATTTCAGGCTTAATTTCATATGTAAATTAGAATGCTTTGTGGCATTCACTGTTGAAAGTCTGCCCGCGATTTAATCCGCAAGTGTTCGGGTGATTGTGCGGTAGAGATAAGTGAATGGAAAGGAGCAGTCTGTCATTGCGATTAGAAAAGGACCATTACCCCACGACAAATCTGCATTTACAGCGAACAAACAATACGGGCAATCTTGACCAAATAATCTGGGAACATTTTTTCTGATGCAAAATGTCCATCATGACTATTGCACATTGTGATCGTTACAATATAATCTTTTATCTGCTTTTGTTGAGAGGCACGGTCAACACTTTCCTTTTGAGACTACAAAATTCGAAGGTATTCTCAACTGAATTCGTATTTTGGGAAAAGACTATCTGAAAGAGATGGCTTTACCAGTATTATGTGTGATTGCTCAATGAAAAATGTAGGATTCTAGATGGGTATAGGTTGGAAGTAATTATTGCATCAGTAACAAATCATGTTGAAGTTAGTACAGTGTGCAAATGTTTGTATAACCTTATGGTAGTATGCGCGATATCTTTTTCTTAGAATATTCGGACTTTGTTGAAAGAGTGAAATGAAACATCCAGACCGGTCTCACTCATTTGCCATTTTGGGTTATACTTTTTGACAGTTCCTTTCTACACGACTTAATTTAGAAAGATATTTTAGTAGGAATATCCAGACAAACTTTTTGACATTGTACGAACTTGAACAAGACTTATTAATAATACAATGATTACTTCAAACTTTAATAAAATTCTCATGATTTTAAAAAAACCTCTGTATAAAAAGATCCTTTTTAATTTTCGTTGCATGGTGAAAAATTCCACGCACTAACACTGTGTTTATACTCTAATAACATGTGAATATTATGAATAAAGTGACCGGATATCGTAAATACATTTGAAGTAAATTTACTATGTACACAAATATTTTAATCACCCTCGTAAAAAGCGAAGGACAGCAAATGCCGGCGTTTGAACTTTTCATTTGGTCGTGTGATTGCCGGAAGGACCTTGAAAAATGTACCACATCGACATTTGCGTGTAAGTACGCCAAGTGAAACCGGCGCTCGGTCTTTCTGGGCGGGCAGCGGTCACGCAGGTTTGGCCCTCGCACGCCCCCGCGCCCGCGCAAGCGCTTAAGCGCATTCCTCCGCCGCAGATAAGCGGCGGCGTCGCGTCTTCCCGTGGGCCATCATTCCCTTGATCGCCCGACCATTTCCACGAGGCTTACCCGAGGATGCATTGGATCCCGCGTTGTGGGGAAGAACGCTCGGCTCGGAGTCACGGAGAGGCTTCGATTTAGAATTCCTAGGAGGCAGAAGGAGAAAGTACTGAGTCCATTTTTAGTGGACAAAATATTTTTTAGAAGGGACAGCTGAATCGTTAATGAGATTAATGACGATGCGATATATGATATATGATACCGGGAAACTGCTTGCGTTTCAGTTGTAATCATCCAGTCCCATGAAGAGAAGAATCGAGAAACTCATTTCTGCCTTGTGTTCTACATTAATCCTCCTTTATAGTTTTCCCCGTCAAATTTAATAAAAAATTGGTATGAAAGGACCCAAAATAGATCAATGTTTTTCTTACACAAGGAAAATATGAAAACCATGCTTGCCGTCAAACTGACTGTTCGGTATTAGGGAAGTACTTCAATGCAACATTTTTTACGGAAGTTCTGCTATGTGATAATATAGGATATTATTAAATCTTCTTCAAAAGGGAGCAGAATAATTGCGTAAGCGCATTAATAATAGCAGAATAATTGCGTAAGCGGTATTCTGCTATTTTTAATTTTCTTTTTTGATTTTTGAAATCAATACTGTAGTTGGGTTGTCAACTGCACTAACAACGATTCTCGAAATAACTAATAATAATTAAATTTACAATTCTTCGTTTCGAGAACATTCAAGTCTACTCACATACCGGGAGCAATAGCTCAGTGCATTAACTGCAGTCCTCTGACCGAGAGGTCCTAGGTTCGAGTCCTGACGGTGGCAGATTTTCGACACTAGCTTTTCAGCTAGGTCGAATTCAGTCGCTGTCTGGAAGAGAATTGTAGCGACCGGCTGCTCTGATCAGTAGTTTTCCATGGTTTCTCCAATCAACACCAGGCGAATGCCGGGCAGTACTCTACCAAACGGGACACGGACCGCGCGCGATCTTTCCTTCCTATTCCTCGTCTTATCCTCTCCCTACACACACACATACATTAACATGCACTAAACTACCACATATTCCGGGAGACCGGTCGGGGGCTTAGAGTTTGTCCCGCTGGTGGGAGAGTCCTCGTTAGGAGGAAACCCCACTAGCCGACGATAGGTCGGCGCCGGATCTCTCCATCCATCGTGGGACGATCACCGCCATATCCCTGAGGGGGGACGACCACATGCACTACTCTTACGGGACTAATAACCTCAACTGTTGACGCGCCCGAAATCACTAATCAACCAACCAATGTACTCACATGAACGAACTGGTAGGTCTTATGTTACGGCCGTTACTCCCTCGTTTCATGTTGAGAGCCTCCCGTTCGTTTTCGCCTGCCTCGTTCGTACGTCGCACGCGGCGCGCGGGCCCTTCCGTAGCACGCGCCGTTGCGGCCTTCGGCGGGGCCCGCGTGCCGGCCGCGCGTGCGGTGACGTCGAAAGGGAGGGGGGGGGGCGGCGCCTCGGGCGTCTCACGTCGCGGCGCCGCACGCGCCCGCGTCGCACGCCGTTCCTGAAAACGCCGCCGCCATCGCACGGTGGTTTGTAGTGAGAAAAAAGCGCAAAAAAAAAATTTTTTTTTCTTCAAAACTTGTGGAATTTTGTTGTGATTGATAATGACGGTGTAAAATTTTATAATACTCGTTCGTACTTTTTTTTTAATTGAAGGTCGCATTGACATCTAGGTCATTAGCGACCACTATTGAAGTAAACGTTATGGTAACTGTGAAGATGAAACGCTATGGGGATGATAAGGGGCGAAACGACGAACACAAATACAACCGTGCCTGAGGCGGGACTCGAACACGCGACCCTTCGGTCTGAGATCACTAAGACACTATTGCCTTAGCGATCTCGGTCACCGGATCGGTTTGTGGAATTTTGTGAGTTTGATTATGACAGTCTAAAATTTTATAATTCTATCCTTGCCATGGTTCATTGTTTTATTATTGACGGTTAGGATTAGAAACAATTGGATAAAATGAATGTGATGCCGTTATATCTCTTTTATTGGAAATAGTGAATATGATGCGTAACCAATACCAATAGGTATTACTACAATTATAATGACAAGAAAATCTGTATTGTGTTACATGATTACTGTTCATCGGTCACCTCTAATATAAAGCGTTCCTAATTCTAGTTGTCTATAATAAAACTTGTGACTGCTCAAATAGAGTATTATAGAATTCTGTGCATGTGAAAAGAAAAATGTTCGATTTTTCCGTTCTATATTTTCTTAGTGATTCCATATTCTAGTGAGTAATTGGGAAGAAATTTTGCACACATATGGAAATCTCTATAAACCGGGGGTTATAAATGCATTCCATGCCGGGATCCACAATTCCTAGAAGTCATGAATGTTTTAAAATTGAATTTTCCTTTCTTTAGTCCTTACTCTTCAACTATATTTCTTACAGAAGCAGAATGTAGTATTTCTATATTTGTTGAAAATATTTATTTCAAGTCAAGCTGGAAGTAACATTTACATTGACATACTCTTAATTGCTCCATAATTCCCTCCACAATCGACTCCCTTTAATTGCTCCATCATCGACTCCCTCTACATTTACTCAAAGGTACGTACCTGAAATGTAGGTACTTTCAGTGTATCATGAGACTATGGATGAGGTTCGTGATGGTTTCATTTCCAATTCCCGCGTAATGTGACCGTCTACAAGAATACTATTCTCAGCACACTTAGGCATTGGTGGAAAATCCGATACCATCCAACACAGCAAAGTCCACATTCATTAATCGAGATTTGAATCATGGACACAACGGTGAAGGGTTCGCGTAGGTATTGATGTAAGATTGTTTGTCCGCCTTTTCCGCAGCCCGGGCCATAGTGTTCCGCCGCCGCCCGCCGCGGCAGCGATGTGGTCCCGTTGCAGGCCGTACGCCGCCGCCAGTCTCTTTGCTGTCCCACGGGAGTTTACTGTGTAGGCGAGTTGCGAACAGCAATGCTTGCTTAGAGACGGCTGCATCCGTACTTCGTGGAACGCAGCATCTTGTTTCGTTCCACTGATGCATCGCTCAGGGATTCTCCGCGTGCTTTTGGGGCCACCGAAACTCGCACCTTTTGCGTCTATTGCTAGCGGTTAATTTTTGCATCTTGGATTCTAATAAAATAAACGAAAGTCTGACGTTTTGGTGTGGCTGATTCTTGTATCATGTTTTTTTAGCTTATCAGCTGAAATCGATTATTATCAATTCAGGCTATTTTAAAAGTTAAAAAAGGTGCCGTAACTATCACAATATCTTGGAGAAAGATTGCAATGGGTTATGTGATTTCACACGATGTTGTGTATTGGTTTCATCAGAGATATGAGAAAGGCTGAACATTATTTCAGATTAATAATTGTGTTCTGCAACCTTCATTAGAGCTGCCATCTTACAACCACTTAATTATTACAAAGTTCGTATTTCAGATGTATGTTTAAAAAACCCAGATGAAGAATGTTGTGCTCCTCAGGTCGTATAGTAAATGACAGTGTCCCAGAGGGGTGGGTAAGGCTGCCGTGTTTTCCTCGTGCAATTTGACATCACCTGTTTTGTTTTTTACAGTGCACTCTTCTTCAGAGCATTCGATTAGTATACGTCTCGAGACTAATTTAGCTCTTTTCTTATGTCCGTTCCAAGTTACGCAAAATTTAATCTTATTTGCAGCCATATATTTTCTTTAAAAACGATCATAATTCAGAGAGAGATTTGCTTAATTGTCGCTAAAATAACAAAAACAAATTGTCTCTCAGTATGGACAAACTATCTTGTGGAGAAGTGTTTGTTTAAACTTCTTCCCGTAGAATTACCTAAGAATTTTTCCTGAGATCTGAAGAGATTATCAGTTACTTTTTTCGAAGTAAAACTTTTCATTCTCGTTTGTTTAATGATCCTATAAAATGCTAGGGAAGGGTTTTGTTGCATTTGCCTCGTAATAAATGTGAAATTCATTCTAAAGTTTGGTTTCGGTTTCGCGAGAACAATGAAGCATTCCAGAAGGTTGATCTTCGATTTCTCGCTTCAATCGACCCTTTCTCTGGTTCGACCGAGGTCGCCCACTCTCCGATTCGCGCTGTCTTTTCCTTGTGACTTAAGAAAAGCTCCTTTTTTCTTTTTTCTGCTCTTTTGTTCGCGAAGACGTGGATTTTAGTCTGAATACATCTTCTCTCCCACTTTGTAGCTAGCTTGACCTAAGCAAAGATAAATGATAGTGAAAACGACAGCGTGTAACGCTAGGTAATCGCTTTCATGCGTCATGGCTTGTATGACTTTGGCCACGTTCCTTTCTTTGTTGTCTTTTACTTCACCACCTTTTTTTCTTTCCCACGTGTCAATTATTCGACGGAAAACATTCTTTCATTAAAATTTCTGAATAAGGAAATATTAAGTTGTAGACCGTTTGACTGTCATTAGTAATATGACAAGGAACAGCCCGACCGTTTTAGGCTCATGTTGTTTCACAATGGTCTCTACACGTTTACCAATCAGTTTCATAGTTCTACACGAGAACAGCAATTTTCGAAGGAACGATGAACGCTGCTGATTTCGACATCTAGATATGGCCACCTTTCCATTTAATCTGAAGACCTTGTCAAGTACCTGCTCCTGCGTACCTGCTCCTTCGCCTTCATTTCTTGTTCATTGATTGATTAGTGATTTTGACGCATCAACTGCTAAGCTTATTTGTACCGTAAGTGTAGTGTATCTTCTCTCCTCTGGAGGGGGAGGTGGCCTTCCGAAGCTGACCTACCATCGACTAACGGGATTTTCCCCAACCAGGTATCTCCCACCAGCGCACAGGGCCGGGACACAAGCTCTAAGCTCCAGACCGATCTCCAGGCATGTGTGGTAGTGTAGTGCATGTTAGTGTGTGTGTCAGTGTGTAAGTACGGGAGTGACGATAGAACAAGGAAGATGAAGAAAAGATTGCGCGCGGTCCGTGACCCGTTTGTTAGGGTAGTACTCCGGCATTCGCCTGGTGTAGATCGGAGAAACCACGGAAAACTACCAATCAGAGCAGCCGGCCGCTACAATTCTCATCCACACCGCGACTGAATTCGACGTAGCTGATAAGCTAGTGTCGAAACTCCTGCCTCCGTCTGGACTCGACCCTAGGACCTCCTGGTCGGAGGCACTGCAGTGTCATCGGTTGTTGCCCTGAGCCGCCTTTCCCGGTCTTTAATTTCTCAAAGAACGTACGGTATTCAACCCAGAGCCCTCCAGATCGAGACTCAAGTGGTCCCGGACTCCCACGCCCGAGGAATTCCCGAAGCTGCCGCCTCATCGGAAGAGATAACCCAAGTCGAGTATGTTCCGCCCGCGGCGGGCGCCGGAATGCGCTGCTGCGTCAGCCGGTGGCGCGGTCGTTATGGTGAATTCCGTGAAAGAATGCGACACCCGCCACCGCCGCACGCAGGGTCACGGCGCGGCGCGGGGGCCGTACGACGTCCCGGCCGCCGTGTGGAATGGGAGCGTGGATGTGCGTGGAATTACTCTCATTGCACCGCCAATGAGTTTTTTTATTTATCCTCAAATACGTTAAATCTGTATGTAACGTACAATGGGACAGGGAGCGGTGGCTCAGTGCATCAACTAATGACGGTAGGATTTTTGACACTAGCTTTTCAGCTAGGCCGAATTCAATCGCTGTCTGGAGGAGAATTCTAGCGATCGGCTGCTCTGATCGGTAGTTTTCCGTGGTTTCTCCGATCAACACCAGGAGCAGTACCCTAACAAACGGCCCACGGACCGCGCGCGATATTTCCTTCCTCTTCCTTGTCCTATCTTCACCTCCTTCCACACACACTTAAACTAACATGCACTACACAACCACACATGCCGCGAGGCAGGTCGGGAACTTAGAACTTGTCCCGGCTGGGGCGGTGCTCAGGTGGTGGGATATAACTGGTTGGGGAAAATTTCGTTAGCCGGATCTCGTCATCCAGCGGACAAAAACCACCACCTCCCGAGCAAAAACACGCAGTACACTTAGGGGACTAATGACCATAGTAGTTGACGCGCCCGGAATCACTCACTCAATCAATGTACAATGGGGAGAAGCGTATTCTTTGAAGGGTTTTTTAAAAATCTGGAATCCCCTTATTCCACATACAAGTTGAATTATGAATACAGGTAGGAATTAGCGTTTTTGGTAAGAATTGGAAACAATTCACTCCCATGAAATAAAAACAATTTACAAAGGCAAATCAGCTACAGATTTTGGTTCTTATCTCTCATCGTGTCCTTCGAGAAGGGAACGAGTTCCTGTCGCTAGATCATGGAGTGGGACCACTTGAATAACTCTCTATTTCACTGAACTCTAGAAAACGTGCGTAGATAGTGAAGTTAGGTGATACGAGTCTTACTATGAGATACCTACTTGTTGAGGCCCCAGTATCTTCATAAAAATCTTCAGAAACATTATAGCTCTCACTATGGTATCCGCGCCATTGACCCCACCATTTAATTGTCGTTTTATTTCTTTCCATCCTTGTTATTGCCGTTTTACAGCCACAGATTTTCTTCCCCGTCAATCCTTCAGGTAATACATTACAATACCTGCTTCACGACCTCGTTCGTGAATTCCTGCGTACAATAATCGCTGGCACTTTGCCACCTGAATCGTTCCCGACGGTACCAGCGATGCGTAGTGGCAACCGCGACCACTGAAGAGATACAAGTTATGGGATCTTCAAATCGTTCTTTGAACGACATTGTCTTTTAATTCCATCATTGATAGGGCATTTTATTCCTCCGGCTACCGTTCAATAACTTATTTATATCTCGACACATATTTCATTTTTAGTGCTTCTTTAACGTTCAGAAATGATTAAACTATTATTTTTTTGAGATGCTGTCCTACCATTTTACGTTTTCGTATCATTGCTTTTATATGAATAGGTTAAAAAAATTTGATGATTTTGACTCTGATAATTTATAAAAATATTGTGAAGTCCCAGGTTTTTGTTCCTTCGTTTTTGTTCATGAAGACATTGACTCTGTTGTTGAGCCGACAGCAAGTTATTAATTTTTTTTTTTTGTAGGGAAATTCCCAGCATGCTTTTGCCAGCATCCATCATTTCCCCATATCCTACCATAATTTATTTTAACCCTGCATCCACTTGCCTTGTCACTCCCCATCGTCCTTGACTGCACCTACTATTAGAGTTATTACTATTACCAGAACCACGGTCGTACCCCCTACTCTCTCCCACTCTTTTTTCTCTCTTTCTATTTTTCTCTTTCTCTCTATTTTTCTCTCTTTATTTCTTTCTCTCTCTCTCTCTCTCCCTCTCTCTTTCTCTCCTCTCTCCCTCCCTCTCTCTCTCTCTCTCTCTCTCCCTCTCTCCGGGCTCGTGGACCGCCACCCACGCGTAAACAAAACGATTACGCGCCGCTGCCGCGCGCAGGAATGTGTGACGGCGATTACGACGTTCCGGGCGCTGGTGGTCGCCCGCCGCAGTTTTTCTCGCTTTTTTACCTTCGGCCAAGGCCCGCGCGCTTCCGTCATCTTGAGATGGGGGCGAAGGCATTTCAGGCCCACTCCTTTGCTTTTAGCAACCTAAATGCTTGGAGGCCCGTTGTCGAGTCTCTTGTTCACATGAAAGTACTTCGATGTTGAAAAAAAATGAGATGTGTGAAAGCTGAACTGAGCTTGACACCAGATTTCAAATGTGTTCTCTGCTTCTAGAACTTGTTAGCCTGCCCAGCAAAACTGATCCTTACACTGCATTGCATTCTATAAATTAATTTTTGCTGTCGATTTAAATGAGATTACAGCATTGATGAATTCTTTTTCTTTGCAGTTATAAATGATTCGACAAGAGAATATTGAGATAATCTTTCATTCTGTCAAAAATGAAATTCTTTGAGATGACTTTATCATTTTCATAAATGAATTAAAAATGGACCCTTGTCATCAGTTGCAAGAATTAATGATAAACCTGGTAATGCTTTTTCATTCTAATTGAAACCAACATCTATAAGCTCTTTATATAATCTTTCAGTAGATAGAGTTGAGTCATTGCTGTAATGTAAACTCTCAATTCCGCAAAACATATGTTGGCAAATGCAACACAGACGCTTGTGACACTTGGCTGTGCTAATTGTGAAGGCGGTGACTGACAGTGCACATCTGCTGAGCATTACGAAGCTTTCCCTTGCAACAGGGGCCACCCGCATGGTTCCCCATACCACCAAATTACGATGCATGTTCAACGTGAGATATAATGTGATTATTCCTGCAAAAATGTCAGTTGAATTCAATTGTGGGACGCTAAAGAAATGAGTCAATTATTTCTTGTAGTTTCAAGACGGTACTAAGATTCACTGAATTGATTGACTTCAATTTAGTTTCAACGGTTTAGACAAACAAATGACTCCTTAAATTGCGAATAAGTCACGATAAAAATAAACTTTACAACGAAGAACATGGGTTTATGAATTTTCGTAAACATGTAGAGGTTTTCTAATGTTCAACCATCTCCACAATTCCACAGAATATCCGAAAGGCATTAACAACGGAATCTATAAAGATTCCACTGTCCAAAACTCCTTCCACTTTTTCACTTAATAGAATAAGCATACTTGCATAATGCGGCCTGACCCGTTTTCACAGTGACACCTTTTATTTTCTTGGTTTCCAGTCTCTTTTTACTTTGGGCGATTAACTGACACAGTTGTCGAGAGAATGGCAGAACAAATTATTTCAACATGTTGTACTCAGCTACTTTTCTATTACCTCATTCTCGTTTTCATCGACTGATCATTAAGATCATTTTTCATTGTTATAATTTTTATCATGTCTGGTTTTTAACAGCGATTAGTCTTTATCCAAAACTGTCATACAAATTCTCGACATTGTGTTCCGAATGGTGACTAAATTGAAAAATAAATATATGGTTATATGTGCTTGTTATATGCTATAGTGTTTCATTTATCTACGTCTTTGCATTTGCGAGTTATGAGCGACTTTGCATTACTTCTCAGCCTCTCCTCGCATCCACTTTTCCCTTCCGGTGGAAGTGCAAAACGAAGCACAATTAAGAGTACCGCCCGAAGAGAGAGGAGATTCGCTGAAGTCTCCTGCGCTATGCGGATGGCGCCGTCTTCTCTGCCCGCCGATGCCCCTCCCCCCCCCGCTTGGCAGGCTGCCGCTGCCCGTCGCGGGTCGTGGGTTCGGGCCGGGGCGGGGCGGGGCCTCGCCGGAACGGAGTGGGCGGTCGCCCGGCGTCGGGGGCGAGCGTTCCCAGGCGCTGCTCTTCCGCCTCGCCGCGTCCGAGCGGAACGCCCCCGGTCACCGCCGACGCTCGCGCCAACGCCCCCGCTCACGCCCACGCCCCTGCTCTCGCCCGCGCCTCGACTTTGCCCACGCCTTCTCCTCGCCCAAACCCTTGCCCTCGCCCTCACCCTCTCCCTCGCCCCTGGTCACGCCCTTGCTCTCGCTCTAGAACGCCCCCGGTCACCGCCGACGCTCGCGCCAACGCCCCCGCTCACGCCCACGCCCCTGCTCTCGCCCGCGCCTTCTCCCTCGCCCAAGCCCTTGCCGTCACCCTCACCATCGCCCCTGCTCACGCCCTTGCTCTCGCTCTAGCCCTCGCTCACGCCCTCGCTCTGCTCTTGCTCTCGCCCTCGCCCTCGCCCTCGACCAAGCCCTCGCCCAAGCCCTCGCCCAAGCCCGAGCCCAAGCCCAAGCCCAAGCCCAAGCCCAAGCCCAAGCCAGCCCAAGCCCTTGCTCTTGTCCTTGCCTTCGCCCAAGCCCAACCCCAAGCCCTTGCTCTTGTCGTTGCCCTCGCCCTCACACTTGCCGTCACCCTCACCTCGCCCCTGCTCACGCCCTTGCTCTCGCTCTCGCTCTCGCCCTCGCCCTCGCCCTAGCCCTTGCCCCGCCCTTGCCCAAGCCCAAGCCCTCGCTTTCGCTCCCGCGCGCCAGGAGCGCCATTCAGTGGACAGAACGGCAAGGACACATTAACAAGACAAATGTAGAAGAAAATATGGCAATAAGTTAATCTACAACCGTAATGAACAACCGTATGAATAATTTCAAAAAATGCCTAACGCGTTTCGTCAAAAAGAGTAAAAGTTTCTGGAAAAGAAATGGAACTACTTGTAAAAAGAGATGTGGTTGAAAGTAATATGCGTGTAATCGAAATTGCCGAAAAACATGGCAATATGTAACAGGCTTTTCGAAACACAAACATACTCAGTTTCTTGCTTCCTAGTGAAAGGAAGTTGTTCATTGTGAATGATGTAATGTCAAGTTAATAATGCCTATCATATCAGTGCTATCATAAAACTCCAAGCACTTGCGTTACCGTCCAGGGTGCACAACGAGAGAAGCACAGCCGCCACCTCCGGATCCTCGGAATGGGAAGGCGAATTTTTTTCTCGGAGCATTGCACATTTCATATGCTCCACTATCATTTTCCGTGATCTAGAAAATGATCTCATGGAAATCGCGTATTCCCGAGTATACAGCGATTCCAAAAGCAATGGTTTCACTCCAACTCCTCTGAATCTAAAGTGGGTGCGTTCCCAAATGTAGTCTTACTAAATTGATCTCAAGAACTGTTCCGAGAAACTGTCTGTGGGAATCAGCTCTCGTAACTTTGGTATGCCTTTTATTGACTTAGTTTAGTCACAATGAAATGCACGTATTTCATTTGTACAGCGACAAACTTCAATTCTCGAACCCCACCAGTACTGGAATGACGGTCAATCAAGCCACACAAAGTAAAAGTGCCAGCCCGCGCAAAAAACGAGCAGTTGTTTTCGTGGAGTCGCAAGGGGACTAAATGTTAAAAGGCCCCCGTGCAAAGAGAAGAAAGAAAAACAGGAAGCGCAGCGAGCGTCGGCGTCCTTGAACCCGGTGACGTGGACGGCGGGGGAGGGGGCGTGGCATGAGCCGCCAGTCAGTCGGTCGGGCGGGCGAAGGGGGCCGCCTCGCCCCCCCTCCCCTCCCGCGCCGTGGGATGCGTCATTCGTATTAATAACGCCTCGTCGCAAGCTGTCTGCGGCTGCCCTTGTGGCCCCTGTTGACACTGGGTAGCACAGCCCGCCCTATCCGCCCCCTCGCCCCTCCCCTGGATAAACTTGTCCGCCGCTTCTCCGGCGCGCGTAGCCTCCGTTCAGCTCAGCGGACGGTTGTTTTGGCAGTTTCTAAAACAGTTGAGCGGCGCCTCGCGAAATGTACTCTTGTACCAGTATACATCGGTACACATCATCACAAGACCCATCTATTTACAATTGTTTGTTTACCTTTCATAATTAGGTAAGCGTCGATATGGAGATACCCATAACAACGTGGATAATAAGACGGGAGAGATTTACACGTGTCGAAGCTACGTTGTACTAAAAGAGAAAATACAACCTCATTACGTGACAAATTCATTTATGTCAGCTGATTAGGAAGTGTCATGTCAGTGAGTGCAGTACGTGGTTCGGGATAGTTTTCGCTGGTGATTTAATTCGTTCCGATTTCGTCAATAAAATAATTTTGTAAAATTTGATACAAATAATGTCTCAAATCACGTGAAAAAATTAAAATAAACCCTCTGATCGAGAAATTAAATGATGTCACTCACGTTCAAGCTAAACGAAAAGCCCACACTCTCAAGTCATTTTTAGCGCGCTTGCAATTAATCTACCAATAGACTAGCTTTAAATCAAATAATAGTTCATTCAGTATCAATAATATTTCTTTAAAAACAATTTTCGAACTTTTCTTGAATTATAACAACATAAATAAATTGCTTTCATGCAAACATTTTTGGTTAACAAAATGATAGGGGTACCACGTCCCAGCAGAATTTAGCCAACATTCACTAAATAAATGCGAATCACATCTACATGTTACCATTGACCAGCTCCCCCCTCCCACCGCCAATAAGATTCGATAGAATTGGTATAAAAATAATTGTTCACGTGCCGGATAAAGAGTTAAGCATCTCTGTTGTAGACTTTGCTCGATTTCTTATTTCTTTTTTCATTTTTTCACAATAATTTTCCTTTTAGTTTTTCTTTTTATCAATGTACTCGTTCTCGCGGCCATTAATGCAATCTTTCATTAATTTTCTTCTGATTTACTCTCCTTATATACTAATTTTCTTTTAATGTTATTCATTGTATTCCCCTCTCTCTCTCCCCTCTCTCTCTCTTTCTTTTCTCTCTTCTACAAATTCCTTCCTTAGTATTACAATAAGCCCATAGTACTTTCCCTCGCTCTCTCCTCTTATTTTTCTATTCATATTTCCGATCATTTTGTGCATTCAAACCCGACATTTGCGACTCTGCTTCACCACGATAGCCGACTGTAGTCCTTCAGTCTTTTCGTTTTTGTTTCCCTTGCTCCCATTTCAAGCAACCTTCACCATTGCAGATCTCCCCTTCACCTCTGCCCTGATCACCTTTATCTCGCCTCCTCAATGTTCATGCTAATGTTACTGCCATCCGGCTCATCGGGAGAGGTTGGACGCAGCTCGTTAACACGACGTGACCTTGATCTCTTCAGACAATTCAGGAATGGACCCAGCAGCACGCCGCGCTGCGCCGTCTAGATCGGTTTATTGTTTTACATTTTTATGGCTGCCCTGCGAAAATGATCTTCACCAGAAGAATTGTGAATGTAAACGATTGATATGATGCCACGTCTACGCCCCCCGTTCCCCCTTCCACCAGTCCCCCCCGATCCATACGGTCTCTCACTGCCCCCAACCCGGCCATACTTTTCCTGACCCCAACCCTACCTCGCTCCCCCAGACCCTCTTGGGCCCCCATCCCTTCGATTTTCCGGCCAACCTGTTAGGGATGCCAAAAAACTTATAACATCGATGTTTTGCTTTTGGTGTTTTCTTCACATCGCTATATTAATGCAGAATCATCGATGTTTACAAAAATATATCATGATATAAATAGTATTTCTAGTATCTATTTTATTTGTGGATTGCTGATAATCAACAGCCATTGACAACGGTCACTATTGTCGATCCCCAGGCGGCACGAAACAATTTGCTATTCGCAACCTTTCTCAAGTATTACTTTTTTTATTATTATTTTGTATGTGGTAATATCGTTAAACTGCAATTTGAACCTTGACTACATAGCACATTGATTTGAAAATTAAGATGACAGTCAAATTTACGGCAGAATATATCTTGTGACAAAATAAACAATTTCCATTGTGAGCTTATACTAAAAGATTGTTGTGATTAGTTAATGTTTAAAAAAATAACTTGTTAAATTCATGAAATAATGATTATGAATTTCAGTTGCTCCTATTTTAATGTTAGCGTCATTTGATTCGCTCCAGAGTCCTACCTTATAACTAATGACTATAATTATTTAAACAAAACATTTCATTGAACATTTTATGAAATATCACACTTCTGTACCGCGACTTATAAAATCACGATATCGATTTTCTGGAGTTCCAATTTCTTTTTCAATGTTTTTACTTATTTTTTCCCATCATTGGGCCCCTTGACTTGCCCTGGTGATCGCCCGGTCTGGCAATGCCTATACTTTGGATTTTGTAACGTGGCGGATGACATTAGGTCATTTTTACACCTCCTGCCTTATAAAATGAATCTTTATAACAGTGACAAGCACATGTCTGAGGCCATGGGCCCCGTTGAGAAGGACGTTCCCGAATTAATTAAAACGATTCATTTTATAAGGCGGGAGGTGTAAAAATGGCCTAATCTCATCGGCCACGTTACGGAAACCCAAATATAGTGTAGCGTCGTGTCGCTAAAACCAGCGTGGGCACGCGGCGCGGTGTGCACCGGATGCGTAGACAAAGGCAGAAGCGATGACGCACGGGTTTTTTTTCTAACAAGGTGTGCGCATCGCTAGGTCGGAGGCAATGGAGGCGGCGGGCAGCGTCGCGAGGGCTATTTAAGGGCCGTGAAAACAATAGCTCTTTCTTCTTTGTGATCCTGGAGGCAGCAGCGTAGGTCGTTCGTGAGAGTTGCGAACGTGCAGGTGGCGCAAGGAGCCGGCAGTTATTGTCGTGACTAATGAGGCATGTAGTCGGTCTCAGGGCAGGCGCTACTACGCACGGCGAAACATTAGGTAGTATGTTGCGGTGTGGTAGCCGTTGTAAATATATCTCCTAGCAGTGGGGTCTATTTAGTTAGTTAATTGTATACAGTGCATTGGTTATTTGTGAGTACGGTCTAAATTGTGAATAAACCTGCTATTATTACAACCCACTCTCGTCTATGTACTGATTACCCGTATGACGCCACAATAGCATGCCATGCACTGCTTGTATATGTGCTTCCGCGGCGCGGCGTGCGCTGCGGGTCGCTGCTGTTGCGACCGCGGCCCTCGCGCCGGTCGGTCGGTTGTTTGGTCGCCTGCGGTGCCCTGCGGGTCGCCACGCGCCAGCAGTCGCGGAGGGGGCGGGGCGGGCGGAGCTGGGCTGGGCAGGCAGGGACAGAGATGGGCAGCGGGGCGGAAGGCGCCGGCAAGCTGCATGCGGGCTCCACGATGGCCGCTTCATAGAATGCAATCGTGCGAGTGTGCGTGAGATTCGATGTGCGAACTGCAGATGGGATTTGGCTTCTTTTTAGAAACTGGGTGCGTTTCGGTGTTTGTGAACTCTGTGAATGATGATATGTGTGAAAATGTTGATATTTAAGCAGAATGGGCTTTACTGATGAAATTGACGTATTCTCATCCACGTACCTTCATATCACTTTCATCGTCTCTTCCTTATTTTGTTAACTCGGTGTTCCTCTTCTTATGAACTGTTACAGTTTCTCATAACACGTCTATCGTTGTTCCTCATAAGACCTGTGCGTAAATTACGTTAAGTGATTTTCAGGTAAAAAACTACAAAAAAACGCCCCAGCAAAAATACATTTCCTCTTCCCCCTCCACACACACAAGTATAATATCTTTTAATGTGTATCCAAACTCTTCCTCCTGTTTACTTACGTAAGAGTTTTTAAAATGAAAATACATTATGCATTACATTATGCATGTGAGTTTCATGGAACAGGAAAAACAAGGAAGGCGCCATATTCACTGAAGTTGCGCAATTACGACAGATGTTTATATTTCATCAAATCAGCTTCAGTTTGATACACAGCAAATTTGGTACTTTTTATGAAAATAAATGGAAAAATATACGCAATGTTTTACGCAACATTTTGAAGAATCTCTTTCTCACTTAACAGTCTCACACAATTTATGCACAAACTCCATTATACTTGTATTAAAAAACATCTTCCATTACATATATGTATTAACTCCATTACATGTCATATCAACTCCGTTACTTACTCGCTTATCACATTCAATAACTTTACTACTTCTCCTCTGCCAGCTCTACTATTCCATCTCTTGCATCTTCATTGCCTTCATTTCTCCATAGTCACCGCTATTTTACGTTACCCGCCCCTCTAATATCCACCGCCTCCGCCACTCGTCTCATCGGCAAGCGGTGACCGCGCCCTCTCGTGCCCGGAGGCGGACGGGCAGCAGGAAGCCCTGCAAGTACCCATTAGGGCCCCGCCCCGCCCCGCCCCGCCCCGCCCCGCCCCGCCCCGCCCCGCTTCTCCTCCACTGCACCCCTCCCCGCCATTCCTCTTCCCTTCCCTCCTGCCATCGCTCTCTCCTCTCTCTCTACACCACCCGTTCCTCCTCACCCAGCCCGTCTCCGCCCCGCCCCCTCACGCGCCCCGCCCCCCGCCCCGCCCCGCTTCACCTCCACTGCACCCCTCCCCGCCATTCCTCTTCCCTTCCCTCCTCCCCCCTCCTGCCATCGCTCTCGTTCCCTTCCTCTCTCAACACCGCCGGTTCCTCCTCACCCAGCTCCACTCCCGACCCCTCACGCTCGTCCCGCCCGCCCCTCCCGCCCGTCCCGCCCCGTCCCGCTCAGCCCCGTAACGCCCGGCTCCGCCCGGTTCCTCTCCACCCCCACCCGATCCCGCTCCTACTCTTTCACCCCGCCACGCCCCGCTCGGAGCCGCACCGTTGCCCGTGCGCCCTGTATGCTAACGAGCCGCACCCACGCGCTCTCAAACGACGCGCGTAAAAGCAAACGACGCGCGTTTCCCCGATGAGCCCATTTGCAGAACCCACAGTCAACATCCACTTGCCATGAAACTGCGCCGAAATTCGTCTGCGCGTATCTTCGGGCAAGCTAAGGACGACTTCCTGGAAATTATGTGGAATTATGTAGTGCGGTTTCAGCGAAATTAAATTTTTTCGTTCAGCGGTTTGGGTTTAAGCCCGAACTGAATTCATGCAAACTGCGATAACTTCCAGTCATCAGCTTGTTGAGCATAGGTTTCATATCGTTTCCATGTTTGAATTCAGATACGAAGGTCTATGGAAAATGGTAGTACTTGAAATGCCCAAGGTAGTGATGCTTACTTTTAAAATTTTCAAAAATCGTGGGTTCGTATTACTTTTAATGATATCGCAGCATAGTTTAATCCACCTCTAAACGTAGACCTCTTCTCAACGCGAAGTGTTAAGTACACATCGTTACGATACCAGGCTGTTGAACGCAATCTCGGAGCAACGCTTGTAATTTGGTTAATCCCGCCGTTTGAATACGCTGCCATTACTCGGAGCCTTCCACCTCCGCCTAGGTAATTGTATGCAGTCCTAGACCTTGGCTGGCGCTCCCGAGATGCCTATCCGCCGCGTTGCCGGCGTGCCAGCGCCCGGCCGCCCATTCATGAGCGGCGCGGGCGCTGGCGCGGGCCGGGCCCCCCCGCGGCGGCGGCGGTGACGACGGTGGCGGCGGTTGTGGTGGTAGCGGTGACGGCGGCGGCCGCGGTTGTGGTGGTAACGGCGGCGGCGGTTGTGGTGGTAGCGGTGATGGTGCGGCGGCGGTGGTGGCATTGGCGTTGGCGGCGGCGGTGACGGTGGCGGCGGAGACGGTGGCGTTGGCGTTGGCGTTGGCGTTGGCGTTGGCGTTGGCGTTGGCGTTGGCGTTGGCGTTGGCGTTGGCGTTGGCGTTGGCGTTGGCGTTGGCGGTGTCTTTGGCGGTGGCTTGGCGGTGGCTTGGCGGTGGCTTTGGCGGTGGCTTTGGCGGTGGCTTTGGCGGTGGCTTTGGCGGCGGCGGCGGCGGCGACGGCGTTGGCGGTGGCGTTGGCGGTGGCGTTGGCGGCGGCGGCGGCGGCGGCGGCGGCGGAGGTGGTGGTGACGGCGGTGACGGTGGTGCCGACGACGCGCCGCTTGCTCGGGCTGTTTTTACGACGGCGACGCCGCGCATCGTGGCGCGGAGCTGGCGCAACAGTGGCGTCGCTTGTTGGGTCAGACTCGAAGTGCAGCGGCTGTGTGCATAAAGAATTTCGTTTACGGCCCAACATTTCGTGGTTTTTGTTGTCGTCGTCGTTGTTGTTGTTGTTGTGTAGAGCCCCATGGCATTGATTTTGTGGCTACGAGGCTGGTCGTTATTTTGGAAATGGGCAATATTCAATCCTCCCTAATCTATTTATTGAAAACTAGCAAAATACCTTGCGTTGCTCGGGCTTTCTTCGTATCCACTCCTTTGAAAAAAGAAAAAGGTAAATTTTATATGACTCATTTATATCAATCAATGCATATTTTCAGAGCTAATAAAATGAACGTGCTATCGAACAGTCTTTTTTGGTACTTTTACCAATTTTTCATAGTACTTTTGGAGTTTTTCTTTATATAATCAAGAATCATATAGGTAATCATTAAAAGAGCTCATAGCATGAAGCCTCTGTGTTGCTTTCAAGGTGGTGAAATGCCACAAGGTATGTCGAATCGTCGATCGTCGATCAAATTGTCTCAACTTATGTCGCTCTAATTATTCTGTCATTATAGGTTAAGTATTACTTTTCAGTCTAGTAAATTATCATATTATACTCGTAAGAATTCGTCTAACATTGTACTTCGTTTGGGCTAATATACGAAGAAAAATACGACATTCGACGCAGTCCAGTGGTTTTTGAATGGGCTTCTAAGCCCTGGTGCTGAGGCCCACTGCTGGCGGTGTCTCTTGTTGCGGTGGCTCGCCGCTCCTGTCCTGCGGTCGGGAATTGCCATGCAGAGGGCCGGGAATTACGCAGTTGTTGACGCTCAGGTGTCGAGGAAATCGTAAATAGAGAGCGCTCGCGCTCGGCACGTGACCGATGGTGCCTATCTCACCTCCTCACGACCACTTGTTTACGCTCACTTTGGCTGTTGCACGCGCGAATTACGGGGTGGGTCAGACGACAGTGGTTTCTCCCCTCCTCCGGATGGTTACAACTATTTAATTATGTTTAATGAATTAATAAAATTCACTACTTTATTCAACTGCTCATAACGTGCTACTTCAGATCAGTTTGAAATTCATCAGCTTTCTTTTGCGTATTATATGATGTATGTACGGGGCCTAATGTGCCATTATTCAGGTCATCTTACTTTCATGTATTACAAAGAAAAGTTTCTTAGTAGAAGATTTTAATAGAAAATTATTTACTTTGGCAACGAGCTTATTTATTGGTAAACGGTGCAGAATTGTAACATTCTCAAATTAAACCAGAGTACAAAAACAATTACTCTCTTAAGTATAATTTTTGAAATCTTTCTGCTTTAATTTAATCATTAAATTCTTTCACACTGAATACCTTAGAATAGATTTTTGTTCGTGAATTTTAAGGAAGAGTTTAACAAAGGTGTTACAATGAAAATCCATACTTCGGTAGCACTTGATCTTTCGGTTTCCTGCATGTTTCATTTCGGACAGCGCTGTTTTTCAATATGTTACGTGCTGTTTGTATCTACTTCATGGGTTCGTACAAAATGCTCTAATCTTCTATTTTCTCTGCTACTTAGAACTCGACTGCTGCATTTGCGCCTGTCAATTCAAGTAGCTTGTTGCGCGTCTCTTCTTTGACCTTCGTTTATCGAGTGATAAAAGCGCGTGGTTTCGAAATTGTCAGTGTCATCCTGTGCGCGGTACGCTGCATTGCAGTGTGACGACGTTCATTTAATGGAAGACTAGTATGTTAGGAGCTTATAAAAGCTTACCTCCAAAGTCACCTCAAATGATCCTTCATAACATAGAGGAAAGGGGAAAAAAGGCTTCTTTTGTTAATTACGTAGAATGTAATTGAAATTAGTTTTAATGTAACTTATCCGATGATCCTTAGACGTGCATTGACAAATAAATCATTACACAGAAGCTGCTCATAAAACTTCTTTACCAAAAAGTACTGACACGAAAAGATAATGGACTTCTCAATTACAAAAAAATTGGAAAACCCTTTGTAAATGTCTTTATAAATTTGAAATAGATTTTGCATGAAATTCAATGTTAGACTTGATCTCTTTACGTATTAAATTGAAATTTCCGCCTTCTTTAAAGACATTTTTTTGAACTGCCCTTCCAGACGCAACTTTCTAAGTAGTATTCTGCCGAAAGGTGAATTAATGAATAAGGAGACTAAGCATGGGCTTTGGTTCCCCTCTATATAGATCCCCCGCACCTTTTTAAACACAATGTTAATAGATCTTTCAAATTATACTAAATTTATTTCCAACGACATTTTTCTTGCGGTAGAGTATGCGGTTCGTTACTTCGGTCCATAACCGACTAATTTCCTGTATCCGGTCAGTATTGATGAAAAATAAAGTAAAAATGAAATTAATTCTGAGTCGTTCTGAAATTTAAAAATATTAGCAGACTGCTGCCAAATTTACAATGTAAAAAAAAAATTATTGCAAATTTTATAGTTTTTGTTGTAGTAAAATATTTTCATTTTCATTTATATATTATTTTTTGTGTAAAATATTATTTATATTTACATCATATTTCATTCATTATTTCAAGTTATTTTCATTTTGATGGCATGTACATTATTTCAATGTTATTACGAGGGTTTACGGCTTCACCATGCTTACCACAATAATCGGGCTCAGCGATTATGACTTGTACTTCGTACTTCCACTTTTGTACTTTGTACTTCGTACAATCGACTGGCAAAGGTGGCTCAGGGCATCAGGTCACTGTAGTGCCTCAGACCAGGAGATCCTAGAGTTCGATTCTTTACTGCGGGACTAGTTCCTAGTCAGCTAGGTCGAATTCAGCCGCTGCCTGGAGAAGAATTCTTGCGGCCGGCTGCTCCGATGGGTAGTTTTCCGTGGTTTCTCAGATCAACACGAGGCGAATGCCAGACACACGGACCGCGCGCTATCTTTCATTTCTTTTCCTTGTCCTATCCTCATTCCTAACGTACATACACACACGTACATGCTCTACACCACCACTCTTGTCGGGAGAGCAGTCGGGAGCTTAGCGCTTGTTCCGCCCGGGTCGTTGCCGTGCTTGTGGGAGATACCTGGTTGGGGAAAACTCGTAAGCCTACGGGTAGGTCAGCGCCGGATCTCGCCATCCAGCGGGGGAAGATCACCGCCACCTTTCGCGATAAAAGCACTCACAACACTTACGGAACTAATGAGCTTAGTAATTAACAAGCAATGACCGGGAGCGGTAGCTCAGTGCATCAACTGATGTCACTGCAGCGCCTCTGACCGGGAGGTCCTAGGTTCGAGTCCTGATGGCGGCAGGATTTTCGACCCTAGCGTTTCAGCTAGGTCGATTTCAGTCGCTGTCTGGAGGAGAATTCTAGCGGCCGGCTGCTCTGATCGGTAGTTTTCCGTGGTTTCCCCGATCAATACCAGGCGAATGCCGGAGCAGTACCCTAACAAACGGGCCACGAACCGCGCGCGATCTATCCTTCCTCTTCCTTGTCCTATCCTCTCCCTTACACACACATTTACACTTAACAGCACTACACTACCACATATCCCGAGAGACCGGTCGGGAGCTTAGAGCTTGTCCGGCTGGGGCGATGCCCCGCTGGTGGGAGAGTCCTGGTTAGGGGAAACCCGCACTAGCCGACGGTAGGTCAGTGCGCTGGATCTCGCCATCCAGCGGGGGATCACCGCAACTCCCGAGAAAAAACATGCACTACACTAACGGGACTAATGACCACAGCAGTTGACGCGCCCGGAAACACGAAAAATCAATCAACAAGCAATGAGCTCAGCAAACGCGCCCGGAATCACCAATCAATCAATAAAAAGCCGTACAATCGGTGACCCGCGACCTGCAGCGTCGTCAGCGGCTCTGCGCCGGAGGGTTCCGTGTCACTTGGCTGCGCCGCCGCCTTCCGGCCTCGACCCCGCGCTCTCAAGGAGGCGGGGCGTTCCACGGCGCGCGACGCTCCGAAGCGAACATCCTGCCACCCGGCGTTTGACACGGTTGGTGAGGGGCTGTTTGTGCCCTAGCAGTTAGCACGCTTTGTGCTCGCAGCTTTGTCTCTCGGTGGAGATTTCGATGTCGTCTCGTCGATGTAGACTATGATGAGATGTGTTTGGCTGTAGAGCTGTAGAACATTAAGGATTGAGAATGCAGTAATTGGATTTGAAGCGCTTTTAACGTATCGCATTTTCATGATTGTTGGGACGATGAATACAAGTACTATTTTCAAGGTTCTTTGTTCTACGCAAGCGAATAATTTTTGGTGACTTCTTCTGTATACTACAACAAAAATTAATTTTGTTATACAATACTTCTACGACGTACGCACAGTGAGAATATGTTATTGTGAATTTACAAAGGATTTAACACACCTATTCATGTGCTAAAAGATGTGATTAGCGGAATGTTGTGAAAGTTGTGAATGTGAATCGCTCTCTTTTGAAACAAATTCTAATAAAGAAGTTGTTATGTTAAATTCATTTCAGTAGCTCAATATAGTTTTCAGTATTTGAGAATTCCAAAACAGACCTCGAAAACTTTGTCGGATGGCTTGTGTATTCACGCGACCTGTTAACATGCGTGACGAGATCAGAAAGATCAGTAATGACATTCTCAACTTGACGACTTTTCTCGTCGAGTGACACAGTGTGTCGAATTCTTAAACTACTAAAATATTCGGTAGTGGCAGCGAAGATCTTGTGGTAATCCATGATAAAATAACCTGGATATAAGAGGTATCAAGCACAATAATAGGCTATATAAATTTACTTCGCAGAAAATTTACACGTGTTTCGGGTGTAAATTCCCCATCATCAGTGGATCTAATTTTAATAATGCAGATCCATTGATGATGGGAAAAAAATTCCAGAAACACGTGTATGTTTGAATTTTCTGGAAAGTAAATTTATATAATTATTGTGGTTGATACCTCTTATATCCCGGATATTTTATCCTAAAATATTATTACGCGTGTACATGAATTTTGAATTAATGAGTATCGTTGGCGGTTGGCTGACTTCCCCTGCGCATTCCTCTGAAATTCCTTGGGAGAAAGAGCGCGTTGTGGCGGCGCCGAGGGGATGCGTGGGGTCGCACAAGGCGCCTCTGTTGGCCTCGCCCGCGGCGCGCCCGCCGGCGCCGCGGCGCCACCGCCGCCGCCCGGGGAACTTTCCACTGGCGTATTGCTTGGGTCAATTAGTGGGCGTGCCGGGCCGCTCATGCTAGGGTTGAAGTGCCAAGAATGCAGTAACTCATGTCTTTTTTCAATTTGATTTCCTGTTGGTTTTGACCTTTTCTGAGTTTAAGAAAAATAAGTAGTATTTTCCTCATACTGTTTAAAGGGGATGATTACGCTTCAAAATGAAGAAAATGTTTATTTTGGAGGTATATGCAGCAGATATTCTCTCTCTCTTTCCCCTCTCTCTCCTTCTCCTCTCTCTCTCCCCTTCCCCTCTCTCTCCCCTTCCCCTCTCTCTCCCCTTGCCCTCTCTTTCCTTCCCTCTCTCTTCTTCCCTCTCCTTTCCGCTCGCTCGCTCTCCGTGAACCTCTTCTTCCGGAAGTGTCACAATTTCCTCATATTGTGATTTCCTTCTCTTCCTCTCCTGATGTCGACATAAATGATTTCAACCTCCAATGAAATGTCTCTAGTGTGGACAACTGACGTTCCAAATTACGCATAAAAATGAAATAGTCCAAAATTCAAGCCGCGATAATCACACTGCGTGGACTACATCTACGTATTCATTTAACATTATCCAACTTTTCTATACTCTGGTATCCGTACTCCCAATCTATCAAACCGACTGCAAATAGATCGTCGCCTTACCTGCAAATATAAAACACCCACATCCCGCATTATGGTAAATTCGTTATTCAACCGGATGTAGCCCCTAAAAGTCTTCCTAGTACGGTACCGAACAGTCACACGTCCTTAATACGTTCTTAAGGGTTAATGAATATTTAGTCAGTGTAACAAAAAGTCCCCAAAATCTAATGAATATGGTAGAAATTGTGTTGGTTGCCTTTGGAAGAATAGATTATACTTCGGTGAAGGTAATACTAAGCTGCACTTATGATTTATTCCAATTTATTTAAATTTCCAGTTTTTAAACGTGTTGCCGAAACATGTCAGAGTAATATTTGTGGTAAAATAAAACTCTACTTCTGTAGGCCTTTATTTTTCGTCTAGTGGCATGTCGATGTAGACTCACACTTAATGCAATAATCTGCAGATAAGTTACGTTGCCATCGGTTCGACATTTAAACTATCGCCAAGTTGTTTAAAGCATGCTTTGTGGGTTGCCTAACCCCATCGCGCCCTCCTACTACATGCAAAATCCATGAAAAATACTACAATCAATGCATTGACATACAACAACCTCGCTGCTTCAACTGATGTCACTGCAGCGCCTCTGACCGGCAGGTCCTAGGTTCGATTCCTGATGGCAGCAGGATTTTCGACACTAGCTTATCAGCTAGATCGATTTCAGTCGCTAGTCGATTTCAGTCGTGTCTGGAGGAGAATTCTAGCGGCCGGCTGCTCTGATCGGTAGTTTTCCGTGGTTTCTCCGATCAACACCAGGCGAATGCCGGAACAGTACCCTACCAACGTGCCACGGACCGCGCGCGATCTGTCCTTCCTCTTTCTTGTCCTATCCTCTCCTTACACCCACACACTAACATGCACTACACTACCACATATTCCGAGAGGCCGGTCAGGGAGCTTAGAGCTTGTCCCAGCTGGAGTGGTGTCCGCTGGTGGGAGAGTCCTGGTTAGGGGAAACCCCACTAGCCGACGGTAGGTCGGCGCCGGATCTCGCCATCCGGCGGGGAAAGATCACCGGCATATCCCGAGAAAAACATGCACTACACTAACGGGACTAATGACCAAAGCAGTTGACGTGCCCGGAAACACGAAAATCAAATCAAATCAAATGCGTCTTTCGTCGAACTCGTGTACTCTGTATGTACCTAACTGGTATTTCGGTTCTAGGTATGATTCATTGGTTAAATTGCATCAACAGTGTCCGTCACCATTATTTCGACATCTCTTACAGACCAGTTTCCTTATTGTACTACTCCGTACCCCTTATTTCGCTGATGCCACCCACTTTTCGTGCTCGCTTTCAATGCCACCTACTCTTCTCGGTGCCCACCCGCTGTCTCCCAATACGCTCACTACTCTCAACAACCTCGACTAATACAGTCCCGGCGACTCGACACATGAGAGAACGAATATTTTTACTGTGTCATGGTCAGAAATTTACCGATGACGATAAACGAGCGGGTGTTGCCAGAACCAGTAATGTAAGAGTCCCGCGAATGTATTTCGGATTGTTTTCAGCAATATATCTTTTATTTCAACTTCGTCACAGCTCAGTTCACTGCAACACAAAGTTCCTTACGTGTCTTGTAAATAATTTTTGCTACCGAATCATTGAAGGGAGTCAGTGTTTTAAGAAAATTGGCTCACCCTAAATCTTCAATAAGCATATGTCTGCTTATGTAATAAATATTCCTACATTCTCAATTTCAGAATGCCATACTGATCTTGTTCTCTAATTTAACAGCAATTATATTTTATTTATTTTTTTGAAAAAAAAATTTCATTTGTTTGTTTTTAAAACCGTCAACTTTCAGTTTAAGTGCTTGTCAGTCTTATTTCTTCGAAACCTCATAAACAAAAAAAATAATCAAATTCTACATCGAGATCCCCAAGTCTCGGTGTCACGCATTTGTTTTGTTCTTATTATCGATGCTCATACTTCATATACAAAATTATCTCGAAATGGCTCAAGATTTTTTCGTTTGATTCGTTCATTCTCCGAAATTCTTCCTTTTCCCCTGTCGCTGGCAAACCCTTATTGTTGTGTCCACCCGCACGCAATCGCGTCCTCTAACTTACTGCGTTGCCGTCGCCGTCGCCGCCACCGTTGAACGATGAAGAGGAGGCAACGAAGCTCACGGAACCGGTCCAAGTTTCCCGTCGCCCCCGCAACCACCCACGCATTCCGCCACACCTTGCTCCGCCCCGCTCCGCCCCCGCCCGCCCCGCCCGCCCCGCCCCGCCCCGCCCGCCCCGCCCGCCCCGCCCCGCCCCGCCCCCCCGCCTCGCCCCGCCCCGCCTCGCCCCGCCTCGCCTCGCCCCGCCTCGCCCCGCCTCGCCTCGCCCTTTTTGCCCCCCCCCCCCCGATCTGTCCGCCCGCCCCCCCCCCCCCCCCCCCCCCCCGCCCCCCCCCGCGTCGCTGGCTCTGCCCCGGCCTATCCCAACGGCCTCTGCATCCTCGTACGGCACCGCACTCGGCCAGTGTCAACGACACCCGCCCACCGCGAGTACTCCGCGCTCCGCGCCATCTATAGCCCCGTCACGTACACTGTCGCGCGCGTGCCGCCCACCGCACAACGAACAGCACCGTTCCGAACCAGTGCGTTCCCCACTCGGGTCCCTTAGCCGACACCACGAAGTCCTACAAGTATTCGTTGCATCTTTATTTGACGTAGTGCTTCACTACAGCTTCAAACTCACTTAAACGATTTTGCGAAACGAAATTTAGAGCCGCCTTATGAGGTACCACCGCGTTTATTACTAGAGGAACGGCGGTCATGTAAACAACCATCTGCATTCGGAATCACTCAGTGCTGGCTTTCTCTTCCGCCAGTGGGACATACGAATCCAAAAGGAAGCCAATTTGTAGGAGACTTCACTTTTGGTCATTCGAAACTTCTTTCTCCCTTTGAAACTACATCTATCTATGTGGTACATTAAACTATTTTCTGAATAAACCTGTACAATTTTTGGGTGGTATAGAACGTTTAAAATCTCAATAATCACCCTTCTAAAAGTTAAAAGGTTGTCGCAGGAAATATGATTTATTCTAAAAATAACTTCATAAAACTAAATTATTAATCAGTTATCATCATCATCGTCGTTTAGGAATCGAACACATACACGTTTTTCAAGGCATAATGATAGTATTAGCCGAACAGCTCAAATAAAAATAACTCGAGCATCGTTATTCTGACGGCTTTGTGGATAATATTCATCGTCGTAAATGTGGTTTTTTCTCCAGTACCTACACCTTTTATGCCCCTCTCACCCTCTTATTCACCCGTGTACTCTCCTGTTTACTCGTCCATCCGTGTCCCCGCCCACTTACCCGTCCGCCGCTGCCGGCGTCGCACCCGCGCCGCGCCGCGCTCGAGCTCTGCGCCCGAGGAGCTGGGTTCGAGACCGGGCCGGGCGTCGACCTCGCGTCCGGATGCCCCCGGCGCGGGGCGGCGGCGGTGGCGGAGGCGGCAGCGGCTGGCAGAAGAAGGGGCGGGCCGCCCGCCCCCCGCGCACGACGTGCAGTGGGCGGAATCCGCTCCAAACCCTCGCGGAGGCAAAACGTCGCGAAGAACGTTACTGGTGTTAGTCATCGTATTCATCAAAGCTGCTATCAGTTCCCAATTTAACTTAAACTGTGAACCAATTTATGAGTTTCTGAGAGTTCCCAATTTAACTGTAAATTAATATCGTAGTACTCGTAATTTTTTGTAGTACTCAATAACATAGTAATAGTTCGTTATCAGATAAAATAGTAATCGATAAATAATCAATAATATAGTATATTATAAAAAACAATGCATTAGTTCTTCATGTACCAATAATATTAAAAACATTGTTGTTCCGTAACGCTGCATATAAATAACAATTTTTTGATGGCGGACGGTCTCTTCCTGTGAACCTTGCTAAAGCATGACATCCGCTATGTCGAAAGCAGTAATGAGAATTGAAACGGCTACGCGCATTTTGCGAATAGACAGAATAACAGCACATATTGGCATTTGCATTTCCTGGGTAAGAAACGAAACCATAGACACCTCTCTCTTGGCATCCGCAGAGGTGGCTCAAGGCATCAACTGGTGTCACTGCAGTCTCTAACCGAGAAGTCCTAGAACTTGGAAAATCCCGCAAGCTGAGGGACAGGTCAGTTCCGGATCTCGCCATCTAACGAATGATGATCAGCGCCTCCTCCAGCGATAAAAACATGGACTACACTTACGGGACTAATGGCCTTAGCAGTTGACTGGCCCGCAATCTGTAATCGATGAATCAAGAAACGTGCGTGTATTATATTTCTCCCCAAACGTCACACACAGATTTTACAGTTTTTTTGGCAAAGTGTCAATTAAATTAAACATTGTCATTGCTTAGCCACTTGGCTGTCCGGGAAACGCCGCGTCCTGTTCATACGTTGGCACATGCGGCGTCTCCCGGACAGCCAAGTAGCTACTAGCTCCGGTCACGGAAGCCTGCGTTCTCATTGTTATTGCATTCCGTGTGGTTGGGCGCGTTTTCGGCCCAGTGCACAGCACGCCACCTCCGCCTCCACCCGCTCCTCCTTTCCCCCCCCCTCCCCGCCCCTCCCCGCCCAGCCCCACCCCTGCCAACGCTGCCGCGCGCTGGCGACCGGCTCCCGTTGTCCGCGCAGCCGGCGGTCCTGTTATTTATTCGATGGGGGTGATTATCGATGGTGATTTACTGCCGTGCACAGAGGTGCGGAAGCTCATTAGTAATGACCACTGCAAGTGCACTCGTTCTCGTTTCACTGTGGTTCCGTGTTCGGTTCTCGGGCTCTCGAGATGGAGGGTTAAGGATTTGCCAAGAAAGTACTAGTAACATTTTTTTTTCTGGTTTGAATGTTACTGTGTTATCAAACTCAGACTATTAAATACTTTACAAGGAGTGCGTTAAAATCGAAACGTGTGAACACGTTGGAAAATTAAAAATTATTCTCTTGCATTTCTATGCAGAAACTTTTTCAGTAGATTAATTTTGCTTCGTTCGAGAAGGCAGGTTGCTTATTAAGTAAAGGACTGCGAGTTTGTTTATTTCATATGTTATGCAAACGCAAATGTATATTTTGTATATTAATTTCATTGTAGTTCAGTTATTCACCTCGGTGAGGACAAGAATCTTGGAACTATTCTTTTCTTTGTGAATCACAGAAGTAATGCTTGGCAAAACTGACTAACTTGTCGCTTATCCCAAAAGAAAACGCCCCGTGATCGTTTCCTGGCACGTGTTTGATCAGTTATACCTGGCGTGGTTGATCATTGCCAATCATAGCGGCGCTAGAGTCGATTTTGAAGGAGTATGAATTCATCGCTGGAAATCGCTGTTCCTGAGACCTCACAAACATTTATCCGCGCACTAATTATCGGAAGCTGAGCTACTGGAAAATTTAATTTTGACCAGAACGCCCAAGTGTTTATTCTAGTCGTATAAGCACTGGGACGCATGCCCTCAGGGACTAATTCAGAAAGTTTTTTTTGGAGGGGGTAGAGTAATTTTAGTTCCTCTCCCCATAAATATTTTTGGAATATAAGATTTTTAATTGTTAGCTTGAAATAAAATATATAAGAATATATTGATAATGGGTACACTGCTTTAAAAGGGGCGAGATTTATATACAGTAATTACTTTGAATATTTCGAGCACAATTACAAAAATATTGGATTGGAGTTTGGGCACGACCACGTTGGTCCCCTTGCATCCGCTACTGCATGCCCTCGATTTTCACACCCGAAAAATCCGCCGCCTTTGGCTGGGATCGAATCCGTGAACTCGAGTTTCCAAGGCAAGTCTGTTTACCCGTTCTTGTAAGGTCGACGGTTGTCAAGACACATTACAAAGGTTCAGTTTCCTGGCCGTATTCGTTGATCTTGGTTTCGCGTCTTAGTTGCACGTCACCTTCGATTTCTTTTTTCTTTTGTTTTGAATGTTTTTGCTTGCTTGGGAGAGTCCATTAGAATTTTTGCATCACATTTCAAGTTTCTAGATACAGTAACATTCAGTTTATTTACTATCATCTATTGAGCGCTTACATTAATGGCAGTATTTTCAGTATTCTCATATTTGCAGAATTATTTTTCAGAAGCATGTAATCCCATTCATACACATAGGTGTTCTGATGTATAAAATTAGAGTTACTTGAATGATGAATAAAATTAATGTGAATCCTATAGAATAAAATATTAATGCAATATTTCGTATGTGGTCACATAGTGTTGGCATTTGCACTTTTCACGCCGTCAAGCAATGATAAATGTCGCTTAGTGCAATTTTCAAATAATAGTATTGGATTGCGCTATTTTCGATTTCATTAATTAACTAAAAGCATATTCTTTCCACCTATTTTGAATTACTATAAGTACCCAATTGAAATCGCTCATTTCGAGGAGGTTGATTTATTGGAACAGAATCAAGATGCTTAGTATTCATTA
Source organism: Teleogryllus oceanicus (assembly GCA_964035755.1). Classification (NCBI taxonomy): domain Eukaryota; kingdom Metazoa; phylum Arthropoda; class Insecta; order Orthoptera; family Gryllidae; genus Teleogryllus; species Teleogryllus oceanicus. Next base: position 94,663,101 of record CAXIVR010000004.1, read on the forward strand.
TTACTATTAACATCACCCAGAGCTAGAATGTCGTATTCTTGAGAGTTCATGACCTTTGCATGTTGACCTGAAGCTACTAAAAAGCACTATACTACAAATAGTCCAAATAAAAATGATGTTCCGTTAGAAACGCCTCTGCGTAGGCAAAGTTGCCTCCGTCATCCGTTCTGACTTAATGAACGTCGGCGGTTATCGCACCAAATGGTGGGCTCATCTCGCTGAACGTCACTCAGTGCTGATCGACGCCATCACTGATAACCGCAGACAGCGCGTGAGTGCTCGCCCACTCGCTCTCCGGGCGCTTCTCGGCCGGCAGAGGGCGCAGCGCAGCGGTCTTCACTGCGGTTTTCACAGAGTTGCGTTTGAAGGATATCAGCTGTTACGGTGTGATCCAATCGAAAGGCTGAACACCACCATTATAACGTCACTGTAATGGCTTGTAAGGTCCCGATTGGACAACACCGTAACAGCTGATCAAATGTCAGCGGCAGCAAAGTAAAAACCGTAGCATGTACTGCGGTTTTCACAGAGTTGCGTTTGAAGGATATCAGCTGTTTTGTGTTTTGTCCACTCGGGGTCTTACTCTACAGTGACGTCATAATGGTGGCGTTCAGCCTTCCGATTGGATCACACCGTAACAGCTGATATCCTTCAAACGCAGCTCTGGGAAAAGCGCAGTATAAAAAAGGGGTCTTCAACCTTGAATACTTCAATTGATATTGACGTGTTTGTACGATCAATCGCCTTTTTAAATTCAATTTATATTAATATTGTAATGTTTACTTAAACATTATATTAATCTAATATTTTAATAAGACATTCCTCTACCCCGTTCCTTCAAGAAAAATTCCTTGTATAGATGATGCCCATTTTACGTGTATTTTGATTGAACAAATAGTGATCACATGCGGAACTCCTGTCAAGGTTTCAGGGAACTGTAATAATCTGCGGAACCCAGGTGACGATCCCTGGTCTAAAATGTTCTAAATGTGTACATGACCAAAAATATGATTATCAGAATCAAAATGGGATGAGTAAAACTTGCAACTTCACATTGTGAAACTACTTCGCTAATTAGAGCTTCTTGAAACTAGCGTCAAGGATGTTACACAAAACAGTAATGTCTTCATCGTGGGTGCAAATGGGGTATGTCCGGCAAACTCTCCATGTAATGTGCGGTAATTGAATTGAATTTGCCTTATTTTACGTGGCGAGACTCAGGCCATGAGGCCTGCTCTTCCGTCTGACCACACAAATTTCGTTACACTCCTTTCACTAATCATGGGAGAAAGAAGGTACTACATGGGCGACGAAACAGGCGATTTGAATTTAGCTCAGAGGCATCATTTAGGCATGATGATCTTTTACATGCAGTAAATGTACTAACTTGGGGACAGCCGGCTTTACTTCCCCTCCGAAGGAAGGCGTACGAAGGATTTTTTCGCCCTTAAAAATCCAGGGCTTCGATCGGGTTTGAACCCGCAAACTTAGGTATAGCAGTCCGATACGCTAACCGCTACACCATCGCCGCCGCCGGTAATCTCTCAACGCCATAGACAGAATAAAAACTGTCAAAGAAATGATGTTTTCATTCTTTGTTCTTGTTTTATTCTCATATGCGTTCGTATGTTATTTACATTTTATTAGTTTTCTGCAGTAGCATTTGCGTGGAAAGCACATGGATGTGGTTGGTTGGTTGGTTAGTGATTCCGGGCGCATCAACTGCTTTGGTCATTAGTCCCGTAAGTGAAGTGCATATATTTCCTCGGGAGATGGCGGTGATCTTCTCCCGCTGGATGGCGAGACCCGGCACCGACCTACAGTCGGCTAGTGGGGTTACCCCCTAACCAGGACTCTCCCGCCAACGGGGCACCACCCCAGCCGGGTCAAGCTCTAAGCTCCCGACCAGTCTCTCGGAATATGTGGTAGTGTAGTGCAGGTTAGTGTGTGTGTAAGGGAAGACGATAGGCCAAGAAAGAGGGAGAAAAGATCGCGCGCGGTCCGTTTGGTACTGCTCCGGCATTCGCCTGATGTTGATCGGAGAAACCACGGAAAACTACCGATCAGAGCAGCCGGCCGCTAGAATTCTCCTCCAGACAGCGACTGAATTTGACCTAGCTGAAAAGCTAGTGTCGAAAATCCTGCCGCCGTCAGGACTCAAATCTAGGACCTTCCGGTGAGTGGCACTGCAGTGACATCAGTCGATGCACTGAGCTACCGCTCCCGGTGAAATCACATGGAAATGTCGTGTGCTCGTGTGATGTCATTTGGAACCTGCGAGCGCCCTGGCCCCACCTCCCGGCGCAGGCTGGTGGCCAGAGCGACGTCCGCGCCGCCGCCGGTCGCCGTCTCGGGATCGACGCCGGCTGCCTCCCCTCATTAATTTATTCCGCGCATCGCTTCATCTCGCCGCCAAACAGGTTCTGTGGCCGCCGCCGCCGTTGCAATCACAACAGCAATCACCATCTCTGCTCCGCCCCGCCCCCACCCCAGTCGCCGCCGTCCCCGACCGGCGGTAAACGCCGTTGCTGGCGCTGCTCGGTGTCTTCTGTGCAGGGCCACATTAAGGCCGTAGGCGGCCTTAAGTAAACGACGGGATCGTCTAAATAATATTCAAAAATTGAACAAAGTAATCATTTGAATGTCAAAACAAATTATAATCTTTTTAATTCAAATTAATTTTTTTTACTGATACGTTATTGCTTGTTATTGCCGTCGATACGGAGCTCTATATTCACTGCGTAACTGACCTGGATCGAAAGGTTTGTGGTTACGAGGGAAATATGAAAACAGTTGAAGGATGCTACATGTTCTCTTATAGAGGAAATTAAGAAAGGGAAACTTGAAAAGACAAACGAGTCAAGTGAACATCTAGTTAATAAGTAAATCTGAATCAATAAAATTAGATAAAAAATAAAATTATGTATGTACTATGGGCGTTAACTGGTTCTACGCGCTTTGGCCCTCGGACATTTTGTCGCTGCTCGATCATTAATGCCCTTGATAATTGTTGAAATATTAATGAACTTGCGTAAAATTGTGTTTAAAATCTCAAGGGGGCTCTAAGCACGTGCTTGGTGTGCTTGTTGATCTCATCGTCGCCACCTGAGTTAAGTTGCCCCCTCTCGTTCTTTGCCCCATCCTGGGTTTCAGCCTGAGATTTCTGAGCGAATATTCAGAACCGTTGTTATCGAGATGCACAGTGAATTAGAAGGGGTCACCGTTTTTCAGAAGTATTGATGTTTAATTTTAAGGAATGTGTAAGGGGTATTTAGTGTAATGTGTAAAGGGTATTTGCAACAGGCTACGTAGGATGTCTTTTATAATTAAAAAGAATTAGGAAGATTCAAAATAAAATCCAAAACTTTCTCTCGAATATTTCATCTATCTATACACAATTAATTTGATAGGTTTATAAATTTAGGCAAAAGTTTTATTTATTTCGGTTCATTCATATGGGACTCATTAAAGAATACAGGTCTGAACTCTCTTGAAGAAGGTTCTATAATATTTTTACATTTCTTTTCTAAAAATGTATTCGTATAGATTTAATTTGAAATATTTACTCTGGAAGTTGGTGGTTGTTCCGCTCATAACAGTGTAATTCTGTGTGTAATAACACAGTGAAGAAGTAATGCAAAAACCTTTCTTTTGGAAAAGTAAGTCAGTTTTCCAGGCAATCGTCCTTTTTTTGTCTTAAATTCACAAATCATTTGCCCGAAGGTGTCGGCCAGAATTCACATTATCGAAAGACTATCGTATTTACCAGTATGTCATTTCCTGCATGGGCGATATAAAACAGTGCGGGTTCATACAGCTATTGCTGTATCTCCCCGCTCATGCCCCCTGTCAAGCTTTGCAAATACAATGAAGCAATGACGTGATAGACTCTGGAAGAGAACTTTGACATGGTGAATAAAGAGCACTGAATAGGATGGGATATAAGCTATAACCGGAAGATTTTAATATGAACCTGCTGCTTTTTATCCATTGCAGTGACCACGTTTGGTTTACCGACCCACAGGTGACATAGCATTGCGTTTGGATCGCATCACGACCTAGCAATGAATAATAATGCAGAAACTCCTTTCTCGCACGGAAGTCGGAGAATTTTTCGGAAGTAAAAAAAGTCACGTTGATTTAATAACAATGATGATATAATAATAATAATAATAATAATAATAATAATAATAATAATAATAATAATAATGGGAAAATGTTTATAATTGTAAAAATACCATGGACAAAAATATTCCCTAATTATTTAATTTACACTGAGAAAATCTGTCAGTATAATTGATTACAAAGCCCTTTTACTATTTAATTTTTCGTTTAAGAGCGTACTTCGTGACTTCGTTTTGCTGTCGTTGGCGACATGTCTAAAGCCCTAAGTCTTGAGCGAGCTTTACCGTAGCTGCATCCCGTTGCACCTGAGAGAACTCGGGCCGAGATCTCTCCATATAGAGGATCTAATCGTGAGAATGAGGGCGCTCTGTACTCACGCACTTGGAAAGTGCTCTCGCCGTGACATTGTAACACGGCAGGAAGCGAATCAACCCTGTAATAGGCTTCCTTCTTCTCGGCCTACCCTTTATTAGCGTCGTTATTCTTCGTCGGTCGCTCTTGATTAAGGTGATCACTGCTATTAATGAATTCCAGGAATGTTAACTAGAAGAAATGGGGCGCTTGTAAAGGAATAAATATGTCACGTTGTGGGATAAATCTCTCATTCGTTTGTAAACCCATCGTTTGAAAGTAACGACGGAATTTTTCTTATCTATTATCAAATTTACTTAAACAAAATGTATATTTCAAAATGATTGAAAGAAAGAGGAGAAAGAATGAATCAATGACCAATTTTGTAAATATTAAGTTTTAAATGTTGTTAAACGTTCTTTAAATGGTATTAATAATATTTTACTATCATATTAAACATTATCATTTTGGTGGATGTGAACAAAATATGTTTCCCATAAATCGTTGTCTCTAATCGTACGTGAAAGCACGTTGTACCTTCTTAAGAATACTGTCACAAATGCATACGCTGCTTTAACCATTTTGAAAGTAAGAAAACGAATGAACATTTTAAAAGAGGTTCTGTGGTGAAATGCGAGGTTTGTGTGGTCAGAAGATCGTGCATTTGATTACGCATTCCAAAGTTTATGATGGCCATTCTGAAGATGATTTGGACCCGCACGTGTCCTTGAATTGCCTGAAATTGGTGTGTATGGAATGTGACTATAATTCCAGGCAATCCTTTGATAAGTCAATTGCGTTCTCAGAAATGTCTGGCTCCTTCGTGTACCTCTAATACTAGTGACATGGGTAAAACGTTTCAATTTTTCCGTACCCACCAGAGAAAACTTTCATTCTCGTAGTATTCGACTTAGCATTGTTGCACATATTTCGTAAAGAGCTTCCTAATTTCAATAGTCAGGTTGCTTTTTAAATAACATCAAATGTACTTATGAAATGATATAAACTTTTGTTCTGACGTTGACAACGTAAATAAGGTGTCTAGTAATTTAAGGACTTCTAAAATTTAACTTAAAGTCGCAATTAATATAAAATTATGTAATAGAGTTTGATTTATTTCCGTCAAAAAACAGTACGGGAGAGAAATGTATGACGTATGTCTGACGTATGAGTATGTGGGACGTATGGGAGAGAAATATAAGTGTGCGCTCGCTTTTTTTGAGCTCCAGACAACGTTACCCACTCTTTTACTATACATAGTTGAATAATGAATAAAAGTACAAAAAATGTGAGATTAGAAACATTTAAAAACGAGGCATTTTCGTTCTCAAGATGTATAAATCTTATTTGTATTGGTAAATGGACTACAATTAAAATACATATAAAATTTTAACGATAAAAAGTGCTTTTGTTACATGTACGGCGTTTCGCGAAAAGTTTTTTCACATCTTCAGATACATGTCATGTCAGTATTTTAAAATAATTATTTAATATACAATATTCAATAGATACATGTGTTTCGTGAAACACATTGTTGTAACGAACAGTTAATGTTGGCTGGCCTAGATGATTGAGGCTTACAGTCAATGGTGGACGGGACCAAAAAAAATTAAATTAAATTAAAATATAAAAATTAAAACAAAATTGTTTTTTTCTTTGTCTCGTCCACCACCGACTGTCAAGAACAATGTTTTCAGTGAAAAGTGCTGGAAATGACTGAACCAGTCTGGAGATCATGCATGTTTCATCATTTTTCGTCATCAGACATTTTTCGACCCACTGGCATCCTTTGGCATAATTTTACTCCGGATGTTGGTCATTTGAGCAAGAATTCGGAACTAAACGTGTGGCCCTTGCTCTCTTTACAGAGGCTCTGGTCGTAACCGCTTGCAACGCGTAGGCTCCGCACGCAGACACGTTTAGGGTCACAGTGCAAGCCCGTTGCCCAACGGTACACGTCACGCGAACGGGTTGGCGCTGGGAGAACCGAAATGCAGGCGGTTCCTCTTCCGCACTCTCCCCCACCCCCACCCTCCACCCCTTATCCCCCGCCCTTGGCCGGAAAGGTCCTGCAGGCAGCGGTCGCAGCAAAGTATAAAGGCAGCTCTACACATTCGGCATTCGCTGAACAGCGAGCCACAGCTCGTCCAAACCCGACCAGCTGACGTGCGAATGTTTGCTTCTTTTGATGTGGGAAAAAAAAACACGCACACACAAACCGACTGGCTGCTCGCCGAATACCGAATGTGTGGAGCCGCCTTAAGGGCAAGGAGAAAGGTTTAATAACATTGCGCAACCCCCAGCAGTGCAGGCAATAAGCTCTAATGAACCACAGGAGCGTCTGTCGTTAGTGCGAAGGAATTTTTTAAGTTGTCTAATGTTCCAATAATTGTGGCCTTTACGTTCTAATATATGATTATAATTTTAAATATCTATTGCTCTGAAATCCAGTTTTTCGTATATCGGTATATTCAATCATTACATTGTTTCACTTGCTGATTTTTTTTAACCGAAACGTATGTTAGAAACAAGCCACAATTTTATTCATGACGAATTCGGTCCTACATAAACCAATCGAAACTTCGTTCACCGGATTCCATTATCCTCTGACCCTTGCTTCAAGGTTCGCATCAGATGCCGTGTGCTAGCCACTCTGAACGCAACAGGCTTTGATAGTGGTGTTGCAACTGAGAAATTTTCTGTGCTTTCTCCCTGATTTTCTTATGAGGGGCTTCTCAATATTGTTCAGATTTGCAATCGAATTGCTTTAATGGAGTATACATTTATGATTTGTAAAACCATGCTTTACTGAGAGCGGATGATAAATTTTATGGACGGTGGAAGAGCGGGTAGAGGAATAGAGAGAGCATCCTCTTGTCCTTGGGATGGGAAACTACCCATAAGGCGATTGAGCCGCGAGGAAAATAGCATGTATACTTGGGTTCTTCTAACGTGGCATCTGTGGGTAGTATCTCCAAGATGGAATTCGGCATGACTTTTTACGTCATTCTCAATCCTGCCACTAGAGTCGCTTGATCTGCAGCACTGTACAGCACATACGGTCGCGATCATGCGACAACTTGCGGCAGGACCAAGAAAGACGCAAAAAGTAGTGCCGAATTCTATCTTTGAGATACTACTCACAGATGCCACGTTAAAAAGAAGAAAACAAGTGTAGGATCGAGAAAGCAAAGGAGAATCATTCAAAGACATGATAAAATAATGAGTGTTGGTTAAATCTTGGAAAAAATATTTGTATGGTAGCTTTTCCTTCAATGATGGAATATCTGTAAGATCATCAAGATATTTTTGAGTTGTATTGTATAAAATTTGTTTTCTAAAAACTCTTTGAATATCGGGAAAGTAAAAAAATATTGACTTCGAAATAACGTTGCTTAGTGACCAGCGGTCTCAACTAACTGTTGACGAATAGGGATTTCTCTGATACTATCCAACAATTGCCTCTGAGAAAGGGCAGTTAAATTAAAAACTGTGCCAAGTTCTTGAAAATTAATGTTTAAGGATAGCTTATTTATCGATTGAATTAAAAGACTTTACTATAAAACGTAATAGGTTTCGATATAAAACCTGAGAATGAAATTACAGTTTTTAGTGAATAAAGGAGAGACTTATTCTACAGCAGGTTGTGGTTGAAAAGAGTTCCAAAGATAAATATTTATTTTTCCAACGTGAAACGTTGGCAAATCTTGTCTTACTTCCAAATGCAACGTAATGAAGCTACATATCGCAAGTTTTACCATTCAGTTAATCGTAGTTAGGAAAGATTGATGTTTCCCTAAACGAAACTTCACTCCTACGCTAATTTACAAGCTTACTGGAGCTCATAAATTTCGTCTCATTTTACAGCACACCGACCGTTAATTGGTCGCTGTTTAATTTGATTAACAAAACACTGGTGTACAGTGAAAAGCTTCCTCGCCCGTAATCTGCGCGTGAAGATTTAGAGGTGACTTTGGCCGCGGTCCAAACATCCCGGCCCCTTGCGAACACATAATTGAAATGCTTAATGGTTGTTGCGTGTTCGACCGATAAGAAATCTCGGCGTTCCTTCTGTCTGCACCTTCTTAAAACGTGAAGTTTTACAGCGTTGTAAAATATCAGAATTGCTACCCCCGAACGGCGAATGACACCTGTGGGATATTAAAATTGCAGGGTTCTGGTCAGCGAGTCGCTTGTCATTTTGGTTAGTGTGTGTGTGTGTGTGTGTGTGTGTGTGTGTGTGTGTGTGTGTGTTGTTTGCAACGTCCTGTGACACTTGCGTGACCGGTACTTGCTCTGGAGAAACGTTCATGAGCGCTCAGCTCAAGTTGCTCTAGTGGGAAAGTTACATCATTCTCCCGGCGTAACGACCTGAGCTCTTTTTGGAATTCATTTCCAACTGACTTGAGTTGTGTGTCAACTCGTCGAGAGGGAGGTTTAATTTTATTTAAGTGCTCGAGTGAGTTTGCATTCACTCGTTCCTCTCTTCTTTCAATTTTTTCAATGCACATGGATTAAGTAGTTTTGGAGTAGTATAAACATCTGAACAAAGAATTAACAATTTAAATACCAAACATAGTATATTGGATGCAAATGAAATTTGCACTGGAACAACACTTACAGTTCTTAGTTTCGTAAAACTGACTTTCTGTAGAATGCTCTCTCGAAATCGGCGAGCCTCTGCAAATTACAATGTTACTTGCATCTAGTTTTTCTTTTGTATGAATTGTATTGCCAAATTATTCCAGCGTTTCTACTATGCTCGATAATTGAATCATATGGTCGAGGCATAGGTAATTATTCAGGTAAATGCGACTATTCTTAGAACGAGAAAAGCCCTAATTTCTCATATTGTGTATGTTTGTGACGTGTATTCACGTGCAAAGATCGTAATCTTAATAGCGGGTGTTCCAGTTCAGGAGTTCAGTTTACTCCAGTGTGTTGTTTAATTACACATATTTTTCCTAATGGCTTCTATTCTGGGCCCTTTTCTACTAGTGCTGATCGTTCTTAAGAACGCTATTCTAAGTGTTGAGTTGCACTTGTACAAAATACACTCGTATAAAGCCAACATTAAAATAATTCCCTTAATGAAATAGGAAAAATACAGTAAAAGTCCGAGAGTCAACTAGATTGCTTGGATCACGAACTTTTTTGTGTAGATCAGCTGTTCATTTGGGTTGTGAGAGAAAAATGGACTGCTCGTCAAGGAAATACAAATCAGCCCATTCGTCTTAAGCGACCTTCGTTGCCTCCGGACAAAGAACTTTACTTTCTCCTTCAGCTTGTTATACCTTCATGTTAAGTAAGCGAAGTACTTAGTGATTCGGTACGACGCGAGGTCCAAGGTCTGCCAACACAAAAGAGAAAATATGCTCTGAAATAAATCATGTAATAATGATCTTTCTTGTTAGAACGTACATTCAACAATTGTTTCTGGTTCATATGTATGGAATGCTTTAGATCTCGTTATCCCATATCGTGCATTTCGAGACCATTTCGCAACCATCCCCGGCTAAGTGGCTCAGGGCAACAGCTCTTGCCATTGCAACTTTTCTGATCGGGAGATCCTAAGGTTTGAGTCCCGACGACACATACTAGTTTTGCCTCTAGCTAGATTGCTAAGTAGAATTCAGTTGCTGTCTGTTGGAGAATTCTAGCTACCGGCTGTTCTGATCAGTCGTTTTCCGTGTTTTTTTTCGATCAACACCAGGCGAATGCCGGAGCAGTACCCTAACAAACGGGCCACGGACGCCCGCGATCTTTCCTTCCTCTTCCTTCTCCTATCCTCGCCCCTTACGCACACACACACATTATCATGCACTACACTACCACATATACCGGGAGACGGGTCAGGGGGCTTAGAACGTGTCCCGACTGGGACGGTGCCCCGCTGGTGGGTGATACCTGGTTGGGGAAATCCTGTTAGTCGATGGTAGGCCGGCGCCGGATCTCGCCATCCAGCGGGGGAAGATCACTGCCACCTCCCTGATGAAAAGAACATGCACTACACTCACGAGACTAATGATCTTAGTAGTTGTCGCGCCCGGAATCACTAACAATCAATCAATCATCGGTAGTTTTCCTTGCTTTCTTCGAATAATACCAGACGAATGTTGGAGCAGGAGTTTAACAGATAGGCCAGAGACCGCGCGAGATCTTTTCTTCCTCATCCTTACCCCCATCTCTCACCTTACGCGCGACACACACACACACACACACACTTATCAGGAGACCAGTCAGGAACTTCGAGCTTGTTCCAATTAGGTCGGTAACCGCTGGCGATGATAACAGGAGAAGCCCCTGCAAGCACACGTACAAGTCAGCGCCGAATTTTGGGTTCTAGCTGGGAAGAAACACCGTTATCTCACGCAACATAAGATGCACTACACTTACGTGCACTAATGACCAGGGCAGTTAACGCGCCCAGAAACCAAATAAACACGCAACCTCATCCCCTGCTGGCGGTTCACGATTGCAGTGTTCTGTATCTTTTCTCTTGGACGTTTCAAACTCCTCACTGTTAAAGTGGTATAGGATTTTGTCGAGGAGTAAAGAAAGAAACGAAATTATAAATTCATTAGGAAGGCAATTCATTATTATTAATTAGATTTTAATAGTGTACTATACTTCAGGTTACTAAAATCTTTTCCAAAACTTCTTTATTACGTTGAGCGTCAATACGCTTAACACTATTGCAATGCGCTTCTTCGTTTAATTTCACTCGTTGTAAACTTGCTTTGTTGTGGTAATATCTGCTTGTATTCAGATATATTACGTTGCTTTGACGGGAGCACATGAAATTACTTGGCATCTTTCTTTCATCCTAACGACGCACTCGATGTAGGCTGACTAAAAAGCGCTGTCTCACAGGGCGTCTTTGTCTTCGCCGCACCATGGCTTAAACGGTCGATTGTGCTTGGGACTAATCGAATCAGATGGACGTTTCCAGGTACCACGGCATGCCCTAAGGTTTGGAGAACATCCTCTGGCTAGTCGAAACTCGACTCCGAACAGTTGGACCTGAGGCGTTCTTCTCGACTACAAAATAATAGTCAATAATAATACGTACACATTTATGTATAACTTACGAGGCTATTGTTCAAACGCATTCTCTTTAAAAAAATATCCTTGAAATTTGTATTTACACTGAGATAAGTAGAATGATTACACATTTCGTTCATATATTTGTTTGGTGAATTGGTATGAACGAACCGTTCCCGCTAAAACCATATTTTGATACTGCTGTAGTGATATTAAGCTATTAATCTGCTTTCGTGAATCTACGTGTTATAAAATATCGTAAGAAATAGCATAAGAATGACTCAGTTGTGCTATTGAGTTATGATGTCCGAGGCGTATTTTGTAGAAGGCCGTCGAGATTTCTTTTTTACGCTTTTTTACGTTCGCAATGCGTTACGTAATCTTGTGTTCGTGGTTTGCACTATGGCGTGTGACCTTCGCCGAAATCTCTAGTGACTTCAGGAAGAGAGGCATATAAGCAGATTTAAGAGCTAATGAAACCTATCGTATATCGACTAACTTCACTTGGTAAGATTACGGAAATCTTTCTGAACTTATTTGACAATTTCTTTATTTAATTATTAACATAAACAACAGTCAAAACCCCTATGTGACTTTTGGGTAGAGAAAAGCTAAACTATTTATTCACTTAAAATTATCACTGGAAGTCGTGCTGTACCGTCCTCTCCTGCAGGTTCAAGATATTTGTAGAGTGTATTCAAGAGAGTTAAATACTACGTGAAATAAGTTTCAGGAATAAAGAGGCAGCTTCGTGAACTGTTTGTGAATTTCTATTGTGCATGTGTGTTTGTGATTTACATTCCAGAATATTTTCTGGGTGGGACAGTTAGTGTCTCAGAGGCGTAGAAGATATTTAAGATAACATAACTCTAATCTCGGGGGTTTTCATGGCACTGAATCCTAATAGATTTTATAGTGGATTTTCTTTGCACTTGTTTCGTTTGCTTATTACGTGAGTTGTTATTGGATATTCAAAAATTTTTATATTTATCTGTTTTTTTAGTAATGTGGATGGGGGCGTATTTGTTTGAATCATCTATATAACTTTCTCTTACTTCCCTTCTTTTTTATGGAAAACAACGGGGGACCATTTCACGTTCTACAGTCTTATTCAGAACAAAGATGAAAATATTTAGCATAGATAATTTCCAAATGAAATCTGTTTTCCATATTCCAGATTCTAAAATCAGCCGAAATTTTTTTTTGCCTGTAGCAACGCCACATTCTTGAGATCTATAATCTCATAAATATATTTCTGGACTTGAAACAATACTTTCTTAGCACTTTTCACTTTGCTTCACACTTTCACAGTGTTTTTTTTCTCATCGATCTCATTTTGATGTCATGATAGTTATCCTGAAAAGGGTGTATCCCGGATAAAAACTGCCTCAAATGATAATATGCTTAAGATAATAAAATTTGCGTTTAAATATTATAATTACATGATATTTGAAAACTCTATAATCCCACTTTTAAAACCTTTTTTCATTTAGGGTTCATGTCCTTCTTATTGACAGCGACATTCGAAGATGCGACAGTTTCAAACACTCTCCTGTCGGAAGTTTGCATCAAAATTGACGCTGTCAAGTGGGTTTCCAAGGTAGTGCATTCAGAGAAAAAGATAGTAGAAATTACTTCGAATTGTAATGATAATAATAATAATGATGATGATGATGATAATAATAATAATAATAATAATAATAATAATAATAATAATAATAATAATAATAATAATAATAATAATAATAATACTGAGAGCGGTGGCTCAGTGCATCAACTGACGACACTGGCTTTTTAGCTAGGTCGAATTCAGTCGCTGTCTGGAGGAGAATTATAGAGGGCAGTTGTTCTGACCGATAGTTTTCCGTGTTTTTTTTTTTTATGAACACCAGGTTAATGCTGGAGCAGTACCCTAACAACTGGGCCACAGATCGCGCGCGATCTTTCCTTCCTCTTCTTGTCCTATTGTCGCCGCTCACTCACACACACACACACACACACACACACACACACACACACACGTACACTAACATGCACTACACTACCACACCCCGGAGACCGGTCGGGACTTCGAACTTGTCCTGGTTGGGGCGGTGCCCGCTGGTGGGAGATACCTGGTTGGGAAAACCCCGCTAGTCGACGGTAGGTCGACGCCGTATCTCGCCATCCAGCGGAGGAAGATCACCGCTACCTCCGGATGAAAAAAATACACTATACTTATGGCATCCTTAGTTGACGCGCCTGGAATCACTAACAATCAATAATAATTAATAATAATAATAATAATATTGTTATAAAAATAAAATTTGACTCAATCGTTTGGTAAGTGTCGCTCATTTCACAGCAAATTAATTATGGCTAACCGTGACGATCTCCAACGTGTTTCATAAGTCGGGGATGCAACTACACCTCCTAGCGGCGCCTATGGTCATCACCTGGCATTACCTCAATAACGAGGGTGGCCGAGGGCTAAAACAAGGCTACTTAACACAATTGTGAAGAAAAGAAAGTCACGGACTTCAATGACATATATGGATACACATCCATGAATCCACATCTACGAATACACTTCCATGCTTGAGGCGAGATGCGACCCCACGGGCCTTGGAGTCGTGGCAGCGTTAGCGACCTCGACCTACCGAGGTGACTTCGGTCGGGGTCCTCCGCGCAGCGCGAAACGCGCACGGCATCTGGCGGCGCGGCGGCGGAGTGCGCGTGCTGGCTGTGGCCCATGAATGGCGCGCGCGGGGCTCGGCGGGGCTCGGCGGGGCTCGGCGGGGCTCGGCGGGGCTCGGCGGGCGCGGCGGGGCGCGGCGGGCGCGGCGGGTCCAGCCGATCATTTAGGAGGGTTTGTGCCAGCCGTAGCGGATCGACTATTGATCTTCTGCGCAGGCGCAGATGCTCAAAAGTGATGCGAAACTTAAACTGCGCATGCGCAGAAGATTGATAGTGCGTTCGAGGGTGCACAAACTCTCTATTGCGGGCCCCCAAGCACAAAATTGTGTTGACTCCCTGCCGTAAAAATAGCTCTATTTTTATTAAAGAAAAAACTTATCTTAATGCAAATATTTTATGTGCAAGTCCAAATGAAAAATGATAATTTTGTATATTTTTTACATATATTATATTTATTACATTAAATACATTTTAGTTACAAAATATGTTTTGCATATTTTTCTCAAGCGCAGGGCCCCTCGCGGATGGGGCCTCAAGCAACTGCTTGTTTTGCTTCTAGGAAAAATTGGTCCCTTGAGGCCATCATACATTTTTGTTAAATAACAAATATTTGTTATAATTACATATTTTTGTAGTGTACATATGATACTTCACAATATTTAAAAAAAATACATAATTCTAACTAATAAATATTTAAGTAAATTTTGCCAAATAAAAGAAAGTAACAAACGAAAACGCTAGGCTTTTTTTGTGGGGGGGACATGTGCCCCCTGGATCCGCCTCTGCGCTAGGGGGTGGGACATCGCCGACGAAACATCGACGTTTAGAGACATCGAGGTTCAAAATGAAAACGTCAATGTCAATAGTGAATGAGTGTGATTGCGTTTTTGCCCTACTTTTGAAACACTTTCTGGATCCGTTTATATTGGTATTAGGTATTAGTATTGGTGTTAGGCTGTCAGTGCACCAGATAGGGTTATCCGTGGCACAAGGAAAAGAGAATAACAATTCATATCTTTTTACAGCCAGTGAGCATTTGGGTACGCATGACGAGACAGGTACTCGTAACTGCGAGGGAATTTTAAAAGACTCCAATACGTGCATTCGAATCTGGTCTTATTGTAATATAGAAGTTCAAATATTGGTATGTTATTTTAAGTACGGATATTGTGAGCAATCGTGAATTGTAAATATTGGCTCTATAGTAAAGTGTTTTACTCGCTCATTGTCGGTATATTTTGTCCTGCGCGGGTCATGCGAAAATTCACACTGAGTATTCGGGTACTGTATTCCGGGTACTGTTCTTCTTAGCATACCTCCTTTAACACGTTGGTGCCTGTATATAAGGAAAGTTGGCAACGTAATACTTGTCACAAACTTTTTATTTAGTTCTGTTTGTAGACCTAGACTAATTCATCTCATGTTTTAATCATCCATTTCTGCGTTATGGATCATTTGCTGTTTTATTTGAATACTTTTATTGTGTTTTACTCTGTAATTTGCATTCCTTTTGTAACCCCAAACTGGCAGCTTGCCATTATCTTAAACAGATTGAATAAAATTGACTTTTGTTACCCGACAGCATCAGAGAGGAACTGAGTGGAAAAAATTGGACATTCTCACCCGTCTCGAAGTTATACCTGGGTGCTTTGCGCATCACTACTACGTACCTAAAGCAGATTTTCCGAAAACAGGCGTGTCAAGTTTCGTAAGATTACGATTTGGGGGTAAAAATAGGAACTTTTAATGTTCACTAGAGTGGACGAAAGGTATGAAACAAAGCCAGGACAATGTAAACTACGAGTTATCACCTGACAAATTTGACAGACATGAAGTTAACCTTGCTTCATTCAATATAGCACTATTTCATTTATGGACGTTTCCTACTTTTCACAAGCGTTCTGAAAATGTCCTTTGTTCTGCGACAAGCGTTTACATATGGGACTACATTTTTGAAATTCCGTGAAACGTTCAATGAAACTTGAAACTTCAGGCTGATCAGTTTCTGAGAGTCTTTTCTTAAACAGAAAATTTTGAAAATTCCTGTTCCTTGTGGAGATTGATTTTCTGTGTAATTTGTTTTTAGAGAAAAACAAGACGATTTAAAGTGCTCATCGGTTACGTAGTTAATGTATTAATTATGACGCTTCGAATGTTTTTATTCACATCTCTCTAGAAAATATGCGATTTATGTCACATAGATGACTGTCAGATGATCATCATTATTAGTCAAATTTAGAACTTTCTTCCCGAACTTTATTTATTTATTTATTTAGTGCAATATGTTCTGAGGGAAAACGCTGTAAATGATAGGATTCAGACCTCTACATGTGGGTAGACGCTTATGATCGTGGGAAAGGCAAGGGTACGGTTGCGCGTAAGATAATGATAACAATAATGGAAATGCCGCATCACGGCTGCTTGGCACCGTATTGTGCATGGGACGATTGTGCGCGAATAGTTGCCACTGTCACTCCCGCTCGTGTCTTGTTACAAGCTCTGTCTTTGTCACGTGGTCGCTTTACACGTTTTATAACTGCTGAGGAAAGCGACGTTGTCCGCTAGCAGCTACGAAAATTGCTTCCTTCCTTCTGTCGAAAGAGGTTTTCTCCTTTCGGAATGTCACGACGCGGAATTTCTCAGGCGCCTAAGTATTACTGAGGTATTGAAATAACCAGCTCAACGCCTGATGTTTCAAAAATATGGATGTGATTGTATGTGGTATAAATATTTTGAGGGACAACCATTATGTTCTCGGTGTGAACATTAGTGTAGGATTATCGGTTATTTTCTTGCATTTTGAAATATTGGTAAGTATCTCGACAGTCGGGTTGGCTTGGGTACAAAACATTCTCATAATGTGGTCGTCGCCATGTAAACGTGAGAAGAATGCTGGCAAAACTCTTCATTTTTTACTGAGAGTCCACAAAGTGATTATCTGAATTTGTATGATCTACAAGAACGCGATGGTATGTAGTACTACGTGCTTAGAATGTAACCTGATCCAAAACTATGTATTAGTCTAGCTATGAAACAATAGATACCTTTTCCGAATCCTAGATACAATCTATAATGATATATCTATATAATTTATATTGAGTTTCTATTTGTTAGAAATGGAGAAAAATCAAATCTGTTCGTACGTTTACCGTTACAAATAAGTTTTCTATATTATTATTATTATTATTATTATTATTATTATTATTATATTAGTTTTTTCATCTTTAAACTATTAATAGTTAAATTGTTGAGAAGGGATTCTGAAACTTAAGAAAAAGCGTGCGCAGATGATTTTCTCCCCCATACGTCACATACAGTTTTTGACTAAATAAATAAATAAAGATTACAGACGACTTTTAAATGTGATACCAGGGAGAATACACCGCCTTAAGACAGTTCCCGATCTTTGCAAGGCCATTCAGCTTTCTGAACTACGGTTAGCTTACGTGCTGAGAAAGGAACTTTGGTGCTTCCACGTATGCCTTTTTTCAACCTATCCCCTTTTTTCAACCCCAAATTTTACCATAAGTTCATACGAAATTAATATTTTTAGACAAAATTTAAAAAATCAACTTTTGAATAATATGTTCAAGTGATATGTTAGCAGAATTCTTAAATTTTAAGCTATTATGAGAAATACGATTCACCTCTGTCATGACGTTAGATTTTTGCAATCATGAGCTTACATGAGCGCCCGTGCGTTAAAAGCTCTATATAAAAAGGTCCACTGAATGCACCCTTCCTTTATGATAAAAAGAGGGGTTCATCGTATCAGTGTTTCGATTGTTGAGTTCCAGCATCGGGAATCATTAAACTTCGCAGTGACTGTGGTCAGAGACGAATTTTCAAATCTATCAGGGCTCATTGTGCGAAAGTTTTAGGTTCACACGATTCTTCAAAGAAAAATACTTCCAGTTTATTTTGAGGAAATTTTCTTCTACCCCGAGTGCTTGAATGAATGTGTACCTTGGCCACCTCCGAGGCTTTTGCGTGCTTCCTAACATGACCTGGGGCATAAAAATGTCCGTATGGCATGACTGTGGTCAGAAACGAATTTTCAAATCTGTCGATGTCCAGAGTTCCGAAGTTTTAGGCCCACAGGATCCTTCGATGGAAACTATTTTCAACTGAATTTTGAGGAAATTTTCTCTACCCTGAGTGTGTGAATGAGTGTACATCTTTGGCCACCTCCGTGGCTCTTGCGTGCTTCCTAATCTGTCGTGGGGCAAACGCGTCCTCACGGCATGACTATGTTCAGAAACGAATTTTCAGATCTGCCTAGGTCCAGCGTGCCAAAGTTTAAGGTACACAGGATTCTTAAAAAAAAAATCACTTTCAATGTTTTTTTGAGGAAATTTTCTTCTAGCCGGAGTGCGAGAATGAGTGTGAGGGCACGTTCGTGGCCCTTGAGTGCTTCCTACCGTGCGTTGAGACAAACGTGTGCTCACGGCGCGTGTGTTGTTGTGCGCAGAGTCGCCGCACCGCTACGTGGAGTCGGAGGTGACCATCCACTACCGCAGCCCCGTGCGCGCCGAGGCGAAGGAGGCCCTGCCGGAGGAGGAGCTAGCGCGTCGCCAGGCGGAGGCCATGCGCCGCATCTACCAGGAGGAGCGCCGCCGCAAGTACCTGCAGGAGCTGCAGGACATGCAGAGCCGCCGGCACACCGACAACTTCACGTGAGTGGCCCCTGGCCCCGCGATGGCAGAGACTGACTTACGTGGCTCAGGGCATCAACTGATGTCGCTGCGGTGCCTCTGTGCGACCGGGAGGTCCTAGGGTTCGAGTTCTGACGGTGGCAGAATTTTCGACTCTAGCTACGTAGCTGGGTGGGATTCAGTTGCTGTCTGGAGGATCATTGGAGCAGTTGGCTGCTGTAAAGGGTAGTTTCCGTGGTTCTCCGATCAAACCCAGGTGGATGCCGGAGTAGTACCCTAACAAACGGGCCACTGACCCGCACTGGCATGCTATGTTTCCGTCCCTTTTCTTGTCATAGCCTTACCCCCTTACGTACACACATGCACTACACTACCACAGATGTCGGGTGCTTAATCTTGTCATGATTGGGGCGATGCCTCTCTGCTGGGAGATGCCTGGTTGGGGAAAACCCCGCTAGCCGATGGGTAGTTCGACGCCAAATCTCGCCAACCAGATGGGAGAAATCAACGCCACCTCGCGCCTAAAACATGCACTGTACTTACGGTACTAACAACCTTGGCTGTTGACGCGCCCGGAATTCCTTATCAATTAGCGCCAGTCTCCCAAAGGCTGACCAATGAGCGTGAGGGTCCCAGAGGGGCCGTGCCTCCCCCTCCCCGAACATTTCGAAAGGGGTCTCATAGCCTTACGAAATAAAACATTTTATTTCTGTTAATATGTTCAATTCCTGATTTCCTCCTTTTTTAACTTGACAGTGAGGGGAATTGTTTTACGGCATTTGAGGAAGAGGGTCGCTAAGCCTTTTGTAAACTCTCTTCTTTTACTAATTATTAAATTTTTCTTCAGAACTTAGTTTGCTTTTAAAGTGGAAAAATATATTGAAGACAGATTCAGCTGTTTCCTACATTGTTTTTATTGATAATTAATTGCTGAATATTATTACAATAGCTATTTATTAATTTTCATTTCAGTCCTTCTCAGAAGTCACCCATACCTCTGAATCGGTATGATGATATTTTGGATGATCTTCCCACAAAACCGAAGACTAGAGATCGAACTCCAGAACCTAAATTAGTGGCCCGTGCCCTCTACAATTTTGTGGGACAAACTTCCAGGTAATAAATTTAAATAAGTTGTGAAATGTAAAATCAATTTCTCTTTGAAAGACATAATGTACTTCCATATTTTAATGAGCTTAATGCACTGAATAATACTGAATTAATGAAACTATTGGTATTATTATGATGTTTTTTCTTCAGAGAACTTAGCTTCCGACGAGGTGACATAATATTTGTTAGACGACAAATAGATAAGAATTGGTATGAAGGAGAACACAATGCAATGGTTGGCCTTTTCCCTTTGAACTATGTAGAGGTAATTATGTAGAACATATCAAATGTATGTTTTCATGATTCTTTCTCATCCTCATTCAATTTTATGACTGAAAATGTGTCTCTTACAGATTATACCATATGACGGCATTCGAACTATTCCAAAGCGACCCACAGAAGGACAAGCTCGAGCGAAGTTCAACTTCATTGCACAAACTCATCTGGAACTATCATTGGTAAAAGGTAAGAGAAATTTCTTTCATTCTTTCTCATCATTATCTTGGTGAATATTGAATTATTATTTTAACATTGCGAAATTTACACTACTAAATTTATTATTTATTTAGTTATTTTTAAAATCTTTGTTTACAGGTGAATTGGTAGTTCTTACTAGAAGAGTGGATGAGAATTGGTATGAAGGGCGCATTGGAAATAGGAAAGGAATTTTCCCTGTGTCATATGTGGAAGTTATTTCTGAACCTGGAGATAGAGCAGGTACAATGCTGTCATAAATATATTTTCCAATATCTGCTTAGTCTTTTTTATTAGCTATGTTTTTATATGATATAAAATAAAACATGTACATTTTATGTTTCATTGTGGTACAAAATTATCAACTTAAAAAATTGTCTAGGTTGATGAAGAAAATAAATTATTTTAGAACAGAGAAACTTACGTTATTATTAATAAATAGGGAATTTTCATGTAAATACATATTTTTGTAGAAACAAGATGCACACATTCAATAAAAAGTTTCAGAGTTTACAAGACATTCTGAATGAATTAGAACCATTTTTATTTTATATACTTTTACATGTTTTGGTATCATTACACATTTTCACATATTTTATCTAAAACTACATATTTCATACATATTTAGTAATTTCACATATTTCATACATTTTAACATATTTAAACTTTTGAAACATCATTTCAGATGCAACTTTGACTGACATATGTTACTAAAATCTTCTGCAATATTCTGCTGAAAAGCAATGTAATGTTTCCCCATGCTTCTATGACATGTGAACTTTCACCATGAATTGTCAAACTCCCCCTTCTTGGAATCAAGAATGTGCGGGTGTTTGTATGACAAAAGAGATTTCAACCACAACCATGCTCATGTTTCTCAGACCCACTGCGTAACTCATTCGAAAACTAAGAAATATTTTATACAGGTCATTGTCTTATCACATTGTGGGATTGGGAAGGGGGGAGTCCCTTTAATCCCCCTCCCCCTCCCACATCCATAATTGGCTACACAGTACTACTATTCACTTGAGTGCCGACTACTCGTAACATTGTACATACAGTGAACGCTTTCTATATTTCAAATAAAACTCTTATGTGTGGTGAAAACAACTGTACAATCACATCTGTAGGGGTAGGACTTTCTTTCAGCTGTTCTCAATTCATGTTAAAATCTGATTGACTACATTATTTACTCAGAAAATCCTTATGTACACCCATTTTAAATACTAGAATTAATTTCTATTTTACATATTTTATATTTTTTTCACATATATTGGGAAAAAAATACATACATATGTAGGTACATATTTTCCTTTTTTATTACAATTCCGTTCTCTATTAATAAATCTACATTCTGTAGTAATTCTTTGTATATGATAAATATATTGTTTTTCTGTATTCAAATTTAGCTACCCCAGTTACTTCAACAACTAAAACTGCAAGCTCTTCTTCTTCACGTTCATTGTTAATGAATGGCAGTGGCACTAAACAGTCATACCAGTATCAGACTCAACAACCTGCAGGTTCAAGCTATTATAATCGACTAGCTTCATCATATACTTCAAGTAATCCTTATGCAACTTTGGTAAGTTGGGGATATCTCTTATGTGTAAAATATTATTTCTTGAAAAATATATGTACGACTAACCCATGTTTTTAAAATGGATAGATAAATCATGCTTTTGAAAATTTCTTAACATTATTATTACTAGCCAGTGATTGCAGATTTAAGATAAATTTTTCTTTCACATTAAGTACTTCTTCTAATGTGCGGAAACAGTATCAAAATGTTAATTTTAATATTGCCAACCTTGTTTTGTTGGCACTTTTATTCATCATTCTACTATTTGTGGTTAAAGGGTGGGGTAGAGATTCTGGACTTCAAGAAAACATGTGCAGGTTATACTTCTTCCCCATACATCATACAGTTTTTACTGTACTTTGACCCCCCCCCCCCCCCCAAAAAATCAAATATTAATTATTGTCATTTTACCATTAATGGTTGCATTCTTTCTTTTCTCTAGCCTCGTCAGGGACAAACTGCCAAGTCAAATGTTGCTCCAATGTCTCAGACATTGCACATTGATACTCATTCAGAACCTGTACCGTAAGTTATAAAATTTAATGTTTCTTCTCGTTACTAAATAATTGTAAATATAATTAACACAATGAAAATATTGACTTATTATTGTAATATGTAGGTACCGAGCTCTCTACAACTATAGGCCACAGAATGAAGATGAGCTGGAATTAGTAGAAGGAGATACAGTCTACGTAATGGAGAAATGTGATGATGGTTGGTATGTGGGATCAAGCCAAAGAACAGGATTCTTTGGAACGTTCCCGGGTAACTATGTTGAAAGATTATAAAAACTCAATTTCATCAATAGGTGTGTAAGCAAACTTTACTTCCAGGAATATCTAGCTACTGCATAGTTCAAGAAGGAACAAATATCTCAAACATGTATAGTACTATTTTGACGAATACTACATTGGTCCTTCCTTAATTTTCCTGTGAAGTATAGTTACTTTGTAAATTTCAATCAGGCAAGAAACTATTTTATTATGTAAAAAGCCTCTTGCCCTATGAAAGTTAGATATGCCAAAGAACTGTTATGTTGTTGCCTCTGTTGGTATTTACAAAGTTCTTTGTATACAATGTAGAACCTGTTGTTTTGCTTTGTGTTGTGGCTACAAGTATACAAAGGATACCGTGAAAACTTATCATAAAATTGTTGGATGCACTCAACAAGTATACATGAATTCTTTTGAAGATCTTTTAACTTTTTCCACTGCTTACTGTTTTACTTTTCATTCCACAAACAATCTTGATTATATTCTTCAAAATGCATCATTTGTCAATTAGAACATGCATTATATAATTTAAGTTAGTTGTTTTGAATTAAAATGTGCCACAGTAAATAATATATAATTTTACTTTTCAATTGTTTTGAAGCAGTGGAAGGACATACGTACTTTGTAAATGTGTATGTTGTGTCCCTTTCTTGTACTCTCTCCGATACAAGTCAAGTCATACATTACTGGTACTTGTATAGAGCCAGGAACAGTATGATGTTCTGTGCTTCCAGATGTTCTAAATGAACCTTTGAACTATTCATATGGATATTTCATGATTTTGTAAGAAAGAATAAATATTAATTTTCATTGATAAAATTGTTTGCTCCATTGTTTAGCACACTGATTGTAATAAAAGAAATTGGAATTTGTCTGTTAGTGTAGATAATGTTCTTGTAATGTCATTAAGGGACTGCTGATCCACTTTACTCTTGGAAATGAATGTAAATGTTTTAAACATTATTTTTTAATTATCAAGAATGTGTAATAGGTTTTTTTGTTTTGAAAACAGATTTTTGGATATTCACAAATGAGTTTCAGAATGATAACACTAATAAAATTTTTATATTTTATTTCTAACATCATATCCAGACTAAGCTATACTTACATTCTATTGCTGGTCACATGAAATGTTTACAATCCATAGAAACAAAAACAGATATTGCTTAAAAATTATACCCAATCTAATCACATTTTATGATAATTCTTTATCTGTTTTTTGTTTTAAATTTTAATTTTATTCCAGTAGGTTAGGAATATCTGAAATGGCCAACCTTTTAACACCATTTGGAAGATCGTCCATTATGTTATCACGATATATGGCCCATGTCACTGTGTTCTCATAATATTTTTGTATAAAAATAAATATATTAAATATTGATCTTAGCTGTACATAATGTACAATTTTTTAAAAAATTATTAAACAGCACATTATCTTGCTTGGTATATTTAAACATCTAGTCAGTAGCCAAAGCCTGCACAAAGTTACATTTTATATAAATATATAACTATTTCAATTTATAACAACATACAAATTTAAGTTTATTATTTTCTGTATGCTTAACAATCTCTTCCCCTTATTTTTTCACACATTGTGCTAAATGCATTTCTGTGTTTAGTAATTTCTATCAAGAAATATTTTTAAATATCCTTAATTTTTTACATTTACTCTATTTGGTTTTTGTTTTTTGTTCCATAATTTGTTTTTATGACCAGTTCTAAAGTTTTAAGTAACATGTAAGTTTGTTTCAAAAATACATTTTATCAGTTCCTTACATCGTTTCCTGATAGAAAGATTAAATAAGACTCAAAAATAATATAGCAGTGCCTTTTTTACTAATATTTATCTACCAAAGTAGTGATTATTGAAAAAAGTAACCCCCCCCCCCCTAATCTACTACTTCAAAGTTGAGCAAATGCAAATGAGATAATCAAGCTTGTATATCAAAAATTCAACAAGACATGTGACCCAGGATATGAGGAGCACAAGTCTCTTTGTAATTGTATTTGTATTTTATTGAAGAGTGTGACTTGATATAAATGATAGTAATTAAAATATTAATACCCATATTGATGGTTTTCTTTTAAACCAGAAAATGACAATAAGCCTCTATCAGCAAAGTAACCAGGTAGATATACATATATATATATATTATTTTGGTACAAGAATCAGAATAACATATACACAGTTGAATTGTTTATATCAGCATTATAGATACTGACAGTAAATATAAAAATCTCTTTAAGAAACTTAATATTACAATTCCTCATCCTACCAGAGACATGTACTCCTCTAAAAATGTTACTAGTATTTCAGACTTTAGGGAAACTCATCATGTACTTTAGTAATAATTGTTTTTAAATTTTTAAATGAATCTAAAATATTTTCAGTTATTACAATAGAACTGTGCTATCAGATAGTACACTTATATCATTATGTTTGTTATCTGATGTTTCTATTGAAATATTTCTAACGTTCCTTAAGTTAGTTTTGTGTATGACTCAATTTACTCCTTGAAATGAAAATTTGTGTTAAAGCTGTAATTATATCACAGTTCAATAAAAAATTACTAGTCTTTATGACAATATGACTGAATTTTCAGAATAACTTACGAACTGTTCATTCAAGTATGCCTTTTTACTTATCATACTACAAATTGATACATGCTTTTTGAAACAATGTTTTAAATATGTCATTGCAAGATGCTGCAAAAATCACTCAACAATAGAATTGTAAATTGATGAATGCATTATTATAATATCATTGGAAAACTTGCCATTATTCCATCTTGTTTTATTTCATTTGTATCCTTTTTGTCTTTCAAAAAGTATTTATTTTTAATTTTTGTTATCAAGTCAGCTTTAATTTTTGTAGTTTCATTGCTGTTCAAGTGAATTTTTTGTCTATTTATTTCTCTTGTGGAATTTAAATCTTTTTGTATAAATAATTAAAGTGACAATGGTGCTAATGTATATATTTATGAAGAGAAAAAAAGCATTTAGCACAAAAATTAAATAGAAGTTGTTTCTGAGTTTCAATGCAGCACTGTTTCAATGAATTCTGTTATTAGTTGCCTCTGTTGTTTGAGTACTTCACTACTTGTTGTGCATTGCAGTGTCATCTTCAACCTCTTTGCCCTCATGTGAATTCTTTGTATCTGCACTTTCTTGCATCTTCTTTGACTTCCCATGTTTTCTTTTTATCCCTGGTCTTTCTATCCTGTAAGAAACCAAATTGTCTTTTGTTTTATAATTTTACATTCACTCCATACAATGTACGCATATACTGTAACACAGAATTGTATTTAGAAGAAAAATACTGTTTTTGTGCAAATTAAGTTACTTACATATACATGTCACAAACAAATTCAACAATTTCAGCTACGTAAACATACAAGGCAAACAATAAAAGTGCTACAAAAATGTTGAAGCCTTCATATGCTGATTCATAATGAACATTTTCTGTAAACCATTTGTGCCATTCTTGCACAACTCGAAAGCGAGAAGTTGACATTACTTGCGCCTTTAAATAAAAAAAATATCATTAATGTGGTTTATTTATTACAGAATGAAATAAATGAAGTTATCTTTGTCAACATAGATTTATTCAGAGAGCTGACTTTTGATGCCTTTGCTGTCATCATCAGTCTTGGTATATGCGCCAAAAGTTGGGGGAGGGACGCACTGTCTCCCGACTTTCACCACATGTAGCGAAACTGATGATGAAGGCAAAGCTGTCTAAAGCTGGCTCTCTGGATAAATGTACATTGACAAAGATGAGTTCCATTATTTCATCCTTTAATAATGTCAACAATATGTACTTCATTAGCATTCCCACAATTATTGACTACGTTTATTCTAAACATACATACTGAGAAAAGTTTTCCTAACAAACCTTAAGTGGATATAAAAGGGCTTACAGTAACTTTACTATTGCCAGCACAGCTAAACAGCTATCAAATAAAGTGGTTTTTTAAAAGATCCTAATTTGCTGATGATCAGTACACGTAAATTTTAATTTATTCTCATTCTATTACAAAAACTTTAAGATGTGATTTGTTCAATTGAGGGATAGTGATTTTATTATGTGGGAGTATTGAATGTTTTGTGTAATGAATTATGAATTATTGTTCTTCTACCCAATCTTACCTATTGTATCCACATAGAAAGTTGCTTTTAACTTGAACAGGAAATGATGAAAGAGGTAGAGAGGTAAAATTAAAATTCTGCAATCGAATATTCAAATTGCTTAGGGAAGAAGAAACATACTTAGGAAAGGATGTGGGAGAACAAGACAGGAAACTGATTGTCTCCTTGAAATTATGTTGCTATATTCTTTTGTATGAAAGAAAATCTTAATTTTTTATACTTTTAATGTATGGTAGGTAGGCTAAACAAGTTCATGTAACTTCATTTACTTTTGATTGAAGATTATATTTTAAGGCTATACTTATGAGTTTTCAAAAAACGTTTTTTAATAAGTCATTATGATCAATTTATAAATTGGCTGTGGTCTCACAATATCAAGGTTGTATTCAAATCTGAGGAAATTTTACAAGAGCATTTTGAAATTTCACCTTATAAAGGCTATATTAGACAATGGTGAAGTACATTTTATTAACGAGAAAAGAAAACAACCAAAAAACAAGTTTATATGCTTCACAAGACGCACAATCAGGATACGTAACCAATCTTTGGTAAATCACCTTTATAAACCATATAATTTCAAATCGCATCATATACAATTCATTTCTATGCAACAACTCTCTCATCTACAAATGAAGGTGAAGTACATTAAGAAATATTGGCACAAGCAAATAAATTTCAATTTTTTTTGCATCCAAATGATCTATTATTGAAATATTGCAACTAATTTAAGAACAAGATTAAAACCAGAATTTTATTAATGACAATTTATATGTAGTTTTTGCAATAGATGGTCGAAAAATGTATCAACTTATGATTACATTTTGTAGTGATACTTTGACCACTTACAACTTCATCACAATTTGTAAAAGAGAAAAATAATATATTTGATAATTCTATCATAAAATGTAAGTAAGGTTTTGAACAGATAGAAAAAAACAAGAGATTAACATCTGGTCACACATGGTTGTCAGTTTGGAGAGGATTTTTATGCTAAAAAATCTTGAAATAGGCTTTTAAAAATGTGCATTTATGACCTAAATATCCTGAAAAATGCACTTTAATATGCAATAAAAATTAATAATATTGCCTTTCTTGTATAAACCTTTCTTCATAAAATTCAGGAGAAGCATGCTTGCCATGAAGAGATATATTTGTGTGTAAATATAATATAATTTACCTTATTTCAAGAGAGAAATAATACAAGTAATACCTTGTTGCATTTCTTCTGTCTGGTTTTAAAAACATTATATCAAGAAATATCCTACATTTGCACAAGTATTTTATCTTCTATAAAAAAGAAAAACAATGCAAGCTGTGACAAGTTCTTTCTAAACAAGGAATGCTCATAAATAAATATATTTACAGAAAAATGAAAGATTTTAGAGGTAAGTCTTTATTTTAACAAAATATGCACCAATAATTACACGCATATGCCCCAACAGGAAAAATCAAAATACCAACAAATTAATCTACAAAGCATCCAATTCTAACCAAATGTCAAGAAATTTCACTTAGCCATGCCCTGAAACAAAAGACAAAAATATGCAAAGTCATAGAAATCGGCTCCCAAGTTATCAGTATGAAGGTTCAGTTTAAATGGAATATCAACAAATTAATTAGTTTCAGTTTGTTTCAGCTTCTGTTACCTTTGACCAACTTCATTAAATAGATGCTACATCATTGCACAAACACTCTCATATTATTTGAAATGTTATGCCTGTTATAATAAGAATTGTATTGGAACTTACTAAGACTTTTATTTTAGACATCTCTTGCAGATATCTCTTCATCAAAATGCTTGAAAAACAGAAAAGAAAAAAAAAGAAGGAAAAATAAGGAAATGTCATCCAAGTAATTATTGCAAGCCTCTCTTTGTATTGAGCTTGGAATTCTACCATTGTCTGAGCTACTTATGTTCTACTTTTGTCAAAACTTGCTTACTCACAAATAGGAACATATTTTAATGCAATGCAGATATTATTACATTGATGATAACACGTTTTAGGAATCATACTTATCAGGTATCAATTTCAACAACTCACAACCATAAATCCCTATAAATACGAATATGTTTTTTATTAACACATTGTCAAATGTAATTAAACAATTAAGATTGATAGACAAGTTTAAAATGCCTAGTAAAATATTTTCTACTCTACTTTTCAATACAATTTGAAGCTAAACCAAGCATCAAAAAGGAAAATATTTATTTTAACAATGATTTTAATGCACTAGTTACCATTTTAACTGAAATCTAAAGTGCTAAACATGTCTTTAACCAGTATTTTGCTTCTTGGTCAATGACCCCATCTCAATCAGGAGTTTCATCCAATTTTCATTGATCCAATGAGCAAATGCTCATAAAATGCTTTAAAGCTAAATGTAGCTTCACTATCTGTGCATGTTCTTTCGAGCTCTCACCTTGTCAGATGTAAGAGAAGGGGTGTGGTTATTTCGGAGGGCAGTTTTGAAGGGTAGTTAATACTATAAACTCAAATATAGGCTGAAGTCTAGAACACGGTATAACCTAAGGAAGTCATTTAATCCCGCACTTCGCGCCGCTATGGCGAGGGGGAAATCCACGGTGGAAAGAACGAGGGGTGATTAGGCGATTATAATAATTGGTCACCAACGTGACGTCATAAGTTAGGGGAGGCAATTTCACCCTAGGGTCTAGTCGGAGCTCCATTAGAAAATAGTGCTGCCTGCGATCGTAGTGTGTCTGTGATAAACAAAGCTTTCATCGTTCGAATTCGTTGCAGCAGTTTGAATTCGAGGTTTTCGTATAAAGTCCTTTCGTATAAAAGTGAATTGGTAATTATACGGTGGATAGACTCAAGGATGTTTATAGTAAACGCAAGTGCCGAAGGCACGAGCCTCGCCGTGACTTGGATCCGGGCGAGCGAAGCGAGAACACTTGTCTTTTAAAGTAACTTGGGCATTGAAATGCGCGGGAGACAAAAGGTGAGCCATGAAAATCGCCTATAGGTAAGTTTTTTTTTTTATTTCTATCAGAGCGCTTAGCGTAATTTGAGGGAGGGGTTAAGCAGACTCCCCTCTTCTGTCCCCACTCCTCCCGTTCCCATCCCTCTCCGCCCCCCCCGTTCCCATCCTTCCCTCCCCCTCCCGCCTCCACGCTTTTCTAGGAGTGTACCGTGTTCCGAACTTTAACCCAAATATGTAACTTGTTTGCTAATGCAACTGGCTTTCCATTACACAAAAACAATTTTTTTTGTTTTCGAAGGTTGTCAATCGTGCCATGCTCATTGGTACTTTTACTCACAAGTTAACTACGAGATTCGTTCAAGTTCTATGGTCTCCGATTTTATTTTTCACACAATATTTACATTAAAAAATTGAAACATGTCATTTCTCCACGTGATCTCCCTGCGGTCGTTCACACGTCTTACAACATCCAAGGCCGCTGCAAACGCTTCTTTAGGAGTCTGTTTCGACCATTGGAAAATTGCCGTTGCAATAGCGGCACGACTGGAGAATGTGCGACCGTGGAGAACTTATTTCATAGCTAGGAGCCCGGTCAGGTGAGTAGGGAGCATGACAAACCACTTCAAAGTCGTTTTCACGAAAAAAAATCCTGTGTCGCTTTCGCCCTTTGCGCTGGTGCGACGTCCTGGTGAAAGAGAACACATGCACCATTTTCGGGCAGTTTTTCTCGCAATGCTGGAAGTTGCTCTTCGAAACAACTTGGTAACTCGCACATGTCACCGTTGTGACCTTTGGAACCCAATGAGTAACGATTACACCATCACTGACCCAAAACATGGCCAACCATTATTTTTTCTGCACTGGCACTTACCCCAATTTGTTTCGGGTGACGATGAGTGTGAGTGGTTCCATTGAGCTAACGGCACTTCGTTTGGGGATTGAAAAACGGCGTACATGACACAATTGTTGTTAAGAAAGCCCCATTCATGGCGTCATCACGTGTAAACATGATGTTCGACCTTCTTTAAACTTTCGCACCCAAGAACGCACATTCTTCACATTCATGACACCATCCACCATACGTCTCATTCAACTGGCGATGAATTGGTGTCACCCCACGGAAATGAACAAAACGAATGATTACTTGCTGTTCTTGCAATAAAAACGTTGCCATTTCTAGTATCAAAATCACTGCTCGCTCACACCTCAGCCGCTAGAATTCTCTGAGATGTGCGGAACTGCCATTCGTCACACGTACACGAAAACTGTCCGCGTATTTTAAGCTAAAGCGCATCTTTGTATCTGCATCTAGTCCCAAGAAGAAGAAGAAAAAAAATCGGAAACCATTAAACTTGAACGCACCTCGTATGAATAGTCGAAATAGGGTGATAGAAATTTGAGCTCAAGACAATGTGTGCAGATTCTATTTCTCACCAAAAATATTGAGCTCAAGACAATGTGTGCAGATTCTATTTCTCACCAAAAAATATTTATATATTGTTGTTACTGTTTTTTAATAATAAATTATCAATGAAGAAGTGATACAAGTGTAAAAACTGAAATAAATTACAAAATAATAAATCGAATAAAATAATATTACACAGTGCTGTACCTATATTCAAAGCTCAGCTACACAATTATTTACCTAGGTGAAGTGAGCAGTTTTCTTCAGGTAATGAGGTTTCTTACTATGCAGATTAAAGTTTCAATAAATCAATAGTACTTCTTTAATTATTAACAAAAGTTAAATTTATTAGTTAACAGCAAGGGGGTCATCATAATTCCCTTGAAAATTTTTACATTTGGGAAGAGTATGTTGTAAAGAAACAAATAAGTTGTCATTATTACTGAAAAAGTGTATTATAGGTACATATATTTCAGGATTAAACTCTGTCAAGAACTACTCTTCACATGGGATTTGATCTACTTATAACGAGGAACTATGAAATTGATCTCAACAAAAAAGTATGCTGTAGCCGACTTGATTTCATACTTACATACAACATTTGTGCATAAGAAAAGTGTCACATAAAAAGAAATTGTGTTTGCAGAAGAATGTTTTAATCTCGAATGGAGCCATCTATTTCATGACCAAAGACTGTTTTACTCCATTCTCAGTGGCGGATTTATGAATAAGCAACGTGCCTACGGCAGCAAGTTTTGGAGGGTCCGCAAATTTACGGTGCACCTTTCTTTCCCGGGACTTTCCATTTTAACCATAGAAATATATATTTTACTAAAAATAGACTGTAATGATATTATCAACAAATTTGCAGACTAAAAATTTCGACGAAAGCAATTATAATGTTACATTACACGAGGTCATTATTTCACATAATTAATGTGTGATTACTACCAGCATTAAAATAAACAACAATGTTTTTGTACTACATATATCTTTTGCGTTGTAACATTAAAATAAAAAAATCAATAAATTAATCAGGAGAGGGGATGCCAAAAAATATTTGCATGGGGTGGCAAATTACATAAATCTGCCATTGTCTATACTACATTATTGTGTTGTGACTAGTAAGCAAAGATAAACTATCGTCTAAAAATATTAGTTGGCCAATGTTTTGGCTATGCCGTCGTCATTCTTCAGGGCTGAAATGCATTCAATAGTTGTATTTTCTACGACATGGGGCACCGAACAGCCGAGAGCTAAAACATCCATGCTTTAATTAAGCTAAGTCCTGGAAGTTGAGCATGGAAACCAACAATTTTACCCTCAAAATAAATACACCGTATTTACCAGAATGTAAGAGGAGGTTTTTCTCCTAAATCTCTTATTCTAAAAATACGGGATCGTCTTATATTCGGAGATTAAGCCTAGTTGGTAAGGATTTATGTTTGTTTTTACGCACCGGGAGCGGTGGCTCAGTGCTCCTTGTTACTGCAGTGCCTCTGACCGCGAGGTCGTAGCTCCGAGACCCGACGGCGCGGTAGGATTTTCGACACAAGAACTTAAGGTAGGTCGAATTCAGATGCTGTCTGGAGGAGAATTCTAGCGGCCGAATGCTCTGATCGATTGTTTTCCGTGATTTCTTCGATCTAAATCATGCGAATGCTGGAGCAGTACCCTAACAAACGGGACACGGACAGCCTTCCTCTTCCTTGTCCTATCCTCTCCCCTTACACATACACTGACACTAACATGCACTATACTACCACACATGCAGGGGGACCGGTTGGGGACTTAGAACTTGTTTCGGCTGTAGCGATGCCTTGCTGGTGGGAGATATCTGGTTGAGAAAAACCCCGCTAGTCGATGGTAGGTCGGCGCCGGATCTCGCTATCCAGTGGGGGGGGGGGGAGATCACCGCCACCTCCCGATGAAAACATGCTTTACACTTATGGGACTAATGTCCATAGTAGTTGACGCGCCCGGAATCACTAAATCAAGTAATCCATCAATCAACATACAATGGGGAGAAGCGTATTCTTTGCAGGTTTTCTTAAATTCAGAGATCCCCCTAAGCTACACACAAGCTGAATTATGAATACAGGTAGAAATGAGCGTTTTTGGTAAGAATTCGCTCCAATGAAATAAAAACAATTTACAAAGGCAAATCTGCTTCAGATTTCGGTTATTATCCATCATCGGGTCCTTCAAGAAGGGAGCGGTAGCTGATTGCATCAACTGATGTCACTGCAGCGCCTCTGACCGGGAGGTCCTAGATTCGAGTCCTGACGGCGGCAGGATTTTTGACACTAGCTTTTCAGCTAGGTCGAATTCAGTCGCTGTCTGGAGGAGAATTCTAGCGGCCGACTGCTCTGATCGGTAGTTTTCCGTGGTTTCTCCGATAACACCAGGCAAATGCAGGAGCAGTACCCTACCAAACGGGCCACGAACCGCGCGCGATCTGTCCTTTCTCTTCCTTGTCCTATCCTCTCCCCTTACTCACACACACTTACATAACATGCACTACACTACCACATATTCCGGGAATCCGGTCGAGAGCTTAGAGCTTGTCCCGGCTGGGGCGATGCCCCGCTGGTGGGAGAGTTCTGGTTAGGGGAACCCCACTAGCCGATGGTAGGTCGGCGCCGGATCTCGCCATCCAGCGAAGGCAGATCACCGCCATCTCCCGAGAAAAAAACATGTACTACACTAACGGGACTAATGACCAAAGCAGTTGACGCGCCCGGAAACACAAACAAATCAATCAAAGGAACGAGTAACTGTCGCTTGATCATGGAGAGGGATCATTTGAATAACAATATATTCCAGTGAACTCTAGAAAACGTCTTCCCGAAACAGTAGTTGACTCCCTCTCTTGCAATCAAAAAATTATCGTAGTAAACCAAGTAAAAACAACATAAATGTACAGGTACTTGAAAGAAAGTTCCTTTTGTTGGGACGATGTAGGAAAAATTTAAAACTGGAAATAGTTAAAAGTTTTATTTACTTGATGTCAAAATACAGTCAAAAAAGCGTGAAGCATATGGAGGAAAAGTGTAATATGTGCTCGTTTTCTTGAGCTCCGTAATCCCTACCCCCCGCTATTTTACTGTACTTAATGCTGTTCTTATGTCGATAAGTAGTGTGTAAATGGAAATTAAACTTGTAATGGGTATTGCTCTTTTAATTAAAAACAAATGGTGGATGCTAAAAAAGGGGTATATCTCAGAAATCACTTTTGTGTTAAAAGAATTATGAATAAAGGTAGCAACGAGCGTTTCTGTCAAAATTTGATAAAAAAATATTCACTCCGGTGTAAATGAAACTATTTTCATCGACAAATGAACAACAGATCTTTGTTTTTATCGCTTATCGTGCCTCACATAAAGCAATTGGCTCAATGCTGCGAGAACATCTAAAAATATTATTTGGCGGTACAGTTGAAATAGCTTAATTCCTTTCTACAGAACTCAAGTAAAAGTTGCACAGAGAGTGAAGCTACATTGATGTCTAGAAGCAAAACAAGGACCATATCAGAATTTGTTCAATAGTTGTAAAGAAACTAGACAAAAAACCTGATCGAGATAGGGGTAATTTACCTGGAAGCTAAAGTACAGTAAAAGCTTCAAATGGCCACCTCCATTAAATGGTCATTTTTCTTTAAACCGTTTTTTTGTTATTTTTTAAATTTTTTTCAGAAGACACGTGTACATATTCCCTCTTTTCAGCTGATATGCACATTTTTATTAACGTCCATCATGAGAGATTTTGAAGTGTATTATAACAAGAAAGAGAAAAGTGATGGAGATTAGTGTTGATTTGATATCGTTACTAGGACGGGACGCATTGTCAGGTTAATTCGAAAATGCCAGCAGAATCGCTTCTCTTACAGGCGAAATACTTTCTATTTCAGATAACAATAGCTGATTTTAATAAGTTTCTCTTAATGAAACAAAAACGTGTTCTTTTCTTCCATTTCACAGCATTCCTATGACTATGGTTTGCCAACTCTTGCTTCTCTTCTATACGAATCGATTACTAACCTTTATTGCAGGACTTTTTAAAATTTTTACT
This sequence comes from Teleogryllus oceanicus, assembly GCA_964035755.1. Lineage (NCBI taxonomy): Eukaryota > Metazoa > Arthropoda > Insecta > Orthoptera > Gryllidae > Teleogryllus > Teleogryllus oceanicus. The sequence goes on from CAXIVR010000004.1 coordinate 94,698,462, forward strand.
TCAATAACTATTTTTCATTACATTTATTTATTTTAATTAAGGGGAAATAATAAGGAATTTAGAAGTAAATATTCTGAAAAACACAAAACTAAATTGTGTTTCTCTTCCAAAAAATCTGCTATATTTCGCGATTATTTTTTTTTTCAAATCGTATATGTGATAAAATAAGTATCATTCGTATTTTAGTTTATTTTCTTAAAAACATTTCGTTTCTGATATATGGATGAAGAGTGCCACCATGAAGTTCCGAGTCACAACGCCAATAGATTACTATCACATCTCGTTATCTTATCGCGTTTACCGCCTAACAATGCATGGGGTGACATAAACATATGATGTACAGCACGTATAATAAAAATAGTTCATAATTAAATCATTAGAATGCGTGTACGACCTGAAAAACATGTTACAGCTGAGTTACACTATGCAATAAAGGATTCGCGGAGCACATTGCGTGAGCGAATCCATCTAGGGGATTATTCGCCAACTCCCTCGTCAGACGGACTTGCTGTAAAGTTCCTCCAGGATACGAATTGCGTCTTCAAGTTTAGTTTGCTTGTTTGACACAAAGAGGACGGAAACGACCAAGAGAATGAGCGAAGAAATAAAGTCAGAGGACAAGGGAAGCAAATAATCCTAAATACCTTGTTTAAATTGCAGGTTTTAGTAGGGCATTTCTTTAATTTTTTTTAATTCATGCTAATGCATGTTAGCACATTTAATACTTGTAGAGTGGTCGAAAAAAATTGATCTAAGTGTCAGAAGTTCAGATTTGCTTTTTTTTTCATTTCAAAGTAATGTAATTGCCAAGGCTCATGTAGTGCTTGGCTCTGAAACTCAAAACCTTTCCATTTAATTCATGCTAATGATGTTAACATTTAAAAACTGCGTAAGACGTACTATGGGAAAAGTGAATTGTGTGCACATTTTCAAAATTCTGTGATCCCTACACTAAGTCTAATACTACTTAAATTTTGAATTTTGAAAGGAGAAAAAAACAAAAACTCCCATGTAATAAAATCTATTTTCAAGGATAAACAAGCAATAAATTTTGAAAGGAGAAAAACAAAAACTCCCATGTAATAAAATCTATTTTCAAGGATAAATAAGCAATAAATTTTGAATTTTGAAAGGGAGAAAAAAAACAAAAAAACTCCCAATTAATAAAATCTATTTTCAAAGATAAATAAGCAATACATTTTGGCTCTTATTACTTCCTACCGCGACAACATGGAAACGACAATTTGAACATTTACTTACAAACTGCTACAAAACTCGGCGCGTTTGTATTTACCGTCTGTGAATTTTACATATTTTTTTCCCGTTTCCCACAGTTCTTGTTTCAGGTACTTAGATCAATTTGCTCGACCAATCTACACTTAAATACGAGTATATGCATATTTAGACTTCTATCTAGAGTATGAAAAGCTTTTCCTTCTTATTTTGCGTAACTTTTTACCATTAAAAGTGATGCATATTTATATAAGTAGATTATTATTCACACATTCTCACAGCACGCAGTTGTCTTTCTTACTTCCTTTTATACTACCCATTTTAACCTTCCGGTATACTTGCTAGGGTTAGCGCGCTGCAAGTACATGCTCTTCCAGCAACAACCACGAAATAAATTATCAACGCCAAACGATAATTCACAAAGGATAAGGGAGATAAAGGAAAACAAAACTCAGTATCTCGTGATAACTGGCAATGGGCGGGGAACGTAACCAAGTACAGACTCTCAGTCTGCTTGCGTACAACGGAGAATTAATATACGTTTTTTAAGTCCGAATTTTTTAAAAATTAAACGTTTATTTGAAATCTGTTCAAACGTCAGATCAATAAGTAAACTTTTTGACTAGGTAATTAACTATGGTTGAAGAAGATACTCAGTAGTATCTCTCCATTAATATAGTTGATTATACTTGTAACTATACTTAAAACCTGTGAGGTAAATCTAAAGATTTGAATTTCGTAAGACGCCTCACTTCCAAACTGTTATCTAACAAATTTATTGCTAAGATGGTTTTCAAATTATTTTATACTGAATCACATTTTGTAAAATTGCCTACAATTGCAATTAAGAATTTAGAAGCATCAAGACTACCTTTAATGGAGTCATTAAAATTATACCAGAATTTGGAATTGATGTTTGGAGATGTGGATGGGACTGCTAAGGACAAATTAAATAAAGTATTAAATTCAAGTCCGGATTACGGACAAAACACGCCACTGTCAGCGTGTGGTACATTTTTGTGAACTATTGATAAAGACAAATGCGTTTCAAGGAATGGAAAGTTAAAATTACATATCTTCGCGAAGGGAGCTATTCATAAGATCTTCGTCCCGCTAGAAATTTCAGGTAAGTGGAATAAAATATTACAAATAGAAATGTGATACGAAATTCGACCCTTACTATTAGATCGATAAAAGTAGATGGGAAAATAAGACAAACTGGATAAATTCAATTTTATATCTAACTTTTATACAATACATTGTGTATATGTGTATTTTTTAATTATACCAGGAGTTCAAAATCCATGACATGACTTTACCTCGGAAATCGCGAGATCTCGATGTTTTCATCTATACGTTTCGCCCTGAATTCCGTTTAAATAACGGAAGATATGTTCATGTGATCTGATACATAATGTAGCCAAAGTATCATTTCAAAGTTTGATGTAACTTATTTCATTAAAATGTTTAATTGTATTTATGGAAGTAGTTGAGAATAAATAAATGTTATAACATTTCACCGGTGTTTTGTGTGGGATGGGAGGCAAAAGAGAGGAAATCGCAGATACGTTTCTCTGCAGTTTAGAGCAGATATAGTGGTCTGCAGCCCATTGTTTTTCATTTGGACAGGAAAGGCGAAGAGGGAAAAATGAAGCGAGTTTTAAGAGGAATTGAGGTAACTAGTGAATGAAATATAGAATTAAGCAGTAACTATGCTTACCTATCAGTTATTTAATTTAAGGGACAATTATGTAAAGAGGTTTGCACGATATTTTTAATTGCTTATTAAATTGTGTTATAGCATTGTATGAATTATTATTTCGATATAACTTCTTCTAAAGTAGTTTCTAATTAATATTTTTCTAAATAAATATTTTGACTTACAAGTACTGACAATTACTTACCGCATATTTTATTACTTGGGCAGTATTGAGCAAGTGGGGAATCCAATATATCCTTATAGCAAGATTTGTTAGAACAAGTGCCGTCACGACCTGCACCCAAGAAAGAAATGTATATTATATTTACGTTTTATAACATTGGCGGTTTTCTTTTGTCATACTCACTTCTAGAAATAAGCGAATGAAGTAAGGAAACCTCCTCAAAGGTCCTGCAATTTGAAATTCTGCCAACAAGCTGGCAACTGTGAAAGTGAAAATGGTTGAAGAAATGGTAGGCACAAACTCCAGAAAAAGCTTATCGTAGCATAGACCAAAAATGCAAATCTTGCTTATGTGCGACCACAAAGCTGTACCAACGATTGTGAGCCAGTGCCCATCAAATTTTAAAAGTAAATGTGCAATTGCCATGTTTACGAAAGAATTTTAAACACCCATGCGGCTGATTTTATAAGAAGGGTTAGGAACCTAAGAAACCAAATATTTATACATTTATTTTGTTATTAAATAGTTCTACGTTGTTTCTAGTGGCAACGGGTAATAGATTACAACGGTACTACTAGCGTTTATCAGTTATTTATGTAGAATCCTATTTGTATTAATGCTTTATACATTTTTACATAATTATTTGGATTATTCGCTCTCAGACATATCCCCAATTCTTGCGGTATAAATGTTACTATTTCACCAACCAAGAATGTGTTTAGTGAAGGTAGCACTAGAATTATTTCGTAGGTAATACTCGAATAGAATTCTTGGAATTCTAGAAATTTGTGTTTACTTTTGTTCAATAAAATATCTCTTGAACTTGAGAAATACTGAAGATGTTATCTTCAGTAAAGTATTTAAATGTCTTGATTTGATTTATTTTCGTGAAAAATAGTGAAAAGTGTATGTGTATTATGAATGAGAAGTTGGCCTATAATTTGCGAGCATTTTCTTGAACTCGAGAATCCCTATTCCACTCATTTACTGTACACTGTTGAATGATGAATAAAAGTACATAAAAATCATGGATAGCAACATTTTTGAATTAAACATTTTTGTTTCCGAGTAATAGGAAACTTATTTGCATCGGTAAACGAACTAAAGATTTGATTCTATTGCGAACAAAATTAACAACCTACACTCCCCGGTTCTACTTCGCACAACCAAGAAAGCTCACAAAATGTGCAAAATAAAGCTACAGTTATGTTTAGGAGCGAAGGAAGGGGCTATGTCAGCATTTTCTCTATGCAACAAGAGAAGTTGGACGAAAAAAGGGGAGTTTTGATTAAGAAGCTGAAGTAGATATAATATTTTTTACAGGCCTTTTTAGACTATTAAAATATACAGTACAACTGTTAACTAATACTATTAAATATCATTGTTGAAATAATTATTATTTTTCTTTTTGATGCTCGGTGTAGCCTCTAATTGTATTGAAACATGCAGAAGAAAATATTTTACAAGGCACTTACACTTTATCAATTTTAATTTTTTAATGCATCTGGAAATGAATTGCGAAGTAACGAACGTGTATGTAGTTATGGCATGATGAAAAGACATGTCTTTCCATCATGAGTGATGGCAACCATTAGTCGAAAACTATTATGAAAAGATTACTTGAAAGCAAAAAATAGATTAAGTGAATGATATTTCTTGTACCAATTAATCGATTACAATTAAAATGAAACGAATAGTAATCGATTAATTTACTTAAAAATGAAACTTCATAAATTATTTATCTTCGTGAGTACATACTTTACGTACTTAGAATATCTTAGAGTTGATAGTCCCCTTTTTTTAAGATGATTTCAATCAAATCATTTCAATATTGAAGTTTGTTTTTACGCTATATTTTAGATTTGGCGTTAAGAAATCCATAGTTTCTACAAAAAATGTTCCATGGACGCCAGCACTAGCAGTTGTTTTCTCCTGTTAGCCCAGTTTTCTCGCATGGAAGCAAAGAATATATCAAAAGAAAGACAAGAAATTCAGGCATTCGTGTTGAAGAATCGGAACTGTCAAGGTAACATGCAAGCATAGATTGAGCGTACACGTAGTGCAGCCAGGAAAGTCTCTCTGCAGTAGCTTCTTGGTGACATTTTCAAAATTAATGAAACAAACAAAAACAACACTACTACAATCACAACTACAATTCACAACTACAATTGTGAAGATACAATTTTTTCTTAATGAAGTGTGTTAATCAAAAACCGATCTTCAAATAACCTTATGATTATGTTAAATTTTTCGAAAATATGAGGATTTTTTGTGTAATTTGTTGTCAAACAGTCGCTCGCTTCGAATTTCCTGCGTTTCGTGAACGTAATTTGAGAAGTGCGTCGAGGCAGTTGGATGCTACGTAAGTTAAAATTTGTGTATTATTTCATTTTTCTTTTTTAGTTTTTTACATTCGAGCTTTTTTTATAAGTTTACAAATTAATCTTTTCGAAATAATTTAAAACCTATTTGATAATCCATATTTTTTATCCATGGTGCGAGGAAAGTATGTGTATTTGCTTTCTCAATGTACTGATGTATTTTCTTCCAAGCAATCCGCAAACGTTAATTGAAATGAGCCAAATTAGATTTTCTCTCTTAAAAATACGATTTAAATGTTATATGAAAGAAAAAAGTGCTAGCCTTTAGGAAACATCGGATTGAATGCAACAATGGGATTACGCCCCGCGAGATGGCAGCTGCAGTTCTATGAATTACATCTCAATGTTGGAACATGATTTAGCTGTATGAAGCGCAGTTATAATTGTCAAAAACGTTGATATTAACTTGAAAATATTAAGTTTGTGCATCTTCTGTTGTAATGAGTCTTACAAAAAATGGTGATATGTGTTAATTCGGAGAAAAATTGCAATATAAATAGTATTACATAACCATTAGTGAGGGCGAGAAAGTATGTGCTATTTAGCTCCACGGGTTTTCTTTAAATTTCTTGTGAGACTGGAGTGAATTACACTTATAATGATAGCACAGGTCCGATATTCAGTGTTAACTCTAAAGTTTCGAAAATTGCAAATGTTTGAAATTTTTTCCGTATCTTCCCACAATTACGATATTGAAAATAAGAGTTTTTCTTAAAATAAAATTTGTTCTTTGGTAGTTTTCGCCGAATTTTGAGTGAAATATGAGCAATATTAAAACATTAAATTTTTGTCAAAAGATTCCACAGGTTCATTTAAGGTTAAAATAACCCAGTGTGTTGAAGCCTCTTGTGTTGATTTTCTCAAAAAAGTCTCCAGTTTTTTTCGTTAAAATGTTTGAACATATTGTGATAAATGCACTGTATAAAATAATATAATCTCCATTTTGCTGTATTCTTTTGTTTTCGCAAAAAAAAAAAAATCAAAGCCAGAAAGAAATGCGAAAACAAAGCTCTAGCCATAGCAGCCTCTAGCCAAGTTGATTATACCTATCAATCGCCGGTTCGTATTCGGCTATAGACCCCCATTCGATTCCTTGATCGTTATTGATCCCCTTCAAAACTCCATCGACCCCCCGGGTGGTCGATACTGACCCCGTTGAGAACCCCTGCAGTAGACTTTTTTTTTGACAGGCTCTCAAACACTTGACCATCGCCGAAGAACGCGTTGTGACAAATGTTGAACGAAAATAAAATTACTTCCGTGCATTGAACATATCAAGCATCATTTTTATAAGGGAGATATCTATACAAAGAAAAGCCTGGTAAATACAACAAGAACTTCTCGAGCCTATAACTCGAAAAGGGTTAATTTTACCACCAAACCTTGTAAGAACTTTTTTGTAGTAAATGTTGTACACTTTAATTTTGCATTTTGTACTAAATTATGTATACTTTAATTTTGCAATGTAGCAAATGTTTTGGTAGGATTGATAGGTATGTAGATACATGCAAACATTTGTAGAGAAATCACTTTTAAACAACCCCTACCTGCCATCTCCGGCTCACCTCGGGATTTTTTCCTTCGATCACCACTTTTGGACTAATTTGATTGGGCTATATAGGCGTTGTATCGCAAGCTTTCCTACTCGAAAAATAAAATGTCACTTTCGCCATTCGAATAAAAAATAACTATTCTTTAAAATTATTAGTGGGATTGGAATGAATGTTTATAATCACTGAAACAGGCTTCAACACCGTGGATTATATTTTCCTAAAATAAACCTGTGGCATCTGGCACAACTCAAAATTCCATCAATGTTGTCATAGAAGCAACCTACAAGAGACATGTGGGCAACTCATTAGAAGACTCTGCTATGTTGCAATATTATTGTTTTATGTGTGTGTTATTTAAATTTAAAAATATGAATGTAGAAATAGTATCTAAACTTTCAGCTGTGAATTTACATATCTTTCCAACAAACTGAAAAGAAAAGATTGATCAGGGTTATGGGGAAACTGTATAGAAAGGGGAAATTTACAAATAAGGACTTCTTTTAACCAACTTTTTTATTACAGAATGTTCATCGAAAGGTACATGGTCCCTAAACAACCGATACAAAATTGACAAAATGTTTCGGGAAAATCTGCCATAACATGTTCTTTAAGTGCAGTTCATCACATTCAAATACTTTAATATAACTTCACGTTCAATGAATTTTTGCTCAAACTCATATTTTCCACGTGTCGATATTGAAACACGTAATATTAGTGAATTTGATGCACATAGAAACAAATATAAAATAAAATTAATAAATATTCACACTTCAAAGGAGTATTCTAGGAGTAGAATAGAAGACAATTTAATTTTTCATTTGTCACTGTGGTTCATTCATTCTTTTTTCTTAAACCTAAGATACACCACATTGCTCTAGAGGTGCGGGAGACATTTTAAACAATTTAACTTACATTTTGCCAATCATTCTGTGTTCTATAATTATCTCTACAAATGTAAGTAATGAAATTTAGAGAACAGACTCGATATTTAAATGATTGAATTTTGCAGGAATTTGAAAGCTTTGAAAGTTTCTTCACTTCTGCACCATAGCGGTCTCTTACAACAGCTTAGACAATTTTTACTGTAAATGGAATTTACCAACAAAAATATCACCGTTGTTGCTACTGTACAACAAAATTGTGGTGATGTTCCAGCAGACACAAGCGCAATCACCGGCATGAGGGACACGTTTAAGAATTTATGTAGTCACTATGGGTTAATTGTGTTCTCAATCCGTAAGTGAAGACTTCTTGTAAATACGATTTACGAATGTACGCGTAGGCTTCGCGGCTCGAGTCGATGACTTCTTCTTCGCTGTCCGGGTGACGCCGCGTAGTGGGCTGAGAGGCCGACGTTTCGCCTGACATGTCGCAGGCTTCATCAGGACTGTCGCAGACAATATTTAATACCCGACGCACAACATCGCGATGTCCTACCCTGATGAAGCCTGCGACATGTCAGGCGAAACGTCGGCCTCTCAGCCACTACGTGGCGTCACCCGGACAGCGAAGAAGAAGTCAACGATTTACGGAGATAAAACAACAAAGTAAGAGTATAAATGAAACTGGAAGTCGTGGGTTTCGAGAACAGAACATCCGAAAAACACATCAAATAGCCAAAAAATATTTAAATGAGAGACCAACCCCAGAGTGGACTCCTGCTTTTTTTGACAATATTCTGAAGATGGCCTGGAAAATGCATTTCTGTTATTTCGAATATCGTTATCATTCGTGATTTATAGCGAAGGAAACCTCATTGCAAGATAATATTTGTGCTTCAAATGGCACGTCAGTTAGTATTTCAAATGAGCATTTCCAATGCCACTTATAAGTAGTCAACAAAAGAGCGATCGGGATTTGTATACAACATAAACATAAATAGACTAGGTTAAAAAAGACAAACAAGACAGAATGACGTCATGTATCCACTAATTCATGAAACGTGTGTATTTTCGTCGAATAATTTCTTTATCAATATAAAGTTTAGCATATAAATATGATGTGTCCCTTACATTCCAATTACAAATCATTCAATTTTGTGTAGCTTGCAACAAAGTAATTTTCATAAGGTGTGTTCAGTATTTATGACTGTATATTTCACTAAAACTTCACATAACTGATAACATATTTAAAATGCCTTCCACTTGACCTTTCTGTACTAGAAGTTCGAGTGAAACAGTAATTTTGAATTGTTTAGACATTTTAAATTTGTATAAATTGGTATAACAATTTGGGAAAACTTCTATTGAATACAAAATCAAGGAAATATAAGTTAATAGAATCGTTTCTTTTTCAGTACATCAGTTTTAAGCTCGTATCTAAGATACCATGTTGTGCATTTTCAGATAATCACGTGGTGGTGCATCTAAGGATTAATATATTCCCGTTTTTATCTTAATCCCGTGTAACGTTGGTACACAAAAGTGTTCCAAAAATTGATATTTTAGTAAATTCGTAAATTAATTTATTTGTCATGATTATACATATGATGCAAATTACCGTAATTTTAATTATTTTCATCTTCTACCTTATTGAATGGTAGCACACTTCATAGAAATGTATGTGTTTCAGTATTTGATCATTTATCATAATCAACTGTGCTTTTTTTCTTTAAGTATTTTTTGTAATACCAGAAAAATTATTTAATATAAGATACTTAGTGAAGAGATGAATTAGAATGCACGAAAGAAGCAAACTAAAAAAATTTTTTTGTAAACAATGCTGTAAGTTTGAGTGAAATTCACCATATTAAGTGACAAGATATATCACTTATTATGAGATGAAAGCGGATACAAAATATATTAGCTAAATTTTATAAACTACTATTAACAATATAATTTTTATACACATATTGTACATTTTATTTTACACATATTTTAGAAATTTTATTTAAATTGAAATTTCCAAAGAAAAATGATAATATTAAAAAATTACTTGCTTTAGTTTCAGTGAGATGTGTCGAAAAAGGAGTTTGAAACAATTTAGTAGTTCTTGTAATTAAATAAACAGATTTAGGAAATACGAAGATTTTGTTGCAATCAATGTGCTGGAATTCATTTATTGTATTTAGCATCTGAGATTTGTTCACGAATCCTAATATTTGCATTACCCGAATATTGTGTCTTGCTTGGAATTGATTATTCTTTAGTGAAAATAGGACTTATTCAGAATAAGTAAGAGTTAAGAGTGAAATATTTTTGATGTAACGATGACTAAAGGAATAAGCCTTGTCAATCATGTAACTATCTATTAAATAAAATAATTAATACATTAAACGAATTTCTAACCAAAATTTTAGTGGATCAATTATAACAAACACATAATTATTACCAGTTATAATACAATTTTTTATTAAACTTTCCGTTTACAAACAGAGCAAAACAAGACAAACTGGTTCTACTCTAGAAAATAAAATGTTTCACATTCTTAATGAGTATTCGTGCATTTTTAGTAAAACATTAATGATATGATTATCAAACATCAAATTGCTGGGTCACATCGAAGAATCTTCCAGCGAAAATACACCAATTTACGGTAATTTTTCTGTTTATTTCAAGGGAGACACAAATCGCGTTCTCATGATGAGTCACAAGCGGCCCAGAGTAGTGAATCTGGCCACTTAAGGAAGGGAAATTGAACTATTCGGATCCGCACATGAGAACGGAACAAAGTGTGTGTGATGGGGAATATTTGGAGGTTCAGTTCTGCGGGCAATGGAGAAAATGGCTCTCTATATAAACAAATATTTATGAGAGCAAGTTAGCAAATAAATAATAGAATTAAGAGTAGGGGTCTATTGCAAAAAAAATATTACACTGAACGGCGCCTTGCAGCACCGACCGCGACGTCTGCACTTCACAGCCAAAGTAGATGAACTACTAGCCTGAGGCCAAACAACGCAGAGTCAACGGTCTATACAAAATGTCAGTCTTTGGCGACAGATCCGCTAAGGTAACTGAGAACATCGGAAGAATACTAAACACTGAATCACGTTGAATGTCATCTGGCCACTGCGAAGGAATCCAAGTCACAATGGAGACGAGCAGCACAGTGCAATTAACGTTGGAATGCGTTGAACATGGTCCAGACGCTCAGTAACACAACTGCGCGAGCTGCGAAATTCCACTATACACTGAGCTGCATTGAGCCACACTGATGCACTGGACTATTTTGTTGTGTGGTTTGGGGCCCTCTAGCAGCGGCCATTTTCTGGCGCTGAATCATTCACAGCTGTTCGGAGATTTTACACGGAAACAATCAGGAAAAAAGTAGACACTTAACGAGATACACAATGGCGTAGTAAGACACTGAACAATGTGGCAGTAGTTCTGAATTACGTTCCGGTCCATGAATCTACTTTTAAGTAAGGGATTTATTTGCAAGTCTCAACGAACGGTACAAAGAAGCGGTGGGCAACTAGAGCGACTCTCGTTGCCTCGGGCGATAACGCTTCAGCAGCTCTCCGTGTGACCGAGCGACGTTGGGTGGGAGTCCTAAGTCGCGCTGTTTCTGGTGCCAAGCGGTGCGCTGGCGCACGCTGATACCCGGCGCGCGTGGCTGAATGGCGCTGAGCAGCACCTCGTGTGACCGAGTGACGCTCATTTGGTGCAGCCTCGCACTGGTTCCCACGCCGTGCGGTGCGCGTGGACACACGCTGAGCCCCCGCGCGCGTGGCTGGATGGCGCTGAGCCGAGGTGCTGTGCAGTACCTCTCAGTGTGGCCGAAAGACACTGAGTCGCGCTGGTCCCCGCGCCGAGCAGTGCGCTGGCGCGCGGACGCACTCTGAGCCCCGGCGCTCGTGGCTGGATGGCGTTGAGCGGAGGTGCTGAGCAGTACCTCTCGGTGTGGCCGAGAGACACTGAGTCGCGCTGGTCACCCCGCCGAGCGGTGCGCTGGCGCGCGTGGCTGGGTGGCGCTGAGCCAGGTGCTGAGCAGAACCTCGTGTGGCCAGAGACGCTGAGTCGCGCTGGTCCCCGCGCCGAGCGGTGCGCTGGCGCGCGGACGCACTCTGAGCCCCGGCGCGCGTGGCTGGATGGCGCTGAGCCGAGGTGCAGAGCAGTACCTCTCAGTGTGGCCGAGAGACGCTGAGTCGCGCTGGTCCCCGCGCCGAGCGGTGCGCTGGCGCGCGGACGCACGCTGAGCCCCGGCGCGCGTGGCTGGATGGCGCTGAGCCGAGGCGCGCTGAGCCGAGGCGCCGAGCAGCGCCCGCCGCTCGCCCCGCGCTCCGCAGCCATCGCTGCCGGGCGGCGCCGCGCCGCCCCCGCCCCTCCCCCGCCGCCCCTACCTTGCCGTCGCTTCCGCCGACACCGCCCCTCACAGCGGGGAGGCGCACTCCGGAGGAGATATGCTGAGAGTTTTCGTGCGAGCAATGGACCTTCGATGGAAGAACTCGACGATTCATCACGATACGGATAGAAGAAATACGGATAAAATTTCAGGTTGATTATTAAAAAAATATCAAATATGTAATAATTTTTGCCAAGTACCACCAAAAGTGTCAGTGACAGGTTAGCGTTCCCGTAATGCAATTGATATTTTAATTTTTCAGTTCGATAGAGATACCTCAAATATATTCGCAATATTGATAATTATAGGTTTCGTAAATGATTCACTGTATTACTGTCGTTGAGGGAAATGTTTAAGTAAAATTTTAACAGGAATTTACGTAGTTCGTATCACTTTTAAATTATATTGGGTGGACAGTTTCTTTTCTGTTAAATTATCTATAGTTCATTCTACGATAAGACAATAGTTGTCAACAAATCATAGTAAGTGGAACTGCATTGTATACATTTACTCAGGGACATGAATCCATTTCTGTAAGAATAAATCCTCTGGAGCTTTTTAACCGCGATAATGAAATAAAAGCATAAACTAGAAGGTGACAATGCCAGTATACTATATTCATTTCTTTTAGTTTTTCTTTAATAAATGTGATAAGCGAATCACTAACAGATTTATGCGACAGTGTACACGTCCACGTAATTATTTGACAAATGAGTACTAAATTAACAAGTTAAATACAAAATAATGAAATAAAATAAGCAAAATTAACAAATAATTAAATATTCTAAATTGATAGAGATTAACGATGCCCCACCTTTCTGTGTGAGTCATACTTCGGAGCTTGTCATACGCGGGGATGTTAATGGTGCTTTTAACAAGTGTGGATAATGTAGTAGGCAATAGGGAATGAAATTTTATTCTTCTCACTTCTGATCTCTGCTCCATCGAACTGCCCGCGTACACTTCGGCCTCACCGAAGGTGATCTGTTCTTTTTAGTGAATCACTATTAAAGGAATGCTCACGATGAGCTCTTCCAGAACCGAAGGCCCTGATCTTTGCAATGATTTCCAAGTAGATGTTCTGTAACTTCACAGGTTGCTTCTCGCGATTTCTATTGAGCACTGCAGAGCAAAGTGACATGACAGGTCCAACAAATCAATGTCAAACCGATCATCAGAACTTGTTTTTGTTTCACCAGTCGCTGTCCTCCTAGCCAAGAAGCAACCTACAATGTTACGTGACATCTCAGTCCGGCAGACGACAGACAAAATTACCGTCGGCCCTTTGGAAATGCTCGGCGTCGCACTTAAGGAAGGCGAATTTTCAAACACCGATGTATCACAACGTGAACAGATAAATTAAACGAGTGCGAATAAAAGAAATTATATATTCAGTTTTTAGACTATAAAATCCGTAAGTTAGTCAGACTTGAGAGAGTCACCGAAGTCTGCATTTAAAGAAACGTATTAAGAGAGTGATTGTACCACGAAGTTAATTTATGTTCAAAATCTTCAAATAAAAAGTAAATTTGATTATAATAGATAATATTAATTTAATTAATAGATATTAGATTTTAATTAAAGTAGATAATATTGTTAATTTGATTGTAACAATGATTTTCATCGAATATTCCAAAATGTAATACTAATAAATTATTTCGATGTATCGCAACATATCGAACCATATTGTCGAAATGAATATACTGGAAGGCATGATGAAGGCATACAAGTGAGTTAGTCTAGCGCACCGATTTTTGCTCTTTCTGCGTAGCTCTAGTTTACGTCACGAACCAAATTTCAACAACACAGGCACTTCTTTTGAAAAGCCAGACCAGACGTTGGCCGCCATGTTGCATGGAGAGCAACAAGTGTTGAGAAGCAATTTGAAAGCGGCATAAAGTGACAATTTTCAACGAAAAATAACACGATGAAGGTGTGATTGAAATAAAATCCGCAATATTAAAAAAATGACTTGTAACAAGGAGATATTTTTGGAATGTGGCTGCATTTAAATTTCCCGCTAATATTGTGACGCAAACTGGTGTGAGAAACTCCGTGCTACGAATAGCTCACCGCTGTCTTTCAATCACGCTGGAAGGTCAACACCGATGTCGAAAATCCGCTTCGTTCACACTCTCTTCTCCTCCCGAGCGCGCGCCCCCCACAGTCGCCGCCCTCAGACGAGGCCCCAGCAGCCGCCCGCGCCGGCGGCCACGCCCACGGCGGTGGCGGCGGCGGCGGCGGCGACGGCGGCGGCCACGCGAGCAGCGTGGGCGGCGGCGGGGCGCGCGGCCGCGGCGGCGTCGCGCCGCCCGTCATGATGTTGCACAGCGACGTCTCGCAGCAGGCGGTGCACGCGTGCAGCTTGGTGCGCTCGCCCATCACGATGCAGCCGGCGTCGCAGCGCTGCGTGCAGTTGCGCACCAGCGACCACATGCGCGTCACCAGCGTCCCGTTGTCCAGCTGCGTCGTGTACGTGATGCGTTTCACCTAGGGCAGCACAACCACAAAAAGTTGCTACAACGGTACATGGCGTTGCTTACTCTGATAATCCTGTGCTTCATGATCGTAACTTTAGAGATGTTTTGTGGCAGTTGGATGTTACGTAAGTTAGAATGTGTATATTATTTCATATTTCTTTGTTCGTTTCTTGCATTGGAGCTTTTGTTATATGTTTACGAATTAATGTTTTAGAAATTATTTAAAACATATTTGAAATAAATGCGAAATAAAAATTGTTGGCCTTCAGTCGCTCGCTACCAATTTACACATTTGAATGGTACGTAAGGTAGAATTTGTGTATTATTATTATTATTATTATTATTATTATTACCATTATTATTATTATTATTATTATGATTATTATTATGATTATTATTATGATTATTATTATGATTATTATTATTATCAGCATCCTAGGTTTTCTCAGTTACTTTTGCTCACCTTCCCCGGAGTTGTTTTGGGGACAGGTTCGGTCACAGAAGAAGAACTTCATCTTATATTGAATTTGAATTGAATTGAATTTGCCTTATTTTACGTGGCGAGACTCAGGCCATGAGGCCTGTTCTTCCGTCTGACCACGCAAATTTCGTTACACTCCTTTCACCAATCATGGGAGAAAGAAGGTATTACTTGGGCGACAAAACAGGCGATTTGAACTTAGCTCAGAGGTATCATTTAGGCTTGAGGATCTTTTACATGCAGTAAATGTACTAACATGGGACTACTGATATCACTACTGTACCTCTGACCTGGAGATCCTAAGGTTCGAGTGTCGACGGATACAGGATTATTGTACAGTAGTTACATTCGTCAACATTCGTCACAAACTTTTGTCTACTTGTCCCTGCATCTTTTCCAGCCTGATACACGCATGATGCTGAGAAAAAAATAAAACATGCAAAGCACGTTTCTCATTGTACCTCTGCAACAGATTGCCCAAGGAGGCTGACTTTTTGTGAATCTACGTCATTTTGTTTTCTCTTTCCTATGAGCATTGTGATTATCGATTTGGTTTGGTGGCACTTTTCACCGCCTTATTCGGCTATTCCCTTTGTCCTTTAAAATAGTTACATTAGAGATCTACCAATTCCATTTGCAAATGACTTGGGACCTGTGCAACTTCAAAATTAAATGGATTGTTGAAAAGTAGAAATTCCATCTTGTTCACTTCGCGTAAATCTTGAAAACGTCCGTTAAATTCCGAAGCAAGATTCAGTAAAAGTTCAGAATACTCATCCAATTGTTTCTGATTATTTGTGGCACATTATTTCGCATGCGAAAAACGATCAAGAGGTATTTTTTAAATTTTTTCCCCATAGTTTTCATTTTCTTTCAAATGCCTGGACACAAGAGTACATGTGAGTAACGATTAAATATTTTCCCTGCAACTTGAAATTCAGGTCGTTCATATTTTTAATCATGTTCACCAAGAAGGCATAATCAAGCCTTTAGTCATTATAAACTGGTTTGGCTTTTTCTGACATAAACGCTACAATAGAACCGCGTAACTAAAAATTCTTTCTAAAGCAGCTCGTATGTTTTTCGTTAACTTTTGACAACTGTATTGTGTCATTAACAAATGAACTTTGTAATTCGATAACGGATTTTCGACACTCATTATTTTATTATTCCAAAAAACATAGTTTTTTCTTGAGATTGAATATTCTGATTTTCGACAGCCATCAATATTTGACGCGTGACAACTACATCCGAAAAATAATTTATCTAGCTACAATTTTAAAGTTCACTTCGCCTCAGTCTGTTGGCTGGAATGTGCTTCAATAGGGAAACGGTACGGAGAGTATAAAAAAGTGAGCGACTATTAAATAATTTGTGTAACACGATGGAGGGTTTAACATGAACATATCAAGGGCTTCACATTTCGATAGTGTTTTGTATATAAGATATTACTGTTTGTGTTTAAGAAAATAAGAACTGCATGGTTTGTCTTCAATTGCAAAGATGATTATAGCTAAATTACGCTTATCTAGACATTCACTTCGTGAAACTGTCTCAAGCACTAGGGGTGTTTGCGAAGAATCTTAATTGGAAAGGCCTGAACAGTCACAGCTCTTCTGGAAACAATGAGTTCTAAAAAAGTATAAAAATGAAACATTAAAGATGAAAACCGCTAGGGTATCGTTTTGTTTCAATATAATCTTACGTTCCCATAAATATACAGGTGGGTAATTTCAGGCGTAAAATTAATACGAGCCTTTTTCTACATAATGATATGAATAAAAATTCCTTATATCATTTTGATGAGTATGCTACTAAACTTTGCAATAGTTTCTCGAGAAAATAACTTGTTCCAAAACATCCAGAAGCTTACAGTTACGGTGAGTCAAGTCCGTAAGGATTCCTAGGAAGAAGAGATTTTCAAGAAAGTAAATACATTTTCTTCGGATACACATTAAGAATTCGTGAATTACTGGAATTGGCTCCATGGATGAGAAGCGTATGTGTTTTCTGATACGCAAATTTGAGTCTATCATTGGCGCTTTCAGTCTCGAAAGGAATTAATTATTGGTAATATTAAGAGAAACATGCTTAAATTTATTTCGTGCACCTGAAATTACCTACTCTATAAAATTTAGCTTGCATTAACGCCATATTTTTGGGGCTTATCTTTAAGGCTAACTTTTTGGGCACACTCCATAAGGACGTAGAGTAGAAGTTGCTTATCCAATTAGCTTTGGAATTTTTTGAAATTTGAGAGAATTGAACGAGCAGCTCAAGCTATCTTCAACATCTGGAAAATCATCCAAATACTCTAGTCATCAACCTCCTATATAATAGTGAAGAAAGCTACAGATTACCCAGAATTACACCCTTGAAACTCCATTATAGATTTTGAAATTAGTCACAATACTTACAGCCACATATATTCCTCAACTTTGACTCGTAACCAAAAGTACTAAGTTGACTCTTTTTATTCGAGGCGCAACAAGACGGTGAAATGTACCACTAGGATACTTTCACTCAGAACAATTGTCAACTGTCAAATTTTAACATATTACTTATTATTTTATTATAAAATAGATCGTAAATTTACTTGGTTCAGAATAAAAAAAAATTGCTTACGGAGCAGATGCGGTCGGTGTCGGGGCATTTGCGAATCATGCTGGTGCGGTTCTCCATCATGTTGACGCAGGGGTCGTCCATGTCCATGGTCTCGCACTGGTAGCACCACACGTCCTCTTTCTTGTCGGCCGCCTTGCTCGTCACGTACACGTGCTGCTTGCTGCCGCCCGAGTACTGCCCTGCTGCACGCGCCGCGCGGCCCGCCTCAGAAAGTGCACGCGCACGTCCCTCGCTTCATCTTACCGAAGGAATGGGCCACGGGATGGAAGACAAAGGTCACCGTTTTCGGTCATGACTCCCAATTAATTAGACTGTTGGTGATGTAGATACCTTATTAGTTCAAAGTCAATAAAACAGTCGTCTGGTATCAATGTTTATATTTCTGCTTAAGATCTTTTCGATCGCGGAGCGATCATCGTCAGAGCTGGAAATTACACGAATAGATATAAATTAAACATTAAACAAATTAATTTGTTTAATTTGTGTTTTTGTTTGTTTAATTTGTTAATTTGTTTAATGTTTAATTTATATCTATTCGTGTAATTTCCAGCTCTGACGATGATCGCTACGCGACCGAAAAGATCTTAAGCAGAAATATAAAAACTGATACCAGACAACATCTGTTTTATTTACTTTGAAATAACTCTCAATGTTTAATTTTTACAGGAATTGTGGAAATAAATCCCTTCAGAGTCGACATGGATAGTCGAGGTCGCTGAAGGGCCGTGGCTTGAAGGGTCGCGGGTTCGAATCCCATCCCGGGCATGGAGTTTGTTCGTGACTTCGATATTTGTACGTATATTTGTACGCATGTATGTTCCGCTACCATTACCCTAAAGTTACAAAACGAGTGTTAAATTACAGTGGTCTCTGTAGGTCCCAAACAGTTGAAAATCAACCTTAAATGTGTAAAAAGATGTTCCTCTAGAATGATTATATATACTTAATGAATTGGTGAATATTAATTTCAGTTAATGCACTTCACTATAACACGGGGCGAGAAATAAATCCTGGTCAGAAATATTTTTGTTTTGTTTGCCTGAAATTTAACGAGGATGCTTCCTACGCCAATTTAATTTTTACATTTTTCTACTCTTTTCGAATAATTTGTAGAGATTTTTAAAATGAAGGCGGTCTTGAACGCCGTAAGGATATTGTTAGTAACCCGAGTGAAGGTAACATTTCGGAAATTCAGGGCGTCGTTATATCAAGCTCAAAATATATGGTGTAAAAAGAAAATTTTCTATCACATAATCATTTTATTCTTTAGGCAATCTAAATAGGCGGTTAGAGGAGGCAAGAAATGGATTTAATAATGAACGTGACTGGAAACTATATTAAGTAGATGAAAAATATTGGCCAGAAGTAGATGTAAAAGTTATCTTCCTTGACTACTGGATCCCAATGATGCTTTCTTCCTTTGATGATTCTTTTCAAATGCCCCTTCTTGCTTGGATGCGTAATGATTGTGTAACGTTCTTAGTTACAAACGCTAACGTTACTAATGAAAATATGTAAAATTAGGAAGTGCAAAATCTTCTTGATAAATTTATTTAAGCATTTTTCATCTTCATTTGCAACATTTATACTTGTGGTAACGTTGAAAGATCTCTTTTTGTAAGACCGAGAGTAAATGATTATGAGACGCTTGCACCACATGTATTAACTAAAAGGAGTTTTTCCAAATGTATTAAAAATATTCATCACATGTTACTAAATATAAAATATTAAATATTATATAATATTAATAAAAAGATGTATTACTTGGGAACGTTTGGCTTTTCTTACATAAATTGCACTGAAATTATACTGAATTTTTACATTTTTTATTCTAATTTTGTTTAAATTCTAATTTAAACTCATATACTACCAAATATATCACGGATCTACGTAGAACTTGCCAAATTATAACTTCAAGCTGGTACAAACAAGTCCAACATTACAAAACTATATGCAAATAAACTCCTTTACTTTTTGAGAGACGTTTGATTCTTTCTGGGCATGCATCGGATGTGCATCACCGCTAGAAAACTGTGTGGCGACTTCATCTTCCAGGGACATAGGGAAGGTAGGGGCTTAGGTATTGCCATATTTAGATCCACGTCGGTAGTCCTTGACTCTGAAATTATAACTAATAACAACAGTTACATACTTTCAATGTCTTTCCATGCTTGCATAATGGTTGGTCGTAGTCGTAGCTCAACTTGAGATCTTGACCTCAACCTTTTGGTACCCGATCACAAATCATTTTAAACAGGATAAAACGTAAGAATAAGCACAGACACACCATGCATGAAGCTCAGTGGATAAATGATTGGAACACACATTTTTTCCCTGATTAATTATGTGTTAGCATTTGTTAATAATCTACTATTATTAAGATGGATGTTTGTCTTTGCTATTTGGAGAGGAATACTTGACTTAACTCATTCCAAGCCTATGAGAAACGTTAAAGTGTGAATGTAAATGTTTTAATGTGAAAGTATAATGAATGAATGATTTAGAGTAAATACAACAGAGATGAAGAGTTGATTAAGGTAAAATAGCACCCAAAAATCAAGTGAATAAATAGAAGGCATCTTGATCAAAAATTCTTTTATCAAGTTGCTGTCTATTTTTTCTCACTCTTTGGTAATGTTTCTATCAAAAGGGGCGTCTTATAAAAACGGCCCTTGAAAAGCGCCGGGTGGCTTTCTCATATGAACTGTTTTAATGTGTTTAATAGGATATCTTTATCTTAATGATTTTTCATTCATCCAAATCACTGATTTAACACTGTGAAATAAATCACTCAACTTCTCCTATGTCCTTGATGGAGTTTTCGAGTCATTTCTCACTACTACAAAATATACATTGGGTGACAAGAATTACAAAATTGTGATTTTGTTAGTACGGATGATTCAATTAAAGAAACGCACTTAGAATACTTAGAAATTTTAATCGTAGCAACCACTATCAATAGCTACCAACGTTTAAGCGGAATTTGAAAAAGGCTTTAAGTAGAATTTTGTAGGGAGATTGAAAAATTGGGACAACGCAATAAAAAGCAATGAAACATTTTGGTGTTTTACATAAAAGGAAAATATTAGCAAAGCATTCATACGTATTTTTGCAACGAGAAAGGGATCACAAAGGAAGCGGAGAAAGAAAAAAAAGTAATGAGGCATGCCAATTTGTCTGCGTACGTGCATATCCAGAAAGACTGATATTTGAATGTACATGTGAATAAATAAAAGGGAAAGCATTTCACTAAGTATTCCATAAATGTGCAAAGTTCACTAAGCTACTTATGACACGTCATTTTCCGAAAATTAAAAGTCCAGAACGCAGAAGAAACATTTACTTAAGCTTTTGTAAATGTCGCCAAACATAATGATACCAGTTATACGTTCTTTTAAAAATTCTAAAAATAATAAATTATGTCACTTGTATAAATTCATACGTAGGAATTCCGGTCCGAATTTCTTAGGCGAAGGATATTGAACAAGTTATAAAGAAGTGGAAGTCCGTATGGGGGATATTTCAGCGTAAGTGAGAGAGTGACAAACAAGCACGAACTCATATTAGTTCAGCATTCTTTACTAGTATCCTGGCAATACGTAAAGTCAGAATACTAGAATTATTGATTTCTAAAATTCAAGCGATCATGAACAAGTTTGTACGGTGGGCCGGATGTTTTGTAACACAAATCCAAATGACTTACAAACTCAATTACAGTACAAAATTTTTGTCAGCCGACTTGTCAAGTACACGCCTAGAAATTTTCAGTTTGCACCGATTTGATGGTTTTCATAATTTCGTTTCTTTGAAATTCTTTGAATGAAGCGGTAATTGTTGGAATATACTGGTGACATCTAATTTATAAAACATATATAACTATTGAAGTATAAACAAGTCTGTGTTATTTATATTTATAGAAAGTCATAATTGAAATCGCCAGAGATTGCATTTCACAGATATGTGAGTACTTTTACCTAATTTTGAAGGGGAACCTCCTCTCTTGTTGTATCTATTACTCACGAGTAACTAGGCCAAAATTGAATTCTCTAATACATGACTTAGATACATTCTCTAATACATGACTTATTGATAATCATTACTTACGAAACTAGCAGTAATAACTAATTCATAATTTTATAAAAAAGAACATTTGGCTTTATTAATGCATTTTATAGGGAGTAATATTAAATTCACGAAATATATAACTACGATGAAGCTTTAAAAATGTATGCTTAGAAACATGCCGTATATCTTACCATGTTCCCACTGGAGAGCGGAAACGAACTGAAAAATACTCACGAAAAAGTATTATGAGATTACACACAAAGTAGAAGGTAAGTATGAAAATAAAGAGATAAATATTTTTAGAAATCTGTTTTATATTCTGTTTGATGAACAGAAAATGAGTACAACCTTTCTTATCGAACGATACAGCTACGAACACAACTGATCAACAGTTGGTCGTTAACAAGCACATGTTTCAAACTTTGAATCTCGCGCGTCACGTGGTATTCTCGGACACGTTGGAACAGAAATCGATATCCTGGTCCAGATCTCCAACGCTAGTCAAGTGCAACAGGAAGTGCTTCGGATACTGAATTCAAACGACGTATTCTACACACTGACCTACCGCTAACGCTCACGCAAGGCGTGCCACTCACCTAAGACAGCGCTGCAGAAGGCGATGAGCAGGAGGACGCCCTCGGCGAGCTCCATGGCACGCGTGCACCCGGCAGCTCCACGCCGCACGCTTCCGAACACGCAGCTAGTATTTCCCGGAGCAGGGCTAGTATGCACTCGGAGCAGGCCTAGCACCGCCGCCCGCCTGGGCTTTGGAGGCGTGGAGGGCGTTGACAGGGCCGGGCCGGTTTCCCGGGGGGGGCGCGTCGCCTGGCGACGGGCGCCGGCGACATATTGGCGCCTCAGAGCGCACGCGCCGGCGCGGCACGCGGCCGCCCCTCCCTCGCCACGCCCCCGCCGCCCCGCGCGGCCAGCATCATCCTTCCGCCCGCCCTCCCCTCCGCCCTCTTCACCCGACCCGTTCCTCTCTCGCCCGCCCCGCGCGAGCGGCATTGTTCTTCCGCCCGCCCGGCCTACCCGCGCGGCCAGCATCATCCTTCCGCCCGCCCACCCCTCCCCCACTCTTCACCCGACCCGTTCCTCTCTCGCCCGCCCCGCGCGAGCGGCATTGTTCTTCCGCCCGCCCGGCCTACCCCTCCCCATTTCCCCCTCGCGCTCTCCCTTGCCACGCCCCCGCCGCCCCGCGCTGCCAGCTTCGCCCTCTCTTCCCCTCTCCCCTCGCGACCCTCCTCGCCACGCCTCCCCCCGCGGACCAGCATCATCCTTTTCACCCGACCCGTCCTCCCTCTCCCGCCCCCCGGCCTACCCCTCCCCTCTTCCCCCTCGCGCTCTGCCTTGCCACGCCCCTGCCGCCCCTGGAGCGGTAGCTCAGTGCATCAACTGATGTCACTGCAGCACCTCTGACCGGGAGGTCCTAGGTTCGAGTCCTGACGGCGGCAGGATTTTCGACACCAGCTTTTCAGCTAGGTCGAATTCAATCGCTGTCTGGAGGAGATTATATGGTCTGCTCTGATCGGTAGTTTTCCGTGGTTTCTCCGATCAACATCAGGCGAATGACGGAGCAGTACCCTACCAAACGGGCCACGGACCACGCGCGATCTGTCCTTCCTCTTCCTTGTCCTAACCTCATCCCCTTACACACACACACACACACACACACACCACACTTACACTAACATGCACTACACTACCACATATTCCGGGACACCGGTCGGGAGCTTAGAGCTTGTCCCGACTGGGGCGGTGCCCCGCTGGTGGGAGAGTCCTGGTTAGGTGGAAACCCCACTAGCCGACGGTAAGTCGGCGCGGATCTCGCCATCCAGTGGGGGAAGACACCGACATCTCTCGAGAAAAAACATGCACTATACTAGCGGGACTAATGAACGAAGCGGTTGACGCACCCGGAAACACGAAAAAATCAATCAATAAAAAACAAACCGCCGCCCCGCGTGGCCAGCTTCGTCCTCCCGCTCACCCCTCCCCTTTTCAACCCTCCCGCTCTTCCTTGCCAACCCAACAATTTCGTCCTCCCGCCTGCACGCCCGCCCGCCTAGACCTCCCCTCGCCTCTTCCCCCCCTGCTCCTCCCTCGCAACGCCCCCGCCTGTTTTATTTCAAAATTGCTATGTTCTCTTGCCAATGTATTTTCAGCCGGAAGACCAACTTCTAGAATTAAATACACTCGTATAGTTAAAGGTGCGTGTACCGGCCATTCACCTCAAGAAAATATTTATTAAGAACGTTTATGTAAAAACATTGTAAATAGTTTGTATTCTCATATATGAGTTTATAGTACCTTAAAACAAGCTGAAATTGCAAGACCATTCAAGCAACTTAGGTAAAACACTTTTGTAAAGGCTATGATGTATCTTTATTATTTATCATTGAGTTTTATCAATATTCACGTAGCTTATTTAATTTCCGTACTTGAATTTAAAGTTTAACTTGTTTTTATGCACTTTGCATAACAGGTCATTGATAGCATTCAGTGATAATTTACAACTTGTCTCTCAGGCATAGCAAGATACATGCAGTGTAATAGCTGAATATTATGTTGTATTTATAAATTTTGGAAATGATGAAGTTCTTCCAACTGCTGCCAGATGGCAGATAAGTCAATGTATCAACACCTTCAGTTGTCTTATCAATCACTTGTCTGATAGCCTAACTCAGCACCCGCCCGCTAGGGGCGCTCTTGTCATCTAAGAACTTATCATTGTATGTAAGTTCTATAGCATGCCTCTTCAAAAAGTAGTTCATGCGGCTTAATACTTTGTAATAGAAAGCTATAAAAGGGTCGTGAGCTTTCAGTACGTTGTTAGAACTTGCCACTACGGCTGATGTGCCACGTTAACCTCTTTGATGTAGATTTGGTATAGGTTCGAAATTTGTTGCAATTCTAAATTGTGACCTAGCCCGGTGTTTTGGACCGTTAAATGGTTTTTTAATAAGGTTTAAGTGTGTGGTTTTCTCTGTGTGTGCCCAAGTGGGCCTTTTATGTGGCTAAGGGCCTCAAGTAAAGTGTGTTTCATGACAATGGTTTATGTTATGTGATTCGTTGGATTGCCATCTTGAATGTATTGTTAATTTATCCTTATTCTTGCAGTGCGTTTATAAGCCTTAAAGGCTGTGTGTATTAAGAATCTGCGAGGCCCTGCTTCAAACAGTGCTGTTGTTGGGATTGTGCTCCAGTGTTGGTTTTCGGCTGCTAATCCACTGCAAATAATTTGTTTTGTAATTACAGATCTTATCGGTAGCGCCAAGGTCCGAGCTGGGTGTGCATTCCAGTGGCCTATTTCAGCGCGACTGCCAACGGCCCCGTGGGGGACGACTAATTTCCGTGTACCGGAGCCCAGTCATGTCGGCCACAAGGGTCGCAGGTTACGTGATTGTCAAGACGCACTTAAAAAACTGCAAGGTTTGCTAAGTGGGCAACGATTGAAAAGTGCCGTTTCAATGTGATCGATATAAACCATTGTCATGATTGTTTAAGACCAGTATGCAAAGACGAGAGAACCATACTTCATTTCAGTGAAGCATTTAATTATTCATGTTTGTGTTCTGAAGGTATGTCTGGTCTGGTCAAATTTGATTGTTAAACGTCAGGCTTGTCGTATTCCTAAAATGGAAATTTTCACACGTTCTCTGATGTAGTAATTCTGCGTTGCTGTTTTGTGATACGGCTGTGATCCACTTTTTTTTTTAGGTTGTATTTGTAAGCCTGACAAAGTTTTCATTGTAATTCTGTTTAAGTGTTCATTCTTACAAATTTGTTTTCAGTTGATACCTACAGGTACAGATTCGGCTGATTATATTAATTTATAAAATTGTTTGTTTATTGATCAATAAATATTGTTACGTTTTTGAAAAATTTGTGGGCTAAATGTTTACCTTCATGGTGAAGTACTTATCCTTTGAAATAGCACCGTATTCTCCGAAACCTGTTAAGAATGATAAAATTCTAGTTTCTTCGTAAATGAAGGGTGACGTTTAGGAATTTTTGTGTTAGTCCCCACCTTTTCCTTATGTACACGTGTCACGTTACTCCCCTGAAGTTTCCTTCACCTTTATTCTGAGATTTAGGGAAAAGTAACTGATATAAAACTCTTTTTGTGCCACTTCAGTGGCTGGCGACCGTATTGAAAGTTTATTTATCTGTTGATACAAGTTGTAGAAATATTCTTTTTTTGTATTTCGTCATTAAGTACAACACCTCCGCCCCGCGCGGCCAGCTTCGTTCTCTCACCCGCCCGGCCCGGCCCTCCCCCCCTTGCCTTCCTTCCCGTTCGCGCGCCCCGTTCGTCCGGCATCTTCCTTCCGCCTGCCGGCCCGGCCCCCCCCCCCCCCCCCTTGCCAATCCCCCGCCGCCCCGCGCGGCCGTCATCGTCCTACCGCCACCTGCCCGGCCCCTCTCCCGCCTCTCGATACTTCCATCCCCAACCCGCCCCTCCCCCGCCGCGCGGCGGCCTTCGTCCTCCCAACCCCTGCGCCACCTTCCGCCCGTGTCTCCCACGACGCCCCGCTGCAGACGCTCCACTCAAAGCGGCCCACAGAGCGACTTGTATAATATCAAAACTAGTAGAACAGCATATTGGTACTCTGTGAGCTCATTTCTGCGTCCGCTCTTCCACCCCGAAACGCCCTCGTCAGGGACTTTTGCCCCACCCCACCCCCCTTCCCCTTGTGCCGTCACCGTCACCCCCCCACTGCCCACCCTTCCACCCACGCCACCCGCTTTGCTTGCCCGCCCCTGGTGGACTGCTTGATTCCCCCTGCCATGCCGGTGTCCTCGTCACCCTTTCTATGCCGCCCCCGCCACTGCCCGGCTCTGCTCGTTTCGCCAACCCGTCTGTCGCCCTCCCACTAACCCTCCAACCCCTTGCCCACCGGCTCAGGGGATCAACTGATGTCACTGCTGTGCCTCTGACCGGGAGGTCCTAGGGATCGAATTTTGACAGTGGCAGTATTTTTGACGCCTGGTCGTGTTTTTATCCGCTGCCTGGAGGAGAATTCTAGCGGCCGGCTATTCTCATAGGTAGTTATCCGTGGATTCTCCGATCACACATGACGGAGGCGAAGCCGTACCCCAACAATCGAGCCAGTGTAGTGCATCGAGTAATGGGAAGATGATAGGACCACGGAGAGGAAGGAATGATCACGCGCGCGGTCCGAGGCTCGATTGTCGGGGTACTGCTCTACACCGCTACACATCTGGTGGAGTCTGGAGCTTAGATCTTGTCCCAGCTCAGACGGTGTCCCGCTGGTGGGAGATATGTTTGAGGAAAACTCCATTAGCCGTCTGGTAGATCGGCGCCGGATCTCTACCATCCAGCGGAGGAAGATCAGCGTCATCTTCCATGATAAGAAATGGACTACCATTACAGGACTAGTGACCTTAGCTGTTGAAGCGTCCGGAAACATGAAATATTCAAACAATCAAATCACCCTATCTAGCGTACGCGAATCGCCGCCCCGCCCAGACCCGCGCTGGCCACTCTTACGGGTGACTCTGTCACCGGTAAGCAGCGTACAGCCGCAAGCCTCTCAACACATCGTATCTCGCGCGCCCTGCCGTGTCTGCATCCCGCGTCGTCATGCTTTTGGTCGCGCCAGAAGGCCTTGTGCCATACAACTATACTTGCGTTTTCTTAACGTGGCGGATGATATTAGGTCTTTTGTACACTTCCAGCTGTATAAAATGAATCTTTATAACAGTGATAAGCACATGTTTGAGACCATGAGCCCAATTGAGAAGGACGTTCGCGAATTAATTAGAGATTCATTTTATAAGGTGGGAGGTGTAAATGTCATCCGCCACGTTACGAAAACCCAAGAAGACACTAGTTTTTCAGCTAGGTCGAATTCAGTCGCTGTCTGGAGGAGAATTCTAGCGGCCGGCTGCTCTAATCGGTAGTTTTCAGTGGTTTCTCCGATCAACACCAGGCGAATGCCGGAGCAGTACCCTACCAAACGGGCCACAGACCGCGCGCGATCTATCCTTCCTCTTCCTTGTCCTGTCCTCTCCTCTTACGCAAACACTTACACTAGCAAGCACTACACTACCACATATTCAGAGAGATCGATCGAGAGCTTAGAGCTTGTCCCGACTGGGGCGGTGCCCCGCTGGTGGGAGATTCCTGGTTAGGGGGAAACCCCACTAGCCGACGGTAGGTCGGCGCCGGATCTCGCCATCCAGCGGGAAAGATCACCGACATCTCCCGAGAAAAATATGCCCTACACTAACGGGACTAATGACCGAAGCAGTTGACGCGCCCGGAAACACGAAAAAATCAATCAATCAAAAAAAAAAACCAAGTATATTGTTCGTCGCACGTCGCTCCTCGACTTTCCACCCCCGCCTCGCACAGATCCACTGCGCCCCGAGCTTTCCCACGCTGTCGTTCCCCGTCCGCCGCTACTCTGCATCGCAAGACGCTGAAGCGGAAGGATGGAACCTACGTAGCATTTGCTGTATGGTGATTTAAAAAGTAGGAAGTGGGTTAATTTTACTTTGCGAACAAAAATCGCAAATTTCATAATACTAATTTGATTTGCTGTCCCATATTTTCAATATTCCGACCTTCGGCCTCTGCGGTTAACGTAAAATATCCGTGACTTAGCAAAACAAAATTTCTAATCTATGTTTTCTTGAAAATATAGATTCGGCCTACCTTGGTCTTTCGGTTAACTACATTAAACTAAAGTTCAATTTCTATTTAATTAAGTACGCTCATTTCATCTGAGCTTTCCATGGGATTTAGCTGTATCTCGCGCCTTCTTGGTCTCTAATTCCATGCTTCACAGCGGTACGTTGCTTTAGTTCGCGATTGATTGATTGATAGATTTTTTCGTGTTTCCGGGTGTGTCAACTGCTTTGGTCATTAGTCCCGTTAGTGAAGTGCATGTTTTTTCTCGGGAGATAGCTGTGATCTTCCCCCGCTGAATGGCGAGATCCGGCGCCAACCTACCGTCGGCTAGTGGGGTTTCCCCCTAACCAGGACCCCCCGACCAGCTGGGCACCGTCCCAGCCAGGACAAGCTCCCAACCGATCTCCCGGAATACGTGGTAGTATAGTGCATGTTTGTGGTAGTAAAGTGTGTGTTTAAGGGGAGAGGATTGGACAAGGAAGAGGAAGGACAGATCGCGCGCGGTCCGTGGCCCGTTTAGTAGGGTACTGCTCCGGCATTCGCCTGGTGTTGATCGGAGAAACCACGGAAAACTACCGATCAGAGCAGCCGGCCGCTAGAATTCTCCTCTAGACAGCGACTGAATTCGCGATAGCTGAAAAGCTATCGTCGAAAATCCGGCCCCCTGTCAGGATTCGAACCTAGGACGTCCCGGTCAGAGCCGCTGGAGTGACATCAGTTGATGCACTGAGCTACCGCTCCCAGTTTTAGTTCGCGACATGACACATCGCGCCACCCGTTGTTCTGCAGCCCGAATCGTCACGTGTTGACCATCACCTTCATCTGCGGTCGTTGAATTGCTGCCGTGGTTTGTTTCCTCGCTGCTTATAAGGCATTTAATTTATTTCCAGTACGCACTAAGGCATGTGCAGCACCCCACCATCTGCTGCCCGTTCACATCTTGCTGCTTCATCTTCCCCCACCCTCATCCCCGCCACCCCCCGACAGCTCCCCGAGCCACGTAGCGCCGGCCCGTCTCTCTCCACGTTCGTCGTTGCAGTTCCTGCACCGTGTTTTCTCTTTCTCCTTACTACGAAACACCCTGTCTCAGGCCTCGCGTTATGCTAGCCATTAGTGAAATGCCCTTCCTGCGTTTACGTTATTTCTAATAATTCAAAATCTTGATATTATTTACAAACAATTATACAGTATTATGAAAGGGACTACTTCCTTTGCTATTATCAATATTATTATTTTTTCCGTTGCCATGCTATGCTCATAATTTCTTTTAACGTTAAATATTATTTTGTTAATTTTACTTTCAATTTTAATAATTTGTTTGGATATACGGCATTTTACTCCTTACCTGTTTCATGTGTACGTGTAATTCTATACGAATCACGATTTCTGGAATGTCTATTGATTAAAACCCATTATTGAATTGATGGCAACTTAAATATTCCTATTATCGCGTTCTTACCTATCATTAAAATAAATTAAAAATGTTCCCGGAATATCATCAACTATTTAGTACTTTATAGGATTTAATAATTTCCATTAAATTAATACGCAGTCGTGACTTGCCCTAGCTGTGCTTCGGATGAAACACCTACGCGCGACTGTCTATCTTCAGCTAACATATTGAAAATTCCTCCTATTTACTGAGGTATTCTAATATATATATCCCTTCGAAACTCGGAGTCTATTTGAATTCAAATAGTAAATTACAATAACAGAAATTACCATTATAGTTCAATGCGAATAATTACTTCAACTTCTTACTCTGCACAATACCAAGCTATCAAAATTAATCACAATTTACCCACCTCACTATCATTTAACTAAAACCCCAACTTATGCTGAAGAAATATTCTCACTGCACCGATTGCTTCCATATGTTCACTTCAGTAGCTTTTTAGAGAGTGTCTATTCCAATTTTGGTACAAAATCACGGCTTTCAATGCCGTCCCACACCTTTCGCATGTAATGTCTCCGGGGCCGTGTCTCCGCAAATGAACTATGCTATGCTCCGCTATGACACCAAGCATGGAATACTACACTTTGTGTATCGCTTGCCCTAACAACCAACGTGTATTCTTTGATTCCCGAGCTTGCATACAATCCCATTATTACAAACGCTTGATGGTAATTTTCCCATTCAAATTAAACCCGGGGTTCGTGGCTTATCACATTAGAGATGCCTAATTTGTCTCTCTCATTACAACGACGTTGCATCTCGCCATCTGATGCTCGTTCTTCGTCTATTTCATTGGGAAATATAATCATCTTACTCCTTCCAATGCACATTCCAACCACTTCTAGCAGCAGTCCTCGCGCTGCTCCTTCTTCTCCTACCCTTCTGCCTTCCGCACACCTGGCCTAAACTTCATCCGCTACTTCACAACTGTCTTACAAACCCTGGGATCTCATCTATCTCATCAGGCTATCCCTTATCTCCATAATTTCCTCTGTCACCCGATTTACTACTGCAACCTGGAACTCCTGTCCTCTGCTATCAACGCACATTCAACAAACGACCAGTTATCCCTCTACGGTGATCTTTAATTCTATCATATTGGTGAACCTGTACACCTCTGTGGATGCGATAAAAAATCGTTCAGTTCTTTCGCCATATCATTTTCGCTATCGTTTCTACTGGACAGCATCCTACTGTCATGTAAGCCTGTTTCTTTCCATACTTATCATACTTCTGTTTCATTCGATACTCCTGCAACTCTTCCGATGACCCAGTTGTTGCTCCTACAATTGAAACGATGTATGTTCTGCCAATATTTTATGAGTTGTCTTGACCTCTGGGACTTATTTTCCATGGACAAGTTAGTGTGTATCACTTACGATGCCTAGTGACTATAATGGGGGCAGAATATTAAGAAACCATGAGTGTAGTCAGTGCTAACTAACTACGCCATTCATGAAGAGGGATCGGTCAACCCGGCTACTCGGACAGTGTCGAAAATTCTCCAACATTGGGACTTCTGGTCCACAAAGCGTTCAGTCGCGGACTCGCAACATTATACGTCAACGCATCCGATAAGCCAAGGATGTTAAGTATATGAGGTAGAATCAGAGAGGGCCATCCTCACCATAAATTCTTGTACTTCAGCTTCCAGGTCAATGACCCCCATCTCGATCGGGTTTTTGTCCAGTTTCCCTGATCAATTGAGCAAATGCTGAGATGGCCCCATGATTTGCTTCAGGACGTAAATGTAGCTTCACTATGCGCACGTTTTGTTGAGCTTTCCTTTTGCTTGTAGTGGTAGTAGAGCTTAGGGTGAGTTTCTATTTGTTAACAATAGAGAAAAATCAAATCCGTTCGTTTACCGTTACAAATAAGTTTTTTATAATTCGGCAACGAAAATATCTAGTTTTTGAAATATTAATCTCTCGCTTTTTTAAATTTATTATTATTATTGTTATTATTATTACTATTATTTTTTCATCTTTCAACTATTAATAATTTGTTGGGAAGGGATTCTGAAACTCAAGAAAGCGTGCGCAGATGATTTTCTCCACCATACGTCACATACAGTTTTAACTTTTTTGACTAAATAAATAAATAAATATGAATGAATAAATTCAACTTGAGATAATGTGGCGTAGCCCACTTTGACGACTGTTGATGGGCTGGTCGTTCACATGGTTCACTCATGTTTGGTGCTGCCTTCTGATGGTTACTGATAGAACTACATTTGGACCATTCAGTCTTTCTGATACTAGTTTGACATCTATATTAATGATTTTCAATGCTCGCAGAAATTGAACGAATGTCTTGTACTGCCATGTGAGAGGTGTCTATGGTGTCGCTTAATACTTATGAAGTCGGGAAATGTCTAAAAATAAATGAAGCTGTTTCGATTTTGAATGAAAATACAAATATTTGTTTGTGCTTTGGCATTTTCTTATGGCTGTGTTAGGCAATTTTTTCATTCTCTGTGCGACACCTCTTACGACACAGCTGATGCCATGCGACAACAAGGCTTCGAGGAAGAGGCTGCCCACCATTGAATATTTGCTATTTACATGTTGCGTTATTAAATAGCAACTTCATTTCTTTGGTTTATAAAGAACTGTTGTTCTCTATCTTCTACACAACTGCAGTTTTCGTGAAACTGTTTTTATTAAAATATTTAATTTATTAAAGTGCTATACCAGGGTATTTTATTTGTTCTTCTGAGAAGTTTGTGTGCTTCTTTTTAGAAAACAATTGTGTGTGGTTTTGTTCAGCAGTGTTTTTGCTGATGCAGGTAATCTAATAAAAGTCTTACTGTGATTCTAACCATCTCATATGTGATTTGTTATTATTCCCAGAACAATGCTACAGGGGCAGCATGCTAGGGAGTGCTAGGAGACATTCGGATTTGCTGTGTAATTCTCCCGGACTACAGCACATATGCATACACGTCTCTTTTGGATAAGGTTTTATGTTCTGATAAATTTTACAATATAAACTATTCATAATAATATTCATTATATAACATTTTTACAATAATGATCAGGCCTCTAAAACATGCGGAACCTGAATAGTTCAAAATATTAAAATTGATTAAAATATACTTCAGGAATGTTTAAGTAATTATAAATACATATAATGCATAACATGAAATTAGATAAAATATTAGTAAGTTATGTTCATAAACATTGAATAAGAAACACTTGTGTAAGTGTAACACTATTACATGTTACATTTATAAAAAAAAAAACATTATACCAACACATAATATTACAATTTACAATCACATTTTTATATCAGCTTAAGAAGACGTTTGTCGTTGCATTGGCACTTGAACATTTGAATCAATTTGCTCTGCTCATTCAGAACTTAATAATCTTATAAGGGATAAATAACAAGTCTAGCACATGACTTAGGTCAGATTTCCGATCATAGTAAGAAGTTAAGGATCGCCTGCGAAATGAAACGCATCCCGAATTCAACTCGAGATTCCTCCACCCGACGCCAGAGCGTGTCCCAGTCGCGACTGCGCTCCGTCGAGGCGCATGCGCGCTGTGAACCCCGGCGTGACGCAGCCTCTGCAGAGGAGCCCAGCTGCAGCTGCAGCGGCCCAGCCGCCTTTGACGGCCGTGCGACGTCAGCGCGCGTCGTGGTTCGCTCGGCGTCCGCTAGGCAGCGCGGGCGCTGCCTCAGGGCGAAACTCGTTCGGCGGCGAAATGGGCCGAAACTCGCGCTCCACAAAACGAACAACAAAGAAACAAAACTGAAGAAAACGACGAGCAAAACCTGTAGCTTTGAAATGGGAATGTAACACGAAGATAAATGTTGAAGTTAAGGATTTAGAAGATGGGAGTGCTTTACGAGATGGAACTAATAATGGTGTGCCTCAATGAAGTAATTTTTAAATAAATCCAAATTATATTTGGATTTATCGAAAGGACGAAAGGACATTGAGAAATAATAATTTACAATGCATTTCATCCTACGCAAAGGCGAAATTGCTTTTGCATAGAATGATATGACATTTGGAGATTGTATACCTGGAAATGACTACCTATTAATATAATTAAGAACATTGAAAAATGTTAATGAAAACTGACATATTATCATCAAGCCGTTTTATGATTATTTCATTGCAGAGAGGGTTAATATTGTTTTAATTTATGGATGTTCTGTGTATAAATGCTACTGGTGGATAGTTAATATTTTTGACGGTAAAAAGCACTTTTCGGAAATTATAGATAGTAATTTGTCCGCTGTTTGTCGAGATATTTCGTTCAGCATCGCTCTGCAGGCGAGAGACATCTTAAGAATGGTTAAATTGAGAACACTTGATGAAGCTTGTCAAAAATAGGATACTTCATTTTCAAGGTGTCTCATTCCTACTTCTTTGCCGAAAAGTTTATTGTTTTACTTTATTTATTCTGCATATTATACTTATACATGTTATTGATGGATAGTTAATATTTTCGACGCTTAAAAACCACGTCTTAGACATTCGAATTTTAATCTAAGTCTTGTTTTTTTATCACTGCGCTCTAGTTAAAATACACCTTAAGAAGGGAATCGTCGGACTGCATCCCCCGGTCAGGATTCCTTCACACCCGCTTCCCAGTCCATTTCAGTTTTAGCTACCTGATTAGATATAGCCCCATTGCATCCCAGCCATGTTTTCGGACGGGAAGCCGAAGCAATTTCCTGAAGTTTTCATACATAAGTAACGCTAATATATGTTCTCCCTCCAGTCGAAAGAAAACCTCGGACACAGGAGAATGCAGCAGAACCTTCGCAACTATGTATGTTATCTAGCTACATTATTTTAATAGTTGCCTAATGAGGGGAAAACCATGGCCTTCCTGTCCCTTCTTGAAGTTGTCCATATTATTCGTAGACACCAGTTTCAATAAATTAAGAATATTCAATACAATTTAATTTCAGAATTGGAAAAAACTTTTATTTTTTACTGATACGTTATAGCTTGTTGTAGCCTTCAATACGGAGCTCGATATACAGTGCGTAACTTACCAAGATCAAAAGGATTGTGGAAATATGAAAACAGATGAATGACGCTACAAGTCCTCTTTTGGAGGATATTATGAGAGGGAATTATGAAAGGGAATTATGAGAGGGAAATATGAAAAGACAAACCGAGTCAAGGTAACATCTAGTTAATTAATAAATCAGGAAATCTGAATCAATAAAACTAGATAAAAAATAAAATTTTGTATGTACCATGGGCGTTAACTGGTTCTAATGATCTGGAGCGACAAGAAACCCTCGTGCCAAAGCCCCTCGGGTTTCTTGTCAACGCTCGATCGTTAGAACCCTTATAACGCCCTTTGTGCATAAATAACTCTTATTCTTTTTATCTCCCAGGTTTTCCAAATTGAAAGAAAAACTTTTCGTTTGATAGCTATGTGAGTTCTTCCTTGAATACTTGGGTTCATCTAACGAGGCATCTGAGGGTAGTATCTCCAAGATGGAATATGGAACGGCCTTTCGCATATTTCTCGGTCGCACGGCTAGAGTCGCTTGATCTGCAGCACTGCTTGATACGGCCGCGATAAATCGAAATCATGCGGTAGGACCGAGAAAGACGCAAAAGGTCGTGCCATATTTCATCTTGGATATACTACTTTCAGATGCCATGTTAGAAAAACAAAAGTATCCTCAAGAAGAAAACCGCATGGGATGACATGGGGAGGGGAAATATGAAAATAGTTGAATGATGGTACATGCCTAATCTAGGATGACATGGGCTTCCCGTGCTCACTAGCTTCCCGTGTTGTGGTCCCCGGGTTCGATTCTCGTTCGAGACAAAAATATAGTTGTAGCTTCTTTTTAAAGTCGTCCCAGTTTATGTAGCTGTGTGACGAAGAAAAGCGCAAGCAGGCGGATCTTGCTAGTTACGGTGAAGATAATAAGACATGTTCGCCTCATGCCGCTCTTACCCCCAAGCACGGGAATTTAACTAGACCCGTGCAAGGGGGACATCGGTGGCTGGCCGGCGAAGTGGGACTACCGACCCAAAACGCCAAATACATACATACAATGATCGTACATGTTCTCCGATGGAGGGCATTATGAGAGGGAATACAATGCTTGGTGGTGGGTTAAAGATCAAGAAAAAGTTGCTCCGGAACGCAATCGGGACACCGGGAGCGGTAGCTCAGTGTATCAACTGATGTCACTGCAGTGCCTCTGACCGGGAGGTCCTAGGTTCGAGTCCTGGCGGCGGCAGGATTTTCGACACTAGCTTTTCAGCTAGGTCGAATTCAGTCGCTGTCTGGAGGAGAATTCTAGCGCCGGCTGCTCTGATCGGTAGTTTTCCGTGGTTTCTCCGATCAACGCCAGGCGAATGCGGAGCAGTACAGGATTTGACACTAGCTTTTCAGTAGGTCGAAGAGCTTGTCCCGACTGGGGTTGTCCCCGCTGGTGGAGAGTCCTGGTTAGGGAAACCCCACTAGCCGACGGTAGGTCGGTGCCTGATCTCGCCATCCAGGGGAAGATCACCGCCATCTCCCGGGAAAAACCATGCACTACACTTACGGAACTAATGACTAAAGCAGTTGAAGCGTCCGGAAACACGAAAAAATCAATCAAGCAAGCAAGCAAAAAATCGGCACACGCCCCTGAGTGTGTAACAGGAGCGGGTGCGGAGTGGCCCACTGTGGGGCGGGCGGCGCGGGGCTGCCTCGGGGCGCTGCGCGAGCACTCGCCCGGTCGTCGCCCGGGCCGCCCGGGACACGAGCGGCGGCCCCCGGCGCGCGTGCGCCCTGCCCGGCCCTGCGCGAGGCACTGCGAACGCGGCGAGACGCACCCCGACGCCTCTTCACCGGCAGCGGTGGCTCAGCGGACGCACTGTTGACTCTTCACAGGTTTTGACTGGGGCGTCCTGCGGTTCGACTCACGACGGTGATGGATTTTTGACGCTAGCTTTGTAGCTGGATCGAATTCAACCACTGTCTAGAGGAGAATTCTTGCGGACGGCTCCTCTGATCGGTAGTTTTTACGATCAGTTCCAGGCGAATGTCGGAGCCGTTCCCTAACAAACGGGCTAAGGACCGCGCAGAATATTTCTTTCCTCTGTCTTATCCTATCCTTTAACCTTGCTCACACACTACACTTACATGCACTACACTACCACACTTGCCGGGAGACTCAGTCTGGAGATTGGAGCTTCTCCCAGCTGGGGCGGTGCTCCTCTGGAGGAGACATCCGGTGGGGAAACGAAGATCCAAACAACTAAGTCGGCATCGGATCTCAAGTTCCAGTGAGGAATCAACACTCCCACATTTCAGGACTATAAAATGACTTACTTGAGTAATGGCGTAATAGTTGACGTGCCCGCAAAAGAACTCTTTCACTCACTGGAAGTCACTCATTTTTTGAGTTTCGCCTCAGCCCTCTCTATCGCTGCTGAATTGTAGTCCATTCATTCTCAATCCGTGATGGACAAAATGAAACGGCTCATGGTATATTTCATTGAGGTTCTTTGTATAATTCTCATGCAACAATTATGTTTCTATTCACCTCCAAATTTTCTTTCATATGGCCGTTGACTCGTTACATCCTGTAGAAGTAAAACCAAATAAGGTAAAATTTAGGCAGAAAGTTCTTCGTATTCACTCTTTATACCTTTGTGATTTGTATCTTACTACACTCATTTTTAAAACTAAGTCATTTTCTTCTTGCGGTATGGGAACATCCTCACGCCTCGTTCACGCTATAGTTGAAGCGTGCAGAGAAGAAGCTTCCACTGCGCATGCGATAAAAGTTTGATTGGCAGCAGCGCTCTTTTCTCCATGACCAACTTAAACTTATCCCCACAGTTCAACGTACTGTCGTCCTACGTTCAGAGTCTGTGGCAGTTGATGTCACATGCATAGTGCGCCAATCGCGTTCCTTCAGTTTACTGGGAATCGCCCAATTACATCCCGCTGCTAGTTTCCTTCCCAATCCTAGCCTAGTTTATCCCCTTTCACGTTTGGCTATCTGAGAAGTCATAGCCCGATTTCATCCTGGCAGGGGTTTCGAAAAGGGGAAGGAGGAAACAATGTAGTTGTTATATCCACAATACACTGCGACTGTAAAAGAAATTATTTATTCATCACGTGCATACAAGGCAAATTCTCTAGATATAATATTCCCCTCTGTTTGCCTTCTCTGCTGACGTCCCGTCTTGGGTACTGCCGCTGCGGCGATCCATGTGTCTCAGGCTCCGGGCCCGCGCCTCCACTAGGCCGGGCGTCACGCCGTCTCCACACGGCGTAGATAAAGAGGGGCAGTAGGTTTACCGCCACTGCCTCTCGCTGCTCCCGTGTGCGCTCCTCCGCCACGGTTCCGCTCACACTGACTGGATCCAGACTGCCTTGCTCGCTGCGAGGGGGCTCGCTAAATACCCCCTTGGGGGCCGCGGCTCGCCGGCTGGGCCCGCCGCCGAGGACGGCGGCGAGTCTCTGCACGCCCATACTGGCGTGACGGCCCGCGCGCTTCCCGCCATTACGTGGCTCGGTGGCGGGACTTGCGAATGCGCGCGGGCAGCCACAACAGTAGTTAAACTTTCATTCATGAGTAACGCAAATTGATGTTCTCTTACCAGTCGCGAGAAAACCTCGAACACATGTGCACGTGGCAGAATCTTCGGAACTGTGTATGTAATCGAACTAAAATATACTACTTTCTATTCGTCATATATTAAGAGAAGACCATTGTCTATTTCAATCCTCCTTCAGCAGACCACGGAATACTTAGAAATCAGTTTCAATAAATTAAGAACATTCGAAGCAGTTTAATTGCAACCTGACTAGCTTTTCTTACTCTAACTGACCATTACAATACTAAAATTACATAAAATTAACAGAAGCATTTGCTCTTTTTCCTTTATGTTCATCAAATATGAAAGCGAAGGGCGTTCTCATAAGCATTGATAGCTAGGGGAGATTTTCCTTGTGCTCACGAGGGAAACCGAACGGGATGTAACCGCGAACTGCTTTTTCGGGAAGTTAGATAAAAAATTCCTCAATACGAAGATTTTCGATTTCAAATCGTGCATTACATTTACGAATCGTTCATTTGTTGAAACATATACTTACTGTTAGACATTCATAATAGTAACCATGGATCTTGGTGACAAATATTTATCTGGCTGATAGCATTTAATATGTGCACGATACTATTATAGATTTTCTTCTGTGGTTTGTAGTTATTTCTAATAATTTCTTTACACACATCTGACAGATCTTACTTTATCGCCTTGATGACAAAGTTTTTGAACGACTTAAAAAGGATACTCCTGATGTCATTGCTTTACAAAACGCATACTTTAAAAAAGGCCCGATAGAGTAACGTAAAAAATCAATATTTCTAAAATGTCTTCAAAAGAATGCAAGCAATGCACGTTAATAATAAGAATGAGTAAGGCAAAATACAATTTAAACAGTCCATAATGAAGTCAGGATGAAAATAAATAATTTCAGTGCCCCGCGAGGATGGTAATATATAATTCGCGTTGGTGTTTCAGGGGGAATCGCTTGTTCCACATTTTTGTTTTCATGGTGCAAAATTTGTTCGGTGCATTCTGCCCTTTAGAAGCTCCCTTTCACTTCTGCAATGTGTACATACGTGACAACTACTGCTTCTCGATTCAGCAAGCTTTAATTCTTTGCTCTTTCCATTAATAATTCGCACGTGTGTCACCAGAGTGTGTTTTCCATTGTGACGAAATTGTGGTGTTGGTTGGGGCACAGGTATATTCACAATGTTGCCGCTACTAAAGAAGCCAAATAGAGAAGGTAAGACGGCGGCGAGTGCAATTCTGTATCTTCTAGAGGTTTCATTGCTAGTACAGTCTTATAGTATATTTGTTGCTTGAACGTAATTTTTTGGCCGGCAGTTCTTATTTAGCAAACTGAAAAATTTATTCAATTGTGTAATAATTATTGTAATTGATATTTCATCAGGAATATCAACTACAGTAATTATTATGAACTGGCTTAATCATGAGACAAGCATCATTGTACAATATATCTGTATATACTAGCTACTATATATTTGTGGCTGGGTGTTAATATGCAAGATAATCTCAATACCAAAGAAGTGTTTCTTGAATCCTCCAGAATTTTCTAATCCAGGCCAGCGGTATGTGGTGTGGAAATACTGTGTTTTATTGAATTTGTAGAAAAACATATTTTAATAATTATAGGCTAATTGAATGATTTATTGAAACATTTACTTCTAGACAACATTAACTAACATTAAGTTCAGTTAACTCACAAGTTACGTTTTTAAGATAATAGTTAGAAAACGAATGAAATTAAATGTAGGAAACGAATAAAAGAAAGATTAGTCAGTAGATTGTCAATTCTACTGAGAGTCAGTAGTCAATTCTACTGAGAGTCCAGAGCAAGAAAAAAAACATAATATAAAAATTTAAATGAAAATAAATAGAATAATAGAAAATATTAATACGATAACGGAATAATAGTAGTCTAAAAACTTTTTCTGAAAATATATTTGAGAAATTCTATTCCAGAACATGGCAGAGAACACTTTTTTTATATAAATTAATAGAACGTGGTTGTAACGAAAAACATCTGAATGAATTGTGGGTTTAATATTGTAAATACATTGTTGAGATTGGTAAATTGAAGTGTAAAACGAAAATTCAATCTTGTCTACGTGTGTATTTTCTGTGGAGTGTGGCTTCGCACAGCGCGTACTTATCTTTGTTCGATTCTGGTGTTTGCAACTGACAGCTTTAACAATCCACACTGAAATACCTCTAAAGCGTGAAAACGCAGAGGATGGATGTAACCCGAAAGCAATGCCACATACGTGGCCACTAATAATCGCAACTGCTATTAGACGACTGTAGCTTTGATGCTCAAATGGAATGACCCGACTACTAACGACTATTACGCTACTACTGAGTACTCGTGTCATTCCATTTTAAGAGATCAGAATTAAATAAATTGATCGCCTCATCATCTCAAAAAAACTTTAAACTTTGTATATAGATTCCCTTATGTTTTGTGTTCAAAACTTTCAAAACAGTTTTATGTAAATTATTGTAAGTGGGTCACAAATGGCGGCCATTTGTGTTATAACCGGTGCGCCATTTTCCGCGTGAAGACGTTTACGGTTTTGTAAATTACTCAGTGTTAAGTTGTTGCTTGCATTTTAGTTCAAAAGCTACAGAAACCTAGTGCTGAATAGGCTACAAAACTGTAAATGTCAACAAAAGCGAAAAGTGGCGCACGGCTTACAGCAAAAATAGTGTTTCAGATTGTAATTTTTTTCGAAAAATGTTCCAATGTTTGCCATATTTATAATACAATTTAATTACCAAAATCACAAAGTGTAATACAAATAATAGGTGCAAATGAAAGTCAGGAAGGGCAGGAAGGATCATGTGGGAAGGAAGAGTCGTGAGAATGATGGATAGGTGCGAGAGATTCGGAGTAAAAATGATACGTAATTATACAAAATATATATACATAATTATTCAAAATTGTGTTATGGGCTAGTGTTAGATGGGCTATCAATTTATTGTACACAGTGAATAAGAAAAAACCCTTTGTTGTAGCCCTGATGAAGGCTTAATAAAAGCCGAAACGTTGGCAATTTAAATGGTGTTTTTTTACTGACCGAAACTCAAGAGAATTCCATAGTAATAAAAAAAGAGGTCAAGAAATTTAGCACGTGTAAATTCCAAATACATATTTTAAATCAGTTCTTGTCTTTCTTCAAGCCTACTCATGAACTTTTTTGTTCTCAGTTTGTAGAAAAATAGCCCTCTGCCTACCTTAGGATATTTAGAGGAACTTAATTTACCAAAAGTACTTCTATGTTCAATAACTTTTTGAAAATTCTGACAACCAGCATGCATTTCGTCATTTTGAGGAACAATGATTTGTATCCGTTTCAGAAGTATGAAACTAAGAATTTCAGGAATTATGAGATTCTAGTCCAGTGTAATCTATATTAAAGCTAAGTTTGGCAAATCTGTACATTTCGAAATAAATTAATTAAATAAAAAAATTGAATTTGA
Organism: Teleogryllus oceanicus; assembly: GCA_964035755.1. Classification (NCBI taxonomy): domain Eukaryota; kingdom Metazoa; phylum Arthropoda; class Insecta; order Orthoptera; family Gryllidae; genus Teleogryllus; species Teleogryllus oceanicus. The sequence goes on from CAXIVR010000004.1 coordinate 94,740,612, forward strand.
AAGGGAGAGACCATTTTCGCATGATTTACCATGGAGAAAATCGCTATTCCAAAGGGTAAACCTCAGGATGATTAAAGCGACGCCCTGGGCAGGCATCGCTTTAAAACGGCGATGGGATGTCTGGGCATTTCAGCTTCACAAAAATCTTTCCGTCGGCCTTTTAGGAGGGTGATTTACACCTGCAAAAGAAAGTAGATTAAACGCGAGCTGAAGATACATTGTGGACCGCATCTTTCCCGAAAACAACACAATCCAAATTTCCAACTCCCTCCGCACACATATTACCTCATTGTGGTTGCGTAGGTTTCGACGGTCGAGATTTGTATTATCTAGGCTATCTTGGACGAGCTGCGTCACTGTCGTGGTGTCTGACGTTTCGGCCACAATGTTGTGGCCTTTCTCAGAGCGTACTGCCACTGCTTCTCGTAGAGGGATTTGTATTATCTTGGCTATCCGGGTTGGGCGCGTCTCTGTAGTAGTGGCTGACGTTTCGGCCACCATGTTGAGGCCTTCCTCAGAGCGTACTGCCACTGCTTCTCGTAGAGGGATTTGTATTATCTTGGCTATCCAGGATGGGCGCGTCTCTGTAGTGGTGGCTGACGTTTCGGCCTTCCTCAGTGCGTACTGCTACTGCTTCTCGTAGAGGGATTTGTATTATCTTGGCTAACCGGGATGGGCGCGTCTCTGTAGTGGTGGCTGATATTTAACATATTGTGGCCTTCCTCAGAACGTTCTGCTGCTTCAGTACCAGCAGTAGCTTTACCCATCAGCAGTACGCTCTGAGGAAGGCCCCAACATGTTGGCCGAAACGTCAGCCACCCCTACAGAGATGTGGCTCATCCCGGATAGCCTAGATAATACATACTACCTCATCGGCTGCAATATCTGCACGGAGCCTTTCATCTCCGGCCGCCTGCCGACCTCCACGCGATGCGCGCCCTTTATTCGAGGGCGAGCGGCGCGCCGGTGGGGTATGCCGGGAATCATTGACGCGCGGCCGCGCTCGGCGCCGCGCGCGAAAGCGGGGGCGCGAGATCGCCCTCGGAATATGCGGTCGCGCGCCCGCGCCGCCCCGCAACGGCCACGCCCACGCCCAAAGGCATTCCGGCAGAATGCACGGCGCCCGTGCGCCCAACAAACGCATTGAGGTGGCGGTGCGATGGCAGATGGAAAGGGAGGAGGGAGGAAATTGGGAGAAATTAGGCAACGAGTACAATATGTACTTTGCATTCTTTTATTTGATTCTAAATGTTGAGATGAGATTTGTATTCGCGTGGATTCTACGTCTGTAATATATCTGCATGTGAGCAATTTAAATAGCATTTGCTATTTTCAATTTACCTACAAATAGCGTTTTTTTTTCAATGCCTAACAAATTCATTGAAATGTGGGACGTAAGATCGACAGGGAGGAGGGAGCAAATGGGGGGAAATGATGCTACCGTTTATTTTCGAGTACAATTAGCACTTTGTATTCGTTTATTTCATTCTAAATCTTGAGACAGGACTTGTATTCCCATGAATTCTGCACCTTGAGTGTGTACAATCTGTATGTGAGCATTTTATGTATGATGAATTTCAATTTGCCTAGAAATAGCGTAGTAATATTTTTTCCCTTAATTTTGCATTGACATTTAGGCAACTGAACAACAACGCATTGAGATGTGGGGTGGAAGATGGAAAAGGAGGAGGGAGGAAATTGGGAGAAATTAGGCAACGAGTACAAGGATTACTTTGTATTCGTTTGATTATAAGTGTTGAGATTAGACTTGTATTCGCGTGAATTACATCTGTAATATATCTGAATGCGAGCAAATTAAATAGCATCTGTTATTTTCAATTTACCTACAAATAGCGTTGTAATATTTTTTATTTTCTCAATGCCTAACAAATTCATTGAAATGTTGGACGTAAGATCGACAGGAGGAGGAGCAAATGGGGGCCGAAATTATGCTACCGTTTATTTTCGAGTACAATGCGCACTTTGTATTAGTTTTCTCATTCTAAATCTTGAGACAGGACTTGTATTCCCATGAATTCTACACCTTGAGTGTGTACAATCTGTATGTGATCATTTTATATGTGATGAATTTCAATTTGCCTAGAAATAGCGTAGTAATATTTTTCCCTTAATTTTGCATTGACATTTAGGCAACTGAAGATACATTTATCACTACCATATATCTAAAAACGCATTGAGATGTGCGGCGGAAGATGGAAAAAGAGGAGGGAGGAAATTGGGAAAAATTAGGCAACGAGTAGAAGAATTGTGGGAATTCTGATTGGATGTTGTTGACGTTCTTATAAGAAGAAATAAAAGATGTCATCTTCGTCAACATATCAGCTTTATTAAGATAGCCGGCTTTCGACGGCTTTGCCGTCATCGTCAGTCTAAAGAATACAGAAAGATACAAAAATTATAAATATATACACAATAAGATAGAAAAAAAATTAAATTACAATTGATGGATAACTCTAAAATATTTAGTTACAGATAAACTTTCAAAAATGGTAAGGGGGGGGAATGCAACGGGAGGATTAGTAGCAGTTCAAATTAAACAAAAAATCAATACAGAAATACACATTGTATGATTGCAAACATTAAGGAACATATAGCAGATAAAATTATAAAATTAATTGCGGTGGGGGCGGAAGGATAGAATACTTAGATAGCTTATCTTAGATCTTATTGTGTATATATTTATAAATTTTTTTGTATATTTCTGTATTCTTTAGACTGACGATGACGGCGAAGCCGTCGCAAGCCGGCTATCTTAATAAAAGCTGATATGTTGACGACGATGACTTCTTTTATTTCTTCTTAACGAGTACAAGGATTACTTTGTATTCGTTTGATTATAAGTGTTGAGATTAGACTTGTATTCGCGTGAATACATCTGTGATGTATCTGTATGTGAGCATTTTAAATATGATCCAGTATTTTCAATTTACTTACAAATGGCGTGGTAATATATTTTATTTTCTTCAATTTTGTATTGACATTTCAGCAAATGAAGATACATTTATCACTATCATACGCATTGAGACGTGGGACGCAAGGACAGAGACGAGACAGCAAGATACTAACAAACGCATTCAGAAGTGGGGCGGAAGAGGGAGGAGGGAGCAAATGGGGAGAAATTAGACGAGTACAAGGAGTACTTTGTATTCATTTATTTGATTCTAAATGTTGAGATGAGACTTATCTTCTTATCTATCTTATATCTGTGATATATATTTGAATGTGAGCATAAAAATCTAATCTATTATTTTCGATTTCCTACAAATAGCGTTGCAATATTTTTTTTTTATTTTCTCAATGCCTAACAAACGCATCAGGACGCAAGATCGATAGGATGGAGAGAACAAAGGGGGGAGAAATTAGACTACCGTTTATTTCCGAATACAAGGCTCACTAAGTATTCAATTGTTTGATTCTAAATTTTGAAATAGGACTTGCATTCGTGTGAATTCTAAAACTGAAGTATATCTGCATGTGAGCATTTTAAACATGGTATAGTATTTTTGCATTGCCTACAAATAACGTAGTAATATTTTTTTATACCCTTAATTTTGCATTGACAGTTCAGCAACTGAAGATACATTTATCATCATCATATGACTAACAAATGCATTGAGATGTGGAACGCAAGATGATAAGGAAGGATAGAGTCAATCGGGAGAAATTAGGCTACCCTTTATTTCCGAGTACAAGGCGTATTTTGTATTCAGTTGTCTGATTCTAAATGTTGAGACGAGACTTACACGTATATTTCTGTGAATTATCCTCCTATGATGTACCTGCATGTGAGTATTTTAAATTATGATAAAGTATTTTCACATTGTCTACACTTAGCTTAATTATAGTTGATAAAAGTGATTCTGAATTTTGCATTGTCATTTCAACCACTGAAAAAACATCACTACAATATGCCTAAACAGGGTGATCATAAATTCTTAATATATTACCGAAATAAAGTAATATGAAATAAAATAAATATACTTAATAAATTAATAACGCGAAAATGAAGAATTGTGGGATACGTGCTCATACCACCGTTCTGTGAGGGGTAATTCGAAGTTTGTATTTTTGAATCATCTGTTTACATGTAAGTTCTTAGTAAAAACGTGCTAAGGTCTACCTTCAACAAGTCGCTCTTGGTAGACATTGTTTAAAATAATGATAAGATTTTTCATTGAGTTTATAAAGTGATCACTTTCCACTTACGATTTCTAAAATTCGTGAAAAGAACATATTCACTTCAAACACGCGCGCGCACACACACACACACACACACACACACACACACACACACAATATATATATATATATATATATATATATATATGTATATGTATGTATGATATGTGTATATATATATATATATATATATATATATATATATATATATATATATATATATATTAGTAAATTGATATTCTTTCACAACATAACTATCAATTAGTAAATATACATTGTAATGATTTACACGATCCCCAATGGTGTGCATTTGGATGATAAACAGTTCAAAACATTTACAGTAAAGACGCCATAGTAAAAAATAAAACCGAGTGAGGAAGAGAATAAAGCGAACCCGATACTTGTGCGAGTTTGGACTATAAACATTAGATCCGGCTGTGATTTAGAAACATTTTGAAAGTTATCCCAGTGAAATCGCGTCAGGCAATAAAAAGTTATTGAAATTTTCGTATTTCGCATGTTTGTGTTAAGGAAAAATATTAATGGAGTCCATTGTTGGAGCGATGAAACGCTTATAAAGAAGAGGTTTTTCGAATACTGCAAGAAAACGCGATAAGATATCAAATTCAGACTTTCGGGAGGTAAAAGAAGAAAATTAGCTGCATCAGGTAAAATTTATCCCATTTAAATATCTTGACGGAAGTATCGAAATTTTAATAAAACAGATAAATTAATTCAAGCAAGAGGAAGCGATTAGCGAACAAATGCAGTGCGTTCCATTTCACATTCAAAAACGGAAAACAGGGAAAATAAAAGGATTTTGACCAAAAGGAAACAAGAGGAGAACATCAAATTTTAGGAAATTGCCGGAGAATTTTATCAAAACTAAAACGGAAATAAAGTGTTTCGGAAAACGTTAGAAATTAAATATTTTGAGAGAACCAAGGTGACGCGATCGTCAGTTATCGAGCGATCGGGAAAAGTGCTGAAGCAAGGATAACAATGCTAGGTTGAAGAAGATTTGCCAGAATGTGCCTGGACTTGGTGAAAGCAGGATGTGTGTTCGCGTAGGCGATTCTTGAAAATTTTTGTAAAGTGCGGAAGTTATGAACATCATCCGAAATAGTAACCGGGAATATTTTACGTACGTTGTGTAACAGTCGTGGAAAGAAAATTTCATAAAAGAAAGGGAATTTTCGGAACTATTCTGAAATTCGGCAACGCCCGCTGGACTTGCGAGAGCGAGCGGCGGTACGAGAAATTTTGCAACGGTGGGGAGCGCGACGTTGCATTGATAATTAGAGGCGCGGAATTTGATTCGGAATTCAGTGAGATTTTAATAATTTGAAGGGTTTATAAAAAAAGGATGGCAGCGTGAACTCCGACACCATGAGTGAACTGTGATGCGTATGCGAGTGTTCCGGAAGTGATGGCGACAACGGGAGGCGCTGTTGGGCGTGAATAATCACCCCCAGACACGCAGATTCGTCGCAGAGGCAACAGCATACGTGAGCCAAAGTATTTTGACATTTGTTTGTTTTGTTTTGATTGAAGAAAGCTCTGTCGAAGACCAAGTCGTGTAATTGGTAGATTTTAAGACGGAAATCTCGACAGAATGCATTCTGGGGTTTAGTTATATGTGTGAATGGTATTTGTTTGTTTTTTTGTAAATAGTTTGTGTGAATGAAAGAGTATATATATCTATGTATTGTGTATTGAGGGAGGAGAAATGTTTATTTTGTTGTTGTTTTTGATGCTGGGTTGTATTGATGTGTGCCGTCAGAGGTACTAGTGCTGTTGCAGCACTAAATAGTGCAAATTGAAAAGAAACATGATAACGGAGGCGATTGAATAAACTTCATGGCCATTTTGGGGTCATGATTCGCAAAATCAATATGTTTTTCGCAATCATTTACGTAGCATTAGACTGATCCACGCGCGTGAGCGCAGTACCTTGCTCGCGTCTGTACAGACGCACCGCAGACCACGCCCAGGTGAGTGAAAAGGCCAGGTAAGCTAGCAGAGGGGCAATTGTGAGTAGGAAAGGGGGAAAGTTATTATATGTGGCAACCCAACGCGAGGCTAGTGTTTATAGGTTTGTTCGTAAGAAGGGCTAGAGCAGGGCAATTTATTAAACGTAACAGTATAACGGGCCGGGCGTGTAGAGAGCCGCCCAACCCATTACAAGTGACCGCCCAACGTGTGGCAGGTTTATATATATAAGGAGGAGAGGAAGGGTGAAACCGACCAATTACAACATCCATAATAGATTTAATTAAAAAATATCATTTTTAGCGAGCAGATGATAACGAATATTGCAAGTACCATTGTTACTAATCGAGTTTACTTTCCATTTGCCTCTGCACTTTTAATGAGAATAAAATCTTATTGTCATGTCTCGACGACAACACTCTATTTCACATGGTTTTTAGGAAAGTTTTCTAAATTCTTTTGTCTTTTTTCTATTTTTATTATTATGTAACCGACATTTCTCACCCTTCATTAATGTGCATATAATTGCCCGATATGAAATCAAAGTGATAAACTCCAGTGTGAAAGTATTGAAAAGTACATTTTATACATTTTTCCTCTCAAGGATTTTTCGAAATTTTCGAAAAATTGTACATGACCTTATTTTAAAATCTATCATTTTTAATTTTTTGGAAAAATTTTAATTTTAAAAAGGGTTTTTAAATTATCAGAAAATGTAATAAAATGGAGCCATTTTTTTGAAAATGTTCTAGAGTTTTCTTGTAAAAGTACCCTCCAAAAATATTTAAAATTCAAGGAGCATATAAATGATTTAAAATTCAAGGAGCTGCGACATCAACCTGATCATTTGGAGAATATCAATTTTGGAAAAAATCGGCTAAAAGGTTTAGCCGCAAGCGTTGTTCACAAACGGACGGACGGACGGACGGACAAACAGGCGTTTTGCCGTCATTTTATTTTTCGGTACCGTGGACGCACAAAATATGGATTCTGACTACTCTACTTGTTAGAGGATTTTTTTAAATTTAACAATTGAATTTATCCACTTTTTCCACCAGACCAGAGCATTACGAATTTTTCTGCCAAAAATACGCGTTTTTTTTCGCGCGGCATTACAAAATCTTCTCTTTACTCTGTCGGGAGAAAGTAAAAGGAGTACTTCCATTACTACCGAAATTCCTGGATGCAGTACATTGAAAGGGTGCAAAACAATCGACTGCTGAAAATAATTCTAAAATACCGCCCACAAGCACGAAGAAATTCTGGTCCCCCGAAGAAGAGACGGGGTGACCAGACGGGAACGGAGGCGTAACAGGCAGTGCATATATACCTGAAGGAGAAAAGAAGAAGAAATACTTCCGTCATTGAATTATAGAGGTAAAGGAGGTAATATGAGCCATACATATAGTATGAGCCCCTTAGTATCTGTTCATTCATTGCAAATACTCTAGCAGGAACGATTTTAACTACTAATAATTCAGAAACTCCTTTTGCCACCATAGCTCTATGGTTCAGTTGTGAATGAGAGCTTATGTGTAACAGAGGTGTTCGGGTTTTGTCGATTCTAAAAACTTTGAAAGGTATGTCTTTGGCTTTAATTACAGTTTGAGTTCCGCAACCAATTACTCAATCTGCCATCCATACGGAGTGGCGAGGAATCTGAAAATAATTCTAAAATGTCTACTCTAGGATTGCATGAAATGGCAAATGAAAATCAGCTTTCTTTCAAACTATGATATATAATTTATTATGCATGCCAAAAGTTATCAGACTATCATTGATTATTACAATTTATCGTTAGGTCATGACCATTTTTCTCGTTATGGCAATAACAGAATCTTTTATCCTTTCTTGCCTCTTCGCGCGCCCGTCGCTCGATGTTGCCTCGTAGAGTAGACCAATCTTCCTTCTTGTTGAAGTCCACGATGATCAGCGACCAAGTCGAAACTTCCTCCAACCACTTCACAAGCACTGCCTATACTCTTTATCTTGCGCCTCCGCTGGGCACCTATTTCAAACTGATTACTTTCCCAGGTCGGAATAATATCCTTTTAATATTATTTTCTATCACCTAACCTGGCAATCCACAATTCACTGGTAAATTTTTTAAGTCAAATCTTGTAACTTCACCGCGAAAATATTCTAAATTCACTTTTCAGTTCACCCATGAAAATATTACAAGTCCGACCCGTTGCACACCTAATACGGAAATATTCTAAGTTCAAGTTCAATGTTCACTCTCTCGAAATATCAGTCCCGATTTGATAATTAACCTCAAGAAAATCCGTACAAGCGATCCGCTCACCACCACGACACGAGTCGGAATGCCGTAATTCCCAATCTGATCCACCCTTCAAAGCTCGCTGTGTTTTTCTAGTTTTTTTCGCGTTGCTGCGGTGCACCTAGCGTGTTTACTTTACAGCTTTCCCGGTTACTACGGTGTCCTCTGCGTATCTACTCTATAGAAACCCACGTCTTTTGTAATATCTACAAGATTTTGACTTTTATTTGCCTAAATAAAATGTCCGTCATTTTTAGTATGTCACTATATAAATATATATGACTTCTCTTGAATATTTCAGATCGCTGTAAAAACGAGTAACATTTATGAATTTGAATTTTCTTTTAAGTTGAATTACAATGTTCGATGGTGAAGAATTGAATACACCATTAAAAGTTTTATTACTTTTTTCATTTTTATTAAGTGGCTAGATAAACTTACAACTACATATTTGCTGAAAAGTGTTTTGTTATGTTGCCTTCTGAGAACATCTGAAGTCACTGGTTGTGCCAAGTGTTCCAAAACACCATGATAACCATAGATACTTCGTGTAACACTGATCCATATTTAATGGGTAGAAGAATGTGTAATGCAAACGCCATGTGCAAAATATTGCAAAGAATTTCAGTGATGTTAAGCGAGATGTTATTTTTAATTCACATCTATACGAATATGAAATTTTTAGTGGAAATTACTACGGTATTGCACATATTTAATACATTTTTACTGTCTGTTTTATTATTCACTGTTTTATACGAATTTTTTTCTCATTAGTTTCCCCGCTACTAAACATGCTATAATATTGGTGATATTTTTAGTCATAGCTCTCTTGTCGACATTTTTTCAGTACACATCGGAAAATGATTCCCTCCAGATCGTCGGATAATTTACTATTAGTCCACTGAAGTAGGCTTTAATAATCCCTCGTACATTTCAAACTAAAATGAAATTCTAGACACTATTATAGTTATAACAACGAGATATTAGGCATTAATAATCCTCAATACCTTTACCCTACAAAGAAACCGTTTATCTACGAAGAAATAATCTTCAAGAACTCTCCTGAAAAACATAAGCTTTATTTTTCATGCATTTCAACAATTTAACTCACAATAAGAAGGTAAGGCAAAATATTTTATTATCGAATACTTTCTTTCTACAGTTCTTCATTGTGTTATGGGGGCAGTTATTAACGACAAAACTGTATTAATTAATTGTGTGTTTAAAAGAGAATATTAATTTACGAGTTGTGACGAGATGTAATTCGTAGCTATCAAGGAAGAACTCCCTATCTCTCTCTTTGATGAGGATTTCGCTTTAGTTCGTGTGAGATCCTAGCCTCACATGCGTAAACTTGCAGCATTTCACCCAGGGTTTTCCTAAATTATAGGGAATGGTCCACACGTGGATTGGGAACTGTCTACCATCCGAATCAGACCTACTAGTGGGAGTGGGAACAGGATGAAGAATGAAGAATTGCGCTGTATGTAGTCCATTGTTTAAACTATTGCTCTAGCATCCGTGTGAAGTTGATTTTTTTATTTACACAATGAAAATTTACAGTCTATTACATTCCGAAATAATAAGTAAATATGATAATTAATTGCTTATACAATATCAAAATAAAATACAATGATCAAAGAAACAATAACTTGCAGAAAAGTCCCCCAATGGTACACTCCAGGATCAATACACAAAGACTATAATAAAAAAGTGAAACAAATATTATAATAATAATAATAATAATAATAATAATAACACAAAACGGAGAATTATTTCTGTGTTGTGTATGTCAAATATTAAAGCGGTAAGGAAGTTGCAAAGGGGGAGAGGTTCTATTGAAGCGAGATATTTCTTGGCTATTGTCTAAAAGGTTTTGGGCTAGATGGTTTGGATGGGTTTCCAGGCGCTTATTGTAGTTTAGGCTAATTTCTTGTATCTTCTCTGAATTGTTTGAATATTGAGGTCCTGATGGAGTGCTACATTAGACATGTACCAAGGTGCTGATGAGATGACTCTTAATGATTTTATGCACTCGAATCTTTGAAGAATTTATAAGTTTGTTCTGCTGTCTGTGCCCCAGATTTGGATTCCATATGTCCATACAGGAACTAGGATGGTTTTATAAATTAGAAATTTATTTTCCAGGGACAGCTTGGATCTGTAGCCAATAAGCCAGTAGAGTTTCCTTGTTTGCAGTTGGACTGTTGTTTCTTGGCTTGTATATGCTTTTTCAGGGAGACGTCTATCCAAGTGAAGACCTAGATATTTTACGCAATCGGTTGCGGTATTGTTTTTCTGTTGATTTCTACTGGCGCGCACGTTTCTTTCCTGAGAGTAAATGTAATGTGAGCTGACTTGTTCTCATTTACTTTTATTCTCCACTTCTTAAACCATTCTTCGAGTGTGATGAGATGGTCTTGCAGGTTATCCAATGATCTTCTATGATCAGAGTTCAGCAAATGTCGCAATTATTGTGTTTTCTGTTCAGGAATATCTGCTGTATATAACAGGTATAGCACTGGACCAAGTACGCTACCTTGTGGTACTCCAGATTGAATAGGATGAAGGTCTGAGAGTTCGTTTTGATATTTGATTTGGACTGTCGATCCGTAAGATAAGATTTGAAAATATCCAGGAAGGAATGTGGTAGGTAGAGTTTTAATTTGTACAGGAGGCCCTATTCCATACCTTATCGAAGGCTTGCGTGACATCAAGAAAGGCAGCAGAACAGTATTGCTTGTTTTGGAAGTTGTTCTCTATATATGATGCGATCCTGTTTATTGGTTTGATAGTGGATTGCTGCTGGCGAAATCCAAACTGATGGTCGGGAACTGTTACGGGTGTGAAGTCGCAGTCTTGCTAGGAGAAGTTTCTCAAATACCTTAGATAGAACTGGAAGTAGGCTGATAGGACAATATGATGACGCTTCGTGTGGGGATTTGCCTGGTTTTAGGAATAGAATTTGGGCAACCTTCCATTGGCCGGGATAATGTCCAGTGCGAATTATCCCATTGAAGAGTGCAGTGATTAGTGCAATCCCATTGCGTGATATTTCTTTTATCAACTGTGCAGTAATGAGGTCATAGCCCGGTGCTTTTTTCCAAGGTAGGTCCTTCTGTATTACTTTACATAATTCTTTAGTAGTAATAAACTTGATAGAAAGGGCCATTTGTGCTGGTGAATCTAGATATTCTTCGATTTCTTCTTCATCTCTCATATTCGTAGGCGGGAAGCTCTGAAAAACGTTAGCGAAATGGTGTGTGAATATTTTTTCTGTAGTGAAGTTGTTGGCAGGAAACCACGAAGGCAACTAATCGATTGGTCACCATTATTCACATCGAATGAGTGACATCGTCCGCCCCAGACATTTTAGTTAACGTCGAAAACGCCGACCACCCGAGCATTTTTAGGAGTTACGTCCGAACATTACCGTGGCATTTGCATTGTTATATATGATCGCACACTGCGGCCTCTTGCCGCACTATTAAACAGTAGCAGTTTAATTAGTGCAACAAAACAATGCAATATTGTAAGTTCCTGTGTGGGATCAAAGGAGTCACTCGGGACGCCGGTTCCGGTAGGCTCTGGGAACGACGGGGAGAGGTGGCCCATTGCACCAAGTGATGTCATTGCTATGCCTCTGACCGGGAGGTCCTAGGTTCGAGTTCTGACGGTGGTAGGATTTGCGACACTAGCTTGTCTGCTAGATTGAATTCAGTCGCTGTCTGGAGGTGAAATCTAGCGACCGGCTGCTCTGATAGGTATTTTTACGAGGTTTCTTCGATCAACTCCACGCGAATGCCGTATCAGTACCCTAACAAAAGGGCCACGGACCGCGCGCTATCTTTCCTACCTCTTCCTTGTCCTATCCTCTCCCCTTACACACACTTACACTAACATCCATTATATTACCACATATGTCGGGAGACCGGTCGGGAGCTTAGAGCTTGTCCCGGCTGGGGCGGTACCCCGCTGGTTGGAGATACCTGGTTAGGGAAAACCCCAATAGACGACGGTAGGTCGGCGCAGGATCTCGCCATCCAGCGGGGGAAGAACACAGCAAACTCCACAAACATGCACTACGCTTACGGGACTAATAACCCTAGTAGTGAATGCGCTTAGAATCACTATCTATCAATCCGATAGGCTTTGGGAACGCCCTTGCTTGCTCTGCGCGTTCCCAGTACGAGACTCGTCATCTCAGCACCTCAGCACCAGCGATCAACCGTACGGATTAATCTGAGCCCAGCGTCTAAGTGTGTCGTAAAAATACATTACTAACGTGATCCCAAAATTTTCGTGCGCGCCTCATAAAACTACACTTTTCTGACGAACTCAGTGGATGGCAGCCCATGAAAAGTCGCTCTGCTAACTATGCAGTGCTAAAACTGCATTGTAATACACAACCTCTTGGAAGAGGCTGCTGAAATCAGCACGTAATGAGGGGTCGCAAGTCTGATGCCATTCTCAGTACACAGCCTCTCGGTAGTCGTGGAGCCGCTGAACATGCAAATGGGGTTGCAGTCTCACTTCACCCTCGGCTTGTCAACGCTCAGTATTCGTATGCCGGCAACTCAGCGCTTTTCACCGGCCCGGGGCCAATAATAATATTAATAATAATAATAATAATAATAATAAATTAATAACTCAATTTTTTCCTTTAAAGAGAACAACTGTTCAATTTTTAATGTAATAAAACCAACCTTTATCATACTAACATTCAGTTACTTTTTGTTTCAGAATTTTTGTTTATCTTGTTTTATTGATTAAATATATTATCTGTAGTATATTCCATTACAGCTATGCTGTTCTTTTTTTACTGGAATACAATAAAATAGTATCATCACGTTACCGATACTGTAAACATGTATCGGTAACGTACAGTTTTCTGCTTCTCCTTAAATCAAACTACCAGAAATTCGTTCACTTTCGTTTTACGTATCGTTTTTAAGCTCCCTTGTTCTTTCTCACCCCGTTGTTGCACGTAATATTAGGTTTAGCTAGATAATCTTGCTTATGCACATCGCTATCGCGATTTTAAATATTTACACTGAAATATATTAAGTTTGAAAAATGGAAAATAGTTGACCCACAAAGGCGTTGGAACGAAAGTAAATATTTTGGTAATTATTTTATAAGTCGCAGAATATTTTTTATAATTAAAACTATCGTGTTAAATAATCAGACGTATAGGCAGAGACCAGATGTTTCTGCTGAATAACGTTCGGCCGAGAACGAGGAGAAATAAACAATTTCCACCCTAAGCGGTACTTATTTGGGTAAGTTCGTGATTTTTTATGGAAGAAAACCGGTAGCGGTAGCTCAGTGCATCAACTGATGTCACTGCAGCGCCTCTGACCGAGAGGTCCTAGGATCGAGTCCTGACGGCGGCAGGATTTTCGACACTAGCTTTTCAGCTAGGTCAAATTCAGTCCCTGTCTGGAGGAGAATTTTAGCGGCCGGCTGCTCTGACCGGTAGTTTTCCATGGTTTCTCCGATCAACACCAGCGATGCGGGCAGTACCCTACCAAACGGGCCACGACCGCGCGCGATCTGTCCTTGCTCTTCCTTGTCCTATCCTCTCCTCTTACACACACTTACACTAACATGCACCACACTATCACATATTCCGGGAGACCGTTCGGGAGCTTAGAGCTTGTCCCGGCTGGGGCGGTGCCCCGCTGGTGGGAGTGTCCTGGTTAGGGGGAAACCCCACTACCAGACGGTAGGTCGGCGCCGGATCTCGCCATCCAGCTGGGGAAGATCACCGCCATCTCCCGAGAAAAAAACATGCACTACACTAACGAGACTGATTACCAAAGCAGTTGACGCGCCCGGAAACACGAAAAAATCAATCAATCAAACAATTTTATGGAAGAAAGTGTCCGAGGACAGCTTTTGGAGAGCCGGGAGCAGAGAAACTGAGCGGAGAGTGGCTGAGGGAGACAGAGAGTTTCTCCAGATAATCAAGTATAATTGTAAACCGACGTTTCCAGAGTTGGGTTCCTCTAGGGCAAATTATACCCGTTACAAGTGCGCATATGTTCAAAGGGTCGAATCCGATAGTCTGAGAAAGAGCCGGCGACGCAATTTCCCAACAGCCACTAGAACTCGGACTAACTAGAATGTTATGAGCAGCGACAACAGAACCTCGAACATGAAAGGAGTGGACGTTGCACTAAAGAGAGGGAGAACCGACGCCTCGTAATACCTAGGATTATCCAGGAACGACATTTTATTCATATTCGAGATTCTACTCAGATTCGTATTATATTCGGATTCAAACTTTGATTTTCAGTCGAATTCTGATTTTGATTCTGACTTTTATTCAGTTCCTGGCTTCTGATTCCGAATCTCTCATTGCATTGCAATATGAGTCTAACATTACACATTATTCAAGTTTAAACCTACGAGTTTCGACTGTTAATGGCACTACAAATAAGCAGCTTGTTCGCTTACACCAGTTTTAAAAGATGTAACATTAACTTTTATTATACATCGCGTAAAATGCCGATAGTTCGCGCTAACGAATTTTTAAAAATTACGCACTAAATCTAGGGTGTGGTTGGGAGACAATCAAACGCAGAGCAAGGGACGGAGGTAACTGTGCTCAATTGGTGTGGAATGCGGACTACCAATTTGTAGCAAGCGGAAGAAGGGGCTATGAGAATGGGTGACATGTTGTCGCCGTGCCTGGAAAACGGGAGACGGGCGACGCCCGGTGAGGATAATGACCTGGAGGACCCTCGGCTGTAACCGGGTGACAACAAAAAGGCGATCAGCTCACCCTTCCCTTTTTCTCTATATATCTATATCTCTTTATTTCTCTATCTCTCTCCCAATCCCCCTCTCTCTTTCTCTATGTATGTATGTATGTATGTATGTATCTCTATCTTCTATCCTCTTCCTTATTCTCTTCTCTTCTTTATTTCTCTATCTCTCTCCCAATCCCCCTCTCTCTTTCTCTATGTATGTATCTATCTATATATGTATCTATCTATCTATCTATCTATCTATCTGTCTGTCTGTCTGTCTGTCTGTCTGTCTGTCTGTCTGTCTATCTATCTGTCTGTCTATCTGTCTGTCTATCTTCTATCTGTCTGTCTGTCTATCTAACTGTCTATCTATCTATCTATCTGTCTATCTATCTATCTGTCTATCTCTAACTTCAACTGGCAGTCGACGGAAGTAGTGTGGGGAGAGAAATCGGGAAAGCATTAATGCTCATTCGTACAAAGTAATTAATGCTGTGAGAACTATAAAACTAAGAAACTATGAGAACTAACGTAAATATTTTAATTGCATAAAATATGAAGTTAATAGGATCTGTTTCATAGAGAATAAGTAAATTCATGATAGTAGCTATGTGCATTATTGCCATTTTCGCCCCCTCATTTTGTATCATTTGTGTTTATTAGCATTAAATCTATCATGTTGCCAACTAAAAGTCTGTGTACTTTCTTTCCTATATTCCTGGTTGCAACCTTATATGTGTGCGTGTGTGTGTGCGTGTGCCTGTGCGCGTATGCGTGTGTGTGTAACCGATAAATGCACTGTCCCCTGGATTTTTGTTCATCAAAGTTTCGATAACGTTCATGCTTTCCGATGAGCGTCTAGCCAGGCAAGCCGGGACTCGTCGGCGGTGGGCGGGTTTACACTACAGAAATAAAAATATATATATATATATATATATATATATATATATATATATTTAGAAATAATTATTACTCTAATTCAAGTTTCATTTATCATCGTCGCCCACAAAGCCAACAGATATACGAGATACCACAAGCAGACTGGATTTCAGCTTTTCCACATACAGTCAAGGAGGCTACGCTACCTATCAACGTACCTTTCCGGCCTCCCGGTTCTATAGTACCTCTCCGGCATGGCCATTTTTTTCAATGAAACCGCAGCGAAGAATAATCGTGGAAATTTTGTTATCCCTCGATGGGGCAACTTGGTGAAGAAGACACGCCCCAATAAATAAATAAATTTTGGCAGTAGATGTACGAGTTTAATATGTCTTTCATAACACACGTAAACTTTCAAAACTCTGGCAAAACAATGCTTCCCAACAATGTTTTTGTTCCATTTTTCTAATGTGCGTGATATGTACAGGAATTTCAGTGGAAATACGCCTCTAATATCAGTGAAAACAATGTCAAAGCTTCCAAAAAGAAAATCTGGATTAATTCCTCTCTCAAATGTCGTTGCACAAAGGTGTGAGCCCAACTGATCGTCTCACTAAAAGCCATTCGGATAAGAGAAAAATATTTTTTGCCTCACAGAAGCAGCTTTGAAGTTTTTGTAGTTTTAGTTTATAACATCAAAATTTGTGGAAATACCAACATGTGCTGTCAGTTCCATGGTGCCTACTAGCACTTCACAAAAAACGTTGGGTTAAATGCAGAACACAAAGACATACACATCAAAAGCAGCAAGAGAAATGAAAAAAAGACCTGCTTGGAAATGTGCTTATCAAACGTGAAAAGCGAATTTAAGAACGTCAGAGAATCACGTAGCAAAGGAATAAAAATTGCATTGCGTTGGAAATATAGAAGAGGGTGCGTCATTTTATACAGGCTGAGTTCACAAAATCCAAGTGATGATAATTTCTGAGGTATACTAAACTGATACTCGTATAGTTAAAGTATAGTATTTTCTCAGTTATTCAGCAATTAATATATAAACCTGTATGAAAAATTGAACTCTGTTTTATTCTGTAAAGTTAATTCGTAAAGCTGATAATTGTTTTAATGATAGTTTAACAGACACAAACGTTTGGTACAGAGTTACAAGAAAGTGCATGCATAAAAAGATATCGTTCCAACTGTCATTAAAATCTATGAAATTTTGAAAATTGGAAAGTTCAAATATATTTTCGAACCGGTCATGCACCTCCAATACTAAAAACAGACATTTCTTTCTCGATGCCATTTATTCCTCAATTTTAGGTCTTTAAAGGAAGATATGAACTTTGCAAAAATAAATTTGCAGTTGTTGAGTTATTTGAGTAATAAGTAGCAGCACAAAAAGGAAGAAAAATTTACGTGTGTAGCGTATTTTCACTAGTTTTAATTGCCGGCATGAAATAAAACAAACGTACGAGTATAGTATCCACAATGTAAATCTACTCTGGATGTAATGAGATCTATGTGTCGCTCCTGTGCTGCAACAGGGGCACAACTAAAAAAGATACTATTTTTTAATAAATGCACTTGCCAGAATTGGAGATTGGTCTACCTTCCAGCAGCAATAGCAGCGTATCTTACAGTACGATATTTCACCAGCAAGTGGTAGAACTGTGAAAGCAAGAGTAATGCATTTCAATGCAAGGTGAAACTTCAAACTCATTTATTTCAACACCTGATTTTTTCAGTTGTGCCACTATTGCAACGCACGCAGTATACAGGGTGAGTCACGTAACTTTAGCACCTCCTATAACTTTTGAACGGTTGAAGATATTGAAATGTAGTTTTCACGGAAGTGCATGAGAAAATAGGGCTAACTGATACGTGTATTTATTTCCATTTTATCACTTGTATTTTACGAGATATGTGAGGTAACTTTGATTTTTCAAATGGAACTATACATATTTTTTCAGTCTATCATAAAGAGCGTAAAAAGACGAATCCAATGATATACATAATGTCATATGTTAAATAAGGATTTTTTTGAGAAATTTTTATTCTTTTGCGATCAGTTCTTAACGGATATTTTGAATGTAACCGACGCCACAGAAGGTCACGCAGCGCTTAACTTTGATTTTTCAAATGGAAGCGCGCGCTCGGGAAGGAAAGGATCTTAGTATTTCAAGACAAAACATATTCCAAATATTCACTAAACTTGCCATTTTTTCCCTGAACTCTGCTTTCATCCTTCCCCATTTTCAAATATTTTATTACTTAAGGATTGAAAATACGGATTTGTCATATGTATTGAAATAAGATTGTTATTTAAATTTAATTTAAAGGGATATCGTACCACAGGATATTAATGGGATCTTGGAAACTAAACACAGTAAGAATAAATTATTAAGACTTTACAAAGAATATTGCATATTTTCAGCAAATAGTTTTATTGTTAATGATAATATAACAATTCCTTGCGAAAACAAACAACTACAGAAAGATAATGATAATGACAAAATAAAATAGAATTCAAAATACTAAATAAAAATAGATTACTATTCAAATTACTTTAGAATGTGTTCAATATGACTACCATTCACAAACACATCTGCAGGCGCTTTTGAAAGATTTCTTAACTGCGACCAATGTTTCTTTTAACTTCAGAACATGCAGCTACAATGCGTCTACGCATATCTTGTGATGTAGATGGAGCCTCTTGGTAGACGTGGTTTTTAAGAAAACCCCAAAGAAAAAAATCTAGTAGCGTCAAGTCTGGGGAACGCGCGGGCCAACACACAGTACCACCCATTAATATCCTGTAATATAAAACCCCATTAACTGGAGTAGAAGTAATAAACAATTTTATTACAATACATACTTACAATAAACCCTTATTTTTAACCCTTCCATTTCTTAAAAATAATCTGAAAATGGGGAAGGATGGAACGCAGAGTTCAGGAAAAACTACAACAGTTTTGTGAATATTTGGAATATGTTTTGTATCTTGATATACTAAGATCCCTTCCCTTCCTCGAGAGCGCGCTTGCTGGTGGAGCGCTGCGTGACCTTCTGTGGCGGTCGGTTACATTCAAAATATCCGTTAGGAACTGGTCGCAAAAGAATAAAAATTTCTCAAAAAAATCCTCATTTAACATATGACATTATGTATATCATTGGATTCGTCTTTTTACGCTCTTTATGATAGACTGAAAAAATATGTATAGTTCCATTTGAAAAACAAAGTTACCTCAAATATCTCGTAAAATATAAGTGATAAAATATAAATAAATACACGTATCAGTTAGCCCTATTTTCTCATGCACTTCCCTGAAAACTGCATTTCAATATCTTCAACCGTTCAAAAGTTATAGGAGGTGCTAAAGTTACGTGACTCACCCTGTATATTACATATTTTGACTAATGTATGTAGTATTTAAAACTAGAGGTTCTAAAACAGCACGTACTTTCTCGCCACTAGTTATGGAAATTACATAGTTTCAAGCAAAAATGTATTTCAAACAATAGATTTTATATTTAAAACTTTCAGTGAAAATATATTTCTAGCATTGAATTCATTGTATAAGGTGTGCAGTGTATTTGCGAATATATGGGATGAGTTTTTAATCTTGCAATATTCCTCATAAGCAGTATGCGAGAAAGTAAAATAATTAAAAGTTACTACGATACTAACAACGTTGGCAAACAAATACAAATAGATCGAAAAATATATAATACCTATTATTAAACCCTATGATATTGTAATATTCTACAAATATATAAAAGTATTAGTTTGTTATTACCGCGAACGAAGGCATTATCGCCTCGTGCTAAAGTGCGACGTGACCTTACAACAATGGGTTACAACAACCAACAATGACCACCCATCTATTTGTTTTCACATTCAGCAGAATCAAACGATGCAATTTAAAATGAAATAACAAATGTAAATAATAATAATAATAATAATAATAATAATAATAATAATAATAACAGTAAAATATGAAATAATATACAAATTCTATCTTACGTACCATTCAAATGTGTAAATTGGTAGCGAGCGACTGAGGTTAACAATCTTTATTTCGTATTTATTTAAAATATGTTTTAAATAATTTCTAAAACATTGATTTGTAAGCATATAACAAATGCTCCAATGTAAGAAACTAACAAAGAAATATGAAATAATATACACATTCTAACTTACGTAGCATTCAACTACCACAAAACATCTCTAAAATTACGATCATGAAGCACAGGATTGTCAGCGAGAGCAACTAAGTTTGAGGCTCAGTTACTAAAAAAATACTCATATTTTCGAAAAAGTCGACATAACCTTGTCTGTTTTTAATAAATACATTTCATTAAGAAAAAAAATGTATCTTCATAATTATAGTTGTAGGAAAACTGATTTTTTTTTCAATTTTCAAAAAATCGGGGTTTTTAACGAACATGAGACCGCCATTCTCTTAAACGTCTTTCATACTATACAACAACATATATTCAAAATCGATGGCGCCAATTTTTGAACATTTTGAAAATGTCCGAGAAGCTTTATGTAAAGTACCCTCCAAAATAAAAAAAATATCGGTTTCAAATTGAAGGGTCCGTGACATCAGCCAGATTGATGGGGGATATCAATTTTGGAGAAAATTAGCTGAACGGTTTAGCCGCTAACGTTGTTGACAGACGGACAAACAGACAAACATTTTGCCGTCAATTCATTTTTCGGTATCAAGCATCCATAAAACATGGATTCCAGCTTTGTGTTAGAGGATTCTTTTATACATTTAGCAACTGCATTTCTCCACGTTTTCGTTTCCAGGTTCCTCTAATAAGGGTTTTTCTGCCGAAAATTTGCCGTTTTTTTGCGCAGTATTACAAAACTTTCGTTTCGCAAAAAGCTGCTTCTTAAGTGCGAGAAAGTAAAAAATGTTGGTGTGGAGGCAGATAGCAACCGTGGCCCCACCCTTGGATCCGCCAGTGTTCGAAGATCCACTTCGTGTCCTGCGGTTTTCTCACCGCTTCGGCGCGGCAGCGTTGGCAAAGGCGCCTGGCGGTGCTCGCAGACAATATAAGGGCTCCGGGGCCCTTCGCGCCGCATCTATTACCCATTCACGGCCCCTTGCGTGTTCGACACGACGCCAATTAGAAGGCGATGCATTATTAACGGGCGTCTGAGGCCGGCCGTCCGTGGCGTGGCCCTGCGCCGCAACGCTTCAATGGCCGCTCCGCTCCGTCCCTTCTAGCCCTTGCTCCGCGCGTTGAATAGTCCCTGCCGCCGCGCTGCCCAAGGCCACGACAATAGTTCGTTAGGGTGTGGTCATGACGGAGATACTCGCTTTTCAGTGTGGAGGTGGCGTTGAGAGTTGATGAATCGATTGATTGGTTGGTTGGTTAGTGTTTCCGGGCGCGTCAACAGCTTAGGTTATTATTACCGTAAGTGTAGTGCATGCTTTTTCTAGGAAGATGGCTGTGATCTTCCCGCGCTGGATGGCGAGATCCACCGCCGACCTACCGTCGGCTAGCGGGGTTTCCCCCTAACCAGAACTCTCCCACCAGCGGGGCTCCGCCCCAGCCGCTCTAAGCCAAGTTCAAAGCTCCCGACTGGTCTCCCAGAATATATACATAATAAAACGAAATAGCCCGTTTTCTTATTTATATAACTGTCGTCAAAATTACACCCCCTCGAGATCAAGCGAAATGAGGGCTGACGAAAACGTATGTGGAATTTTGGTGGGTCGAGTGTTACCCGTGGATCTCCGATTCCGCCATATCCACTGCCGGATCCTTCGTTAGTGCAGTTCTCTTCAGGTTCTACGACATCGTCCCTCTGCCCTGAACGCTTTGACGCAGTATACTAGTTAGTTTAGACATGCGAGTAGTTGATTCATTCATAACTAACTAAATTCAGGCGAGTTCGGAGAGTAACGTTTAGAAGTGCAATTATATGACGAGCACCGGCTTACTTGTCGAATTCTTCGAAAGTGTACTTCAAAACTTACATATAAAGACATATTATTTTCATGGACTATTCTTTGATTACACTTCTTATATTACGAGTTAAATTGAAAGTGTGATGAAAGTGAACGTCGAGAACTCTTTGATACTTGTTGATAATGGACAGTCTGTCTACCGTAGAGAACATTCATTTCGAATCTCGCTATCGAAGAATTTATTTTAGTATTCTCTAGCTATTAGACATGAAATGTATCAATTCTTAAGAACTGAAGCATATAATTCTAAAAGATATCTATTAGATGTGAAGGGTATCACTAGAAAAGAAATGACTTACTGCACTGATGACCTCTTCCAACTGCACTCCATGAACTGTCACTTCCGTGGATGAATAACGGTGCCATTGGTGGAGTGAAATTTAATTCATCTGTTCCTCATTCAACAAACTATCACCCTGTGTATTACGCAGGAATTTTGTACTGGACTGTGAACAGAAAATTTAGGGGTGTAGTAAACTTTTAGATCTTATTATTCTTTAACTTACGAGGTACACAATTCCATTGTTTGGAATGGAACTATTCCGTTAGAACGTTCGAAAATTACGCTTTTTGTAACCACTTAGTACACTCGAAAAATTGGGCTGATCTCTATTAGAGAAGTACCAGCAGCGAATGTGACTGTCAAGAAAAAATATTGTGAGAGTATTTCATTCGGGGAAAGGTCGATTGCGTACACACTCGTTCATTGGTCGAGATTATTAATTTATTAAGATGCTGAGAATAATAAACAATTTTTTTTCTAATTAATCTTACCTGCACCTGGAGCGGTGGTTCAGTGCATCAACTGATATCACTGCAGTGATGCACAGCAGCTCCCATGCATTTCTGCTATCTCTTTCCCATGGACTGTGGCTTCCCTCGCATTATCTACTCCGCGTTATCTTCCTCATAATATCATCGTATATTACTTATCAATTATTGTGTATTTAGAGTCAATGTTGATCTTGAAACATTGTTCGAAAATGGAGAGCTTACTACTTGCGAATTATTATGAGATCAGTGTTTTCGTACTCAGATTCAAACTCTGTTGTTAAATAATTGCATAACATTGTAAAAATTTGAAATTCAGAATAGACTTGACATCTGTCACCTACAAAATACTATTTTATGACTGTCAAGAATTTCTGACACCAACCATCAAGCTGAATCAGACGATTACTCTCTCAAAAATAGAAATCTAAATATCGGTTGTTTCGTGATTTTTCATTATTAATTTCACGAAATTGCGGGAATAATAGCTTAATTCACAAACCATCCACCGCACGCAATTATTCTTGAACCATCCGTAGTGTATTCTCGACATTCATTCATTTCTTCTTCGGAAAGTGGAATTGTTTAATTGATGATTCCTGGCGCGTCAACTGCTTTGGTCATTAGTCCCGTTAGTGTAGTGCATGTTTGTTTCTCGGGAGATGGCGGTGGTCTTCCCCCGCTAGATGGAGAGATCCGGCGCCGACCGACCGTCGACTAGTGGGGTTTCCCCTCAACTAGGACTCTCCCACCAGCGGGGCACTGCCCCAGCCGGGACAAGTTCTAAGCTCCCGACCGGTCTTCCGGAATATGTGGTAGTGTAGTGCATGCTAATGTAAGTGTGTGTGTAAGAGGAGAGGATAGGACAGGGAAGAGAAAGGACAGATCGCGCTCGGTCCCGTTTCGTAGGGTACTGCTCCGGCATTCGCCTGGTGTTGATCGGAGAAACCACGGAAAACTACCGACCCGAGCACCCGGCCGCTAGAAATCTCCTCCAAGCAGCGACTGAATTCGACCTAGCTGAAAAGCTAGTGTCGAAAATCCTGCCGCCATCAGGACTGGAACCTAGGACCTCCCGGTCAGAGGCGCTATAGTGACATCAGTTGATGCACTGAGCTACCGCACCCGGTCCCGCTAGCTGGTGAGATCCGACGCCGAACTACAGCGGTTTGCAGAGATTTCCCTAAACCAGGTATCTCCCAACAGCGTGGCACCGCCCCAGCCGGGATAAGCTCTGCTGTGTACACAGCAGTGTGCCCGTGGAGGCAGATCAGGTGGGCACAATGTGCCGGACGTAGGAGTTGCGGCCCAATCAAGCATGAAATGGACAGTGCCGGACGGCACATCAGGGGCGGGGCGAGCGGCGGTCTCCGCACCAGAGCACTGGACCGCGACGGAGAGCGGCCATCGGTGGAACACCACCCCCCCTTCCCCGCCTTGGAGGCGGGTAGGTTTGGTTTATCACTTAAATGCTTCTTCATTTATGAATCGGCAGTAATCGAGGCATTGGCATGGGAAAGGTCGTAAATGTCAAACATTTGAAATTTTAGGTTTTTCATTTAGAAGGTAACAAATGGGCATGCCAGTGGCACAGAGAAGATAGAATGTCGATATGTAATCAAATGAAATTGCAAGCGTAGTCGCTAGATGTTGTAAGTTGTATGTACAACTCTGTTGGCGTAGATAGGTTAGTGACTCCATTTGGAGAATCAAAACGTATCGTGCAATTGAGTAGTGGTTGTGTTTGATTTGATTATTGTGATACACATGTGTATTTATCATTGAATATGCCTCCAAATTCCAGGTTTCTGGACATTCCTACATGTCCTTTGATAGAGAATTTGACATCATAGAGAAGAGATACAAGACCATGGTTTCAGAAAAGTTAGAAGAAATGATTCGAAGTGAAAAAGTGTCAAGTCTAATTATGTGATTATGATGAAGGATGAAGACTTCTTCGAATTTTCTGCAGAATGTGGCAAGTTTTTGAACACATATCGAAATCAGTACCCTCAGCTGTATTAGGCTCTCAAGAGATGATTTTCCTCTAATAAAAGCAAGACAATTATTTAATGACCTTGAAATGTAGTCACATCACCGCATTGTTAAGACAGGACAGTCATTGGTATCGTAAGCTTCCGCGGCCAGAGTCATGATCTGGGCTGTCCGGGTGACGCCGCGTCGAAGGCTGTACAGCCCTGAAGAGGACCGCGATATGTCGGTCGAAACGTCAGCACTCCAGCTTTAGACGCGGCGTCACCGGACAGCCCAGATCAGGACAGTCATTAACGTCACTCTCTAACTTGCAGTGCTTTCAACTACTTGAAAGAAGACCAGTCATCCCTGATGCCAAAAAGAGAGACTTGTTATCTATATTGGACTTACTTTATGCAAAATATCATGCATTTTACCGGACAATTTGTGCATAATATATAAGTAACATTAATTCCGATTTTGTCTAAGGAGTGATTTCTATGTTGTATTGTAATAAAGTAGTATGTCATGGACAACCTTAAAATTTGTAACACTGACATGGGTATATGATCTCTATTTAAAGCAGTTTCTGTATTAATGTTTGTGAAAAAGTATTTATAAATTTGTTTTTTTGCTTCCCCTGAAACATTTTGTTTTCGGCAGTTACTTCGCTTTCGAAGTCAACGCCTCAATTATTCAATGGAAACTCCTTTGCCTCTCCAGCATCGTGGTCGGACATCCTTGGGTTCGAGTTCTGATATTGGTGTATTTTCGATACCAGCTACGTAGTAGGGTCTATTGCAACCAGTGTCTGGAGAAAAAGTCTAGCGGCCAGCTGCTCTAATCGTGCTTGATCTTTTTCCCCTCATACTAGTCCCCTCCTCACACACACATTTACATGCACTACCCGACCATACATATCAGAAATCTACGTGGAAACTTAAAGCTTGCCCCGAGTGGGTCGGTGCCTTGCTGGGAAAATTTTGCAAGCTGCCAAGTAGGAGGCTGCCGATCTCACTTCACGGAAGAGGAACACGGACACCGAAAATAAGTCTGCTACATTTACGAGAGCAATGACTTGCGTAGGTCATTCAATAATTAAAGAGACAAATAGGTCTGGAGAAGAAACCCTTGGTAGGACAAGTGTGGTAATTTTAGGACTTTAAGTTGGTATCACTGGGATGAGCCCTGACCACCTGAAGTATCATCACTGTTGTGTTCATTACCTCAACATTAAGTTGAACGATGGCGAGACCACTTGAAAATTCCACGTTGCTTGAACAACGTTCTGTGATTCTTTTTTTAATTTGCTGCAGGTGAAAAACCAACTAAAATGACTTTAGAATGACTAAAGTATATGATGAAAATTTGTATGAACCGCAGGAATTTTTACAAGTGGTAGAACAGTTCAAAAGTGATCGAGACTCAGTGACTGACAAACATCTGTCTGGCCGCATCAGCCGGAAAAGTCAAAGTGTTTTGGGACGCTGTAGGTGCCTTTTTTGTGATTATCTCGAATAACAGGGTACAATAAATAGCTAATACTACTGATATATGCTTTTGAACAAGATGAAGCCGGCCATGAGAGAGAGAAATCGTGGATCTCAGAAGAGAGGCGTGATTCTCCAGCAAGACAACGCACGTACCCACACTGCTCGACATACTCGTGAAACCATCAACAAAAGGGGTTGGGAGGTACTGCCTCATCCCCCTTACATCCCGAATTTAACACCATATGATTTTCATTTGTTTGGCCCACTGAAGGAGGCATTACGTGGAATATGTTCCAGGATAACGATGATGTCAAAAAATTTGTGAGAAATTGGTTCAAACACCAAGATAAAAAGTTCTTTGCAGCGGGTATAAAAAAGCTGATAACCAGTTGGGACAATTGCATAAATATTGGTGAAATTATATTGAAAAGTAGAGAAAACCATGTTTTGAAAAAATAAATATTTATTTCTCCAGACCAATTTAATTATTGAATGCCCCTCGTACATACTTACGGTCTCCGGAATCAATAAATTGCCACTCAGTCTTGAGCAATTTTGTGATATAATGTGATGTGATGAGTGTCCATTTCCGAGCACGATGAAAGAGATTCACGTTTTGGGCAGGGTATCTAAGACAAACGTCCAAACTTACGGTTTTGAAATCTCGGCTTGGTTCCCGGCAAGTCTGCGCTTGGTAGACGGAATTTCGAAGAAGTTCGGCAGACTGTTGAAGAATACGCCATTCAAGGAAATCGGATTATGAAACACTGGAGAAAATAAAAACGGGAAGATCTTAGATATTTCAAATTGCATTAAATTAAACACAAAGCGTAGTTAACTCTATTCAACGTAACTAGCTTCTTAATCTTCATCATTCCACATTGTCTACTTCATCTGGTTAAAAGTTGATTGCCTCATCTTTCCATTTCTCTTGTCTTCCAATATCACCACAGCACTTTTGTGTAACATAAATGATGCAACTTATAATTTTTCCTAATATTGTACTGTTATTATTTACTTTACGCAACCAAAAGGAGTGAAAAGCCATTTATAACGGCTGATGTCCGCTAAGAGTTTAATTATCCGCTGTCTATTAAGAATACTTGAAACAGAATTGTAGCTAACGTTGGCGAATGCGTACACTTATTCCAAGACATGGTATTTCATTCTTGGTTTTTTTTTTTTTGTTTTTTGTCTTATAAGATGGTATATCGAAAAGTTTTGAACGACACACGACCGATTACACAAATAAACGACTTAGTTGATATTTTCTGTTTATTGTATAACAAATACCAGTAAATTAAAATCCCAATAAAATCCCAGTTAAAAAAAAAACACTTCGCTGATTTTTCTGGTATTATTTCTGCTCATTGATTTCAATAAGCCTTCTGAACACCAAGTCTACATTTTTTTGGAGTTTTTTTTGCCTTGTATTTTATTTTCAAACGAGCTCTGACACTTACTTTCATAGCTACTACTGTAAACCTCATAACTACGCACCATAAAGTGCCTGTCGTTAACTTTGCTCCTTTTGGTAACTTTATTTCTCGAATTTAATAACTAAGGGCTGGATCAAACTGCCTTTCTGCACCGTCGAAAGCTTCTCTTCTCTTAGAATTTATATGAACAAGACACACATAAACTTTTAACGACTGTGGTCGGTCAAAAAATGGATTTCATCGTAATGAATTTTCTACTCAAAATCAAAATTGTTAATACATGTTATCTACGAATTCTTTCCATCATTGTGCACGTTGTTCAAAGTCATGTAAAGTTTAATGAATTCTTGTGTTCACATAGCTGTGTTTTTTATTTTATTGAAATGTGTTGTCAATCAGAATAGTTGATTGAATGAGTCACAGTGTGTAAGCGATCGCAAAAATATTATTAATGAACACATTTTTTTCTAAATAGAGGATGAACATTTACAAGTACATTTTCTTGAACTACACAATGTGTCTAATATTGTAAACTAGTTTAGCCTCAGGAATGTGTTGTAAGCAGTGTAAACAATGTTAACAGTTTAGAAATATAGATACGTTATTTTTTTATTAACCGGAGCCGTTTAATGTAAAAAATGATTTTATTAAAATAATTTTAAGCAAACCTCAACTCTTGTAAGGAAATATTACCTCTCCTCTTACATGCGCCTACCATCCACTGAAAAAGATGTACTATACTCCGATTTAAACGTGGAGACACTTCAAGATTATGAGCTGGAAGGAAAGAGGGACACTGCTATTCAATCGGGAGCTCCAATACCAAAAATGTAAGTCGTAACGAAGTTTCCGATAGAATGAAAGTGTCCCCCTTCCGCCCATCTCGTGACCTTGCAGTGCCACTGTGTTTAAATCGGAGTATAGGTCATTGCTCTCTGCTCGCAGTCGGTTGCTTCTTCGCATAAGCGCCCTTGTAAGCCATCTCAATACCCATTATAGTTCTATGCGCTTGCGCCAACTTGTCTTCGAAGAGGGGGTTTCGACCTCGCGTTGCTGCCTTAGGAATATCACTGCTGTGCACGGATGGGCAAGAGACGGAATAAGTATCCGGATTACAGGGATCTTCAGAGACGTTTGCTTGTGTTAGCATGCTCTGTTTTGTTGGACAGTACAGAACGTTCAGGTCAGTAGACAGTTTTTCTGACAGCTTTTATGACAGATGAGCGTCGCCGATGACCGCATCGCTCAGGGAGAAATATTCTTCCGTCAGTCAGCTGAGTAGCAGTAACAGCTGGCTGGCTTTTGTAGACGAATGCAATTTCATCTTGTGAAAGTTAGGCCTGTGTCGAGCGTTGCGTTGACGCGCAATAAGTACCGAACGTCGTAGATTAACACTCTATCTTACGCGGAAAGGCCGAAGCACTTGTGTACCATTTCGTATAACATACAGTGTTATTCTACGAAACGCGAGTCTACTGTGCAGGGCCTTAAGATCATTGTTATTCTATGAAAACAATGCTTAATTGGAATGTTAAATATGAATAATTAACATAATATACTATTAATTGCCATTCTGCATTTCATTTTCATAATTTATGATTATACTACCTTAGAAAATATTCACACAACATGTTCAAAGTTCATGAAAAAATATTCAAGTTAGTAAACATTCTCTGAGTATTGATTGGCAAAAAAGTACCCATAGTTAAATGAATTATCGATAATTTCCAAGTACATTTCTTAAATATGGTTGTTGATTATATCCGGGCTCGTCAACTAATGAGGTCGCTAGTCCCGTAAGTGTAGTGCGTGTTTCTTCATTGGGAAGTGGCGGTGATCTTCCCCTGCTGCATGGCGAGATCCGGCGTTAACCTACCGTCGGGAGCCAAGTTTCCCCCAACCACGATAGCGGGATTCCCTATCCAGGTATCTCCCACCAGCGGGGATCTCCCCAGCAGGGACAAGTTAGATGCTCCCGACCGGTATCCAGACATGTATGGTAGTGTAGTGCATGTTAGTGTAAGTGCGTGCCTGTGTGTGTGTGTGTGTGTGTGTAAGGGGAGAGAATAGGACAAGAAACGGGAAAGAAAGATTGCGTGCGGTCCGTGGCCCGTTTATTAAAAAACTGCTCCGGCATTCGCCTGATGTTGATCGGAGAGATCACGGATAACTACCGATCAGAGCAGCCGGCCGCCGAATTCTCCTCTAGACAGCGACTGAATTCGAATTAGCTGACAAGCTAATGTATGAAAATCCTTCCGCCGTCGAGACTCGAACCTAGGACCTCCCGATCAGAGGAAATACTGTGAAATCAGTTGATGCACTGAGCCACCTCTCCCGGTGTTCTTTTGTTATGATTAAAGAATAAATATCGAGAGAATTGTTTTGAAGTCTCTATTGAATCATCGAACTCAGAAACGTGAATATTGTGTTTAATGTTTCCTTGTAAGATTTTGAATCAGCAGAAAAAGATTAGATATATCGTGCAGTTTGGAAAACTAATTTAAGGTAAGTACTAATAATAATCTACGCTAGCTAATAAACTCCA
The DNA here is from genome assembly GCA_964035755.1 of Teleogryllus oceanicus. NCBI lineage: Eukaryota > Metazoa > Arthropoda > Insecta > Orthoptera > Gryllidae > Teleogryllus > Teleogryllus oceanicus. The sequence goes on from CAXIVR010000004.1 coordinate 94,770,940, forward strand.
CTCATCATTCTTCTCTCTTACTTTCCTCCGCATGTAAACAAATGAATATGCCCGTTGCTCGCTCTGATTTGCTGCCTTGTGCCGCACTCCTTTTTAGAGCATTGAATCGAACGCGAAACTAAGTATAGTTCGGTACCTGTGAAAATGAATTTAGTTCTTGAATTGTACAAAGTTATGTTCTCTTCTGCCTTGAAGAGAAGTCACACCCCAAGAATGACCCTGAAAGCAGTAATGGCTGTCAGCGGGCCTCTTCCATTCTTTTAGTTTACCAGACCGGTGCGACGGGACGCGTCGGCACCGTGCCTTCGTGCAAGTGGGATTAAGGGCCCCTTCACACGTAGACACTGCCGCGAGCCACCGTACACCACGACTGGTAGCAAAGCATTGGCTTAAATGGAAGTCTTCCCACGTGTGGCCGATTCGCGCTGCTGTGGCTGCGCTCGCCACGAGAAACCCGAGTCGGCGTCCGTGCCACCGCTAGCAAAGCAATGGTTTAAATGGTGACGCAGCGCAGAACTGCCATATACAACTATGCAATTACTTCTATTCTTATTCACAACAATAGGCGTTTTACTTAGAATATACAAAGGAAACATGCTAGACGCAAACAGTGCAGTCATGAATTGCAAACAATATCTCGAACTTTGCATATATCTAAAAACTTACATTTTGCCCCCATTCTACATTTCTCCAAAAGTTTTACTCCGTCCCCCCCCCATTTTTTCCTGTCCTTCTCCCCTTAAAATGTATTCGTTTTCCGTGCGTGTTTGCGTATTTCGTTGTTTTTTCTGTTTTTAAGAAATACATGTATTACACAGATTTTATACGTTTCTTTGGGGTAATGCATGGTATTTAGACGTTTAAATATTTAGACATATTAATCGCGTATTGATAGTTTTTCAACAATTTCTTGCTAAGTTGATGCAGGTACCAGGTATCGCTGTATATTTCAAAATGCCCGAAGTTTGGAAGAAAAGTAACTACGAATGAATGAATTTCACTAAATAAAATTTTAAAAACTTAATTTTTCAATGACAAAATCCCCTCATGTATATGACGATGTATAAGTGTGTGTATAAGTGTATATTACTTATGATAATTGATATAAGCCTTAAGAATTTCATTAAGTTTGATATAAGAAAGGATTCGCTGGGAATAACCGCATATTCAAGTTTTATTAACATTTTTTTTTCTGAGCGTATGTACGGGAGTGGTGGCTCACTGCATCCACTGATGTTGTTGCAGCGCCTTTGACCCGGAGGTCCTAGGTTTAAGTCCCGACGTCGGCAGAATTTTCGACACTAGCTTGTGAGCTTGGTCGAATTCAGTCGTTGTCTGGAGGAGAATTCTAGCGGCCGGCTGCTCGATCGGTTGTTCTCTATGGTTTCTCTGTTCAACACCAGGCGAATGCCGGAGCAGTACCCTAACAAACGGGCCACGGACCGCGTGCGATCTTTCCTTCTTCTTCCTTGTCCTATCGTCACCCCTTACAGACCCACTTACTCTAACATTCACTACACCACCACACATGCCGGGAAACCGGTCGGGGACTTAGAACTTGTTACGGCTGGGGCGGTGCCCCGCTGGTTGGAGATACCTCGTTGGGGAAAACCCCGTTAGCCGACGGTCGGCACCGGATCTGACCATCCAGCGGGGAAAGACCACCGCCACCTCCCGACAAAAAGACGCACTACACTTACGGGGCCAATAACCATAGTAGTTGACGCGCCCAGAATTACTTTCAATCAATCAATCAATCTGAGCGTATGTACACCTCGTCGAGTCCCTGATGCGGCGGACTTCGAAACCCCTCTTGGTGGCTGCGAGGGAAGGGCTCGGCCTCTTCTTGTTGGCTCGCGGCAGCACCTACGTGTGAAGGGACCTTAATTGTCAAAGGGTTTTCTGTTGGATGTACTTTTCCGAAAAATATGTAGTTGCGGATCTCGACAACGGAATTTCGAACAATCTGACATGAGATCAATCCTATATGAAACAGAAGGTTCTACAAATTTGCGTTCTTGGCTTTATTGTAAGTGAAACGCCGTGCTTTGGTAATTGCATCATATAAAATTGATGTTTGTTTTGCGTCGAACCCAAAATTAGTGACGCAGTTCCCAGTAAATCAGGTTTAAAACTTTCGTAGGAAAATTCCTTTAAAAGTGCCGAAATAAAATTGGTTTTGCATCATTTGAAATTCTCGCAGTTGAAAATCAGACAATGACCGTGCGGCAGGTGGAAGAAGGCCCTCAAATTGACAGGTATCAGTTTCAGTGCGTGGGCACATCGTAAGTGTAAGCTCTCTGATATTTAGGCAAGTTATGTGCATTTTCCACTGCTATTTTGATCGTATTAGTACTATCATAAGAAAGATCGTAACAGTACCAACAAGTATTCGTGAAAATACAGTGTTTTATGACATTTTTTTCTGTAAAACGTGCTTGCAAAAAATCCATGATAATTACTTTGGAAAGACCTTAAGCGCTACTAATAAAGGGTGGTGTAACTTGGATATACCACGTTTATTCTAGGAGTAGTTAGTTCTAGCTTAAGCTCGGTGTAAGGACAGAATAAATTTGTACTAATAATGCGGCCTAAACCATGGAATAACTACACCTTTTCTAAAGCGAAAACAACGCTTGGCAACGTTGCTTCTTGTAGCATCTTTGGCAATTTTTCTTTATTCTCTGCTGTGGGGAAGTAGCGAGCAACAAACCCGCCGACTACAAACGATCAATTCGTTTCCGTTTTTGTGAGGGTTTTTTTTCCAAAATTGTATTATCTTTTTCCATTTCAGCCTTGTGAACCAATGATTCAGTGAATTATATGTTAATTGAAAATATTGTCGCAAGTGAAGAGTAATTAAATGGGTAACATTCAAAGGCCCAGATTTCATCTGAAGTACAGTAAAATTTGCAAGTAAACGAGAGAGGAGTAAAATTTGCAGGAGAAAGAAAAAATTAGTTATGTAGGTTATACTGAAGTAATGTTTGTTTTTGGTTTACCAATCGACATTGTACGATTTTGGTGAAGTACTTTTTAAAATGTTATTTAATCATTTCTAATATTTTTTAAGTGTAACAAATTTAAGAAATAATTTTTCTATAGGAAAGTACTAAAATTATATTTAAAATTCTAAATTGAGAGCTTTTCCTACCATTATGCGTTTATTGAAAGTAAAAATTTAACCAATGAGTAAAATAATTGAATTGTTTCTTAATCTTCAAAAAATTTGATCTCGATGCTATAAGAAATTCTCTGATATTTCTGATTAGTCCTGATTTAAATGTTAAGCAAAGAATAAAGTGGTATGGTACCTCTTGTATCTTTTTTTCTGGGTGGGAGGGATGCACAGCTGGCCAATGATTAAAGTGGATTTTAACTTGTGACAAGTGTAAATTTCACAATTCGAAATTTTAGTGCATATATATTTATGAACCTAATTACATATTCATGTGAGAATGTGGGACAGCTGAACAACTTTAAAAGGGAATGTTTTTAGTTGTATGGCCTTTAAAAATTGGATCCAGAAATTTCATTTTCGTAAGAACTGATTTCTCATGTCAACATGAATATCTGTGGCATTTTCCAAGGTAAGATACAAAGGGAGGCTTTTGATAACACAAGTTCATTAAAATAGAATGAATGAACAATATTAAACTTTATTATGAAGAGAAACAATGTTGTTGTTTTTTTGTGCTCAAGACAATTTTGACTTTTAAGATTTGATCCAAGCTACCCATTGTAGAATTCACAACCGTGATATGAGGGATGTAGTTCATCGGTTTTGGTCAGAGTATAAACTATTAGTTTGTGGATGTTTCAGAATCTTTTGATTCCATCATCAGGGTTAGTGTACAAAACACACAGCTTGGAGGCATCAATTAAATACACAATGCACAAGATATAAAAACACCTTACTAAATAATCAAAAATTCCATATTTAGAAAGATGTGTACATTTCTTTTGCATATCATTATTGTGCATTTTATATTCATATTGAAGTTTTCATGCATTGTTTTTTGTAAACTAGCCCTGATGATGGAATTAAGATTCAGAAATGCAAACTAATTATCTATACACTGACCAAATCCCGTGAACAACATTCATTATCTGAATTTCTACACAAGTCCAAATAACAGAGAATCTCACTTTCTTGCAAAAGTCAATTATGCAACACAAAATAAGTCGGCTTGGAGTTCAAATCTAGTAGAAAGTTCTGTTCACGTCAGCTTTTTAAATTTTTATCAATTCACTAATCCAAAATTCTGATACTTACTAAGTTGAAAAAAGTTGAATGAATAGTTAAATTGTTAGGAAGGGATTCTGAAACTCAAGAAAGCGTGCACAGATAATTTTCTCCCCCATACGTCACATACAGTTTTTACTGTTTTTTGACTAAATATCTAAATAATTGGTTACCCACCCTTTCTAAAGAATTTCAAGTTTTTGTTATTATTTTATAACATAATAGAATTTGCTATTTCAGTAAAAACAAGAGTTTTTATGCAAGATTAGTTCTTAATCATAATAAATTTGATTATTTAGAAGATTTTTCACAGTGGGAGCAGGTTCACATTTTTTATTAGAAAGCTTTTAAGTGAAACATTTATATGAAATTGATGAGAAAATATAAGTCTGCAATTATATTCTGAATATCCTTTTATTTTCATATACACATTTCAAACCTAGCCACTATTAATTCTTTGATATTTTTTCCTGGGGTTGAAAAGAGGCATGCTTCACTGAATGCTACCAAAACAGACAAGTTCAAATTCACAATATTGGTGCAAATGCTTATTAATCCACATTAGGAATTACAATTTAAAAATATGCAATATGGAATTATTTTAACATGGAAAATTTTCGTAGGTCACTCAAATACCAGATTTTCTGGGAAATATGAATATTTGAACAAGTCTGGTTTTGCTACCAGAAAGCAATTAAACAAAACCATTATTATTATTAAGCATCATCATCATCATCATCATCATCAGACACCAGGTAAAACTTTATTTATATTCACTTCCCTTGCCTTTCACAAATTAAGATATAAATTTCTTTCTAAAAATTCTCCTCTATAAAAGCTGCCGAACTGCTGCTCCTTGACCTAGAGCTTCAATTGGTTGCAATTGTAGTTCTTCAACCACTTCTTCTTTCACAGGAAATTCCTCTTCATTAAAAATTATTGCTAAATTGTGCAATATTGCAAAAGCCACAGTGCATAGTTTGATGTTTTCAAGAGAATTTCTGAAGCCTGTTTGGAGGCAACGAAATCTGCTTTTCAGCACACCAAAACATATTTCCACTGTGTTCCTAGTGCGCACATGCTTTTCATTGTAGAGCTCTTCTTTTTTTGACCTGGGCCTCAACACTGGGGTGAATAAATACAGGGTACACATGCATACCCGGAATCTCCCAAAGCCTACCATGAAAATGTCCACCTTCAAATTTCACTTTCAATGCAGATTCATTGAATATACGGGAGTCTGTGCACTCCGTACCATCTTGCCACAATATCCATTACCTTTAACGAAGCATCACACACAACTTGTACGTTTAATGGTGGGAAATTCTTCCTATTTTTGTAACAGTGCCCTCCATTGCCCGGTACATGTGGGATGCGGATGTGAGTGCAATCAATGCATCCGATTACACTTCTCAAGCCACATATATCAGAAAACATGTTTATTTTCTGCATCTCTTCATCTAACGTTTCAGGCATTCGAATATACGTCTGCCTTTTTTCCACAATACACAGTGCCACCCTTCGGCACACATTAGTTACGGATTGTTGACTTATCCCATGCAAGTCAGCAGAATCGTCTTGAATTTCGTTTCTTCCCCAGCAGCGAAGAGCTGTTAAAATTTGCAGATCATAAGAAAGTTTTCTTCCCTTCCGCCATCACATTTCAACTGGGTCCCGAACAAGTCTATTAATTTTATCACTCCTTCTTTCGAAAATCTGTATTTCCTGCGGAATTCTGTATCAGAATATATTTCCAATGGGTTCACCCGTGCTCGGTAACACTTCCTCTTCCTCCTCGGTTGTTCACAATCAAGGATTTCCTCTATGAACACAACTTCCACATTTTCAGTATCTCGAAATCACTCTCAACAAAATCAGAAAACGGAATCACAGTTCCAATCGAAGCAGCCGAATCACCAAATATTCTGGAGAAAATATCAAAAAACGAAAGCAAATGTCGAAATTAAGTCACAGGAAATCCAAAAGAAGCCAGGTCACAAAATATCAAGGAGAAAGTACCAAAAGAACGAAAGCAAAGGTCGAAATATATGAAATGACTGAAAGGAAAGAACGAAACTCACGCACGAACAGCTGGAGATAAACTGGAGACAAATGACTATTGCAAGGCGCTTGTTTTCCTCCGCGTTATTTCCTTATTCAACGCTTAAACTATGTGTCTCCGTGGTTTAGCGGTTGCCATGGAAACTAGCCGCAGTTATTCCATGCTCAAGCTATTCCATGTTTATTGGTAAAAGTTTTTGCTATTCTCATGCTATTCCAGGCGTAAGCACGGAATAAAGTTTACACCACGCTTATTAGTAGCGCTGTTAAAGATTAGTTGATTTCATTGTCACATGCTCTAGTGCTATTAATAGTAGGAATTGCTTACAGATTGTAAATGGTCATGCTCCGGTTCTACTTGACCTGTGGAGTACTTTCATGTTGACAATTTTAGTGTAATACACAAGTGTCTGTATTAAAAAGACTTTTTAGAAATAATAAAGTGGTCTGGATGGCCAGTTCTTAGAAAGAAAGATAAATGGACAAGTAGTGACACAACTTTTTTTAAAAATCGTATTTCATTACATTAGTAGGTTTTACTATCGTCAATACAATAAATCATGTCCTAGGGATTCACCTTGAGCAGTGTAGCGTACCACTGTACGCCTTAGAACCCCCAAAACATTTTTTATGGAACTCTTTTAGAATATTCTACAAAGACTCGGCTAAAAATAAAGCTAATCGATTCATTTTGCCACGAGCAATCAAATGTGATCACCTCCGTAGGTGGCTTTGAAACTCCCTCAAAACCAACTTTAGTTGCTTAACCCCTCCCCAACAAATTTTTTTAAACAATTTACTACACAATTATTTTAACTATCAACAATTTGGTGAATTACGTCGTAACAAATTATGTAAATGCTGGAAAGAGTATAGTAATCCAGTGTTTTCGTAGGTGCATTAAAACCATTAATACACAAGTTTCTCTAGAATTTGTTTCGCAACATGTTCGAGATGACAATTTCGAATTATGCCAATAAATTTGACTTTCAAGAGTAAATGAATGAGCTATTTAACCGGCCTGAGTAACCGAGATCGTTAAGGCTGGAGGGATGTAACTACCTCGGCTCGCAAGGACGCGGGTTCGAATTCCGCCTCGGGCACAGGTGTTTGTGTGTTCGTCTTGTCCTTATGTGTTATTCCTTCAGTTCATCCTACAATTTATACAATCACAGTGATCGCCGTATGACCAAGATGTGAAAAAGTGACCTAAAATGTGCTATTTATCACCTCTGAAGGTGCAGAAAATCTTCCAAATCACGTTTTAGTTTAAAAAAAGGTTCTTAGAGAAATTTCTTATAATTGTGTGCATGGATTCCCAAAAAGTATGGATTCCCATGAGTAACACATTAGTAACTCATCATGAGAAAGCGTTGCATCGAATGATATTATCCCCGCAAGTTTTTTTGAGCTCTCATTTCGCTACATGCGAGGGGAGTGGGAGTTTTGATTATTTTGTTGACAGAATTATTATATGAAGTTGTATGTAGCTAGTATGTATATGTAGCTAGTTTTTCGATGCAAAATAGTTCCCATTACACGGGAGCAAACATTTTTGGTTATCAGAATTTGTCAACAAAGCTTGTTGCTATCATTTATTCTGAATTTAACTAATGTTAGTAAAGGAGATGGAGTAGGTATGCCAGGACTCAAGAAAAAAAACGTGCGCGTATAAATATCTCCTTTGCCTCGATCACTGATCTGTTATTGGTCTAACCGTGAGTAACGGACAGACAGACGAAGGCAAGTTACTCGAATACTATATAAGGATGACTATTTTATTTCTTTTAGAAGACGCCACCCTCGGGCGAATGTAGAATCAACCTTGAACGCATTTAACGAGGGAAAGAGAGAAGAACTGAAGGATGTCAACATGGCTACCGCCGTCCTCACCGCAGGAGGAACCTTTTTCACGAAATTAACTCCGCTGTCAGGGACTCGCAGTCTTTCACACCACGCGGAACTCTTGTCTCCGCCAGACGGCGGCGGCGGGAAGCAGTTGACGAAGTTGACTGGCAAGGAGGCACGCCCGGCATTCCAATAAAGATTCCGGCTGAGTTTTTCTAACCCGAGAAATAATGCACATTCATATGTTTTCGAACACGGAAGAAAATAAGATAGTATAATGTGCTTGTATGCATTATCAAATCATCAAAAACTTAAGACAATTAGTAGGTGAGATAGACTACTCCCGACTTGTGTTTTATGGGCTCCAGGCATGCCAAACTGCCGCGTCACGAGCTTCTTGCCTGCCCGGGAAGCCTGGCGATCCTGCGACCTCGGGCAACTCCCCCTGAAGTCGGTCTCATTTGCCCTCCAAATCCGCAAAGGGGTGCACAAGCCCATGGAGCAACGGGGATAGAAAGTGCGTAGCTCGCTCGAAATATCGCAACGAATGATAGCTTCAAATGAAAGCACGTTAGCCGAATGTTTTCAATCAACCTAGATTTTAATTATGTTTATATTCTTCATTACTTGTTAATTTATTTCATGTTTATTTTATTTCAAGTTTCTGCCTTGCATAGTAATTTTGGAAAGGGTAGAAATATATTTGAATAGCAAATTCTTTACCTGTTTTCGTTCTGTATTGTTGTACTAAATGATAAAAAAAATTTAGTTGACTTCTCTCTAAAACATCTTGTTAGATTTATTATATCATACTCTCTTTTATCACACAGGAATCATAGTTCCGAATATTATGAAAATATTAACATATGTTTCATTATCATTCCTGCTTTTTAATGACCTATGTATTGCAACTGAGAAAAATATACGATTATATTTAAAAAATCAAAGATGTTAAAACTATATTGATGTGAACGTTTAGAAGTTACCCGTAGTTGGTATAAATTTTAGTTTATAGCAGTATATTATACTTCCTATATGATATTTAGTTTATAGACAACGTTCTTCCCTTAGAGAACACAGCTGGAATCCGTTTGAAAACGTACAGATCAAAGTATATATTTTATAACAAATCAGAATTGTTTATCTGCTAAATTACTTACACTGTCATTTTTTTTTTTAATTAAAATTATTTTTCATAAGAAAAAAATCCCTGTATCATTACAAAATAGTCAATTATTTCAAACTACATTGTCGTATATCCTTCGATTTTTGTTTATTCACTCTATTAAATAATAATATCCTATATCTTATTTCCTAAAATATATTACCTTCACATTTGAACAGGTAAATAATTTTCCAAGAATTCACTTTCATTAAAATGGCAGAATCATCAATTATGAATGTTCCATGTATCATTAACATTCCATAAACTTTCTCTCTCATCACTAGAAAAACTTCATCCAATTTATTTCTACTATTAAAGCTATATTTGCCTCACAATTTCTACATTACTCCACCCTCATAAATCTCCTCTCTTAACAGACTCTCTCCTTCGTTATCATTTTTAGGAGAGGGTATAGATTGACACGTTGAGGACAGGAGTTCGATGAAGTAGGGATACGCGCCGCAGCAAATAACTGCACTTCAGCCTTACCGGCAAAATAAGGTAGATATCAGTTTAACTTTCGCAGTGTGATGTCATATCGTTTTTGGTTCGTACAAACTCTAGTAATTTTATTTTCATTTTCTCTCTCTGATTGTTCCAACGAAATTGCGACACGGGGGATTTCTATTCGAGTCACTTAACACAATCGCGGAACATTTATATTTTTCAGCTGGCATGATTTTCATTTTCTCTCGCACAGATGTTCTCTCTCTCTCTCTCTCTCTCGATAAACAAAAAGGTTCTGTTCAAATTCTCATTCATTCCAGCTGTCTTTACACCGAATGTGCGTTATATTTTACTCACATATTTACAGATTTTTAACTTTTAGGATATAGTGACCATTGTGATTTTTAACATTGTAAGGGGAAAACATCAGAACCACATAAACACACACAAATATCCATGCCCGGAGGAGGGATTCGGATCCGCGACACTTCCAGCCGAGGCAGCTATGGCCCTTTACCATGTACAATTTTATATGATCTTTTACAGATATGATGTATACCTCGCTTCCTCAACTAAGTAGTTAGGCGTTAATTAAGTATCTTTTTCAATTCGTGTATTTGGTTTAGAAAAAACCTGCAGGGAGGCCATCATATTTCGCGGGTGGCCTTCCCCTTGTTCCCTGACCCCGCCCTCACGGCTTGCAAGAACCCTGGCTGCGGCGGCGCCGGGCCGCCCGTGATGCACCTGAGCGTCGCCGCCGCCGCCGCCCTCGCCGCGGGCGGAACGCTCGCTCCGGGGTTGGCCCAGGCGGTGGCGGCGGCGGCGGCGGCGCCGCGGGAAGCCGGACAGTTCGTCCGCGGCTCTCGTAGCGCGCGCGTGCTGCTCCGCTCCGCTCTGCTTCGCGCAGCTGCCGTCGCCGCCGCTGCCGCCAGCGCCGCCTCCATCGCATCGTTCACCCCGTGCGCCTAGCGCCGCCCGGTGAGTATCTCTTGGCCGGCCGCAGGCCGGTCGATATGCGAGTATCGATTTGCAAAGCTTTGTGGAGGCTGCACCCCCCTCGCCGCCCACGGCCGCTGAATAACGCGTTATCAAGCGAGGCGTCGGAACAACGTAACAAGTTTCACGCGTCGCTTCCGGCGGCGTTCGCAAACTTACTCGCAACCGCCCGTGTTGACTTGAACGCACCGCCACCGCCGGTCGGGTTACACGCGCACTTTGTCGGTGTGGGCACTCGGTTCGGGAAGCTGTGCCCCGTCCGGGCGGGGGGGGGGGTGTCGGGGGGGGTGGGGGGGCGGCGGTGGCCGGGCGCGCGCTGGCAGCCGGGGGGGGGGGCGCCCGCGGCGCCGCAGCCGGCTCGCCAGGCCGCCAACGGCTTGATGGTGTGGAGCTGCCGTATCAGCGTGTTTGTGTACACGCAATAGAATTTCAAACGCATAAAGCGCCCGTGGTTTTGTCACTTTGCTTTGGTAAAGGGAACTGTTGTGCAGCGGCGTTGTTATGGATTGTGTTAAAAAAATGAAAATTTTATTCTTTGATCACTAATTTTTATGGGGTTCATTTTTTCCTCGGGAGAGTGAACTCATTGTTATACTTACTTTTCATTACATCTTATGTATTATTTTTTAAAAGTAATAGTAATAATAATAATAATAATAATAATAATAATAATAATAATAATATATTGTAATTTGACAGTTTTGTTGTTTTATCATAAAATTTTCTGAAACTATGGACACCATACAGACATTACAATATTGAAATTTCACGAATAAAAGTGTTATCGCACTGTTTATTTTGAGTGTACTCCCAAAGAGAGGACCTTCGTTTATTATAAGTAAGTAATTCCGGTGAATGTAGCAATTGAGACTGCTCTTGGTCCTTTTCTTCAATAATAATAGTAAAAATATTGTTGTAGCCTGGGATAATATTACAGATTATTTTAAAAAAACGGTGGGATTTGTTTTGGAGCAATGCCAAATCTTAAGCGCATTGTAACTATCAGCCATAGAGTGGAAATTCGTAATCAGAAATTGACTTCTTCTCTTACATCTGAATCTGAAGTAAAAACTCTTGGTTAAATTGAGAACGCTCCCTTAAGGGCACTCCCTGATCCGATGGAAGCGTCGAAAGTACAAGTCGCCCACCAGGCGCCCATCGGGTCTCCGGAGAAGCGGGCAGGCGGTCCCCGGAGGACACCGCAGGCCCCATCTATCACCCACACGCCCGCGCGACTCCTACGGGAATTGATGGCGCCGGGTCATTAACTGGAGGACACCGATAGCGCTGGCGCAACGCGCCGCGCGCCGACACACTTATCGCCGTCATGATCGATTGCTCGCGAGACGCCAACCAGCTGTGACGAGAAGGACCGCCGCGGAGCGGGATTGCATCCCTTGTGCACCGCTGCCACCGTGATGGCTGACGGAGATGAACTCTCCGCTCGAGCCGAGACCGGGCGCGTCGCTCACTCATCTGACACGATTGAGGAAAAGAAATCTTCGCGATTTCGTGAAGATATTTTTTCCCGCAGTCACATTTGTGTTGCATTAAAATACTCAGTTTATGAAGTCAAATTAATCCTTCATTTTATGGACACGTTGATTACGTGGTAAAATCGTATTATTTCTAACTGTATTTGTTTGTAGTTCGTGGAATGAAGAGACAAACACCGTCATAATTTTGTGAAAGTGGAGTGTTGTAATAAAATAACGTACTGGGTTTAAAAAAAATTGGAAAAAAATGTTGAAAGTAAATAAAACTTTGGTTTCTTATTAAAATGTTTATTTTGCTGATTTTTGAGAAACCACAAATTTGTTTTTTGAATTCTCTCCTCTAAATGGAAAAAATTGCTTCATAAGCTTTCCGCTTTATTTCAAGTCAAGGTCAACCGTCAGAAAGAGTGACCGATACTGAAATGGATTTTGATAGCCAATGGAGAAGCAGTTTTATAATAGAATGCTCCCTGGAGGAGTGTTTTATACATGTAATACGATTTGATGCATTTGTTAGCTTTTCCCATTAAATGTGTTACTTTCTACAGACTCCTGGGCGCCATTTTGTGAAGTTATTTGAAACGCGGAAAGACGTGACCTGCCGAAACAAATTGTGTATTAAGTACATCTTTTGTTCATGATGGCGTGAAAGTGAAATATAATATATCTCAGTATTGGCAATTAAAAAGTATAATTGTAGATTAAGCAACTAGTTTGTATTGTTGACCTTGTTGCACGAAAAAAAAATACTATCAAACGTGGTTAGGAATGAGTTCGCTAATTCTTATGAGTGCAAAAAAGTAACATTATAAATGAGTTGAAAGTTTTTTTGGATAACAGTATTATTATAATTTAAGGAAGCGAAGTCAATTTAGATGTTAACTTGAAACCTCATATCCGTGTTATGATCCATCATGCGTGCTACGTAAGCAACGAATTTATTTACAAATAGTAATTAGCTAGAAAGTTTCGTTTTATAAAAAACTACGAATTCGTTGCCACAGTAAATTTTGGAACTAGCTGAAAAACATTCCAAAAGTAGCTGAAAAACATTTTAATTCCAAGAAAGCCTAGACAACTTTAAGAAAAAGAATTCAAAGTATAAAAATTTAATGGATATAAAGCAAGCGAATTTTATAGACGAGGCTCTTGTCCTTGATTATCTGTTGGAGCAGGTTGATTAATCAAATATCATGCACGTGCTAGAATAAAGACGTTGGGTATTATAATATATGCTTCTTAAAATTCTAAGTTCTCAACATGTAATAAGATATTGTTTAGTGCAGAAAATAATATGCAAACAAGCTTATTGGAATGTAATTCTTCTGGAATGTCTTTCACAAACTTAAACATGGAATATGAATGTTCACGCGCTTAAAAGTTAGATTAGATGTTCTTTGTTAATGTTGTTATACTTTCAGAAGAATATATACATTAATAAAGTAGGGTTTAAATTTGTAAGTTTTTGTACAATATTGTTGATACGAGCGCTTAAATCGATTTACATAATACCAATGCCTTTTTTTCTCCTAAGCTAGTTGGTGACAAAGGGCTGTGAATATTACGGCAGCGGTTACTCATATTTCGTACATAAATAATAATGATGTAATGTTTCATGCAATAATATACCTTTTATGTACGATTTTGTTAATTAAAAAGGGTGATTTACAATACTGGTATAGAAAAAAGGTTATTTTTAAATTCAAAACGTGTTCCATTTCTTCTGATCCTGTGATATGTAGTTGGGTTGGTGATGAGCTCTCTGCTCTACTAATCCTTGAAAAACGAAAAGCAGCTATGTTGTATGTTACTCTTTCAAAAAGTGAATTGGGAAAGTATCAACACATAACGAAAATGACATAAATGACTATCAAATATCAACGTTGAATGTTCTTACTACGAAACAAAATATCTCTGTGTGGAGTTAATATGTTTCGAATATAATCGTGTTTTGGTCATGTGTGTTGCTGCCTGACATTATTTTATCCTTTTATCTGTCAGTTTTAAGGGATTAAATTGCAAGGGAATGAAAACATCGAACGCGAGGAATTAATTCTATCTCTGTATTTTACAATTTTAAGGTAGCGAACGCTTTAGGAACAGTTTCATCTGCTGTCAGTTCTCTGTTTTGTAGTCTTTATTCCCTAATGAATGTTTGCAAGCCATTTTGTTGCTACTGAATGATTGCATTCTAAAGTCGAGGGATTTCGAAACCAAATTGATGAAAGATATATTTCGGTACCCATGACAAGTTGTGTAATTATATTTAATTAAATACCCATTAATTGCATTTAAATGTGGTACAGAACAATCAGAATTAGAAATACGTGAGCATTGTATCTGAATTTAATTGTGTTTTGTAATTGAAGGGGAAAATGGTTTGTTTGTGTATTTACACGAAAGACAATTAATTGTAAATTCGTTGGTGTGACAAAATCTGAAGTTATTATATAAATATTTGTGGGTTTATGTACATGCATTTGTCATGAATTGCTTAAGTAAAAGCTCTTTGTGTACCTTATCGTACTTCATCCTTTAAGCGAGCAGTTCATATTATATACACAAAGATTTAATGAGACCTACAGTATGACGAACCAACTTGTAATATAACGATACGCATATCATTTTATGATTTTGAGTCACGAAAAGATGATGCTTATATAGGTTTCAAATGCATAGTTTGCAATGCTCGTAGAAAACATGGATTTGAAATCTTTTCACATTTAAATAAACGTTATTTGAAAATTTAAGCAAATTATCTGAGTTTGTTATTCTGGGTATCGCTTTAATACATTTAAGAAATACATACATACATGCATTTATTTGAACTGCAATTGGGTATGACCCGGTGGCAGTTAAATAACAATAATTCAATAATAATAACAATATTAATAATAATAACAATAATAAAAGGAGTACAGTAAAGCCGAACATGCAATAATCATACTATCACTAATATTAAGTATTATAACAAATATTTCAACTGTCATGATATCCAATAATTGTCGGTGATGCTAAAATTTAATACAAGCTACAAAATAATAATAACAATAATAAAAGAGTACAGTAAAGCCGAACATGCAATTAATATATAACAAATAACTGCACTACACTACCTACACTTCACTACACTGTTTTGTTTTGAATTACACTGACCAGCACTTCACAGCAATACTAGTAGTGTGTAAGTTGGTAATACTGATTCTCACACAGAAGAATTAGTATTACCTGCTAGGACACGCCAAAATGCTTTCAAGGCAACTCTAATAGACGCTGAGTACATCATAGTCCTCAAAATATAGTGGTCGAACTATTTTAAGAAGACAACAAAGTCTTTTGCTCTACTTGGAAGTCTGCATTGTGAGCCCGGAGTGACTCCTTCCAAGTATAAGCGGCTAACGTATGATATAGATCATTTAGGTTACCTCGTGGCACGTGAATGTATTAATGGGCTTATCCAGTACTCATTCATGTTGGCAAAAGATAAAGCACGTCCATATTTGCCTACCAAGAAAGTGTATGGCTTAGCTGTTTTTTCAATCCACTGAAAGAAAATTACCGATATACAAAAAATAGTAAAATATGTCCCACATGAATATCTCCATTTCATCCTGAAAGTTTTGACTTAGCCATAAACTGAAGGGGAAATTGATGATGAGTAGAAACCGATATTAATTTAGTAAGAGTATTTTTCATAACCATATAGCACAATATGTTAATTCACCTCATTATAAATTTATTAGATGATTTATATGAATTATATTATTTCACAAGTCCACAAACAAAGAAGTAAATGTTTTTTATAAATATTTCAATTTTTTTATAAAGGAAATACGTCCAGAATATAAAAATGTTTCTTTTCATCACAGAAATGCGAATTTAAAGTAACTGAGCAGACCAAGGAGTCAATAACGATTAGTTCTAAAACGTCTGTGAGGAACATAACTGTCCCAGATGTCAACTGTGGGTTTTATTTTTTTTTTTTCAAAACTATGTAATAAGGACTTACTTTCCTTTCCAAATCTCAGATTCAATTGAAGTTAAGTGCATATTGTTTGTTCCCTTCTGCTAATAAATCAAACACGGCAACAAAATCGTATTACGTCTTATCACTTCTGTAGAAATACAAAATCCCCTGTGGAGGTTTTCGCCATCAGTACATAGAAAGTGAATTCCCACGCAAGTTCTCTAGCTGTTTCAATATTTCTCAAAAGAAAATAGATTCGTATCTTGTCACTATGGATTTGAGAGACAGAAATTAATATGAATATTCTCAGAAAAAACGGCAGTATATCCGACGGGGATGTGCTGGACATCACACGCATTTCAAGATTGCATTCTTGATTTCTCGGGGCTGCAAGATGATTTTACTTACGCGTTTTAAAATACATGAGTAAATGTGTGATGATAAATGCACATTATTAAAGTTGTTCTAATTTTACTGATAAAATTACTAAAAGTCACCCTCTTATAAATATCATAGTGCTTATTAACATTTAGAAATGTTTAATTTACCATCTTCTTTACAAAAAGGAAAAATGTAATAATATTAATACGAACTCATCGTCAAGATTCATGTTATATTACATGTGAAATGATGTGAATGTTAAAATTATTTAAAAGAATAGTACTCGAAAACTTCAAGTATTTAATATTTTTATTGAGTTATACATCTTATTGGTCTGTTAAATTATGCATTAGTTTAATATCATGCTATGAATTAAATTAAAACTAAGTTTCAAAGTCCTTTATTGAATATGGGATCTAACTCAAAACTTTGTTTTAGTGCCTTACCGAGTGAATATGAGAAAATTGGAAACGAGTTTCTGGCCAGTCAGTGGCAAGATATTTAGGAGTGTACTTCATGTTGAAGTGGAATCAAAATTTGCTTCCACGCTCAGATACGCGCCTTAGTTCGGGAATTGTATTTTTGGAGTAAATTATTTACATCCATAAATGATAAAAGTTGAAACTGCGTTTTTGGTATTTAATTCTCCTATTTTGTATAGTTATCACGGTGTTATCATCGCTATTTAACCTAGGGATGCCGCGTGAAATTATGTAGTGTCTAGACTAGTATAGTCAGGACTAGCGTAACCTAAATAAAGGGAGCGTTCAAGCGAACAAATAGTTTCGATATCGGCA
This sequence comes from Teleogryllus oceanicus, assembly GCA_964035755.1. Taxonomy (NCBI): domain Eukaryota; kingdom Metazoa; phylum Arthropoda; class Insecta; order Orthoptera; family Gryllidae; genus Teleogryllus; species Teleogryllus oceanicus. Next base: position 94,788,344 of record CAXIVR010000004.1, read on the forward strand.
TAACGTTGCTTGCTTTTCCTTTTAACGAACGAAATTATAGTTATTCTTAATATTTACAATTTTCAATTTATACTTATGTATACGTAATTGCATAAATCGAAAAATAGTTTCATTTCAAGTGCGTGGAATATTATTAACATAAGTGATATTGGAACATAATGTGTAATAAACTACGTTGATGGATTACTTTTTGTTCAAATGTGGAAGTGTGTTCAAATGTGGAACTTTTGTTCAAATGTGGAAGAAAGGAACAGGCTTCATGCACAATTTTATCGTGTGAAATGGAATATATCCTATGTGAATTGCGATGTTCTACCTTCAGAGAATTAGACGTCTTTAGATCAAGTAAATTTCGAGGCATATTTTAGTACACATTAATCGCATTCGTCAAAATTCGTACGTTTGCTTTCGTTCGCTCAATGCATGTGCAGTTCAACCATTCGATGTGCGCAATGAATTTGAGAGATACGCTTCATTTATTAAGGGTATTTTCAAAGGCCAACATAAGGAGCGTTGACCGGGAGCGGTAGCTCAGTGCATCAACTGATATCACTGCAGCGCCCTGACCGGGAGGTCCTAGGTTCGAGTCTGACGGCGGCAGGATTTTTGACACTAGCTTTTCAGCTAGGTAGAATTCAGTTGCTGTCTGGAGGAGAATTCTAGCGGATGGCTGCTCTGATCGGTAGTTTTCCGCGGTTTCTCCGATCAACATCAGGTAAATGCTGGAGCACTACCCTATCAAACGGGCCACGGACCGCGCGCGATCTGTCCTTCCTCTTCCTTGTCCTATCCTCTCCCCTTACATGCACAGTTACAATAATATGCACTACACTACCACATATCCCGGGAGACCGGCCGGGAGCTTATAGATGCCCGCTGGGGTGCCCGGCTGGTGGAAGAGTCCTGGTTAGGGGGAAACCCACTAGCCGACGGTAGGTCGGCGCCGGATCTCGCCATCCAGCGGAGAAAGATCACCGCCATCTCCCGAGAAAAACATGCATTTCACTAACGGGACTAATGACCAAAGCAGTTGACGCGCCCGGAAACATGAATAAATCAATCAATCAATCATAAGGAGCGTTGAAATTATTAGTACTTTACGAAAAGATATGTATTGTTTGCCATTTGTGCGCCGACAGAGAAATTGGAAGCGTGGTTCAGATATTTGAGGGCGTAAGAAATATTTCGCCGGAATTGCGAGTGCGATTGAATTATTCAAGGGATTATAAATAGATGATGAAAGAGTATTATTTGATTTGTCTGACACAAAAGGTATTCTAGCTTACCAAAATATTTTGTGACATTAAAATGATAATTGAGGAGCAATATATTTTGCTTCTGGGATTGCGAAGTGTAATATCGTGATTACCGTTATTGTGGCTGATTGCAAAGGTGGTTTAAAGACACAAACCAAAAAATATTTCTCTTGATTACAATGTGCGTCTATGGTAATAAATGTATTCAAAATACTTATCAAGAAACCTAAGGAATTTAAAGAATTTTTTTACTTTTTATGAAAGTTTATTTTTATTGCTGACTCTTAGATATTACTGGTTTGGTTAAAAACGAATTATAATTAATAATTTTTAATTTATGAATCCAAAATTAAGTACCAAGAAGATGTAAAGAGAAACAATAGTGACACTAACTTGAACCATCAGAAGTTGCAAAGAGAAACTTTCTATTTTTTGAGCACACATCAATGATTGATGATGATGATTGATGATCATATGGACGAGCACAACATTAAACGTTTAAATTGCACTTAAATTGCATAAATATTAGGGTTTGTTGTAAAAATGTCTAAATCCGGCAAGTGCAACTGAAATCCAGGACACGACCCACTTAACACTCTGTGACCTGGCGTATTGATCGCTTTTATGTCGAAAACGGTGAGTCGTATCGCTTTAAAACTTAGTTTTTCAAGCACAAGTTTCAAGTTAGTTCCTCCCTCCAAAATCCATAAAATAAGATTTTATATTGGGACTCTCAATTAACATTTTGGGGTTCGTCTCTGGAGATTTTCAGAATCTCAAATGCCGAATTATTATATTTTTATGCGAGAACATAAGATGATACCCGGTTTTTAGAAGACGAAATCTGAAAAATAATAGTCTTATATTCCAATAAACACGGTAAAACTCTACAAGCCTTAGCGAGAATTTAACTCTGATATACACGAGATGTTGAGAAGTAGAATGGTATTCGTCACTAAAATAGCGATTTTGACATATTTGGAAGAATGTGTAAATAATACCTTTGAGCAAAGTGGCATTCATCTTTCATAGCGGCTGCTTAACAGCAGCGTTCTATGGAGAACCCAAACAGAATGTCTCGCGTCGGCAAAATACGCAGTCTTGTAAAATCAAGGATAAGTGACTTTTAGCACTCCTCTTTTCAGCATTTCCCATAACGGTCGGCCGTGACCCAAAGAACAGTGTTGCTAGATCTGTCCTGGGAAAACCGCCATCGGAGAGATAAAAATCCGCCCAATTCCACCTAATGACTGCGTAGTGAAAAATATCAGCGGTGGAGAAAAACTGACTCTGGCACTGAGGGCTGGTGATTTTAAAATAGCTGCAGTTCACAAGATGTTTAAATCTAAATTCTCTTGTGCATAAATCATACTTAAAATACCATCTAGCACTAGTAAAAGTTTTAGAAAAAGGCGGGAACGATTGCATGCCTGTTTTATTAAAAATAATGAAGAGGGCTCTGACATCTTATAACTGTTGTGCATTCGCAAGATGTTCAAAACTAAGACTCTTGAGGATAGAGTGTATCTTTCAGACTCCATCAATATTTGTACTATTTTTACGAAAAGAGGGGTATTGTTGATGATTGAAGCAACATAAAATATAGCATCGCCCAAAATCGTCCCACGAAACAACGGATTTCGCCCAATGGACGGAATCCCGCAAAATGAATTTTCTTCTCGCGAGTATACTTTGTTTTTTTCTAACCTGGCCGATGACACTTCATCAGCTGTTACGGTGTCATCCAATCGAGAGCTAAAACGTCTCAGTGACGTCACTGTGGGGACTTTTAAGCTCCCGATTGGACGGAACCGTAGCAGCTGATCAGCTGTCATCAGCCGGGTTACAGGCAGGGACCGAATACCGAAATAATAGTGGTAAAGGTATTTATACTGGTATAGAAATACCTTTACCTCTATTATACATTTGTTCACAATACCTTTAAAACTATCAGTATAATGACTGTCAAATACTGGTATTTTTAGAGGTACCTTTATCCGACGTCTATACCGGTAAAATACCTCTATTTAAAGGTTTTATACCGGTATTCTCTCATCAAAATACCGTTTTCTGTCAGAAACCCAAGAAAAGACGCCTTTTTATCTCAATTGGCGGAATTCCGCCCAATACGGCATCCCTGCCAAAGAGCTTAGCGGCCGACGCGACGCTGGGCGAGCAAGGGCAGCGCGTCGGCCTTGGGCGGGCGGGTGAGCCTGGGCCGGGCGCGGCGGCGGGCTGGGGCCGGGCAGCAGCGGACGGCAGGGAGGCGAGGCCAGGCCCAGCAGCAACAGCCGCCGACACCTGTTGCGCGCCGCGCCCGGGCCTGCTGCCGGGGCTGCGGCGGAGGCGGCTCTTCGCCCGGGCCCGCCGCCGCCGCCATCGCCCGCCGGGAGGCATTGTTCCACATCGGAGCCCGAAACCGAAACACCATGCTTGCCATAAGTCACAGATTTTTTTGTGTGTGGGGGGGAGGATGCCTATTTTACATCTTTAATGTACACCACGATTTTCCCAAAGGGGTTGATCTCGACAACTTGGGGTTGTCAAGGGTTGTATACCGTGTGGCCCACCTAAGATGTTCCCTTCAATTTTCTCCTGAACCGTTGCAGATACTGATATACGATTTTCACTACAACTACTATATGCAAAGGGCTACATATGGTCATGCATAATATTATTCTATTGCATTTCTTATTGCAGAGATATTGACCCAACTTCTATTTTTAAATGTAACCCTATAGATATTTTTAGCTCATCATAAGCGTGAAGAGACGAGCTCATAAATATGCATATCGCCATGTTACATAACAAAATGATCAGAAATGAAGTTTTAAAGACGCACGTCGACTGCTGATTTCCGTAATCTGAACGAGAAAATGCGGGTGATATGCGGCGAGGACACTCCTTTCCGTTGCATCTACCCTGCGGTAAATGTAGTGATGCAATGTGCAAGGGCTCACGAAAACTCGCTCTAGCGGCCGGCTGCTCTGATCGGTAGTTTTCCGTGGTTTCTCCGATCAACACCAGGCGAATGCCCGAGCTGTACCCTAACAAATGGGCCACGGAGTGCGCGCGATCTTTCCTTCCACTTCCTTTCCTATCCTCTCCCCTTACGCACACACTTGCACTAACATGCACTACATTACCACATATTCTGGGAGACCAGTCGGGAGCTTAGAGCTTGTCCCGGCTGGGGCGGTGCCCCTCTGGTGGGAGAGTCCTGGTTAGCCGACGATAGGTCGGCGCCGGATTTCGCCATCCATCGGGGTGAATTCACCGCCATATCCCGAGAAAAAAACATGCACCACAACTTACGTGAAACTTACGTGACTAATGACCAAAGCAGTTGACGCGCCTGGAATCAGTAACCAACGAACCAAAAAACAACTCCACCAGAGCGAAAGATTCCTAGCATTAACTAAATGAAAACAAATTATCCCGTGCATTATTGTTGCGGGAATTTCCTTTGCACCACGCGTGTTCTGAAGCGCGGTTTACTCGTATGTGCGAGAGAACGTTTTGTCTACTGCTTTCTTGGAACGTGCGTTGCATTCACAGTGCAAAAGTTCTTCCGGGGAAATATGGCGCAATATAAGCTTGTACATCTCTCACAGAAACATCACTGTAATGCGAGTCGCTCGAGATGCAGTTTTAATCACAGCATTAAAGAGTGATGCTTATCATTGATGTAGGGAGTGCATGTTTTCGAGGAGTAAGGACGGCTTCATCAGATCCATGCTCGTACGCCTTATCAGGAAAAAAAATGCTTCAAATTTCTCAGAAAATAAGTGAAATACATTTTGTTACATTTGCTTTTCATTCCGACTTTTTGGTATTCAGAAGGTACCAGCTATTGTTTCTGGTTGAAATTTCTCGTAGTTGAGTCAACGAGATTGTTTAAAAACCTGCATTTTTTATTTAGTAATACAGTTAACAAAAATGAAATTGTGCATTACTCATTAGTTGTTTAATAGTAATATTAAAATAATTTATTATGCAGCAATCATATTGTTCAATTACATAGTGAAATAAGCCAATAATCCTGGACTTAGTTGAATGATAAAATCAGCATCCTGCGTCAGGAATAACAGCATTGCTTTCAGACTCAAAAGTAAAAGAACACGCGTTGTTAGGACAACCGATCAACAAAGTTTAATATTCCATTCTTGGTGTCATAACGCTTACAGGAGGAAACAGGTGTACAGAGGGCATTCCCAGTCGTGTTCTTGAGGACGGACGCAAGGGATCATTCTCTCGAAAATTATTGTAGCTTACACACGTAAGCGGTTGGTGAGGTAAATGATAGTGAGCCGGGAACTTATGTTTAGTTTGAGGTTTGAGAGATTGGTTTTGTGTAAATTGTAATATTAAATTGTAATTGAAAGTTTTATTAATGTAATAGTTGGAATTTTGAATTAAATAGACTCCATGTTTCAAGGAGATGCATATCAGAGTAGCGCTGTAAATGGAAGGATTTTTTTTGGTAAGTAGTTGATATAGTCGTGAGTGGGAGTTTCATACGAAACAGAGGGAAAGTCGCGGCCGCGTATTAGATTTGTGGGAATATTAACTCCAATTAACTGCAAATCGTTGAGGACATATGGAACATTTTAAATTTAAGCAAGAACGCAAGAATTGGTGTAACAATGATTTAATAGACAACATTCTGCTAGTGAGCCGAGAAACCACCTATCAAGATATTTTAATAAGCTTCCGAACTTATATTCAAATCCGTATGATGTTTTAATGTTCTATATTGAAACGTAATTCACATAAAAGCAATAGAATTGTAGTATATAGGTTATAGGAGTAAATGTTAAATTTTTGTTGTTCAAAAAGGCTGATAATTTATTGTAGTAGCCATCAATCTAATAATTGATTTCGATCAGTAAAACTTCCAGAAATCGTGATTTTGTATAAAATTACACGTCCACATGCAACAGGTAATGAGTAATATGTAGTATGTCGAACCTATGGTTAATTCGAAAGTAAATTTAATTTAGTTTTAAAATAATGGAGGGGATGAATAAAATTTCACAAATAGCTAGCCCACTGCGGAGCTTGACAGGAAAGATTTTTCACAATGGTTTTAAAATATAAGTCGGAGGTCAATCTACAAAAAGGGGAAAAAAACGTTGAAACGTTTTATGAATATACCACCTCTATACTGAGATATACAAAATTTTCCTCTCTCTACGTTTATATCTGCTAAAGATCTTAGCGCCCGGCTTGCTGGGTCAATGGGTCACGATATATTATAATCCTTATTACCTCTATAATGGATTATAGGATCCGCCGACTATACAGCGCAGCTGGGAATCTGAAATAGAATGTTTCTATTCCTAGTTCATTACTGTTTGGATTGACTAAATGAAAGATCACTTTCTTTTCTAAAGAACAAAATTTAACAAAGTTTATTTTACCCTTTTATCAAACAATTTAATGAATTTAAGTTAGGCCTTTGATCAAGATCTCTTTCAATTTACAATTTTACACCGCGGTTAACTTATCTATTCTTCGTTGATGTCCCTCGTAGACTTCTCAGTCGAAATATCTTGCGAACTTGCCGTAGTCCAAAGTTCAAGGAATCCTCTTCTGCCCTATCCAAGCTGGTCTCAAACTATCAAAATTATCAGTTCCGATTACGTCCTATGACATAGTCCCGAACTCGATTACCACTCCCGACAAAGTTCCAATTTATACATCAATATTGCTTCCACATGAAAATATCTGCAATATCATTCACTGTCCTTAAAATTTCACTGATAACCCAATTCTATCTAGATTGTACTCGTTCCCTATCACGAATCTACGATCAGTTCAGAAGCGCGTTGCCGAGAAAAATCAAATCTTCCTGCACGATTCATCACTCGAAGACTTCATATTAAACTACCTTCATTTTTTCATAACATTTGACCGTCCTTCTCTCACCCAGCCAATCCATACGTTTGTTATATTTTGGTGTAGCGTCTAAACGTCTTCGCCCAATCCCAAATTTTCTACTTTCGGCACCAAGCCATCTCTTAATGCATTTAGAAAAAACAAAAACTACATTGTTTATTCACGGTCGTTGCTAAGCTCTAGCTCTCCTGATATTTCGTAATGCATGTTCCACCATATTGTCTACAAATAAATGTTAGTTTATTTTAACGTGACATATCGGTATGTCACAATACTTTTCAAACAACAAATTTTTCTTAAATCCGACGTCAGAGATGATTTGAACATTTCCATAAATCACCGACGAGATTGAAGCAATATTATTAAATATGTTTTGGGGCAACATTTATTTTTCGCTTTAAAGAAAATGAGGCAAACTGGCATCCCTCTTATTAAGCAAGCTTGTGCAAGAAGAATTAGAATCTCTGCAGAAATGCAATTGTGTTAATATTATACTAGAAATGCAAAATTTGGAACGGATTTTGAGATCATCTGTAGTTTTATAAAATAGGCATAACTTGCGCATTGCGATCGTAAGTTCGGTTTTCGAATGCGCGTACACGTCTCGTTATTTACATCAAGCTGGGACGCCCCGAGAAATCCAGAGTCCTGGAGCAGTACAAGCACCGTGGTCCCATTTTTCAAACTAAGTCCTCTCCCGCGCTCTAAATAGGCCGAATTCACCTCTCCGTTCATTGTAAGTAACTTTATGGGTTAATTTGAATTAGAGCTAAATACATTTGTCACTTACTTTTGAATGAAAAAAAAAAAAAACGATTAATGGTTCAAAAGTCATGGCCTGAGTAGGTTGCTCCAGCTGCCCTCTCCCTTTCAGGACACCCCTGTCATCGAGTAAAGATCCGCCGAGAGCTACGATGAGTAGATTTTGTACTTGAGGTGATACATGTTACCAAACGATTGCCAATGACTGCCTAGGCTGTTCAGACGACAGACGCATAACATGCCGTAAGGCGTAGGACCCTGATTTACAGCGCACGGCAAGCGGCAAGTGGCAGCAGCCTTTGATGTAGGGAGCGTGACGGGGCTCATGAATAAATGAAGGATCCTCGGAGGAGGAAACCGATATGTGTTTGAACAGACGTACGCCGCTTTGCACGCTGTTTTGCCATTTCTTACAGAGTCTACTTGCGCGTATCGTGTAACATCTCTTGGAAAAAAGAACACTTTCAGAATTCGAAATGGAAACGCACAAAATGTTTTGCAAACTCATGACTGCAGGGTAGAATTCTTAAAAATATGCTCAGGTATGTTTCAAAGTAATAACATGTTCGTAATTTTGTGCAGTTAAAAATAATGAAAATTTTACTGAAGAGTCGTAATACTTTTGTGATTCTAAGCAGTGCGTGTTTATTCAACTACAATAAAATACGAAAGTAAATAATACGTTCTGTAATAGATTTCTTAGTTGGATGCTTATTTATCTGACTGGAATGAAATTCTGGAAAACGATAACCTCGTTTTCGTCCCCTGTCTGAATATGATGTGATTAATTAGTTTTATGTTGGATTATCGCGAATTGAATATTATACCAAGAAACAATGTCTGATCTACTTGTATTTGAAATGAGTCATTGAATATAGACACGTATTCTTCAATAACATTTGCTTAAGCTCTACCCGAACAACCGACTATGTGGTGTTTTTTGTCACTTTGTTCAACATCTTGGACATATAGCGACCACTGTGATTTTTAAACTGGGGGGAATAAAGACAACAGACGACACAAACGTACAAGTTTGAGACGATATTCGAACTCGCGACCCTTTGGGCCGAGGCAGATACGACCCAAGAGCCTCAACGATATCGTCGATCTGGCGAACGGCATTTAGTATTTTTGGCACATTAAACTGTGATTGTTATGTTCTCAGAAATATGATATTATTATGGCCATTATGTGTTTACTCTCTTTTTGCTGATAAAGAAAGTGTCTCAAGTATAATTCATTTGTAAAAATTCCAATTTTTATGATTCATATAGACCTTCTGTTCTCTCTCTCTCTCTCTCTCTCTCTCTCTCTCTCTCTCTCTCTCTCTATATATATATATATATATATATATATATATATATATATACACACACACACACACACACACACTCTTTTCCTCAATTGTCATTAGATAATGAGTAAATTATTATTCATTTAAAACATTAGTTCACTTCAAAACAGAATTAATTAAGTTTATCAACCTTTAAGTACTAACACTTTGACTGAAAATGATACGGCATAGTAGTGCATGTTATTCAAAATACAAATGTGGAGTAACAACAAAAAACATGTTAAAGTACGGAGTGACACTATGTGATGAGAAACGCATAAAGGTCTAATCTGTCGAATTGGTTACAGAAACAGATCAGTAACTACCTCTTTTCTGTGTGTTTGTAAATAAATTAGATCCACTTCATAGTTCTCTTTTGTTTTACCTCACCTTAAAGTATTATTAAAACCATTTTGAATAAAACCTTTATTTTGTATTTGCTCTTATTTCTCGTTTTTTCATTTATATTGCTTTTGTATCTTGTAGTTTTTGATCTATCGACAAAAAACTGCTTCATTCGATTGGGTCACCAACATGATAGATATTTAGTGCTGGTTTTTCAATTTTACTTTGAGAATTGTATCATGAATCAGAACTTCGAGAATTTTGTAGTTCGAAGATTCGGGCTTCGTGGTAGGATTCTTCAAGATACAGGTGTAAAAGAAATATTTTTAAATTTTGATTGTGAATTAATAACGTGGATAAAATTTTCAATCTACTTATTATTGACAAAATCAGACCCCACTTCTCGTTGATGCGAAATCCAATTTACGTGATCAAGCGAAACATGTTTGGTTATTCGACCCTCTCCTTAAAATGAAAGTGATTGCGAGTAAATTAAAGTTATAATTGAGAAATTTGAGTAGTAGCATGTTATTTTTCTGCGATTGTCAATTGCAACAAAAGTACGGAATGTGATACTCTAGCAGAAGTGAAGAACAGAGGGATTATTTGTTAATACTACGTTCTAGTATATTCGGGATACTATAACATTTACCGTTTATTCTATTCTTGTTATTATTCATTTTCACAATGAATGGCGAGAAGTGACGTATCAGGAGATCAAAGATTGTTGCCATAAAGTGTTAATCATTATAATGTTTTCCTTGAAATACTTTTTGTCGTGTGATTACCTGGACAACATACATTTTGAAGACGACTTTGGAGATTTTAATAGTGAAGCTGGGAAATATAGAAGCCTTAAAATTGTTTACTTAGTAATGACAGTTTCTTTGGGTAATTCATTTATCTGTCAAAAGCGATTAATATTAGCCTTATAAATAATATCTAGCCATTACGCATATCTTCTGAATTTATTCGAAGAGATTCCTAAAATTGAATGAATCCTTTGTGCAGCCATTATGCATAATAGCTACTGAGAGTTGGTGAAAGTAGTAATTCATTTCTTTTTTTGCTGGAACGATGGGGAAAAACGACCTGACGAACTAGTCTTTAGTCGGAGACATCTGCTCCTGTGGTAGTGCTAACGGCAAACGAGGGAACTACCCACGAGCGGTATGACGTCTTTTATAACCTAATACCTTTAGAACACAGTTGACGATTTGATACGCAAGTTCAACGAATTTTAAGCGAAATTACTTTTTGTCGAAAATTTGTTTCTTTTTGCCAACAAACTATTAGGCAACAAATTATTTTAGGATGAAACGTATTGGACATAACACATTGGGCAAACTCAGTGATGTTGTATGTTAATGCATACTGCATGCATGCATAATGCATGCACTTGTTGAAGGCGTCAACTGTGTCTTAAAAGTATTAGGTTGCGCACGCGGGTTGTTTGCTGACTTGCCGTTAAACGTAATGATGAGCATTTACGTGGGTGTCTGAACAAGCAATAATTAGGGACTCGTCCCCTGTTGTATGTCATGTTAAAAGTGGTTCTCTATAAGGTCGTGCGTAAAGCACCACGAAATGAAGGAACCATGCCATGTGTCACTTTAGAAGTCAATTAAAGATTTTCGTCACAATTTGTAATCAATGTGAATAAATCGAAATCAAAAAAATTTTTTAACTAATTAATCTGTTAGTAACGATTGACTAGAAAAGTACCAAATATTTATTTATAGACAGTCAAATTATAAATTTCTTTTTTTTATTATTTCATATTAAAAGCATAAATCGTTTACAAGAATTTTCGGCAACGTTTCGGAGTGAGGTGTACCTCCATCATCAGGAATCCTAATTAATCTTATTTTGGATTGTGTGTAAATGCTTGACTACGTGAAAATAGTGTAATGCAGTCGTCTCAGTTTTAACATCGCAGGTCGGCGACTAGTGATCGCAAATTTTACGAAAACATCGATACATCGAGGTTTCGATACATCACTATAGGATTTTCGATGTCGATGAAAACATCACCGAGAAAACATCGATGTTTAAAACATCAATGTTTTAATTAAAGACTAATAAACATGCTATTTTCCTACCCATTTTTAATTACAGAACGTAAAAAGGATATTTTTATTCTTTGGATACCAGCATGTTAGTAATGTAAAAATTATTATCGAATGTAAAGAATAAAATTAACAATAAAGAACATCGTGTTTTGCTATCGATTTCGTGTTTCACTGTCGATTCGTACGCCTGGCGATAACGTACATTCATAACACGAACAACTCCCAAACTTCCTCAGATCGCACAGCGTGATATAGAGGATGACGCAAAACAGTGGATTGTTGCTACTATACAACGTGCTTTTTTTAAGAAAAAAATTAAAAATTAAAAAAAACATGTTTTTGCAACAAAATATCGATGTGAAGAAAACATCGAAAGCAAAATATCGATGTTAATATATCGATATTTCTGGTGGAAAACATGAATGTGCTTTTGCCATCCCTATCGCTGACAGAGCGCGTTGGGGCAGCGCAGGGCGGCAGGACGCCATCGCCGCGCGGCTCACGGGCGGGCGGGGGATGGGGCGTGGGAGCTGACCGGGTAATCGCGACGGAAGGAAGCGGGAGTGGTGTGGCGAGAGCGTGTAGGGCCGCGGGGTGCGCGCTGACACGCAAATTTTGGAAAGGGGGGTTCCGGGCACGCCGCCGCCGCCCGCGCCCCCGCGCCCCGCCCCCCCCCCGGAACCCCCCCGGACGCGATCCCGACCTTTCCCCAGGTTTCAACAGCCCTTTCCCCGACTTATTCCCTACTTTTCCATACCATTTCCATACCCTTTCCACACCGTTCTTACATCCTCACCTCGCTCCTTCCCCGCCCCCCCCCCTAACATTTCCTTAACATTCCTCTACCCTTTTTCCACCCTTTCTCCAACCTTTCCACAGTCTTTTCCTATACTTTACGCCTTCACCTTTTTCCTTTCCCCCCCTTTTCCCTATTCCTCAAGTTTTCCCAATTTTTTCCCGTACTTCTCGAGCCCTTCCTCCCTATCCTTTCTCCGCCCTTCCCTCGTTCTTTGCCTGCCCGCCCTGCCCTCACACCGGGGTAGGGAGCCCGATAGCCGTGAGTTACGAGGGCCCCCGGAGGTGCGAAATTGCCCGCCGCCCTGCTAATGGCTGCTTCCGCGGGCGGCGCGCCCCCGCCGTCACAGCGGCTATCGACGAGAAGGGACTTTTTTTTTTTTGCTTGATCAGCGGTTTTATGACTTGCGACAAGAGTGTGATTTATGTGCGCGTTCGACGGCGGGTACAGTTCGTTATCGCTCCTATGAAATGCAGTATTAATGGTTATTGAAAACAAACAACCATGTTGAGCTTGTTAAGAATGTTCTTTTTTAATATCCGGAAAATAATATCCAATGTTTACCCTGCATGTATGTGAGATTTTTAGTAATATGAAATCTGTATTAACTATTGTAGAGGTAATTTCAATCACTAGTACTGAGATTCGTCGGTTTTATATTTATGTTCGTTTTTCCAATTGGGAATCAGCATATTGAAAATAAACCTGACATTTTTTAAAATTGAAGGCAAGCTGGTACAACATTGTATATACCAATGACGTTACTCAAATATTACTGAGAGAAAGACTTCGATCTAAGAGAAACAGAGTTACTTCAAATTAAAAATTATTTTATTCAAAAAAAAGAACAATTTAATAAAAAATAAATGTCCTATCCGAAAAAAATAAATCACAAAATCAATTCCATTTATGGAATAATTAAATTCTTCCAATGTTTTCTATTTAGGACTTTTTCAGTATGATAACAATTGCGATTGCACAAAACACTTTTATAACAATGAATTGGAGTATTGTTGGCAACCTTTTAGCAACACGTAATGCTAGACAACCGGTCTTCGTTATTTTTACCGTCTTCACTTCTATTAGTGCCTAGTTCACGAAAAATTCTTTATTAATGTGATTTCAAAATTCATATGAAGTTTATCATCATGTAGATGTATTCATTTCGGCGAAAACTTGTTATAATAATAAATCGCAAATTAAGGTTCTTTACAATCTTGCTTCCTTCGGCACATTTTTAAATGCATTTAATTAATGCAAATTTTATTGAGGTTTCGCATAAATCGCCCTTGCAATTTTAGTAACATTCCGGGATATGTAATTCACAACCAATTTTACCGAAATATAGATATTTCCCCTTAATTTTATCGTTTGAAATTTAATTATATTGAAGGCAAATAAATTTCATTTAATTTGTTTTTATGCATGTTTGGGATATTGATAGCACTTATTTTTGGAGAAGTTATTTTTGTTCCTTTAAAAATCATAAATGTTTGAAAATGCTTTTGTTGAACTCGATAAGTTTGCACCATACACATTTTACAGAACTTCTGAAATGTATTTATTACTTGTTTGTGGGTGTAGAGAGGCTCTTTAAATACTTTGCCATGCGTGTATCGGAAAATGACCCTAGAAAACAAGTACTACAAAAGTATATGAAACCCTGGGTTGGTAGGAACCAACATGGTTGCCACTTCAAATATTGAGAATGATCCCAAGAGCATGCAGAATGTCCGGAGAGGAAACGTCGAAAATTGGAAAATAAGCTCTTAAGAGAATTTTAAGCATATTTTGTTTAATAAACTCCTGGGATATCGTGAATGGCTGAGCCGCAATAAGCACTCAAACGTTGGATTGAAAAGCGCTTTCTAGGCACAAATGTGCTTTGCAAAAGCATAGAAACACTCCATAAACATGTTAATTGTTTATTATTTACAAAAGAAATTAGTATACTTGTTCAGAAAGAAAAATTAACTCAGAAATAAAAGAAGCACCCAATTTACACAATTCGACTACTTTTGTTTCAAACCAAATTTTGAGTACTTATATTGCGGCTGAGTCATTCCCAATATCCAAGTAGTTTATTAGAAAAAAATACTTAAAATTATTTTAAGAGCTTATTTTCGAATTTTCGACGTTTCCTCCCCGGACACTCTGTATTTTGTACGTTTCCATAAATTCGTACCAAAAGAATTATATACGCATCTCGTTCGAAAGTGTCATTGGTGTACTTATTTCAAAATGCCAGATTCCGCTTTTGTCGTCGCTTCGTCCGTTAACATTTCATTCGTATACCAAATGCTCACTTAGTGAACTAGTTACATAAATATATATCATTGAGTTGGGACAGAATAATTCTTATGGCGGGAATTACGGATGACCATAGGCAAATGACAACATGAAAACATTAGAAATGTTTTTAATTATCCGAATATGACATTTAAGATTGTCGATTTTCTTGTGATTAATAGGCTCTCTTACGATAGTGAACTGATGATGCTACAATATAGAATGTGAGCAATATAGCTTTGTTGAATTTGAAATAGTAAGGAAAATTGACATAGAATTTTAATAATTCTTGTATTACCTTACATATGAAAAGTTGGAGTTCAAAAACAATATATATATATTATTTATATATATATATATATATTAATTAAGTTAAGTTAATGTTGAGGACTTGAGAAAATGCTATGGAATGTACTTCCTTTCCTCCACTAGAACACTAACAGTTTGAACAATTTAAAGCCCTTTGTAGTTCATGAAATAAAATGGAGTTTTAACTTTGGTACTTTTAACCCAAAATTTGCCAAAAATGCGTTTATATCCTTTGTCTCTGGATCCCTCATATCATTAATATTTCGACCTAATTCAAAATTTTTTTCATCATTCTGCCCTTAAGCTCGCTTTTAGAATTTTTACCTTGTTATTGAGAAGTTCGAAGTGGAGTTTGTGATCTAGATTACTTTCCAATCTTTTTAAAAGTGAATACTGCAGTTGATGTTCTATACTATTTTTATAAATGTATGTAAACGTTTATATATTTCTCCTTGCAGACAAAAAGCGCATTTTATTTCAAAGGTGAATTAGAAGGAGGAATGATAATGCACGGAAAGATAAGTGTCAGTTCATTTATCAAAACTCAAAATAGTGAAAAAAGCTAAAGAAGAGATTCTATATAACTGAGTGTATGATGTCAGATTAACCTAAGCTCCGACAAGTACCTGCACTTCAGTGGAAAACTCATAACTCGTTATTGAACTAGCAATAGTCAGGATACGTGAAGTTGGGATGTAAGGAAGTTCGGCATTGTCATTGCGATTGCAGTATCTTTGACGCCATGTGCCTCCTTAGAGATTAAGAACAGTATTGGATTGTTCTTTTGGAGGAATTTTACCAAGCATGTTCCTTTTGAGAACTGTCAAGAAATAATTTATTCAACGCCAGAACGCAAACCGGAAAAAATTGAAGCGGAAAAACCCCTTGTATTTACTTCTCAGGCTTTACACAGCGCTCCTTTGTGCATTACCGGCAACAGCTGTCACAAATACACGCGCGTGTTTTCCGCCGCCCAGCGTAATGCAAAGCGGATTGATTTACCGGCGCGTGGCTACCGGTTCGCGCCTTTGAGTGGCGGCGGCGTGCAGGAAGGAAGCCGTCGCTCCTCCAGCCAGGCGGCCGTGTTTATTGCCGGCGGTTCAAGGCCGCGCGGCGGCGACGGGCGTGCCGGCGAACAGCTGCTGGCGGGGACACGGCGGGGTTGGGCGGAGCGGGAGGGGAACGCGAGGACGAGGCGGGTGGGGCGGGGCGGGCGGAGACCGGGGAAGGGGCGGGGCGGGGCAGGGCGGTGCGGTGCGGGGCGGTGCGGTGCGGGCGGGGCGGTGCGGGCGGGGCGGTGCGGGCGGGGCGGTGCGGGCGGACGGAAGGGGGGCGGAGCTGGGCGGAGCTGGGTGGGGAGGATGGCGGGGCGTGCCGGCGAACAGCTGCTGGCGGGGCGGGGCGCAGGCCCGACGCGTCGGCCGTTGCTGCGCTCCCACGCCCGGGTATTTTGAGCGGCGGTGGCGGTGGCTGGCTGGTTGTGGTGTTGGAAACGGTGGCAGAGGAAATGGTGGTGCTGTGGAGGTTATTAAAACGAAAAAATATTAATCCTTGTTCGACGTAAATTTGGCTTTCAA
This sequence comes from Teleogryllus oceanicus, assembly GCA_964035755.1. Classification (NCBI taxonomy): domain Eukaryota; kingdom Metazoa; phylum Arthropoda; class Insecta; order Orthoptera; family Gryllidae; genus Teleogryllus; species Teleogryllus oceanicus. The sequence goes on from CAXIVR010000004.1 coordinate 94,804,984, forward strand.
GATTTAAAACATGTAGGCAAGAGTTACTCCAGTTAGGGTTACTCGAGGCAAGAGTTACTATACGTAAAATATATGTAACAATCATACACTATTTTTAACATACGTACCATATATGTAACAAACGTACAATATATGTAACAAACGTGGAATATATGTAACAAACGTGCAATATATGTAACAAACGTGCAATATATGTGACGAACATGCAACATGTGTAACGAACATGCAACATGTGTAACGAATAACACATACATTCAATATGTGTAACAAACTACATATTTTAGAATAATTGAGGTAGGAAGGTCCTTCCATTGATTTTCAATTTGATGAAAATACAGTTTTTGAATATTAAAGTAAGTGTAATGCGGAAAACGATGTGGAATTTACATTACAAGCTGTGGAAGATGAAGAACATTGCGATAATAACGCAATTTAATGTGTTATTGAGAATTTGCTGTGTTTTTTAAGTAAAATTAATTGACTAGATGAAAATTAGGATATAGATGAGTAAAACCGATTTGGTTTTATTCCTTTAAGGGCCTCATGAAAGTTAATTACCAATCTTTCAATCAAATATGCAATTATGCCTTGAATTTATAATTTAAAAAAATATTTGAATTATTTCTAATTAATGGAGTTGAATTTTAGCTGCGCCATATATGGTGGCCTTGCTATACAGAGAAGAGAGTAGCATTGTGCATCTTACAGCAGTGTAGTCAAAAGGACACAACTTTCGCGAAGCTTCGTAAGGCTGGAGAGAGTGAATTTTAAAAGTGGTCGGAGAGACCAATCGTGATGAGGTAACATTGACAGTTTCTCTTGATATTTCACCGTTTCCGAAATTAGCTGTCAACTCTGCAAATAAACTGTTTGACTCATCGAATTTTAAATAAAACATGATACGTTTGTATCAACCCCCCGCTTGGCTTTTGTGATTGATGTCGTGACCTGTCTCTACGTGAACTATTGCGGTAAGCGGGACCACATTCATGGCTTTTGTAGATCTAGAAAAGACATTCAACGCAATCCAACAAAATTGTGGACGGTCTTGCTGAGAAGAGCGTCCACAACATCTAGTATACAAATGTTTATGAACTCTGACCACTATAAGTGAATACAGCTGATGGTTCACGAAATACAGGCAAGTCAAGATGACAGACAGGGTTATTAGGACAATTCAGACGTAATAAACGTTTCTCACAGACCCTGACAACCGGCCTGATACAACAGCGTCACCCATTCTTTTTATTTAATATCTTTGTGACGAGATATAGCGATAGGAAAGACAGTTGAAAACACTGCCGATGACGAGGCTATCTTGGTAGATTCAAAAGAATGTCTGCTAAGAGCAAATGTTAATCTTTTTAATATTCACAGAGAATGTGAATCCATATGTATATCCATCACTAAAAACCAAAGTGTTGGAATTTATAGGGGTCTCCTGTTCTAACAATGATGGAAATAATAATAATAATATTAATAATAATAATAATAATAATAATATTAATAATAATATTAATAATAATAATACCGAACGGAACCACGAAAATAATTATACAGAAAAACAAAAACTGGAAACGTGAATGAGTAAGCCTTTGCATGGAAAGCATCTGTATGCCATTAGAAACGATCATGTCGACATGAAAGCGTCGAACTACTGACTAATGGCAGGCCAAATGTCCCCAGAGACGGAAGGCACTATGCTGGCAATACAAGATCAAGTTATGCCCACCAGAAGTTATCAGAAAGCAATAGTAAAAGATACTGGGGTACGAGATGACAGATGTCGATATAGATGCCAGACACGGGAAAATATGCACCATATTACATCTGGATGCACACATTTATAGGGAACTGATTATAAACAACGCCGTAATACAGTTGGAAAGACCCTGCATTAAGAGATTGCTTACCAACACCAGCTTATAGAATGCAAGGTACCCTACTGTAAATACTGTAACCTCACTCAGTCTCTCTGGGTTCATGCATGTTCAATAATTACTCATGGAATTATTTTTTTAACAAATTAACCTTTAATTAATCAAAAATTAAAAAAAAACAATATGATGGATGATGATGGTGGTGATAGCATGCAACAGTACAATACAACAGTACAATGGAGTTAACATGTTGCTTACTGCGGCCTTTGATTACGTTAACTGCTTAACAATCACAAAAGTGGCAAACACTTGGCCGCTACCCTCGTGCCTAGTTACCGGCACGTCCGCTGCAGCTCCCTGAATTAAAGTCTGTCCGCACTTACGCGGCAATTGGGCTGAGCGTCGCTTAGTGCGCAAATTTTACTCATCTTAAGCTTCTGCTGCGTGGTGTCTGCAGTGGCGGGGATGATACCCGCAGCTGGCGTCGAGCGGTTTGGCGCTTTCACGGGCGGGAATCCTCAGCAGCGCACTTCCTCTAGGTCCACTGTTGCTCGTTGTCGGGCACATGCCTCGACACGCGTCCCCTGGTCACAACAGTTCGTGATCAATTAGACAGGAACTCCTTCCAGCATCGAACCTTAATAGTTCTCGTAACATGACATGTTGTGCGGAGCCGAATTCTAGGTTGACGCACAGTTCCGAACACATGTCTTGGCTGACATGATGAACTCGTCGGGCCACAAAGAATCAAGTGCACTAGTCGATTGGCAAATGTCAAGTGAGTTGACTGGCGCCAAAACGTTGGAGTGGTCGAGTGCCAACTGCCAGATGACTTGCACGAGTGCCAAATGCTAAGTGAAGTAGCCGGCTGCCAAACGCCAAGGCCTAGCTCGAGTGTCAAAATCGAGTTTTTCTGGGCCACACTCGCCCACGGACGAAGGCACGCCTTCCTCTCCAGGATCGACGGGGCTCTTCCTCATTTGCTGGCCCTTTGCTTACGTGGCGACGCTTGAGCCAATTGCCCGCGAGTTTGATATTACAATAAGCAGTGTGTTTGAAGGTAAGCCGCGCCTCCGCGGATGGACACTTGTGCGTAACTACGGGTGTTCCTTTCCTCGCGGCACGACCTGTCAGTTACATTTTTCCTTCTTTTATCACGGTGCCGGGCCCGGTTCGTCCTTTTCACGTATGCACACTTGTGCGTAACTCACCTTTGGTAGCCTATTTAGTACCACGTACGCGGATTGAAATTTACAGGGTCTCCGGCAGTCGCGGGCGTCGACGCTCCGGCGTCTCAATAAACAAAGTGCCCTGGCAGTCGTAAATGTGTCCGCGAGTTTGCCGGGAGGGAGCCGAAAGTGGGATGTAGCCGGTGTCATAACTGGCGTCAATGCCGCGCAGCGTGAAGAGGCTATCGAGTACTTGAGTGGAGCTGGGTGAACCTTTGTTGGAGCCGGGCGGTCGCAAACAAGGGACCCTTTAGAAAACGAGTTATGCTGCGGGGGTGGGGTGCGCTGGCGTCGTCCCGAACGCGGAGGGGCCTGGCCTCGCTGAGGGGTTAACGGACGCGGGCGGCTGGTCGCGTTGTAGGGCGGCGCGCCTTCCTCTCCCAATTGTGACCAATATTTTATTTATTTATTTTTTATTTATTATTATTATTCTCGGAGGACGTACCGTTACATTGGCAATCCCCTCCCACCAAGAAAATACTGAGCATGGCGATGGATTTTCTTATAAGATTAACTAACGGAAACGGCCTCCGTGATCACGACAGCAACAAAACAGAAACAGTAATCGCAATAATTACTTAATCCAACTTAACCTATAATGACAATGAAATTAACCTTGACAATAAACAATGATTAATCGAGAAAAACCAAATTGCCTTAAAACTAATAAACCCATAAGACAATGCACACAGACCAGTAAAGTAAGTAATGCCAATTCATTATGTTAAAACTAATGAAACCTAGTGCTAGATAATTCAAATAGTTGGGAACTTCCGATAAGTGGAGGTGCGACAACCGTGATTAGTGTTATCACTCATTAAAGGAACCATGTTGTAATGGTTAAATTTTCCAATGGGAACTCCGTTCTCGTCGTTTAATTCACAAACATTTGGGTGTGGTTTATTAGTGACCACATACGGGACTGTGAAATCTACTGCCGAAAATAAGCTGGTCTCCGGAACTTCCACAACATCTCATCTATTGCAATCGGCGCATCATAATCGGGCACAGTGATCTCATTTAATCTCCTGGCGTCGAGGCAAATTCGAACACCTCCATCTTTTTTTCTTACGATCACAAGGGTTAATATAGGCGGTCGGTTTCCTTTCGATAATGCCGTCTCTGATCATTTCTGAAATGACGCGGTCTACGTCCGCCTTAAGGGCCTGTGGTATAGGGTAACTTCTACATTCTAAAAGATTCGGGGTTGTGACCTGGATCTGGAACTGAAAGTCAGGGATGGGGTCGGTTGGCCTAATAAAACGTCCTTATAATTTTGAAGCAATTCCTGCAGGCGGTAGTGCTCTTCCGGCTTGAGATTGCTATTTTCCGCATTTTCTCGTTAATTAGACCGAGAGCTTCTTCCCGCGTAATCGAAAACATGCTAGCCTCTTTCGGCTCGTGAACGCCGGCATCACCTTCTCAAACATCAAATCTCCCTGGATCCAGAATAATTGCTCCCGTTCGAAATCTATCTACCGCCATATTCTCTTAAAAATCGACACCTAAAACAACGTCATATCCTAAATCTTTCACAATGAGACATGTGGCATTGAATTGATCTGTGCTAAACGATAAAGTTAATAGGACCTGCCTGGTAATGGGTTGCTTTTCTCTGCCCACGCCGACAACAAAACATTTATTTATGGGAAGTTCGGAAGAGTAATACGACAGCTCTTAATTTCAAGTAGTATTCTTCCGAAATGGCCGAAACTTCGCTTCCTGAATCAATGAGGGCCCTCGCCTCGATCCTTCACATGTAAATTGATAATAGGGCATTTTCGCGCCCGGAGAAAGTCCTGCTCCGTCCTCTACTTCATTGATGGCAAAGTTCACATTCGCCATTTCCTTATAGGCACCTGTAGCTCCCTGCACCTGCACCTGTTCGGCGTCCCGGCGCACCACGACACCGAACGACATTAGTTTGACGGACCGGGACTCCCGATTGTCCGTACGTTCCTCCCGTGCTCTATCACGCGGCGCCGACGCGGTGGGCCCGGTTCGCTACCTGATGCGATGGCAGGCTTCCACCGTTTTCTGGCGGGAACTCATTAAGCTCTCGCCGCCATTGTCCGCGTCCTGATTTTCTCCTCTGTCCTGCCTATTTGATCGACTTCCCCTGACCCTTGACACATGCGTGTTCTATCATACCTGGCGAGAAGTAACTGCATTTTTCGAGATCGAGCGAGTCTACACTATTCAACAGGTTTTGAATTTGAAAGGGAAGTGAGAAGTAATCATCCAAATCAGTTTTGCATCTGAGATTTGCGGGTCGCATATTTCAGTGCCGCAATCTTATCGACCGCGTAATCTAATAATGAAATGCCCCATCTTTCCTCCCATCTACCTTCCATCACTCTCCTTTCGTAATCATACCGGACCTGCTCTCCCAATAGCGCTCCATGAATCGGACCTTGAAATCAGCAGAAATCACGGGAAATGGATGTATGGCAGGAGCCAGCTCTCGCTGCGCCCCGCAACAATTGCTGACAAATTTTGTTTTTAACTGGTTCGGAATAGCTGTGAGTCATGTAGTCCTCAACCCGGCGAATGAATTCACATGGATTTTCGTTGATGTTCCTGAAAAGTTCAGGTTGGACGGCGGTGTCCATGGAGTGACGCGGCGCCCGTTCCCCGTTGCTTTCTCGTGGTATTTGATCACAAATATCCGCGATTTCTTGCCGCCTTCCTCGCGCAAGACGTTCATCGAATCGCTGATCATTTGTTTGAACTGCTTTTCCTTTCATTATTGGCGTTTGTGGCACCCGTTTTAATTTCTGATATTTCATTAGTGACACTCTGCATATCGGTAATCACCTTTGTTTCTAATTTTGATAACCGCCTACAGACCACTTCACCCTTGTTTCCTATTTCCGCAATCGAAGATTTTACTGACTCGTGGATGCTATCCATTTTCCTTTTGTTCCTTTAATGTAGCCGTGATTGTACCTCGAATTCAGTTAACGGCCGCTTGCTCCGCGATCTGTCCTCAAGATCGTTTTGCATTTCGTTAAATTTACGTTTGTTGCATTGCTGTACGCATCTAATTTAATAGCAATGGCATCGATGCGCTGCGCCAGAGCCATGTTTGATTCGTTACATACCGCGACTGCTTATCGAAACGAGATTCTAGTCTCCGAATTTCAGCTGCGGATTTTGCCCTGATCCTCGATATAGTTCATGCGAGCTCTGAAAATTTCCTCGACACTTGCTCCATGCCTCATCTAATTTCGCGTTTGTCTGCTCGGACATTGACTTTAACATCATCATCAGATCGGCCATTGTAACAGTGGGTGCCTGAGGTTGTGCGCTGCCGTCGGTTTCCCTGGTTTCATTTTGACCCTCCATTTTAAATTTTTCACAGTTACTTTACACTTAAATTTCTTAATAAAACCGCACAATATAACACACGCAAACACAGTAAACACTACACACAAGCTGGAAAGAGAAAACATCATACACAGACCATAAGTAATTAGCGAACATGCATTCCCTTTCATTCGTCACCGGCCATATTCATAAAATTTTGAAATTGGGTTCAGAACTTAATTGAGCTCATTCGAGCCCCACGTTCAGGGCGCCATTTATGTAACCTCACTCAGTCTCTCTGGGTTCATGCATGTTCAATAATTACTCATGGAATTATTTTTTAACAAATTAACCTTTAATTAATCAAAATTAAAAACAATATGATGGATGATGATGGTGGTGATAGCATGCAACAGTACAATACAACAGTACAATGGAGTTAACATGTTGCTTATGCGGCCTTTGATTACGTTAACTGCTTAACAATCACAAAAGTGGCAAACACTTGGCCGCTACCTCGTGCCTAGTTACTGGCACGTCCGCTGCAGCTCCTGAATTAAAGTCTGTCCGCACTTACGCGGCATTGGGCTGAGCGTCGCTTAGTGCGCAAATTTTACTCATCTTAAGCTTCTGCTGCGTGGTGACTGCAGTGGCGGGGATGATACCCCGCAGCTGGCGTCGAGCGGTTTGGCGCTCACGGGCGGAATCCTCAGCAGCGCACTTCCTCTAGGTCCACTGTTGCTCGTTGTCGGGCACATGCCTCGACACGCGTCCCCGGTCACAACAGTTCGTGATCAATTAGACAGGAACTCCTTCCAGCATCGAACCCACAGTTCTCGTAACATGACATGTTGTGCGGAGCCGAATTCTAGGTTGACGCACCAAGTTCCGGAACACATGTCTTGGCTGACATGATGAACTCGTCGGGCCACAAAGAATCAAGTGCACTAGTCGATTGGCAAATGTCAAGGAGTTGATCAGTGCCAAAAATCAAGTTGGAGTGGTCGAGTGCCAACTGCCAGATGACTTGCACGAGTGCCAAATGCTAAGTGAAGTAGCCGGCTGCCAAACGCCAAGTGCCAGCTCGAGTGTCAAAATCGAGTTTTTCTTGGGCCACACTCGCCCACGGACGAAGGCACGCCTTCCCTCCAGGATCGACGGGCTCTTCCTCATTTGCTGGCCCTTGCTTACGTGGCGACGCTTGAGCCAATTGCCCGCGAGTTTGATATTACAATAAGCAGTGTGTTTGAAGGTAAGCCGCGCCTCCGCGGATGGACACTTGTGCGTAACTAATGGGTGTTCCTTTCGCGGCACGACCTGTCAGTTACATTTTTCCTTCTTTTATCACGGGTGCCGGCCCGGTTCGTCCTTTTCACGTATGCACACTTGTGCGTAACTAATTTTGGTAGCCTATTTAGTACCACGTACGCGGATTGAAATTTACAGGGTCTCCGGCAGTCGCGGGCGTCGCACGCTCCGGGCGTCTCAATAAACAAAGTGCCCTGGCAGTCGTAAATGTGTCCGCGAGTTTGCCGGGGGAGGGAGCGAAAGTGGGATGTAGCTGGTGTCATAACTGGCGTCACAATGCCGCGCAGCGTAAGAGGCTATCGAGTACTTGAGTGGAGCTGGGTGAACCTTTGTTGGAGCCGGGCGGTCGCAAACAAGGGACTCCTTTAGAAAACGAGTTATGCTGCGGGGTGGGGTGCGCTGGCGTCGTCCCGAACGCGGAGGGCCTGGCCTCGCTGGGGTTAACGGGACGCGGGCGGCTGGTCGCGTTGTAGGGGCGGCGCGCCTTCCTCTCCCAATTGTGACCAATATTTTATTTATTTATTTTTATTTATTATTATTATTTTCTCGAGGACGTACCGTTACAATACGTACCTAACAATGTTCTCGAAAATGATGAATGCCGACTTTATTGGGAAGAGCAATTTTCACAGATCAGACAGCCCCACGACAACCGACCTGATTGGTTCTAGTAGACAAGACGAAAAGGCAAGCCTACCTGATAGCATAGCCATACCAAACACAAAAAACCTTCAAGAGAAGTATGTCGAAAAGATCACATAATATGCTTCAATGGTTGAATGTATCAAGAGACAGTGGCATATGGACTATGTAAGATTGATCCCCTTTGTTATTTCTAGCACTGTAGTAATTCTGAAGACACTGTTTAAAAGTTTAAAACATCTCAATATTAATGTGAATATTTATAAGACTGTACAGAAGGCTGTGGTCATCTCAACTACTGGAATAGCTGGCAAGTTAATGGGGGATAGGGTAAATGTGAATTCGTAACAAAAAGACGTTGATAAATATGTTTTGGTCACGTATAACCTGTGAATTTGTTCTTATGGAAAAAGAAAATAAAGAAAATTACGAAGAAATAATAATAATAATAATAATAATAATAATAATAATACAATTGCACCACGAATTTTAATTACCTGGATAATATAACCTTTAATTACCTGGAATTAAATTAATTTAATCGTTCTAAGGATAAAGCAAAATATCTAAGTTGTGGCAACTTCCCAGTACAATAAAGCATTTTCTGCTGAGAAATGTATGAAAAGAGATCGTTATCTACAGACGTTTGGACTACAGAAGTCTACAGACGTTTGGCAATTCTAGTCCTGACGTATAATGCAGTCGTGTACAATAACATCCCAACAGAATAAGATTGAAGCAGCGAAAATACGGTGTCCGAGACTCCTAACGGGAACTTCGTCGGACCATAGGAAAAATGAAGGTCAGAACTTGAAGATAGCAATAGAGGCCAAACTGGAATTGTATAGATAGCATTGGTATGGCCGTCAACAACGAATGGATATTTCACATACCCACTGCAAAGTTGTGAGTACAAACCCCTATAGCGAAATTAAATTCCAGGAGACAGAGCAATCCTAGAGACCTAATCCTTGCTATATGTGTTGAAGATGTCTAAGTTTTGCATTTTAATGAATTTAATTAAATACTAAAGTAAGCACAATGCGAGCATTCAATTCGAGTACTGCACAAATACTTATTCGCGTTGGTAGTAATTTTTCCTTTTGTTCAAGCGGATTATTGATATCTCTGAAATTTAATAATTAAAACGTAATTATTTTTCGCGCGCGTTTCTGTGTGACAAAGCCTCGAAATAAACGCGGCAGTCGGATGGCTGCGGCTTGCGACGGCCTGTCTCGTCTCGAAGCGACGCCAGCCACGATCGCCCCCAGGGCGGCGCACCGCCACGACCGCCACCGCCACCGCCACCGCCACCGCCACCGCCACCGCCACCGCCACCGCCACCGCCACCGCCACCGCCACCGCCACCGCCACCGCCACGCCACCGCCACCGCCACCGCCACCGCCACCGCCACCGCCACCGCCACCGCCACCGCCACCGCCACCGCCACCGCCACCGCCACCGCCACCGCCACCGCCACCGCCACCGCCACCGCCACCGCCACCGCCACCGCCACCGCCACCGCCACCGCCACCGCCACCGCCACCGCCACCGCCACCGCCACCGCCACCGCCACCGCCACCGCCACCGCCACCGCCACCGCCACCGCCACCGCCACCGCCACCGCCACCGCCACCGCCACCGCCACCGCCACCGCCACCGCCACCGCCACCGCCACCGCCACCGCCACCGCCACCGCCACCGCCACCGCCACCGCCACCGCCACCGCCACCGCCACCGCCACCGCCACCGCCACCGCCACCGCCACCGCCACCGCCACCGCCACCGCCACCGCCACCGCCACCGCCACCGCCACCGCCACGCCACCGCCACCGCCACCGCCACCGCCACCGCCACCGCCACCGCCACCGCCACGCCACGCCACCGCCACCGCCACCGCCACCGCCACCGCCACCGCCACCGCCACCGCCACCGCCACCGCCACCGCCACCGCCACCGCCACCGCCACCGCCACCGCCACCGCCACCGCCACCGCCACCGCCACCGCCACCGCCACCGCCACCGCCACCGCCACCGCCACCGCCACCGCCACCGCCACCGCCACCGCCACCGCCACCGCCACCGCCACCGCCACCGCCACCGCCACCGCCACCGCCACCGCCACCGCCACCGCCACCCACCGCCACCGCCACCGCCACCGCCACCGCCACCGCCACCGCCACCGCCACCGCCACCGCCACCGCCACCGCCACCGCCACCGCCACCGCCCCCGCCACCGCCACCGCTCCCTCCCCCCCCCACCACCGCCATCGCTACCCCCACCGACACCGCCACCGCCAGCACCGTCACCACCGCCACCGCCACGCCACCGCCACCGCCACCGCCACCGCCACCGCCACCGCCACCGCCACCGCCACCGCCACCGCCACCGCCACCGCCACCGCCACCGCCACCGCCACCGCCACCGCCACCGCCACACCGCCACCGCCACCGCCACCGGCCACCGCCACCGCCACCGCCCCCGCCACCGCCACCGCCCCCGCCCCCGCCACCGCCACCGCCACCCACCGCCACCGCCACCGCCACCGCCACCGCCACCGCCACCGCCACCGCCACCGCCACCGCCCCGCCACCGCCACGCCACCGCCACCGCCACCGCCACCGCCACCGCCACCGCCACCGCCACCGCCACCGCCACCGCCACCGCCACCGCCACCCATGCCACCGCCACGCCACCGCCACGCCACCGCCACCGCCACCGCCACGCCACCGCCACCGCCACCGCCACCGCCACCGCCACCGCCACCGCCACCGCCACCGCCACCGCCACCGCCACGCACGCCACCGCCACCGCCACCGCCGCCGCCGCCGCCACCGCCACCGCCACCGCCACCGCCACCGCCACCGCCACCGCCACCGCCATGCCCCTGCCGCTGCCGGCCAGCGTTTCCCCCTCTCTTCCACATCCCTCGTTTCGTGGACCACACGTGCCTCGGCGCCCGGCTGCCGACCGCCGGTGCCTGGGCCGCGCAACCTCATGAGGCTGCCGGGTTCACCACCGCCACCAGTCGCGCCCGTGCTACTCGGGCCGAACGAATGCTTTAATCGTGTATCGATGTGCATGGATGCGCGTTGCAAAGCGTTCACTTGTGCGTGCGAGGAAACATTACCAGTCGCGGAGGTCTAAATACAGGAGGACGCCCCCCTATGCAGTGCAGCAAGGATAAAACTGTGTAATGGGAGGCATTTATAAATGTTATTTTTAATTATTTTATTGTAACTGTGTTCCATGCAGAACGAAGGAACACATTTTTAATGGCGATGTATGTACACAGAGAGTCTTAATAACACATCTCTGAAACATTCACACGGTTTCCCCACTAGCCTAAAAGTAGTTAAAATTGGCACAAGAAACGAAGTAAAGAGAAATGAGCGAAATGAAAAACATACACTAGATACGTAGACATTAGAAATTGATTACAATTTGTTGACATAATTTTCTGTGTTGAGAGTTCAGAGATAGATGTTTAAGTGTAATAGGTGTCAGTTAAAAATGCGTCCAAAATAAGGTTAAGATTTTATGAACAAGTAACGTTTTATTAGCATGTTTAAGGATGCTTTTTTATTAAAACTCTTAGCCATACTTTAAATGTGGGTATACTTTTGATGGATACCACAGCGCGCAGTGCAGTTTTGAAATTCGCAATAATTAATTCGAAAAATGAAAAAAACTGTTAAATGTCAGAAATCACGGCGTTTTTCATGTGTTAAGTTGTGCAGTTGTTGACACATTTTTCAGAAATATCCTCAGTATTTACGACGATTTCTAAAGCATTAAAGTTCCTTTGGGAAAAATTATTATAGTGTTTAATATTATTTTCCTATTTATGCTCTGAGTTTATCGCATTTGAATTACGAATATAGCAAAATAAAAAAAATTAATAACAATTGAAGGGATCGGGGCAACATACCGATAACCCTATTTGTACACATGCGAAATAAAATATCTTTAAATGCTTAAACATAACAAAAAATGTTGTTATTCAAAGGACGTAGGCGTGTTCATAGAAGTAGGGTATGTGAATAGAAATCAAATAATATATAGACCATTTACGAAATGTTTGAATTTGCACGAAATGTGTTTTTCCTCAGACTTGTTCCTTCCCTTCAATATTTCCCTAGGGGCGATGCAACACGCTCAGCATACGTGAATGACCGGCGATAGGTGATGCATAATCTGCAGGCGCATAGCCTGAAAGCTCTCTTCATTTATGCTCTCCGATCCCCCAAACTATTCAAATTTTAGACTGGCTGGTGGGAGAGGTTCAGCGGACTGGAGATACGTGGGTGGGGAGGAGCTTAATGTAGAGAGGTAGGACAGAGGGAAGGAAGGTAAGAGAAATAGATCTGGCAAATTGGGGGAGAGTCGCGGCAAGTGAAACACAGCAGCGAAAGACGCAATCAGGCGGAGCGGAATAGCAAGGTGAGCCGTAGCCGTGAGGCGGAGAAATACAGAGTGACGCGCGGAAGAGCGAGTCCAGAACATGCGGGGCGAGTCGAGGCGTAGCGGGTCGAGGCGAAGCGCGGGGGACGAGGGAAGCGAGGGGAGCGGGAGGGGGGGGGGGGGGGGCGGAGCTAGGTGGGGGGCGGAGGGGGGGGGCGGAGGGAAAGGACAGAGCGGGGCGGGGCAGCGCCCTTTGGCCTGCGGCCGCTGTGGTCGCGGCAGTCGGTGCAGTGGGCGCGCTTACGGGCTGTTTCCTGTGACGAGTATAAATAGGTCGGTGCGCGATAGGCTATCTATAGCGACCGTGGGTCAGCGCCGCCGGCCGCTGCGGAGCGACAGGTGCCCGCGCGACGCGTCCGGGTGGGCTTGGCGGTTTTCTTGCGCGTGGGCACCTAGGGCTCGCGAATACGGCAGGTTACCAGCGTGGGACGGAACAGGAAATGAAGATGGAAAAAAATGATTATCTTGAATGCTTTAACATTATTTTTTCTACTCCCGGTGTATAATTCTGTAATTTGATCGCTGCAACTCGCGGCATAATGATACTCATTATGATACAGGTTTTTGACCAATCACAGAAGTTTACAAACCAAGTATTTACACTTCATTGATCATTGAGAATTGTCCACTTAATGTTTTGTTCGATTGTGTTCATTAAAATTGCATTTAATATTATATTATGTTCGTCAGTTGTAATTTATTTTATTACCGTAATTTTTACGTGGAATATTATTTAAAATAAATTGGATCGTAATTTCACTTTGATCCAATTTGACTAGCGCAGTGGTAGTGGTAGAGGGAAAATTTGACTGACGTTAAGATGTGAACGCAAGTTAATGTGTGTTATTTATTTATACCGTGTGTTTGTCCTTAAAAACCGTCGAATTCTTTACTTTGAAATGTCTAGTGAATAAGAGGATGAGTTGGCTCCTCCACAAATAAGAGAAAAAGCGAAAATGGTAACCTCAGAATTATTGCCGCAACTTTAGTACTCTTCCGCAGGCGGGCTGGTGAACCAAAGCCACATCCAGCAGGCGCGGTAGCTGTCCGCTAGGTTGCCTGGAATGAATCCTGCATGTCACCTGCCACGAAGCAATTTAATGTAAAAGTTTAACCTTTAAAAGTGACCATAAGTTGTAGAAAAAGTACCGTATGAAACTCGATATAATGGGTATTAATACATTCGTGTGAAATTTACAATACTCGCTCGTTCCTCGCTCATATCGAAATATCACACTCGTGTATTAATACATATCATTACATCATCGTTTCATAATGTACTATTGTTTTTGTTTATTATAAAAATATTAATATTCTGAGTAGTAGTTTACTAAATGTCACATAATTGGGATAAAATAGAAATATGAATGTACATCATTAAATTCAAAGAAGACTTTCAGAATAAACAAAGGCTGTGAACACTCGAGAAGTCTGCACCTGAGAAGTGCCACTTGTTATACATTGAATAATGTTATTATCATTAATGTTATATTATATTATATTATTTATTTATTTTACGTCAAAAAATCAGTAATAACATTAAATAATGTTATTACATTAATAATTTGTGTTAAAGTGTTTAAGGTTGCTGAAACGTATGATTCTTGTAATCGAAAGCCATCCATTTTTCAAATTTTCCTTAATTTTTAATTTCTGATTTACATTTATCGTCGTCGCTCCCATTCCTCTTTTTAATTTGCATAGATTATGGGAATTTTCCCCCAAAAATATTTGAATTTTTATTCCGTGTTTGATCAAAATTTCCTAACTAAATATTTTCTGTTTGGCTAAGAAAGATAATGTACCTCTACTCAGACGCTTCAGATTAATACAAACATCCCAACAAATACTTTGTCGGGTAATAGAATAGAAATAAGAACCAGTCGTGATAGAAGAGACAGACTGTGGAAGAGTTGTTCGTGACGTTGGTCATAGAAGTTCAAATATCTGAGGGAGGTAGAGAAAACTAAATTTAGTTGTGCGTTAACATTATTTTTTGTACTGGTTTAATTTATATTATAATAATAGCCAGTTATTAAAATTGCAAGCGCATCATTTATGAACACCGCTCAATCGGTGTTCGTTTAAATTTGAAAGAGTATATAAGTATGCCAGTTTGAAAATAATTATAAAATCGGAACAAATCCTTTTTCGAAAGTAAACTGATTTCATTTTTCAACAGTCTTCTTCTAGTGATATACACGTGCCGTAGAAAGTTTCCAATTTTTTTATTTCAATCGAAGGCTAGATGTTAACAAACTTTGCAAAAAGCAACAAACTCAATTATTGTAGCAATTACTTCAACTAATGATAATTTTCTCAGTCGAAGCACATTTTCAAATTTAAGACGTCACTCTGACCTAATCCGGTGAACACAATGAATGTGGAACGAATTTGAATACCGGCTGATGCCTTCTGCCTTTGCCACTATCGCTAAAATGGGTTGGACCGTTGCCTTGAAGGGGGGGACTTTTTGTCCGTCCCAAACTCGGCCGTTTTCAATCATTTCCTGTTTTTAACAACCAAATAATGAATTGTAAAAAGGCAGTTATTCAAATATTCTACTCGAATTATACTGAAGGAATTCCGACAAATATTGGCCAATGCCTTTCCAACAGATAATTTTTATCTTCGCCGTTTCAGTGCCCTATCACACACTTTTGTTGACTGTTTGGAAGTTTGTTTGCTTTCAGGAGTTTAACTACGTTTTATTTTCGATCTGCTTCAGAAATCCTATGGTTTGCTTCTAAACATTGTGATATTGTTCAACGAAATGTTCTTTCCCATCCGTGATTAATCTAAAGTAAACATTTCGACACCTATGGCGCACACAGCAATTTTATTATACGTTTTCCTGCAGGATAAATGTATTCGTTTAGTATCAGTATTCTCGCACAGTTTCACTCTGTCATCTTCCAGTATCAGATCGTAAACTATTTGAACTATTTTCAGTATGGTGATCTCTCTTGGCTGACTGCAGCGCACTTCATCATTTTATGACTATGTTAAAACTCACTAATGCAGAAGTGTATTCTCGATACTCATTCATTTAAAATTTACGAAAAGTCATAAGGCAGGCTAAAATAATGAAAAACGATCAGGATATTTTGAACTCAAGTAATAAAACTAAAGCAATGTGAATATAATAAATAATACTACCAAATCAACTAGAAAACCCGTAGAGAATGTTGTTTTAAAATATAACGATATAAATGTGAACGATCCGGCAACAGTGGCTAATCTCTTTAACCAATACTTTTCGAGAATTGCTCCGATCTCACTAAGGGTCTTCAGGCACAAAATTCAAAATAGACAGTTCACTCAAAATTTTAGACACAATGTTCGTTTCCGAAACTTCTTCCTATGAAATTCTTAAAATAATCAGTAAACTAAAAAATAAATATTCGTCGGTTTAGATGAATTCCGGATTCTTTGTTAAAGACTTGTGCGTATGCCATTATACATCCGTTAACTCACATATTTAATGCATCTTTATGCACTGGAACGTTTCAGATATTTTCAAAACAGCTAAAATTAAGCCGCTTTTCAAAAAGGCAACAAAAATGAAATTCAAAATTATCGGCCCATTTCTCTTCTATCAGTTTTTCAAAGTATTAGAGAGACTTTTTACGTACGAATGGAAACCTTTCTTACTAAACACGACGCGCTTTCGGATTGCCAACATGTGATTTAGAGGATCAAAATCATCGGTAACAGCTATATTTTCTTGTTCTTAAAGATGTCGCCTGCATCATTGGATCAAAACGAGGCACCTATTGGATTATTTTAGATCTCTCAAAAGCTTTTGACGTCATTGATCATGACATTTTACTTTCCAAATTACCTTCATATGGAATTCGTGGTATTGCTCTAGATTGGTTATGTTCGTACCTTAAACAACGATCTCAGAGAGTTGAAATACCTTACTGGAATGATGGAACATTACGTAGCACCTTTCCGACTCTTTGCCCGTTGCATGTGGAGTTCCTCAGGATCAATTTTAGGCCCTATTCTGTTCCTACTTTACGTAAACGATATGCCCTCGACGATTCGAAACGGAAGAACAGTTCTCTTTGCAAATGATACGAACATCCTTTGCAATAAAGAAACCGTAAATAGTACAATATCCGATGTTTCAATGTTCTGAAATAACAAATTAATAGTAAAACGGTTTTAATGCAGTTTTCCATTTCAAATAAACAATTCTGTGCTCCATTGAAAATGAACAGTGTACCATTGACTGATGTTAAGGCAACAAAATTTTTAGGTCTCTCAATTCAGTCAAACCTTAAATGGAACGTCCATTTAAATGAATTGAACACACAATTAAGTTCATTATGCTACGCGTTCAGAATTCTTGCAAATTCAGTCAGCCTTCATACTGCTCGTTGTGTATACTTCGCGAATGTTCATTCCGCCTGAGATATGGCATAATATTCTGGGAAATACATCTTATAGCTCCCAGACTTTTAGATTACAAAAACGAGTTGTACGAATAATAACCAAATCCCACCACGTGATTCATGTAAGCCTCTCTTCATTAATCTAGGAATTCTACCATTACCGTGTCTTTTATTTACGAATCAGTGGTTTTTGTAAAAATGCTTGCTCAGGGCAGGAATATTTTTCAGAAAATGCAGAAGTCTATTACTATAACACTCGACGTAGAAATCATATTCATCAGGGGACAGTATCAACAGCTCATTACAAAAAATTCACATACAATACATGTACATTATTTTACAACACTTTGCCAGATGACATTAAACGATTAAATTCAATGAAAAGTTTAAATCCAAGTGAAATCGTTTCTGCTGCATAACTGTTTCTATACAATTAGAGACTATACTGAGCATAACAAGAAAAGTAACATTAATTTTAACAATGATACATAATGCATTATTTACCATTTGGACTGTATAAATGAGTATAAACAACCTGTAACAACTATTGTACTACAGCTTCGGGTCAATGACCCCCATCTCGATCAGGTTTTCGTCAGTTTCCTGATCCATTGAGCAAATGCTGAGATGGCCCTTTGTTTTCTTCTGGACATAAATGTAACTTCATTTTCTGTACGTCTTCTAAATTCAGTGGAAATACAATTATTCAAATTATCGTTTCCATGTTGTCGCGGCAGGAAGTAATAAGAGCCAAAATTTATTGCTTATTTGTCTTTGACAATAGACTTTATTACATGGAGTTTTTGTTTTTTCTCCTTTCAAAATTCAAAATTTATTGCTTATTTATCCTTGAAAATAGATTTTATTACATGGGAGTTTTTGTTTTTTCTCCTTTCAAAATTTCAAAATTCAAAATTTATTGCTTGTTTATCCTTGAACATAGATTTTATTGCATGGGAGTTTTGTTTTTCTCCCTTTCAAAATTCAAAATTTAAGTAGTATATGAGTAAGTGTAGGGATCACAGAATTTTGAAAATGTGACACAATTCACATTTCCCCATAGCACGTCATACGCAGTTTTAACTGTTTTCTGACGTAAAATAAATAAATAAATAAAAGTAAATTTTCTTCATTTCTGGTGGAGTCCTCGTGTACTTTATCTAATTCTGTTTTGATCTGCATAGCAGTTCAATTTTGTATGAAAATATTTAACCACGGTTCGAAAGACTCTTTTTCTTCACATACCTTCAAGAGTTTTTCCAATAACCTTCTTCACTTCAACAAATAAAACTCTTATATTATATAGAACTAAAACTTGGCAACAGCTCCTTTAAAGGATCATTATTTTTGGCCAGTCAACTATGATCACGTTGCAGTCTCAAGTGCTTCGTTTGTCTTAATTTTCAATCGCCAAAAGTACTTTTTCCACGGATCAAGAAAATATGTTAGTCTTCGTATTTTTTCTCCGAAAGAAAATAAATATATAAGTATAAGGTCTGCCGGTACTCTAGACCTTGGCAAAGAGGACGGTCCAAACGTCATTAGCTTATCGTAATTGATGATGTGGAATCTCGGTCTCTCGAGACATGAGGGTTGTCCGCGATTATACTCTGGATGTGTAGTGAATTCTCAATTGTGTTCTGCTGCACTTACCCTTTATCTCCATTTTCTACAGCGCGCTGTAGTGACTGGATTGGATGTTTTATTTGAGGGGTATTCAAAACCTCAGCAACTTATCACGATAGTAAACCGGCTGCTTAGAGCCAAACGAATTGTTCCAAAAGTCAAATAGTTGTTCGTAGTCGGGTAGTGGTTCGTATAGTTCGCGTCGTCCGTCCACGATAAGTAGAGAGCGGATGGCGAAGAGTTGGTCTTCGTATTTTTTCTCTCAAAGAAAATAAATATATAAGTTCAAGAGCAATCAGTGCTCATCTATAAACGTAAACAGTGAGAACGGTATTAACGTCGTTAGCATGTCGTTGTTGATGATGTGGAATCTCGGGTGTTCTTGGGAGTTGTCCCCAATATTGCTTTGGGATACAGCGAATTCTTCTCAACTTCCTCATTAACTTATCACGATAGTGAATGAGCTACTTAGAGCCAAACGAATTGCTCCGAAGTAGAAATAGTGCGCGTCTCGTAGTGTTCGCGTCGTACGCGTCGGCGATAAGTAGAGAGCGGATGGCGAAGAGGGGGAGGCGCTGAGGGGGGCTTCGAGGAAATCGGATTGTAGCGCCCCGCCCGCGGCCCTAATGAATCGGGCAGCTGGGGCGGGGGGAGGGCGTGAGGAGGGAGGGGGCGGCCGCACGGGCGTCGCCGCAGGGAATCTTCAATTAGGAGAGGCGACGGGCGCCTCCTCCCCCTCCCCTCCCTTCCCGTCTCCTATTCCCCTCCCCTCCTCCGCTGTGCAGTGCCTTAGGCGAAAGAGGCGGACGGCTTCGTGGTGGGGGAAGGTCCGCTGCTAACACGAAATGAGGTCAAGAAATTAGCTGCTGTTCCTTGATCTGCGTGTTCCCTGCAAATATTGTGCACAAATGAATGAACTTGGCTGTCTTGATCCCTGAGGAAGACCATGATGGTCGAAACGTTGGCAACACTGCCTTTGACGCGGTGTCACCCGGACAGTTAAGTTCATTCACATTACTCCGGCCGCAGAAGCCTACGACTTCATTGCGCACAAATGGTTGTGATTAGAGATATGAATGCTACAGAGAGAACAATGTATTTCTCAGGTAATGAAACAATTTCTTGGGTGGTTTCTTCGGAAAGAAAGAAGAATCTTATGCTTCTTCACAGAATACAACGGGATATTGATTATGTTATTTTCAAGACACCCCTGTGTTGTGGGTTGCGTTTCCCCAAGATGTGATCGTTTCCCCGAGATGCAATTCCTCAAACCGATATAATGATGTTCTGTGTAAGCAAGGATTCTTAGTGTAACTCTGAATATCTCACTAAAGTAACACAATTGGGGGCCGAAAAAAGTTTTAGTATTGGCACAATTTATGTGAAAGAAAATGAATAATAGAAAAATATTTGATTATCCACAACTTTTTTGATCCACAAATAATGTAACAGCCGTTAGAAGGAAATGTGAAAACGACCCTTAAATTTTACTTATACGAGTTAATTTTCGTCGTTTACGTTAACGACAAAGTGAGAGTGCTTGTTTGTAAGAAGTTTCCACGAGGTCGCTCAAATTGCACTCGAGAATCTTATGCACTATCTTTCGAATGTCGGTGTTCATGTGGGACCGTACCATTAGGTTGAATGTTGACTCGGGTTGTCATCCAATCAAGGTTAAGGGCCCGGGGCGCCGCGTGCACTGGGAGCTTCTGCCGATGGGGATGCGGAGCGCCGCCACGCCGCTCGAGGGGACGCAAATTGCGGCGGGCGCTAGGAGGCGAGAAGGCATTTTGCGTAGCAGGCTCGGGGCGCACGTTGTAGGATGAGGTCGTTCTGCGAAAGTGTGACGCCTGTCAAATCTGGCAGAGATGGTTGTAGAAGGGCGTAATTAACATGAGAGAAGAAAAGAAGAGGGTGGATGGTGGCTGGGGAAGGGAATGGTGAAGTTGAGTGAAGTCTGTAACTGACAAGTGAGATAAGAGACTGTACATAGAATATGATGCGAGAGCAGTTATCAGTAGGCAGAGTTGACGGGTAAATGATTGAGAGAGCTGGATCGAATAAGAGTGAGAGTTCGGTTATGTGGGGAGTAAAGTTATATGTGGATGTATGGGAACATACGTCGATATGTGAGGGCGTATGCGCATGTGTGAGTTTTGTACAGACATGTGTGTGTAATTCGGAACATGTTTGGACAAACGGGAACTTGCGCGGGTATGTGGGGACTTGTGGGAATATGCACGAGCACGTGGGGACAATGCGGGCAAGTGGGGTCATACTCGGATATAGTGATGTCATACGCACGTTTGTTGGGAATATGTGAGTATGAGTTTGTATACGTAACTCATATTTGTGAATACCACTGTGCTTTTGATATATGCGAAAACATGCAACTCTTTCATTGGTGGAAAGCAGGGGAGACTAAGGGATATTCTTCACTGTCGAGATGGGAGTGTCAAAGATTTGGTCTTACAGGGTTCATTCTTTTTATTCCAACTTTCTTAGCGTAGACGAAGTTTGCATCTTGCGTAAAGCCCAGAGGACATTTTCACCGCTAGAGGCAGCATTTGCTCTTCGGTACTAGCATCTCTCTAGTGGTAAAACTTACAAAACTTCAAATAGAAGTTGTGTACTTGACTTTACGGCTTCTCCCTACAATGTTGGTGCTTCCTTATCTCGCACGGTTATGATCATGAACTTTGGAGGCGCCTTGCGGCATTTATTCTCGGTTGCGTTATGACTTCCCTTTTAATTTTAAAATTTCGTTTATCCTAAAATATTTTCTCTACTTCAAAATAATAATTTCCTGAAAAATACTTTGTAACATAATAAAAGTTTAATTCTCATACTCAATATTACTAAAAACTAATTGTAGTATACCTTGCAGAAAATTAATGAGGACCATAAGCATTTTGTGGATTTGTCATTTTTAGAGCATTTTCGCTGATTTCATTGATTTTAATATCATTTTAATGGTTTTTGCTTCACATAATATTTACTCAATTCAAATTTTTTTCTACACTTCCTGAGTAGCCCAATTTGCTTTCTTCGCTCAGAAAGTTTAGTGTCAGCCGTCATATGTATGTAATCTAAGGTTCCTGTGACGCCTAGCAGCGTCATTGTTCAGCCGATTTCGGAATAACTAAAGACAGAGAATATCTGGTGGAGAACAGGCTACACCAAAGTTTGAAAGGGGAGTTCGTTTGCACGAATAGAAAAAGCCTCAATTACCTCAGGATCATATTCAACTGCCTGAGTCGATCATCCTACTGGCTTTGGTCACATTTTTTTGTGATTTTCTTTACTATTAGGACATTTTAAAACTATTTTAAGAGCATTTTATTAATAATGTTCGCGATGTTTTAGGTCATCAAAATCCGCATTATATATATATATATATATATATATATATATATATATATATATATATATATATATATATATATATTATATTATATATATTATTAACATTGTTACTATTATTATATACATATTAAATATATTTCATGAAACAGTGAAAATATTTTAGATCACACTTATCAGGTAAATGTCTGTAGTTACGAAATGGCGGGTAAGAGACCATAAGGTACGACAGAGGAAAAAAAACCTGAAGGAGGAAAAAACTACCGTCAGAAGCCAAGTACATATTAATATATCCGATTTTTTTAAACTATTTATTTATTTGGCGCGGGAATCATTACTACAAGCGTAGTGTGGTAAGGAATTGTACTTGCAACGTTGCAAGAATTGTCGAGCAAAGAAAACTGTGATTTGAGAAAATATGATTTACGCTTTCTTGCAAAAAGTCAACAAAACATTCAAATGCACGATACATCCTTTGGAATTGGCCCGATGAAAGACTTAAACTTTTGTCTGCATGCGGTCACTTTCTTCTGGACTCCTCTGGAATTTATTTCAACACACCTGTGGTATTAGGAGGTCAGACAACACTTGTTCACCGGCGTTCCCTT
This sequence comes from Teleogryllus oceanicus, assembly GCA_964035755.1. Taxonomy (NCBI): domain Eukaryota; kingdom Metazoa; phylum Arthropoda; class Insecta; order Orthoptera; family Gryllidae; genus Teleogryllus; species Teleogryllus oceanicus. The sequence goes on from CAXIVR010000004.1 coordinate 94,827,818, forward strand.
GATCGTCCTTTCTGTCCTTTTCATGTTTTTCTTCTCCGTGGCCTCTTTAGTGCACGCTACGTCACCCTTTTCCGTCGCCTTCACCTCCAGCCTGCGCAGCTTCCACCTGCGGAAGCCTCCGCCTCTGGGTCCCATTTCCGCGGCGCTTTGCCTCAGCCAGCGAGCACCGTGTGAAAGGGCGGCCCTTCGGCAAGCCGGATTCCCATCAGCTCCGGCGGCGGCGGCGGCGGCGGCGGCACCTCTTCGATCTCGCCAAAGGGGATTGGCAGAAGGGTCCATGAGGAGTCAAGGGGAGGTGGGGTCACGGAAGTACATATGCAAAGAGGGGGGGGTCTGACAAAACGGGAATTGGGATAAGGAAATGTGCTCGATTAAGATTGCCTCATATCTTACGATAGGAAATTATTTTAGGGGTTTATGTGTGAAGGAAAATGAAATTTAAGAGTGCTTGGATGCTTGAAGGGTAGAAAATAAAATCATTGCAAACGAGGATGTGAACTACGAAAGGAAGTATAAAGAATTTTAATTGTGACGATTAGAATCATGCGATCTGGAGAATCAGTAGTTGGAATCTATCGTTTTTAGTGACACTGTGTTTATAAAAAATATAAAGATGCAAATGTAGGTTTTATTGGGCATGAAAGTGCATAATTTTGCATTTTAATGTTGTATTAGCATATATATGAAAAAATAACAAAATTTCAAATTTTCATTTCTTCTCATTGAAAAAAAGTTGTATAAAAACTACAGAGATCTGTGTTTATGCCAAAACATATTATAACATTGATAAAATACCACTATTATCGTGAAACATTTGTGGTTCAGGATAGCCAATTGAGAGGTACTAGATTGTAGAGGTCGAATAGTGTGCAACTGTGGTGAATTATTAAAAACGATTGGCTCATCTTCTCAGGTTTGTACCTAAGTTCATAGAATTTCATTAACGTTTTATTGATAGCGATATTTTGAGTTTTTTGAATTTTAGTATTTGTGAATTTATTAATCCTAAACCCAAAGCCAGCATTGCTGATATCTTTGCAGCGACTCGGGTGGTCTTATGGTTTGAATCCCCACCGTGATGGGTTTTATACAATAGCGAGATAGCTAGGACAAATTCTAGTAACAACTTTCCTTAATAGGTAGTTCTTCGTGGTTTCCGAGATAAATACAAATTTGATGACGAAATAGAGCCAGAGGTGGCAGAGGAGAAGTGAGCCAGAGGTGGCAGAGGAGAAGTGAGCCAGAGGTGGCAGAGGAGAAGTGAGCCAGAGGTGGCAGAGGAGAAGTGAGCCAGAGGTGGCGAGGAGAAGTGAGCCAGAGGTGGCGGAGAAGTGAGCCAGAGGTGGCGAGGAGAAGTGAGCCAGAGGTGGCAGAGGAGAAGTGAGCCAGAGGTGGCGAGAGGAGAGTGAGCCAGAGGTGGCAGAGGAGAAGTGAGCCAGAGGTGGCAGAGGAGAAGTGAGCCAGAGGTGGCAGAGGAGAAGTGAGCCAGAGGTGGCGAGGAGAAGTGAGCCAGAGGTGGCAGAGGAGAGTGAGCCAGAGGTGGCAGAGGAGAAGTGAGCCAGAGGTGGCAGAGGAGAAGTGAGCCAGAGGTGGCAGAGGAGAAGTGAGCCAGAGGTGCAGAGGAGAAGTGAGCCAGAGGTGCAGAGGAGAAGTGAGCCAGAGGTGGCAGAGGAGAAGGGGAGCCAGAGGTGGCAGAGAGGGAGAGGGGGCAGAGGGTGGCAGAGGGGGGAGAAGTGAGCCTGAGGTGGCAGAGGAGAAGTGAGCCAGAGGTGGCAGAGGAGAAGTGGAGGCCGAGGTGGCAGAGGAGAAGTGGAGGCCGAGGTGGCAGAGGAGAAGTGGAGGCCGAGGTGGCAGAGGAGAAGTGGAGGCCGAGGTGGCAGAGGAGAAGTGGAGGCCGAGGTGGCAGAGGAGAAGTGGAGGCCGAGGTGGCAGACATGTAAACAGACATGAGACCGGAAGCAGAGGCACACGTGAGAGCTCCGCCGCTTCACTGCCGCCTTTGCTGAGTGATAGGAAGAGGTCGCCATCTCTGAAGCTCGACTCCAGTGTACCTTCTTCCCCTGGTCTATCGTCCCCCTTCCTCTTCCCCTCTCTCTCCTTTAATTATTAATAAAATGATGCATTGACTTGAACATGGCTTCTGAGTAAGCCGCCCTCCCACTTCCCTTCAACTCTCACAACTTATCAAATCAAACACAGTACTCCAAGTGACGCACCGCGCTTTTGGAATACGCTGAACAGTCAGCGCCGAGGGTGGCACGTCACAACACTAACGGAACTAATGACCACAGCAGTTAACGCATCCCTAAAAATTAATCAATCAATCCTACATACATGTTTCCTCATTATTCTCAAACCCTTCCTTGTGCACATAGCAAGCATTTTTAAATCTCGTAAAAGAAATGTGGCCAATGAAAAAGCGCAACACGATGTATGTCGTCCGGCTCCCAGAACAGTGTGAAAGGCATTTCGGAACACGTCTGACGAAATACCTTAAAGATCACGCGAAGTTATCAGCGCTATGTAGTGATCTCATGCTGCATCTTCCCAATTTCCTTATTTAATTTATTAAATAAGAACTCATGAGTAAGATTATTAATGATAATCATATTTCATTAGTATGCTTACAAGTTGTTGTTATTATTATTATTATTATTATTATTATTATTATTATTATTTTGGAACAGTTTTTTATTTATTAGCTTTTTTTTTCTTAAGTTTATACATTTAGGAATTTGTATTTATTTTTCAAAAATACATTTGTTCCTGCTTAGAATTCATACTTGCTCATAAGGCAATTTTAATAGTTGTAGTGTTTTAACAAAGTATGAAAAGTCCATATGAAAACAGAAGAATGTGCGGAGTCAGTTAAAAATTTACTCTTTAGCAAAGTGCCCCTGACTGAAGCGAGTTAACCACTGCTGGCATACGGGAAGGGAGGGCGAGTGGCGCCGAACAATCCGGGCTCAGCGCTTCCGGCCGCGAGTATTAGTCGGCGGTGGCGTGACCCGGGTGGTGGCGGGTCGCGGGGCGCGGCGAGGGTGGCGCCCTTTGGGAGCTGTGGCGGCCGGCGCCCTTGGAAAATCCTTCGGGTGAATCGATGGTTGCGGGTGGCGGCGGCGATAGCGGCGCGGCGTGGCGGGGAGCGCCCCGTCCGACGCCGCCCGCCTGCGGATTAGGCGCCTTTCGGGGGCGGTCATTTCGACCGCTGCGGCCCTTTCGCGCCCGCCCCCGTCCCCCACTTCTCACGCCATCCCACCCGTCCTTCCGTCCCGCCCAGCCCTCTCACTATGACCATCCCACCCCGCCCCGCCTATCCCCTCCCCACCCGGCTCTGCCCCTCCACTCACCACCCGCTCGGTCTTCCTCCGCCCGACGTTCCCTCGCCCAGTCCCGCCCTGTCCCGCCCAGTCCCGCCCTGTCCCGCTCAGCCCCGCCTTCCCTGGTCCCGGCCTGCTTGTCCCTCTTCCGCCCGGCCTTCCACTCCGCCGGCCCCGCCCTCCCTGCCCCGCCCCTCCCCTCCCCGTCTCACCCTGCTCCGCTCAGCCCCGCACTCCCCGGCACGGCCCCGCTTTGTCTTTCGCCGCTCGGCTTTCCACCGCCTGGACCTGCTCCGCCTTGTCCACTCGGGCCGTCCCTGTTCCGCCGCACTCGCGGACACCTGATTCTTCACCCTCGCGTTCATAATAAATGGACGCTTCCAAGTTGACCTCTGGCGTGCGAGCGCGTTGCCCGTGAGAGAGGCGGCGAGATTTGCTCGGAAATAACGATTCCTTTGTTGTCTGGTTGGGTTGTAAGACGAGTAAGATTCTCGGCTCTTTGATGTGCTAACTTGATGCTAAACTTTGGTGTGTGTTTTCTTAGTATGTAGGCTGCGAAATATTTCCGGTTTGCATTATCCACTTCACGTTCATTTTTGTATGAATAATGAAATTAAACGTCACAGTGAATGTAATATCTGATACAACCTAGTTTAATCGTTGAACAGTAGATAAACTGCTTATCTTCCCGTTTATATTATAGTTAAATAGGTACAAAAAAGTCCTGGCTGTTTACAAGAAAATTAGGCAAATTGAACATTGTGTGTGCAGAAATAATTTGGACACCGTATTCTTTGTCAGCGGGTCAGAAAGAATGTAATTAGTATTACGTAGGTCACTAAACTATGACGCCAATAGTGACAAGTGTTAAGGTAACGCCTAAAGGCTCGAACGTACCAGAGATTGGCAGGTCGCGAGTTCGATTTCTGCCAAGTGCCTGTAATTTGCCTGACGTATGAAACATCGGTGAGTTTGTGACACCCGTCGATATCGCATTCCTTGGCCGGCGACTCTGATCAGCATATTTGTGTTTTCCCTGATCGCTGCCAGGCGAATGCCAGTGAAACACCCTAAGGAGCACGGATTGTGCGCGATCCTTTTCCCTATTCTACCCCCTTTCCCCTATCTTTAGGACTGAGCGACCGACCGATCATTTACTCTCGTATGGCTCATCGCACTCGCCTAGCGAATCACGTCGAGCGCCTGTTTAGTTGTATTAGAAATATAAGTACCAAATCCTGTAAATTAGCTAGTAGTAAGATACAAGAGTGAGAGGTTGTATGCTCAAACGTGAATGCCCAAACGTTATGTATTACAAATAAAAATGTACAAACCCTCGAAAGGCAAAACTTCCGAACAGAAAGAAAATAAATAAATAAATAAAAAAAAAAAACGTCGAGCGCCGCCAAACGTCGAAGACCCGAAACATTTCAAACGCTCTGTGAATCCTTAGAGGCACTTTGTAGCGTGAGATGAGACAAACTGAGTAGGAAGAGGTCATTAAACATTAAAAATGTGTGCGTATTGACGCAATATGACCTTTAAATTCTTTTGTATACCATCATTATAAACGACCCTTTTCGATACCCCGAATCGTGCATAATCCAGTATTTTATCGCACGCTACATGACGTCATCGCCATTATTAAACGCGACATGACGTCATCACACATTCAGCCAATAGTAGCGAGAGAAACGTGGGGAGGTAGAAGAAGACGGAACAGCCGACCACCGTTTCTCGCACGAATGTCAACAATGCCATCTTGAATTTGATTTCCAGAGGGCGTTGGATGTCAAGCACCCGAGATATCAGAAGAAAGTTGTTTCGCGAAATTAAGTTTGATTCTCTTGTAAATTTATAATGCTGTTATACAAAAAAATAGCGTATGCAACTCTTTTATAATGTTGCTTTATTGCATTCGTACAAATTTGAAAACTCGCTCCTAACGTCGCTCGTTTTCAAAACATGTACTCATGCAATAAAGCTTAACATTATAAATAACTTATTTTAAAATGAGAAAGATTAGTGTATCGAAATTTTTACAAAGAAATATTAAAACTATTTAGTCCTTAAGTTTCTGATGAGAATAAATTAAGATAGACTATATCATGTAAATTTCCTTTTAAATTTTTCTTCATTTCTTAAGTGTGTTTGTAGTGTTGTGCTGAATCTGCGAGAACTTGCTAATTGTTACTACAAAGATCTGAATGTTATGGCAGTCATTCTACAAAGGACATCACTGCAAAAGTTGTTCATTAACCTTAAGAACTAAAAATATGTCCCGTATTCTTACTCGCATTATAAATCTTCAACGTTGTGCTAATAACATTTCCTGAAAGTGTAACAGACCTGAGGAAGGACAAAGGGAAGTTGGAAGTTCCCGACTACGCAGTATCATCGCACAGTCTGTTTACGGCGAACTTTTGCGTCGCTTTGAGCTCCAAGTCAGCTTTGGTACACTCCGTTGTTCTGCTGGTAATGCATCTTTATCCTAGCTGTCGTCGCAGACTTTAGTGTAAATCTTGCAGTTTGCGAGCAGACACTTCTCTCCAAAAGGAGTTGGGTGTGGAGCGAAGAATTGAAGAAATGTTGGACCCAGGAAAGAAGTTAGAAGAGTGCTCTTTGTTTAGGTTTTCAGACAACGAAATTCGAAGTTCGGTTATCAGGACAAGAAGTTCACACATCTGTCCGTATTAACGCAAAACGTAACCTTCCAAACATTTCTTTACAAATACATAAGCTTTTATTTTCTGAAGGCGAAATTGTTTAGAATTGAATGTGAGACAAAAGAATTAGTACTACTGTAGTGATTGCTCACAAACTTACCCAAATGTGGCACTAATTATTTTTAGAACACAAAAAAATAGTAATACAAAACGTTATCCCCAAATGCGTTTTTTTAATATTACTTTATTACTTCGGAGTGTACGCAACTTAAATAAGCTTGCTTGTTCATTATTAAAATCAAAAAAGAAACAAGTGAACAGAGAACAGAGAGCTGTGCCTACACGTTATCCTGAGGTACTTGACTGAAGCAAATTGTATAATGTAAGAATTAATTAATGGCAATAATTACTACCAATTATATTTAAACAACTCGCTCTTAACTACTGAAAATTAAAATTACCCCTGGAGATAGGTTGTTCATTCACTTATCCAATGTTAACTGTTCATATCTGTGGCACGATTTCTTCACACTCACACGCACACTCACACGCACACTCACACGCACACTCACACGCACACTCACACGCACACTCACACGCACACTCACACGCACACTCACACGCACACTCACACGCACACGCACACTCACACGCACACTCGCACTCACACTCACATGCACACGCACACTCACACGCACACTCACACGCACATTCACACGCACATTCACACGCACATCACACCTCACACGCACCTCACACCACACTCACACACACTACACTCCAACACTCACACTCACACGCACACAACACGAAACACACACACACACACACACACACTCACAAATATAGTTTTTTTGTAAAGTAAGGATATAAATGCACATATTTGTTCATTTTACGTATGAAATGGTTCTTGGTTTAAATGTTAAAAATTCATTATTCATATTATTCTTTTGACGTACTTCTAGATTACAGAAGCGAAGGTGAAATACGAATGATGTACGTTTGTCAACTTGGGATCTATGGTTATCTCGGGCTAGGTCAGGCAAGGCCAAATATGGGCAGGCAAGGTAGAGAAAAGCATAGCAAAACAGGGTAAGGCAAGATGGGGCGTAGTAGGACAACGGTACACTAAATAGACGAAGGCGTAACATTGTGGAAATATGGATAATTCCTCATCGTGTCTAAAATGTGATTGTGCAAAGTGAATACCCTGGCAAGGCACTTCAGTTTGATTCTCAAATGAAAATATATCTAAATGAAAGTCGTAAGATATATAATACATCGTAAATGAAAGTCGTAAAATTGATTACATTTTGTTTTTCTTCAAAACATGTGCAGTCATTAGTATTAGTGTGAAGCATAATTATGCAAATCCCGGGTAATGCCGTGTAAGCCAGCTGTCTAATAGAAGAGTGTGATAAATATATACCCGTGTTGCCCCGGATTTCTTAAGCTAGTTTTAACTATTTAAGGAAAATGAGAATAGAGGTAAACGCATTCTATTGCTGTATTGAAGAATTGTTTCCTATACAGTTGGAAAATGTTGATGCTTTTCGCCTGCTGAGAGGTGCGCAATATTGCTCCCTCCGTCTTGCGTCAGGACCGCGCCCACGATTTCTCCGCTCGGCAGCGCGAATTAAAATTCCAATGTTCCCGAGCCCGAAACCCGTCGGCGGGGGAGGGATGTCGGGAGAGATTCTGGGTTCGTGCGGGGGCGGGTCGCTCATTAAACAGGCTAATCGCCTTTGTATTTCCCTCGAGCTGCACAGCATCCTTCGTCGTTCCGGAGAGTTCGGCCAATGGGTGAGCTTTATTATTCCAAGCCAATTAATATTCGCCTTTGCTTGAGAAATACTTTCAGAGATTCATTTACTTCGTTTGTTCTATAGGTTGAAAATATTCTTAATATAAGTTTGGATCTTTCATTTCTTTAAAACTTTTAGTGAGAAACTCTCGTTTTTTCCATCTTGGCTTGATGAATTGATTTCCATTTATGCTTTTCTTTTTTTCTAGTTGATTTGTAATCGCTGAAAGCGTGTTATGTTTATATTAAGTGCGGAGAATAGATTTTGTTGGGAGAACACAAGGATGTAATTCACAGGAAGTTCACATTGTCTGCATTGTAAAATCACAACGTTTTTAAGAAGTTACACAATTTCTTTTCCAGTGATGAGATATTTGTGAATTAATAGAAGTTTTCATGTTAACATTGAAATGTCTTTTTAAGAGTGTGCTTGTGGAGAATAAAGATGACCTACTGATTATTAATGAGTAAATTAATGTTTTTAGCAAAAATGCAAATGTTTCTTTGTATCATTAATTCAAAAGGATTGTAATATATTGTTGAATTTTTTCACTTTTTACGTAATTGTACTCATTAATTACTACTTGGCATGCATTTCTTTACGTTTACAAACGTTTTGTAAAATTAATGAAATTCGGCGACATGTCATTATGCGTTCCTGCAATTATTGATCAATGTATATTTAGTTTTAAAACGTTCAAATATTCTCCTTAAAGTTTTGTTTCTTATTTATTCTCCTTTATTCCTATTTTCTCATGCGTAGGATTCAGTTATCCTAAACACTCCTCGTTATTTTAAGTCTCTCTGAAAGGTTATTCTCATCCATAGATTTGCGACAGCCAAATATTTCAGAGCTGCAACTGAATGTTATAACAGTACTTCTAGTTCATGTGACGCTGAATCACACGAGGCGTGATGAGAACGTAAATACTGGCAAACTGCGAGGCGCCGTTAACTGAAGCGTGAGGAAACGCAGGATTTTGAATGTGTGCTGCTAGGCTAACTGAATCATGCGACTGAAAACTGAATAGGTGAGCCAGTGTAATTTTTTGCGTAGTTGTAGAGCAAGAGTGAGGGGAGTACATGAATTAAAACAAATTCATTTCATTAAAGAAATGCGTCGTCATGTCTTCTGTCAGTCTTTACATTTCTTACACTGGTGGAAGCAAATGGGTTCGAAGTGAAAAATTTGACTTACCTTCTATCAGATCTTATTTATCCATTTGAGGCAATTAAAATAATTAACGAATTCAATTATTACTCATGTTGCTGCGATAATATATATAAAAAATAGAAAAAACGGACAAATATTTTATTTTTCATATAATCTGTATTGCAGAGAAGATGACAGCAAACAAAATATAATTTGATCTAGAAATTGGAAATGAACTTTTAATCGAGACGTTCTGATTTCTAATTAAATTAAATTATTTATGTTAAATTTCATTATATTAGACTGTTGTGGTATTTTTCTGCATAGTAAATAATGCATACGCATAACGCATAGCAAATAATGTTTAGTAAATCAGGTATTATATTAACTATTTTCGAATTTTATCTTTGTACGATTTAATTTATTGGATTTTCACTGTAATGTAAAACTTGTGAAATGAATTGCTCGTAATTTAAGGAATGTGGGACCAATTATTATTTAGAAGACAGAATATCCATTTACATTATTTATTTATCGTAAAAAATAGTGAAAACCCTGTCTAACGTATGGAGGGAAAAATTCAGTTTCTTTCAGATTTTTTAATTTCATTTTTCATTGTCGAACAGATTCTTCCCAAGTAGTTTGTGCGTATATCAGCACTTATTACTCTGCAAAGTTGCTGGGGTAAAACGGCTCTGATAAAACCTGGAAATGAAATTTAAATCGCGCAACGAAGAGAAACGGCAAATTGTATGGACAGCAGCCTTATGGTCGCCAATGCAAAGAATGTGCCATGCAGATAGGAAGCCAACGTAACTGCATTCACGATAGCAGAGCCGTGGTCGTTCGGATTGTTGCCCGTATCGCTATAAAACGCGCGTTCTGCTGGGAGTGCCCGCCAGAGCAACGCCCTTCCTCGCCTGGTAAGCAGGGAGCCGTGAAGGGGTATGGCAGGGGGAGGGGGGAGAATGGGTGGCGCGGTTACGTCCTTTGTTTTCGCACCGTTTGAAGGTTCGGTTCTGCACGCTGCCATTATGTCCGGGGTGTTGTGACGGTAGCGCTCGCAGTGGAGGGCTTCGGAAACACCCCGATTGCGGAGAGAGGCCTACATAACCTCAAAGAATAGCACGCAAACATTCCTACTTTTTTTTTGTCTGCTATTGCACAGGGCTCCTGCGGCCCACCCGCTCGCGGCAGCGATTGTTCTCGTGGTGTGCAGCGTATGAAAAGCGCCTTCCCCGCTCCCGCTCTCTGGAGCACTAACGCGCGGGGGGGGGGTCGCGTGTTTTTGTTGCACGGACAGTGACCTCATCCGCGAATGACGACCTGTGTGCTCGATCGCTCGTGGACTGCAATAAAATTGTCGATCGGCGGAGCGATCTCCGTGCAATCCGTCATGCAAATGGCAAACGCATGGAAATTACCGGCTGCGCTGCGAGCGAGCGGGTTGCCAACTGGTTGATGCATCCATGATGAGTCACGATTTGTATGCGATTTTCACTCGGGATTGTTGCTTATCGGTACGCTTTGGAGTATTAGTGATCATGAATGTGGAATTAGTTTCAAATAAATATGTAAATGATATTGATCGGAATCACAGGATAATCCGGTGCAACATTGCCACGGGAGGTTGTATCAGACAATTTTAAAACTTTTCTAATTCTCCTTGATGACTTTGTTATAATAATAATAATAATAATAATAATAATAATAATAATAATAATAATAATAAAAAATAATAAAATTGACATGACGCCCACTGCATGCATGGTTTACATTCAATATTCACTTGTACTGTCTTCAATATGCAGTTCACAAATGTGCATTTTGCTTGTAGATCATAAAGTCTTCAAACTAATATAAAATGAATTTACTTGGTTTTGCATATCAATTTTTTAGATCTCATTTAAATCGAAAATGGATAGGTCAATGCTAAAAGGACCTTTGTCTCAAAAGAGAAGTTATTTTATAAAAATAGAAATATGATAATATTCATAGAGCAGTTAATTCTCAGATAAACTCTAATTTGGTACCAAATTTTGTTAATTATCATCACTGTTTTTATTTTAATTAAATTTAAATAATGTGAATATAAATATAAATAAATTGGTATTGGGATATTTAAAAGAACTTCTTTATGATATAAAATGCAACGCATTCGAATGTAATTCTAAGAATTCGTACATAACTATGTTTGTACAATCGTTGTTTTGAAGCTAATAGATGCAAAGAGTAATATGTGCCTATTTGTAATCTACCCGCAATGTATTTATAATTTTCTTTATATTCAAATCGTCGAAATTAGAAGCAATCATACCTAGTCTAGGAACAATACCGAATCTGATCTTTATGTTAAAGTATTTAGCGATCCAGATGGGAACGACCAACGAATACCCAACCGCATTACTCGTCTTTGACCTCATGCAGTGAAAAACATGATAAAACGTTAATAAATTTTATTTTAATTAGGTATTATGTATGTCTAGTGGGGTTAAAACCAATTCAATGTTTTGTGAATGTTTTTATTTTGTTACTTAACAATTCACTCACGGCATGTCAGGTGCTGTGCGCAACAACTTTTGAACTGCGAAAAAGAATATGCGATATACACGGTACGTGCAGGTTGCGGCGGGTCAACTTTAGTTGACATCGGCCATTGGTGATTAAGCATTCTTCCTGTAGCACTCTTTCATATCGCTGAATAACAAGAACGATTCCTATCTTTATGCGCACTGATTATCTTCTTGATCATATCTCTCAGTATTCCGATGCGACCGTTGGATGTTGATCACTGTCCAACCTTGTTCAGTAGCTCCTGGTCAAAGAATGGCAGAATTGTCGGTGTCTATCTTCTAGATTAGAAGAAATGCATCTTTCTCTAGGCCGTGCAATATACTCTTTTTCGTTCAGTATTGATTTCTCATCTGTCTCAAAACATGCCAGCTTGAATTGGCACTGAATCACTTGTACTCTTACATGTGACACTCGTACATGTCAGTGGCTATGCAAATTCCGAGGCTAACTGACGTGATTCTGGGGAGGAGAGAGGTAAGGCACAACCCCTGGTTGGCGGTGTCACAGCCAACTGGATCATCTTGTTTTTATGATTACAAATGAATACCTGCCTAAATATGCAAATATCGAACTGCAGTAGTCAGATGTAAGTGAGCTGCAGCCTTAGTCAATTCGGAAATTTAAGATGAAATGTAAATTATTATAACACTCATCAGAACTGTCGACATTCGACATAGAAGTCGAATCAGGAACAAGGGATACGTAATGATGTAATATCAACTACTCAAGGCGTTTGCATTGGAAGATATATCTCTTTAATGAATGAAGGCCACATAATTAATTTTTGAACTTCGTTAATACTCCAGAGTTCTGAAATTCCACTTGGAAAAAGTATAAAAAGTCAATTAAAAAGTAAATGTAGGGAAAACTTGCAAGCCACTATGTGGACATAAAAATATTTAGAGAGATTTAGCAACAAAATAATACAACATAATTTTCTGACCATTTAAAAATTTGAAAAGAATTGCAAGGGTTGGGCATACGAAGGTGGACATTTAAATAGAAATGATTTTTATTCTGTTCCGCTTCGGGTAGTTATGTAGTCGTCACAATGGCACGCGATTGTAATCTCTTTTGAGAAGAACAACAATGCATTCGTTGTAATTTTCTGACTCCTTGAAGGCCGTGGTCCATTGGAAAACATATTTCCAGACTTTCGTCCGCAACTACGGCAGAGATCCTCAGTGGCGATGTGGTCTCGGACGAAGAATCCTCCTTGAAGGTTCCCCGGTGACTGACGGAAGTGCCCGGTCCGCGGGATATTTGTACCAGCGGACTGTGGTGGGGAGGAAACGTCTGGAAATTTGTTTTCCCAATGGCCTAGGGCCCTTTCGGCCCGGGAAGAAATTTTTGACTACACCTCCGGCCGTGAAGGCCTACATTGTTTTATTAATGCATTCGTTGTTTATAATTCCGTTTCTATAGTAACTTTCTTCCATTGGATAAGCATGCTCAGCTCCCTTCCGTTCAATATTGAACTCTCGACGCGGCCTCAGATCTCAACGACTTGAATGAAACGACAGATCATCAGTTTCATTCTTACGTGTGCCTATTGATATTGAAGTTTTGAGACTAACCGACGAGACTCGTGAGAGGTGTTGTTAGACTCCTAATTGCGGTGGCTCAGGTCATCATTTAAAGTCACTACATTGCTTCTGACTGGGAGGTGCTAGGCTTCGAGTGTAAACAGTGGAAATATTTTAGATACTAGCTATGTCAAATTCAGCGTCTCACTAGAGGAGAATTCTGGCGACTGCTCTGATCGGTAGTTTCTCCGATCTACACCAGGCGAATGCTGGAACAGTACCCTAAACAAACGGGACACAGACCGCGCGCGGTATTTCCTTCCTCTTCTTTACCCTATCCTCACCCCTCACTTACACCCCCCCACACACACACACGTATATGCTCTACACCACCACATATGTAGGGAGTCAAGTCGAGAGCTCAGAGATTCCCAGCTTGGGCGTTGCCCCGCTGACGGGAGATCCCTACTTTGGGAAAATCCTCGCCAGACAACGTAGGTCAGTATAGAATCTCGCCATCCAGCAAGGCAAGATTACCGCCACCTCTCTCAATGAAAACATGCACTACACGTACGACACCTTAGCAGATGGCCCGGTTTCAGTAATAAATCAATCAATCGATGAAAAGTGGCGGTGGTGTCTCCCTCTTTCGTCGCGGAGGTGTCCGTCCTTGGCTACGACGCTATAGTCCCTAGATCCAATGAGTAGCCCAACCGCCGCCATTTAATATCCTCTCTCCTGATAGCCCCGCCAGGCAGCAATCACGAGGTGAACGGAAATTACAATTGGCGGCATTATGGAGATTTTCAGGAATATTAATACGGGTTCGAGATAGATTCATGGTTCTCATATCTAGAGACCGGAAAAATAAGTAGTATGAAACTTCAAAGTATGTTCATAAATATGTCATGAAAACAGTAAGAATATGTAATAAATATGTAAAATCGGATACAATATGTAATATTAAAATACTCTAATTGTAAACACATTTACATAATGCAAACTTACTTTTATAAAAAAAAAATTACACCGATATTAAACACATTCCAAACTTTTTAAAATTCATTTGGAAAGCACAAGTGATGCGGACTTGCACCTTATAACTTTCCCATCGGTATTAAAATCTTCACAAATTGTTATCCAGAAATGTAGTTTAGCAGCCAAACTAGATGCGCTATCTACGACCAGCAAACGATCACTGCAGCATTCTCATCGAAGTGTTACACTACGGCGATCGCCAGTTACTTGGAAATTAAGGTTAAAGGTCGCCAAACACGGTGTCAATGATATTTTTCACACCTACAGATGAAAATGATCTGACGCTGACGCGCACTTCCCGCTCGGAGATAACTGAAGCAGGCGCACCAAACTGAGGATATCAGACCGCGTCTTCATGTAGCCTATGTACTTCTAGCAGAGTACGCAGTTGCATCCAATAATAATGTAGGAAAATTGCTGCTTTTTTAAAAAAAATACTTCTTTTCATTAAAATATGTAAGAAAAATGTTAGAAAAAATAACTTGAGAAAACAGCGAAATATGTAGAATATGTAATATAGTACCAAATATGTAACGAAAAAATTGGATATTGCGTTAGGACGGCAACAATTCTCCAAGATTAAAATTTGGAGAGCGGTTAGTAGAAAGACAAAAAATATGTAATTACATAAAAGACCGGTCTCTACTCATAACACAGAATACCAGACGGTTTCAGATCTCTTGACAACTGGATATAAAATGTCCGGGTCAGTGAAACAATGGTATGTGCGGCTGTTTGTGTGAAGGGACTCTGTACCTGCTCTTACGACGCGATCTTCCAGCGCGCTCCGGTGGCGCGATTTCAAAGCACCCGGAGGCGGCAGTGGCGGCGCCGTCCTTGGCGCGGACGCCGGTTCTGACGTCAGTTGGTAACGAAGCGGTCAGGCGGAGCGGAGCGGCTTGGGGCGCGCGGAGCAACCCGGCGCGCAGGGCGTCGACGAGGGCGGGTGTGGGGCGGGCGGGCGTGGCGTGGGAGGGGCGTGGCGTGGGAGGGGCGTGGCGTGGAGGGGCGTGGCGTGGGAGGGGCGTGGCGTGGAGGGGCGTGGCGGGGAGGGGCGTGGCGGGGAGGGGCGGGGCGGGGAAGGCCTGCGCGCCGGGGCCGGGGGTTACGTCCTGTGACGTCCAGAAGAGCTCAGGTAGACGCCCTGGCACTTCAAAGAGCGTAATTTCGCTGTAGCTTTCTGTCCGGCGCAGAGCGCAAGGAGAGCGTTTGCCGAACAGCGCGAATTGACTGACTGTTGGAGGAAGTCGAAAAAGCTTGGAACCTGATGAACTTCTCAACATGTCTAGAGGAGTCTTTAAGAAAGCGTAGTCATGTTTCTGGGCAGAAAAGACATGCGTCTCTAAAGAGAACGGAATGTATTACTCGAGATTGGACAGCACTCATTTCACGCTCCACATATACAATGCAATTTTATTTTTGGATTTTACTTTCCGGGAAATCGTACTTCTTAATACAATACAAGTAAATACAAATAAAGAGGAATGCCTTTTCCTCGGAACTATTGATAACGGGATACGAGCAATGACCTCGAGCCGCTTCTTAGAGAAGTAATTGTTCCTGCTTGAGGAAACATCAAAAGGGAAATCCTTTAGAGTACAAAAGAAACTTAATTTCATTACGAATCTTAGACTATTATACTCGTACATCAAAGATATACCCTCAATCCATTTCATTACAAGCTCCTTGGAAGAAACGTATTATTGCAAATGTTTCTACCTCCCGTCTTGCGTTTCTGAATAATCTCTTGAGAATCGATATTTTTTTAAATTTATCTTTATAACATGAAGTACGATTGAAAAGATGTAAATTAATTTTTATTTAAAGTTCAATGATTTGTAAAATAAATTGTATCTCTGAAATTTTATAGATTTATCAAAAACATAATACAATGCTTCTGAGAGAAGACGTTAACATGAAAGCCGATTGTATGTACGTAGTTTTTGCATTTTGGAGTCGATTGTCGGACTTAGTCTGCTAGCTAACGGTGTCATCCATGCCTGGCCCTATTTTAATTTCCGTTCTTGGGGGATAAGAGGGACATTTAGCGAACATGACGTAGTCTCTTCACCGTAACTAACAAACTCCGCCTGCCTGAGCTTTCCTCCGTCTCATAGCTACAGAAACTGAGACGACTTTTAAGGAAATATACAACTATATTTTTACCCCGACGGACTGGAGCTTAGGGCTAATATCCAATTCATTTTGTATAATAAGTATATGTATTGATTTTCTGTTTCATCTCGTCTTTTATTCAGAGAAAGAGTAGCAAAATTGGTGGTGCAAGTGATTAAGAGTTGATTAAAGTACTCGAATTTGAAAAAAATTTTCTTGTCGATCATTTTGATAATTATTAATACACTGGAAGTGAATGTACGTCCTTATTACTCTTTACAAGATTCGTGACTTTCAGTTATTGTACTAATTTATTATAACGTTTTCACCTATCTTGCATGTCAAATGTGCAGTACAGATTTATGAGATTTAATTTTACACTTTTCGACTCAGTATATTACTATATACATATCGTTCATTCGAAACTGTAAAATTGCACATTTTTACCTTCATTTGTTTTAGAAGTCGTCGTATACTACTGTGTTTCAGTTTTCTTTATGATCCAAACCCACTGGTGGAAACTTAACACACCCAAACTATTTCATATCTGATTCAGATTGTCTAAATATTCCATATTAGTTTGTTTGACTTGTTCTTATCCATCGCAAGCGAGTCGGGTGAAACGCGCGGTGTGGTTGCCGTAGGCACATCCGGCTGGCGGCGCCGCGGCGCGGGGCGTCTAGGACTGGCGCCGACTGCATCGGAAAGCGGCAGGAAGCCTGGGTTCCCACTTCATTTCCTCTGCCGCACTCGCCGCTGCTGCAAACAGCTTCCGCCACCGCCACCTCCCCCCCCCCCCCCTCCCCCCCTTCTCTCGTACGCCTCTTCCCTCTTCCCCACCCACCCTCATTACCCAACTAACTCCCTCCCTTCTCTTCCTTGCCCTGCCCACGCCGCTCCGAAACCGGTCCTTCGCTGTGTGCCCCGGGCACCCCTTCCAGTTCGTGACTCCGGCTACGACCGACTGCCGGGCTCCGCCTCAATTTTGTTCGTGCGCTGTTTATGTGGCACTGTGAAGTGTAAGGCCTCATTCACAATGCAAACTTAAACGTAACTTTATGCTGTAAACTTAGCCGTAAAATTTACACGTAAATACGAGCGTTCACAATGACGAACGTAAGCTGGAACGTAAGTTTCGCCTGAACCAATCAGAATTCAACGTACTAAAACTTGATCGCTTCGTTTCTAGCACGGTGGAAAGATCTTTCCATCAGAGTTTCCAGCTTTTTCTTCGACATTTGTATCGATTTGTCTTTATATATAAGCGAGTGGCTGTTGTAGTTGTGCTCGCGTTTCCTTTATGGTATAAACAAGGATTATCTTGTACCAAATTCACGAGTAATTCGTGGTTCGTGAGTAACATTAGTTTATTCGCCATGTCAAGTAAAAGTCACAATAAAAATTGCGCAAATTTTTACTTTGAATTCGCTACACGCTTGAAAATTGTTTGGAAACTAGTTTTCTAAATTACAGTAACAAAATGACATAACCACAAACTACCTCAACACAATCTGAAATGGACCTTCCACGCTGCTCTCTGATTGGTGCTCGGTAGAATTCCAACGTAAACTTAACGTAAAAGCTTAGAGCGTGTGAACTCTTTAAGTTTACGGGTTTACGGGTTACGTCTACGGTTACGTCAAGGCATTGTGAAGGTCCCGTTTAACTCATATGTAGGTTTTGCGGCTATTTTACGTTCACGTTTCAGTTTGCATTGTGAATGAGACTTAACTAACAGCCATTTATTTTGAAACGCACAGCTATGTGATTCGATTCACAAATGTGTCACATATTAGACGGCCACAACTTTCTGACGAATTCAGGATTTTTATCCGTAACGCAATTAAAGGCGGAAGACTGGTAGATAATTCTGACCATTCAGTATCTTCGTGCGTCGGGAAGCAATGTCAGGTTATGTAGAACAATGATAAACAGGGTTGCTTATTTTGCGAGATGGTTATATTTCAGACAACTTTTTAAATACATAATCTATAATTTCCTTAAGGTGAGTGCTGCAACTGCGAATCTAGTAGGAAGTCAAGTCCACGTTTTGGAACAAATAACCCGTGGTGTGAAAGAAAGAGCCTAAACACCAGGAATTGAATGATTTTGTATAACAGTTGTTCAAGTGCACTCGTGAAAAAACTATTCTAGATCATGTAATAATTAAATATGTGTACGCTTTTTGTATTTTCCTACCTTTGTTAAGCGGTCACCTGTACGATCAGCCATTTTCTCCCAAAGTATAACTGAACACTTAAGACAGGTTTTACTGAACTCATTTACGGCATTTTCATAACATTTTCCCTCGAAATGTGTTCAATTTATAAAGATAAATGTATTTAAACTGCAATTGCGTGTAGCCCGATGGCAGTTATTACAAAAATAATATAATACTAATAATATAATACTAATAATAATATAAAACTGCTGGTTCTTAAAACATTAAACTACATGAAAAAGAAAAGAAACGTCTATCTTCTAAAGCCGCACTGAGTGTTTATACAATAAAGAACTCACTGAACTATCCTTCACTTCACTTCAGTATAACACTAAAAATATTTCCTTCATTACTTTTCTGTTCTACACTGCACGACACCTCACTTCACTGTATAACTTAATATTCTCTGTTAACTACCTCAAAAACTTAATAATACCATAAATTAATTTCCTAAACTGTTGAACGCTTTGACGGAAACTCTGGTAGACATGGTGACTTATAATCTTAATCTGAACAATAGAAAAAGCGTGATATGAAGGAAAGCTGCTCGCGAGTTCATTTTTCTTCGCCACTTCCGCAAACCTCGTTTTAAGCTCCGGTTTTCGTCGAGGCGGGCGCGCGCGTTTGCTCGCTCGGCCCTTCTCACGCCTCACACCTCCTCCGCGTCTATCCGCCGGAAACGGAAAGGAGGCGCGTTTTTCTGCGAAAGGCGAAAATCGAGGCGGGCGGCGCGCATGCATATTTCAGAGCGCGCGCGCGTCGTCCGCCCCGGCGCAAGCGAAGCGGCACCCTCGCCCTTCCTCACCTCACACGCCTGCTTCACCCTTCAGCGCCAGAGTTGAGATTCTCCGGCGTGGAGTGGTTTCTCCGGTCAACGCCAGGCGAATGCCGGAGCAGTACCCTACCAAACGGGCCACGGACCGCGCGCGATCTGTCCTTCCTCTTCCTTGTTCTATCCTCTTCCCTTACACACACACACACACAACATACATACATATATATATATATATATATATATATATATATATATATATATATATATATACACACGCGCGCACACACTTTCACTAACATGCACTACACTACGACATATTCCGGGAGATCGGTCTGGAGCTATGAGCTCCCGACTGGGGCGTGCCCGCTGGTGGGAGAGTCCTGGTTAGGGGGAAACCTCGCTAGCCGACGGTAGGTCGGCGCCAGATCTCGCCATCCAGCGGGGGAAGATCACCGCCATCTCCCGAGGGGGAAAATCCACTACACTTACGGGACTCATGACCTAAGCCTTGGCGCACCGGGAATCCTAACCAACCAACCTATTTCTGGCGTGTGCGACCCTTGATGTTTAGAGTTGGCATTGTTATATGTGTTGGGGTGAATGACGTACGAAGCGTATGAGGTAATATTAAAGTCGGTGAGATTAAATTATATTTACTCAATTTCTATACTGATTCAGCATGTAGGTTACGTACGAAAGTAATTGTAGAAATAATTGCAATAATAATAGTAATAAAATAATGCAATTAAATTGATATAAAACGAGTTTTTCTTATTGTTTTGTCTGCTAGAAATCTATACAAGTTCCCTGGGCGGCTCGTTGGTTAGCGTGCTCGCATTCCACGGCGCAACCCCGGGTTCGATTCCCGGACGACCTAAATTATACCTGTGCTCTTTTCTTAGAAGTGTCCCGGTATCTATTGCAGTGTAACGATGAGGCAGTCCACCTAAGGGTATGAAGACCAGTCTATACGGTGAAGGGATGTCTTCGCACTAACCACACGAACCCCTTATCCCATGGCTCAGAGGCTGGTCGGCCAAGACCCGTAGCGGGCTGTCGAGCCATAGAACAGGAATAGATGTTTTTACACATTCGTAAATGCTCGTAGTTTGTGAAAGAACACTTCGTATAAAGTCGAAGACACTACTGTTGTGTATCCCGAAGCACTCGCTCCACTCGCATTTTGAAGAATGCAAAACCTTTTCAGCCACCGTATTGGGTGAAGTTTGTTCACGGTTTCTTTCATCCTATAGCAGTACTTTTTAGCCAAATGGCCAGGCAAAAGAAAAACCTTCGCAAAATGAATTTGTTCTAGATGTTGCTCACAAATTGTTTGCGGATTGCATTGAGGCATATACTGCAGCCATGTCGCACTCCTTCACGGTATGTTGTATCTACTCACGTCGAGTTTTGGTATTCGGTCAAGGCGTATGAATGAACTAGGAAGAAGCTATAAAATGAATATTCTTCCGGTGCCCAGAGATTAATGTAAGTCATGACCTGGATTTTTAAGAAACGTTATTCACGGGAAGGTCAGTGAGGAAGGGTTCAAGAGTTCCAAATTAGTAATATTGCAGTTAGTCTCGATGAAAAAATGCGCTATAATTATTTTCGCATTGCTTTGTAATTTACTTGCCCGTCATTTTCAGAATATAGTTGATCAACGTTAGAGACATTGCAAGTGCACTAAATTTATTTCAGACATAATGAAACATTTTTTCGCATAAAGGGTATAGCCGACTCTAAAGAGACCAAGGCTGTGAAAAGTGCTCCCAAATCAAATCGATAATCGCGATGCTTATATGAAAGAGAATTCAAAATGACGTAAATTTACAAAAATCAGCCTCCTAGGGCAATCTAGCAAAAATACAACAAGAAACGTGTTTTCCATGTTTTATTTTTTCTCAACATCTATTGCGTGTATCAGGCTGAAACAAAATTGCAGGAACGGGAAACAGTTTAATTTGAAGGTATTTTTGTCAATGAATTTGGCGCCAAATTAATGTAGAAAAAATTGAAATTCATTTTCGACGTGATAACGTTGGAGTAGTCTCAAATTTTCCTCTGAAATGTATCTTATAACATTCTATGAAATATATTTTTTGAGTCTTTTAAAAAATGTGAACAGTAGTGAAAAATAATTGAAACAATTTTTGCAATTTAAATATTTGAAATCGCGCCTAAACGTAATTTAAAAAACGGTCCAACAGTCTATTGCGGCAGATTAAACTTATTTAAACACGACATATGAAGTCGAAATCTTATAGGTGTTACATCGATTATGTATCAAACTCAATCGGAATATCCTTGGTGGAAAACATGGAGGAAATTCATGGTGGACAGAGATGGGTGGCCTCTTGTGTATCTGACTTCAGCCGATGAGCTCTAGGCACCAGTGTACGTCATAATATTAGCGTGAATTTTAAATGCCAAAATTATCACCATTACAAGTCATCGAAACAGAAATAGATAAGCACTTTTTAATATTACATATTTTATTGCAATTACCCATTCATCATGTTTTTTTTGGTCAGTCGTCGTTGAAAATTGTCCATTTATGCTACTTAAAGATGTTTCTCAACACTTCTTGCATTCTATGAAACATGGCGGCCGACGTCTTGTCTCGCTTTTCAAACGAAGTGGTCACATGTTTCATGACAGAAACTGGTACTTTGCAGGACTTTGCAGAACGAGCAAAAATCATGCAGGAGCCTACTCGTCTCTTTCCACCATAGGGAGGAACGATATTGTCAACGTGCGAAGGAAGCGGCACCTCGGATGCTGCTCTCACAGAGCTGTGATCATTAAACACACATTTGGCACTCGCTAGTTACTTGGCGAAAATTGTTAAGCAGGTATTTTTAAATAGAAATGTTGAAAGAACAGACATATTGTGAGTAGACAGTTTATAAACAAATGCGTGATCTCAGTTATTGAAGAAAGTGAGAATGATTAATTGTCTATGATTGTCTAATTGTTAATGATTAATAAATCTACAACTAAGTAATTTGATTTATATTATAAACATAAAGGATTAATACACCTAAAACCGAGTTAATTGTATTTATATTAGATGCAATAGATAATATAAAAAACAAAGGGGTTTCATAATTTTATTTCGATAATTTAAATACTTTCGACATAAAACAAATATTTGACAGCAAAAAGTTCCAATTTAAATTTTAAACTGAAAAAAATGGTTTCAATTATTTTTCACTACCGTCCACATTGTTTAAAAGACTGAAAAAATATGTTATAGAAAGTTATAGGATAAATTTCAGAGGAAAAATTGAGACGGTACCCCAACGTTATCACGTCGAAAATGAATTTTCAAAGTTTGTTTATTTTTTCTACATAAATTTGGTGTCAAAATTAGTTGACAAAATTACCTTTAAATTGATCTATGTTTCCCCGTCACTGCAATTTTTTTCAGTACATAGATGCTGAGAAAAAATAAAACATGAAAAACACGTCACAGCCTTTCAACAATGAAACTTACACTTTTAATGGGTTGTCTACTGAGAGAACGTCCTTGCGATATTCAAACCGCTTAAAAATTAACATTTCTTTTCATCTTAAACAATCGTATTTTATTACATTCAAATGCACGGGAGGAGGGATTGTAGTTCATTACAACTCGAAAAAACATTTTTCTCTGTCTGTGTCCAAGTAGTCTTTGAAAGATAGTTCATACACATTCCTCCAC
Organism: Teleogryllus oceanicus; assembly: GCA_964035755.1. Lineage (NCBI taxonomy): Eukaryota > Metazoa > Arthropoda > Insecta > Orthoptera > Gryllidae > Teleogryllus > Teleogryllus oceanicus. Next base: position 94,850,716 of record CAXIVR010000004.1, read on the forward strand.
TATGCTTTGGTGTATGCTGAAGAGCATCATGCCCTCTTTTTCATGACAGAAAATAACAGAATTAAATCTACAGAAACGGTCATTTTGATTAGGTGTGATTCAAGCCAGAGTGAAAGAAAAAGGATGGAGAATGAAGGACTGGGAATGAAGCAGCTGTCACGGTAAAACAGTCCAAGGATCTATCGCAGACGGAGTGTTGGCATCTTTTCAATTTTTTCTCATTTGTCTGGAATACCAAGGTTGGGTTTTATTTGATCACTCTGTATCATCAGTGTTTCTTCATTTTTGATCACCTTTACGGGTCTCCTCTTTTCTCTCTCTGCCATTTTCTGTCCGCTGCCATGCAAGTGCCTTCCTTTCCCTCGCCAACCCCCAAGTTACCAAAGCAAATCCCACCAACGCACTTTATTCCTTGGCAAATAAATAAACCTTAGCAAACCTCGCTGCACGTACGGAATGTCACAAACGGAATTTCTTTGTGCTTTGTTTTATTTATTCTAAACAGCTAAAGGGATGACTTTTATTATTCACAAGCTGAAATAATTGCCGTGTTTCAACAAAAACGTATTTCTCCACCAGCAAAATTCTTTTTTGGGGTATTATACCAAATTTTATTTTAAAAATATTGCTCACGACTCTCTTCAGGCTTTTTGTTTTGGCTCGCATTTAAGGAAAGTCCTCTATGCAGGTTTCGATGACGCTGAGTATTAGGGAAACGCGTAAATTCGATAGGGCAGGAACGTTCTATTCAATTTTGTGAAGACCACGAACTCTGTTGCGAGTCCCAGAAACCGCGCTCATACATTTCTCTCTCCCTTAAGCCCTCCTCTTAGCTATTTCCGTTGCTCTCTCGCAGCCTTCGTTCTTCGTCGCGCTTGTTTCGTGGCGTCTGTTTGAGCGTGGGGTTTGTTTGAGCAACAGAATGTGAATGTTTAGACGGGACAGCTATGCAAATGTAGAGAATGCACGGAAGCCTATTAGAACGTCCGTACACAATGCATATTCATGTCCCGTGTTGTTATTTCAACTTGCAGCGTTAAACTGCGAGGGAAAGAATTTCATGGCTGAGCAAGGAGGTGGATTGAGAATCACGCTGTAAATCTGAGGGAAGGTATTATATATTGCATTGGTGATTTATCCGGGTTAAAAGAACAACGATTTTGAATTTGTTATGGAGCATAAGTATTAGTACATTGCTCATCTCGACTATTAACCGAGGCGTTGGTTTATAGTTTTTTATAACACTCGGCGTTTTTATTTATTATTTTGCGTGGGTTTATAACTGCTCTAATAATTTAGAAAATAGTCAAATATTCATTGGTTTGAAATCTGAAACTATCTCAAAACAGGCAGAGAGAGAAGGTTCATTACATGCAGGTCTTTTACCAAACTATTCGTCAATAAGATGTTGCCAATAAGGTATTTCAGAGATTCATTAAACATATTTCAAACAAAAAATGTAGAATTATTGCAAATTATGCTACCAAATCGTCTAAGATGATCTCAGCAGCTTTGCTGCTTTTCTGTAAAGTTCCGCGTTTCCCACCTATAACCTGTGCATTTCCACCTCGTCACCAGTCTCCGACCCCCCTCCCCCCCAAACCATCTGCGAGGAACTCAGCAGCATTGTCTTCTACTGATTTTCTATTAGGTCACTCCTTTCTCATTCAAAACCAATGCATTTCCACCTTCGCAGAGGCGTATCAAGATTATAATGTGCGTTTTCCTTCCAATGTCGTGGTATGTTGCTGTGTGTTGATGAGAAAACTCATTTCCCAGGTTGAGAAGACCAGAATATGGCGTAGGGATGACTTCGTGCTAACCACATGCACCCCGTTAACCAATGACAGCCAGGCTGGCAGGCTGGCAGGCAGTGACTGAGTGAGTGACTGAGTGAGAGACTGAGTGAGGACTGAGTGAGTGACTGAGTGAGTGACTGAGTGAGTGACTGAGTGAGTGACTGAGTAAGTGACTGAGTGAGTGACTGAGTGAGTGACTGAGTGAGTGACTGAGTGAGTGACTGAGTGAGTGACTGAGTGACTGAGTGAGTGACTGACTGAGTGACTGACTGGAGTGACTGGAGTGAGTGACTGAGTGAGTGACTGAGTGAGTGACTGAGTGAGTGACTGAGTGAGTGACTGAGTGAGTGACTGAGTGAGTGACTGAGTGAGTGACTGAGTGAGTGACTGAGTGAGTGACTGAGTGAGTGACTGAGTGAGTGACTGGAGTGGTGACTGAGTGAGTGACTGAGTGAGTGACTGAGTGAGTGACTGAGTGAGTGACTGAGTGAGTGAGCTGAGTGAGTGGCTGAGTGAGTGGCTGGGGTGAGTGGCTGAGTGAGTGGCTGAGTGAGTGGCTGAGTGGTGGCTGAGTGAGTGGCTGAGTGAGTGGCTGAGTGAGTGGCTGAGTGAGTGGCTGAGTGAGTGGCTGAGTGAGTGGCTGAGTGGTGGTGAGTGAGTGGTGAGTGAGTGACTGGGTGAGTGACTGAGCTGGAGTGAGCTGAGCTGAGTGAGTGAGCTGAGCTGAGTGAGCTGATGAGTGGCTGACTGAGTGACTGAGTGACTGACTGACTGAGTGACTGATGACTGAGTGACTGATGCTGAGTGACTGAGTGACTGAGTGACTGACTGACTGAGTGACTGAGGTGACTGACTGAGTGACTGACTGACTGACTGAGTGACTGACTGACTGACTGAGTGACTGACTGACTGACTGAGTGACTGACTGACTGAGCGACGTGACTGTGACTGACTGACTGACTGTGTGTGGAGTGACTGACTGAGTGACTGACTGAGTGAGTGTGTGTGTGAGTGACTGTGTGTGTGAGTGACTGTGTGTGTGTGTGTGCGAGTGACTGTGTGTGTGTGTGTGTGTGTGTGTGTGTGTGAGTGAGTGGCACTGAAAACAGCACCCCTTGTGAGTGGCGTTCACGCCACGTGCCATGGTCTGCTATACCATAGCTACGCCTCTGCGCCTTGCCCCTCAACGTCGACCTCCGTCCCCGGCCCGCGTAGTGACGTCACGGGCGCGGCACGTGCGTCGCGTCGCCGAGGTTCTTCGCCGCGGCGCGGTGCCGGCGCTTGGTGTTCACAAAGGCACCTTTGTGGCGCGTAATGGGCCCCCACCGCGCGTTGTGCCGTCGCCGTTGGCGGCGGTGCCGCCCACAACGCGAGGGAGAGATCGCGCTGGCCACGAGGCGGTGCGTGGTGTTGGCGATAATCGTAGTAATGACAATGTTGAACACAGCTTTGAGAAATTGTGCTTGCGGTACTGATTTGGTTCTGAAAATGACGGTGTCCATAAAAGTGTCCATGATTGTGATGTTGGTCATGGCGGTTGTTTTCATGGTAATAGTGGTGGTGACGATGGTTGTGAGAAAGACTGCTAGAGAACTATGATTGGGCTAATTGAAACGCATATCGAGCACCTTTGAATTCAAATATCTCATGAAGCCCATTGATCATGATCACAATTGTTGATATAAAAGAAGAAAAGTTGTTGAAATACACAGATAAATACTATTTACTTCACAATTTGTTTTGCTTGTAATTGATATCGTTAAAATAAAGCCGTATTTATGCAAAATGCACTATTCATATCGTTCAAAAGAAACTGATTCTTTTCTATTCAACTTGCTAAATATCAAATTGCCATAACGACTGGCACAGATCTGTGTTACCTTACTACTCGCGTGATAAAATTAGCGAAACTTTATTGCTGGAAGCAACTATCAACGTAAAATAAAGCTTCAAAACAGTTGTAGAAAGAATTAAACTAAGTATATATACACTTGGAAGCATTTTTTAGTGACACATATTGTAGAATGTGACACATCAGAACACAACGAAGGCACAACTGCAATTTGTAGCATTTAAGATGCTTGGTGGCGAAAGAGCGACCCAAGACGTGTCGCGAGGTGACGCTCTGGCTCATGTTTAATGACTTCTTGACTTCTTGGCTGTCCGGTGACGCCGCGTAGTGGCTGAGCGGCCGACGTTTCGCCTGTCATGTCGCAGGCTTCCTCAGGGTAGTGACGCTGCGTTGCTGCGCGTAGGGTGTTATGTACGCGGCGTCACCCGGACAGCCAAGAAGTCATCGACGCTAGCTGCGGAAGCATACGTGTATATTTGATGTTTAATGAGCCAGAGAGTGCTATGGTCCTTGTCAGTGGCTCGCCGGGTACACCGCCATTAGACCCCGCGAATTCCAGTGGCCCCAAACCACGTGACACTCTCAATTTGAGCTCTAGAGAACTTTCAAAACGCAATAAAGAATAGATAGCGTACACGTATTTTTCACAGAATATTCACTTGCAAAGAATACAATATTGATTGCGATTTACTAGGACGTTCTGCAACAACTATTCAAACGGGGTTGTTTTTGAATTGAGAAAAATGTTAATAGAATGTGTTGCTGCCATTAAACTAATGATACGTTAGTTCAGGGCGTGGTGATCGTTGAGGAGGGCGGTAGGTGAAATTACGATGGACTGGCAACGAGTAGTTGTAATGGTGGTGAATGGTGATAAAGCAAGAGTGCCGTCTGATGAAGGAAAAAACTTTCTGATTCTCGTTGCCAGTACAGGCAACTACTCGTTGCAGCATAGGGAGTGAGTTAGGTAGAGGAGCAGAGACGACAGCAAAGCGTAACACATTTTCGTGTTTGAGTTTCCGAAGCAATTTTGTGGCTTTTGTCTGCGCCCCACGATGTCCTGTACATACTTGGCTACGTTGAACTTACTACTACTGAAAGTTTTTCATAATAATTTTACATTGAACGATTTCTTGGCAACTTTACTAATACACTCGCGAAGAGTCACTCATCACCTTTAACTTTCTTGTAAATTTTACACTTTGCTCTTTTCTTAATAATTTTCTATTGAAAACTATGCCATACATTTTCTTTTGCTCTATAACGTTTTTTCAAAAACAATTTATGTTATCTATAATATGCTAATAACGACTTTGTACGATTTAAATGACGTCATTCACTCAACATTTCGTATGTGTGCTACTGACGGTAGAAATTTAAATTTCAAATGGAAAGAATATTCATTTATGGACCGAACCATTTACAAATATCTCAGCAGGCGGTTATGCAATATGCGACACACACAAATAACCGATTTTTTAGCCCCTGAGCAAGTTTTATAGTTTTTAAATCTTGAACTTCAAAATTGGATTATTTTTAAGTTCTATTACATTTTTGGATGTTTGGCTTTCCCCACGCAGTGTTTATAATTCCAGAATATTAAATCTATATTCAATTGAGTGGGCTAGTCGCCTTTTTGTACAATTTAATCGTACGTGTCCTTGTCTTTGTTAATTAATACACATTTTTAAATATTAGTTTACTCTCTCACGATACTTAGTTTATTTATTTGCCATAAAAAAGTTGTGTGTTCAGGTAAAAATAAACTGTCATCTCAGATAAAATATGTGCAAGGAGGGATACATGGAAGCTATGTAGTTGCTAGAGATTAGAACAGTATTGTAGAATTATACAATACAAAGGGAAACAAATTCATTGCCATTAAAATCATTAGTATAGTAATTTTTTAGTATCCAGTACGAAGCTCTATTTGCTTTAAAAATAGAAAGTCTGGATGTTCGCACAGATTCAAGCACTTCATTAACTCAGATGGGTTTACTTCATTACGCCATTATCGTGATGATAATTTATTTCCTGTTTTATTCCACCTCAAATGTGACTGGAGTAGATGGCCTGGAAACGATGATAAATAATTACATCATAGGTGGAAAAATAAAATAATATAACGCATGAGACTTTGGAGTGTCATTTTCATTCAAAATTAGTTGTGGCGTACGTATTTGCATTACACATTTTGTTGTTTCACAATAAATTGTTCGTGTATTATTAAATATCCGAGAAGTTTTTCTTGTCAATGCCCGGAAGCATTCATTTAGAAATGTATCTATTGGTTACGTTTTCTTTCCAAATATTAGATGGGGAACGCAAAACTCTTAAATCTGTTTTTACTCTGCCTCGTTGGCATAACGAATATTACGAATGCATTTCACGAATGCATTTCTTGAAGAAGGGAGAGCCCGATCATCATTTTTGTTCTTTTAGATCATGCAAAAAAATGAAGAATATCAAATGAGTGAGTGCTGCTAACTCTTTATTTTTGTTGTGAAACAATACATTTGTCTATGGATACAACTGTTTCCTTCGTTGTAGGTAATGTGACTTTCCTGTGGAATTTGACCTTTCTACAAATGCAAGTGTTCATGGCCGTGTTTGAGCCCATCAACTTCATGTTTCTTAGATGCTGTGTGGTGCTGATTGGCTCGAACTCGGGCATAAACAGAAGATCATCGTTTAAATTGTATCCATTGTAGCAGTTAATGCTTCACGACAGCGAAGAGGATGTTTGCCAGCTAGAAAAAGTACTTCATTTTCAGGATGTAAGTGGTTTTTGTCGTGCTTTCGTTCTTAGTTATGCCGACTTTCATATTTGGTGAAAGAGTAGTGTAGAAATGATTCTCTCTCATTTTATTCAAGTTATTGTAACATATGCTAGAGTGCCGAGAATGCCGGAGCAGCACCCCAACGTTCCTCACAGGATCTTTGCTCCCTGATCCTTTCCCCTTACTTTCCTTTACGTATACTTACATGAACTAAGCTGCCACACATGTGGGGAGATCAGAGCTTGTCTCGGTTCGAACGGAGCCTCGTTGTGAGAGATACTGACAGCCCTCCCCACCAGGCGACATGTAGGTCGGCGGCGGATTTCAAATTCCAGCTTGGGAGGAATTACTGCCAACCCCCGGGTTTGAACACATGTGTAGTGCCACGAGTCGAGATGCAGTGTATATGACATCGAGAAGGGATTCATATACTCGCCCTACTTAGGACGAAAACAGATAGCATATTATGGAGACGGGCAGAGGTATACAGAAGAATAAAATCAACCAGAAAAGACGTCTTGGTGTATGGACGAAAGTTTGACGTTTTGCAGAATAGACGAAAGATGTGTTGGATGACGTATGGGAATATATAAGACAGTTAAACGTCTCGAAGTACAGACGGAAGATACGCATGTTGGAATACAGAAGAGAGATGTCTCGGAGTACTGACAAAAACGTAACGTCTTGGAGTGTAGACAAGAGGTATACTCGTATGTCTTGAAGTATAAACAGAATGTGGACGTGTTAAAAGGACTTTTTGTATTGTCTTCTTTAGTGAAGTTTCTGTTGTCTTTATTATTGTAAATAAATGTTTATTTTTGATTTTAAAATTGGAAGCGTTTTAAATTTAATAATTCAGTAAGTTGCCGTATTTTAAATCTACTGTGTGCTACGTAGAATCATCATGTATGTATTTATCGTTATTTGGGTCGTCAGTCCGACTTCGCCGGCCAGCTACCGGTGTCCCCATGCATGGGCCTAGTTAAATTCCCATGCTTGGGGGTAAGAGCGACAATAGGCGAACATGACGTATTCTCTTCTCCGTAACTAGCAAGATCCGCCTGCTTGAACGTCTCTTCGTCGCACAGCTACAGAAATTGAGACGATTTTAAAGGAAAGCTATTTTTGCCTCGACCGAGAACCGAATCCGGGATCAGAGCACGGAAGCTAGTACGTTGCCCAGGAGCCATCCAAGAGGCTAGAATCATCATCCCCGTTAGAAAATAAATGGATATTTTTAATTTCCTCGCAGTGGATCTAATTCATTAAATGGAAAAATTAGAATCATCACAGTAGGAATTAGTGACCTGACTAGTCGATGCGCATGGAATCAATACTCCTCATTCCATTACTTCATTAGCAACTGTCATCACAACCCCTCACTAAGAAGTCATTACACAACGATTTCCAACCGTGCTTATTTCCACCTCTGCATAACCCCTCATTACCATTTCTACCGCCTCAGAAGACACAGTTCGGAGCGGCAAAGAATTCTTAAAGCTGTCGCTACTACCAGCGTACACCAACGTTCCAGGGCTATGCGCGCAGAAATTTCTAGAAATGCCAAGGCAAACATTTCTACGAGAGAGACGTCTTTTGCGACGAATGCTCCGCTGTGAAACACTCATCACGCAAAACGAAAACAGTTTTTCTCCCTCTCGTTCTCCGCCGCCCTACGCAAGCAAATGTGCTTGCAAAACTCGGAACGCGAGTCCCAAGAAAATAGAATTCCGGAATTTGCACAGGGGAGATGGTGTGTTTATTTCATATTCTTCTGAGGCGAAACTCTACGATGTTTACAAAGCCTACGCTGCGGACAATGTTTTATGAAATATACACTACCAGCTAAAAGAAAGGTGTGTAATAAAGTAAGAATATTGTACAAATATCTCGGGTGAATCTTGGAAAATAGTCTCGTGCATAAAAGCGTCTGCACATTTCTCCAGGGAAATATAATTTTAAAATAAATCGGAAAAGTACTATATATTAATGTAAACTAAATTGGGATGATGAAAACGTATTTTAATGTATGAGAATGGATGTATTTGGTAAATAACGTCGGGTGCGTGCCACAAACTTTTGAAACTTCTGAAGAAATTGCACCCAAAGTATGATAGAACATTTTTAAGGTACCGAGTAAAGGGATAAGGAGGTTCACCTCTTCCCAAAATGTTATTACAAATTTGGTTACACCCTGAAAGTTCTTTTACTGGCAGCAATGTCTGTCATTGTTGCTGCACGGGTGGTTAATAGATTTATTATTATTATTATTATTATTATTATTATTATTACTCCTCTAATTCACGACTAAAGGTGTTACGAGTCTGTTGAATATAAAATCTACTCCAGGTTGCAAACAGCTTCCTAAGGAGCAGATCTATGGGATGCCGGTGCCTCTACAATATTTTGCGCAAAATGTGGGCTGTTTCCATTAAAGCAATGTCTTGCACTTCCCAGTCTTTTGAATGACCAGGGAGTTTAGCCAAATTCTCACTCAAATTTTGTGGAACAAAATCCATGTCTCTCATATCGAACGGGACGACCTTTGCTTTTACATCCCACATTCGGGTGTCCTCAATTTCCAAACTCTTTTATTTAAGACTCCTCTTTGGTTACTATGTGTTGATCGCACGGCCCAGCAACATCTGCAAGTAGACAAGCTTTTTATGCAAAACCCGGATAGCAATATCCGGGTTGATTGCACTGTCGTGTGATCAATTTGAATTTGTTGGTCGCACGGTATTAGTTCTACAGACGTCACCGGTTTTGGGAGTGTTCGAACCTTGTGTATTGTGTGATTGGAGCTTCGACGGCGGTACAGATCTGCCAGTGGAGGTAACTACTCACTATGTCATGTCTTTGCAAGTATTTGGTATTTTCTAGAATTGAAAAAGCTGAGACGATAAGATCAATGGTTTCTGCTAGTTCCTGGTAATTTTGTCATTTATCAACTAGGGAAATTTTGAGATCAGCTTTATCATAATGTCGTGTTCTCAACGCATCATCTTGGACAGCTATTCAAACTGCTTCCGTATCTGGAGTCATTCTTCCCATTATAAGCTACATAAATGATTGATATTTATTGATCTACACCTTGTCCATACTTTTAGATATTGTCCATGGAGTGGTTTATCTTTCCAAGATTTCTTGTAAAATGACGTTGTCATTTTGTCTCTCTTTAAATTAATTTTTGCTCACTTGTCAAGACCAAAATTCATGCAGATGTCATAGCAAACACTTTAAGAGCACCCACGTAAAACAAATGTGATACAGATTTTTCATCGCCATGGAGCTTGTAACCAAAGTCAGTGTGCGGCAACTGTCTAGATAATGGAATCAAACGAATGCAAAACAGTAGAGGGGAGAGCGAGTCTCCTTGGAGATTTGCACTGTTAATCTGAATACTTGTTTTTACTTCCTTATAGGTGTGTATTATTTACTTGGTGCTACAGAAGTTCTCATACTAGCTTTGCAGCACTCAATAAGTCTAGGATAAAATCGATAGGTCTCCATCCTCTGGAAATCCAATTGTGTGGTAAACTATCAAAGGTCTTCTCGTTGCCAGTTCAAGCCATGTTTAAATTACGATTTCGTTTCCTTCGTTATTCAAGATGACTTTCTTTTGTAGCAATATATCCTTACAGCCATAGGAATCTTAACGACATCCTTTCTGTTCAACTGTTCAACTTATGTTCGACTGTTTCCAAAAGTTCATTGGCAGCATTAACTCAGATTGAAGGCAAGATGCGGTTTTGTTTTAGAGTCTGATTTCGTTTCAGACTCCTGTCAAAATGCTTCGACATCTTTTAAAGGAGAGAAAGATAGAGTCGTTTTTTTGACTCAGATTGCGTATAAAATATCTTTGTATACGTTTCAATCAATCAATTATGTACACAGAAATATATTCTAGGTTTGTAATGTCTAATTCGTTGAGCCCATACTTGGATTAACTTTTTTAGATTTTCAGCTACCATTAGCCTCTTTGTGTCATTTTGAATTTGGTATTTTGTTGAACACGGAGTATTTTTTATTGAATTTCAGTGGTGTGCGTTGATTTATAAGACGTCTCGCCTTGAAATGGTATTTCACTCAGTTCGTAAGTTCTTTCATCCATAGGGGTACGGAGTTGTTTACTCTGTTTGGGTGCTGACAATCGGTATTTTTGGATGGCACCAAAATTATCTGAGATACCGGAAATCCGGTTGCTTACACGATGTGATTGATTTCCGTAATATCTTGTGTGACAAATTATTTGGGGATACGATAAAGCCCACAATTAAAACAGTAAATAAATAAATTGTTATGAGCAGCAACAATGTAGGTCGACGTAGTTGCAAAAGGAATTTTTAAATAACGAGAGAAAGAGGAGAAGGAAAGGTAATAATAATACGATAAAGTATAATGTCGAATTTAGTGATCAGTTGAGCTATAGAGACATGGGAAATTTCCGTGAACTATAATTAATTTAATTAATTAAAAAGAGATCGGAAGGCGAGGCATAAAAGTATTGATAGGCTAACGGATGGTTACTCAGTCAGGAAGAGCATAGACATTATACAATACAGAAAATGCACAGAATTTGTGAAAAAGAAACGTGTTTGAGATTCTACTGCTGGGGGGGAGAGACAAGTGAATGGCGCGAATTACAAATTGCTGCAAGTCAGAACAGCGAGAGATAATGGTGTGTATACGTATTGCAGAACGCTAAAAATTAGAATAGTGCGAGCAATGGGCGTGTCGATTGATTGATTGATTTTTCGTGTTTCCGAGCACGTCAACTGCTCTGATACCGTTAGTGTACTGCATGTTTTTCCTCGGGAGATGGCGGTGATCTTCCCCGCTGAATGGCGAGATCCGGCGCCGACCTACCGTCGGATAGTGGGGCTCCCCTAACCAGGACTCTCCACCAGTGGGGCTCCGCCCCGGCAGGCAAGCTAAGCTCCCGACCGGTCTCCCGGGATATGTGGTAGTGTAGTGCATGTTAGTGTGTGTGTGTGTGTGTGTGTGTGTAAAGGGGAGAGGATAGGACAAGGAATGGGAAGGACAGATCGCGCGCGGTCCGTGGCCCGTTTGGTAGGGTACTGCTCCGGTTTTCGCCTGGTGATGATCGGAGAAACCACGGAAAACTACCGATTAGAGCAGCCGGTCGTTAAATTCTCCTCCAACAGTGACTGAATTCGACTTAGCTGAAAAGCTAGTGTCGAAAATCCTGCCGTCGTCAGGACTCGAACCTAGGACCTCCCGGTCAGAGGCGCTGCGGGGGGGGGGTGTCGAAACACGATAACAGTCAGAACAGTGTGAGCAATGGTCGAATGTAAAAAGTAATGTATTGTGGTAGTCTAGCGCGAGTTTCATATCATAAGGAATGTTTCGTGGAAATTGATGGACGATACCATTGAATGCGATTCAGCACGCCTGAGGTGGCATCAATCAAGCTTGCAGACGCATCAGAAAGGGAAGTGAGAACTGGTAATGATTTGGTTTTGAGGTGTAGGAAGATCAAGTACTGGAATATCAACCCCTGAGCAGTCGCGTCTCTTTGCGGAACATAGCTGAACGCGTGGTTGAGTCCATCAACCATCGACTTCCATATATAAATTTCTTAAATAATTATTGAAAGGACATCCATTCACTAAATACGCATTTTATACAAAATTATACACACACGTAGTTTACGCATATTTCTATACGTACGTTCTACAGTTTGTGTACTTAGAAAATACAGGCGGAACATTGCCAGCGTTGGAAAATTGAATAACAATACAACTTTACAACTTGAGAATATCGTTTGTATTTTTTAGAGCTTCAAAGTTAAGACGTATTATATTATATATCTTTTTTGTGTGTTGTTAGCCATTGTATATCTCATAAGAGGCAATTGGCCTCGGCGCCGTTAGATTGCGAAATTCTTGGCCGGTCACCCAATCGCGATGTCTAGAAAAATCGCGAAATCGCGATGTCTAGAAATCGCTTAACCTTCCTGACTTAACTAGTTAACGAATTCGGCTAGCGACGCGGGTTTCCCGGTCGTGGCCTTTCAGTGGTACCATCCCAGACTTCGCCTGGATGACCAAGGGAATTCACCAATTCCTCGGTCAGGATAGCCGGCACGGGGAATGAACCGGGGCCTCTCGAATACAAGTCAATGTGCCACGCACTGAGCTACTTCGTTCACCACATTTCATATTTTTTAACATATTAATAATTTTCCTCTTGTATATTAATCGCATTACTATGCATACAAGTTCGGCAAAAATAGAAGAAAGCTTTTTACAAACAAAAACCTGGCAGTTGCAGCGTATAATGGTGATAACAGTATTATCTTTTCTTCTGCAGATTGTACATCCGCTCTTTCTTTTGTGTGAGGGTTCCTCTTGATTTTCGTTTTTTTTTCTAATTTAAAGGGCAACTAAAATGATTTGATGTGAATTGGTTAGTCTGTATAAATATTGTTTTGTGTGTGTGTTTTACATACAACTAAACATTTGGCAGAACTCAAACTTACATTACCGATTGCGTAATAGATTATGTCAACGGCAACTAACGCAGATATGTATATAATTTAACTTATATACAAATACAACGCTTCTACGCTCTTGTAAAATATATTGGAGAATGTAAACAAGACTATTAAAAGATACTCTTAAGTTTCAGTTTCGCAATAATGAGCGATTAAATTATTGGAACTGGAAATGCCGAGTGATTAACACAGTCAACCAACGTGACCACTCGAAAGTTAATTATAATATAAAATGGATTTAAGCATCGTAAGGGTAAAGTGTCCATGAGCGAGTGTGATACTAAAAATGTATGAATGATAATATACAATGCGTGAGGGAGAAATTGATTGAAAAAAATTTATTTGTTTTGTGTCCGGTTTGTGTTGTGCAATTGTGTCATTGGGGCAGAAATTGTAAATCACAAACATACGAAAATATGTTTTGTGCCAGAAAGACGAGTTGTTTTTAATTTATTATTTGCTGAAGAATTTCGTTGCTTGATAATTTTGACCTTGCAACCCCGTATGAAGAAGTCTATCAGCCCACAAAAAACAACGTTTTTTTCTGATGCTCTTGGTCATATAGGTAAACATAATATGACAGTCATCAAGCAAGTAAGAATATAATTGAAATCAAGAAGGGATTGTAGCGGAGAATTAATATTCCAGTTGCGCATGTGTTTGTGTAAAAGCATAATAAAAATAAATAATAACTAGTGAGAACCTATCAAAATTTGACGGTGAGATCTGAGATAAATGTAAAATACTGTACCCAGACTAATGTTCACAATATATTGCATTGTTTGAATCTTGAGGGTGTAATGAAGATATTCTGTAATGAGTTTCCAAAATTTTGAACATGTATGGCCCATGACCAGGTGGCAATGCAATATCGGCACAAAAGATATAGCACTATTATACTGAATGATATTATTTCTCAAGTTTTTTGATGTGTCATCATCTCCTATAAAAAAACTGTTTGATTTCTTCTGACATATTGCTCGAAGGTATACTTATTTTCACATTTAAGCAACACACAGTAAATCGTTTGCCGAATTTCCCTCACATGGAAATTACAAAGCAGAACAAAACTGACATTTCATAGACAATGACCCAATAGAAAACGAAATGACCTCACTATCACGACACCTACTCTGACTTTCTCTTCCCCTGCGCCTAGTCCCTGCCCCAGTTAATGTACGTTTGCGTCTTTTGGGGCGCGTGGACAACGATTCGGAATTCGACATAACCTGTAAACAACTTCACTACTTCAGTACCACCGAGCAAAACCCACTGTGCGAATGTTCTCTACAAAATGCACCACAGAAGCAAATACATGCAAACTGTCAACACCACAATGCAATTATTACACTGAAACAAAACCTTGACGAATTGTAAACAAATCTCAACAATCAAAACAAAACATCAAGCAGCATGGACTCACATCTATGGACTCATGTATATCGATTTTGAAACTGCCACCCTTTGAAAGAAAACAATTGACTATTGATAAGCGTACTATTAAAGAATGATTTAATTAATTAATTTACACCGTAAATTGGTGAATTAACACAAACAATATCTGATAACGCATCTAGGGATCATATTCTTTCATTTAAAAGAAAAAAAATACAACAATCGGTTCAGTAGAAGCTCTAAACGAGGTCATGGCAGAATACCTTATTTTTTTAAATATATAGATTATAAAGAGCCTAGCCGGGATATTCCATTTCATTTCACACTTGATCTCTACCTGGGGTCTGTACCATCTCATTTAAGACAGAGTTCGCTGTCTCTCTCTCTCTCTCTCTCTCTCTCTCTCTCTCTCTCTCTCATAGCATTTTCGTATGTTCTCCTCAACAGTGCACGAAATTCGAATAGAAGTAGACGAACTCTTTCTATCTCGCGTCGAAAGAGGTTCCGCATCATGTCGTTATCGTGTGATTCATAGCCAGATGAAGTTTCACCACTGACAAATATTTCGTTTGGGAAGAGATGAACCTTCAACTGCACAATCGTTTTCAGATACATTAGATGGTTCTAAATGTTCGTGATGTAGATAGTTCGATCGAAGAACATTCTATGCATTTCCCTGAATCTCAGCAAATGGTACGGCTGTAAAGTTTCCACTGCTCAGTATGTATCGTCATTGATTGGCAAGCTTCGTTGAAACTAGGGTAGGTATCATATCTGGGTTCCGCATTCTCCACATTTTGAAAACTTCAATTTCTGATCCCCAATTTTTCTCTTTTGCACCACATCACCTCCTTTAATTTATTCCGCGGCCATCTCTGACGATGGTTTTGAGCTTCGGCCGACTTTGGATCCCTGGGACTAACATTCGTGGGATAGCCAGATGTCGACGAAGTGACATTAGCTCGATTTCTGAGAAGTTACGAGACATTGGTAGAACAAGACACGTTAAGATTTATTAAATTTCTTGTTCCATACCTTTTACTCATTAGATTAAAGTAAAGTTTTTCAGGAAGTAAATTCGAGTTCAAAAATCACACTTAAGCAATAAGTTGTTTCCTGTCGTCCGTTACTGCGGCCCACAGTGACAGATATTCCACTACAGGGCCCAACACGGGTCTCACCGATCGCCAGCCGACATTACTAAACCTTACGAAATTTTCACTGCCCGTTGAAAAGAACCTCCTTCGTTTACTAATACAAGACTCGGTCCCTCCACTCCAATGATTGGCTTGGTGTGCCATCCCAGTTTCTCTCCTGTATGCAGCCACTCCGCGCTTTTGACAGCCGCCAGCTGCGGATCAGTTGCTGCGTTTAAATCTTCGAGGCGCCTCTTCCGCCATCTTCATCAATCCTCCTTTCCTCTTTTGCCGTTGAGATTCTCTTGTGGAGAAGTTCTTCGTCTGACGCCTTCACCTTCCTCCTATTCAGCCAGGGAGGCCCAACCAGTAGCCAGGCTACCGCTGATATAGCTCTCAGGCTCATGGTGGTACTCAAGCTCTAACACCAACTACAAGGTCGTGGACTCCCTAGGTTTTGTTGTAATTGTTCTTGTTGTAATTATTAATCTTTTATTATTAATATTATTATTACCATTATTATAAATAGTTATTTTTAAAACGTGCTTCTGAAAACCTCTTTTATGTTTATATGTTAATTGTGACTAGAAAGACCGTCGAGTTATTGTCAAATTACTTGAGAAAAAATAATGATCTCCAATAATTCGTTACTTTGAATCACTACGATTTGTGATTTTTGTTAACATCTCCTCGGATATCAATAGTTGAAAGGGTTACAATACGTGTAAACAGCTTGCGACTTAATAGATATAATTATGAAGGGGGTAGCGGAATAAGATTGGCAAATATGCCCCCGGGAATAAACAATTTATGCTAAAAATCGTATTGAAATGTAAAAAAAAAAAGGTTTTGGTGGATTTAAATCAGTTTACACGGAGTACTTCGAACTAATAAAATACGTGTTTTTAGCTTAGTTAATTTAATAGCTAAGTTAATTTTTTAACCTGACTACGCTCGTGAATATTGAGTTTTTTTATAGACGATAAAATTGAGATTTTTGGAGAATTTTTTCAGACGTTTATATCCGATTTTGACCCTCAAATCAATAAAAAAGAAGAGAAAAATGAAAAAAATACTTCTTTCCTTGTTTTTTTTAGGATATCTCATGTTCTGACGCAGTTCATAAAAAGGCCTTAATACAAATTTTTGTCCTGTAAGCTTTGTAATTTCCCAAAATTTCAACCTTCATACAACCAAGAATAATATCTATTGTAATCCTATTTTAACCCGATGTAATTTAAATATTGAATTAATTAAGATTTTAACTAAAAATAATGAGTTTATAAACAAATTAAAATAGTGTTACAAATAATGTTAAATTTTATTTGCAATATTAAAATATACGTTAAGTAGTCACTACATGATGCACTCATCCATGGTTTTGATTTGTAGCAATGTTTGGAGACAAGACATTTAGTTAAACATAGCAATGTGTAGACCTACCTGTAAGAAAAAAAATGGATACTCGTGTCATCTGATTTAGCGTCACCAGATGCAAAAAGTCTGCTATCCACACCTACGACAGAATGTCACACACGTCGCATCTACGTTAGACACATTGAAGAGCGTAGATTGTTTACCATCTATTTCCGTATAGCATGACTCAGATAGCTTGAAGAGGCAGAAATGGCTGTCGGAACAGTCAGAATCTCTATCGTTATCACAACCATGATCTCAATCCAGTTACGATGATCCATCTTCCACTGTGCTGGCTAAGGAGATGTGGAAATGGAATTAATTGAAATGTCTATTCATACAACAGTTTCAACAACAAAATATTGCTTCTTGTGCTTTTACTTGACTGCGCTTGACTGTGCTTGACTGAACTAATTAGCGTTCCTTCCGAAACTCGTATTCGTTTTTGTAGCGACGCGCTTTCTTATTGCGAAAGGAAATCGCAGTTGCGGTACACACTTAATTCGAAAATTGTTGATTATTGAATATTTGCATAGTTTCAGAGCATTTTTATACGCGAGCCAAATGGAAAAACTAGAGTTAGCGTTATTATTAAACATCCGTCAAATCAAAGCAACGAATGTATTCTGGTAAGATTACATAGCAATGTGTAGACCTACCAGGTTCATATTTTTAGTTTTCTTACAGAATAAAAACTATATTTTAATTTTGAAGGGTCTCTGAGACAATTGCTAATTACTGCAATTACGATTTGGAAAGCATACGTGATGAGCGTAATAATTTTATATTAATTAGAAAGAGGATAAATTGGTGGTTTGTAATATTAAAACTTTGGTGAAAACTCAAGAAGACAGACTGATTTTAGAAATTAAAGGGGTATTCCTTCCTGAATAAAATATTTTGAATAAATTACTTGATTTATATGAACAACTATTCAATCAATTTATTAAGAAGAGAAGAAAATATTACACTCACTACTACAGAGCAAACTGTCCTTTAATTTCAAGAAATGTCTCTCAAAATTTTGTAGCATTTTGGCCTTTTAGGACCGGCTTCACCTTCAGCGAAAAGGAGTTTACACTCGAGTAAATCTTGTTTACTCGCAAGTAAGTTCTTGGAACGTTTCACTAAAATCTTACTCAGGAAAAATAACTTACCGCGCAGCACATTCGAGAAAAACTTCACTCGGCAAATTTCAGTCAAGTAAAGAAAGGAGTAAGCTGAATGTTTGCTGTGCGTATTTTAGAATTGTTGTTATGACTCAAAACGAGCAAATAAAGGCGTTTGAGAATGATTCCTGAGGCGATTAGCAGTGTTATCCTCCATTGCAAACACCGAAGATGGGCGAGGGAGAGAACGGACTATTTTTCACATTATGACGGTACGGGTTTGGTCATAAGATTCCGATTAACCAAGTCATCAGCACTTCTCTCCCCTGAAACAATTATGGCTGAATATTATTCTGATACATTTGAGCACTGCAAATCACAAGAAAATATTTTTATTAATATAAATTACGTAATCGTTTTGAAAAAATATTTGCTGAAGAAAATGAGATTAATTAAGTGATAGTCGAAAGTCAAATGTATTCGTATATAAGGCGTTTTTGCTGGTTTCTGATATATTATTTTTATATTAGCAATAATTTTCTTTTGTTTCCCTTAAACGGGCATAACGGAGTAACTAATTTACAAATAAATACACGCAAAGAGAAGAAGGCTAACGAATATAGTACTACGGAAAAATTAAAAAGTACACAATAAAAAATAAAATTATACTATTTATATCACAATTTCTCTCCGAATTATCACATTTCAGTCATCATTTTTTGTAAAACTCGTTACAAATCGTTCATTTGGTGAAAAAATAAATATTTTCAAGCATATATCAACACAAATTTGACAATTATAACTGCTCTTCATACAGCTACACTTTTCCCAACAATGAGACGTAATTCACAGATATTCGTCTGCCGATTTGCGGCGCGGAATGTCATTGTTCTTTTCCAATCTGATATTCCCTGAAGGCCAGCAATTTGAATTTTATGTGTTTCAATTAGGTTTAAATAATTTTTAAAAGATTTATGTGTACATGTACAAGAAAAAAGTCTAAGAAACAGAGAAAGTAAGAAGTAAACTAAGTAGTAAAGTAAGTAGTAAACTAAGAAGGATAGAAACATAGAAATATGAAATAATATACAAGTTCTAACTTACGAAGCATCCAACTGCCTGGAATTACGTTCACAAAGCGCACTAAATTCGGAGTGGGATATTATTTTGTCGCCAAATTACACAAAAATATTCATATTTTCAAAAAAATGTAATATGACTTTATTTGAAAATTTGTTTTTGATAAACATATTGCAATAAGACAAAAAATTGTATCTTTAGAATTGTAGAAAGACGCCGAAGACGAAGCACAGTAAATTCGGAGGGGGCGATTGTGTTTGCCACCAAATTACACAAAATACTCGTAGTTTAAATAAATTTAACAAAACATTATTTGAAGACCTGTTTTTGATAAACACATTTCATTAAAAAAATTATTTTCGCAATTGCAATTGTAGGAAGAAGCTGAAAATTTTTAATTTTAAAAACTTTTTGTAAAATCAGGCATTTTAACGAACACGAAAACTGCACCATTCTCGTAAGTATAGTTTAAAGAAAAATAGTTTCAAGAAAGTACAAGTTGCCTATGACAAAAATTTCGCAAAACATACTAATTTTTTCCACAAATTAAACATTGCATTATTTTTAGATATGTTTTTTCGTGAACACAATTCATTAAGAAAAAAATGTTTATCTTCACAATTGTAGTCGTAGGAAGACGCCGAAAAAATTTTGAAATTTTTCAACTTTCGAAACATCAGTGTTTTCAACCAACATGAGTCCTGCACGATTCTCGTAAACATTCTTCAGACTATCGATTTTTAACAGACCACAAACTTTTCTAAAAAAAAGGAGCCTTTAAGTATACATTTTAAAAATGTCCCGGGGGCATCATGTAAATTATCCCCAAATCATATTAAATTAAATAAAGTATCGATTCCAAATTCAAGAGGCCGCAACGTCAGCCAGAATGATTGGGGAATATCAATTTTCGAGAAAATCGGCTGAATAGTTTAGCTGCTAGCGTTCTCTACACACCGAGGGGCAGACGTTTAGCTGTCAATCAATTTTTTGGTCTCAAGGACTGATAAAACATGGATTATGGCTACATCACGTGTTAGAGGATTTTTTTCTAAATTTAGAATCTGGATTTATCCACTTTTGCGATGACAGGGCTCTATAACAAGAGTTTTTCTGCCGAAAATACGCCGGTTTTTTGCGCAGCATTACATAACTGTCTTCCTACTGCGGTAGCGAGAAAGTAAAAAATGTTTATTAAATCGAAAAGTCAGTACTATAAAACAATATATAAATTAAGGAATGAAAACTACGAACTACAAGACACATCGCAAAATGCAAATCCGAAGCTCATCCGAGGTAAAAGCAGCGAAAACTGAGGTTTTCGAGATTTTCCATTGCATCTCACGCTCATGGCTTTTTGAATCACACAGTTCAAAGTATGAAATCATGCGCATGCAACTGCTTCCTGGAGTAAATCGGGAATATATACTCCAGAGTAAGAGAATCCTCAAGAAGCGTGGTTAAACACCTACGAGGCACTTGAGAGTAAAAAGTACTCAGGCATTATTACTCTAGACTTTACTACCTGTTGGTGAAACTGGCCTGTTCATTTCTATGTTGTGTAGTATTGGAAATTGATATTCAAATGCGGATATCACAAACGGGCATTGAATTACAAGAAAATGTTATATAAATCAGTTATTAGATTTTATTTCATTAAAACAACTCGTATTTGAGATGAACTTTAGCTCTGAACTTGAAAAGTTAGTCCTGATCTGTTAGATATACGATTGTGGCGTTTTAAAGGTTTATTAATTGACTAGTTATAATTGGTTGTACTGAATATAGATTAGAATTTAAATTATAATGTCATAATCGCGAAATGTAACTTGTGCCATTGATGCTACATGAATATTTCTCCTCATTACCATATGATCATCTCAATGGCTGATGAAGGCAAAATTAATTAATTGAACAGCAGACAATACATCGTTAATGCTGCTTTATTGCTTGCTCAGCAGAATTTCATGTACACAGAGGCGGGTGGGTTTATAATAGTAGATGACCACAGCGAGCTTCTACTCCGTAGTCAAATTAATGCATAGTGAACCAAGCAACAATCGTTAATTCAGTGATGTACCGATTCGTGGCTCACATATCCACGCGTGTTACCTTCATTGCACATACCAGTAATTTCCGCTTAACCAACTTTGTTCATACGCTAAAGTAATTGTGCTTTGCACCCACTTTGTGGGAGGAGCAAAGACAACTTTAAAAAGTCTTTTTGAGATACTATGGGACCTTTATGACTTTATAATTCTTCTTTTGAAAAGGTAAATCCACTGCTGCGGGCCACTATTATTCGTAGGGTGCTTGAAAATATTATTGGCGAACTCCATGGCAAGCATATACTCGAAACCAAATTGTTTGGAGCGTATTTAATACTCGAAGAATACGTAAAAAGTTGCAGAAGCAATTTTCTATTCTACGTTCTAGGCTCATACCCACTCTCAGGATTTTGAGTAGACGTGCACATGACATTCCTAATAAATATCACCTTTCTTAAACGTATCTGAAATTGTATTTCTGATTTTAAGAGATCTGTTCTCGGAATTTATTTGGGTGTACTAAAACACGTTCACACTATTTTTTCCTGTTAGTAGTACCGAAGAACATCAAAGTTAGTAGTACTGAAGAACTTAACATTAAGTGAACAGTATTACTGATAAGTTAAAACGTATTTTAAATGTTTCTTTTCAATAGCCATACGATACTTTAACTGAGAAGCGTTTCCTATATCTTGTCGTTAAAATAAAGAATTTCATTTATTAGACGTAATGGCATTATTATTATTACTATCTAAAGTACCCGGCGTTGCTCGGGCATTTATTACTGTAAATTATTATACAGGAGGAGGAATTCAATCTTTTCATACCCTGCCGCGGGACCTACCTCTATCTCTTCCATTGTATCCCTTCTCCGCCCCACTCCCTACCATGCTCTGCCCGGCCACGCCACGATAGCTGTCTTCTCTTGACCCCCATTTGGAAATTTCTGGATTACCTCGTTCACTTTTCCACAAATAATTACATTTTTCTTATTTGAAGTTCCTGCATCTAAACATTCACTTTATAACTAAAAACAATAAATAAATTAAACTACAAAATAAAATACTTGTAGACTCACATGTATAATTTTTGTGGAGTTTTATATAATATTCCAACACTATCAATAAATTGTCACGTAGTACAACTTATCCTATTGTTATATTTTTTCTTCTGTTGTATTCATAAAGTTTTGAAATTGATCTGTCGACTCGTGACCTTGAAGGGACTTACTGTTTTAAGCTGAGTATAACATGCGGAAGTTCATGCACGGGAACGGTAGTAAGTAGATCCGGAGTAATAGTTATAGATGTCATAAAGTAATTAATGAATCATACTCATAAAAATAAATGAAAATACTTGTATCTATTCTGAAACAAAATTACCACTTTTTATAATTCTGAAGACGACAAAAATATATATGTTTAATGTCCTATGTGCTAGTAACATGTAGTATAAAACTTATTTGCTAAGGTAAATTAATTAAAATTTTTAAATTAAATTAATAACAAAAAATATTAGCAGCATTATTTTATCTCAAGTGATAGAGATTATGGATCCTGAAATATGAATAATAGAAACCAAGGACTTCCAGATATTATTTCATAGACAAAAATATTTTGAAAAGAATTACTTTTTTAGAAAAATATGAATGAACTCATTCATTGGGAGTAATTAATATGACAAACAACTGTACAGATTAGTCTTAATATGTAAATGATCATTGCTAAATTACACCCTAATGTTCAAAATTACTTCGCATATTGAAGAAACAATTTTACTGGATGTACTGAACATATACATATTTTCCATTTTACCATTTTGAACCTAAGATCTGTGTAAATAGTCAAATTTAGTCCTAATGAACTGCTGCCCTGCTACTTAGAGAATTATTCAGATTTCTCCCCTTCTTGCAGTATTATTTTCAATGGGGCGAGTGAGTACTTCAGCAAGTCGATCTTCCCTCTGAGTAGCCGATTCAAGGTTTTAGTACACTGCCCATCTCTTGGCATTTGTAATCTGTTTTGACAGTTGTGACACTCGTTTCGTCAAACAATAAAGTTCTCACAAATTTCTGTAAAAGACGACGTTGTTTAGATTGTATACGATATCTATATATTGTACATTGTACATTACTGTATATTCTGTGTTATATATTATTGTACTTTTTATTCTTTCAACCTACCTCAATTAATAAAAACTTGCAAACACGCAATGATTTCTTGCCACTTTGTATATAACACGGACAAAGAGCAATGCATGAACATTGATATTCTTTACCACTTCAGTTACGGCTTTCTTTCAAATGTTTACACAGGCACCTTACATAATCTTATTCAAACTCCAATGAATTTCGTAATAATTCTGGACATTGATGAAATCAGTAGTAGATCTCGGACGTCATCCTCTAGTGGCGCGCAGCTAAACTATTGGCATTGATGCACTCTTGAATCTGTGATGTAAAGCTAGGCGAAAAATGTCCAGAAAAGTAATTATTTTGAAAATATATTGCTGTTTATGTTTGTAAATCATAGCCTATAGTACTCCAGAACTTTAAAGGATGCTAGTACAAAAGTTTCATTGGCATTGGTTCAGTAGATTCAGAGATAACCGCGCTGCAAGACAACTCACTTCTGTCTTTATATTTTAGTATACGAGAGTATAGATTTATATTAAATATTCGTACTTTCATTCATTTAATTCCTGACTTTCGATAAGGAGATTTTTGACCGACGCCTTACTCCTCCCCCCATTCTACTAGTTGCGTAACGCTTCACCTTTGTATATACACTATTAAAAGTTATCATAGGTAATACAACGAGTGCTTTGGAAATTGTTCAGTTCTCGACTTGCGAAGCGAGGAGAGGATTTATCTGAGAATTTCCCAGGCATGAGTGGTATTTAATAGAACTATTCCACGAGTGAAATTATGTCCAACAGATATCCAACATACACCAAATATTGAAGATGACTTGAAGCTATATTTAAATCAAGGAGGTTATGTTATAGTACATACGCGGTATATTGGACATCAACATACCGATCGATGAATACCGCCTCTTAAGATAGGTGAGTCACAGTTTATGATTGGCCAGTAGAGAGAAGCGGTAAGAAAAATCGGATAGAAAAAGCGATAAACGTTTTGCGATACACTGCCCCAATTGGGGCATTTTGTATGTACGAGTGGTATAGTCAATGGAAAGTGTGTTATTTTCTTACTGAGTGCGCCTTTGGTGCCACTCTTTCAAGAGAATGATCACAAAGGTCTACATAAATTTAGTTCCTGGTCCCGATTTCCCAAATTCCTTAACACGTGTTAAGTCCAGTTTATCCTTAGGACACCGTCCATTAGATCTTAGTACACCATGTCCCTGTCTACCCTTCCCCCTAATTAGGCTTTCACCAAAACAAAGATCTATTGTCACGTCAGGCTCGTTCCTTGTAGACAGAGCTCCTGAGCTACGTATGCCATGTAGAGCAAACGACACAAGAATATTTTTATTGAGAATGGACACTATTATCTGCTGAAGGATGAGATTCAGCAACGCGAGCTAACATGTTAGTGTACTGTTAGAGCTAACGAGAAGATGGCGAATTTTTAACTTCCAAGGTTCAAGTTTTTAAATGAAAATATAAGTGCGTAGAAACACAATCTGACCATCGTCTAATTCATGAGTTCTTTACGAAAACATTAATGAATACATATGCATGTGATGCATTACGTTTATAGGTTAACGTGGATACCAGGATTTTCACAACATGCCCATAAAGAATTTGGTACATATAAACATTTCTGTTACATTTTCATAATCGTGTTTAAAACTCTGTTGATTGCGAATAGTGGTTATATCGTTCCAGAAATTTTAAATCTTCCCCTTTTCATTAGTGTTCGAGAATAAGTATAGAAGGACATAAGCAATATTTGGATGTGTTTTATTTTTCGTGTAGTGCGTATGTAGTTCTTTTCTGTTGTAACATTTTCCACATCGCTTCCTTTCAGGGTTCAATTAATTACGGAAGAGAAGTCGGGACCGAACCGACATTTGCCGATGAAAGTGCCGCCGCTCGGTCCAGGCCCGCCCGGTGCAGGCCCGCCCGGTCCAGGCCCGCCCGGTGCAGGCCCGCCCGGTCCAGCCCGCCCGGTCAGCCCGCCGGCCCAGCCTCGCCGGTCCAGCCCGCCGGTCAGCCTCGCCCGGTCCAACCCGCCCGGTCCAGCCCCGCCCGGTCCATCCCGCCCGGACCAGCCCCGCCGGTCAGCCCCGCCCGTCCAACCCCGCCCGGTCCAACCTCGCCCGGTCCAGCCCGCCCGGTCAGCCCCGTCCGGTCCAGCCTCGCCCGGTCCAGCCCCGCCCGGTCCAGCCCCGCCCGGTCTAGCCCCGCCCGGACCAGCCCTGCCGGTCCAGCCCCGCCGGTCCAGCCTCGCCCGGTCCAGCCCGCCCGGTCCAGCCCGCCCGGTCCAGCCCGCCCGGTCCAGCTCCGCCCGGACCAGCCCCGCCCGGGTCCAGCCCGCCCGGTCAGCCTCGCCCGGTCCAGCCCCGCCCGGTCCAGCCCCGCCCGGTCCAGCCCGCCCGGTCCAGCCCGCCCGGTCCAGCCCCGCCCGGACCAGCCCCGCCCGGTCCAGCCCCGCCCGGTCCAGCCCCGCCCGGTCCAGCCCGCCCGGTCCAGCCCCGCCCGGTCCAGCCCCGCCCGGTCCAGCCCCGCCCGGTCCAGCCCCGCCCGGTCCAGCCCCGCCCGGTCCAGGCCCGCCCGGTCCAGCCCCGCCCGGTCCAGCCCCGCCCGGTCCAGCCCCGCCCGGTCCAGCCCCGCCCGGACCAGCCCCGTCCAGGTCCAGCCTCGCCCGGTCCAGCCCCGCCCGGTCCAGCCCGCCCGGTCCAGCCCGCCGGTCTAGCCCCGCCCGGACCAGCCCTGCCCGGTCCAGCCCCGCCCGGTCCAGCCTCGCCCGGTCCAGCCCGCCCGGTCCAGCCCCGCCCGGTCCAGCCCGCCCGGTCCAGCTCCGCCCGGACCAGCCCCGCCCGTCCAGCCCCGCCCGGTCCAGCCTCGCCCGGTCCAGCCCCGCCCGGTCCAGCCCCGCCCGGTCCAGCCCCGCCCGGTCCAGCATCGCCCGGACCAGCCCCGCCCGGTCCAGCCCGCCCGGTCCAGCCCCGCCCGGTCCAGCCCCGCCCGGTCCAGCCCCGCCCGGTCCAGCCTCGCCCGGTCCAGCCCCGCCCGGTCCAGCCTCGCTCGGTCCAACCCCGCCCGGTCCAGCCCCGCCCGGACCAGCCCCGCCAGTCCAGCCCCGACCGGTCCAACCCCGCCGGTCCAGCCTCGCCCGGTCCAGCCCCGCCCGGTCCAGCCCCGCCCGGTCCAGCCTCGCCCGGCCCAGCCCGCCCGGTCCAGCCCCGCCCGGTCCAGCCCCGCCCGGTCCAGCCCCGCCGGTCCAGCCCCGCCCGGTCCAGCCCCGCCCGGTCTAGCCCCGCCCGGACCAGCCCCGCCCGGTCCAGCCCCGCCCGGTCCAGCCTCGCCCGGTCCAGCCCCGCCCGGTCCAGCCCCGCCCGGTCCAGCCCCGCCCGGTCCAGCTCCGCCCGGACCAGCCCGCCCGGTCCAGCCCCGCCGGTCCAGCCTCGCCCGGTCCAGCCCCGCCCGGTCCAGCCCCGCCCGGTCCAGCCCCGCCCGGTCCAGCCCCGCCCGGTCCAGCCCCGCCCGGTCCAGCCCCGCCCGGTCCAGCCCCGCCCGGTCAACCCCCGCCCGGTCCAGCCCGCCCGGTCCAGCCCCGCCCGGTCCAGCCCCGCCCGGTCCAGCCTCACCCGGTCCAGCCCCGCCCGGTCCAGCCTCGCTCGGTCCAACCCCGCCCGGTCCAGCCCCGCCGGACCAGCCCGCCCAGTCCAGCCCCGCCCGGTCAACCCGCCCGGTCCAGCCCCGCCCGGTCCAGCCCCGCCCGGTCCAGCCCCGCCCGGTCCAGCCTCGCCCGGTCCAGCCCGCCCGGTCCAGCCCGCGCGGTCCAGCCCCGCCCGGTCCAGCTCCGCCCGGTCCAACCTCGCCCGGTCCAGCCCGCCCGGCCCAGCCCCCCCCGGTCCAGCCCGCCCGGTCCAGCCCCGCCCGGTTTAGCCCCGCCCGGTCCAGCCCGCCCGGTCCAGCCCCGCCCTGTCCACCCTCGCCCGGTCCAGCCCCACCCGGTCCAGCCCCGCCGGTCCAGCCTCACCCGGTCCAGCCCCGCCCGGTCCAGCCTCGCCCGGTCCAGCCCCGCCCGGTCCAGCCTCGCTCGGTCCAACCCCGCCCGGTCCAGCCCCGCCCGGACCAGCCCCGCCCGGTCCAGCCCCGCCCGGCCCAGCCCCGCCCGGTTTAGCCCCGCCCGGTCCAGCCCCGCCCGGTCCAGCCCCGCCCTGTCCACCTCGCCCGGTCCAGCCCCACCCGGTCCAGCCCCGCCCGGTCCAGCCTCACCGGTCCAGCCCGCCCGGTCCAGCCTCGCCCGGTCCAGCCCCGCCCGGTCCAGCCTCGCTCGGTCCAACCCCGCCCGGTCCAGCCCGCCCGACCAGCCCCGCCCGTCCAGCCCCGCCCGGTCCAACCCCGCCCGGTCCAGCCCCGCCCGGTCCAGCCCCGCCCGGTCCAGCCCGCCCGGTCCAGCCTCGCCCGGTCCAGCCCCGCCCGGTCCAGCCCCGCGCGGTCCAGCCCGCCCGGTCCAGCTCCGCCCGGTCCAACCTCGCCCGGTCCAGCCCCGCCCGGTCCAGCCCCGCCGGTCCAGCCCGCCCGGTCCAGCCCGCCCGGTTTAGCCCCGCCCGGTCCAGCCCCGCCCGGTCCAGCCCGCCCTGTCCACCCTCGCCCGGTCCAGCCCACCCGGTCCAGCCCCGCCCGGTCAGCTCCGCCCGGTCCAGACTCGCCTGGACCAGCCCCGCCGGTCCAGCCCCGCCCGGTCCAGCCCCGCCCGGTCCAGCCCCGCCCGGACCAGCCCCGCCCGGTCCAGCCCCGCCCGGACCAGCCCCGCCCGGCGCCACCTGCGCCTACGCGGTGTCGCGCTGTGCCGCGTGCGCGGAATTATAATTCGTTTGTTTTGGCTCGGCTAATTTGCGCTCATTGAAAAGCACGTCAAAGCGGTTTAACCTCGCGCCGCCGCCGCAGTGCCCTTGCGCGCGGACTAAATTAAAGGGTGTTTGCGTGATATTAACCGACGAGCTTACCCTAAGCTTCTTCGCATATTTATGTCCATAGTTGTTTATGAATGGGTATGTTAATGTAATGAAATGTATGTTAGAGTGCGTTTATGGGGAGTTATTAAACAAATATAATGTTATGAGATCTTTACATACTCTTTACATTTAATGTCCCATGAAGGATAATAGGACAGTTGAAGCTTGAAAATGTGAAAATCGAAAATGTCCTACTTTGTGAGGATGACAGTGAGACAATAAATATCGATTGTTAATATCGTATCAATCTTTACTTCATGTCACTTTGTTTGATAATTTATTTCCAAAATATTTAATACGTCATCTCATCTCTAGCCGCCTCAGTTTTTCATAATTTGTGTCGATATTAAATTATATAGTATTTAAAAGAAAATTATATCTTCTGATTCGCTTCACTTGTGTAAGGATTCATTCTTTTCTTTCTCAGAGAGTAACAATCACGTAGCATTATGTAGATTTTGTGTTGAAATTCCATTAAAAGATTATTTTTCATACGTTTAAGTTACATAATACATATTTAAGTAATAGAACTGTCGAGTAGCTTTGAAAAAAATCGATCTTAAATTTGTATTCATATATTCGCAATATATTGATCTATACTTCCTTGAAACACTTTACATACACTTATAAATCAAATTTCTTGTGAGATACATTATATTTTTGTACTTGTGTATATTTTTGTTCATTGTACAATTTGTACATTCATTGTGAACAACTCACTTGCAAAAAACAGTTCCCAGCAAGTAACTTCTAGCAGTGAGGAAGAGTTCCATCTTACGTCTGGAGGCTGAATGTTCGCCACCCTCCCAGATAAACCGTCAGCGGCTTCTGCCTCTGGGTCGTAGCTTCTCGGTTTTGTTTCGTAGTTCTCCTTTCAGCGCCTCTGCCGCCGCCACCGCCTTCCCTCCCGCGCCATACACGCATCAGCGGCAGCTTCTCTTGCCCCCCTTTCCCTCCGTCCAATCTCAACAAACAACTTCATCGATTCAACTTCCGGATTCCTTCCGCACGTTTCCAACTTCATTTTCTGCGCTAAGGGCCGATGCCGCTGTTTTCGGCTCTAGTCTTTCTCTTCTCTTGCTTACCTTTATTTAGGTTTTCTGTCTCACCGGGAGCGGTAGCTCAGTGCATCAACTGATGTCACTGCAGCGCCTCTGACCGGGAGGTCCTAGGTTCCCACTCCCCACGGCGGCAGGATGTTCGACACTAACTTTCTTCTAGGTCGAATGCAGTCGCTGTCTGGAGGAGAATTCTAGCGGCCGGCTGCTCTGATCGGTAGTTTTCGTGGTTTCTCCGATCAACACCAGGCGAATGCCGGAGCAGTACCCTACCAAACGGGCGACGGACCGCGCGTGAACTTTGCTTCCTCTCCTTGTCCTATCCTATCCTTACACACACACACACACACACACACACACACACACACTGACACTAACACTAACATTCAC
Source organism: Teleogryllus oceanicus (assembly GCA_964035755.1). NCBI lineage: Eukaryota > Metazoa > Arthropoda > Insecta > Orthoptera > Gryllidae > Teleogryllus > Teleogryllus oceanicus. The sequence continues at coordinate 94,880,456 of CAXIVR010000004.1, forward strand.
TAAACTATCACATATTCCGGGAGACCGGTCGGGAGCATAGAGCTTGTCCCGGCTGGGGCGGTGCCCTGCTGGTGGGAGAGTCCTGGTTAGAGGGGAAACCCCGGTAGCCGACTTTAGGTCGGCGCCGGATCTCGCCATCCAGCGGGCGAGGATAACCGCCGAAGAAAAACATGCACTAAACTTGTACTAAACTAAAGGGACTAATGACCTAAGCTGTTGACGCGCCCGGAATCACTAACCAACTAAACTAATTTTTTCTTTCTCCCTCTCTCTCTCTCTCTCTCTCTCTTTCTTTCTCTTTCTTTTCTTTCTCTTTTTTCGCTCTCTTTCTTTCTTTCTTTCTTTCTTTCTCTTTCTTTCTTTCTCTATCTCTCTTCTCTTTCTCTCTTCTTTCTCTCTCTCTCTCTCTTTCTCTCTCTCTCTCTTTCTCTGTCGTAAACAACTATACTTAGAAACAAACAAGCAAGCAAACAAACCATATTTCTGTCGTTTATCTCGCGCACACGCATGCATACTCACAAACATTCACACATACATGCCCCCAAACACAACTCTTTTCTATTTCTCAACTCAATCATCAAACTAATTTTTTCATTGTATTTTTTAAACCATCGAAAAGTGGTTCAAAGTTTTTATACAAGCATTTTGGTAAACCTTTTGGTCTGATTCTTTCTCGGTAGAGTACTATTTTTGGTTTTGTTAATCTTCAATAAGTTTCATTTGGAAATAAGTTTCTTCAACATTCTCAATGTTTCTTCTTCTGGTTTTCCACTAGTAGTGTATTTATCTCGTTCGTCATCTCTGAATTCCACCTCCACTGTTCGCCTGCGCCAGGCTTTCTGCTGCTGCCTGGGCCTGTGGCGCCATCTCTTGACGGTGCCGCTTCTGCAGCCGACTCCAGCTGATAAGCGAGGCGCCGACGGGTGAATAGCTGTCCCACCCCGTCTCCCGTCCCCGGCCCACCCCCGCCCCGCCCCGCCATTTCTGCACCCGCTTCGTGCTCCGCGCAGCCCAGCCGAATAATTAGAACTCGACGACGACGACTGCGAGGCTGGTTGGTGGTAGTGATGGCGACGGTGGGGGCGGCACACGGGGTGAGAGGAGAGCAGCGCGACGCGAAGCGACCGCTTCCCCGCCCCAGGCGGTGAACCCCAAACGTCGCCGCCCCCGTCGCTGTTGCCGCCGCCACCGACTTGCCAACTCGAACGTGCACAATTGTGCGGGAGCGTCAGGACAAACCCGGCGGGTTCTGCGGCTCGGCACGGTGTCGCGCGCGCGCAACCGCCGCCTCCGCCCTTGTCTCCGCCAGCCCCACCGCCACAGCTGCCGTCGTCTCCGGCCGTGCCTCCGACACTCCTGACCTGGCTGCAACCGCCGTCTCCGTCGCCGCCTCCTCCGCCCTCGCAGCGCCGCCACCGCCTTTGCTAAGGTTACTATCCTCTTTTCCGTCTCTACCGTCTTTTCCGTCTCTACCGTCTTTTCCGTCTCTTCGGTCTCTTCCGTCTCTTCGGTCTCTTCGGTCTCTTCCGTCTTTTCCGTCTCTTCGGTCTCTTCGGTCTCTTCGGTCTCTTCGGTCTCTTCGGTCTCTTCGGTCTCTTCGGTCTCTTCGGTCTCTTCGGTCTCTTCGGTCTCTTCGGTCTCTTCGGTCTCTTCGGTCTCTTCGGTCTCTTCGGTCTCTTCGGTCTCTTCGGTCTCTTCGGTCTCTTCGGTCTTCGGTCTCTTCGGTCTCTTCGGTCTCTTCGGTCTCTTCGGTCTCTTCGGTCTCTTCGGTCTCTTCGGTCTCTTCGGTCTCTTCGGTCTCTTCGGTCTCTTCGGTCTCCTCGGTCTCCTCGGTCTCCTCGGTCTCCTCGGTCTCCTCGGTCTCCTCGGTCTCCTCGGTCTCTTCGGTCTCCTCGGTCTCCTCGGTCTCCTCGGTCTCCTCGGTCTCTTCGGTCTCCTCGGTCTCCTCGGTCTCCTCGGTCTCTCGGTCTCCTCGGTCTCCTCGGTCTCCTCGGTCTCCTCGGTCTCCTCGGTCTCTTCGGTCTCTTCGGTCTCTTCGGTCTCTTCGGTCTCTTCGGACTATCGTCTCCCCCGCCACCTCCCACCCCGACGCCTCGCCCTTTCCAGCCCCTTTCGAGTGCGACCGCGGTGGAACGGAGCACGTTCCGCGAATACCGAAGCGGCGCTCTCTGGCTACAGCAGCGCTCCGAGAGAGATAGCGGAAGGGCAGACCCGGTGGCGGCGTTAGCGGCGTGGAGAGCAGCGGCAGGCCTAGCAAGAGCGGAGCAGCCAGGTCACGCCTAAGGCCGTCAGGATTCACTGCGCGCCTCTTCTATGACAGGCGCGATCTGCCTGTTGCTCCCGGAGAGCCAATGGTGTGAGTGTGAGCGAGAAAACCAAGGTGTGCCTGTGATAGGCGAGAGGTGGTTTTGGCGCCGAATGAAGCGGAGAGAAGGCAGAGGGGTGTAACGGGTCACGTTCCACCAATTTTATATTGTAACGTTACGTTCCTCCGCTGACACCAATTTTATGATCTAACGTTTCGCCAATAAGTCCGATTTTCAACGTTATAACGTTCTGTATAATTTTTATCGTTCATATTTCTTTAAAACAATATCTGTAGATTCCTTTTCAAAACAATTTATTTTGACACTTTCTCTCATTCACAAAATTATATGTCTATCTTTTTCTTACATCAACTTCATCATTGCTATCGTAACTCTAAAACATGGAAACAGTTGTTCCAAATTTGTTTACAAACAAAATCAATAAACATATCTGTAATAACAAGTAAACGTAAACATAACGTTGCAGGGGCACTAAGGGGAGATGCGAATTGAACGGTATTCTCCATTTTCAGAAGATAATAGTTTTACTTCGTTTAATTCAATGCTCTTTCGTCCTTCCGATGTTTTTTCTGTTATATTTACCCTTCTTACATCGCAATTGCCAAATGAAACAGAAATTATTAGCATACATGAGCGTTGAGAGAGTTTGTTAACTTTTTAAAGGACGACAAGGAGTTTACAAATTTTAGCAATAATTACATTACTCTAAAATACATTTGTGTTTGTAATATTTTGAATATGTATGCAGAACGTTTTTTGAAAATGATATGTTATAATAATATAAGTTATTTATGTTCTTTCTTTGCAATTTCTTATCCAACTTCAACTTCATGTTGTTCATATTTTTCTTGTCAGAAAATGAAACGTTTTATTGTACGATCAGAAGTGTACATACATTCCAATGCAAATTTATACTTCCTTTGCTTTGAGTCGAGGAACGACACATATTATGATTCTCAGTTACTATTAGATAGTTGAATGTGGCGTTGCCGACGCTGTAATCTGTTTTAAAAGTATTTTCATGTGTTGAAAATTTCTTTCATATTTAATTTTTTCATGTTAGCTTTGTTCAAAATGTTTTCAGAACTGAGATTCTAATGACATGTCATCATTTCGTCGGTGCATTCTAGACCTGGCTAACTTGTAAATGAATGTTTATCACGACATATAGACGATAAAAGTGTAATTGTTGATGTAAGTATTGGGGGTTTTTCTCATTTTCTCCCATTTTGCAGTTTTTATATTGTTTTAGATCTTTGGGGCATTTTTGTCATTTTAGGCATTTTGTTTTCTTTTCGTATTTTGTGTTAGTGAATTTTCAAGCATTTACAATTACATACTAAAACAAAGTTTTATTGTATCATAAGTTTATGACGAAATTTACTACTACAGTGGACTCTGTTTTTCGAACGTTCAAGATCACACAGATCTTCGACAACTTCCTCGACCTCTCAAAACTGACGGTTGTAAGATCGGAGCTAAATATTACATTTCCTCATAAAATGAAGATTTTATATTAAATATAATTTTATATGAATACATTTTATTTACCATTGTGAAATTCGTGAATAAATAAACATTTCCATACTAATTTTTTAGTATTTTTAAAAAAGATCATTTTCTCCTTATTTTTCAAGTCATTTTATAGGTAATTTTCCAAGAATTTTTAGGTCGTCAGAATCCGAGCTCTGGTTATTGCAGTAACCGGTATTGAACTTACCAAAAGATCGTAGTAGCTGATAATGTTATTCTTCCCTTCAAAAATTCCCAATAACCAATGGCCTTGTGTTACCTCTGTACGGGATATAAATTGGTAATATTGCAATATAATTTGCAATTTCAAGATTATAATCACCCTAAAAATACTTGTAGGTATTGATTACAAGAATAATTAGAATTAAGTAAATCTACATTTTTTACGATTTTCGCCAATATGCACAATCACCTGTAAGCTATTCTTCTGGGTTAATCTCTAATCCTAATATAAGATCATTCTCAATTAGTTACGTCGCAAAATATTCTGCAACTACATTTGATTCTTCCCCGAATTTGCTTTTCCGAGATTTGCTTCCCTGAATTTTAAAAAATTTGGTTAAAGGATGTGGATAAAAATTGAAAGGAAATGTGCCGCACGATTCACTTGTTCAAATTAACTTCACTTGTTCACTTTAACATGTCATCATCAGTATTGCGAACGTCATGAAAGAAAATTATGACGTATTGAGATAAAAATGCCTTTGGGTACTGAAGTTCAATCAACGCCACCTACATAGATCTACTTTGGGATTACTCACTAAGATTGCAGCGCCAAAAACGCCAAAAAGAAACAACAGGCTTTTGAAAATTTCTTTGAATCTTCTGGCCGGATCCGAAAACAAATTATTAGTACCCCATCAGGAGACCGAGACGCGTCGAATGAGAGACACCATATGCGTCTCGATTAGTGCACGGGAAGTGGTTAGCTGTGAGTGTTTCAATTCCACACATCCGCAACTCTGGATTTACTTAAATACTGAATAGGGATGAAGGAAACAAAAATTACAAGGGAATAAATCACAAAAGTTTTAAAACTTTATCTTAAGAGTATCTCCAATAATTGAAATAAACTTTCCATCCAAATATTGTTGTAGTGTTATTTTCCGTTTCTGATGTTAAGTTTAATCTCTGGGCTCTGAAAAATACTATCCCCACTCTGAAAATATATGATCAATTTTTGCCTTGTGTAAAATGAAAAATGAATTTTAAGTCTAGCGAATATCAGTTTTCTAAACCCTAGTAAGTCCTGAATAGTAATGTAAATTATCACCGGAGAAACAAGGGAAAACAACTTCACGGTATTGCTATTAATATAATAATAATAATAATAATAATAATAATAATAATAATAATAATAATAATAATAATAATTTAAAGGTGCTTTTCAGCTGTTATACTTCGCCGTTGTTCGTCAAATGATACTTCGGTACTTTTATCAAATGAAGGTCACAATTACCGAATTTACAAAGGTCTAGTTGTTGGGTCTTCAAAGAATGTATTCTTGCAAATGAAACATTAAATGTTGCATTCTAAGTGAATGAGGAACGTTGATAAGTTGCTTCATTGACCAGCAGGACCATCAAGGATGATTTATGGGCTTGGAGACAGGAGGACGAGGTGGCTGACTGTTCTCCCCCGAGAGATTTCCGAGTAGGTCTGTTGCAGAGTGACAGACTGAGTGGTTGCCAGGAAAGCAGCCCTGGGATGGATGCGACAAAAGGAATCCTGGGGAACGATGACTGCCGAGGGAGTTGACAGGGCAAGTGAAGCGGCGCTGACGAATATCTGCCAGATGCGCCAACGGAAAGGGGACACACGGCGGACAAGCTGGTGCGTCAGGCGTCGGGACGCGCTTCCAAAATGGATGACTCACGGGGAGACACCGCAGTCTGTTGAATGCACCGCCGGTCTGAAGGCCCACGCACCGACCCCGAAAGCGTGCGTTGCCTAGGGTTGGCTCTCGCCCCCCCTCAGCTCCCTCACCATTCCCCGCTCCCCATTCCCGCCTCTCCCGTTCGACCTCCCCGCTCCCTCCCACCTCCCCTCCACCTCCCCGCTCCCACCTCCTCCCTCCCACCTCCCCGCTCCCACCTCCCCGCTCCCACCTCCCCGCTCCCACCTCCCCGCTCCCACCTCCCCGCTCCCACCTCCCCGCTCCCACCTCCCCGCTCCACCTCCCGCTCCACCTCCCCGCTCCCTCTACCCTGGGGCTTCACCCCTCGCACCCCACCGGTGCTGCCCGCGCATCCGCCGCGCTGCCGGTGCCACTCCCACCGCCGCCTCTGTGTGCGGGCGAGATACGCTCTCCATAAATCATCTTTAATTAAACAGCGCAGAGGCCGCTCGGGTCGCAATTATTTGCTCCCGCGCCTTCCGCCCTCGACGGAGGGCGAATCGCGCTGGCGCCGCCCTCACAGCGCGCGCTCCTCCCCGGCGAACGGGTCGCGAACGCAATGCAATTTGAGAAACAGAATGGGGAAGCAGATGTGAACTAGATTTTAAATAGTACTTTATGCAATTAGTTTATAATGTTAAACTTTGTACCGAGAGGTGGCTCAGTGCGTCAGCTGATGTCACCGCAGTGCCTCTGTCCGGGGTTCGAGGTTCGAGTCCCGACGGTGGCAGGATTTTCGACACTACCTTTTCAGCTAGGACGAACTCATTCGCTGTCTGGAGGAGAAGTCTAGCGACCGGCTGCTCTGATAGATAGTTATCCGTTGTTTCTCCGATCAACACCTGACGAATGCCGGAGCAGCACCCTAACAAATGGGCCACGGATTGCGCGCGATCTTTCCTTCCTCTTCCTTCTCATTTCCTCACCCATTTACACACAATAACATGCACTACACTACAACACACACCGGGAGATCCGTCGGGGGTTTAATGCTTGTCTCGCTGGTGGGAGATACCTGGTTAGGGAAAACCCCGCTAGTTGACGGTAGGTCGTTGCCGGATCTCGTCATCTAGTGGGGGAAGATCACCACCACCTCCTGAGCAAAAGAACATATGGGACTAATGACTTACGGGACTAGTGACTTCGGTAGTTGACGTGTTCGGACCACTATTAATCTCTAATCGTGCCCGGAATCACAATTAAGATTTATTGCATGAGAACATGTTTTGAAAACGAACGACGTTAGTAGCGAACATTTGTATGAATGCAATAAAGCATCATTATAAACGAGTTGCATGCGCTATTTTTTAATAACAGCATTGTAAATTTATATGAAATCAAACTTAATTTAACGAAACAACTTTCTTGTGTCTTGTATATTTGACATCTATGCGATAAAAGAGTGGTCGGCTGTTCCGTTACCTCTATCTTCTCACGATTCTCTCGTTGCGATTGGCTGAACGTGTGATGATGCAATCATTTGTGCCGTAAAATGCTCATATGTCATGTTTGTGCCGTAAATGCCCGATCAGAACGATTTCTTGCAACAGAATAAGTCGTTTAATATGCTGGTATACAAAAACGTTTTTATTTGTGTAAAAAATGATGCACTCAGGATTGGAATCTCGGTAACTTGAACATCGATGCTTCCAGTTTTGAAAATTTCACTGCATTTCCTTTATTTTGGTCGTTTTAGGTCCTAAGGTGAAACTTTAGGAAGATAAAATTCAATAAGTCGATACTTTCTTTATATTTATACACCAATAACAGCAACTGGTATATTATAGACTTCGAGGATTCACAAATAAGGAGATTATTATGCGAGCAAGAAAACATAGTTCTTAGGCAATGTTAATATTCGTTTTTTACTGGAGATTTGTTTGCAAACACCACTATTACCTGGGCTTTATAGGCTTTGAATGATTCACAAAAGTAAGAATTTTCAAACGTTTTATTCCTTCCTCTTTGGAGTTCTGTTCACTCAATCCGAATATACAATCCATGAAATGAATTGCATTTGCAAAGTCCAACTGTGCGTTCGGCATTCTATTACTTACTGGAGGGAAATCCGCTCTGGTCTTTCTCGAAACGAAGTTTCTTCTCCTGCACAGGGTGTCCGCAGCGACTTTCGAGGAAAAGGCTCCTGGCGTGCCCTCTGGCGCCGGCTTCGATCCCCGACGGCTGCATTAGGAGAATCTCCTCGCCGACGGTAGAGCGAGGATACGGCCCGCGCCCATCGGTGTGAGAGAGGTAGGCATGAGGTGGGGAAGGAAGGGAGAAGGTGGTAAGAAAGCTGTGGGAGTTGGCTCGGTGAAGAGTGGGGTTGAGATGTTCTGGGTGGTGCAGAGCGAGCCCAGACAAGACGACGAGGGCTGGACCAACCCGGGCAGTTCCGGACGAAGCGAAACAGGACAGTATAAAATAGGATGGAACCAGGCGAGGTAGATGGAACAAATCTGGACGGTACTACAGGGAAGGACTGCGCTGGGCATGAGACAACGAGACACGGAGGGGCAGAGCGAAACATGGTGGTGCCAGGTGGCCGGGTATAGCGAGATGAGGGTTAGGTAGACATTAAGTACACTGTCTTAAATATAATGTAGATTAATGTATTGTACACGAAACTTAATGTAACTTGTACATTAAAAAGAGTTTAATATATTTGTACATTGAATTTAAAGAACACGTTAAACTCAGTGTAGATTTAATGTACAGGTTCTCTCGTTTCGCCTGTCTCTCATCATTTATATTGTATGTTCGTAATCACCAGTCAATCAAGATCATTCATTCCCGATATGACCATCAAGGTTTGACGCTTGAACCCTAATATACAAGTATACATTAAATTTAATCTGCATTTATAATAATTAACGTAATGCAATTTACATTAAAATTTACACATTTAATTTATATTATAATTTACAAATGATATGACATTAACATTTACAAATGGTTTTTACTTTAACATTTTCAAATGGTTTTTACCTTAAAATTTAGAAATGTTAATTTATATTATAATTTACAAATGATATGACATTAACATTTACAAATGGTTTTTACTTTAAAATTTACACATGTAAATTACATTAAAATGTACACATGTAATTTACATTAAAGTAATACGGAATTTTCTGACAGTGTGGAAGGGGGGGGGGATGGAAGCAACGGGAACGGTGAAGCAGCTGGCCTGCGAGGCAGTGAGGGTGGATTAGTGAGCGAAAGGGGGCGTGGCCGGGGCTGAAACCAGAGGCCGGCGGCTTAGCGTCTGTCTCGGACGAGCTTTCTTTCGCGCCTTCCTCCGGCACCTCCGCTCGACCCCAAAACCTCGGTGCTGCACTCCGCCGGGAGAAATGAAACGAGCGAGGCGGAAAGAAAAGAAACCACTACAAAAAATCAGAGCCGAGACATGAAATTAAAGTAGCAAAAGCGATGTGAAACTAGTTTCGTTTTTCTGTACACGAACCACTTTTGATATCGAGAAACTAATGAAATTGGTTAAATTATTTGAAAATGGATTATTACGTGGTTTGTGATGCGAGTGAAATTTCCTCTAAATGTTTTTTATAAATTATTTGTGTTATTTACTGTTGAGTTATTTGCGAATTAATATCTTGGACATGGACATTACACGGAGTTCACCGTCACGAGAAGACATTATTACGGTACGACATTATGAGAGGGCATTTTGGAAGAAACAGTTCAGGCATCTAACAGGCACACTATTTTTATTTTTTTTACTTGTGTTTTCTTAGGTAATATTCTCGGAAGTAGTATTACAAATACTTGTCATGACTACACTTAATTCTACTGAACTGACACACGCAAAAATAAATTTTAGAGAGAAGTTCATAGCAATGACTTCATCAAAGTACATCGCTAGTCACTAAATGTTCAATGCAGAATAGCTTTATGAATTGCTGTGGGTAGGTACCAACTAAATGTCATTTATTACCAAGGGAAAAGGGATAACTGCAAGGGCATATATACAGGGTCCAATACCCTATCTGAAAATTTCTGTATATGTTCAGGGATGTTCAAACATTGTAATTCTGTGTATATGAATACCCGCATTTTTAATCTAACAATGTTGGGTATTGTTATATGACATATGGGGAAAAGACTCCTAAAAAGTCTGAGAATTCTGTAAATGATTCATCATAAAATCAGGTTATTTATTAATTGTAAGATTAATGCTTTAATTCATTCTTTTGTGGTATGTTTTATTTATTTACCAAAAATATGTTATGTGTATACAAATAATTTCAAAGATGAAGGAGACTCAAAAAATATTTCACCTAAAGAAATTAAAAATAAACACTAATAAATATTGACTCTCAACATTACATTTATGAAATTCAATGGTGGCTTAGGAACAGTATTTCAACGTTAGAAGTGGAAAGATTATCTGAACGGAAGGTGAAATGCGAATAGCGTTCGATCGGCGCGTATAGCCGGAGTGAACTGCCCGTAGCGGAATCTAGTCATTAGGCCGGTGCAGAAGGGCGTGCCGTACCCAGAGGGCGCGAGCTGGCGCTGGAACACCTGCCGTCCGCATCGCTCTCTGTTCACGAGTGTTAATTCCATGGCCAATTCTCCGATAAAGTGCGTATACCGACGTTATACCTAGTAAATCGAAGTGTATAAGAAATATTTAATAAATTTGATTGTAGTATCCAATAAAAGACAAGGATTCTTAAAATGGTTTTTATTCCAGAAAACAAAAAGAAATCGGCCAAGTAGTCGAATATCCGCAGGAGAGTTCCAAGTCCGTAGCACAAGTCGTCTAGTAGTAGTTCTCCACACTTCTATACTAATACACTAGCCAGGATACACTCGCTTACTCTGCCGCTCGCTGTCTGCCCTGGCGTCGAGTCGGAGCCCTCTTATAGCCCGCCAGGGCTATTGGCCCGCCGACTAGCTGCGGAGTAGGGGCGGTGTCGAGTCTCTACCCGCCTGCTCGGGCGTGACGGCCGCGCGCAGACGGGCCCGGCCGGCTCGCACCGGTTGCCTCCTTCTCTCGCCAGGGGCGGTAACGCTCCGCTGACGTCACTCGGCGGCGGCTGCTTTGACTGTGTGCGGCCGGTCACGACATATAATCCTCTAAAAAGTTATTAGATTTTGGAAGTTTTAAAACAGATGCGAAAAAATTACACGTTTTTCTACCGAGAGCCAGTCAGTCTTCCGCATCCGTAAGCGTTATGAAGTGCGTTAGAGTGAGAAGTTTCAAACAATTGTAAATGATGTCCAGGGAATTCGCTCGGAGCAGCCGAAGGCACCGCATGTCAGCCGCGATATCCTGGTGCTCCTCGTGTTTCAAGGTTGGGGAGAGGGGAGGATGCGCGTTGGACGGTCGGTAGGCACCGCAAAATATTGCGGTGAACAGTCCTTCTCTGGTCGTTTGTAAGTTAAGCTTCTCTCTAGTTTTTCTGAAAGTAGAGTGTGTTAATGATCCAGAAGTGAGTGGTTTGTGTATTGGCTTATAGAACAATTATTAAGGACGGAATTTCATAGTATTGGGATTTCAGAAAAGATCAAAATAAAAGCAATGGTAGAGGTAACTTCCATAAAGTGCGGTATACTTGATACAATTTTCAGGATTCGCCACTGGTTCATTCAATGTCCGAAGCTCCCTTTTTACATAATCGCCTTACCACGTTCTTACGTTTTAAGGAGAAAGTATTGTAATGCTGCCAAAGAAATAGGCGATTTTACTATAGAAAATCTCGTATTGTCGGACCTGGTAATGAAGTTTATAAATCTTGTTCATACATGTAGTAAACTATTCGTACTTCCTCTGAAACGTTGTGAATGCACGTTAGGATGGTCCTTGATCCGAAAACTGATTGACAGAAAAACATATGCCTGTCCGACTGCGCTCTTCGTTAACGCCTAAGCCGTTCAGACGATTTCTACAAAATTAATAGTCCCGGTTATAGATCCTTTAAAAAAACTCAAGGCCTTGCGAGTATGAAACGGGTATTTTAATTTTGAGGTGTATTTTACATGAAGTCCCAACATTTTCAAAATTTTCTCTAAAGTGTCTCCTAAATTTTTGATTCACATTTGTCCTCGGAAAGACTCTTAAAAAGGTAGCTTTTTCGTTGAAATCCCTAATTTTGGAAAATCGCAAAAATTCAATTTTTTTCGACGATAATTAACACATTGAAGGTAGACAATAAGCTGCGATCCAAATTATTAAAAATATATTAAAACGGAGGACCACGTAGAGTAATGCACGTTCTATCACATTCCAAATAAATGTAACCTCTTCCCTGTCTAAGAACTTTTGTTAAAAGAATATTCAATTAAAACCATGCTAAAATATTATAAATATACATTTTCTTTGTCTAATTGAACATTGATATTGAGAAAACTTAAAACTAAAAAAAAAAGTCATGAAAATGTCTATTCACACCTTTCATGAGTTAAGCCTATCGACATAATTTTTTCCATGAATGGCAATTTTTCATTTTCCTGCGACCATTCAACAACCGCACTCAGCGAGTAGCTACTTTTTTCCCTGCCATGTGGAGCTGCTGACTCCGTGGAGTCTTGCGATGGCATTTGTCGCCGCCGCCGCCGTCGCCAACGCTGGCTGTGACGCGGCACTACGTGCTGTACGTGCCCGGCGCACGGAGGTGGCTGCTGCTCTGCGGTTTGCGTTGCCCCACGCGGGGCGTTCCAACGGTCGGCCTCTCGGCAAACGCGGATTCAGAGAAGGGAGGCGTCATGGAGGGGTGAATCATTCGTGGTGAATTTAGAAGTAATGTTTGCAAGAGTGGATTGTATTGTATTTTAATGTGTGTGTTAAATTTCATGGTGATGGTAATTCATGATCATTAAATCAAACAGTTGCTGCTTAGTTGATAATCTTTATTACTTCTACGGTTCAACGTGTTGGCGATGGATTGCGAGCATCTTTGGCTAATTCTGATGAAGATTATAATTCATGGTCGGAACGTCAAAACAAAAAAAGGTTTTTTCTAAACGGTCTGATTTAATTGTCGCAAATGATCAAAAATTATAAAAAAAAAGAGAGACAACACTCCGAAGCCTTTTTTGTTCGATGATACGTACTGAAACCGTTGGGTAATTATATTTGAAGAAACTATTCCATGAATAAATTATTTATATATATATATATATATATATATATATATATATATATATATAATCTTAAATGCATTATGTGTATTCTGAATATAGTTAATATTTGAAATTCGCTGCACTGTCTTCGCTGATAGATCAGAAAATATTCTTAACGAAAAGCACGACGAGGAAAGTTCTGTGATCATGTTAATCACACTCATCCGACTGATTTACTTTCTTACTTAAGTTACTGTGTTTTGTTGCTTTAAAAGGCTTCAGCCGTCGGAAAGGTAACGGTAAACGTGGAAGCACGAGTTGCAAATAAGGGTACTTTTGAAAATCAGTTGAATCATGTGGAGTTCATTCTATAATACGACTTGTACACCGCCTATTTTCATAGATATGTTCTTAGAGATGTAATTTATTGTAGGAATAATGTAAAATTAGTTTGGATATGATCAGCTTTTGAACTCAAGTGTGTAGTCCTTGCAACTCTAAACTTAATTCAAAGAATTGAAACCATCTGAAATTAGTTAAAGTACCTCTCAATTCAATTTATTATTTCGCAACATGTAAAGGATAATTATTGTTGTTATATACAACATGCGTCCTTTTGTACACATATCTATTAACTCTGAACTGGGTATTGCTCGAGATTTCACTCTGGCACCACTGCGTGAGCTTAACAAATTCCAATATTTATCGTTAGAAATGAGCTAACAACTGTCTAATATTCATAACTTGTGACGTTCTCCGTTTTAACGAATTGTGGAATTTTAATTGGATATAAATTGTTGGAGGATGTAATTTCGCCGGGAATTTAACCAACATTCTTTATGATGTCGCGAGCAAGAAATGACCTGCTTCTGATCATACGTAGAAAAGCCACGAACCTGGTGTATTTTGAACAAGCGCTCTGTGGTGCAACGAAAAGAGTCCACGTTGAATTTTCCTTCTCATTCTCAATCAGAATGTGAGGTAGCGTGGACGAGGGACGGCGTTTCGTCTTGGAACGCTGATGATGGGCGGGCGGGCCGCGGAAGGGGCTGCCGCGAGAGCCGCCCCGCGCCGTTGCCAGGCGCCCATCGATTGCGCCGAATGCCGACTCGCGGCGTGCGGCCGCCCGCGCCTCGTGACATGTGGAATCGTCACTCTGTGCCCTTACCCACACTCAGGCAAATGCTCCTTTTGTACTCCTCTCATGCCTTCCCTCTGCGTCTCCTCTCTTTTCTCTTCCCACTTTTACTTCCCTCTCACACGACCCAGTAACTTGTGACACCTTCCAACTCTCACTACTTCTCATTCTCACTCCTCTTTCACACCTTCCACTCTCACCCTCCTCTCACACCTTCCCACTCTCACTCCCTTCTCACACCTTCCCACTCTCGCTCCCCTTTCCCACTTTCTCACGCTCACTCCCCTGTCACTCCTTCTCACTCTCACTCCCCTGACTCCCTTCTCACTCCGCTCTGCCTCCCCTCTCACACTTTCCCACCTACTCCCCTCTCATACGTTCTCATTTTCATTCCTCACTCAAACTACCCTCTCACATCTTCCCACTCTCATTTCCTTTCTACACCTCGCTCTCAGTCCCTCTTCAGTCCAACTCTCGCTCTCATCTCTTCCTCTAATACATCTACACTAGAATGATTGGTCGTATTCAGCAACTATCTGGGGGAGAATTCTTAGCTGTTCTGATTGATAGGTTTCCGTAGTTTCTCCGACCAACACCAGACGTGTGCCAGAGCAGTATCCTAAGAAACGGGACACAGGCAGCGCGTAACTCCTTCTTTCCTTCTTCTTTCTTGCCCTATTTTCATTCCCCACTTACATCCACTTACATGCTATACACTACTACATACCGGGGGACTAGTAGGATGCTTAGAGCTTATCCTGGTTGGGCCGGTGCCACGCTGGTAGGAGATACCTAGAAGGTAAAACCTCGCAAGCGTACGTATAGGTCGTCATCAGATCTCACCATCAAGCAGGGGAAGGCCACCGCTACCTCCCGTGATAAAACGTGTAGTACACTTACTGGACGAATGCCCAAAACAGTTAATGGCCCCCGGAAGCACGAAATCAATCAATCAATCAATCAATAAAATACTGGAGGTGTATGCTTATTTATATGGTTACAACACCGTGAATAATTGCTTTATATGAATGATTCAGTCTTCCGTCACAGACACAGTGGGTTATGAGATGTTAATTTGATGTATCCGCGTCGCTGAGGTTGAGGCAGTAGAGGAAGTATTTATTAAAGATGTTAAGAAGAAAATTATATTAATTTTTACTTTCTCGTGCTTAAGAAGGAACGTCTTAAGAAGAGAAAGTTATGAAATGCTGCGCGAAAAAACTGCGAATTTTCGGAAGAAAACTCTTTATTTCTGGGCTCTGGTAACGAAAAAGTGGATAAATCCAGACGCTAAATTTAGGGGAAAAATCGTCTGACAGGTGGTGTAGTCAGAATCCATGTTTTACGGAACCTTGATACGGAAAAATCGATTGATAGCAAAACGTCTTCCGGCTGGCCGTCCATCCGCCCGTCCGTTTGTCCGTCTGTTTGTTAACAACGCTAGCCGCTAAACCGTTCAGACTATTTTCTCCAAAATCGATATTACCGTGTCAATCTGGCTGATGTTGCGACCCCTTGAATCGATATTTCAATTTTGTGGAGTATTTGCATGAAGCTCCTGGGACATTTTCAAAATTTTTCAAAAAATGACGCCAACCATTTTGATAAAATTGTATTGTTAGATAGTCTGGAGGACGTTTAAGAGAATATCTCATTGCAGGTCTCATATTGGTTAAAAACTCTGATTTTTCGAAAATTGAAAAAATTCATTTTTTTCGGCGTCTTCCTAAAACTAAAATTTAAAGAAAGAGATTATCGCTTAATAAATTATGTTTCTTGAAGATAGATTTTAGAATAAGGTCATGTACAAATTTTGAGAATTTGAGTATTTTCTGCGTAATTCTGAATGAAAGTACGGGCGAGAATGTAAGTGCTGTTTTAACTAATTAAAAGTTTCGAATGTATTGCCTGTTCAAAGAGTGCCATTCCGTTGTAGAAATTCGTGGCATGTGCCACTCAACCAGTCGCTGGGAGATGAAGAAAGATAGCGCAAAGCTCATTGCATTAAATTATTCCGAGGTGGAATTCCATTCCAAACTGCACGTATTTTGCCGCTGACAATGCGTTCGGTTTTACTTCCTATATTCAAAATTGCGAACATTTCATTTCTTCTTTTTACTTTCTCCTTGTTTTCCTAGTTTATTTTCTATTTCATTAAGTTTCTTCTCTTTTTTTTTTGCTTGTTCCCTCGGGTTGATTCTTTTCCCATGGTTTTTATCATTATTTTTGGAAATCCCAACTTTACTGTTCAGTAATATTACTTTACATCACTCGACCGTTAGCCCTCTAGAATCCCTCCATAAGCATCTTAGGACCTTCCATACACCAACCTCCCACCAATCTGCCACCTACACCAACGTGTACCACTCACCAATCTCCCCAGCCATCGGCTCCGCCAGCCATCGGTCTCCGCCACCATCGGCCCGCCACCATCGGTCTCCGCCAACCATCGGTCTCCGCCAGCCATCGGTCTCCGCCAACCATCGGTCTCCTCCAACCATCGGTCTCCTCCAACCATCGGTCTCCTCCAACCATCGGTCTCCTCCAACCATCGGTCTCCTCCAACCATCGGTCTCCTCCAACCATCGGTCTCCTCCAACCATCGGTCTCCTCCAACCATCGGTCTCCTCCAACCATCGGTCTCCTCCAACCATCGGTCTCCTCCAACCATCGGTCTCCTCCAACCATCGGTCTCCTCCAACCATCGGTCTCCTCCAACCATCGGTCTCCTCCAACCATCGGTCTCCTCCAACCATCGGTCTCCTCCAACCATCGGTCTCCTCCAACCATCGGTCTCCTCCAACCATCGGTCTCTCCAACCATCGGTCTCTGCCAACCATCGGTCTCTGCCAACCATCGGTCTCCTCCAACCATCGGTCTCCTCCAACCATCGGTCTCCTCCAACCATCGGTCTCCTCCAACCATCGGTCTCCTCCAACCATCGGTCTCCTCCAACCATCGGTCTCCTCCAACCATCGGTCTCCTCCAACCATCGGTCTCCTCCAACCATCGGTCTCCTCCAACCATCGGTCTCCTCCAACCATCGGTCTCCTCCAACCATCGGTCTCCTCCAACCATCGGTCTCTCCAACCATCGGTCTCCTCCAACCATCGGTCTCCTCCAACCATCGGTCTCCTCCAACCATCGGTCTCCTCCAGCCATCGGTCTCCGCCAACCATCGGTCACCGCCAACCATCGGTCTCCGCCAACCATCGGTCTCCGCCAACTATCGGTCTCCGCCAACCATTGGGGCTCCGCCAACCATCGGTCTCCGCCAACTATCGGTCTCCGCCAACCATTGGTCTCCACCAAATACTCTTACACTGTCGCCCTCCGTCGTCCGCCAGTCTACTTCGGGCCCGCGCTCCGTGGGCTAACGCTCCTACATCCTCTCAGTGCCTCCGCCTGCCGTCGCTCCGGGCGCGCGTGTTCGCGCTCGGTGGCTGGGTTTACGGCGGCGCCTCGCGCGCGAGGCGGCGCTTTTCGCTTTTCTATTTCCTCGGACGCGGCGCGGCGCGGGGCGGGCGTGCGGGTGGAGTACTTCCGGGCGAGGGAGCTTCCGGGGGGGGCGCGCCCGCGGAATTAAGAGGGAGAATTGCTGCAGGCTGCCGGAGGAAGAGGGAAGACGGGCGACGGGAAATGGGGGCGAGAACGAAACACGAGTTAGAGCTCCGCTGCCGGCGCTATTGCCTGGTAGGAACCTCGCCCCGCTCCTCGCGTAGCGCCCTGTCACGTCCCAGCGTCCAGTTGCAGCGAACGTGGGAGATAGCGTTGGGATGCTTTTGTTTCTTTCTGTCTCATTTGTATCAATGGTGCGGATAAATGTCTCGTAACTTGACGTTGTCGTTTCGTGTTTTTCATTCATTCCTTTTAAGTTGCATTTAATGCATTTCATGCCTTTTACATTTTCAAATGTTTCTGCTATATTACTTTTTATTTAATACAAAATGGGAACGTTTTTTCAGTTATGGAATATATGTATTTGGATATAATTTTTAAGTTTTTCAGATCACTTCATTTATTTCCGCTGGATAAAACTTCACATTATGTATTAAAACAGTGTAAAGATTTTCATATTAGTCCAAAGCAGCAACAATTAATGAAATTAATATTATTTATTAAATATATCTTTTACGATTGCAGCGCGAAGAGCTCTTAAAAAAGTAAAATGTTTTTTCACATGAAAAACAAACAAACTATATTTAGCTTTTGTCGTATTTGATATGTCATTGACTAAGTCTTTGATCTTTCTTTCAATACAACGTTCTTCCAATGAACACCACCGTGATTCTTATCTTCTCTCGACATATCTTCTGATCAAATCGAATACTTCTGATCAAATCGACGATATCTTCTGATCAGATGCGTAGCATTCTCTGAATGTTATTCATTTCCTGTTGTTTTCTTCACTTACGTGTGTTCTCGACAAAGCGGTCATTGGAGTTCCGCGCCACGCGCTCTGGCCTCAAAAGTGCTCAGCACAGCGAAACCGCTCCGGTGCAAGGCCGCTACTTGCGCGCGATAGCAGCCCTGCTCGATAGACGCGCGTGTAATGTATAGTCGGGAGCTAACTTGATGGCGAGTCTGAAGAATGCGCTCTGTGTTCTTGGAAGCTGCCCTCCCCGCCTAGTCTGCAACTATAAGCCGTCCTAAGTATATTGCTCGAAGTGTTCATAGGCAAAAATTAAAACGGTTAACGAGAATAAGTAAAAAAAATACGTCAAAGGCACCTGGCTTCCCGCACGCAAACAACGGCTCCCGATTATAAGCTTTCCCATTGATTCACCAATGGCGGGGTCGCTGCCGCTGGGGCTTTATCTGCAATTCCTCCCTCCTCCATCGCTGTTCTGTTTCTCTTTCTCCCACTCCCGCTGGTTTCTCGCTCTTTAAACCTTTGATCTTTACTTTCCTTTGCTCTTGGTTTCTTCTCTTCTTTTCTCACTTTTGCTTTCCCTTTTCTTATCTCTCGTCACTTCCCGTCTCATCTACTCTCGCTCCACTATTATTCTTTTATTTATCTCTAGCGTCTCGATTTTCTTGCATTCGCACTCTGCTGTATTTTGCTGCTACTTGTGTTCCTCCTGAGTGTGATTTGTTTAATTAGTCTGCTCGCGTAATTCACTTTTCAGTTTTGAAATGAGTAAATTATGTGGACTGACACATTTGATCAGGATTTTTTATATCTAAAATAATAATAATAATAATAATAATAATAATAATAATAATACTTAATATTCATCACGTGAATCATAGTGATGAACTCTAATGATAAATAGATGTATCTGTCTTGTTACTGAATACGAGAAACATTCAATATATATTATAAATGCATTATTTGAAATTGATGGCAGTTCACGGTGTTATTTGTGAAGGTACTGTGTTATATAAGTGTACAATTAGCGCTGCCTAGTGGCGCGATCATGAGATGTCGTAGAGGCATGTATTGCTAGTGTGAGGTCGTTACATGCAGAATATACGGACTAAACATCATGAGCTGTTGTGTATTATTTATAATTTATGTCCCGCTCCTGGAACCAGGAAAAGTAATACAGGTACGATACGATGAAATTCCTGATAAAACGCTCACGAGGGTAATTCAAAATCCTTGCCAAAGCAATGTCAAAGGCATCCGCGGCGGTCATGCGAATGCTATTGACTGTTCGGGCGACGCCGCGTCGACTGCTATGATGCCAATGTTTCGACTATTTAATCGGTTTTTGCTTTCTCCCCACAGAATAGAAAGAAAGTTATGTAAAGCTGCGCGAAAAAATGCGATTTTTATTTCAGAAAAACTCGTATTACAGGGTTCTGGTAACGAAAAAGTGGATGTATCCCGTTGCTAAATTAAGAAAAATCCTCTAACACGTAGGGTAGCAAGAATCCATGTTTTGGGGTCCTTGTTACCGAACAATCGAATGACGGCAAAACGTGTCCATCTGTAAACAATGATAGTGGCTGAAACCGATTTTCGACGATTTTCTTCGAAATTGATATTTCTCAATCGTTCTGGCTGATGTCGCGGTTCCTTGAGTTTGAAATTGATATTTCAATTTTTAGGGTAGTTACATACAACCCTGTGACGTTTTCAAAATTTTCAAAAAATGGCTCCATCGTTTTGATTAAATTTTGTTTTTAAATAATGTGTGAGACGTTTAATAGAATAGTTCAGGTCTGAAGTTCATTGAAATCCCCGGATTTTCGAAAATCGCAAAAGCTCGAATTTTTCGAGTCTTTCTACAACTAAAATATGTATGATAAAGATTTTTTGCCTTAATGAAATATATTTCCTTAACAATATATTTTGAAATAAGGTCCTGAACAAATTTTCGATTAATTGAATACTTTTTCACATAATTTTGCATGAAAATGTTGTGGAAAAAGTACAGAGCTGTTTAGCATCACTAGTTTTGAGGGCTGAAGTATACCAGGATGGTGGGCTCTCGTGTTTGTATACTATGACAACTCAAATAGACCAGGTGTAACAGTTTGGGGCTGTTCATCATAGTAGAGCTCTTAAGAAATTCATTTGGGAAGGCTGTAACGGACTTTTGTCCTTTTTTCTCTATGTCCATGTTTCACTTCTAAAGCAGAGTGTGGGTTGAGATACAACATTGTGTAATCTACTTAGCGTGAATTTGAAAATTATTACACAATACCCCTTCATTAGGTCATTATTTAATTTACTAACCTTCTCTTGCATTTCCGGCTTCAAGTTATCAGGTAATTTGTAGATATGTTCAATACTTATTTAATAATCTGGTACTTGACAACAGTTTTCATACCTTCTCATACATTGTCCTTGGTGTGATATAGCCTCACTGGTTTTAGCTAGATATCCCATATAGGGTGTCCAACTTTGAAGGCCTCAAGGGCCACAACTATAACCTTTAATATAAAAAAATTATAATATAAAATTTACATAAAATATTAAATGAAAAACAAAGAATGGGATAATAAGATATTACTGACAGGTGATTTCTAACAGTGTAAAACAGTCAAAAGAAAAAGATTAACTGTTCCCAATACTGGAAAGACGGTAACATTATAACCTTGATAGGTATGTAGATACCTACCGAAGGAAAATTAATTACTTACTAAAGAATCTTCCCTTTATACCACTTTCTACCACTTTCCCGCTTTAAATCCTAAGCCGTGGTTTGCTTCCTGACCAATGACGAGATCTCCATCTCCTGAGCACTGACTACCGCCGACGACGTCGCGGCGGCGTTGCGTGGGTGTCTCAAAAGCCGGGGATCGATTCCGGAGCCTTAATATTGTCAGGCGGAAGCGACGTATATCTGGGAATTTTCCGAGCGGCAGCTAAGCCCGGAAATTGCCCTTCCCCGCAAAACGAGCACCCCGCCAGAGCGTGCGTCGATCGCCCAAAGAAGGCAAAGAGGTCGCGTGACACATGCTCCAAGAAGGCAGCTCGAGTCTCTTTGTCGCCGGAGCTACCTGCTGCCTTTGTGGTCAGAAGCTGCACTAAGACTTCATCAGAAACTTGATTGATCGATATGTTTATGGCGAAGTAACATTCTTTGCCCACATATCATTTTAATTTTGATGGTCGTGACTTTGCGATTTAACAGCTATTTTTTCTGTTTACCACTCAGGAATATTCATCCAACTTCATTTTTAATTGCAGTTTGATTGGAAAGCGTTTCAACTCGTGCATGGTTGCATTTAACCTTAAAAGTAAGATTAATTTCAACAGTATATGTTGTCTGTTGCGTTTGCAAAGCCCAATAACTTCTGCTTGGCCTTTTTTTTCAAACCAATCGAATAATAAACTCTGCTACAAACTACCATTGGGATATATCGTCTACGTCGTGCACATTCGCATATCCGTAAGTAATATCTTCTTTAGTTAAAACGTCTCCATGGCTTGTCGACAACTAAGATTCCCCGAACGACTTCAGCCGTCCGTTCACAAATTTGTAATTCACCAAACTGATCCCCTCCAGCCCAAGCAGCTGCTTCCATTGCTGGGCGCTCTTTCACCGCAACCGCTGTGCTGTCCCTGTGCAAACCGCGATCGGAGGCAATCTGTGCTGATCGCAAGCGGCGGGGAGGGGGGAGCCTTTCCTCGTAATTGGGGCGCGCTGGAAAAGTGGAGCGCCGATCGTACGCATTCCCAAGCGGCTGCGGCAGTAGCTGTGGTGGTGGTGGTGGGGGTGATGGAGGGTCTGTAGCGGCGAATGTGCTGGAGACGGTGGCGAAGATGGTGTCGGCAGCAGCGGTTGGACGTTGGTGATGGTGTTGGCGGTGATGGTGTTGGCGGTGATGGTGTTGGCGGTGATGTCGTGATGGAGTCGTTAGAGGCGGAGGTGGTGGGGGTGGTGGCGGAGATTGTATCCATAGCGGGGCGGGTGGTGGTGTGGGGGGGGAGGGGGGGGGTGGGGGGGGGGGGTGGTGGGGGGGTGAAGATGGTGGTGAAATCGGTAGCGGCGGCGGGGATATCAGGGGTAGTGGTCGCGTCTGTATGAACCGCGGAAAAGATGGCCAGAATGGCAGAGGAGTTGGTGGAAGTGGAAGACGAGGTAGCACTGGTGAATTCGTTGACGTCGGCGGAGGAGGCGGTGGCGATGCCTACGACGGGTGGAGCCCGTGCAGTTTGCGATGGTGGCGGAGGTGGAGGCGAAAGCAGCTACGGAAGTGGTGGCGACGGTTTACTTTTCATGGCACCCGCTAATGAAACGCTTCCTCGACGCTCGTCGAGCTCTTTCCAACGCCGTTATCGATATGCCACCGAACACTAACGAGTTAATTACGAAGCAGCGCGTACCCTCATCTGACGATGAAGGTACTTTAATCAGAAGACCGCGGAAGATTCGTTTGTTGGGAGTGGCAAAGCACTCTGGGACGAGGAAGTCATATTTATTGCCACCTTCCTTACTATGTAATTGGCTATTCTTTGTATCTTCAGTGGGTGTACTTACCGTTTCGTGGATCGCCAGTGATTGTGATATTTTATTCTGAATTATAAGCTATAACACTTATTATATATTGTATTTTCTGTACTTTGTACTTAAGGTTTTCTTTGCGCAATAGAAACAGCAATATATGTTCATAAATTAATCTTTTTTCTATCTCTTGCAGGTCAGCCAATCTTGGTTACGAACCATCGTCGATCTTTAGATGGAGAATAATCCTCTGAGCTCACCCTTGAGTGCTGATATCTAGAATTACAGAAAAGGTGAGTGATTACACATCTTAGTGAAATAATTGTTGTTAAGTAATATTTATTCTGCATTAAAATCTCTTAAGTATATTGATAATCATTTGAACGTTAATAAACTAATGTATGTACGGAAATAATGAATGTAATATTCCAAAGAATAGTACCGGATTTGATTACATTTTCACATTAAGGTTATTATTCATTTTTTATTGGACCATCACACATACTTTTAAAATCAAATCCACAGCACCGTGATTTAGCGTTTGACTGATAATAATGAGCCATTAAGTGACATCTATTTCAAAGAAGATTTACAGAATCCTTAATAAGCTCCTGGTGGAAATTTATTGGAGATCTAAATGGAAAGAAATGGTAAATGTGTGTGAAGCTACTCCAACGCCCTGCGTCTGCGGCTACGATGCAAATGGAATGGAAATCTAAGGCAGTTAGGCCACGAAGAGGAGAGAGAAATTCTACTTCCGCTCTCAACCTCCTGCCTCCCATTATTCACTCCTTATCTTCACTTCTTTTACGAGATGATCATTGGAACTGTGCAGTGTAGACTCCGCCACGACACCAGAGTTAATGTTGTTCGTAGAAACCTCAGATCGACCGGGAAATATCAATTTTGGAGAACATCGGCCGAACGATTCAGGCGCTAGGATTGACAACAGACGGATTGACGAACATTTTGCCATCAATCGGTTTTTCGGTATCAGAGACCCACAAAACTTGGATTATGGCCACACCACGTGTTAGAGAATTTTTTAAAGCGACTGGATGTATCCCCTTTCTCGTTACCAGGACCTGGCAATAAGAGTTTTTCTGCCAAAATTAGTCGTTTTCCGGCGCTCGGTTACATAACATTATCTTCTTACGAAGTGACTTCGTAAGGCCAAGAAAGTAAAAACATGATTGTCTCAAAAACAAGTCCAATTACTACCACCAATAAACATAACATCCCTGTTTATTTAACATCGGGACTACTTTTCGGCTTGTCCCCGGATGGGCTCCCGGGATGTCAGGCACTGTGGACGTATAATGCAACTTTTGGTGAC
This sequence comes from Teleogryllus oceanicus, assembly GCA_964035755.1. Classification (NCBI taxonomy): domain Eukaryota; kingdom Metazoa; phylum Arthropoda; class Insecta; order Orthoptera; family Gryllidae; genus Teleogryllus; species Teleogryllus oceanicus. The sequence continues at coordinate 94,904,676 of CAXIVR010000004.1, forward strand.
ACACCTACGGTTCTACAGCTCAACTGGGACGACCTATGCAGAGTGAGTATCCACATAATCCGAGACCTCTCACCGAGATACCGTAGGCCTCCGGATCTTGGGTGCTGTCGAAATAGCAAAGTTTAGAGATGATACATTGGGGGCACTCGGAATGACCCGTGCTACAAACCTACAAAGACAGCTAAGCACATGCATGCCCTACGCGGGAAGAGAAACCGTAGCCCGTGTGCCCGTGTGCTTGAGGGTACCTGCTGCTATGCACCGCAGAGCTTGCTTACACATGTGTAAGAATGGGATAATTCTTTGCAATACCTCATTACGTAAAATAGGCATTTTTACGACTATATCGGACATATGTCGTAAAGTCTATCACCTTGTCGACAAGAATGCTTTGCACTACTGCCACACGAACTATCATAGTTTTCAGCATCAAATTATAATTTTGACCAATTCTTACCGTTAATTTTCTTTCCAGAATAGACTCCCACGATAATTAGTTCCAATTTTCTCCTCCCGCTTCAACACCCATTCCGTTTATGTTGCTTTCCTTTTTTCTCATTCGTCTGGACTCTATCATGTCCCGTCCTGTTTTCCATTTTGCATATTTGCTTTTTTAACGTTTCCTATTTTCTTCTTTCCAAATTTTTCCTTTTTACTTGATCCGTCTTGCTCGTCTCATTCCCATACTCCTTCCCTCAACGGCATTTCCATCTCCTGACTTTCTTAAACGTCGATTCCGCTACCTTAGCAAAGGGTATTCCTCTCACAGGTTGGAATTGTTGTCCTGACGAAACAGTCCTGAGCGTATTCGAACCACACCGTTCCCTGCGCTTTACACCGACGACCTATAAAACGCTCCAGGACGCCCCCTCCCCCAAGACGCTCGCCCGGTCCTAGAAACGCAGCCGTGCGCTGCCATTCGTCCACGGTCGAGAGCTCTGCGCCGCGCGAGGTAATGATCGGAGCTCATCGCATCCCCGAAAGCGCCCGTCCAACGTAAAGCAGCCGAATTAATGCCAGTCGCCCCGGAGGGACGCCGAATGGCTGGTGGGAAGCGGTCGGTGCGCTCTGTCGGCTGGCGATGGCACGGCCTTTATGCTGGGGAAGGGGAAATGGGCGAGCGATACGAATTAGTTAGCGTGCTTGGCTGGGTACGGGCGCGCACGGTGATCGCGGGTGGTGGTGCTGGCAAGCTTCGTAAGTAAATGTGACGTATGTTTTACTCGGGACAAGGCATGGGAAGTAGTGGATGAAAGGGTGAATGTGCGTGGACGATTGGGGGAGCCGAGTGGATTAGGAGAAGGCGAGTGGATGAAAACCGAAAGCGGGGGAGGGAAGGCAGGACGAAGAACGAAAGGGGGAAGGGCGGCGGATGGCAAATGAGCGAAGAGCGGCGCGAGGGTGGAGAACGCGGGAAAGAAACAGAGGGGAGAAAGGACGTGGAGAGTGAATGGGCGTGGCCGATATCTGGTGGGCAAAACGGTTGGGCGTGGGCATGGTCGTCGGCGTGTGCGAGTTGCGAGTTGCGAGTGCTTGAAAGGGAGCAGTCTACTAAACGTGCGGATTCGATGGGGCGAGGGAGGGCGGGCGAAAGCTGGCACCGGCTGATCCTTAGGGCGCAACGCAGCGCGTGGCCCTCGGGAGGTCGTAAAAGCTGCCGCCGCGACGCGCCGGCTGCTCGATGGCTCGGCCGCCGCCCACTCATAATGAGACGCAGCCGAACCCAGAGTAATTCCAGCTGAGCCGCGGGTCATCGGTTTCTCGCCTGCGCAATTTACGACCATAGGAAGCCTCTTTGAATAGTCTTGTTCCTCCATAACGTTCTCTTAAATTTTATTAATTACGTTTTACATTCCCTCTTGATGGATTTTGTTTAGAAATAATTGAAAATGGGCGAAGTTTGTATGTCAAGATATTGGTGAAAATGCGTGTTTGGAGAATCGCAGAAACTGTTTGTTTTGAACGTTCTATTTGCTACCTCCAAACGTGCAAGACAACTCACCAATCTTTTATATATATGAGAACTTTGCATTTACCTGATGTTCTACGTTGGTCGAATGTGGTCAAATTGTTAATTTTTAATTACCTTTTCGACCTGTTGCAAAATCTGCAGTGTATTACAGGAAGGATTATAATGTGCCCCTTTTACTTAGTATAATGATTATTAATATAAGATTGTCTTTATTTAATTGCGTTCCTGTGGTAACTTCTACATATGTTTCTTATAAACATGTATAAGGTCGGTGTTTAATAATCTTGGTATATTCGCGAAAGCGGAATCTGGTTATGATTTTCAAGGTGACATAATTTTCAAGACAGTCCCGTGCATTAATTTTGTTCATTGTGCAGGCAAAACGACACTCGGATACTGGAATGCATTACAATTCTATTCTTAAAAAAAGATTTAAGATTTATATCTAACAATAAGTGTTTTGGGTTGATTACTAAATTCACAAAGTACTTTCACGGTGAAAATGTGTCGCTTCACTCCCTCAATTCGTAGTTTTCTGTGAGGATGGACCTCGACGAGATAGGTAGAACAACTCTGTGAGGAACGCATAATTTACGATACACATTTACAACTAACACAGCATTAAAGTAACGATTTGCTCGGAAATCGATCGTGGGAAAATTGCTGTTAATTTGGGTGTGTGTATTCTCTTTTATACCTCTGTGACAGATGGACATAGTGCCAACATATGCGAATACCAAGATTTATAACTTTTATACCAAGTTTTATATCAGCACTACGATGGCCTTGCGCATCGCTAGCGATTCACCTTATAATAAAATTATAATTAATAATATTAAAATTATTTGAATATTAGATTACTAAATAGGGTTGATGTGTAACATAATTTTTGTGATCTTTGACCATAATCCGTACAAATATCTTTCAAATGATGTCATACTTTTTTTTAATATTCCTGTACTTGAAAACAGTTCAATTTTAATTTTAATTTTTTATATTTTTCATTAAATTTCTGACCTTAAGAAATAAAATTATAAAACTTTCGTAGTAACGCGGAAGAGTAGGTCCAATGGACCGAGTCTCGCCACCAATAAAGTCATTTATTTATTGCAAATGTCTGTCTTTCTCTTAAACGAATTTGTGACTTGTGAGAACAACAGCGACGAAGTATGGGAGAACAAGAGAGAACATCCACAAACTGGTGAACACGAGCCAGCACCTGGGATACACACATAGCCGAGAAGAAAAAAGGTTTTTAGCGATTACAGCTAGTAAAGCTTAGTTTGAGGGTATGAGATAACCTGTAACGTTTGACGGACTCACAAAGAGATGTAATGTGTGTTTACAAAGAGGTTTAAATTAAAATGTAAATTAAATCACCACGAGAAATTGCGGAGAGATTCTGTCGTGTGACAAACGAGTTATCAAAAGCATTTGATAGTCAAGTGGAAATGAAACAATCCAGATTACGTTTAGTTAGAGTTAACTACCTAATCTAGTAATTATTGAATATTAAAATCTTTATTTCAGAAGTAGGAGAAGTAGAAATAGCAGTTCTCGAAGGTCATTTCAGAACACAAATATTACGAAATTGATCTTTGAAGAAAATATTACCTTTCATTGACTAATTATCTTTATTATATGTAAAATATTTGTGTAGTAATAATTGGAGGAGAAACCTTGTTGTAGTTCGAATATAAATATTGCACAATTTGTGTGTGATTTCATTTTAGAAGATTAATTGGAATTTTGCACAGAAGTACATTTTCATCGTTTCAGAAAAGGATTATTTTGTGATCTGACATTACAAAATAAATTATTAATTGTTTCACACACCTAGCTTTTAGTCTGAGAATAGTTCAACGAATATTTATAGTGAATGCTATAATCAATTTATTGCACTTTTATAATCATCAATGGTGTAGTCTTTAGCTATTTCAGATATTTTATTTTTACTTATCAGATATTTCTGAGAACTTCAATCCATGCACTCCACCAGTGCCGTCTCTAATGAACAAGCCTTGCGGCGTTGCCAAACGTAGCAACGCCGCGACTCCATAAAACCCTTGGGCATACCTGTGAGTCCGACCCATAGCTTATCAGCATTTACTTAACAACTGATGATACATGCACGAATTAAAGAAATAATACAAGAAAACTATTAACATCACAAAATTCCTTTTATAAAATTTAGATAATATTTTTATTGTCTGAATGATGCCAGAGAATGAAAAAAACATATTAATTAATTATCCTACAACCTGTTAAGACGCAATCTACTTAACATTGCTTTTGGTTAAAGTAAAGAAACAAAACATCTACAAATTGAAAGTTTTATTTTGGATGCAGAAATAAGAAATTCCAAGCACAATTCATGAAAATTATACAAAGTGAAATATTAACTTATACGTGATTGCAGTTTTTATTTTTCTCATTTTATCTGGCTCACATTTTTCATTTAATATTTTGAAGTAATTGTTAAGTAAACGTTTACAGAATGTGAAGAAAGTTTTATTTACAATGACACCATTTGCCTCTAAAGTGAGCGTACTCAATGAGACGAGTATGAAATTCTGGTCCAATTCAGAAAGAATTCTTTGTTCTGGTAAACTTGAATTTATAACATACTGAAAATGGCACAAGTATGCGTATATAAAGAGATGAGGATTTTGAATGGTAAAGATAATCTTTATCTTCGCAATGTATTAGAATATGCATCATCTGGTACATCAGTATCCTTCGTCGAGCACACAAAATGTAAATATATGCCACATCCAACACCAATACAACTATAAGCATATCCACAACCATAATTCTCCACGGACTCATCTACACATATATTTTCAAGGTGGTCAAATGCCAGAATTAAATAATAATGTTGCAAGTTACATGAAATTTCAGAAACATTATGACAATGATATTAAACGTTTTAGTAAAGCTGATCTGACTTTATTGATTCAGTGGTGAGTTGTAGTTGACATTTATATATTGAAATGATTGAAGGCGTTGTCATTGTCACAATAGTTGACAACTATTGTTGACAATGACAACGCCTTCAATCATTTCAATGATCTGACTTTATCAACTTAAAGGTTTTATGCATTCTTAATTCGTTTCCAGAATCAATTATCTGCCTGAATGATACATTATAATTTCTCCCAGACAGCCTTCAATTTCTCTCAGACATATTGTTTTTGGGTGGTCTTTAATTTTAGTTGATTAAATATTAATTTTAAATCATTTTCTTCCCTCATCATCTCCTCATAATTTGTTTCCTCTGTAGGACTCCCTCGCACATCGTTGCCAGATTTCAAGCAGCATGACTTGTATCTGGAAATGTCACTGAGTCGAAGATATTTTACATATTGCTGAATATAACGAAGAAAATAAATCAATACAATAAATTCCATATAGAGAACAAATTCCATTAAAAATAATTAAGACAATTGGTTTAAAAATGAAATGATGTTACGAGAAAATATAAAAAAAATATTTTTAATTGTGATTAAAATGGGTCATCAATGACATTTCTGCCTTTCAATAAATGCAATGTGATATTGATTCTTGCACCGATCGTAGAGCAGTTCGTATCTCTTCGTGACGAGCTGTCAGTGTCGACTTTTGATTGATTAGTGATTCCGGGCGCGTCAAATGCTTATCTTCAAAAATTCCGTAAGAGTAGTGCTTGTTCTCTCTTTGGGTGGTGACGATAATCTCCTGCTAGAAGGTGATACCCGGCGCCGACCTACCCGTAGGATAGCGGTTTTTTTCAGCCATATATCTTCTATCAGCGGGGCACCGTCCCAGCTGGAACAAGCCCTAAGCTCCTGAACGGTTTCCCCGTATGGTATGGATGTTAGTGTTAATAATATATAGTAATCTTTCCGAATCATTCTCAGACCAAACATTGTACCCAAACCTACTGGCGAGGGTTAGAAAACTAAGTACCGCATATACGTAGTCCAATCAAGGAGTACCAATACTTGTAACATATCAGTACTAAAACATAACCACTGGAACCTACCTAAATGCGAATGTAAGGTGGAGGAGTGGTGAATAGGGGCGAAAGCCTAGGTGCCACCACTCCATCACCAGCTAGACTGCCGCTAGCAGTCACTCTTAAGTGTAAGTAAGAAGTAAGTGTAAGTAAGTGTAAGTAAGTAAGTAAGGTAAGTAAGTAAGTGTAAGTAGTAGTAAGTTCATTAAATAAACAGCAATGTGTGTTAGTGTAGTGCATGTAAGTGTAAGTAAAAGTAAGGGTGAGGATAGGATAGGACAAGAAAGGAAGCAAGGAAAGATCAATGATAACCCACGGAAAACTACTGATCAGAGCAGCCGGCCGCTAAAATTCCCCTTCAGACAGCAACTGAATTCGACCTAGCTGACAAGCATGTCAGAGACACTGTTGCTGAGCCATCAATTGATACCCTGAGCCACCTCTCCCAGTTTAAACTTCACAATGTTGCGTTATATATAATACATTTCAATTCTTTTACTTTTATTTCTTTCTACATCTGTTATTAATGTTCATATTCTTGTTTACGTTACCTATTCCACCTTCTTATCCTCTCATATCGACATTTCTACTTTACGCCATAAGGCAGCGGCGAAGTAAACAGGTTACAACGTAGAGAAGCTACATCCTCAAGGACAAGCCTTACTTATTTTCTCCTCGGCGTCTCGACTCCTTCTTCCTATATCTCTATTTCTCTCTCTTTTCTTTCTTCAGCCTTCGTGGCCCGCGCGCAAACTTCGAGAGAACAGCGCCAATTACGGGAGACACTGAATCTTCAAGTTGCTTAAAAATAAGGCGGAGTTGAGGGGACGCCGCATCCCGCCTCGCCCTCCGCCATGCCGCGCCACGCGCGTGACTTGGAAAGCTATTTGGGAGCTGTTTGGGAGACGGGCGAAGGCCTGCCGCGCGTGATGGAGGTGTTTGCCAAGTCTGCAGAGCTAGAGGCAACAGCCGGGAAGCATCTCATAAGAGTAGAAACTCGATAACTCGAAGTTTTGCAAATTTTCTACTCGTGAATCCAAATATTTTAATGTTGGAAATAATTTCATACCCCCTGAAAATTATCTAAATCAGTGGTATGTGTTTTTTAGAGCTTCTGCTTTAGTAGTTTGGAACAAACACTAATATTATTTTTTCTGTAATAAAATATTAAATTAAAAATTGTTTTCCAATATTTAACCCAAACTGTTTCTCCACGAAGAGAACTGTCGAAACTTGAAATAGAATGTAATATCATTGAATTTAGATTATGTCTATGTACGTAGGGTCATAAAAACACGCCGTAAAGCATAAGACTTTTTCTACATTTTTGAGGTAAAATATAAAGTATTAGAGATAATACATTAACAATTAAGAGACGAAATCAAACTCCCATATTAATAATTCATTCCAGTGAGTAGAATAGCACAATTCAGTTTCTTTATTACTAAATTTAAGATTTTTTATTTCAAACTTGCCTTCAGTAATAGGTTATAATCGCGGTTCTATTGGGGACAGCAAAGAGATTTTAGGGAGACTGATGTAAACATCAGGTGAAATTTTGTGCTGTTTGCGATTGATGAAACTGATTGCCACGTTTCATGAAGGAATCCAATTTAGTGCTGATATTTATTTTAGTCGTCAAGGCACTCCGCGTCCTAGAAACCCAACAACCTTTGTAGCGAAGAATGTCATGTCAACTTATGTATCGAGTGCTTTAGGCGACTACTAGTAATTTGATGTATAAAAATACGAATGACAGGGAGGAACAACCCTGAAGAGATAAGGCCGAGCTCTTTGCCACTCGTGACAGACGATTTGAAGGTGTTAGGACTGTAAGCACAATATTTAAATCAAAGGTTTGTCGTGAGCAAATAATTTCACTATCATGTCATGTGTGTATTTTTAAATATTTTTGAAATGGTTTCAATACTTCTTGTGGACGGGTATGCAGTGTGTGTGAGGAATTCATGGGATTCGTATCGAAAAATTGGAAGCTTGAGGAGCAGCAAAATGTTATCATTTTTTTCTCTGTGGAAGGGGTTAAACTGGAAATACGACCGAATTTCAATTTAGAAATATACACAAAAACATAAAAAGCTGATTAAAGACAATATTATATATCCATCATCCACTGTAACTATGAGCCGTTCACAACAGTCAACTAAAAAGTTGCTGCTTTGAAGAGTGTTGTTGTAATACTGTAGAGGAAATACATTGTTTGCGGCAACCCGCATTACACACCTGTATATCAAAGGAAGATTGCATAACTCCTTACTATCTGTCGGGTTTTCAAACAGAATTTTTTTACAATACTCCGTTGAAATTATTGTTTGTAAGAGTACAGTGACATTAAAAAGTAAATATATATTTATTACAAGTACTATTTATAATAAATAGATATATATATTTCAAGGTTTTTCATCAGTAAGTTTTTTTTATTTTTTATTTTCAACAACAAGCAATACATGAACAAAATGAAAGCATGACCTGTTGCGTTGGCTCAGACTTTTGACATTGCAGCGATTCTCACCCAGAGACAATAGGTTTCCAATCCGTAAGATGGCAATTTTTTTATACAAGCTCCAGTCGATATCTCCAGTCGATATCTGCAGGATAATTCTGGCGGCTGGTGTGTCTGAAGTGTAGTTTTTCCGTTGTTCTTCCAGTACTTACCAAGCGAATGCCAGAGCAGTACCATAACAAAGAGCTGTACCGCGTGCGATCTTTCCTTTCTCATTCTTGTTCTCTCATCCACCCTTACACACCCACGCACTCACCTTACATTTTCATACACTACACTCTCACACATGTCGGGAGACCAATTGGGATCTTAGCGCTTGTTCAAGCTAGGGCGCTTTCCTACTGATGGAGATACCTAGAGGAACACCAAGATCACCGGGAGCGGTAGCTCAGTGCATCGACAGTTGTCACTGCAGCGCCTCTGACTGGGAGGTACTAGGTTCGAGTCCTGATGGCGGCAGGATTTTTGACACTAGCTTTTCAGCTTGGTCGAATTCAGTCGCTGTCTGGAGGAGAATTCTAGCGGCCGGCTGCTCTGATCGGTAGTTTTCCGTGGTTTCTCCGATCAACACCAGGCGAATGCCGGAGCAGTACCCTACCGAACGAGCCACGGACCCCGCGATCTTCCTTCCTCTTCCTTGTCCTATCCTCCCCCTTACACACCACTAGCCGACGGTAGGTCGGCGCCGGATCTCGCCACCCAGTGGGGGAAGATCACCGCCATCTCCCGAGAAAAAAACATGCACTACACTGACGGGACTAATTACCAAAGCAGTTGACGCGCCCGGAAACACGAAAAAGTCAATCAATCAATCATCGACACCAAGATCGGCGCTGTAATTCAAGTGCACTGCACGCACGGTGCCTAAGATGATAAGAGGCGCTGCGCTCGCAACCAAAATAATCAGTTTTGCACGAGTATGAATATTAAAGGAACCCATTTCACGGTGCATCAAGCAACTGGACTCGTCCAAAAATTTCTAACCAAGAGTTCAAGAAGTAAAGGAAAATTTCAATCAAATGTATAGAATGTATTCAAAGTAGACAACTTTATGGGTGTAAATCACTAAACAATTTATAATAATTTGGTAACTACAACCACGTATCGCCTTAGCAGTTTACTCTCTCGTTTTCATTGAATATCATTCATTAAATTCTCTAGTGAGATATTTACCTGCAGCTTTCGCTCTCCTTAAAAATTCTTTAAATTCGCGACTTTCTTTCTTCATGAAAAATTGTTGAGAAAGAAATGTCTGAAAGTCGTTTCAGTATTTCTTCTTTTCAATTTGGAAACGTGTGCTCAAGTTGTAATTTGTGGCGCTGAGTGCGCGTCAACCCGCGCACGCACGTATTGACGCGCACTAATTATGTGCGGTAACCATGTGGCTACTTAAACGGTAAACGTGCGGAAAACGCCTGAGAAACATAATGTAAACTTGTGTGGACCGTTGCAGAGAGATATGCAGTAAACGTGCTGAGAAACATGCGAAACATTTAGAAAATCGTTCAGGAAAATACATGGGAAAACGTACTGCAAAACCTGCAGAAGAAAGTGAGTGACACGTGCAGGAAAACAAGGAGGAAAACGAAAATAAAGAGAAGGAAAACTTAGAGGAAAAATTGAGAAGGAACGTCCAAGAAAACGAGAATGGAAACGTGCAGGAAAACGAGAATGGAAACGTACAGAAACACGAGAATGGAAACGTACAGGAACACGAGAATGGAAACGTACAGAAACACGAGAATGGAAACGTACAGGAACACGAGAATGGAAACGTACAGGAACACGAGAATGGAAATGTACAGGAACACCTGAATGTAAACGTATAGGAACATGAGAATGGAAACGTACAGGAACACGTGAATGGAAATGTGCAGGAAAACGAGAATGGAAACGTACAAGAACACGAGAATGGAAACGTACAGGAACACGAGAATGGAAATGTACAGGAACACCTGAATGTAAACGTATAGGAACATGAGAATGGAAATGTACAGGAACACCTGAATGTAAACGTACAGGAACACGAGAATGGAAACGTACAGGAACACGAGAATGGAAACGTACAGGAACACGAGAATGGAAACGTACAGGAACACGAGAATGGAAACGTACAGGAACACGAGAATGGAAACGTACAGGAACACGAGAATGGAAACGTACAGGAACACGAGAATGGAAAGTAAGGAAAAACGAGAATGGAAACGTAAGGAACACGAAATGGAAAGTACAGAACACGTAATAATAATGATAATGATAATAATAATAATAATAATAATAATAATAATAATAATAATAATAATAATAATAATAATAATAATAATAATAATAATAATAATAATAATGAATGAAACGCTGACAGGGAGACCATAACAGCCCTGGAAGAAATGAACTTTATAAATATCTCGGAATTCGACAAAACAACCTGATAATCCACAGTGAAATTAAGGAAAAGCTGCAGGTGGAATTCGAGAAGAGAATGAAAGGTTTATTCAAAACCTTCCTCAATTCACGAAACGTAACTGCAGCGGTTAACATGTATGTAATACCAGTAATAACTTTCTCAGTGGGCATCATTAAATGGTCCAGGACAGATATTGAATGCTCGGAAAGGCTTATTAGGGTCCAAATGAGCCGTTCCCAATACCACCACCCCAAAAGCTCAATTCAAGGGTAACGCTTCCGAGGAAGATGGGTGGTCGTGGTATCCTGAAAATAAGTAATCTCCATTTCAAACAGATTACCAGTATGAGATAATACTTCAGGAAGAAAGCGGTATCTTCTCATCTACACAAAGTGGTACTTGAAGCGGACTACAATTATACACCTCTGAGTCTCAATCAAGCTAATATAGAACTTCAACAGCCCTCTTTCCAACAAGAAATAGATCTCTGGAAGCACAAAGCAATCCATGGGAGATACCCAGCTGAAATAGCCAATCCAAATGTAGACGTAGACATGTCGTACAAATGGCTCAGCATTGGATATCTCTACCCAGAGACTGAGGGGTTCATGGTTGCCATTCAAGATCAAGTCATTGCAACCAGAAACTATCTCAAATATGTCATCAAAGATCCAGAGATGACCTCTGATAACTGCCGGGCCTGTGGCCAACGCGGCGAGACAATTCAACATATTACAGCAGGATGCAGTGTACTCGCCCCAACGGAGTATAAGAACAGGCATGATATGGTGGATGGAATTATCCGCGCCCAACTCGTCAAGATCTGTGGTTTAGCACCATGCCATGATACACCATACTACAAGTATATCCCAAAGAATGTACTAGAAAACAATAACTATAAATTGTACTGGGTCGTAGTATTTTGACGGATCGGACAGTACATCATAACAGACCGGATATAACACTCTGGAATAAAAATGAGAAGAAAGTATGGTTTGTAGACATGGCAGTTGTGGACACCAGCAATCTCGCTACAGCATATCATACGAAGATCCAGAAGTACAAAGAATTGGCACATGTCGTGAAGGAGCAATGGAACATCTCGGAAATCAAAACCGTTCCGTGGTTCTTTCAGCAACGGGCGTTATCCGAAGACTTTAAAGAATTCACTAGAAACGCTGAAAATAAATAAAAATGCCATAATAAATATCCAGAAATGTGTCATACTTTGTACGTGCATATTGGTCCGAAAATTCTTAGGAAGTAATGAGTGTGTTTAGTTGCTATCTTAATCACATTAGCATTTATTAATATTATAAATGTTTAATTTTATTAGTCTATTACTGTTGATTTTATTGTTGTCATGCTTTGATGTATTGTATCTGTATGACTACAATCTGTGTACCAGTGAACTGTGAATGAATAAATAATAATAATAATAATAATAATAATAATAATAATAATAATAATAAAATTGTCTTGATTTGTGGCGAGGCTCAGGCCTTAAGGTCTGCTCTTCTGCCTAACCACTTTCATGAATTTACAATTTTACTATTACGGCGTTCGGATGTAATTAATATTAACTGATATTTCATGTCGCAGAGGAAAAAATCAATATGTGGCTACCATCTACATTAATTTATCTGTGCGAGCCAAATGAATTTGTAATTATGTGTTTATTCTTGAAATTTTTCAAAATGGAAAGACATCATATAAGGAACATTCTTAAAAATTGCGATTAAAAAAGAGATCCTACTTATTCCACTTAGAATCAATAATTCTAAATTCACCCGAAATGTCTGTTGTCATTACTCAATATGTCTCAACTGTGAACAATAAACAAAAAAGGATCCCGCAGTTGATCTGGCGCGACTGAAAACTCGGATATTTTCAAAATAATTCTTTGAATTTTCAGCATAATTTACGTGAAGCACCGGAGACATTTTAAAACGTTTCTCCAAAATTGTTTTAATTTTTTTCATTAAATTTCGTGTAGAATATAGTAAAATTCAGAAAGGCACTGCTGTACCAGACGTTTTTCATTCCCTCTCCTGTTTTGTTATTATATTATAAATTTACCTCCATGAGGAGCGTCCCTCCCCTCGTCTTGTTTCTCACCTGCAATCCCATTTCTCTTGCCGTCTAGGAAACGTGTTGAATAATGACGTTACTGTTGAAAAGGGTCGTGGTTTAATGCCAGCCACAAGCACTCTGTTTTGCTAACGACGAGCTCAAGTTAAGTCGTTTCGCTCTCGGGGAGTTAATAAATAATCAGCAGTTGGGGTCTACTTTTGTCCCCAATTAGTTCACTGAAAATTAAATTCACCCTCTACAGATATGAGATTTTCCTGTAAAAGTACAGCAAAGCAAAAACTCGTGATGTCTGCTAGCACCGCACCCCCACTGTGAATTCATCAGCACGACAAATGTCAAACCGCACGTTGACTGTTTGTGACCGCAAAATAAATCCAGTTCTCTCTCCAACGAAGTTCATAGCAAATATGTATTGATTATTCCCGTAAACCTGTTGCACGTGATAGAAAAAACTACGGAAGTAGTGTTGAAGTAGACTGAAGGAAAAACTGTAATGTTGGTGCGTACTGGCATAAGCAGGTCGTGATATTTCTCCTTGAATACACGCACAATCTGTTATTTTACACGCACATCCGTGCACACCCATACATACTTCAGGTTGCTACTGCTAACAAAAGTATCCGTGCTCCTTCAGGTGAAACTGCCTTATGAAAGTGTGATTCTTTTTTCTTAAAATTTGATTCATGTAGCTTTATTGTATTTTTCTGCTGAGTTTAGTATACAACATTCAGAATCGTCCTGTTATTTGACACAGATCGCCCACATTTATATATTGACAGACCGCCAAGCATATTATTTAGTTACAATCAAGAGATGTTTGTTTCTAATATCCATATACTCTCGCAAGAAGAAATTGAGCGTAGAAACTTGCTGAACTAACAACGTGTACCTGTTACATTTGCGTACCGTGTGCTACCGAGGTCGTTTTCAAGAATATTATCAACTGTTTCTCTGAATCCATCCATTTAATAACTTTTTAATGTCAGGTATTTACAGCATACTGAAGCCGTTTCCTCACTGTCGATTTTTTTAGCAGTTTTCTCGTCAATATCTTTTCATGGTATATCGCTTGATGCTCTTTTATGTCTGTTTTATCATATTAAGAATGCTTCTTTCTCTCGAAAGGCAACTGAAAAGTATGAACAATTTCTACTATTAGTGACAAACAAATTAACTCGTTCATACGTGAGAGATCTCCCTTTGAATTGGCTTGGCTAGGTTAATTGTCACAAATATAATGAACAAATGAATTTATGGGAGCCTCGTAAGTACGTCTTTCCCATCTACTTACTTGCCGTAGTTATTCAGTACAACTTAGATAGTCTTACTTGCTTCTGTGGTAACTCATTCGTCTGTTACCGTTTTCAAAGCAGGATAACTGCATGTAATCTCCCTTCTTCCTGTGCAACGCCTAACCTTTCACGCTTGACTGTAGACAAAATCATTCACATGCTGAACAAAACACTAGAAAGACACCTTCAAACCGCTGCAACTCATCCTATTTCCCTACCTCTTAAGCAACACAAAAGTGATGTAATCTGAAATTCTCCTACACTTGACTTCTCATACACGTGTTCAACAAACGTTATCATCTTCAAAGCAAGAAAACTGCACCTCATCTCTTTGCCCATCTGTGCAAAGAGAATGTGATGTCTTACCCTCACAAAGTGGCTCGTACCAGACTTCCGTTAACTTCACGTACTTGTTAAGCCACACAGTGGCGAGCCAGCGACATTCCAGCCGTAGCTTCACTTTACCTTTTCTATTCGCGAATGTGATGTTGTGCCTTCTCGATGTTGCAAGCGACATTCTTCGGGGCCCGTCGGCAAAGATGTCAGTTTGGGAAATCGCCTTTCGCTCGGAAAATCACCGAAGCGCGCACGTCACTGGGCTCCATCTCCACCGCCGAGGAATTTCTCTTGGTTTTTCGGAGGACCTTTCTTTCCCCTGAGATTGGAGTGCCTCTGTTTGAAGAATCACCTCTCTTTCGAAGCAAACAGTGAGCGCGCAATGTAAATGCAAGTTCTTGTTCTTCTAAGGAACTTTTATGATTGTTATTCGTTGGAGGAATTTCTCTTCTCTTGGGTCTCCAAAGGTAATTGTAAAGTAGATCCTCGGGAGAAGTAATAAGGAATGCAGAAATATTGTTTGAACGCTGCGTTCTAGCAATAACAACAAAAGAATAAGAGACGAATTTGAGAATAATTTCATGTCCTTCATTCGAAGTGATAGACATAAAAAAGGTTAGTCCATTCAATGTTTTTGCCTATATAGTTTTTCTGAGAATTGGAATTCATTGGCAGTTCAAGCATAATTTAGTCACGAAATAAACACAAAAGATAACGCACGAAACTGTCATACTATTATAATGATTCCTACCCCTCCTAACAATATTATTCAACTATTGATTGGGAGGCGCCAAGGAATAGGAAACCATGTTTATAGTTATGGAAATAGTTATTTTTGAAAGTAGTTGTAAAGTGACATTTTATTTTGCGAGGACGAAATGTTGCAACACGTGGCCTATTCACCGAGTGCAACAGTCCTACAAGCAAAATAAAATCACTTTATTACGTGTCATACAATATTTTCTTTAGACAGCTTTACTTTCATTTTGTTGTAATTTAACTATACTAAGTAAGTAGGGTGAAGTGCACGAGTGGTGCGTTCAAGAACATGAGCAATGATACGAGCGTAATTTTTGTATTTACAACGAGTGTAGTTATATACCTTTATTTAGTGTAACGTTTAATATGTTTTCGTTTCCACTTAAGAATAATTTAATTCTTGAGATATTAAAGCATATCATTAACATTCGAGACATATATTTGATAACGTCATATCGTTTCTGACCAAGATCTATTTTAGTGGGCCTTGTATTGTGAAGTTATGATCAGTGATCACCATGAGAATAAAGAAGTGTTTTAAAATGCAAGATATTGAACATATTAGATATGATACAGTAACTAAATTATCATGATTTAGTTTTGTTTGTAACTTCCGATATTTGATATTTTGCTTACATTATGTGTTTGATTAAATTCTGTTGTTGGAATCCGAGATTAAAAAAAAATAATTTGTAGTAATTTAAAACTTCCACTTGCAGCTTTATCATTGTATTATGATTTATTTTATAGTATATCACAAATGGTAACTATATAACGATGCGACAACTACTTACACTTAGTATATTTTATATAACGCCAGTAAACGAAGAAAATAAAACGAATGCAATAAATATTGTCATGATTGTCGAATAAGTAAACTTTTGGTGACCATCTGCTGAAATCACGTGCACTCGGCACTGGTCACAAGTCACCCTACATTCCACGCTCGCCTCTCGGGACCTTTAACGCCGCCGCCAAGGCTGCCTGCAAAGGCGGCGTGTCGGCCACGTGTCGGCGCGCCACGTGCCCGCGGATCGATTGGCGCGCGGCCATCCACCTATCGCGTGGGCCAACTTTGCTCCGCTCCTAATTGCGCCCAAAGAAACTCTGAGGCCGCGTTCCGCGTAGGCGACGCCATTTCACAGAGACTCCGAGAGTAGAGCTTTGGATGACGGGCCGGGAAGAAGGAAGCGAGGCGCGTGTAGCGAGGCGCGTGTAGCGAGGCGCGTGTAGCGAGGCGCGTGTAGCGAGGCGCGTGTAGCGAGGCGAGGCGCGTGTAGCGAGGCGAGGCGCGGGTAGCGAGGCTAGGCGCGGGTAGCGAGGCTACTGACGACATGGCTACGGGAGTTGTGGGGGGGGGCGCCTGTTACGTGGTTACAGGAAGTGTAGCGGGTCGCGTGTTTTTGGGGGATGAAAATTGCGGGGCTGCGATGCTACGGGTGGGCGACTAGGTGTGGGGTTGCAGGTGTGGGGTTGCAGGTGTCGGGGTTGAGGTGTCGGGGTTGCAGGTGTCGGGGTGGCGGTGTCGAGTGTCTGCTCGGCTGGTGGCTGGTGACTGCGGGGCGGACTGCCAAGAATATTAATTTTCTATTGAAAACTATCAGAGCGCCAAACTAATTTCAGTCTGCGATAAGAGAAATAACGATAGTTTGACTGCGAAGTACATACAAAAAATCCACCGACGCAAAATAAAGATGAAATAATGTAAGGAACTTAATGCTCTTTCGCCATACGCCGAGTTTTTTTACGAGGTAGCTCAATCGGCAAGCCGCAATTCCAGTTTCATCCGAGCACTACACGAATTGGGGTGAACTTTATTACCAGGGATGCTTGCCCTGAAAAATGAGGATGGATTACTCTGGCTTTTAGCTGAGTTGACGTTAAGTGTAATCTTAATGGTAACATTTATTATCCTGCTCTGTGTGCCATCTACAAGCGCCATTACTGTTTTCTCCGCCATCAACTGAGGCACGGCTGGCAGGATGGTAGCCTTACGCTTTCCTTTTTCCTAGCCCTGCAACGGCTATGTTGACCTTCGTTATCTGGCTCAGTTGCGCCTTTTGAGTCCTTTCAAGATGGTCATGCTCTCTTTCATGTTGTAATCTTCCGTAGTTTTGTCTCTCTGTGTGTGCCATCATAATATTGTCTATTCCATTGGGTAACAGTTCTCTTGTAATACGCTGTTAAATCACACACTTGTGGTTTTGTGAGTCCAGGCTGAAGTCCATGCACCAGCTATTCTGGAATGAGGGTTCACCTCGGTCCGTGGCAATTCTCTTGCCTTCTGAAACTTGTAGCTATGCCCTACTCACGTTGGCCTCGTGATTCATATCAACGGAGTAACACAATCGTCCTACATGCCATTTTCCACATTCATACTCCGCTAGAGCTTGCCTCACTCTTAACGTCCGTTCTCCTATAGAGCTCGCATTTTCTCGTATAGCTATGTTTCTTCTCGGTTGAAAACGATCTTTGAATTGGTTGAAAACGATAATGTTACTTTTTCCTTGCCTGCTTTCCACTCTTTTCTCATAACTGTATTCAAACGGCACAACTATTCTGATTCGCCTCATTTGCGTGCGTACATAATTGCTCAGCTTTCATCTAATGTCCCTGGTTTCCCTGGTTTCTTAGTGAACTCGCCAAACACGTCTGGGTCTATTCATCATTACGTGCCATATCATTACGTGCCATCACAGTGGATATACAACCCGGGGTCGCATGTGCGTTTCTTTTTAACATTCTCCCCATCTCCTAACGGACTGCAGCTTGCACGTCCTCTATCATGCGTATAAAGCAAGGATTTGTAGTTTTACTTCGTAAATTTTCGTTGCATAAGATTTGTGCAAATAGGTCGCAATTTGTCTCAATATGTCATTGCAAGTTGATTTTCTGTATACTAAATTATTAAAAATTGTAGGCAAATGTTATATTGCAGGTCCCGTGGCCGAGATCGCTAAGGCAATAGTGTCAAAGCGATCATGGACCAGATGGTCACGGGTGCGTGTCCCACCTCGGGCATAGTTGTATTTGTGTTCGTCGGCTAATCATCACCATATCGTTTCATCTTCATAGTTCCCATAACGTTAACACCAATAGTGGTCGCTAACGACCTAGATGTTGATGCGACCTTAAATAACAAAAAATGTTATATTCAACACAGAGCTCGATAGAAAGGGTTCCGGAGAGACGATATCTGAAATGTATTTCGTAATGTAAAGGATTTAATGGAAATATACCAGTTTGATTCTCATTAAATATTGCTTTTTTAAGCTTTTTTGTGCATATTTTCTCTGATATTGAGTTAATGTTACAAAGAGAGACGTACATACATTTTAATCTAGTTTTTGTACAATAGCTTCAATAAAATGAGTATTAGTGGTATTATTTGATTCTTGAAATAAATAGCAAGCAGAAGTGCATCAAAACGCAATTATTATCATCTCATAAAATCTCAAAACTACAAGTTTTACATGTGATCATACTCTCGCGTTTTTGGAGAATATGAAGTAATTTATTCTTAAAACATGAACAGTGAGTAATATATTGCAGTTTTGATGTATTATGAAGTATACTTGGAAATACCCGGGATAAACTCCTACTAATTTGTGAAATACCCACCTACTGCTATTGATACTAATATTACATAAATCTTTATTGATATTTAAATAATTTAAACTATTAATCAATTTAATCTTCGACTTTACTACTTCCTGCTTGAGAACGCTATTGGGAGTCACATAATATTGATCTATAAATATTTTCATCGTTGATTTGCCCTTCTATGCTCATAAATTTGCCATATACTGAAATGTTTGTCATATGGATTCTATTGCCATATATTTATAGGTTTAGACATACAACATGCTAGGTTCCTACCTATTATATGTGTACGTGCAATCTGTAGAGAATTGCGATCTCTGGAAGTTCTGTTAATTAAATAGATTATTTTTAATTGATGGCAACTAACTATAAATTATCAGCATTTTCTTCAATAAAATTACTTAACATTTACAATTTTTTATTTACCCTTTTAAAATGAGCTCATACATTGAATTGATGTTATTTCTCTTGTATATAATGACGATCCTCCTGTACAGGTTATAAATCAAAGTTCGTGTCTTACTATTATCTTCGCGCGCATCGTTGACTTCCCAGTTGTGTTCTGATTAAAGTGTTCATTTCATCTTCTCTCTGGATGCTGCCTTTTAGCTGTTAATGTTATTGTCCCGTCTACCGTCATTCTCCCAATATCAAATTCTGGTTAAAAAGTGTCACCCAGCATTTTATCAGATCGTTATCGGTTTTATAAAGAAGTTACAATAGATGACCTCGCGTTCGCGGACTTTCCCTACGCTGTACCGTGTGGGAATCTATTCTTGACTACCTACGATCAACACAAAATGTTGAAGACCTGGTACGTCTACGATTCTTCCCTATCATAAATTTCGTTCCGAGTACGAAGTTTCTTTCAAATTTCACTTAACGTTGAAAATTTTTTTAACATCTTTAGATTATGAATACTTAAACACTTAAAATGTCGGACGCAATTCCATATTACGCACTTTTATCTGATTTAAAAATATTCCTAACACGTCCGAAAATGATGGCAATATTTCGTCGTCAACCAGTGGCGATAGAGAGAGATTGAATAACAAAATTTGCGGATTCGGTGGTGTAACGGTCAGCGTACCGGACTGTTGTACCCGAGCTTGTGGGTTCTAACCCGATCGAAGCCATGGATTTTTAAGGGCGAAAAAAATCCCTCGTACGTCTTCCTTCGGAGGTAAAGTAAAGCCGGCTGTCCCATATACTAATTTACTGTATGTAAAATATCCTCAAGCCTAAAAGAAGCCTCAGAGCAAAATTGATGTACGCGAGTTTCGTTGCCCAAGATAATTCCTCCTTTCTCCGCTAGGTGCTGAAAGGAGTGTATCGAAATGTACGTGGTTAGACGAAGAGCGGGTCTCGCCACGTAAAAAATAAGGCATTAACTAAACTAAACTGAACTAAATTTCACTCACACCGCCTCCTACACACATATTCTCTGTATATTACAAGAGGCCGTGCAACTTCCCGTTCCGTAATATTCTCATACTCGCATCTATGAAACATCGTTATTTACTGGTGGCCCTAACAACCTACATTCTTTGACTTAGTTCAAATTCTGTCTGAATTAACTGACATGTCATTTACAAATATCCTGATGCCGTTTATATTAAATAAAACGGAGGGGGAGGTTGGCATATCACAATACAGATCATGTATGAGCTGTGCCTCTATACCAGATACTATTTTACCCATCATTGCTGCCTCTTGGTTGGCACACAAATTGGCTTGTACAAAGCTAAATGGTGGTGCTATTGGAGGGAAGACAGAATAATGCGGCAGGCATAATAGGGGAAGAGGAAAGGAGATCCGAGAGTCAAAGGTATAGGCGCATAGACAGGGTACCGGGGCCAGGGTGAGGCAGACAAAGGAGAGGGCGTTTGTGCGCCGAAGCAAGTGATCCGCTCTGGGATGCGCGGCGGGATCCCAGAACTGTTACAGAAGCGCTCCTCCATCTCCTGCGAGTAATTTATGGGCCGCCCATTACGCGACCGCGGTACTAAAAGTAAACGGATCTCGAAGTATCTCGATAGTTAACCCTAATCGCTGAAATAAGAGCACAATGAAATTGTAACTTTGAAACATAACCCTTTCCTTTGTTCGCTTATTTAGAGTTGTCTCGAGTGGTTCCTAATTCGATTCTTTGAAAGTGCGCTGTCTCTCAAAAGGATTTTGCAGGAACATTCGTTCAAAGTACAAAGACTTCGTGTAAAGACTTAGTAACTTCCTACAGTCGAGTTCTATTCTGAAGTAAATGAGAAATATCACCTGGAATTGTGAAATCGGATTTTATATTTTATTTATTTATTTATTTATTTATTTATTTATGTATTTATTTATTTATTTATTTATTTATTTATTTATTTATTTATTTATTTATTTATTTATTTATTTATATTTATAGAGTATCCAAAACGTTGAGGTACTAACGATAATATGAAAATTCTAACAATAGTGAAATAAATAATAACTAATGGAAATTTTGCATTATACGGGATATGACTGCCTGCCGTGCAGAATGTAAGTAAGCGGTGAGTAATTTTGACGCAACAATTGAATGAGTGAGTGGGAAAAAAGGGGACATACTAGTCCGGAAATCTAATTCTGAAATACCCAATTTAAGTTTTATTTTTGACTTTGTATGTAACTTTTGTTTAGATATAACAAAAAACTCTTGAGATTTTAACTATTTTTTCCAAAATGATGTACTAAGTCGTACAAATTTTGTTCTGAAATATAATTGCAATGAAAGCTTCATTAATAATGTGTTATGATTTAAATAAAAACTGCGGATTTAAAATGTTTTTCACTTCAAGAAAAGTTACCAACCAAATTGAAACATTGATCTTTTATGCTCACAATTTGTGACATCTTGTATTTTTTTTATAAAATGTATTTGCAAGTATTTTCTGAATATATAACTCTGCTACTAAAGTAGAGCTCATATATTATAACATTTTCCTTTCCAATTGTTTTTATAAACAGGCTGTGCAATGTTTTGGCATTCAATTCCCTCTACAGAAATTTTACATAATCTGTTGTGTAGTATGCAATTTTCGTTTAGCAAGAATCCTGTGTGTTCTTTTACTTAACAAGATTTTACCCTACAAGATTTTCGAGTTTGATATGAGGTCTGTTATGAAGCTTTCCTTTACCATCTCATGAAGGCAGACCTGACAAAATAATTTGTCAGTCATTGACCCTGAATGTGTGAGGTACCATTTAAGCTCGTGATTGCTTCTTTACAATCTTGACTGTGAAAACCTACTTTAAACGCCCTCACCCCTCCCCAAAAAAAGAAAGAAAAGAAAATGTCAGGTTCTTCACTTACAGTTTCCACCACTTCTCGCTCTTCGCTTCATTACAAACATACTCTTGATCAGAAACACTTGTAAATAACCATATCGCTGGCAAATAACAAATGTGAGCCACCTGCTGCGAGCAGCCCGAGACGCCAGACGTTTGAAATCTTGAGTGAACGAGCAGTTTATGTCCAGTTTCCAGCAGTTTTTTTTCTTTCACTCTTCAAAGAGAAGGAGCTGCGTGATTAAAAGTCAAATGACCTCATATTAAACTGTTTTCAGTCTCAATATGTAGTTCCCTGCCTGTCTGCACTAATTTCTGTAACAAGGAAAATGACTGATTTTTAACTGTTTTTCCACTAACCGATTCAATTTAAACTTAGAAATACAGGATACTTGTTACCATGTAACTATGTAACCATGTAACAGAGTAGGAGAGAAAATGTGCGCGCTCTTCCCACTACAGTGGATCCGCCGCTGTTTGCATCGAGACCTATGAATTTGCAGAATGTAACATAATGAATACATTGCTTTTTTTCTTATTATCTTTAATACCTTATTTTCATATATTTTTGTAACTTAGTAGTTTCAGCCTAGATTTTACGATGATTATATTATAGATCAATTTGTTTATACAATCACAATATAATGACGATTTTATTTATTATTACTTATAAAATCTTATAGCCAGTTTAATTTCGGGGATACTTATCCTAACATCGATGGTTCTACAGCAACGGCATCTACAAATAGATACAATTGTAAAATAGATACTAAATACATACAGAGTCCAAATATAAATAAATGTAAATAATACAAAATGAATTATAGTATTTACTATGGTAACGTGATCAATGGAACATTGAACTTACTAATGGTACATAGCTAAAAAACCACCACATTTGCAATAGCCTCTCAGTCAGAAGTTAAGTGTTAAGGGTTGAGTTGGAGGTAAAGACGTTCAAATAAAGCAATATTTTTATGTTTGTTCATTTATGCATCATACAACATTTTTTAATCAATTTTGTGAATTCTAAATTTACCATATTTAATTTAGGTCCTTTATTTTGTATAAGTAATTCTTTGAAATTTATGTTAGAGCAAAAATAGTGATTGTGTTGAATTAGGTGTGAGGCAAATGGTAAGTAGGCCTAATGTAATTTCTAGGCCACACCAGGTTGGCAGAAATTTTGGTTTTAGTTCATCATTCAGTTTATGAACATATAAGAGCCAGAAAATTAAATCAGATAAGTCAATCTTTGCCTCCCACCTACCACAATATAATAACTTTTTACCCTAACCTACCATTTATTATCGCTGTATAAAACACAATTTTGGATGTCGAATTTGTGTTGCTGTACTAGCTTTTCACACGTAATAGTCTAAGAGTTATAATGAGTTTTAAAGTGTTACAAACTGAGCTGTGTTAAAGCAGTCAGAAATTGCGGTATTGTAATATTACGCAACTCTTACTACTGTGAGAAAGTATATCCTGAGCACCAGTTGTTTAAAATATCTTTTTTAATTCAAGAGAGCTCATTTGTGCGAAATTTAATTCTAAAATTAAATGGTAATAAAAATCAATATTATGTTGACTGGTAAAATCTTTACCGTTAGAATGTGACATGTTTGATAATAAGTTTCTTTAAAAGTAATTAGAATTGTATAATGTAAGTGCAAGGATTTTCTGGTTCAAAATACTTTACTTACCGAAGCATATTTTGACACTTTGCTTGAACGAATGTGTGGCCCCTGAATAAAGTTCTCGAGACTACCAGGAGTGCTTTCCTGCTTACAAGTGGGAGCTCGGAATTTCTCTCAGCTGAGCCGTTGCCTTATTCGTTTACATTACGCTTTAATCACTTAACTCGGCGCAAGGGACAAGATGGGCTCGAGATACCTTAAGTGACTTACAGCAAAACTTCTTTCGACTGGAACTCTGTCAACTCCCTTTTATTAAATATCTCTCTCCTGTGATTATTTCTTAGCATGATTTCGAAGTTTAGAAATGCCTTGAAAGTCATCCAAATTCACCTTCGTAACGAATTATGTTGAATCTTTTGTGAAAATATTATTTTACATATTGTGCTAATGGTAAGGTGGACAAAACAAGTGTACATGAAGTAATTAATAAACAATCTTTTATTTTATTTTTAAGGCTAATTTGTTCAGAATGTCTCAAACAATAATGTAGATTTTCATTAAAGCCTTTGAAAGTTTATATTAATTTTTGTACTCGTCCCATACCTTCAATATTAAAGCCGGAGATTTATCAGTGCAATTTATCTTCAATTTTAAATATTTTAATGATGTCGTGTAAGTCTTTTAAATATGAGTCGTTGAATATTAACTGATAACATTAGGCGAGTAAGCGAGAGAGCATGGAAAGGAGATATTCCCTGGGCGAAAAATAAGAACACTCAGGTCCAAGGTTTCCATCGTAATTTTCATTGACCAAAAGTGTGTGTAACCAATAAGTTAAATTAAAAGAAATAATAATTTAGGATGGAGACTGAGGTCGTATCCGTTCCGTTCAGGAGCCCGCGCAAAATTCTCATCTGCAATCAGAAGCTTTGAGCGCTGAAGAAACACTGGAAAGGAAAATGTAGGGGATTTAAAAACAAACCAAGGGCTCTTGCTTGTTAATGAAACCCAGAGGCAGAGACAAAATAATTTCGAAGGAGTGAACACGCCTTACCTAATGCGGTGTCATTGGAAGTTTTAGAACTTTATTATTCCTAATGATAATGAAAGTGGCATGTTGCCTTTCCTTTAATAAACCCCTTTAGATATACTGCCTGCAGTACAGAGAAGTAGCGAGGAATGCTTGCGCTTCTCGAAAGGATGACGTCTGCAACGCAGCTAAACGCAATTAGTTCTCGGCATTTGGCATTGCGATTCACTATCCCTTGTAGTCAAAATATACCGTCAAGTTAGAGAAAATATTGTTTCCATTGGGCTCACGAGATCACACACATCGCGCGCGAGTGTGTGTGTGTGTATGTGTGTGTGTGTGTGTGTGTGTGTGTGTGTGTGTGTGTGTGTGTGTGTGTGTGTCAGCGTTTTGGATCGGTAGTCCGACTTCGCCGGCCAGCTATCGGTGTACCCCATGCTTGGGCCTAGCTAAATTCCCATGCTTGGAAGTAAAAGCGACATGAGGCGAACATGACATATTCTCTTCACCGTAACTGCCAAGAACCGCCTGCTTGAGCTTTTCTTCGTCACACAACTACAGAAACTGGGACGTCTCGTATATTAATGAAATTATGCGAAATGTGAAATATAAGGAATGTCTACTGCGATTTCAACGATACATTTTGCATATTACTATTCAAAATGTTCAGCTCTCAATGTTATAAATACTATTTTAACTCTCTTAACATATTCCTGCCCAGTCCCAATATCTTTATTGTTGCTTAAAATTTGTTTGTTTGTTGATGACTGGTAATGTATTAAAATTTTTCTGCTATATGTGTTTCATAAAATCCATTTTTTCTAGGAAATCTCTTGCTACATTTAATACGCTAAGAAAAATTAAGTTGTGTGCGATTTATACGACACCATTGAACGAATACTCCGTAAATATGTACACGTAAGCTTCCGCGGCTCGAGTCAATAACTTCTTGGCAGTATTCACAGCTCCCGACAAGCTTTGCAACGCTCTGGTATGCATTAAAGTCGCGTTACCACCTCTCCAGTCGGCAGGCGTATACGAAGTTCCCCGCAGCGGTGGCAGAACGTACATCGGCGAGACCGGGCGCACGGTGTGTGAACGTCTTTGGGAACATATCTCCCATTACAGCAAGAACGACACCAACCGTTCGGCTATAGCGCACCACTCGGAGGTTTTGGGACATGCCATCGATTGTGACAAGACCCGGCTCCTGCCTCAGGACAACCCGGTTCTGGCGTAGACGCATCAAAGAGGCTCTGGAAATTAATACACGGCGCACATCAACGCGAACGCCGGCCTCAACCTTAACGACGCCTGGAAAGCCTGGTACGCATTGAAGACGAATTACCACCTCTCCAGAAGGCAAACGTATCATCAATCCTCTCGACTGCCAGGGTTGCCCTACATCGTCCGATCACAAGGACTGCCGGCGCGAGACCCGGATTGGCACAGACCGGCCAATCAGAGGGACGCCTTCGCCAATCACGGCGCACCTGCCCCACCCGGACGCCCAGTCCGGACAATATAAAATACGACGCGTAGCAACGCGGTGTCACTGCCTTGAGGAAGCCTGCGACATGCCAGGCGAAACATCGGCCTCTAAACCCACTAGGCGACGTCTCCCGGACAGCCCAGTCCTCGGAAATATGTTTCTGCTGAGTACGGAATTTCTTCACAGGTGCATTGATTTTGATTTTAATTTTTTATTTTTTCAAAGAAAAGTAAAAACTGTTTCGACGTATTGGTGAGAAGTACAATCTGCACACGTTTTCTTGTGTTTCAGAATATATTTCTCAATTAATTAATTGAATGATGATTAAAAGTACCAAGAATGCGACGTTTGAAAACAAGACGTTTTGCTCTCAAGTTACAGAAAACTTGCATCGGTAAATAAAGTACAGATTTGACTCATTAATAATACAATTTTTGATGAGGTGATTATCTTATAAAAATACAGAAAAGAGATGTCTATATATTACTATTTTTATTTATTAAATATTTTCATCATCGATAACCATGAATCACAAAGTACCATTCACATGCACAACAACCTGCCTAATCGGAATGTTATTTGCTCCAATCAGCAAATTCTTGAACTCTCATCACCACTGCTAAAATTAGCTCATTTTGTACACCCTTAACTCGACCCCGTGACCCGCATTCCCCCGATCGCCCCCTCCTCCGCCAAAAGTCCCACCTCCCTCAATCCTTCGGCTACGCCTCCCCCCTTCCGACCGTCGTTCTGCCCTCATCAAGGTCTTGCACTTTCGAGAAAGTACAGAATTTCCCAGGCGCTGCATAGTATGTACGATCCATTCTGCTTATGAATCTAACATAGTACTTAACATTGTATTTTGTAATGGTACATATTATCAATTTGTACTCCTAATTTTAATATATTGAATTTCTCGTATATTCAATTCAATTTATATTTTCTTTTCTATTTTTATGATTTCTTTATATATTTTCGGATTAGCTCGAAAAGATCTCAAAAAATAGTGATGCCTAAAAATGTTTTTCTGTATTGATTAATTTAATTAATTTTCGAAAACGCTTTAGCCGAAATGTGTCGAACTTCGAAGATTATGCTAGGACGAGTGTCAGCAGATACCCTTGGAACCATCAACACACGTTATGCGTACGGTATCACCGTGCCTACTTCGAAAACTGCATTTTAGTCCATTCTAATCTGGTTTTCAGCCCTCTCATGGAGAAAAGTTAAGTATCTTAGGTTTTAATATACAAGAAGATAAACGTGTTCACCTTCTGTTATTTTTTTGATTTTCAGCTCTTCTAGATAACTTAGTTTGCAGCTCGAATGGTTATAATCATTCAGAAGTTCGAAATCAAAGGAGAATTATATTGACTATTCGATGTTATGTGCAATAATATGCAATATGTGCAATAATATTATGTGCAATAATATTATGTGCAATCGTACGGACGTACAATTCTTTCTCTTAAATGCATAGAATATTGGTAAGTGGTAGAATATTATCAACACACAGTACCAGATTTCTTCAATGGAACGCACGTCTGACCGTTCGAAGTGTTCTAGAAGTGTTTTCCATAATGAAGCTATTTTAAAAGAAAGATTTACAAAGTGCATAATGGATAAGAATAAAAGTCTCACCGGTGTAAGAATTTATACTGACTTTCAGAAAGTAAACACCTTTGTTGAATGCCATAACTACACAGAGTTCACACGAGATATTTGTGTGTTCGACGATTGATAAAATGTTTGCCCGGAATTTAACGGTCTTCCGAGTGCTCAGATATCTGAACTCTTCCTTTTCCATTGCTTCTATGTGACTCTGGAGTATTACAGAAGACCATTTTTCAATCTTCATTTCTCACCACAACATTGTCTCAGTGTCTACGAGCATACATTATAATTTTAAAGTAACAACAATGTATTCGGCCCACGTCCTGAAGCACTGGACAGATTAACTAAGAGACGCAGCGTAATCGAAATCGAAGCACCTCTTCAACCCTGGAGTACTCATGCGGGCTGCAGGTTTAGTACATCCATTTTATTCTCCTGAATCTCCTCTGAGATTATAATGGTGGTAGAAGCTGTCAGTCTGTCTGTCTCTACTGGAGCAACAGCTCCGTATAGGGCTAAGGCTTAGCAGCGGTGTCCCTGCCTTGTGGACATGGGTTAAGAGGTGCGTGTGGTTAGCACATAGACATCTGCATGTCGTATTCTGGTCTTCTCAATTTGAGAAGTGAGCTTTCTAATCCTCACACAGCAACAGACACTGGGCCATTGCAAGGAAAGCGCATACAATAATCTGCGCTGACCAGGAATCGAACCCGGATCTCGTCATGGAGAGAGCACACTGGCCTGTGAGCTATCCGTGGGGACCAGAGAATCAGTAGATTTAATTAATTAGTCAAATAACGATCCAGTATGCTGCCAAGCTTTTCACGCAAGCATGTTTTTGTTAGATTATTTGAATGTCGGTTGGGCTATAATTGTAGTCCGTGAGGGCACTATTATTATGGGTGGACAAAAGGAAGTTTCCCATTCCGGAAATCCGAAATACAAAATTCTATCGTCGTGTAATTATTGTGTTATGTTATTGTCTCGACTGCTGAATGACTCATGATGAATTTTGAATACAAAAGAATCGTATGATAAACACTCCTTTTTTATTCGGGATGCATCACAGGTAGACATAAATCCCATAGGTTAAAATTGAATGATTTCATGTCATGCAAAATAAACATTTTGGTGTAGAGTGCTTTTTGAGAAAGATTTACGAAACTCAAAATGGCTAAAAATATAATTTTGTTGGGCTACATATATACTCGCGCAATTACTTGCGTAGGCAAAGGCAGTACTACTTCATGTAAATGTGTCCGGTAGATACGGATGAAGAGAAACTTTTAAAATTTTGGTAAACGAAATAACGACTTCAGGAATGAAACTTTGAACCAAATTGAAAGTGGATAACTAAATCTATGATATAGTAATGTAAATACAGTTGTATTAAAACTCTGTACTCAGTTCAATGAATTCGCCTGCAAATATTGTGCCTATAGGCAACTTTCTTTTTACAACGGTTTTAATGGGGTATGACTCTCGTTGCCTCGATCTCGATTCATCCAGGGATTAGTTTAATTACATGTTGCCTTATTTTACGTGATGAGGCTCAGAACATCAGGCGCTCTTTCCTTGACGCCGCAAATTTTGTTACGCTCTTTTTATCATCTAAGGTAAGAACGTAGCACTTGGGCGCCGAAATAAGCGATTAGAATTTACTTCAAATACTCGTTTTAGGCTTGAGTTTAAATATACAACATGGGCCAACCGGATTTGCTTCCCTCGGAAGAAGACTTACGATGATTTCTTCGTCCTTGATAATGCACGTCTTCGATTGGATTTGAACCCGCGAACTTCTGTATAACAGACCGATACGCTAACTGCTATACCGCCGAAGCCGCAACCGGAGACAACTACGCCACTGTCTGCGCTCACCCTGGTTCCCATAAACGGGAAGACCGGGAGCGGTAGTTCTGTGCATGAACTGATGTCACTGCAGCGCCTCTGACCGGGAGGGCCTAGTTTCCCACTCCACACGACGGCAGGATTTTCGACACTAGCTTTTCAGCTAGGTCGAGTTCAGTCGCTGCCTGGAGGAGAATTCTAGCGGCCGGCTGCTCTGATCGGTAGTTTTCCGTGGTTTCTCCGATCAACACCAGGCGAATGCCGGAGCAGTACCCTAACAAACGGGCCACGGACGCGCGCGATCAGTCCTTCCTCTTCCTTGTCCTATCCTCTCCCCTTACACACACACTTACACTAACATGCACTCACTACACAATTCCGGGAGACCGGTGGGGAGTTTAGAGCTTGTCCCGGCTGGGCGGTGCCCCGCTGGTGGGAGAGTCCTGGTTAGGGGGAAACCCCACTAGCCGACGGTAGGTCGGCGCCGGATCTCGCCATCCAGCGGGGGAAGATCACCGCCATCTCCCGCGAAAAAGACATGCACTACACTAACGGACTAATGACCAAAGCCGTTGACGCGCCCGGAAACACGAAAAAAAAATCAATCAATGAATCAATAAACGGGATGTGGGAGGGTGCAGTTGAAGCAGTCGCCGCCGGAGTGCGGTGGGCGCGTGGCGTCCCGGCGAAAGGGACGGCTGGGCCAACGGGCAGCGGCGAGGGAAAGTGGTGGAGGTGCCCCAGCGAGACCGCGCCTTTGCCGCACCTGTTGACTGAGGGCTCCGCGCCGTCGACCCGCACTGTTGACCCGCGCCACCACCGCTTGACCTCCACCTCGCTCTCTCACTCCCACTCTCTCTCTCTCTCGGTCGCCGGGGTCCCCCGTTTGGACGGCTCGGTCTTTCGCCGATGCCCGGAGATGTACTCCGACGAGCGTCTATACCGCGCTTAACGTAATGGTGGAGTCTTCCAACGGAACTTGTCGATTTTAATGAGTGCCTTAGTTCCATTGGACTATTGCATATTGCTAATTATGGTAATCAGTAATGAACAGATTATTTTTTCGTTTCAATCTCCCAAGCTTTCATAATTGCTTAATTTTAATTTTCAAATTTTCTTTTGTATTTTGCCAATCACTGTTCACAATTTGTGGCTTCATTTTAGGCAACACTCGTTGCCTGTGAAACAAAAGATAAAAATAAGGATGAGAAAATACCATTGATTATAATCACAAATCACACATCCTAGATTCCGGAATCGGAGAAGTTATTTTGAAATTTTTTAACAGCAAACAAAATACGAGTACAATATTAAAAACATTTATGCTTTGTTAAATTCCCTTCTACATTACATACGTTAAGTAAATATGACGGTTTTGTACGATTTACGTCATAAAGTACCACATATGCCACTTCTGGAGAGAGTTTACTTCCTAAAATATATCAGATTTCAGGCAAACAATGTAGAATTTTGTAGATAATGACCTGAAAAAATTTGCTGACGTTTATAAGTTTTCAAATACATTTTAAACAGCAACACACCTAATTATAGTGCAAAACTCGCAAGTGGTGCGTCATAAACCCATAAAACCCTGTTTTGGGGTCTCAAAGGATCCCCGAGCTAGGATTCTGAAGCCATGATCTAGAAAAACGGGCCTTCCCGAAACTTCTATTATTTTTTGGGGGGAGGGGGTATTTCTGAGAACAATTACTGCGTGTTCCAAATATATATATATATATAATTTAAAAATATATTACAAAATTAGCGTAAGTAATTCGGCATTGCTTGGGCATTTATTTCTGACAATCATGTTTTAGAAAGCTGGAATAAAACACGTTGCCCGAGTTTTGCGTAAACGTATTTAGATTTTAACAAAAGAAAACTCACGTAGGCTGCATGTACTTCAGTGCATTTTTTTGTAAAAAAGATCACATCTGGGGAAACATTTTGAATCCCAACTGCGCTGTGTTTGATTTTCCATCGCCCAAACAATTTTGCGCCGTTCGGAACAATCACTGGAGGGGCACTATTTTTTCACATTGTAAACAATTTAACTTTTATGTAAAAGAGTAATGGAATATTTTGATATTCTGCGCAATTTGTGACAACTCAGGCAGACTTTAAACTATGCGTTTAAAGTTTTAGCACTCTTAGAATTTTTACCCAAGTACAGTATCCGATCTGTAATAACTCACCATTCACGGCGTAGCCATTCAAAGTTAGCCTAAGTATGGAGCGATTTCCACTTCTAAAAGAAACGAAGTTTGTAATGTTCGCACGGGTCCAACTAGTTGAAAATAATTTAATAAAACAACATTTAAGTAAGAAAATAATTGACAAACTTGTAGACAAAATATTTGAAGTCTAAAACTATATTCCAATTTTTTTCGATATTTGATTTTGTAAAGGAGACATGATTTGCAAAATGAAATCGAAAAAATCCTAATTCATTTAAAAATGAACATTTACATTTTCTTTCTGAAAACTTATTTTACTTTTAAATTCACGCATGTAATGATCAGTAACGAGAAGTGCCTCTGCCAGGAAGACCTAGGGTTCAAATCCCCACGGTATCAGTATTTTCGACAGTAGCTATATAACTAGGACGAGTTCACGCGCTGTCTGGTGGAGAATTCTATTGGCTGGCTGCTGTAATCGGTAGTTGTCGGTGATTTCAGCGATCAACAACATGCGAGCTGAGCAGTGTCCTCACAAACGGGCCGCGTGCGATCTTTCCCATCTCTTCCTTGCTCTATTTGTATCCTCACCCTTCTTACATACAATCAATTACGGTTACCTACTTTATTATACCTACCAGAATACCAGTCGGGGAGCTTAAGAGTTTGTCCCAAACGGGGCGGTGCCCCGTTGGTGGTAGATATTAGTTTGGGGAATACGACGTGTAAATGGGCGCCGGTTCTCGCAATTCGGCGGGGGGTATCACCGCCTCCCGATAAAAAACATGTATAACACCCCACGATAAAAACATGTACTATTCGTACGGGACAACAAACCTTAGCAGTTGACGCGCCCAAAAACTAATCAATCAATTATTCGTTCAACCAATTATCTAATAACCACCGAAATGTTTCAAGAGGTATTTGTGAACTAGAATTGCAATCCCCGGGAGCGGTGGCTGATGTCACTGCAGCGCCACAGACCGGGAGGTCATAGGTTCGATACCTGACGGCGGAAGGATTTTCGACACTAGCTGTTCGTCTAGGTCGAATTCAGACGCTGTCTGGAGGTGAATTCTAGCGACCGGCTGCTCTGATCGGTAGTTTTCCGTACTTTCTCCGATCAACACCAGGCGAATGCCGGAGCAGCACTCTAACAAACGGGCCACGGGCCGCGATCGATCTTTCCTCTCTCTTCTTTGTCCTTTTCTCTTCCCTTATACTCACTTACACTAACATGCACTACCTTATCACATATTCCGGGAGACCGGTCGGGAGCTTAGAACTTGTCCCGACTGGGGCGGTGCCCCGCTCGTGGGAGAGTTAGGCGTTGGTTTGGGGGAAATCCCGCTCGCCGACGGTAGGTCGACGTCGGATCTCGCCATCCAGCGGGAGAAGATCACCGCCATCTCCAGAAGAAAAACACATGCACTACACTTACGGGATTAATGCCACTCTGTTGGCGCGTTCGGAATCACCAACCAACCAACCAACTAAAATCACAACCGATGAAGTCTGAATATAAGAGAAGGGGAAAAGATGGGTGGGGTGGAGAGCTAGTTGGAGCTTCGCGCCAGCGTCTTGCCCCTCCCGAGCGCCTCGCGGTGCGCCGTGTGCGGGTGCGGGAGGCAGCCGGGCAGCGGGGGGGGGGCGGGGGCGCTCCATCGCCGCGCCATTCGCATGCAGCCGCGCGCCCTGGCGGAAGAATCCCATTTGTTAGGATGATCCGGCGGCGCGCCGCGCTTCCCTGGAGGGCGTGCACGTGCACGGAGGGGGCCGCGCATCCCGGTTATAAATATTGGCGCCGCCTAGGGACGCCCGCTGCGAGGTATTTGCTGCCACCGCCGCCGCCACCGCCACCACCACCGCCACCGCCACCGCCACCGCCACCGCCACCGCCACCGCCACCGCCACCGCCACCGCCACCGCCACCGCCACCGCCACCGCCACCGCCACCGCCACCGCCACCGCCACCGCCACCGCCACCGCCACCGCCACCGCCACCGCCACCGCCACCGCCACCGCCACCGCACGCCCCGCCCGCCACCGCCCCGCCGCCCCGCACGCCCCGCCGCCACCGCCCCGCCGCCACCGCCACCGCCACCGCCACCGCCGCCGCCACCGCCGCCGCCGCCGCCGCCGCCGCCGCCGCCACCGCCGCCGCCACCGCCACCGCCACCGCCACCGCCACCGCCACCGCCACCGCCAGCCACGGCCACCGCCACCGGCCACCGCCACCGCCGCCACCTCCACCGCCGCCACCGCCACCGCCATCGCCCCGCCCCGCCCCGCCCCCGCCGCGGCCGCCGCCACCGCCACCGCCACCGCCACCGCCACCGCCACCGCCACGGCCACGGCCACTAACGCCACCTCCGCCGCCACCGTCACCACCACCACCGCCCTGGCCACCGCCACCGCCATGGCCACGGCCACCACCGCCACCGCCACGGCCACGGCCACCGCCACCGCCACCGCCACCGCCACCGCCACCGCCCTGGCCACCGCCACCGCCATGCCACGCCACGGCCACGGCCACCGCCACCTCCACCGCCACCTCCACTCCACCTCCACCTCCACCGCCACCGCCACCGCCACCGCCACCGCCACCGCCGCCGCCGCCACCGCCACCGCCACCGCCACCGCCACCGCCACCTCCACCGCCCCGCCCCCGCCCCGCCCCGCCCCGCCCACCGCCGCCCCCGCCGCCACCGCCACCGCCACCGCCACCGCCACCGCCACCGCCACCGCCCCCGCCCCCGCCGCCGCCTCCGCCGCCGCTGCGAACGACGTTGCACCGGCGACGCCGCTTGAATTCTTCGATTTCATCACTCTACCCGGTTTGTCTTTTCTGTCCTTTCTCCCTCACCAACCGTTGCATTGATGTTGAAATTAC
Organism: Teleogryllus oceanicus; assembly: GCA_964035755.1. Lineage (NCBI taxonomy): Eukaryota > Metazoa > Arthropoda > Insecta > Orthoptera > Gryllidae > Teleogryllus > Teleogryllus oceanicus. The sequence goes on from CAXIVR010000004.1 coordinate 94,939,660, forward strand.
GATCATCAACGTTTCTTTTCGAACCATTTCTGATTTTGCTGCCACGCCGTACGCCTCCTTTTTTCGACATTGCTGTTGCCAACAAACTGCAGGTGAAGCCATCGCTTGAATCATCCCCCGTCACGTTTCCTCGTAAATCTAAGTGCTCTGCTTCAATATGGCGAATGCAAGATAGGAAGGATTCGGGAAGGAACGAGTATAAGATTTGGATGAATGTATTGAACATAAATATAAATTATGTATTATATTTTAAATTTTTCATTGAATTTTTTTTCTAGAGGTTTCAATAGCAATTCATTTTTACTCAACAAAATCGTGGCTGTTCAATATATGTCATTAATAAACGTGTGTAGGTGATATACCGTTATTTTAGGCGTAGCATTTGCCAAGTTAGAAAAAGGATTTCTAGGAATGTTATTTGATCCTTCATTATGATAAATACAGGAGTATTGGTACAAAAATCATACTTTTAAACGTGCTATGTGCAAGTTTTAAAAGTAATATTTTATTTTTTAAAAATTTTTAACTTTTTTTAAATTTTTTATTAATTGCAATTATTTTTATCAATCAAATCACTTTATCATAATTTATTTTGTATCAATTGTTAAATGCACCATACTCACCAATTGTATCTCGCTGTAAACATGATTTATTTTTTATGTTCTAGTAAATGCAAGTATGTGCAATTAATACCTTTAAATAAAAAATGTTTTATTTACTTATTTACTGATTAATTCAAGATTAAAAATTTACAAAACCCTAAGTGTAGTACTGTTGGGAAAAGTGCGATCTGTGCACAATTTTTACAAGTAGTGATTTTCTTATTTTAAAATATCAGAGAATATGATCGTCCGATCTAAAATAATTTTAAAAACTGTTAGGAAAGTTTAAAAGTAACAATTATATTTTCATTTCAACACATTAACAATTCTATCTTAGTATCACTTTCAAATTTATAGTGGTATTTATTCACTGTGGTGGCAATATCAGAGAATGTATGACCGCGCACAGTGTAACATCGATATGTTTCAATTTCAATGGACGACCGCTAAATGGCCATGCGTTGCAACAAGTGTATTTGCTAATAGCGACAAGATAATTTACGTTTCTGTGGTAGTCGCTGTTTCCAATATATCGATTGGATGGTCAAACGAATGATGAACAAGAAATGAAAATCGAGCGTCACGTAATTTAAAAATAATTTTCCCTTTAAACGATGAAATTATTTTTTTTACGATAACAATGGTTTCTTGGGATATGAAGAATATGTTTTTCTGTTCATTTGTAGAAAAAGTAAAGTCATTGATTTAATGCGTTCGTTTAAAGATAATCGTTCGAATAAATCTCGAGAGAAGCATGTCGCACGTGTCTTGCGCATTGCATAATAGTACAAGAGACGTTTGGAAGAGCTACTTCATGTAACGTCAATTATGTGTCAGTTAGTCATGAATATGGATGAAAGTTCAGTATGTGGACTGAATGCCCGTGATGGGCACTTCCCCTTTTGGGGATCTGTCAGTCATCGCACATTAGCAAAACACAACAGGCCACACGGAGCGACCCGCCCGTTCACGAACTTTCGGTCAAGGCCACAGCGTAATGCTTTCTCACTTTTGCCTTGTTCTGATGTCAAATCAGTCTGCAAAAATCACAGAAAAGGGATAGATATTTTGAAATGAATTGAAAAAAATGAACGTGTGATAAACCAAGTAAATAACCGTCGCTGTTGAACTTTGTAAACCGAAGTAACAGCCTCTTTAGTTAGAACTAACTTGTTTGGAGTTTTAACGGACGACGAACTGTTAAAAATCTTGATGGACCTCGGCCGTCAGCCGTTAATAGTGGAAATGTGATCGAAAATGGATTGATTAATTAGAGATTTCTGGCGCGACGACTGTTAAGGTCATTAGTCCCGTAACTGTTGTGCACGTCTTTTTATCGCAGAAGGTGACTATCTTCCTACGCAGGCTGGTAGGATCAGGCGCTGACATATGTGGGCAGGTGACGACTTTCCGGAACCAGGTATCTCCCACCAGCGGGGCACCTGTCCAGTCGGGAAATCCTCTAACATTACTAAAGCTCGTATATGTGGTATTGTAGTGCATGTAACAGTAAGTGTATTCAAGGGACGAGGAAAGGACACGGAAGAGGAAGGAAAGATTGCATGCGATCCGTAGCCCGTTTATTAGTTGATTGTTAGTGATTCCGGGGACGTCAAGTAATTAGGTCAGTAGTGTAGTTCGTTTTTTCATCGGGAGGTGGCGGTGATCTCCCGCCGCTGGGTGGAGAGATCCGGCATCGACCTACCGAGGGCTAGCGGGGTTTCCTCAACCAGGTATCTCCCACCAGCGGGGCACCGCCCCAGCCGGGACAAGCTCTAAGCTCCCGACCGATCTCCCGGCATGTGTGGAAGTGAAGTGCATGTTAGTGTAAGTGTGTGTAAGGGGTGAGGATAAGACAAAGATGGGGAAGGAAAATTCGCGCGCGGTCCGTGGCCCATTTGTTAGGGTACTGCTCCGGTATTTGGCTGGTGTTGATCGGAGAAGCTACGGGAAAGTACAGATCAGAGGAGCCGGCTTCTAGAATTTTCCAGACAGCGACTAAGCTGACTAGCTGACAAGCTAGTGTCGAAAATCCTGCCATTGTCGGGACTCAAACCTACAACCTCCCAGTCAGAGGCACGGACTTCAGTTTATGCACTGAGCCACTTCTCCTGGTGTAGACTGTTACTACTGTTCCAGCATTCACCTAGTATTGATCGGAGAAAGCTCAGAAAACTCTCGATCAGAGCAGTGGGCCGCTAGAATTCTCCTATAGACGAAATTAGAATTTTGTGTTGATTTCCCATCACTTTTTGCAGGATTTGTAAGATAAAACTTAAGTACGTCGATATCAAGAAAATAACTGTCGTTGTTGAACTTAAACCGGAGCAACAGCCTCTTTAGTTCAAACTAATTTGTTTCGAGTTTTAACGGACGACGAACGTTTAAAAGACTTGATGGACCTCGGCCGTCAACAGTTAATAGTGACTGTTCGTTTCTCTGCGTAGTTGCGTTAAGGCGATATTACAGTACAGTATTACAAAAATGTGTTTACTACATTTTTGACAGCCATCTAATAAAACGGAGCAATGCTTTTTTAACGTGCGCCGTGCGCAGTTCAATCACCCCTGTCGCACTCGGTGTCCCTGGGTGTCGCAAATGTCACGGCGGGGCGCACGCAAATGCAAAGTGGCTAATAACAAAATCGAGTTTGGACGGCACCGCGTTACGACATTAAAGCTCGCGCGGTGCGACGCGACGTGTTTTCGGAAAAAACGCTGCGCGGTGCGATGTGCACAGCAGAAGCGAAGAAATATATATACGCGCGCTGCTCTGCGCGCTCCCACGAGCCAATTATGCGCGGCCACGTGCCGCCGGCCGCCATTTGCTGGTGCGTGGATGGGTATAGTGCGGTGCGCAGGGCGAACGGAGGGTGGGAGAGGGAGAGAGGGAGGGAGGCTGTGCGTAGGTGTTCTGAGTGGAGAGAACACATAACGTACGAAGTTTGAGAGTCCTCGAGAAGTTTAAATGACGGAGTAATTACACTGTTTTATGATTTCAATTTTACATTGTCGCGGCCAGTCTCATGGTGTGATGTGTCAATGTCACATTGCATGTTTCTCCATAATATTTTATTAAACGTAAAAGACGTTTAGGACGTGTTATTATCTCATCGTTATCAAATTTTTGAAGTACGTGCTATTTTGGATGTACCTGAAAATAATTATTGCATCAATTATTACAATAATTACATCAATTATAATTGATGTCACCATATAATATTAAGAAATTTATCAATTAAAAACTGAATTTAAATTTTAACTAGTAAGGTCTTCTCTCAATATTTCCCCTTACAAAACAAGAAATTAATATGTTCACAACATTCATATTCACGAAACTACTAATTCACTCCAAAAATATAAGTGGAATATACTTATTAGAAGGTAACAATTGGCATTCTGCATGTGTGGGTCCCACAAGGAGGATATTTTCTTGCAGAATTAATGTTCATTCGGGAGACTAAAATGGGAAAATACAACATTTGTTGGCCATCTAACCCAATAAAACCAGTCTTTCGACCCTAATACGATTTTCAAAACACTCTCCTTACAAAAGGAAGGTAATACAATTAACATTCCTTTTAAAAATGGAAATTTTAAAATTGTTCAAAAAACCTGAAACAAGAAGGCGTGAATGTACAACTTCTTTTCAGATAAGATGCAGTGCCTTTTTAACCCTTATAATTGACTACATAGCTTTTCGTTTCTTCAATTCCTCTTAGTCACTCACAGTACTATACAAGATGGCTCAGAGATTAATTTTACCTTGTACCCACGTGCTTTATCCATAATATTTCGTAAAGTATCCAATTTCACCGTATTTCAAAAGGTTGCATTCTCTTATTTCAATTATTTTCATTTGTGTACTTATTAATTTTGTAATTTCATTACAAATTACGCTAATTATTTAGAATTTGTATGTTTTCTTAACCGAAGTGCTACTGACGATGGGGGAAAATGTTCCTGAAACAGGTCTGAATAACAGTTTAAAATTAAATAAGTACAGAATGAATTTTAAGGCGCGACACCTTTTCAAAAATATAGCTGTTTTCATGCAGATAGTTTAATATATGTACTTGGGGGGATGAAATTAAGAAAAATAAACATAATTTTCTGTACCTTTTTGGGTGATTAGATTTTGCCACCTTTTTCCTTTTCTTAGCTCCTTTTTCTGCGTTTTTAAACGATTCTGCAGAAAAAATTATTTCTCCTCTTCTTGAATAGCTTCTTAAAATCTGATTTAATCAAAAGTCAACAATATTAAATAAATATTAAAACATCTTTTACGTAAACCACCAGTAATTTTTTATCCAAGCAATAATGGTCAATCTGCAACTCTAAAGCCAATTTTAAATTTCAACAGTGTTGCTACAACAGTTTACTCCTTTCCAACTGGATTTAAAGAGCTGTCCAAACAGGCAAATCAGGATATTTAAATGGGTGTTAAGAAACCCACTTGTCTGTGACCTAAGGAAAATTTTATTAAACATAAAAGACGTTTATGACGTGTTATTACCTCGTCCATATCACATTTTGGAAGTATGTGCTATTTTGGATGTAGCTGAAAATAATTATTTCCTTAATTCTTACAATAATTACATCAATTATAATTGATGTCACCCTATAATATTAAGAAATTTATCAATTAAAAATAAATTTACCTAGCCATCGTGTAGCCGTCAATACTAAAAGAGAACTAACAGAGAACAGAACTACACGCTTGTGGCTCTGTTCTCTGTCGCCCCATTCTGTATTTGAAGGGGAAAGGAGAAGGGAGTCAGGGGAATTTTCCGGTGCCCGCAAGAGCGCTGAGGGTCCTACGTTGGCAAGTGCTCGTGTGGGCGAGTGTTTGTCGCGCATGAGAAGTGCGTTCTACTAGGCGATACGCGCGAAATATAAGTTCAGTCAGTACCGGCAATTGTTTAACAGTTTTCTATTACAGTGTTTAATAAAGTACTATGAATCACCTCTTATGGACTCTATAGAGAAGAAAAATTTGGTGCAAAGTGATACGCGATACCTAGAAACTGAGTTCATGGAACTGGGTTAAATCTTAACACAGTTGTTTCAGAGTAGCATCTATTCTGGACCATTTGGTCTGGATTTTCAGAACCTCTCCACCCCTCTTACGACCATAATTTGCACCTCAATTTTTTCCCTATAAATAACATTAATACTATTGTGGTTGATATCTTTCTCATCCTTATTAATTATAGAGTACTACAAGATCACCGCTGCCATCACAGAAAAGGAAAATTGATTTCGGAGACACGTGATTTGTATTTAGTGCATACAAAAATGTATCATTTCCTGCCGAATATAGTGTAATATGTTCATCTTTAATATTCCATATCAGAGAATCACAATTTTTTTGTGCAACAAGACTAAAACTTCTGGTGCTTACTATTACATTATCCGGTGAAAATTTTTCTAAATTTTTCGCTCTTGTGTTAAATCGGATCAACTGTGGTATATGTAAAGTTGTCAGTGTGATAAGATTATTTGTTGAGACTTATCTACCGGCCCAGTGGGTTCATGCATACGCCTGGTTCCCACATGCAAAATTCCAGTGTGAGAGGAGCTTGTTGCATTTGGGGCGTAATATTAACAGTGTCGTATGCACGGTATTACGTAGATCGGCTGGCTATTAAGCGACGCGTAGCTATCGGGCGTTGCTTCGCTCTAATCCTATCACGGGCGGCTTGCTGCGGCGCTGGGCAATGGGCGGTAGGAGCGGGGGAGTAGGCCGGGTGCGATCGGGAGGATTGGGAAGGGAATTGGAGCAGAGTGGATCTGTGGAAGGGTGCTGACCATATAGGCAGAGGGAAGTGGTTGACGGTGACAGCGGTTGACGATGTTAGCGGTTGACGATGTTAGCGGTTGACGATGTTAGCGGTTGACGATGTTAGCGGACGAGTGCGGTTGCGAGGAGAGGGTTGACGTGTAGCGGTTGACGTGTTAGCGGTTGACGATGTTAGCGGTTGACGGGGGTAGCGGTTGACGATGACAGCAGGTACGGTGGTATGACTTGACGGTGGTTGCGGTTGACGGGGGACACGATTGACGGGGTAGTGGTTGACGGGGTAACAGTTGACTGAGGTAGCGATTGACGGGGCTAGCGGCCGACGGGGTCGCGGCCGATGGTGGCAGTAGTGACGATATTCGCGGTAAGCGGTAGCTGAAGTAAGGGGTGGATGCGGACATCAGTGGCAGGGGTTATATCCTGCAGCAGTGGTAACCGACCCCTCGGATGGGCAAAGTGTGGAAGATTCCAGCTGTGGATTTTTCACAGGATCCTACGCTCCACTCCCCGCTCTTAATTCAATAGTAACTCAATAGCAGACGCGTTGCCGCAACTATCCGAAACCAACCTAGGAAAGTGCAAATAGGAAGATGGCCCGTCAGCCCCGTTAGACCAAACACTGCGGCAGTGACCATAAGCACGATAACGGAACAAATCACAGAATGTAACCAGAAAAATTTTAATTTGACTATTAGTTGTGATTATAATTCTGTAAACTAATTCTGAACTTTGTTGAAGTTGCTCTGCTCCAATTGTAAGACAATCTCTAGCATGAAAGTTCAAAAATAATGTTACATTTTTTGGATTAATTTTTGTTCCCACACCTTGATCGGAAGTCATATCTCGTAAAAGACATTGTTAAAATAAAATCTTATATAGTTGCGAAACACATCGTAACACATCCCATGTTCGATGGAGTTAATATTTGAAAAATTCTGAAGTTAAATGCCTGTTTGTGCACCCAGGCTCGTTGGCTTTCATGTGATACCGCTCTTACGCGTCGTTATTGTCTGTCTGTCTGTCTGTCTCTCTCTCTCCCCTCCCTCCATCCCTCCATCTCTCCTCTCTCCTCTCTCGAAGAAAGGGCATTGTCGACTCAATAGCTGCTATCTCTCCGCTTCAAACGGCGCTGTATCTTCTCAGTGCCTATTAATATTCTTGGGTTTTCTCGAAGCGGTCTTTACATGCTAGACGAAGAGTACCCTCTCATCAGCTTTGGCATTGAGGAGACGGACTAAATCCCAATTCCACTCACGCAAACACCTCAACCGCCATGATGTTGCGCTTCTTTGTTGTTTTCCGCTTTTCTCTGCTTTTTCATTATCGTTATCTCTTTCACCCAACATGTGAAGGGTTTTGCTTTTCAATTTGCATGGGGGTCTCGGGAGCTTCATGCTTTGTGAACTTACGATCATCTTTTGATCAGCATGTACCAAAATAAAAGTAAAATAATACCACTGAATTGATCATACTTAAAAAAGAAGCATTTTACTATTCTTTACTATATGTGTAGTAAATCCACTGATTAATTTTTAAATTTTTAAATAGCATTAAAAAGGTTTTTAAAAAAGGCTTCTTAACTAAATTAGATTTTAGATAAAATTTCATTTTCACTAATTAATTGAGCAATCATTTCTAAAACAAAATAGTGTATAATACAAAGGTCTGAAATTTCAGTGACACACAAGTACATCCGTTAAGTAATTTTCGAATGTGATATCATATCTAGAGCAATTTTATTTGATTTTACAACACGCGAATTAGGTTCCATATTCCACAAGAAGCATGAACATTTTAGTCTACACAAATTATTCATTAAATATATTTCGAGTTATAATATGGAAGTGGCTCTTTATAGTAATATTAAGAAATGTACAAATTTTCGATGAAAGATAATAATACACTCTATGAATATCCAGAAATTGCTTTAAATGAACTACTTATTGAAAATATACTGAAGAATTCAAACCATGGATTTCCGTGGTGTGTTTACTTTTCATCTTCTATAAATGCTGCCATCTTTCTCATTTCCTATTTTTATATTTCAATTTCCGAATCAATGAGGCAAAATAGATTTTAATTAAAAACTCAACCCGAGGGGAAAATTAATTTCCTTTCATGACAACTAAAAGGAACTGTTAATAAAATTGCTTTTCATATTTTGAAATTATTACCCAACTGATTTACCACTGTTTTGCTTTGCTCTCAAGCAAAATAACAGAAAAGATCGCTTCGGTCATTTCTGTAACAGAAAAGTTTATTATATCGCTCGTGTTTTGTTACTTTGTTTTATGTATTTTTCCCAAAAATATGCCAATAATCTGAGAAAAGGCAGATTTACTACTGTTAAGATATTTTAAAATCATTGTCGTAATAACCATGTTAACTAGTATGTCGCGGATGGTTAGGTATTTTGATCCTATAATCATAATCGGGAAATAAAAATATTACTATCTACGAAAGTAGCCAATTTATACTATTCTAAGAGCTAAAAATATTAAATGGTAATTGCATTCCGAAACCACAGAATACCTTACTGGGCCATCAGGCTCGCTCTTCCCTCTGACCACGCAAATTTTGCTACGCTCCTTTCACCATCTAGCGGAGAAAGGAGGAATTACCTTGGGCGACGAAATAGACGATTTGAATTTAACTCAGAAGCTTCTTTTAGGTTTGAGGGTCTTTTACATGCAGTAAATCTGCACATGGGACAGTCGGCTTTACTTCTCCTCCGAAGGAAGGCGTAAGAAAGAATTTTTCGTCCTTAAAATCCACGATTCTATCAAGTTTGAACCCGCATATTTTAGGTACAACCGCCGGGAATGCTAACCGTTATACCACCAACAAAAACAGTGATCTACAATAGTGTTCATAAAGTACTTTTTTATGCCAGTAGAACAAGAGTGTCGTTGAATTACTTTTTACTTTGGCGCCTTACTTCGTAAAACGAGAGTATTTTAGTATTCCCTGGAAAACAGCGAATTTTGGACAGAAAAAACCCTTATTGTCAGGTACTGCTAACGAAAATGTTGATACTATATCCTGTTCCTATGTGTAGTAAACCATTTCCTCTAACACGTTGGGTAGACAGAATCCATGTTTCGTGGGTCCTTGATACCGAAAAAATCAATTGAAGGTAAAATTTCGGTCCATCCCACCGACGTTTTGTGGACAGGTCGTAGTAGGTCGCTAGCACCGAAACCGTTAATTTGATTTTCTCCAAAATTGATATTCCTCGATTGATCTAAATGAACTTGAGGCTCTGCGAGTTTCAAATTTCAAAACTGAAATTCATATTTTAGTTTTTGGATGGTCGTTAAATGAAGCCTCAATTACATTTTCAAAATTTTCTCAAAAATGGCCCCAATTTTTTAATTAAGCTTTCTGTTCGGATAGTGTAAAAACTTCTTAAAATAATGGTGCAGGTCTAATTTTCGTTGAAATCCCTGATTTCGAACATTGCAAAAGTTCAAATTTATTTCGGCGTCTTTTTACAACTTCAATTTAAATATAAAGATTTTTCTTAAATAAAATCAGTTTTCAAAAGCAGATCTTAAAATAATGGGATTCACAATTTTGCAAAAATATAAGTAATTACCGCGTAATTTTCTGCAATTTATTGTGAAAGTTAGGAAATTTTTAAACAGTTATTTCTCCAAAAGAGCTTCAATTTTTTCTTTATATTTATATAAGATAATTTTTTCTTTATATATATACATTATATATATATATATATATATATATATATATATATATATATATATATCGGTGGACGGTAAAAGTGTCCTATTTCCGGTGAACTCAGTATTTTCGAAAATGGCAAAAGGTTCTCATTCCAAGGGGGAGTGGGAAGAGCGTGATAGTATGAATGCTCGTGAAGCGAGCTTACAATTCTCAGAGGAAGCAGGATCTATTGGGTATAAGAAAGGTCTGAACGCGTGATACAATGAATCAGATAAAATACGAATAAAACGAGCATAGTATATTCAATGAAAATTACAGTGGCACAATTATATAATAGGATTATGCACTTTAAATAGTTGGTCACTGAAAAAAAAGAAACAGAAAACAAGGCAAAACAAAAAATTGGCGACACCTCACCTGTCTGAACACACTTTCACAAATTCACAATTTGCTCATTCCTCTTTCTGAAATTTAACCAACAACATTATTTTACTCTTCCTACTCTCTAGTTTTTCCGTGCACGGCTTTTAAAATGAGTGTTACACTTGTTCTAAGGTATCCCGTTCACAGGTGCTAGCCTCGGGCTTCGCACTCACTATAACATTGTGAACTTAAAAGAGAAAAAAACGTAACATACACGTTACTTAAATTTGATCCCTTTACATATCACAGAAAGCAATTACTTTTAACACAATACAATAAACTATGACTTTTTCAGATAATATCACTGTACAACATATGAAAATCATGAATTATTTAAGTAAAATTGTACAAGGTATGGTCTCTTTGGATGAATTTAATGACACGTGCAGTAAATGAAGTTGACACTGTCACTCACACCGTTAGGAATACTTCTCCCACCTATTCTGACCTTTCACCCACTTTTAACACGAATTGTCGTGTATTTACTGCTATTCTCTTTCCCCAACTGATCGCCGCATAAAAGTTGCCAGTTCTTTTACCTCAACAGCTCCGCAACGCTCGCCTGTAGGTGACGTAGTGGATTTTCTGCCGCTCGCAGCCTCGCGTTGCCACCCGTCTTCGCTCGCTGTCCCACGATGTTACCAGTTTCCTTCCCTCGAGCTCTGGACCCGCCACGCCTCCAATTTCCACACCCTTCTCCCGTTCTCCGGACTCGTACGATTCTCGTTCCAGTCCAAATCTTTCTCTCCTACGCTTCTCTCTTCCTGGGGTCGTCCTTCTTCTTCTGCCGCGCCTCGTACGGTACAAGTTTGTTCCCGCTTCCAGCCTCGAATAATTAATGCTGCAGAAGTTATGCTTTAAATACTCGGCCTACCTACCACACTTTGGGCGTGTGTGGTCTCAGCGTGCAATATGAGTTGCTGGATTTAGTTAAAGTCCTTCTGCGCGAATTTTACAAATTTGAAATTATTTCGAAGTCAAACATTCACTTCACTTGCTCTCTCAAATATTGTGAATATTAATGCGAAGAATGTTCATGCACTCCACTTCTAAATTACATCACTTTCATGAATACGCTTCTAAGCTAACTTTTAACTACCAAGTTAAAATAAATTCCTCTGCTATCAAGTTACAATCGCCTTCAGAACTCAGTCTAGTCGCCTTCGCTGCTGCAATCATAGAGAGCTCCTCAGAAGCGCGCCGCGATACTTATGGTACTCGCGCCTGGGGAAATTTTTGGAGGTGAATATTCTCTCTTTCGTGACCTCCCGGAAAAACGTTATTCGCTAGTTCGGGCGTCACAGTTCGAAAAGCTGTGGGTAGATGGCGTGTTTACTAGCCATCGCTCCGCCGCATACCCTACTCCTCTCTGTTCGTGGGCTTCTTTTCGTAGCTGATGGTGGCGTTATGGGGTTGTCTAATCCCATGCGTCACTATATATATATATATATATATATATATATATATATATATATATATATATATATACAGGGTGAGTCACGTAACTTTAGCACCTCCTATAACTTTTGAACGGTTGAAGATATTGAAATGCAGTTTTCAGGGAAGTGCATGAGAAAATAGGGCTAACTGATACGTGTATTTATTTATATTTTATCACTTGTATTTTACGAGATATTTGAGGTAACTTTGTTTTTTCAAATGGAACTATACATATTTTTTCAGTCTATCATAAAGAGCGTAAAAAAAAAGATATACATAATGTCATATGTTAAATGAGGATTTTTTTGAGAAATTTTTATTCTTTTGCGACCAGTTCTTAACGGATATTTTGAATGTAACTGACCGCCACAGAAGGTCACGCAGCGCTCCACCAGCAAGCGCGCTCGAGGAAGGAAGGGATCTTCGTATATCAAGATACAAATCATATTCTAAATATTCACAAACTGTTGTAGTTTTTCCCTGAACTCTGCGTTCCATCCTTCCCCATTTTCAGATTATTTTTAAGAAATGGAAGGGTTAAAAATAAGGGTTTATTGTAAGTATGTATTGTAATAAAATTGTTTATTACTTCTACTCCAGTTAATGGGGTTTTATATTACAGGATATTAATGGGTGGTACTGTGTGTTGGCCCGCGCGTTCCCCAGACTTGACGCTACTAGATTTTTTTCTTTGGGGTTTTCTTAAAAACCACGTCTACCAAGAGGCTCCATCTACATCACAAGATATGCATAGACGCATTGTAGCTGCATGTTCTGAAGTTAAAAAAGAAACATTGGTCGCAGTTAAGAAATCTTTTCAAAACGCCTGCAGATGTGTTTGTCTGTGAATGGTGGCCATATTGAACACATTCTAAAGTAATTTGAATAGTAATCTATTTTTATTTAGTATTTTTGAATTCTATTTTTATTTTTTATTTTTGTCTTATCATTATCTTTCTGTATTTGTTTGTTTTCACAAGGAATTGTTATATTATCATTAACTTTCTATTAGTTTAGTTTCCAAGATCCCATTAATATTCTGTGGTACGATATCCCTTTAAATTAAATTTAAATAACAATCTTATTTCAATACATATTACATATGACAAATCCGTATTTTCAATCCTTAAGTAATAAAATATTTGAAAATGGGGAAGGATGAAAGCAGAGTTCAGGGAAAAATGGCAAGTTTAGTGAATATTTGGAATATGTTTTGTGTCTTGAAATACTAAGATCCCTTTCCTTCCCCGAGCGCGCTGGCTGGTGGAGCGCTGCGTGACCTTCTGTGGCGTCGGTTACATTCAAAATATCCGTTAAGAACTGATCGCAAAAGAATCAAAATTTCTCAAAAAAATCCTTATTTAACATATGACATTATGTATATCATTGGATTCGTCTTTTTACGCTCTTTATGATAGACTGAAAAAATATGTATAGTTCCATTTGAAAATCAAAGTTACTTCACATATCTCGTAAAATACACGTGATAAAATGGAAATAAATATACGTATCAGTTAGCCCTATTTTCTCATGCACTTCCGTGAAAACTACATTTCAATATCTTCAACCGTTCAAAAGTTATAGGAGGTGCTAAAGTTACGTGACTCACCCTGTATATAAAGATACGGAAATGGGCAGTAATTAAAACAATGAATTACGTTGAAATACATTTTCAAAACTTTAACATGTAATTAGTGGTTTCAGTATTCCTTATTAATTCTTAAACCACTCATGTAGAGGGGGAAATAATCAACCCATTTTATTTGAAGAACACGTACACTATATGTCTCATTAATATCGTGTTATTCATTTTGGAATCGAAAGGTAACTCTGTTTGTAATTACAATCTCCATGTCGTTCTCCCAGTCCAGGCGACAACGGTTAATTAATGTTGTCACGTGATGGTTACTGAAGAAGCTGCGCAGGCAGATCGGGGGCGGTGGCGAAGGGGTATCACAGAAGGAGTTGGATGACGCGCATGCGCAAACGGGGTCCCTGTGACGCCGTCCCATTGTCTGCGTGAGGGCGCAGGGGGAGGGGCGTGGCGTGGCTGGGTGGGTGGAAGGAGTTGGCCACGGGTTTAATTAAAAGCCTTGTAGCCTCGCCGCCAGCTGTCAGGCGGCGGTCGCTGGCGAGGTGCGTGGGTGCTGGGGAAGGGAGATTAAGACGCTACGCGCCGACACTATCTCCCCCGGCTTGGTATAGAGAAGTTACTCTAAAAGAGCATTTACACGGAGAGAGTTTTCTCTCCTAACTTTCCGGAACAGGTTAGGAGACACGTGTAAACTCTCAGTAGAGCGATCTTCCCTCCGAAGTCATGACGTCACAAGAGATTTTCGAAGTCTCCATGAGAGATTTTCCAAGTCTCCAGGAGAGCAGTGTAAAGAGTGCTATCGATTAGAAATCGAGTCTCCTGGGAGATAAATAGTACTCAAAGAGAGTTGGAAGACTTTTTGCTCTCTTGGTATGTGTTCACGTACTCGATCAGCCATTGTGCGTCTGTCTGTGCCTGTGCGTCGTTTCTGTATGGTCAGTGGATTTCTGTTCTTTGGGGGAAATTGTACGCTGGAGAATTAAAAATAAAAATGACAAGGAACTGTATGTATCTTTTGTGTCCAACAACCGTAGCATCAAAGCAAGTCTCTATTCGCAAGAAATACGGTATCTTGCTTTTTAATTGCTTGATATATTTTTCTTAATAAAAAATCAAATCCTTCTGGAGGTACGCGTGCGAATTTTTTGTACATATCTTTATCTTATATCTTTATGTCCTTTTTAATAATAATAATAATAATAATAAATATTATTATATTATTGTTATATTATTATTATTTCCTTTAATAAATAAAACATGCCAAGTTACGAATTAATTGTGGAATTTTGGTTTATTAGACCTTGTCTTTCATGCGCCTACCCTATATGGTGTGATGCCTCTACTACCAAACTTAACGAATTTCAATTAATTAAAAATAAATTCCTTCGCAAAGGTTTACATGCTTTCTAGTTTCTATTAAACAAATTTACAGTGAACATAAAATTAATTCTTTCAAATCGTTTATACTTCAATTTACAGAAAATCTATAACAAATTATCAACTTAACCATGTTTAAAAACTTTATATTAGGTCAAAGCTGTTTTCTCGAATACAATCACGTTTTTCAAAAGATATTATTGCTCTTCCATTATGTAAGAAATAATATTGATTCTACCTTCTTGTCAGAATTCAATTTATATGCAGTTGAAAAAGTTTTGAAATAACAGTTGTACATCTTACTACGCTCAAAATTATCTTACTTTGCATCTACAGACCTCCAACAAAGCAAGCTGTAGATTATTTCAATTTCGTAGAAAATCTAGAGATAACTCTGAACAAAATTAGTAATCTCTCTTTTAAATCCATTGTTGTATGTGGAGATTTCAATATTGATTTTCTGAGCGAATCCCACGAAAAAGAGCAGTTTCTGAATTTAATTCATTCTTTTAATTTAGATATTACAGTGAACGTACCTACACGGAATACTCTTAAATCACAAACAGCAATAGATCAAATTATAATTAACAAAACCACAACTAGATATGAAATAATAACGAATAATCTAGGTTACAGTGACCACGATGCACAAATTCTTACAATTACTAATAACATGAATACTGACACAATAAATAAAACACGCATGTGCCGAGCATTTACTTCAGTTAACATAAAGTTATTTACGGACTACTTGCTGAAAGAATCATGGGAGGCAGTTTATAACGCTATTGACACAAATAAAAAATATAATTTATTTTTCTCAAAGCTTTCATTTCTCTTTAACGCATGCTTTCCTATTAAAAGAGAAAATTAAACATTTCACGAAAAAGTAATACTTGGATCACAAAAGGAATTAGAACATCGTGTAAAAATAAACGTACTCTCTACTTTATTTCTAAACGTCATGACGTATCTCAAGATTTCCTTATCTATTTTAAAAATACAAAACATTGTTACGAAAAGTCATAAGGCAGGCTAAAATCATGAAAAACGATCAGGATATTTTGAACTCAAATAATAAAACAAAAGCAATGTGGAATATAATAAAAAATACTACCAAATCAACTAGAAAACCCGTAGAGAATGTTGTTTTAAAATATAACGATATAAATGTGAACGATCCGGCAACAGTGGCTAATCTCTTTAACCAATACTTTTCGAGAATTGCTGCCGATCTCACTAAGGGTCTTCAGGCACAAAACTCAAAAACAGACAGTTCACCCAAAATTTTAGACACAATGTTCGTTTCCGAAACTTCTTCCTATGAAATTCTCAAAATAATCGGTAAACTAAAAAATAAATATTCGTCCGGTTTAGATGAATTCCCGGATTCTTTGTTAAAGACTTGTGCGTATGCCATTATACACCCGTTAACTCACATATTTAATGCATCTTTATGCACTGAACGTTCCAGATATTTTCAAAACAGCTAAAATTAAGCCGCTTTTCAAAAAAGGCAACAAAAATGAAATTCAAAATTATCGGCCCATTTCTCTTCTATCAGTTTTTTTCAAAATATTAGAGAGACTTTTTTACGTACGAATGGAAACCTTTCTCACTAAACACGACGCGCTTTCAGATTGCCAACATGGATTTAGAAAATCAAAATCAACGGAAACAGCTATATTTTCTTTTCTTAAAGATGTCGCCTCATCATTGGATCAAAACGAGGCACCTATTGGATTATTTTAGATCTCTCAAAAGCTTTTGACGTCATTGATCATGACATTTTACTTTCCAAATTACCTTCATATGGAATTCGTGGTATTGCTCTAGATTGGTTATGTTCGTACCTTAAACAACGATCTCAGAGAGTTGAAATACCTTACTGGAATGATGGAACATTACGTACGCACCTTTCCGACTCTTTGCCCATTGCATGTGGAGTTCCTCAAGGATCGATATTAGGCCCTACTCTGTTCCTACTTTACGTAAACGATATGCCCTCGACGATTCGAAACGGAAGAACGGTTCTCTTGCGGATGATACGAACATCCTTTGCAATAAAGAAACCGTAAATAGTACAATATCAGATGTTTCAAATTGGTTCCGAAATAACAAATTAATAGTAAACGAAAAGAAAACGATTTTAATGCAGTTTTCTATTTCCAATAAACAATTCTGTGCTCCATTGAAAATGAACAGTGTACCATTGACTGATGTTAAGGTAACAAAATTTTTAGGTCTCTCAATTCAGTCAAACCTTAAATGGAACGTCCATTTAAATGAATTGAACACAAAATTAAGTTCATTATGCTACGCGTTCAGAATTCTTGCAAATTCAGTCAGCCTTCATACTGCTCGTTGTGTATACTTCCGAATGTTCATTCCCACCTGAGATATGGCATAATATTCTGGGAAATACATCTTATAGCTCCCAGACTTTTAGATTACAAAACGAATTGTACGAATAATAACCAAATCCCACCCACGTGATTCATGTAAGCCTCTCTTCATTAATCTAGGAATTTTACCATTACCGTGTCTTCTTATTTACGAATCAGTGTTTTTTGTAAAAATGACTTGCTCAAGGGCGGGAATATATTTTCAGAAAATGCCGAAGTCTATTACTATAACACTCGACGTAGAAATCATATTCATCAGGTGACAGTATCAACAGCTCATTACAAAAATTCACATACAATACATGTACATTATTTTACAACACTTTGCCAGATGACATTAAACGATTAAATTCAATAGAAAAGTTTAAATCCCAAGTGAAATCGTTTCTGCTGCATAACTGTTTCTATACAATTAGAGACTATACTGAGCATCACAAGAAAAGGAACATTAATTTTAACAATAATACATAATGCATTATTTACCATTTGGACTGTATAAATGAGTATAAACAACCTGTAACAACTATTGTACTACAGCTTCCGGGTCAATGACCCCCATCTCGATCAGGTTTTTCGTCCAGTTTCCCTGATCCATTGAGCAAATGCTGAGATGGCCCCTTGTTTTGCTTCTGGACATAAATGTAACTTCATTTCTGTGCACGTCTTCTAGAATTCAGTGGGAAATACATTTATTCAAATTATCGTTTCCATGTTGTCGCGGCAGGAAGTAATAAGAGCCAAAATTTATTGCTTATTTTCTTTGAAAATAGATTTTATTACATGGGAGTTTTTTTGTTGTTTTTTAAAAGATTTTATTACATGGGAGTTTTTTGTTTTTTTTCTCCCTTTCAAAATTCAAAATTTATTGCTTGTTTATCCTTGAAAATAGGTTTTATTACATGGGAGTTTTTTGTTTTTTTTTCTCCCTTTCAAAAATTCAAAATTTAAGTAGTATATGACTTGAGATCGCAGAATTTTGAAAATGTGCACACAATTCACTTTTCCCCATAGCACGTCATACGCAGTTTTTAACTGTTTTTTGACGCAAATAAATAAATAAATAAATAAATAAAATAAATAAAACTTGCAATGCAATTGAACAGGTACAAGTAAATATTAAAAAAAATATCTTCTTGCAATTACGCCATCAAAATTTAATAAATACTCAGCTCTTCTCTATAAAAAGAATCACTCACACATATCTCTTTCTTTTACTTCGGTTCTTCAAAATTATTAAAGCGGCACAGGCAGCTGCAAGAGTTGTCACATTCTAACCTCAAACTGCTCGCGGCTGCTCATCAGCTGCTTGTTCAACATGGCTGCGCCAAAGAACATCTAGAGACATTTGTATCTAGTGTAAATAGCAAGGAGATACTTTTCCGGAGAGATCTCAGGAAACTACTCTCCCGTGAGTTAAGAGACTCCCGTATCGGGAGATATTTGGAATCGTGTAAAGCCATCTAAGAGAGTTTATTTCCTAACTTCAAGAAAGGAGACTTTGTCTCTTCGTGTAAACGCAGCTTCAGAAGGGACCAGTTTGACAGGCTGGGAAAAACAAATGGATGACTTTCAAAGCGATGACATTGCAAGAGATGACGATTTACTAATGAACTAACTAAACGAACGCATTCTCGAATTGAGTGATTGGACATAACCCGCAGTTACGTTGTCAGCAGTAGCTATCGAAACGGTCCTTTCTTATAAAATTCTCTCTATAACGCAGGGAGCTTGACTCACTGTGTTCAAGAACCGCGTTATACCATCGCTGGGTGTTCGTTTGATGGCTAAGTTTGCGGCCGGGAACGTCAACTGCTATGGTTAGTAGCCCCATAAAAGTACTGAATGTTAGGTATTTTTGTGCCGAGTTGAGTGATTAGACATAATCCGCAGTTATGTTGTCAGCAGTAGCTATGAGAGCGGTCCCTTCTAATCAAAATCTCTCTATAGTGAACTTGGCTCCCTATGTCCAAGGACCGCGATGTCTCATTGCTGGGTGCTCTTAATTAATTACATAAATAATGAAGAGTGTCATTCAAACTAAACGAGTCATGAATCTAAATTAATAATTCGTAAGTTCGTAAAGTTACGAATTTTTCTGGCAGAGAAGAAGGGCTTGTTTCTCATGTGATGGGTAGTATACCTGTTATGCGCGACGCAACGGGAATGGGTGTCACTGCGGTTTGCGCCATCTGAGTGCAACCTGGCTTCCTACCTCCAACTCGATTCACGATGGTCTCAATTCGGTCTAGATAGGCTCATGTGCTACATTCATTCCGAGAAGATAAGTTCTGTGACCAACAAGAACTGACGAGTAACGTTGGAGCGAAGATTGTCGGGACTGGAAATATATACTGAAACAAACTGTCTAATTTGATTTTTAAATTAAATATCTCCTCTGCCCTTCTAACATTATTAAATTAATTCAACGTAACCCGTTCCAAATTTATATAAGAATATGGGCGCCAGGAAAAGATTACGTTAATTTAAGTATTAAAATAAATCTTCAACTGCTATTTCCATTAAATTAATATCCGGCTAACTGGATCGATGGGTCTTATAAGCAATAATCGCTATTGACTACTAAATATCCGATTATTCGATCTGCCATCTGTACTGAGTGGCCGAGGGATCTGAAAAGCAAATATATATTTCTAGCTACTCATTTGCTGGAATTGGCTAAATGAAAATCATCTTTTCTATTCACAGAAACTTGTAAGTTTATTCAATGTTCATTGGTAACAATACGGAACATAGGTCATGATTAGTCTCAAACCTTATATTGCAGTACCCGTCTTTGCGCGCTCTTGACCGATGTCGCCGCGTAGAACCATTTTCAATCTTTCTCGGTGTCGATGGCTCCAGGTCCAAATACCATCTTCTTTTCTTCCGTTCTGGCACAAGTGTACTCAAGTCACTGATCCTCACCGCCTCATAAGTTGATAAGTTCACAGTTTAAATTCTAGCTGCGGCACTCGAAATATTGCCAAGTTCCAATTTCCGCACATTTCATCAATATTCTAAGTCCGACAACCATACGCTCCAAAGTAGATGTTAACAATTCCCAAACTCCCAACATCAATTGTCTACACACGTTCTGCACAGCACCACGGCATAAGTGGGAATGAATCCATATTCCCTCTTTCAGCCCTTCAAAACTCGGTCCATACTTTCTACTGTTTCTTATCAGAAAAAATTCGACCCGCTTCCCCCCCAATCCTTAAATTCTTTCAACTAGCCTCGCCCCGTGTTCAAACTTGAAGTTTGTTGACCTTGACGACATCTCGTCTACCGTTGCTAGGCCGCCATATTTACATATGTATATCCTCACCATTCACCCTTTTTATAATAAATGTGGCGCAATACAATGTCCCACATATTGGTATGTCACAATACAGACGGTTGCATCTGGAAGGTATATTTACCCCGGTCGTTCTATAAGCACCTGGTGGTACAATAAAATCAGGAATAGAAATAAAAGAAAATACAACACTATCAATCTCGCACGTCACTTCTAGACTCCAGGCCGTGTATCAGGCCGCACTAAATTCGCAATATGGCAGCTTGAAAGATTTCCTGTCGGAATGGCCAACTTATGAAACTATAACTCTGATCAAGTCTCTCGCTTTTGTTTTGTTTGTTGTCTCATTCACAATCCTCGCGCGGTGTCGAGTCTTGTCCACTGTTGAATAATAGATGTTTCGTTTTCGGTAGAATTAAAAGAAATGTTCATCTATAAACGAATATTAACTCTGTGAATAATTAAGTTAATTAAGAATTATCAACTATTGCGAGCTTAAGAAGTGTTAAAAAGTGTCAAGTGCAAATGAAAAATACAACCTCAAAAGTTATCTGCGGTCATACTTCTATGTTATTAATGCTTTTGAGATGTGTGTCAACAGTTCCTTCACGTTTTGAAGTGGTAGTAATAAGTATTATTGAACGCAAATAAATACCACAATTATTGAAGTTAATTAACCTGATATACATGGTAGTTTTTAAGTGAGCTAATGAAATGTTCCTAACAGTCCAGTTATGTCAATATCAATGCAAATACATCCATTTAATTTATCTGTTCAATTATTCATTAGCTTTTAAAAGTAAGTTCAAAAAATAATGAAAATCATCGTTAGTGTAAGTAAGTTTTCAATAACTTATCCATTGTTACCAGAGACAGTCTTTGAAAACGTGTTATCTTCAAAGGTTCAGTATTAAGTATAGACCCAGATGTTGTTAAGCTTACCATTATTTTCCAGTTATAATTAAAATGAATTCAGAAAATAATAATAAATATAATATAATTAATTTAAAACAAGAAATACTAAAGGGACACTTAACAACAACAAATAACTACTATAAATATTTCAATTAACTTTATTATTATTACTAAAGAAAACAATTGAAAATAAAAAAAAAAAAATTTAGCAACACTCGTAAACTAACACAACTTCACTTGGATGGCTTTGAATGTTGGCGGTATCTACGGAAGTAGTCATTGTTTCATTGCAAACTTAAATTTTTAAAAATGTCCCTACCGCTTGAAGGTAATATATTCAGGGTATTTGTGTGACGGTTGGCAACAACTTTAGCCAACATAAAACGAATCGAAACTACCCTAAATCGAGTATAAATGTATGTTCTCATTCGCCAGTGACATTTTTCAAACGTCCCGTTAGTTCGGCTTTTAGCTGGCCAGCAGTCTACCTTGCAGATGGCTCGTAACGTAGCGGCTAGCGCTCTAGCTGTTCGGCCCTGAATGCTGCAGTTCAAACCAAGCGGAGAGCGGCTAATAGATTTTGTGTTGGACAAGCAATTTTTTATTTCCAGTTTTCTCTAGGTTGTCCTCCATCACTTGTCTTTCATTGTTCTATTTCTCTCATTGCTTTCATTCGTATATCGTTCCATATTTTTGAATTGCTTCAAATTTTTTTCAAACGCTTGATAGACGTTCAAAACGTTAAATGCACTGAATAATATGACATCTTATTCAGTGCATGTAGCACTGAATAATATGTGCTATATTCAGCGCATATTATTTAGTTGCATCCGCGTAGCTCTATCCTTTGTTGTTGTTTTTTTTTTCAAAAAATACCCAAATGTATTTTTTTAGATATGTCACGTCGTTAGTATTTACATCAAATGCGATTTGTATGCATTATAAATTTGTTAAAATGAATTATTCAAATGATATAAAGATTCTCCGTGAGAAGAGGCTCAAATTTCCGCATTTTTAGTAAGGCACAAAGACAATTTTCTGGCTGAACATTTTTTCTTTAAATGTTTTTTTACAGAGAGTGCTAATGGACTGAAAAACATGACATAAATGCCGCTTTGATGTATTATTTTGTATTTTTCGAAAATTTTAAAAAAATATCACACGTCAATATTTACATTACAGGCATTTCTTCTTCATTATTGTATTTGTGTCTACAAGTGCTTGAAATGCTTTCTAATGAAGTTTTATTACAACTCGAAAATGTTTGGTGGAAATGAGCTTCAAAATACGCATTTTCAGATATGCTTAAACAATATTTTCGTAAAAACTGATCGAAAACGATCAATGAAAATGTTTTTATAATAATAACTTGAAGAAAGAAAAAACAGGTTTTAGGCACTACTAGATGGCAGCTAAGAAAAGGGTGGTGAAACAGATTAAAACAGACCAGACTGAAGAGATAAGGAGACTACGTATTACGAGAAAGTCTGAACCATTCTGTAGCCGTTCTAATTTCTCTATATATCCTTTCTCTTACGTCCTTTAGCTGCATTGAACTTTTTCTCATTATTTTACTTTCTCTGTTCCCCTTTTGTTTTTCTTCCTCCCTCTCTCTCTGTCTCTGTCTCTCTCTTTGTCTGTCTCTCTCTATCTCTTTCGCTCGCTCGCCCACGCGCCTCTTTCTTTATTTTTCTTTCTTTTCTTTTTCTTTCTTTTCTTTTTCTTTATTTTTCTTGTATTTTTTTTCTTTCTTTTTCTTTCTTTCCCTTTCTCTTTTTATTTGCTCCATGGCAACATTTCGTGACCTCGTACTTAAATATATATACTTATTCCTACTTCTTTTTCTGTCGCCTTATGCCGTTTCTCATTCACGCAGTTTCTGCTCAGCGCAGCAATTGCTTTGCGGCCCCGCGTCATCTCGGGCGGGTGCCGGGACTCCGTAGCGTTCCCGCCGCCGCCGCCGCGGCACGCAGTTCTCCCGACTTGTCCCCTCCCCGTCCCTGGCTCCGAACTTGCCTCCACCGTGCAGAAAATTACGACTTTATTGGATTACCCGCCTGCGTTCCTTGTCACATTCATTTGGCTGCGGGGACGCCAAGCTCCGCCGGCGCCCACCGCTCCCTCTTCACTAGCGCCCGCTTGGTGCAAGGCGGAGCAAAAGTGTTGACAAGGGGAAGATAGTGGAAGAGCGGACGTGAAGAACGAAGGGGCGGACGGGGGTAGAGGGAGAAGGGGTGCACGGATGGACGAGAAGGATGGATGGGAGGAGGAAAGGATAAGGACGAATGGGAAAGAGATAGAGTATATATATATATATATATATATATATATATATATATTGTTTGATGCTTGATTAGATATGTTAGATAGATTAGAAGGATTGATAGATTCATTGATAGATAGATGAGAAAGAGCGAGAGGAGAAAATGTCGGATGGATAATGGGGCAGAGGGTGGTGAAAAGAATTAAAGGGGGTGGGAAGGAACAACGTGCTTTGGGGAGGAAGGGAAAAGAAGCTTCCCAGAAAGCGAAAAGTGTGGAGGGCTAAAATAGGCAGGCAGGGTGGCGTACATAAAGGCAAAGTTAAAAGAATCAGGAAGGCTCACATGTGGTCCAAAGGTGGAGGAAATGATAGCAGAATGCGTGGGGATGTTACTAATGGCAAAGAGGGTGAGACAAAGTGTAATGTCGCAGGTTGCTTCGCCAACCACCCTTCATCACTCATGTTACTTTTACTGAGATCTCAAAAAATTAAGAAGGGTATAATCTTTTAGTGCCCTCGGTGGCTCGTTGGTTGGCGTGCTCTCTTTTCACGGCGCAACCCCGCATTCGATTCCCCGGTCGGGGCAAAACTTAACTGTGTTTTCCTCGCAATGTCCCGGTATCCGTTGCTAAGTGACGATGGGAAAGTTAAATTATCAGACTGAGAAGACCAGAGATATGGCATAGGGATTGCGATGTGCTTACCACACGCACCCCTCAACCCATGACCGCAAGGCCTGGACGCCACTGGTAGACCTTTGCTCGTAAAGAGCTGTCGTGCCAAAGTAAAAAAAAATCTTTCAGTGGGTTCACAGAACGTGCGATATTTTTTACTGGGCTACTGGCTATGTGCTTTCCTCTCATTCGTAAACCTTCCAATGAGTATTTCATGGCATATTTTTCGCCACGCAAAGTAACGCACCTAGAGCGCGGTTTTGTGAGTAATGCCGACGACGCGGAAATGCGCAGAGCGAGCTGAAAAAATACCATTTGCGATTAGGTCCTTGCGGATGAGTGACTATCACCAACTGGGAAGCTGAATGTTTGGATTTGTTTAGGTTTTCATGGCACCAGTATCAATTCTGCTGTTGTGGGTGTACTTACAAATTTACAAGGAAATAAACGTAACGAAAATGAAAGCTCTCAACAACGAACAGTTTACATACAAAAGAGATACTCATTTAAATTTCATGAGCAGTCTATTAGCAACTCTACATCGCATATTCTGCTTTTAAAATTATTTACGTGTTAATAATGCTCAATATCATTGTATTAAAGTGCTTCATTAATTCATTAAATATTACAAATCTTAAGAAATGAAGCATATAAATTGGATCAACTAATTTGTTTCTGCCTTTCCCAACTTCACTTCAGAGACTCTGCCTTAAGAGTGATTATATATTGTATTGAAATTTAAATATGATCCGGTCGCGAGGGTGCATTTATGCTGATAAAAAATAATATCGTTTCCTTTTGTGTAGAAATAATTTAAAACATTTTCAATGATATGTACTTTCATTTTACTTTCTCGCTACAGAGTAGAAAGTTACATAATGCTGCTCCGAAAACGGTCAATTTTCGGCAGAAAACTCTAATTACAGGGCCCTGGTAAAGAAAAAAATGGATAAATCCAGTTGCTAAATTTAGAAAAAAATATTTTGTATCACGTGGTAAAATCGAATGACGGCAAAGTGTCCGTCCGTCACTCTGCCCGTCCATCTGTGAACAACACTAGCGGCTTAACCGTCCAGCCGATTTTCTCCAAAACTGATATTCCTCAATCGATTTCGCTAATGTCGCGGCCTCTTACATTTTAAACCGATATTTTTATTTTGAAGCTACTTTACATGAAGCCCCTGAGACATTTTCCAAATTTTCAAATAAAAGACTCCATCGTTTATTATTTTTTTGTTTATTAGTCTGAAGGATGTTTAAGAGAATGGTGTAGGTATCATGGTCATTGAAAACCATGAGTTTTCGAAAATTGCAAAAACGTTTTCCGAAGGTTTCATACAACTAAAACATTAAAGACAGAGATTTTTCCCATTAAAATCCTTTTCCTTACAGCTTGATCTTAAAACAAGGTCACGTACAATTTTTCAAAAATTTGAGTACTTTTCGCATCATTTTGTTTAGAAATACGAGCGAGAAAGTACGCGCTGTTTTAGCACCACTAGTTTTTATTTAAGTTGTATTGATTTGATACGCTGTAAGTCTTCGAAACATACTTGAATAGCAAAATTATAAATTATATGGTTTATTTATTTTAGTACAACAGGGAAATTTACTTTGAATGCTCAGCACTGACACTATATCTACTCGCACACCGAGCCGGTACTGCGTGTACGGACGGACAGCAAGGAACGGACGGCAGTTTGTGTGGACCGGAAGGGGACGAAACGAAACGGATCGAAACGGAACGAAACTGAGCGAAACGGAACGGAACGAAACGGAACGAAACGGAACGAAACGGAACGAAACGGAACGAAACGGAACGAAACGGAACGAATCGGAACGAAACGGAACGAAACGGAAGAACCTTCGGACGTCTTGCAAACGACGGAATGTGCGAATCCTCCCTGCTCGACCGTGACGGCGTAGTACGCACACCATTTTGGGAAACTATGCAATGAACTTTTAAAAAATCCCGCCCGTCTGTGCCATACCCTCCAAGTGCGCGCCAGACTTTTTATGGAAATAAATCCTAAGTTAATTAAAAAAATGAATTATAAAGATTATTCAAGTCTTACAAAAATTTCATAGAAAAAAGAAAAGGAATAATTCTGTGTTAAGACTCAATGTTACAAGTCACTTTTTAAACATTTTCCATGATAGCAATTTTAAGCATCAAGATGTCATGAAAAATTAGTCTGTGGCTTTTGTCTTATTGCAATTTATCTCTATTGTTTTTTTATAAACTACAAGAGAAATGTATCTTTTGTTTCCTGCTAAACATTAACAAACAATAGTGACTTTTATCATTTTGGGTCGCATGTCATGACAATGTAACATATCATTTTGCCATCGAAACACATCTTTTTTCATATCCCTTCTGCTGCTTCTGAAATCCTAAAGTATATTATTTGGAAACAGGCCCCTATTTTCAGAGTAGAAGGATCCATATTGACCGGGCGCGGTAACCTCATATGTAAATAAACGCGTTGCCTGACGGGGAACAATATTACCGACAGCTCGTCGACCAGGAACGTTTGTCCGACGTGACGGCGCAAAAACGTTGCAAAACCGAGCAAAACAAGGGTTAATGAGGACCAGCGAACGCTTACTAGGGCAAACCTCTGTCGGTGAACAAATGCATTCTGATAATGACTTTTCAAACGGGAATACAATACGCGACAGACTGATTGACGATTGTTTTAACCAAATATTTAGACTATATCTATGAAGAGTTGTTTTTTCGAAAAATAATTATCAGATAATAATACATTTTTAGTTTTTCTATTTAATTTTGGAAAAACATTTCAATATTATTTCCAATTTTGACAGAAATATTAATTTTATATTCTTCTCCAACTTTTTTTAAAGAAACGGAATAATTAATATTGTAAAGAATTTCTTTTTGTGAGTTAGATGTGATAATCGTACGTTTTAGTCTCTTCGTGAGAAGGGCAGCTTGATGTTGAGCGTGAATGCAAAAGAGCATAATTGTTTTCTGTAGTTTCGTGCTCTTAAGAAGATAACAACAACGATCATGCCTGTATGTGTTTAAAACTGATCTTAAAAATGTTATTGTCCAATAAAAGTGCTACATATAACTATAGTCTCCATACCATTTGCCACACTTTGCTAAAAACATAATGCACTCGACTTCGGATATAGTGAACTTCTGGGGACTAACATTTTCGGTTCACTATATCAGAGATTTACTATGTCCAATGATGTCAAAATTAAATAGAATTTCTCCACAGTGTTTGATATTGTTAATATAGACTGTTTTGAAGCATAATGAATTAACAGCATGAACTAAAATATTCAATGTTTTTGTTTGACCTAAAAAAAAACAATAATTTTCATTTGTTTGCTTCCTACATTTTTCATCTCTATATCATTCCCCAGAGTTCGTGCTCTGTCCGTACTTGATTGTGCGTTGTCCATTGTCTCTTAAGTATCGTAATGCAGTCCTGGCACTCTTCAATGCCTCTTGCACTGTCCCACTCTCCAAAGGCCCTTTTTTCCGCCTAATAACATACGTGATCCTCTCGGTAGCGGCATGACGCAATTGGATAATGAAATTGATCGCTTTTCCGCGCGGCGTGGCGGGTGTCGCTAGGCTAAGGGGCTGCTGCGGCAGTCGTGCGCTTCCTTTCGCCTACGTAGAATCGCGGAATCCCAAGTGACATCAAGATTGAAATTGAAGCAAGCAGTTGCGAGTCGCCGCCGCCAGTTGTATCCCACGCAGAAACCATTCACAAGTTCCAGTCCAAATTTAAGTATATTCCCAGGATTTTAATTTCTCCTGAATAAGGGATAAAGGTACCATCAATTTTGATTTTCAGAAAAGAACCATCATCTTCAAGTCTACACGATTGGTCAACAATACGATAAAAATACTTTTTATCATTTACAGTTAGAGCATTATTGGAGGACTATTTCGGAATCTTTTCAAGATCATTTTTTGAGTAATAGGTTGGAAACTGAAACCTATGTATTTAATCTTACCTCATAATACTCTGAGCTACATCATTATTATTTATTGACATAGACATTAACGATGAAGTATTACAGTATTTAAAGTTGTAATAATATTTACAAACAAAAAGGAACTTGAAGATTTGTTGAGAGCGCCTAGGAGTTGGAAGCGATGTTCTGAGAGACAATTCCTGACTTAACTCCACTTACGAGTAAAATGATGAATGGTGATTTGGATAATTAAATGGGCTATTTAGTGATTTGCCTTTGCCTACCACACCACATTGCAAGGTAAAAACACCCATGACTTGCGTGGGATCCAATCCTAAGAGCCCGGGCAAAGCTGTGGCTGCGACAATCGTATCTGTCATCGTCGACACTTCCTTATTACCTGGGAAAATTTCAACAAAAGGTTATACTTTAGTTGCTTCATTACTTAAAAGATTTAAAGTAACTTTAATTACGAACTTTCAACTAACGTAATTTATATTACAAGGAAGAAAATCGATGTTTCCATAACAAGACGGGAGAGTTCCCGGACAATGCCTACAGGCTGAGTCGAGAAATCCCGTCGTGTCATTGAAAATCACTTTGCAGTGTGATATACAATATTTTATTCGAGATCTCAATTTTATGCCAATTTGTACTTCTGGTATGCAAATTTAAGAGTGGAGGTTGAACTGTAAAGGATGTTGCACGGCATTTGCAATGCAGAAATAGGACGTTTTTCACGAATTTATTTGAAAATATTTTGGTACAAGCTGCAGCAGCTACTTCAAATTTATTGCCAATAAAACCCAGAGAACGGTATGAAGAATAATATAATATTTTGTAGTAGCAGAAATCGGAGAGAATTAAGCATTCTTACGGAAAACGTGCTCCCGTATTTTTAACGGCTGGGACAGTGTCCCACTGGCTGGGGAAAGTCCTGCAAGCTACCGTATAGGTAGGCATGCATCGGGAGAAGTTCACAGCCACCTCCGGTGATAAAAATATGTACTACACTGACAGGAATAATGACCATAACAGTTAACGCAGAGCAATTTTGTTCACGGGCGCTGCCTGTGGGTTCTTTCTGGGCAATCGGGCGAGGAGTTGGGGCGAGGAGTTGAGTTGGGGCGAGGAGTTCGGGCGTGGAGACACACGAGCTCCAATGCTGCGTTATTTTTGCGAAGGAAGTCGGGTCGAATTGAATTCGGCCGAAAAGGGCCTTTGCCTCTCGGGATGGAAGCAGCCCGCGCCTCTTGGTCACCCAATCCAATCGGCGCCCGGCAGGTACACTCGCCAACAAGAATTCGGCCCTTCGACTTATTGCTTTACCTGGGATTGGTTCGGAAGGTTGTTGCGCACTTCACGTTGCGTTTTGCATGAGACTTTAATTTTTCTTTCTCTCCTCCGTTTCTTTATTATTCATTTCCTTCTTTTTCTACTTTATACCATTCTTCTAATTCTTGTCTTTCCCATGTCATTTTCCTTCTTCTTCAACACCTACTTCCACATATTCTATTCTTCGTCTTCTTCACCTTCATTTTTTTTCTTCTTCTTCTTCTTCTTCTCTCGTTCAAGTTCAGCTGAATTTGATATTCCCAAATTTCCTGTATGGCAGTCAATATTGGAAATGCGTTAATTGGATTCGATCAATTATTGCTCATTTCACGTGAGATAAACACATGACATTTTATTTAGAGACATTCACTTCTAATTCATTTGGGATATCTTCATTTCGTTTATGAATAATGTACACTGAAACAAGGGAGTAAATTAATTTCTGTAGTTTGAATTGTCAGAACAATTAATTTTTTACCTCAAATTTCGTGTAAGTATAAATATTTTCCAGATGCAACTCGCTTATATTGGTGTCACTTCTTGTTTTTACTTTTTAGGATTTTCAATACTTGCAGAATTGTCGGATTTGTCGCTTTTCTTCTGTTCCCTCTCACTCCTTAAATGTGTAAATTTATAACGGACATAGATATATGCAATGTGATACTTTGTAATGCTTGTGTAAATATCATTTGGGGGTAAAATATTGGTGTTAAAATTTTCATATTTAAAACGGCCTTCTAGCGACAAAGAATAAAATGCAAAAACCTTTCTCATACTTTTGTCTAAATGTTTAATTTACTGTTCTCCTTTCGTTTTTCAAGCAAGTACATTATATTAAAACAAGCCCGACGTTGACTGTTGCCAATTTGAAACATAATTATTACTGATAAATGTAATTAGGGAGCTAGGAAAAGGTTACGCTTGAAACTAATGATTCCTACGTAATTTAAATAAATCTCATTCCAAAATTATATTGTGCTAGCTCAATTAATTGGGGTTCGAAGTTCATAATTGTTGCTATTTACTCTGCAACAAATTATTCAATCTGCCATCCATACGGAGTGGCGAGGAATCTGAAAATCTCATTAAAATGCTGGATTGCACGTAACAAACAATGATAATAAACTTTCTTTCAACTAATTTATTATAATGATAATCAAAATGAATTATTCTTTGGTCATGACCAGTTTTCTCTGTATTACAAGAGTTATAAACCTTGTTATTCATTCGTGGGTCTTCGCGCGTTCTTCACTTCTTCATTCGATGGCGCCCCGAAGAAAACAATTACAATTATTTTTATGATTTCTATCTCTGTTTTCCGGAGTAATCTCAGGAACGTGTGAACCGATTTCGATGTAGAACCCGAAAAGGAGAATGGTTTGTCGAGCTTAACTTAGACTTGTTTTCAAATAATTGTAAGTGCAGGTAAAATCGTTACTGAAAGTTTCCTGAGAGTACGCAACAATGCAACGTGTCGGGGTGAGAATGGCGAGGCAGGGCAGGGCAGGTAGGCACGATGTAAGTGCAGGTAGGCACGATGTAAGTGCAGGTAGGCACGATGTAAGTGCAGGTAAAATCGTTACTGAAAGTTTCCTGAGAGTACGCAACAATGCAACGTGTCGGAGTGAGAATGGCCAGGCAGGGCAGGTAGGCACGATGGTCAGGACGGGGCAATGTTAGTTAAGATGGGATCACCTTTTCTGTCCTTTCATTTCCTTTTCTGTCTAATAAAGGATTGTGATTTATAAATACCCGAGCAACACAGGGTGCTTCAACTAGTTCTTGAATAAAATATTAGACATTTTGGTTGACAGCCGGCTCAGACCTACTCCTGGCATCACTTCTTATCACTCATATATTTTGTCTGTCTCCATCTCTTGAGGGGTGTTGCGATTTATTCACTCAAGATCCGAGAACCCCGCATTTGTATGACGCTAAAAACCCCTACCAATGTAAAGGGAAACCGATTAAATTAAAAATAAATATAAAAATGCTACGCTGACTTGAACTAAAACAGTGTTCTTGACACGGGATCACGCGAAGAAATATTATTTCCTACTTTTCTGACATAAATGTTGATCTCCAGAACTAGAACCACGTGTTAGAGTGATGCAAGTTTGAACAATCAGATAGTTGTGTGTGTTCTATCAAAATAAAACAAATACTGTTTCTAAATTGAGAGATACTTGCCGTTTTTTGTTTGAAATGTTTTGAAAAGTTACTTTTAAAAATGTTTGCTTGAAAATGCCTTTTAAAATGTTATGAAGGGAGATCTGTTCAGTGCCAGATGATTTTTCTTTTAACTAAACGTTCCCGCAGTGATGCAAAACTGAGGCTGAAGTCCGGTTCTATTTGCGTCAAACGTTACTCTTGAGAAAGAAAGCAACGCGTAAAATAATAAACACTTTTTACGTAATTCAGTTTTGAGCGGCACACTGTGAATAGCTCAAAAACGCACTTGAAAACACTGGTATAAATCATTTCGAAAAACGCTTAAAACAGTAAAAACGAAACAAATGATAGTTTAGGAAACCTAATTATTATTATTTTATTGATCTTATTTCTTAAGGTCGAATTATAAATTTAAAATTGATTCTTGTAGTAGATGATGGCTCTCTTTTCAGTGCCTACAGTGGTGTGAAATTTTAAAATGTTTTAGTGGTACTTTCATCAGAACCCTTAGGATTATATTCCCGACCAATCCAAATGAAATATCTGGTGGACATAACGAGCTCTCGGCAAGATTTTTTCGGGGTTCTCCCGTTTGTCCTGGCTCACATTTCACATTTCTACATCATTCATTTTGTCACCTTTATTATTATTATTATTATTATTATTATTATTATTATTATCATCATCATCATCATCATCATCGGTATCATTCCTTCACTAGATCGTGACCCACTGGCTCCGATGTCCTTAGTAGCGGAAGGGCCTTTCTTCCACTAATAAATAAGTTAATCGATGGAACGCTTAACTCCGCCCCTCAGATCGTATGTAGTGTGCGCGGCGATGCATTTGACTTGCGTACGTTCGAATGACATGTCTTGCGTCGGTTCGAATATTCAAAACCGTACTTGATTGCTATATGCCTGTCAAGTCGGAGGGAGAGGTCGATGAAAAGAAACAGTAGGTGACTGGCAGTTCGGGAGACACCGCGTCCTAGGCACCGGTGCCAATGTTTCGAGAGCCATTCTGCAACCTTCATTGCATTTCGCTGTGAGGAAGGTCACAGCCTAGCCGCCGAAACGTTGGAACCTGTGTCTAGGACGCCGGCGTCTCCCGCACAGCCAAGTATTTACTGACTCCGGCCGCGGAGGCCTATGCTTTCAAACCATGGTTTGTCCGCATCGACGTTAACGGGGCATGTGCAGCTAAGTCCTAACGGTTTTGCAACCCTATCTAGAAAAAATAATACTCAAATACTCAAATCAGCTTTGGATTGCTCTAATAGTATAATTTAGCAATATAACAATGGATTAGCGCTGAAAGTTGCTGAATAACTGTTTCCTGTTTCTACACAATTATAGACTATATCAAGCATCGAAAAAGAAAATAATATTAATTTTAACCATTATATTTAATATACTATGTATCATTTGGACTGTATAATTCCAAACAACTTTTAAGAAGTATTGTACCTCAGTTTCTGGGTCAATGACCCCCATCTCGATTAGGTTTTTCGTCCAGTTTCTCTGATCCTTTGAGCAAATGTTGGGATGGACCCTTGTTTTGATCTTGGACATAAATGTAACTTCATTATCTGAGCACGTCTTCTAGAATACAGTGGGAAATATAGTTATTCATATTATCGTTCTCCATGTTGTCGCGGCAGGAAATACACATACTATTCCTTCACGAAGGACATGATAAATAAATAAGAGCCCAAATCTATAGCTGATTTACCATTGAAAATATATTGTATTACATTGGAGTGAATATTTTGTTAATAATCCTTATAAAAAAACGCTTGTTTATATCTGCATTCAAAATTCAACAAGTATATGGCTTAGGGTAGGGATGACGGAATTATGAAAACTGGCACATAATTCACTTTTCCCCATAGCACGTCACACAGTTCTGAACTCTTTTTGACTTAAAATGAATAAATAAGATAAATTAAATAAATAAATAAGATAAATAAATAAATAAGATAATTAAAATTAAAATAAATAAGATAAATTAAATAAATAAATAAGATAAATAAATAAATAAGATAATTTAAATAATTAAAGAAATAAATAAAAAGTTGCAAAAAACATGCTTTCTGAGAGCCCAAAAAAACTATCCGCTCATAGACGCGACGACAATGAGCGAGCGCTATGCGCACAAAATTATGATAAGCATTCATGGGTTAACTGGGTTCCTCTGATCGTGCGACGTTCGCGCGTCCAGTGGCAGGATGCTGACGTCACCGCTTCGGCGGCAAGCGGGATACCTGCTCCCGCGCGGCGCTGCTGCACCTGGTCCCAAGGAAAAGGCTTGCGCGCGGGCGCGGGCGCCCTCGGCGCATGAAAGAGACGATCTAATTCCGGAAACGCGATTCCCGATCTCCTCTTCCCATCCGAAATCTCGTGGAAGCGCAGCCGAGCACGTCGCCAATCAGGGCGCGTGGTCCCGGCCCCGGCCCCGGCCCCACCACCGACCCAACCCGCCCGCCTTGCTGCGTCGCCCTGCCCGCGCCCGATTCTTCCTGCAGGTAGACGGCGCCGTTGTCCGTGACGTGCATGCCCGTCGCTGTAGAATAAATGCTACACCGCGTTCAACTAGCTCCCCTCGGGGTATGCCTCTATTTTTACGTTTGCGTCGATTACCGAGGTTGTGTATGCTTCTGAGTTGTTGAATAAATAATTGATTGTTGAATTATTGAATAGATTACATAGTTGCAGTTTCTGGGTTTCACTGAAAGCCTACCGTGCTGTAGTTTCAGAAATGGGTGGCTGTCTGAAATGAATGTTCTAACGTTGAGCAAGATAATTTTTTTTGCAAGTGAACGTGTATGTACGAGTATGTAGACATCAATAAGTTGACAAGATTGCATATTTTTCTGCAACTGCCTTTGAACAATGTTACGGAGTTAAAACAGGAAGGAAAACGAGAAGCTACTGAAAGAGAACATCCATGCTTTGGTAGGTAATTTGTTTTGTGTCCATTTTCACAATCTCTCTTGATTACACCTGGTCTTCGTAAGGGTTGAATCTTCACTGACTAACCCAGAAAAACTGTCGATTGTTCTACATTAATAAAATCGAATCGTCTTTCTGTGACATCAAAATAACTCTTTCCACAAGCTCATAAGGTTACACACATACATTATACATAACGCATAAATATGTTTTTACAATATTTGCCTGTTTGAGGTAATCTCAGGAAGGATTAATGAATTTCAATCAGATGTTAACTAAAAGGTATATTTCTTCTTCAGGTTTAATTTACGCAAGGTTTTCAGCTCATTGTCTTCTGTATAAATCAAAACGAAAGTAATGATGTGTGACGGCGAATCTCATACACAATTCATCCAACTTTTGGAAAGAATAGTTAGATAAGGACGCAACATAGGATCTTATCATTTCACTCTGGTGGTGAACTGTCAATGTGGAATTGAACAACATGTGTAACAATTTTTGTTTCGGGAAATTTTCAGGGAGTAAATTATCTTATGCGTCCTTCCAACTGTCCAATAACAAAGTTTAATAAAAAACGTTGCAGCCAATTTTTTTGAAAATTTGGAAAAATATCCCAGGGGCTTCATGTAAAGAACCCACCAAAGTGAAAATTTCGGTTTCAAACTCAAGAAGCCGCTACATCAGCCAGATCGATTGCGGAATATTTGGAGAAAATCGGCCGAACGGTTTAGCCGCTAGCGTACCTGATACTTTCGGTACGAGGGTCCAGTAATAAAGTTTTTTGCCGAATCTGCCCGTTTTTTCGCGCAGCTTTACAGGACTCTCTCTCAACTGCGTAAGCGTTAACGAGACTGTAAAAAGAGGCTACTATCTCAGCGATATTACAACGATATTGCAGGGTGCTGTAGAAAAATTGCTGCAGAAAAATTTTGATGTTAATCGCTGAGATAAATTAACCGACGAACACATTAAAACGAAGGTGCAGTCCATTTTTCCATTCAACGTTCCTAAGACCAATCACAACACATTTAAGGGGGAAATAGTAGTGAAGGAATAATGAGATTGTTTGTTACAGCAGAGCGTCAATAATTCTGTTAGAAATCCTCATTGACGGTAATTCGTTCAATTCTGGAGTAAAATTTGCATGAAGTGAATACAGATAGTACAATTGTTTAAAAGTGTCTTTTTAAAACTTTGTTTGCTGAAAATTGTCATTCTCCCCAATTAAATTTTTCATGTCTACCAGCACATTTGTTGGTTCATTCCGAACTTTCGGACAATAGATAATGTAAGTGGTGGTGCAGCCGCAACTATTTCGGATTATTAACTTTCTACTGTATTTATTTCTATATAACATTGCGTCCAATAAGTGATAGAAACAATTAAGATAAACTACATGAATTAAAAGTATAGTTAAGACTGATAATCCTGTTGAAAATGGTTCATAAAGGTTTAAGTGCAGGCGTCATAATGCTTGTGCCCTATAAAGTTCACTTTTGCCTAAAATTGTGAAGTGGACTATCAAACTGGAAATGCAAACATTAAACTAGCAAGGTCGATGAAATCCAAAATATTGCAAGAGTCGAGTGGAGCACATTACTAATAAGGGCGCGGATTGCTCTGTTTTTCGTTTTAGTAGTGAAACCTTATTCTCGATATGAGAGTTAATATCGTTTTATATTACTAATTTATTTATATTTATATCATCTTCCATTTAAAAGGATTTTATTTTCCAGAACATTTGTTATACAGTGTCATAAAATGGTCATTACTTCAATTTCAATGCAACTTGTCTGAATGTAATGAGCTTAATAATAATGAAAAAATTGCGTAGATACCATTCAGTTTATTCTTTCATAATGATTATAAAAACACATTTCAATTTCAATGGATGTATCAGCTGTGTGTAAATGCATGTTTGAATGTTATTCATGTTTTCGAATAGATGTAGTATTCCTTTTTCCGGCAAAACGACTCTCGAGTTACAATAGCCTCTGTGGCTATAACTGTGAATGGCCCACTTCATCTGGTCGAGTATTCTCAATATGTGATCATTTATGCTGCATCCATAGAAATAAGCGGCTCGTTCGTATGTAGTAATAACCAGAATGCGTTCAGCAGTTCCGTCATAAATAGGTTATGCGCCTTGATATTCGAGGAGTGTGAATTTGTCGATATGGAGCGTGGCAGCAGGCTCCAGGGGCTGGTGGTGATCGCTTCGTTTATGGAGGCGCCGGCTGTGGCGAGTCGCGCAGTCAGCTCTGGGGTGGGAGGCGCCGGGGCGGGGGGGGGGGGGAGGGCGGCGGGGGAGGCGGGGGAGGTGGGACGGGCGGCTGGTGCGGGCGGCTGGTGCGGGCGGCTGGTGCGGGCGGCTGTGCGGGCGGCTGGTGCGGGCGGCTGGTGCGGGCGGCTGGTGCGGGCGGCTGGTGCGGGCGGCTGGTGCGGGCGGCTGGTGCGGGCGGCTGGTGCGGGCGTGAGCGGCTGTGACGGGAGGAGTGGGCGGCGAGACGGAGTAGTGGGAGGCCGGGACAGAGAGACGCGGCGGTGGTGCGGGCGGCTGGTGCGGGCGGCTGGTGCGGGCGGCTGGGGCGGGCGGCTGGTGCGGGCGGCTGGGGCGGGCGGCTGGGGCTGGCGGCTGGGATAGGTGGGCGAGCGGCTGGGACGGTGGGACGAGTGGCCGGGAAAGAATAACGGGCTTACGGGACGGAAGGTTGGCAGCCAGGACGAAGTAGGAGCTGGTGGTGATCGTTTCGTTTATGGAGGCGCCGGCTGTGGCGAGTTGGACAGTCAGCTCTGGGGAGGGAGGCGTCGGCGTGGAGGTGGCGCGAAGCGACGGAGAGGCAGGCGGCCCCGACGGAGGAGTGAGCGGTTGAGACGGAAGAGTGGACGGCCAGGACGGAGAGAGAGGCCAGCCGGGACGGAGGGGCGGTCGTATGTGACGCAGGGATAGCTGCCGAAACGAATGGTCGAGCGGCCGGGACAGATGGGCGAGCAGCCGGGACGGGGGGGGGGGCGCCGGACGGTGGGCGAGGGCCGGGCAGAAGAGTCGGCTAACGGGACGGAAGGTTGGCGGCCGGGACGAAGGGTCGAGAGGCCGGAACAGAGGGGTGGGTGGCCAGGACAGCGAGATGGCAGCGACACGGAGGAACAGGCTGCGGGTCAAAGAAGCGGGCGGCACGGTGAACGGCTGGGAGGAGGGTAGGCGCGATGTCGGCGGATGGGCGGGAAGCCGGGACGGAGGGGCAGGTGAACGGGACGGAGGGATGGCAGCCGGGACGGTGGGTGTCTGGGAAATAGGGACGAGCAGTGCAAAACAGAAATTAAGTGGAGAGTGGCACAGGGAGCGGTAGCTCTGTGCATCAACTGATGTCACTAGAGCGCCTCTGACCGGGAGGTCCTAGGTTCGAGTCCTGATGGCGGCAGGGTTTTCGACACTAGCTTTTCAGGTAGGTCGAATTCAGTCGCTGTCTGGAGGAGAATTCTACCGGCCGGCTGCTCTGATCGGTAGTTTTCCGTGGTTTCTCCAATCAACACCAGGCGAATGCTGGAGCAGTACCCTACCAAACGGGCCACGGAGCGCGCGCGATCTGTCCTTCCTCTTCCTTGTCCTATCCTCTCCCCTTACACACACACACACTTACACTCACATACTCTACACTATCACACATTCCGGGAGGCCGGCCGGGAGCTTCGAGCTTGTCCCGGCTGGGGCGGTGCCCCGCTGGTGGGAGAGTCCTGGTTAGGGGGAAACCCCACTAGCCGACGGTAGGTCGGCGCCGGATCCAGCGGGGAAAGATCACCGCGCATATACCGAGAAAAAATATGCACTACACTAACGGAACTAATAACCAAAGCAGTTGACGTGCCCGGAAACACGAAAAAATCAAATCATATCAAATCGAGACTGGCATGACGAAAATAACAGTCGTGATCGCTGGGTAACGGTTGCGCGTCTGTGCCAGCGACGTCTGTGCCAGAAATGCTTAGACCGGCGCCTGTAGAGGTGGCGGTGGTGGGGTGGACGCAGAGCGATGGAATTGAACAGTTCGATGAGCAGTCTGGTGACAGATGGGCGAAGGCGGAAGTATCGAACCGTGTCGAAGAGCGATGTTGCCGGTTGGGGTGACGACACCGCGGGAGAAGTGGAGTAAACCAAGGAGACATCGATCTGAGACGCGGCTGAGGACGGCTGCTGGCTGGCTGCTCATTTACGTGCCACCGAGCATCACGCTCGTGCTTGAGCGATCGACATTGCTCCACACCTCAAGCCTCCAGTCCCGCCTTCCCTCGTGCAAATTCTGCGACACTATTGCCCAAGGTCATTTTGTTGATTTTGGCGTTATCTGGAATACTTTACATCTGATTTTTCAGCTTTTTTTAATGTTCTTGTTTCTTCATTATCATCTCTATCAACGTTCGTTCTATCATATACTAAGGAGGTAATAATTATTTTCTTTATATTTCTATGCCCTTGTACTACTGGCGGATGCAGGGAGGCGTGGGTCCGTGACAACAGGCCCCTCCCCCTCCCAAAGGCGTACAGTTTTCGTTTATCTTTTTGTATTTGGCAAAATTGATTTAAATATGTATTTATGTTCGAATTATGTAATTATTTAAACAATAAATATGTACAGTATGATACCTAAAGTGAGTAAATAATACACATAATAATATACGTTTATTATTTAACAATAATCTACGATCCCCACTTCGAAATGTGCGGCTGGATCCACCGCCTTGTACAGCTATTCCACCACTAACTTTTTTTTGCATCGTTACCTCCAGTTACAAATTTCCATCGCGAATCTCATATCTTTCCTCGGCTGTAATTGTTACATCCTGTATTTCAATCTCCACTACTATATAATTGTTTTTATCATCAATTTTTAATTGAGTGATCGGTCTCTGGTGTGGCCACTATTGTGTTCCGCCCCTTAAACTCGGCTGTTTGAATGGCCCGGTTTGACTGCTGATTGCAAAATGTGGGGATCCCATCGCCAACTAGACGTCACGTACTGTGTCCCTTCCTCCCCTGTCTTGCTTTTCTCGCCGGGTTTGGACCTCAGCGTTCTAGCTCTGTGCTTTGCGCTACCCCGCGTGTCCCCCTTCTCGCCCTTCTGTGCCGTCCCGGTGCGTTCCATTTCGCCCCGCGTCGTCTCCCTCGTCGACGGCGTTGGCGGCGGCGGCAGCAGCAGCGAACCGCCCGCTTTGAATAAGGCCTTCTCCGCCGGCCCGCACCTCTCCGCCCCCGGCCACGCCCCCGCCTTTCTCCTCCCCGGAACCCGGCAAACCCCCGGCCGCGTTGGCCCCCCCGGGTCAGAGATTTTCCCCCCCCTTCCCTTCCACTCTCTCTCTGTCTCTGTCTCTGTCTCTCTGTCTCTATCTCTGTCTCTTCTCTGTCTCTATCTCTGTCTCTATCTCTGTCTCTCTCTCTGTCTCTATATCTGTCTCTATCTCTATCTCTATGTCTCTCTATCTCTATGTCTCTCTGTCTCTCTGTCTCTGTCTCTCTGTGTCTGTCTTTCTGTCTCTGTCTCTCTTTCTCTCTGTCGTCTGTCTCTGTCTCTATCTCTGTCTCTCTCTGTCTTCTTCTTCTCTGTCTCTTCTGTCTCTCTCTCTGTCTCTGTCTCTCTGTTCTCTGTCTCTGCTCTCTGTCTCTCTCTTTCTCTGTCTCTCTGTCTCTCTGTCTGTCTCTGTGTCTGTCTCTGTCTGTCTCTCTACCTGTCACTGTCTGTATCTCTGTCTCTGTCTGTCTCTCTGTCTCTGTCTGTCTCTCTCTCTCTGTCTGTCTCTCTCTCTGTCTCTCTCTCTGTCTGTCTCTCTTCTCTGTCTGTCTTCTGTCTCTGTCTGTCTTCTGTCTCTCTGTCTCTCTGTCTCTGTCTGTCTCTCTGTCTCTGTCTGTCTCTCTCTCTGTCTGTCTCTCTTCTGTCTGTCTCTCTCTCTGTCTGTCTCTCTCTCTGTCTCTCTCTGTCTGTCTCACTCTCTCTGTCTGTCTCTCTGTCTCTGTCTGTCTCTCTGTCTCTGTCTGTCTCTCTGTCTCTCTCTCTCTCTGTCTGTCTCTCTCTGTCTCTCTTTCTGTCTCTCTCTCTCTGTCTGTCTCTGTCTCTGTCTCTGTCTGTCTCCCTGTCTCTCTGTCTCCCTGTCTCTCTGTCTCTCCTGTCTCCCTGTCTCTCTGTCTCCCTGTCTCTCTCTCTCTCCCTTCTCTCTCTCTCTCTCTCACACACACACACACACACACACACTGTACTCAGCGTACGTTGCATGCGCGGCCACGTTCCTGTCGTCTACGCCCCGCTGATCTCGAATGACGCAGTTGTTCGCTCCGTTGTTTCCCGTGCCAAATTAATGCTAAGAAATTTTGTTTTTAAAGATAGGTTGGAGGTCTACTCTATTTTTTTAATATGACTGGCGGCCGTGATGGCCAAGGGTTTTGATCGCGAATGCACATGAGGTTCTGCCAACACTGCGAAGAGTTAGTACCTTCTGGAGATTTTACTTTCTTGTGTTTCGTTCATGTGCTGGAGGACATCACGAAAAACGTGACTTCATAACTGAGGTGCATGCTGAGATGCAACAGCCTAGTGTCCTGTTCGAAGGACAATTTCAGGAATTCTTTGTAAATAAGTTTTGAACAGAAAATGAAACATTTAACAAATCTAATTTAAAAATGCAAATATTTTTATTATTGACATGATAACCGAGTTTTATATTCAAATTTAGGTATCATTTAAATAAGTTGCCTAAAGATAATTTATTTATTAGTTTCCTTTCAAATGTGGCCAGTGAACTCTTATCATTGGATTTCAGATGTAAGAAAAAAAATAAGGTCTTACATAAGTGCACCATTTGTGATTCGTTCAATCAGATGTTTTAATTGAAGCATATAATTGGGAGAATTTCCATTGCAAAGGGACTCTACAGAACTCTACAGGTCCCCGAATTCAAATATATAAAATTCAAAAATATGAAATAAACTTTGTACTCCCTTTTTTTCCAATTCAGAAAACGTCTAAAGTTATATTTCTCTCCTTAAATTAGCTCTTTTGTGATGAAATCACACAATTTAGATCTGCATGAGTTTTAAAGTTAGATTTTTATGTTTTTTGTTAACGTCATTTTTGGAAGATGAAAACGTAATGACACAAAAATAGTTATAGATACATCTTTTGTCTACAAAAGATAAAAAAAAGTGGTAGTATAATTACAGAGATCTTTCAGGACTGTGATAAACGTGGATGTTTCAAATTATTTATATAATTTTCTCTTGTCTGGTTGTCAATCTTCCGAGACAAATGATTTATTCCTTTTTATTCACTACCAAGTTATTCTTTCTTCAGATACACAATATTTATCACTTTGTAATTCTCTATTCTCTCATTCCAATTTTCTTTTAAGAGTTGTATGGTCCTTTCTCCGCCTCTGAGTCAACCTTTAAGCTCCCGCGACGTGCTTCTTCCACTCTCCCTTTCGTCCAGGGACTCGTGGCCCCCGGAGGCCGCGCGATCGAAGCCAGGGACAATCGCTGCTGTTGACCAAAGCGCCGCTTGTTTAAAATTTATGAGCGGCGCCCGCCCCCTTCTCTGCTTTCCCTCTCCACCCCTTCGCAGCTATTTCTGCGTCTCCCCGGGCGCCTTCTCGCCGGCGCAAAGTGACTTCGCCGCTCGCCGCCTTCCGCCACCCCTCCACCCAAAACAACCTCCCTCCGCCTCCCTGCTCCGCTCCCTTTTCCCCCCTTCCCTTATAACCCTCTCCTTTCAGTCCAGCATTTCTTCCCCCGATTCTCCCCTTCCCCCTCCCCTCTCCCTTTCCTCCCTCCTTTTCCCCCCCTTCTCCTCCCACTTTCCCCTTCACCCCTTTACTTCTTCTCTTACCCTCCAATTCCCTTGCCTCTCTCCCCCTACTCCTTGTCGCATTTCCTTCCCTTCCCTTCTCCTTGGCACCCGCTTCGCTCCGCCCCCACTCCCCCTCCCCGTGCGCAGGCTGTTCCTTCTCATGAGCGGAGGCGTGGGCGTCGGGCGCCGCTGCGAGTAGCTCTGCCTGGCGGAGCTCCGCCTGCGCGCAAATTAAAACTTTCACGCTAGCACCTGCGCTAAGCACGCTTGCTTCAAAATTAAATTTCTACCTTTGCTTTATTTCCCCGTCATTTGAAATGCAAAGACGAGGAAAGCGAATTAAAGTTTCTTTATATCTGAATGGGAATTTTATTACAAATCATAAGGGATTGGACACATTCGTCATTTCTTCTTTAATTAAAATGGCGTCTTGCAATTACCATAACTTAAGCCTCTTTTAAAGTATTATTAATACATAAAAAATAGTGTCTGGGCAAGCCAATTTTACAAAATATACGTCCGTAAATCCTGATGTATTCTTCCGGTGGCCGAGAAAATTTTCAAATTCATTAGCTGCAAATTTTCCAATACTGTTTTTCCAATGACACCTGTTGTGACCGCACCACTCAGCACTTGACGATTGTCACTTTTTGTCAGATCGTTTTAAAAGCTGCGCGACTCGCTAAGCCAACGTTCTGGCGCGCTGGGGAGAGGACTGTAGTATAGCCAGGCGTGGTGCGGGTCCAGAGGAATGAAATAATAGACTAAAGAAGCTTCACTGGTGTGACGGTAGCGAGAGAGAATCGCAGGACCGACTTAGGAGCGGGGTGAGATATGCATGTGATGAGAGTGGAAGAGAGAGAAGAGGCAGAGAGAGAAGAGGGAGAGAATGAGAGTTAAGAGGATGAGAGTTAAGAGGAGTGAATGAGAGTGAAGAGGAGTGAATGAGAGTGAAGAGGAGTGAATGAGTGACGGTAGCGAGAGAGAATCGCAGGACCGACTTAGGAGCGGGGTGAGAGGGAGTGAATGAGAGTGAAGAGGGAGGAATGAGAGTGAAGAGGGAGGAATGAGAGTGAAGCGGGAGAGAATGAGAGTGAAGCGGGAGAGAATGAGAGAGAAGCGGGAGAGAATGAGAGAGAAGAGGGAGGGAAGAGAGAGAGAGAGAGAGAGAGAGAGAGAGAGAGAGAGAAGGAGAGCAATGTTAGAAGGCGTGAGTGGTAATGTGGATAGTTAGAACGAAGCGAGGCGAGAAGCGTCCGCAAAAGGCCGGGTGGAGGGCTGAGGTCCGGTCGCAGCCGGGCGGCGGCGGAGACCCCTATAAAACGCAGTTTGCGTCGCGGCCGTAAATCCAGGCGCGGCGCCCGGCGCGGCGCCTGCCGCCTCCCCTCCGCCCACGTGCGTCCCGGCGCCCCTCGGTCCACGCGTTCTTGCAGCGAGTGCGCGGCGTGGCGCGGCGCGGACGGGGAGGCATTTTCGGCGCGCTCGTTGAGGCTGCGAAGGCCACCGCAATTTCCCACCCGATTCTTGCTCGTACGCGAAGAACGTGTTTTGGGAGATTAGTTTATTTCGGATTCAAGCTTCCGCTCAGAATTTGCATTATAACGATGTTGCTTTCAGTGTTTATATCAACTTACTCCTTGCAGACGAAAAAAAGTCTTTGTTACGTGCCGAGTTTTTTTTTAAATTTCTGCATTTAAGATCAACTCCCGTTTCATATGCATCAGAGAGTAATCTCCTGTGAGACCAGCTAATCAGTGAATAGGGAAAAGGATGAAGGTGTATTTGTCATAGGTAATACCACGAGTGCTTTGAAAATTGTTGAGAAATCCCCGACTGGCAAAGCGAGGAGGGGATTTATCTGGGTGCTTTGGGACAATTCCCAAAGCACGAGTGGTATTTAATAGGACTTTTCCACGAATGACATTATATCCGGCAGGGTTCCAAAAAGCGCCAATTACTGATTTTTTTTAGTAAAACCCTGGAGTATTTATAATGCGGCGGTAGAATTTATTTTGTATTCTTTAATTTTCTGGACATTTGTTTTAGGTGTATACTCCATACAGGATAAGTGTACGTTAATGATACATGTGTTATATAACTGAAGATTTATCATTGCTGTATCAATTTCTGAATTTTTATGAATAAATGGATATAATTTTTAAAAAATTGTATGCGACTTTCCTTGTTAGTCGTCGG
Organism: Teleogryllus oceanicus; assembly: GCA_964035755.1. Taxonomy (NCBI): domain Eukaryota; kingdom Metazoa; phylum Arthropoda; class Insecta; order Orthoptera; family Gryllidae; genus Teleogryllus; species Teleogryllus oceanicus. Next base: position 94,984,589 of record CAXIVR010000004.1, read on the forward strand.
TCAAATTGAAGTCCGAGATATGTAGCAGACGTTGATGTTGAAAACTGTTGTATTCAATGTAATTATTGTTTGTACTCAATGGTGGAATGGGATTTAAATGCCTTTAAGTAAATACTTTAGTCTGGCATGTGTTTTAATTTTTACTTTCCATTTATTTAGCCAGAAAATCAGTAAATTTAAGTTTTCTTCTATGTTTTCATGTCCTATTAATAAGTCATTATGAGTCATAAAAATGACTGTGTCGTGTGCAAACAGAGTAATTTATAAGTAAGTTAAATTCTGTATATTGGAAATGAATATGTTAAACTAGGAGGGTTATTAAGCCTTGCGGTATTCGCGCTAAAATTGAATGTTCCGCTGAATTTTCTAGGTAGATTTACATTCTAAATTTATGGCAATAGAGGAACATTTTGCCAACTATTTTCGTAATTAGTCCCGTAATAGTAGTGCTTGTTATGTATTGCATTGTGTGATACCATATCCCAGGATGTGGCGATGTTCCCCCCCCCCCCAATTGAACGTGAGATCTAGCGCGGACCTACTTCGGCTTGGTGGTCTCCTCCTCCTGGTATCTCCGCCAGCGGGGCTCCACTCCAATCTGGAGAAGATCCCGACTGATCTCCCGTCATGTATATGGTTGTGTGAAGGGAGGAATAGGGACAATGATGAGGAAGGAAAGATCTCGCGCACTCTGTGGCCCGTTCGTTAGGGTACTGCTCCGACATTCGACTGGTATTAATCGGGGAGACCACAGAAAACGATCATAGAAGTCGGTCGCAAGAATTCTCCTCCAGACAGTGGTTGAATTCGTTGCTATTGAGTGTCGAAAACTCGATTCCGTCCGAACTCGAACTCTACCATCTCCCTGTCACAGACGCTGGGGAGGCAACGGCGATGCTGCGACTGAGCCAGACATGCTGGAGTGTATCTACTGAGGACTTACAATACACGACCCAGAAACTAATCCACAACATTACATTCGGTTCAGAAATTACATCATTAAATCATGAAATCAACATCTTGAACCAATATCTTGAAATCTATTGGAAGATAATTTTAATACTGCTAATTGATTCTATGCAGCAAGAACGTCAGGCATAGTAAGAATAGTTCAACGAAATATTTCTATAAAGTGAAGTCCTTGTGACATTTCTTGTCGGTTTTATTAGCAGCCATTTTGCTTGAAGATTTACAATAAATGTTTGTTTCGTGACATTACAGATATGAACTTTTCCAAAAAAGTTGTGACGAACTACTATGTAGTCTCTCCAGGAAAGCGTGTCCGACTGTTATAACTGATGACTGCAAAACCTCGACGCTGTTCAAGTATACCAAAGGGTAAATAAGTACTTGTCAGAGAGCTATGAAACTATCGATAGATAGCTTTCAGAAGGATGGATGAAACGAGAGCTGATATCAGAAAATTAGTTTTGTTCTAGAGAAACTGTGCTCAAATGCAAGAAATGGATCCACGCTGTCCGCGGTGGCCCGCTGCAGTGACCTGCTTATCACTTGCTTTTCACTAAACTGGAGTCGATCATTCCCAATTCCAACCCTCTGCTCCCGTCGGAGCAGACTCAACGAACAGCGACAGATAAGCTCTGGGCCAGAGCATGCCAAATTTGCTGCACACTTGAGCAGCAATATATTAGAGAACTAAGCCTCCTTGTGTCGGATGTGAGCTCGTAATATTGCTCACAGTAGAGATAAAATGGGCAATAATGGTTTAGGATTGGAGTCCACCTGCCCGAATGACATCAAGATGAGGACCCACAGATCGAGAGTCGGATGTGGTCATCTGTTGTTAGCACACATAGACAGAGAACTGCCCAAGACCATTTAACATGGAAACAATTGTTTAAAACGTATTGCTGGAAAAGTGATTTTAAGGGAAGACAGCAATGATTCTTGACTGAATTGGATGGTAATGACGATGATAATGATGATGGGGAAATGAGTCTACAAAAATATCCATTAGTCTTGGCCCGTTCCTGATGCATTAGCTCAGGGTTAACTTACTTTTGATAGTTAATTAGTGAAAAATGCAATATATTTGAACTTATATCTCAATTGTTATTGTTTTGAAGTTGTGTCCTAAAGGAGCATGTAAGCGTAGCTAAAACATATTCAGAGAGTGGAACAGATAGCAATTTTTATTCCAGACAAAACTATGTGAAGTATTAATGCAAACACGAATAAGGTTTCCATTATTATGAACAATTATTGTATTAATTTCATGTCCCGTCATTCCGTCCTCTTTTTATTAACTTCTTAAAAGTCATGAAATGAAAACTAAATAAACATGCAACGTTTACATATTTTCAGCATATAATCGGTCCATTTCTCTTCGCTTTTTAAATACGCAAAGAACTTACTATATTTCACAGAGTTCCTATAAATTGCCTGCGCTTGGCGGCCGCCCAATCCGACAGGCACTAAATTCGCCTCGAGTGCCACGATCGTTGCGCGTGTTCACTGCTCATGTCTCACTCTTCCCAAACCGCGAATCTTCTCACTTGAACTCACTAGTTTGTAGCCTTCGTTTCGGAGGAAATTTAAAAAAAAAGGTGAATTGGTTTCTCAGCATGTTCTCTTCCAAGTTTATATTAGGATCACGTTAAATTACCGTTCACGATTGATGACTAATAGTAATTTAATTACACGTGGTGTAATTATATCTCGATATTTTTATAATAGCCCTTTGCCTTGTATTATAATTACTTTTATTGTATGTTCATTAGGTTTTTATTGTATTACATTTAACGTACTTGTTCCTAATAAAGTGTGCAGAGTGTCTCATGTCGTAACACGCTTTGTGAGATGAAAGTGGAAGCGGTGTAAACAAAATAGGTCATGCTATTAATTTTTATTTAGTTTTGTAATTTAAAATGAATCAGTTTAATCTACCGACCGCTCTCTGCTCTCTTGTCATTTTACTCTTTATATTGAAATATACAGTTAAAAATTCTAGCAAGGATAAGTATTAATAACAACAACAATAATTATTATAAAAAATAATAAAAATAACATAATAATATAAAAATAATCTTCATCTGGATAATAATAGAATATTATTATTATTAATAATAATAACAGTAATAATAATAAAAAATAACCGGCCGTAACTGCCTCGTGCCTGAAGGGTCGCGGGTTTGAATCCCGCCCAGGGCATTGAGTGTGTATGTGTGTGTCTGTATGTTTGTAATTGTCCTTTCATTCTTCATCAGCATCATTTCATAACTCATCTCTCAGGGCTAACAACTCTGGGTGTAAAAATGGATTCAATATAGAAATGCTGATCCCTCCGAGTAAGTCACGTACACTTTCCCCCGGGAAAATATGACTAGGCCTCGGTGGGGCCATCACCTGGACACCACCATCACAACCCATAAAATACTTACGACTTCATCTGGACACAAAACTAACGTGGAAAAACCCACATGGATAAAAAATTAAACAAGCAAGAAAAAAATTATTCCAACTCCGGCCATCAATCAACAAACACAAATCCTTGTCATACACAAACAGTACCACACTATACAAAACTATAACCAGACAACTACTGCTTTATGCATGCCAAAATCAAAAATACAACCAAAACCTAACAGACATACCTGCAGCATCCCACTATCGAAAAATCCAACCCACACTCGAATGAAAAATAGATTTCCTTTTGAAGCCTGCCTCAAAATTTTAGCCAGCCATGATTCTTAACCCCGAGGTGCTCCGCTAGAGTATCCTCTTCAATGTATGGATTAAGTCAGCTTAGATATTTTAACTAGAATAGTCGTAAAATACATCTGTAAAGTAATTGTACTGAACGATGTAAACCTTCCAAAATTAATAAATGTGTTAAAAAAAGGTCTCGGTGGGTACAATCTTACGTTCGCGTGGTCTGAAGATAACCTATTTGCCAACAAAAGAAAAACAAACAAAACAACAACAAACAATAATAACAAGAACGAAATCGCGCCTAGAAAAATCTAGATCGTTTTCCCTTTGCCATCTTTTTGTCCAGCTCTTTACTTCATTTCTCATTGTATAAATACAATCTGTTTTTTATTTCAATTTTATTTTCTTCCTATAAATGTTACTGCTACCTACTCCAAACTACGCTCACACTTGATTACGTAGGCTTCCGCGGCCGGAGTATGTCTCTTGGCTGTCCGGGACAAGCCGCGTCTATTTGCTCGTAGCTGACGTTTCGGCCAACATATTGTGGCCTTCTTCAGAGCGTACTGCTGTCAAATGTTTTTTTTTTTTTTTTTACATTTTCCCCTCGCCAGTAGCCCTGGCGAGGCTGGAGTTTATTCATATTCTGGGATACATTACGCTCCAACCTTTCGGTTTTTGGAGCTGGATAGGGCGGTAATTTAAACAAACTAACTAAAACTAATCTTAATCTACTTAAAACTAAACAGTGCCTCTTCGGGCTCTTCGTTTTATTTACAGAAATTTGTTCGGATAATATTAATGAGTTCTTTAAATTGTTTATATTCTTGTATTTTATTTTATGATCATTCACTCACTCATTCATACTTAATTTATATATACAACTCATTCGCTCACTCATTCATACCACACAACACTGCACTTCACTTCACTTTTGATTCGCCACGGCGCTGTCAAATGGCTCGCGTGACCGCCTTATAAGGACGACAAGGGGGTGACCAGGATTGGTCAAGGTATCGGCCAATAGGAAGCCGGCAGATGGTATGGGATTGGCGGAGGAAGAACCGAGCTGTAGCGGTCCACCTGCCCCCCCCCCCTTTCCCGCTTCAGCTCAGTTCTTCCTCCGCTCTACCTCCGTTCTACCTCAGCAGTACGCTCTGAAGAAGGCCACAATATGTTGGCCGAAACGTCAGCTACGAGCAAATCGACGCGGCTTGTCCCGGACAGCCAAGAGACATACGCTCACACTTGCACCACACCACGACAATCTCTTCTCCCCTCCTGCCTTTCCCTCATGGTGCGTTCCACTCGTACTTCGCCCCATCCCTCCTAGCGCTTTGCCCCTCCCACGCCCCCGCCCCGTTTAGCCACCTCTTCCCGCGCCGACCTCCCCAACCCACCACACGCGTTCCCGCCCTGACCTTCCCCTTCCGCGCGTCTCAGCGCCCTCCAGTTGCCCTTCTCATTAATCAAGGATTAAGCTCAGCCTCCCTGCGGCAACATCAACATTTTTCTCCGCGTGAGCTGATACGAGCCGCCAGCCGCAGCAGCGGGCCGCCCCCCGAGCCCCCACCTATGGACCTCCTGAGCACAGAATATATCACCCGCCGCTCGTTTTACCCGCCGCCCGCCGCCACCCGCCGCCGCCCGCCGCCGCCCGCCGCCCGCCGCCCGCCGCCCGCCGCCCGCCGCCCGCCGCCCGCCGCCCGCCGCCCGCCGCCCGCCGCCCGCCGCCCGCCGCCCGCCGCCCGCCGCCCGCCGCCGCCCGCCGCCCGCCGCCCGCCGCCCGCCGCCCGCCGCCCGCCGCCCGCCGCCCGCCGCCCGCCGCCCGCCGCCCGCCGCCTACTGACCCGTGGGGCATCGCGCCAGCCGTCCGCTTCGTGTATCGAATTAAAGCGCCCCCTGCGCAATAGGCGCTTGATAGGCGCGATCGCTCATATCACGAGCGCGACAAGTGACTGCCCCCCTCCTCGTCTGGGGAACCCTCTGCTCGCCGTTGGCCAAAAGAGCTCAATTGATGTGCGTCGGAGTTCATTCAAATAACTGCTGTTAGTCCGGCCTGAACACTTTGGTCTGCGCTGTCGTAGGAGCTGCTGATGAAAACTACGGTATTTACAACCTATTTACGGCATTTAATTGAATATTGTAAGAAGGAATAATTCCACCTTCACGAGGACCAATTTCTTTTATTTTTTTCTTTCTATTCTTTCAATTTATTATCTTTGTTTTATAATTTGTATAATTTGTTATTTTGTTTCTATTCCACATTTATTCGTAAAATCGACCAAGAAACAAAATCATTACATGGAAATTGGCACAGTATCCTTTAACAACCATTCATTTCCTATCTTTCATTGACTATGAAGTAAATCATGAATCCTTGTATAACTATATAAGTCTTCAAGGTGAGTGGAATTAAAATGTATTTACTTCATTCACTTACGTGTATCATATAATATACATTATATAGTAATTTTCGATTCAATCAATAGATTTTATCCTAATATATCATAATAAAATTGAATTGTGGTAACGTTTGTATTTCCTTCGATTGCAATTAATAAATTTATTGGTTATGATTAATGAATGATATTAATGAGCTATGAAATGTATGGTGAATTTTTTAAGGAATGTGTTTTATTGAATAGTAAATAATGAACAAAAGTTGTTTGTGGATATGACTTAAAAGATGTTTCAAAATGACGAATCGCGGAAACCAGATATTTCTTTCCATTTGCTTATTTCAGAGCTTCTGAATATTGCATAGTTCATAATTTCGCAGGACGATTTCGCAGTTAAAGCGCTTTGAAAATATACTTTGTGGAAATTTGGGTTTCCGGAATCCATCTGAGAGTTGCGCTTTCTGCTCTTTCTCGACGACTGCTCTTGTCTTTCGCATGATCGTGCAAGATACAGAGGTTAGTACTTCGCTGGTCGAGTGACTAGAGTGGGCTTTTGTGTGCAGGTGGATATGGGGGGATAAGGTTTTGTAGCTTCGTGCACGTGTGGTGGGCGTCAAAAGGCTCCCGGAGCTGCAAGACGGAGCCATGGGTGTGGATGGCCGTTCCCTGTTCTATTGTGCTCTAAAAGCAGATGGATCGAAGGCAAATACCAAGAATTAACGGGTATATCACGTTACGTGATGTTAAAGGCAATAGTTCCATGAAAACAAAACAGGTAGACCTTCAAAGTCTAAAGCAGCTCGAAGCAAGCCTCTCTGAGAAAAAAAAGATGATTGGTACAGGTTCACGATAAGATGACGATGTACTAGGAAAACTAATGGCCCTACGACACATAAGAACTCTTGCATTATTTCTAACTTTTGTAATTTTCGAAAGTTGAGAATAAAAAATTCCAACTAAAATTAGTCTTGTTCCACTTCTTAAACATCCATTATTCTATTCGCGGAAAAGTTGAAGAAAAATTTGAATCCATTTTTGAGAAAAAGTGTTTTAATTGTATTAATTTCAAGAAAAATCTATGGGAAAACTAGTTGGTTTTTAAAAAATGTACACAACAATAGTTTTGAATATCTGACTTTTTAGAACATTTTATTTGAGACAATATTACCTTTAACTTCAATATTGTTCTTTTAAGTGTTGATCTTCTGCAATTTACGAAAATAACGAGTGTTTCCCCAAATGGGACAACAATCATTTTTTACAATTCTTTGATACCTACGAGTAGAAAATTTTAAGAAAATAGTGGTGGCTACTAGCTACAACAGCACGCACTCTCTCGCGCATAGAAATGCTATTACATTCAATGAATTACATTCTTTGGCCTATTAGGCCCTTGTCAGCCGAAAATGAACTAATTGATTATTAAATTTAGAAAAATGTAGCAGCTTTATAAGCATCAAGAACAAAATTATTTCATGTTGTTTTAAGATTGGAAAGGAGAAGGTTGTGGAGGGTCGAAGAATTGTTTTGGTAAATTGTCATTTAGTCATTTACGATGGGAATTATCTTTACCTAGCTCAAAATGAAGTGCAGATGGAATATTATTAATTTTGCAGTAGAGTGTGGCAGAAATTTGCAGAAAAAATGTTTAATTGGAAGTATTCCTAACTTATAATGTATTTGTGTCTTGAATAAACCAAGGGGCTTTAATAATAGTTCTACGACATGTACTCTGAAAAGTTTGTATTTTATTAATGTTTGTTTTTGATTCCGATATCCAAATTGTACAGATATAAGTTATTACAGGCCTAAACATGACTATATTAATGTGTAATTTAGTCAGGACACTTAGTAAAGAAGAGTATTCAACGTAGCTGATGCCATCGTTAGCTAAAGAAATTCTATGGGCGATATTATTGCTCCAGTAGTCTCTCCTATCCATTAATACTCCTAAGTGTTTTTAATTGGTTCAATTATCTCAAGCTGTTTTGTTTCATTTGGTATTTTAATAGTTAATTTGAATATGTAAGACAATAATTGTTTATAAATTGCCTATTTTTCACGCAAACATACTCATGTTTTCGATAAAATTGTACAGATTTGTTTGAAGACTTTTTGATAAACAGATTTTATTAATGATAAGATTTCATCTTCAATATGTACTTGTAGGAAAATGCCGAAAAAATTCAAATGTTTGCAATTTTTGAAAATTCAAAAAGTTTATCGCAAATGGGACCTACGCCATTTTTAAGTATATTTTGCTCTATTCAAGGAAACATTAAACAATAATGGAACCATTTTTTAGAAAATTTAGGAAAGTAAAGTACTCCTCAGATCACAATATTCGTTTAAAATTCAAAGGGCCTATCAGTCAGATCTATCAGTCAAATCAATCAAGGAATATCAATTTTGGTGAAAATTCTGCTTACATTTTAGTCGCTAGCGTTGTTCACGGAAAGATCAGAAGAGAGGGAAGAAGGCCATGAAGGTCAGAAGAGATGAAAGGAAAGGAAGGATCAGAAAATATAAGATGGAAAGAGGACTATCGGCATATCCGAGGTGAGAGAGAGCGAGAAGAAGATCAGAAGAGACGAGAAGTGAGATCAGAAGGACGAGAAGCAAGATCAGAAGAGACGAGAAGCAAGATCAGAAGAGACGAGAAGTAAGAAGATATAAGTTGCAGTGAGATGATATTTTTTATGAGCAGAGTTGCGATGAGATTAGAGGGGTGAATGGAAAACAAGGGACGGTGGGTGAAATGTGAGAGAAAGGGAGGGGGCAAGTTGAAGAATCAGGAATAGAGGAGGAGGAGGGGAGGTGCAAAGTGGGCGTGGGCGCAGCGCGAGCGCTACCTGCGAAGAACGGCGCGGCGGAGGCGGCGCTGGGGAGGCGCGTACAATATGCATGAGCGGCGCGCGCATCCTCCTAATGGAAAACACTAAACTGCTCTCAATTGCAGCGTGCATAATTTCGCAGGCGACGGCCGTTCCCCCCTCCCCCGCCTTCCTGCTCCACCCCGCCCCCTAACTTTCGCCACTCGGCGCAGCTGCTCGGCCGTCGGTCGCTGCTACCTCCCGGGGGTTTTCTAGTTGCTGTTGTAACTCACGATGACCGCAACTCGCAAATCAGGGGCCATTGTACTTGTTTATGGCGGGAACAGAGATAAGGAAATATTACGCAATCTCCTGTTAAATGGAACAAGAGGGAATATTTATTTTTTATTCGAGCGACCTATCACAAGTTAAAACTAGTAAAAACGTATAAAACACTTGAATCATAAACAGGAACGACGTACGAATATATTGAAAACTGAACACAATTTATATACATTTGCACAAAATATAATTACACAAAAACGGATATCTTCCTGATTTACTAGGCTATTTATTTGGGAATTTTGCTAATTTTCATCATTTGTCATTTTACTGAAATTTCTGTTTTTTCATTTTAGTAAAAGTTAGGGAGTGGTCATTGAATGTAGGGCTTAAATTTATAATTATCTGCACTTACATACGTTCATGAAATTTAATGCGACATACACACAAACACACCTGAAAAATACTTACAAAGAAATCGAGATAAAAGATTTAATCAGTACATTTTTAATCTTAGGGAAAAACTATTTCGCTAATCTTATTAAATATATTGTATGGAATAGTATTTTAGCGAAACCTTTTTGGATTAATCCCAGCTGAATATTTGGATATATGCGTTTGTTGACGAGTTTATCCACAATTCACACAATAATTGAAACAGCTGTAGTCTACAGGTTTGTCTCTCAAAAAAAAACAAAAAACAAAAAAAACTTCCAAAGTGCCTTATCACAAATGCTTACAATACTTCAATTTCATTTATTGATAACAATAGAAAGAACGCAATATTCGAATAATGATTTCAAACATAAGAAATAATTGCGTAGATTGCAGTAGCATTAGAAAGAAGTGATGGACGATCTCGTGAAAGTGGCCTGCACTCTTTTAATGTGAGGAAAATAGGTTCTTTCTCTCGTTCCCAATGTGCTGGCTCTTTTCCTCTTCCCATCAGAGGACGCAGAATGGCAACGAGGGGCGACTTCAGTAAACGCGATGTCCTTAAGTGCAGGAGGGCGAATGCCTGGGGTCCAATTTCAGCCGTGGGCACTACATTTGATGAGGGGACCGTGTGACGTGGTTTAGCCCTTGAAGACTCGGGTCTCCGTGAGCAAGCGGGGGCGGAGCTTTGCGTCGGGGGAGCGGGGGGGGGGTGGTGCGGGTCGCAGAGTGGGGGGGTTGGGCGGGGTGGGATTTGATGGGACGGGACTGAGAGTGATACGGCGGGGAGGGGAGTGATTGTAACAAAGCAAAGGGAAGATAAAGAAGGGGAATGCGGGGCGAAAACAAAGAAGGAAGGGCGAATGGGGTGAAGAAGAAGAAGAGGGAGAGAAAGAGGAGGCGGGGAAGGAAAAAGAGGGCAGGAAGAGGGTAGTGAAGAAGAGGTAGAGAACAGAGCGAAGAGGAGGAGGGTCTGGACGAAGAGCGAGATGGAGAGGACGGGTTGAAAAAGAAGTGGGAAGAGGACGGGGTGAAGAGAGAGGTGTGGCGGGGCGTGGCGGAGCGGGGTTGGGAGTGAGCGGGCGGAGCGGGTGGTGCGAGGAAAGAGGAGCGACGGAGGATGAAGCGAGGCGAGGAGGGACGATCGCGTCGTGAATATGCAAACGCCGCCCCTGGACAGTGCGCGGCGTAATACCGTTAGTAGAGGACCGGTCATCTCCAGGAATCGCTCGGTGCAAAGGCTTCGGAGCCTTTGAGAAAGCCCCCGGGGACTCGCCCGGTGGACGGGACAAGGCAAGCGATTTACTCGGTTGAGATCTGATCAAACTGAATGAAACAATTTGATGAATATGGTACCAGTGCATTTAGCCTGTGTTGCTTGTGCCGAACCATATTTTCTTCTGCTCCAGCAATACATTTCTAATAGAATATGTATTTATTATGAAATAAATGTACGTAATTCATATAGTACCGAAATAGCAAATCTTGTGTTCGTTAATCATTTGACATTTTCTTAAAAGGAATTCAGTGTAAAGTGGAAATATTAATTTTTTACATAACAATTGTTGCAAGAACTTAGCATTTCTGAAAGAATAGTTTTTGCCGAAAGCAGGGTAATATCTGAGTTGAATATGTAGTAAAACCTGTCTTGAGAAGTCACTAATAATTCCGGCGAAATTTTACTTTTTAAAGAGGTGTCCTCTTAATCAAGATTATGAGGTTTCGGATGCGTACGTGTAATTATTGTGATAATAGTTACGAAAAAAGTTCGGGTTGTGTGGGTGGCGGAACTTTAAATCCGCCGCGCTCCCTTTGGGGACAGGCCAGCTAGGCGAGAGAGTTACGCACGTAGCTGTGGCATCGAGCTCGGGGAGCGAGACCCCGGTACGGCATCATCGCCTGTGTAAAAGGGCCACAGGTGCTATTGCTCGACAGTTGATAAGTTCTGGTGGTTAGTATAGAGATTGTGTATTGATTGATTGTTAGTGATTCCGCGAGCGTCAACTGCGGAGGTCATTAGTTCCGTGGGTGTGGTGCATGCTTTTTCCTCGGGAGGTGGCGGTGATCTTCCCCTGACGGATAGCGAGACCCGGCGCCAGTCTAACGTCGGCTAGCGGGGTGTTTCCCAACCAAATATCTCCCACCAGCGGGGCACCGCTCCAACCGGAACTAACTCTAAACTCCCAAGCATGTGCGTGTGCGTGTGCGTGTGTGTGTGTGTGTGTGTGTGTGTGTGTGTGTTTAATAAGGGGTAAGGACAGGACAACGAAGTGGAAGGAAAGGTCGCGCGTGGTCCGTGGCACGTTTGTTAGGGTACCACTCCGGTGTTCGCCTGGTGTTGATCGGTGAAACCAAGGAAAACTACCGATCAGAGCAGCCGACCGGCCAGCAATTCTCCTCCAGACAGTGACTGAATTCAGCCTAGATAGTGCAGAAACTGTCCTGGCAAGGTGTCTGAGTTGTTTGAGGTGTTTTTCTGAGGTGTTTGAGCTGGCACGATAGTGTCGAAAATTCTGCCACAGTCGGTGCTAGAACCTAGAACCTTCCGGTCAGAGGCACTGCAGTGACATCAGCTGATGCCCCGAACCACCTCTTATGGTGAAAGAGATCGTGTTTTGATGAGTGGCGAAGTTCGCACCGGACTAATTGCGTGCCCTGGACTGTTCTTCAGGATTATTTGTGACGGTCTCTGGGACATCTGGCTATTGGATACAGTGTTATGTATTTGGCATTCTCTCTTGGCTATATGGTAGAATTGGCAAATTAATGGTACAAGTTCGATCTTGGAAAATTGTAGCTAGTAAAAGCAATAAAACTGTTGTTATGTTTGTTTATAAAGTATCCAGTTATTCTTAATACTTTAGTACGTTCTTCTTAAAATATTTTTTATTACTTTCGAAATTAAAACTAAACTGGGGATCTGGGGTCATTTTCGTATTCTCGAATAATGTCAAACACACCCTTGGCGTCCCTCCGTCTCTTAATATAACTCTTTTTCCGTCCTCACCGGACCGAATTCACAATGAATGTAGGCATGAGAATCCAATACAATCACCCCTAAGAAAAACATATTGTGTAATTTTCTTTTTCTACAACTTTCATGAAGTATGTTTTCTCGCATCAACTCCATTGTTTTGAAAAATGTCCCCAGAAGCGCCATAGCATTTCTAACCAACATATATAACTCGGTGCTAAGGACAGGATATTTCCCCATTTCCTGGAAACATTTCGTAATAATTTCTGTTCCAAAACCCAACAAAACCATGCCAACCCTACTAGTTACAGACCCATCAGTCTCATTCCCATTTTATCAAACATTTTAGAAAAATTACTACTAAAGAGACTCCGTAAAGCTATATATCAAAACAACATTATTCCTCCCTTTCAGTTTGGTTTCTCCCCAAGTCACTCCACAAGCCACCAATTACTGCGTTTAACTGAAAATATTCACGAAGCATTTCACTCTGGCCATCATTTATTAGCAGTCTTCCTCGATGTTGCTCAAGCATTCGACAGGCTCTGGTACGAAGGAATCATATATAAACTAAGAAAACTAGGTATGCCGAAATATTTAATCAACACCATATCCAATTTCACTAAAGACCGCACTTTTATTGTACAAGTGAGCTCAACCTTCTCTTCACCACGAAATAGTTCAGCAGGTGTTCCACAAGGTTCCCCGTTGTCGCCAGTCCTCTTTAATATATTCATTTCAGACATTCCAACGCAACCTAATATACAGACTGCCCTTTTTGCAGACGATACTGTCATTTTTGCTTCTGACCAATATCTCAATACCACAAGGAATTTCATTCAGTCACACCTCACGACTATTGAAAACCAAATTAAACTAGAAAAATCAAATTAAATCCAAACAAATCCACATCCAAAGTTTTCACGCAACGATTTCCAGCCTTCGCACTCCCACTAAAATTAGACTCGGCAGTAATACCATGGTGCTCCTCAACCGCCCTAGTCCGTTATCTAGGTGTCCTAATGGACACCAGATTGACTTGGAATGACCACATCATCTCTAAGGTGAACGAAGGTAATGGATGTCTAGGTATTATTCGACCAGTAATCAACCGACACTCATCATTAAAGCTCCATTCTGCTCTCCTTACATATAAAGCCATTTTACGCCCATTACTTACGTACGCTTGTCCAGTCTGGTGCAATGGCGCCCCTACAACCATCAACAAAATCCAAATATTCCAAAATAGGTTCCTGAGAACTGCAGTTAACGCACCTTGGTTTATAAGCAACACTAACCTTCACAAAGACCTAGCCGTAGAGCCCGTCCTAACATACATCATTAAATTTCCCTCATCATTCTTCCCAAATCTACCCTCAGTTACCGGTGCTTCCCACTACAACATAGGTAAAGAGCATCCAGTAGAAACTCGTCTCCGCAACCGACTCCCCTTCCACATCTTCTTCCGGAAACTAAGAATATAATATATAAGATAATAAGAATATAAGATAATGAAATAAATAGTCCTCCCATAAAAAGACAACAATATGTATTCCTCCACTTTATCATTCGCACTACTTCAATCTATGTTAAATGGGAGGTGGCCGTAGCCACCTCCTTCGCATATTTTCGTCTGAAAATGCCCGCTCCTAACAACTGAAAAGCCATATGGCTGAGCGTTGTATAGTCAGCTCACTCTGTTAAATAAATAAATTTTTAAAAAATGTTTTCACCATCATACCATCTACCAAGGTCAATTTTATCACGATATTTCAACCAATTCTTTGTATGGTATGTATTCATCTCAACATTGTAAATTTATTGTGAATTCCTTATATTGTCAAACACGCTTGTTTTATCTTAATTTGACATAATGTTTGAAGGCCTGATGATGGAGGCACAACTTGACCTCTGAAACGTTGCCACGCTGTTTCTTGTTTAAAGATACCATTGTAATGGAATAATCATTTTGTTTTAATAAATGGGTTCGTGGCTGTCTATAAAAAGGAATTACTGGAACTTTTTATTAAGAAAAAACTTATTATTAGTAGAAGTTTCCGGGCTGGTAGGCCGTGGTCCAGTTGGCATTGAAGTACCAAACGTTTCGTCCACAGCTGCGGTGGACATCTTCAGTGGCGGCAGCGTCGTGGGGGTAGTCTCCGGGTCGGCGGCTGTCCAGCGACTGACGCCGCGTTCTGCTGGCGGCGGCTTATAGTCGGCGTGAGGGGCGCTGCGGTGAAATTTCGCGCGTAGCTTGCGATTGGTCGATGGTTCGCGGGCTGGCTCCTGATAGGCTGTCGATTGCGTTGTGGCTGTTTGGAAACTCTGTCCTATATGGTTTTGTTTTGGTGTTGCGAGTACGGATACCAGATAGAATTGAGTTTGAGACCTCTTCTTTCCTGTTGAAGTTATTGGATGCTTGAAAATCTCAATAGCTTCCGTTGTACCTGGCGTGGTAGTGGTTGGTGGTAGATAGTATATCGTGTCTTCAAACAGGATGTCGTGTTCCTTCCGAGAGGCATGCTCACCACAGCAGATTTGTCTGTGTATCTAAGCGCAATTCCGTTTGTGTTCGGTGAGGCGCGTGTTGACAGAACGTTGTGTAGTGCCAATGTACACTGAGCCGCAGGAGCAATGTATCCTGTAGACGCCTGCTGTCATTGCGGGTCCTGGTCCTTGACTGATCTGAAGAGATTGCGGAGCTGAGTGGTGGGGTGAACATGGTTTTAATATTGTGTTGTTTGAGAATCTTGCCAATACGGTCCGTGATGTTTTGATATATGGCAGCGACACCGTGTGGTGTTTCTTCGGGGACTGCGTGTGGTGTTACTTGGGCGTAGTGCTCGCTTCACCTCTTGAATTGAATATCCATTGGCCTTTAGGGCATTCTCAAATGACCAAGTTCTTGGTGAATATTGTTGTCTTCGCATAAGCGTGTAGCGCGGTGAACGAGTGTTTTCATCATAGCTCTCTTGTGGCTGGGATGGTGGTTCGACAGTTTGTTAAGATATCGGTCCGTATGGGTGGGTTTTCGAAATACAGTGTGGCTAAGGGAACCATCTTGCTTTTTGTTTACCAGTACATCAAGAAAAGATATTTTTCCTTCGTGTTCCTTCTCAATTGTAAACTGTATGCGTGGATGAATGCTGTTCAGATGTTGAAGAAAATCCTTCAGCGTATCCTCCCGTGGCTCCAGATGACGAACGTGTCATCGACGTAACGTAACCAACAATTCGAGTTTAAGAGGTGCAGTATTTAGTGCTGTGGCCTCGAAGCTCTCCATGTATAAGTTCGATACAACCGGACTCAGCGGGTTACCCATAGCTACTCCATCCTTCTGTTCATAAAATTTACCATTCCAGACAAAAACAGAACAGAATGATGGAGTATTTTTTATGAACAGAAGGATGGAGTAGCTATGGGTAACCCGCTGAGTCCGGTTGTATCGAACTTATACATGGAGAGCTTCGAGGCCACAGCACTAAATACTGCACTCTTAAACCGAATTGTTGGTTACGTTACGTCGATGACACGTTCGTCATCTGGAGCCACAGGAGGATACGCTGAAGGATTTTCTTCAACATCTGAACAGCATTCATCCACGCATCAGTTTACAATTGAGAAGGAACACGAAGGAAAATATCTTTCTTGATGTACTGGTAAACAAAAAGCAAGATGGTTCCCTTTAGCCACACTGTATTTCGAAACCCACCTATACGGACCGATATCTTAACAAACTGTCGAACCACCATCCCAGCCACAAGAGAGCTATGATGAAAACACTCGTTCACCGCGCTACACGCTTATGCGAAGACAACAATATTCACCAAGAACTTGGTCATTTGGAGAATGCCCTAAAGGCCAATGGATATTCAATTCAAGAGGTGAAGCGAGCACTACGCCCAAGTAACACCACACGCAGTCCCCTGAAGAAACCACCTACACGGTGTCGCTGCCATATATCAAAACATCACGGACCGTATTGGCCAGATTCTCAAACAACACAATATTAAAACCCATGTTCACCCCACCACCCCTCAGCTCCGCAATCTCTTCAGATCAGTCAAGGACCACAGGGACCCGCTAATGACAGCAGGCGTCTACAGGATACATTGCTCCTGCGGCTCAGTGTACATTGGCACTACACAACGTTCTGTCAACACGCGCCTCACCGAACACAAACGGAATTGCCGCTTAGGATACACAGACAAATCTGCTGTGGCTGAGCATGCCCTCTCGGGAAGGGAACACGACATCCTGTTTGAAGACACCGATATACTATCTACCACCAACCACTACCACGCCAGGTTACAACGGGAAGCTATTGAGATTTTCAAGCATCCCAATAACTTCAACAGGAAAGAAGAAGGTCTCAAACTCAATTCTATCTGGTATCCCGTACTCCGCAACACCAAAACAAAACCATATAAGGACAGAGTTTCCCAAACTAGCCACAACGCAATCGACAGCCTATCAGGAGCCAGCCCGCGAACCATCGACCAATCGCAAGCTAGCGCGCGAAATTTCCACCGCAGCGCCCCTCACGCCGACTATAAGCCGCCGCCACGCAGAACGCGGCGTCAGTCTGAAGATGTCCACCGCAGCTGTGGACGAAACGTTTGGTACTTCAATGCCAACTGGACCACGGCCTACCAGCCCGGAAACTTCTACTAATATTGACTCCGGCCGTGAAAGCCTACGATGCTATGTAAAAAACTTATTAACAGACAGCCTATGTTTCATCTTTGCTGATAATCTCTTAACTGCAAAAAGTGTAGTTACCTCTATCGCCTGCTAGTAAGAGTATTATCGTCAGAGAAAGGGACAAGTAGAAGGCCAGAAAAATCTATTTATATCAGCTGCTGAATGACAACTCCACTCTTCGTTTGCTGAAAAGCTTAACTCATAAAGATAAAGGAATTATACTGTAAGCTTATTGACCGGTTAGGGAGTTTTTCGTTCATTAGCAAACTTCGTGGAGACTCTCCTTGTCGTTTACCGCACAAACTTTTTTCAATGAACCTGGTGCCTACCGCCGTCCCCAAACATCGTCGCCATTTTAAGGCAGTAATTAAATTTGATATCCCGTACACAAAATGGCTGTCGCACCCGGGAGGCAAGGTAACGTCGACGCTCGTTCGATGACGAGCTTTTGGTTTGAAGGGCACCCTTTGATCGCCCACCCCTACACAGGGGAAGCGAGAGGAAGGGGAGCCGGTGGAGGGACCGAAGGGCACCCTGGTGCAGCAGGGCCCGTCAGCGTTGTTTAATGAGGCGGATCGTCATAAACGGGCGACGCGCTCAGCGCTAATTAGGACAACAGCGGATAAATTGGGGCGTAATGGAACTCGCCCGATTTAATTAGGGATTAATGGTGGACACTTTGGATTTCACGGAAAACTTTCATATCGATTTCGTGCGGTGGAACTACGGCCAAATAGCTGAGCTACGAGTGATAACGATCAGAGATTCCTCGGTCCAATTACTGGCGCATTGCGCTGTACGAAGGCACCTTGTTTTCAGGTGTGGGTAATAATGCCTGCAGTATTATATTAAATGCACTTGCGATCGTTTTATATACTGCGTAAGTAGACTACCAGGCGCGCAACCAACATTATGGCGAATATCGCAGGCATGAAAGCAATTTAGAACCCAACAGTTGCAGATTTAGAAACCATGGTGAACATGACACATGTCGATTATTTCCTCTCACTTGGGAATATATTTTTTCGCGAAATTAATTATTATAGTTTTCATTATTAATAGACTTGCCATAATATTGATTATTTGTTATTATTATTATTATTATTATTTGTTATTATTATTATTATTATTATTATTATTATTATTATTATTATTGCTGCATGATACCGCGATGAAGCTCAGATATAAATAAAATTTGAAAGACAGCTGTTAACTGTTCATTGTGGAATAAGAAAGTGTTTGTAAAACACACTGTGAATGATTCTACACAGTTTGCTGAGTGATGTTCAAAACATTCGAATAAAGATTTAACGCTTTCAAAAAGCTCGTATTCGTGACGAATGATGATCGTTCACGCAAACAAATTTCGGCATCTCCTCAGAAAGGAATACGAATGAACCATTGTATAAAACACATAAAATGATGTTTTCTAGTAAGGCGCGAGTATGAGAAATGTGAGTGCTGTTCTAGACCCAACAAATGTCAATCTTTAGAAAACAAGAATTTCCTGTCACTAGTCATGTAATGCAACAAAGATACGCAAGAAACCACTTAAAGCTCACTGCGTTTATTACAAATTCTTGGGAGAACGTCAAAGATTTCACTGCCCGCAACTCCGGCCCTCGGTCCGGAGGTTGTGCGCTTTACTGCAAGAACGCTGCGCTCGCCACCGCCGCCATCACCACAGCGGGCGCGCGCGCGCAAGCAAGTTTGCGTGGGAACGCGGAGTGCTTTCAAACGAATTTCTCCGCTCGCATTCTGTTTGTTCTGCCGCCGCGCGCCCGCGCTTCCAAATAGGCGGAATCGAATCGCGAGGCTCGCCTCCGGAGTTTGCCCCCCTCCCCGGCGGGCGGGGACGCAGGCAACAGGGACGGTTGGGAGCCCGAAGAGGGCGGAGAGATGGGGAAGGGGGGGCAACGCGGGTGACAGGTGCGGCAGACGCGCGTCGCCAACGTGTGACAAGCGCGTCTCCGCTCGATACGTCAACGCCACGCCCCGCGCCAGTCGCTCCCCCCCCGCGCCGCAACACGCAACGACGCCGCCCTTGCTTCCTCCCTTCTCGGGATATTCGGCTCGTGCAGATATACAAAAATATTTGCCGGGCGCTGCGTCCGACAGTCGTCCGAAATCTGTGTATTAATACGCAAAGAGAAAACTTTGTATCCCTTTTTCAATATATTGCGCTCATGGAGGAGTATGAGATTTGGCGGGTTCAAATTTTATATGGAGGAATGCAGAAAGCTAAAAATGTATATAACGTGTTACAAATATATTAAATTAAATAAAATGTGTCGCTTGCAGATGCATCCCGCAACACGCTGCATCGCATTACTGTCGTGCATAAGTCCAATACGATGATTTAGAGGCTTAAAACCACATTTTCGTCTCTCATAGGGAAACAGGTTTTGATTTCCTGTACTGTAACCTACAAAATGAGATTTTATTGATATTTTATTCCAAACTTTGCGTTTATGAGAAAGATATCTGTATTTGCATTTACGTATGTATGTGCAAAGCATATTGATAACTGTATATACGACTTCTGGATGGCTTGGTTCTGTTGGCGGTTGAGGTCACGAGACCAGAGTCCGTTGCGTGTCCCACCCATGCGGGAGAGGGAGAATCCAAACGATCCCTCTGTTGGTGGGTCATTGATGTTAATTCAAATAATGAGCTAAAATAATGCAAAAAATCAGTTATTGTGTTAAAGCTGATTCTGCTCAAAATACTTCATTGAAAACAAATTTTCATTTAAAAATTGAATATAGGTTTAAAAATTAGAGTATATCAGTATTATTTATGAACACAAATGTGCTAAATTTTTGCGTAAGTTCAGTTAATGACATTAAAAGCGGATAGTGAAATAATGCATTGCTCTGAGGTAGAGATAAGAACTAATGTATTTTAAGGATAGTTGTATGCGGAATTAAAGTATTCATTGTTATGTCATGAGTTAAAGGTCTGTGCTATTTCTTCTTGGATGCAGTTTACTAAAAGAGAGTGGCTTACCCTGTTTGTTCGTATTTATGTATTATAATAATTATAAAAATATTAAAATGTATTAGTTTAAAAAACACACATTGTAAGTTATTTTACGTATTTCCTTCTCCTCTCGCTGTACTTGGGCTTCGCAGCTAGCCTAGCTGGCCCAGAATATAAGGCGAATAACAATGTTATTAATCCCGAGTGAAACAAAATGCGACTTATTCGATGTGTAATAAATGAATACCATCATTTTAGTACTCTCAAGAAGTAATTCCTGAACAGTTTTAGCCTTAGTCGTGTGAATTAAGTACATAACCTTCTGAATGATGTCTTCTTCTTTTCATAACGTGTATCTCACAAGCACCGTACAACATACTGACTGCATCTTCTAACGAGGGCGCACACGCTCGCACTGACACAAAGTTGACGTTAGGTACACCTCTAATAACAAAATTCACATTTTTTGTTTGAACTCGAATTTATTTATATATTTATGTATTTTACGTCAAAAAAGCAGTTAAAAACTGCGTATGACGTGCTATGGGGAAAAGTGAATTGTGTGCACATTTTCTGCGATCCCTACAGTAATTCTGCGATCCCTACAGTAAGTCGTATACTACTTAAATTTGAAACAAAAATTCCCATGTAATAAAATCTATTTTCAAGGTTAAAAAGGCAATAAATTTTGGCTCTTATCCATGTTGTCCATCGGAATAATACTTCCTGCTGCGGCAACATGGAAACGATAAATTGAATAATTGTATTTCCCACTGAATTCTAGAAGTCTTGCACAGAAAATGAAGTTACATTTATGTCCAGAATGAAAATAAGTGGCCATCTCAGCATTTGTTCAATGGATCAGGGAAACTGGACAAAAAACCTGATCGAGATATGGTACGAGTATATTTCCTCTCCAGAAGTATTTATCAATGTGCTTCCATATTCGGCTTCACATATACACAGGCTCCTGAATGTTATGGAAGAAGAGAATTCTTTGATTTTTTGTCCAGAAATGAAGCATTTCTCAACAAAATTGCATAAGCACTTGGTTTTGCCTTTCTGCAAAACACGCTAGTCTCTCTTTTACCCCCTAAATTAGGCCTTTTTTCATAGGTTGTTACTTCAGTTATTATTGTTTCACGAATTTCTATTTATTTCCTATCATTCCACGGTCAGTAAATAACTGCTGTTCAAATATCTATATTTAATAAATAATTAATCTATTAAATATCACACCAAAACCTGTATAAGTTCACCATTTACTCCCAAACACGCAAATCGCATTTTTAGTGATCGTTTCTTAGTGCGGCTTCTGTGCGTAGCGAACCACTGTAGGTCTCGCCGCCCCGCTCAGCCACACTTCGTTGCACATTGCGAAAGTTGATATTTTCACGCCGACGATTCCCCGTCTGTCGCGAGTTTGGAAACTACACGTGGATTTTTTTCTCCAGTTTGTTTCGGTGCTGAATAAGTCGGTTTTCGAAGCCTTCGTGCCAACTTTGTTGGGGTAGTTTAATATTTTGACGTTAGCGTACGTTTCATGTGGCTTGTTTGCGTAGAACTTAGGAAATACCTGTACCATTCCCTTCCCACACATTTTGCGAAGGGTCGTGTTGAGAACTAGTGCTGTTGTTGAAATTTGCGTGATAACGTGCAGAGCTTCCAGATGAATTATCTGATCATATACTGTTTGCTTCGCACACGCTCGCATGCGTACAAATATAAGTAGAAGTTACTCGCCGTTTGGCTTTTCATGACTCCACCATTAATCCATTTTATCGCTTTGGTAATGGATCATGAACTAACTCTGTCGCTACTCTACATTATTCAGCAATTTATAGTCTCACTTTATTTTGTCCCGTGCTTACTTTCTGATGCTTATTCGCAACTTCAGCAGCTGTTTTGAGCCGTAGGTTTTCTCTTCTCCAAACTTTTCATTTATTTTTAACTTATTGCATTGTCCACATGTATCATAAAATCTTGAATAGTCGTGGTTAATATATTGTGACGTATCAAAAATGACGGATATTTTATTTAGGCAAATAAAGGTCAAAATGATGTAGATATTGCAAAAGACGTGGGTTTCTATGGTACAGATACGCAGATGACACCGTAGCAACCCGAAACAACGAGTTCGTTTGGAAGCAAGCGTTGGGTACACCGTAGCAACGCGAAGAAACAATAGAGAGAAAAACACAATGAGCTTTGATGGGTTGACCAGATTGGGAATTAGGGCATTCCGACTCGTGTCATGGTGGTGAGCGGATAGCTTGTGCGGTTTTTCTTGAGGTTAATAATGGAATCGGGACTTATGATATTTCTTGAGAGTGAACATTGAAGTTGAACTTATAATATTTCCGCATTAGGTGTGCAACGGGGACTTATGAAATTTACATGTTGTACCATTGCAAACTCGAACTTGTAATATTTTCATGAGTGAACTGGAAAATGAACTTAGAACATTTTCGCGGTGAAGTTACAAGATTTACTTAGAAATTTTACCAGTGAATTGTGAATTGACAGGTTAGGTGATAGAAAATAATATTAGAGGGATATTATTCCGACCTGGGAAAGTAATCTTTAAAGGCAGGTTTGTGTAATGTTGGAGGAAGTTTCGACTTGGTTGCTGATCATCGTGGACATTGATAAGAAGGAAGATTGGTTTACTCTACGTGGCGCATCGAGCGACGTGGCCAAGAGGCAAGAAAGAATAAAAGGTTCTATAAGGCTGTTATTGCAATAATGAGAAAAATGGTCATGACATAACGATAAATTGTAATAATCAATGATAATTGATAACTTTGGCATGCAAAATAAATTATAAATCATAGTTTGAAAGAAAGCTGATTCTCATTGGCCATTACATGCAATCTTTGGGTAGACATTTTAGAATTATTTTCAGATTCTTCGCCACTCCGTATGGATGGCAGATTGAGTAATTAGTTGCGGAGTACGTAGCAACAATTATTTCATAAGAACCCGTCGACCGAGCTAGCGACCGAGATATTTTTCTATTACACCTCTTCGACTTTCTCTTTGCCTCTTCCGTTCTTTATCGTTATTCATTCGTGTTTTTATATTCGTTTTCTTTTACTTTTTTACCAATTCCATCTGACATGCGCCTTCTGTCTTCCCGCCTCCCCGACTATCCGCCTTCCCCCTTGTCTCTGTCTGTAAACAATACAAACGAGTAAACTTTTCACAGGATTACCCCCAAAATAGATCTTTCCCAATTTATCTGACCGAAGCCAAGTAGTTTTTAAAAATTATTGTCATATTAAGCGCGCGAAGTTGGTGTTTGTTTTCATGGTCGAGATTTAATTTTTTTCTACATTTGTATAAAAAGGTAGGTTTGCGCATTGTTATGCGCGTGCAAAGTAGGACATTTTTAATATCCATTAAAAAAGTCTGTTGCCAAGGCAAGCGTCTTGTTACCGTGTCACGCATGGCAAGAACGAAATAAATAGACTTATCCACTAACAACGCTATATACAACTACATTGGTATTATATAGTACATACGGGGTATATATATATATATATATATATATATATATATATACATACATACATATACATACATACATATACATACATACATATACATACATACATATACATACATACATACTCGTATTGTGGCGGATTGAGAACACTGAAACTTATGTTGGTTCAACCAGACACCGACTAAGACAGGTAACCGGTTATTGGTCACGAAAGCACTTGCTATGGAGTACATAGGAAGGTCGTTTCATACGTCCAATAAATTTTTATGAAAGATCACGAATTCTTGTTGAGCATCGGCATTGTTAGAAAGGATCATTCTTGTTAGGCAATTGATAACTTTTCAAACAAATGCGAAGCGTAGTCACTTGTATACCAGATTAATGATTGAATTTAACGTGCAATGTAGATGAGGAAAAATAGGTTTTGAACTGCAGCGAAGATCAAAACCAAATTAAATGAAGAGGGAGCATGTAAACTCTGCGCCAGCATTGAAGATGCTCCACTTCTCGGTAAATTATTTTAAACGTGGTCGCAGGAGCAGAAAAGATGAAGTGCGTTCCGGTCGGCCAGTTGAGGTTACCACAACGAAAACCATCGAAAAAGTTCAATATTTGGTAATGAAAGATCGCAGAGTAAACGTGCGCGAGATAGCTGGTACGATTGGAATCTCGACTGAATGAGTGCACTTTATCTTGCACAAAAAGCAGATCACGAAAAAACGGTGCGCGAGATTGCTCAATTGCTCAAGTTGAACAAAAACTGACTCGGAAGTACATTTCAAATTAGCATCTGCCAATGTTGAGGCAAAATCAGCAGGACTTCTGGTGCAAAATTGGTTTGGCCGTAGATGGAATCTGGATCTATCATAGCAGCCCTGAAAACAAAAAATTCAAAACTGTGAACAAAGGCTGGTGAGAGTGCATCGAAGCAGGTGACGACACTTGTGCCGGCAGAAACGGTGATGCCCACGTTTCGAATTATCAGAATATAATCCTTACAGATTATTTGGAAAAATATAGAACCATAACTGGGCTCTATTACGTTTCATTATTGCATCTTTTGAAACAGGAATTGATTAAAATAACATCCATGATTGGCACACAAGGAATTGATATTCCATCAAGACAATTCTGCAGTCCGCACTGCACCAGTCACAATGGCAAACGTGCTTCAGTTGGAATTCGAATTGGCTCCTCTTCCATCATATTCATCAGATTTAGCCCCGAGTTACTACTTTCCATACTCCTATTTGAAAATTTAGCTGTATACGCAGAATTTTTTCATCAAATGAGGAAGTGATAGCTTTGGCAACCGTGTATTTTGCAGTTTGACAAATTATAATACTCTGACGGAATGAAAAAAAATTGAAACAAGCTGGGCTAAATGTATAAAACTGATAGGAGACTATGTTGAATAATTAAGTAAGTTTTTTTTCCAAAGAAAATATTTTTCGTTTAATTTTTACCAAACGTATCAAACAACCCTCGTATGTGGGAAATATTAGCATCGGTTCTGCTAGTTTCGTAACATTACGTAACCATTAAAAATAATAGGAAATGCATGTGCTCTTGTAGCATAACTGGTTTATTATGCATAATTACGTAGTGTGATAAAAGGCTGGAGTTGCACGTGGTTGCCTACCTCATGTTTCATTTATCAATTTCTCTCTAATAATTCAATTTATTGCTTTTCAAAGAATAATTTGTGTTTGTGGTGTTTAACAGTGGCGGTGGTGCCCCAACAGACTTGAGGTTGCACCTCCATCGAAAGACGGAAATGTAATTTCCAAAATGCACAATAAAACATATAGATAAAAATATACGCAATTCATATCAATTTTTATGCATAAACTGAGTGCAATAAAAGTCCATATTGAAACACTACTCACATAATTTTTTGTGTTGGGTCTGCGCAAGGCATATACACTTCCTGCGCACGTGGTTCTATCTTTGATTTCCACTGGGGACTTAAATTCGACTCCAGTACATCGCAACAATCACTATTGTTTCGACACCTTTCACACAAATAAACTAATTTTATTTCGAAAACTTCACTACCCTGGTATATCTGGCAATAATGAATGATCTTCGACACATTCGTATTCATTAGAATGTTGGCAAACCGCTGACCAGCTGCAGCCACACAGGGACTTTCATCCAGAACAGCTACCTTTACACAAGGAACTCATCAAATGTACGTTTTGAAACAACAAACCTAAAATCAAATGAAAACAAATTCTCCAAAAATTATAATCAATGCATTGAATATCGTCAATAATTGACAAAACTTGTCTACTTTAAATAACAAGCGAAAACATAAAACTACATTCCAGTGAGCTTGACGAAGACAGAATATGGGTAATCCCCTGAGATTCCCTCCGTCGCCACGCAGCACTATAGCGCTACCTGCCTGGTTGCCCAATCAAAAGGCCGTATGTTTCCCGTGTTAAATGGAAGTGCCAAAGAATAAGAACAGTAAATCCATTAATACAGCCAAGAACCAAGAGCGTGGTGCAATACGAGGCCACTGGTGTTTAAGAATCAAGTACTTGGGAGTGTTACATTTTGTAAATGACTGCTCTGCAGAGAAATGCTAAGAATTTTTTATTCTTACATATTTTATTCTTACATATTTTATTTGAATTTACATACACAATTATTTCACAATTCATAATTAACTCTTCATGTACCTCACTGTGTATATTTTAAATCAATATGTTTATTTTATGTAATGTATGAGTTGTGAATGTGGTCATGATCTAAAACATGCCCCAAGTCTGACGAAATACATTACCAAATTCTGCATCAACTTTTAAAATATCGAAAAAATCGTAGAAATATAAAAAAGTGTGTTTAAACATTTTATTTGAAATACAACCATTGCCGTGCATTTAATTTGGAAGGAATATTTTCCTGAATGTTTTGTTTATTTAAAGAAAAGTAGTTTTAATGCAGAAATTGATACGTACCGACGTTTTAGTGTGTTTATCAGACATTAAAAATCCACGTTACAATTACCTACAAAAATATCAATGTGCCGGCCCGGTGGCCGAGATCGCTAAGGCAGCCGTAGTGATCTCGGACCGAAGGGTCGCGGGTTCGAGTCCCGCCTCGGGCATGGTTGTATTTGTGTTCGTCCTTTCACCCCTTATCATCTCCATATCGTTTCATCCACATAGTTACCATACCGTTAACAGTGGTCGCTAATGACTTAAGATGTTGATGCGACCTTAAATAACCAATTAAAAAAAATATTAATGCAAATACATATTAAAACTAAAAACCAGTGTATACATTAAAAACAAAAGCTTTCATTTCACACATTTATTTACATCTCCTTTACTAACATTTCGAAAATGATAAGAGATGAATAATGATATCTGCAATAGGATAGTTTCCAGAGTAAGCGTTCCCCTAAAACAAAAAGGGAATGGAAATTAATTTTTGCGCGACGCCCGATGTGAGGCTCGACGGCCCATTTTCTGCGCTGCTGCCGCGTGCAGGCCGAGTGCGTGGCGGGGAGCGGCGGCGGCGGCGGCGGCGCGAGCGCTGCAAAGTGCGTGTGCGTTCACACGCGTATTCCCATTTGCATCCTTTGAACGCGGACTCGATTCGATGGCCGCTCGGTTGAAATTCATAGCCTCTGTACGGTTTACAATTAACGGCGCGAAAAAATTCGCCATCCCCGGACGAGGCGCTCGCGAGAAAGAGGAACAGCAACCCCGCTGCCTTTCTCATTTTTTGCTCCTCTAATGTTCTGTTTTGAAATAACTCGTGCCGCCATTTTCCTCTGCATTATTTTTTTCTCGTGCTGTTATACTATTCTGGTCTATTCTGAGTGGCATTCACGAGTTCTGAACTGAATTGCTATACCCTATCGTAAACTGTTTTATTCTGTTGTGCTTTATGTCGATGTATTTTTTTATTGTCCTGACGTAAGATGTTCTGCACTTACCTGTCTCCCATACATTACGTAACAATGGCGTTTCATATTTTTATTTGACCTCTTCACGTGCTTCGTTCTAGATTTTCTTGCGATTTCCCGTTGTATCCTTCTCTTCTATCTTTCCGGAAGGTAGCATCAATACACTGTATCCTCTGACCGAAAGATCCTACCTTTGAGTCCCGACGGAGACAGTATTTTTGACACTAGCTAGATAGCCAGGCTTAATTCAGCCGTTGTCTGGAGGAGAATTCCAGTGGTCGGCTGCTCTGATCGGTAATTGTCCGTGCGTTATTCCATAATCAGGAAAATGCCGGAGCAGTACCCTAGCAAACGCGCGCCATCTTTTCTCCCTCTTCTTTGTCCCATTCTCACCCATTACTTACACACACTTGCACACATGCTCACGCACTACACTACCACACATGTCGGAAGGCCAGTCGGGAGCGTAGAGCTTGTCCTGGCTGGGACGGTTCCTCGCTAGTGGGAGATGTCACATTAGTAGAAGGCGGATTTTAATGAAATGTCATTTTCTTTCTTTTCACTCTAGAACAATGCCGTTTAAAATAGAAATTCATTTTATATTATGACAAAAAGAATTGACCCATTTTTACATGTCATTATTTTACATTTTTGTCTGTTTCTGCTAATAAGCCATTTTTTTACCTTTTACGTCATTTTTAATGTATTTTTCTGATATAATTGATTTTAATGTCATTTTTAACAGTACTTGCTTCAAATAATATTTACGATATGCAACAAATATTCTTCATAAAATTACTCAGTAGCCTCTTCGATTTGTTTGCTCAGAAATTGTTTTGGCAGCCGTTGTGAGTATGTAATTCTTGTGACGTACACATATATCAGTGCAATTGCAGGTTCGGCCGATTTCCGGAAAACTCTAAAGACAGAGATTTCCTGGCAAAGAACAACCCACACCGAACGTTTTCAACCGGAGTTCACTCGAACGTATGGAAGAAGCCTCGATTGCATCAGTAACCTCGAGATGCAACAGTTGTTCATCCGAACTGGTTTTGATAAGATTTTTTATGTCAGTTTTATTTGGTTTTAGGGCATTTGAAAACTGTTTTAAGAGTATTTTATTGATCATTTTTGGCGGTTTTAGGTCAGCAAAATCCGCCTCTTACTGATGAGGGAAAACCCCGCAAGCTGCTGCGTAGGTCGGCGCCGGGTCTCCCCATCCAGCGAGTGAAGGTCTCTGAGCCACTTCCCACGATAAAACACGCATCACACTTATGAGACTAATGATCTTATCGGTTGACACGCGCGTAATTACTAATCAATCATTCTTTACATGCTTTGTTGGTGTTTGTTATGTGCGACTCTCCTCAGATCGCCCCCCTTCCCCAGCCCGTATCTCGCGCTTCGCTTCCCATTGCCCAGCTGACTGTGCGATCCACCCCGCCATCGAATCAGGGTCGCGTCCTGACCTGCCCTCGGCAGCCATCGCGGAAAGCAATTATGTGTTTCCCCCCCGAGTTGGTTGCGTTTCACAGAAACGGCAAATTCAATTGCATGGCTCACTTAGCTTTGCAAATGTAATTTTCGCTCGCTGCCCTCGGGATATGCGATGCCAAAAAAGGTAGAAAAAGATTTCATTTGTGCCGTCGGTTGGCAGCTGTTTTTTAGTGTGCGGTTGCGGGCGTGAGTTGGGTTGGTTTCCCACTGTCAGGGGCACAGACTGCGGCATCGAGGCAAAAATGATAGGCGGCGCGATGAGACGTTGTCAAATATCGAGAGTACTTCGTAGATGTGTGCTTCTGCCAGCTCTTTGCTTGATGAACGGTTTATTTAATGAATCAAAAATACTGTTCTCTTTAAAATACTTTCTCTGTTGTTTGATTTTCTTTCACTATTTTATTAAAAAATAGGGGTCACGTGAAACGACCATTTTTATTCTGTGAATTTTCAGAATACCTAGTATTGACCTTGTGTATCTTCACTGTAATGTAAACCTGGCAAAGCACGAAAGAAGTAAAGTTAAATATTTACTGTTTTCCCAGACAAATGGAAGAAAAAGCACTGTATTCGTCACAATAATACTGGTAACCATTTTACATTTTATCGTTTCTAAAATACCTGCACTTCTTTCTTGCGACCAATGCCCAACCATTGACTATTTACGTTGTCATCTAGTGACCTACCCCAATGCTCACAATACAGTCGTTGACGTCAGACTTCAGTGTAGGTCAGTCGCTGAAGTTTGAAACTAACGAAACAGACCTCGAAACTAAGAAATAGAGCGATTAGCAAGTCACTTTTACTTATTAAACTGTGTATTAGTGTTTTATTTTCATGCTCAATCAGTTGCAATAATTTCATGGGTATATAACATTTCATTAGTGTTCACATTTTTTTCTTCCTAGGGCTTTTTCCAGTTTTAGGGGATGTCAATTTTAACTATCGGCGCGGGGTACCACTATATCCCTCATTGGTGCACACAATAACATTTACATTACACTAGACACACTAGCGCGCTCATCGATCTGTGGTCAGCAGACTCACATGACTTTCCGCGACATTACACATACACGAAAGTCAAGGGAAAAGAACCATATCCACGGCGGGTCTCGAACCCGCGACCTTTTTTACACCCAGGCGCTGAATGGGTACCGCTCTCGCCACCTCGGTCATTCAAATCGGCATTTCATTGACGTTCATTACCACTACATTTTAATAATTACAAATCGTGCAGATGATCTCAAAGCAATTGTAATGGAGCTTAGGCAGTCGTAAAGAAAAAGATATATCGGAGGAAAATGCACTAACTTAAATATTTTTGTGTGTTTTTATAAAAATTATTTTTTTATCGTTAAGTAACTCAGAAGCAGAGAAACAAATTCTGTCATGAAATGTTCACTCATAACTACTTCCAATATTCTATTATTGCATAAAAAGTTAGCGCCTAAAAAATTAAGCATTCAACTACGTATTTTAAGGGTAAAAATATAACTTAAAATCACCCATAAATCAAAAGTTTAAAAATACGCTCTTATAGGTCCTCGTATACATTTTACATTTTGTGGATTTCTACTACAAGGTAATTGCATACGATTCGGGCATTAACAGAGTCTAACACTCCATGCTGCTTCAAACTTTTACAACGGAAATACTTAAAATCAGAATTTTGGGAATTTGCATTTTTTTTACAATAGGCTACTGAAGTACACAAAAGCAGCTATTAGTATTGTTTAATGTGTCAAAACGTTTGGAATTTACTAGATTTCTCGCTGATATATCTATTTCTACGGCAACAATCTTTTTTCTGTTTTTTTAAATGCCGGTTATTTCATCACGATCCACAAAGTACCTCTGAATTCTCAACATGAACACTCCATTAAGGATCTCTGATTCTTGTTATAAATTTTCTAGATGAATGGGAAGTACCATACAAAGGTGGGTGAGCAGCTCATGTTCGGCCTGGATGATGGGAATGAAGGCGAGATGTGGAAGAAAGGTTCACACACGGTCCGTTGCCCCTATTCTAGGGTGCTGCTCCGGCATTCACCTGAAAGAGCACAGGGACAGCAACCTCAGAGCAGAGCAGTCGGCTCACAGATTCGATTCCCGTTGATTGATTAATTGATTCTCTGAAAGTGAACTGATAAGATCATTAGTCGCGTAAGTGTAGTGCTTGTGTTTTCCTCGAGAGGTGGCGGTGATATTTCTCCGTTGGATGGTTAATTTCGGCACCAACCTACCATTGGCTAACGGAGTTTCCTCCAACCCAGTATCTCCCACCAACGGGGCACCGCCCCAGTCGAGACAAGCTCTATCACTAAGCTTCCGACCGGTCTCCCGGCATGTGTGGTAGTGTAGTGCATGCTAGTGTAAGTGTGTGTGCAAGGGGTGAGGATACGACAAGGAAGATCGCGAGCGGTTTGTGGCCCGTTTGTTAGGGTTCTGCCTCGAAATTCAGCTGGCGGTGATCGGAGAAACCACAGAAAATGAGAATAGTCGTCCACTACAATTCTTTTTCAGACAGCGACTGAAATCGACCTATCTACCTAGGGTCGAAATTCCTGCCGCCATCGGGACTCGAATCTACAACCTCCCGGTCAGAGACATTGCAGTGATCGATTCTGGCAGGTGCCACAAAATCGCCAATGTTAAATACAGGGGGCAAATTTCCGACGTTTGCCCTCCGCAGAAACGTAGAAAACCATTACTTTTTTAACCTGTTCTTGGAAGATTGCTAAAATTGTTTATGTCGGTGGTTCGAAAATTACGTCTTTAAATTTTAAAGCAATTCGGAGAGTTTGGCTCTGCGAATGTCGTTCGTTAATTAGATCAATACTCGACGATGAGTCAAATTACTAGCAGCACATAATATTTTGTTACAGGCCGTATCTAACTTTTTTGTGCA
Source organism: Teleogryllus oceanicus (assembly GCA_964035755.1). NCBI lineage: Eukaryota > Metazoa > Arthropoda > Insecta > Orthoptera > Gryllidae > Teleogryllus > Teleogryllus oceanicus. The sequence continues at coordinate 95,016,691 of CAXIVR010000004.1, forward strand.
CATGTGTCAACGTTCCGTCGTATAACGTGAGAAAGCGTGTGAATGTAAGATAGTTAGGGAAGCGAAGATAGCGAGTGTTTTTTAGCTCGATTTTTAATGAGTTTTTAAATACAGAGAATAGAGAGCATATAAACAAGCAATGATAATCGTCTTACAAACGTGCCTCTTTTAAAAAAATAAGTGATGTAATTAGTGTGATGCACATCACATTTTTAACTTTACATGGATATAATAAGTGTCTGATGTAAACCAATACAACAGACATGTACAGATCTTGATAAATAAAAGAAATTTCAAGTACATTTTCAGACACCCGTTTAATTCTGTGTTCAGAGTCAATAGTGATTCGATAGTTCCAGAATTTGTAAACATCTCTTATTTAATTTATTTTGGAAAATGTGTACTGAACGACATGAAACAATATTTTTGGTATTTTTTGTTTTCCGAATAATGCATATGAAATACTTTTTTGTTGTAACTTTTTCTTTTGTGCAATGTAATCGCACGGGTGCATGCCCCTGTCTTTGTCATTCTCCTATAAAAGTCTTCGCCAGGAAGGGTTTGCCCTGTCACCGGAGCGAAATCATGAATCCTCCATAAACGCGCGAAGGACGCAGCCGGGAGTACGTGGGCGGTGGCGTCACTTGACGCCCATTTCTCTTAGGGACTCCGTATTTCTGGGCGGGACTTGCGTTGCAAGGCTCTCTCGTTGCCGTAGCAACGAGACTTTATTGCCGTCGGAGTGTCCTCCCAGTGTATGGCTCCGTTCATTGCATTCTACGCCTTGACGATAAAGCTAGGTGTCCTTGCGCGAAGTAAGATCTTCTTCTTCCCGACAGGGTTTACGTCATGTGACCTGCCCCGGCACCCATTTTTTTTCACGGTCTGCCAATGTCCCTTCTTCCTTCTGTTCTATAGTTCATAGCTATGAATGGAAGTCGGTACGTTGGCATTCTCGATACATGATTGTACCGTTTTAACTTATTTTCGAGAATGATTCCATATAATTCATTGACTTTTAAAACTTCTCTTATTTCAGAATTCTGTTTCTTGTCGAGTAACGAAAACCCTAATGTATTTGGGAGAAATTTCATTTCCGCCGTTTGAATTTTTTTTTTCGTGTTCACCAATGTTTCGCTGGCATACACGAGTATGGGGAATGCAATTGTCTTGTAAAACTTAAGCCGTGTCTCCTTTCGTGTTCGGTTTCTAAGATACTTATGTATCGTTCCACAAACATTTCGGAATTTTACTAGTTTATCTTCCACGTCATGATCTATATTATAGGATATATCACAGCCTAAATACTTGAAGTTGCTAACTTGTTCTAAATTGTAGTTTCCTATTGTTATTTCAGATCTTACTGGATATTTGCCTCCGAATGTCATGACTTTTGATTTTTGAGCGGACATTTGAAGTCCATATTCTTCAAGTGTTTTCTATAAGATAAAATTGGACATTTGGGTCTTGTTTTCAGTCTCTTGTATTACCACTTTGTCATCAGCGCATAACATTGAATTGATGTAAAAAGAGCCTTTTAATTGTACACCTCTATCGACTTTATTTTTCCACATTCTATATATGTCGTGCAGATATATATTAAAAAGTGTTGATGATATTGAACAGCCTTGCTTTACTCTTTTATTTGTAGGGACAATTATATTCCAGCTCTGTTTCCGGCGAGGAGACAGCCCATATTGGAATGGCGCTCTCGAGGTTGAACGCATACATGTTTAATACACTCTTCCCATACGTCAGCTGGGCAGGCCAGGACAGATAGGAGGAAAGGGGATGCAGGGTGGGTTGTGAATATCCACCGTGCCGCAACTTAATATTCATCCATGACCGACACTGCAGCGCCTCTGACCGGCTGGTCCTAGGTTCGAGTCCTGGCGGCGGCAGGATTTTCGACACTAGCTTTTCAGCTAGGTCGAATTCAGTCGCTGCCTGGAGAAGAATTCTAGCGGCCGGCTGCTCTGACCGGTAGTTTTCCGTGGTTTCTCCGATCAACACCAGGCGTATGCCGGAGCAGTATCCTACCAAACGGGCCACGGACCGCACGCAATCTGCCTTCCTCGTCCTTGTCCTATCCTCTCCCCCTTACACACACACTTACACTAACATGCACTACACTACCATATTGTAACCGCTTGTCATCGGTTACACTCATGACAAAAGAAATATTGAAGTGACAATACCCGACATCTTGCCCTACAAATAGTTCCTAGAGTAGCGAAGAGATGGCGTTACCTAGAAACAAATTTCTGAACGTACTTTCGCCCTAGCCAATCAGAACTTTTGTAGAAATGCGAATATGGCATGAGGCTTGACTCGGACGAGATTGTCTTTCTTTCCGGATCGAGACGCTGAAGTGAGTAGATGGGTACTATTCCACCACACAACCGACGAGGGACACGTGGAAAATACCAGAAATGAAGCTTTATTAAAAGGTAATTGTCTAAGTATTTTTCATGGGATTAATTACTGTGATATGTGAAGATTACGTAAAATTCGATAGGAATATTAAACAAGTAATGCAACGAATGTAAGAATAACGGTGGTAGTGGACTAAAATGAATTTATAAAACCACGTTGCTACATTCTCGTTGCTGGAATATAGAAGAGAGTTTTTGTAACATAGGACGTGTTTCTGTTTCTTTGTTACAGCTTTTTTTTTTCAGTTTTAGTTTTGAGCAGTTACTTATTCTACTTTTATTCTATTTCATTTTTATTTATGGGATTTCATTTCGAAAATTCTATTGGAGAATTTTGATAATTCCGAAAAGCATAATTTATTCAACAACTGGCTCAACTTTCACTAAAAACAAAGTTATAATTTGGAGTTTTGGACTCGCATTCTAACGCGACCATCACCTTCGTGTATGCTGTGATTTAACTGGGCTGTACAACGAGGAGAAGGCGTACGGAAATACTCTGATTCCATCGCGGTAGACAGCGCACAAACGTCGCAGGACAACGACGACCTTGGGGCGTGAACGTCGCTCGACAGCCGTCTACGCAGCGCGGGATCAGCTTGGAAAATTCGCCTGTCGTGAGTCACAGAAAAGCAGAAAGAATATTTACTAAATTGCAGCTTGGAAAACTTTCAAGATAGAAGTATGATTGCACAAATTAAAACGTTGTAATATGAGCTTCCCTCAGTAACAGACATTGATCGGACAAGTTTTTACTAAATATTAGTCTTGATAACCAGTAAATTTATTTTTGCAGTCGTAAGAGAAATCAGATCTAAATAATTTTTATGTTTATTGATAAAAGTCGTCCTTGTGTATAATTCTTTATCTAAATTCATGCATAATTGACTTGATGTTATTTGAAATTTGTTTGGTAAAACGTTATTTCATGAACAGTCAAGAGACTTTGTAAAACAGAATTTTGCACTGCGAGGTCACGCAGAAGCTGAATATTAAGTGTAAATATTGAGTGTAGTATTATTTAAGATTGAAAAGGTATTAGTGAATTTTGGTATATTGTTTGTATGTATTTTTTACAGGATGGTTATTTAAATTATGAATTGTGGTTTCATTAAGAGATAATTTGTTTTGAGAAGTGTACATAAGTATTTACTGTTTGTTTCGTGTAAATGTAGATCAGAGTCACTATTATTCTATAGAAAACTGCAGTTTAGGTAGGAGTTAGCTACCATTGTGTAATCAAAGGAAAAGTAATCACGTAGGAGAATATGTGAATGTGAGTGTACGAAGGATCATATTGGAAAGAATATATGTTACTTGTTCTTTAAAACTGTGAAATTGTGTTTGTTTGTTAAATGAATATTAGTTAGCAAAGACGAACCCACCACCGATAGGGAATTATCCATAATTTGAGGTATTCCCAGGTTTGTGTGACGGTGTAATCACACGTCACAAAACAAGTAAATAACAGATTTACTTCTGTAATTCGGCGTACTACGAAATAGTTAGGTAGATACGTGACGGTTACAATATATTCCGGGAGACCGGTCGGGAGCTTAGAGCTTGTCCCGGCTCAGACGGTGCCTCGCTGATGGGAGAGTCCTGGTTAGGGAGAAACCCCACTAGCCGACGGTAGGTCGGCGCCGGATCTCGCCATCTAGCGGGGGAAGATCACCGCCATCTACCGAGAAAAAGCATGCACTACACTCACGGGGCTAATGACCAAAGCAGTTGACGCGCCCTGAAACACGAAAAAACCAAACAAATCCATGACCGAGCGGGATTCAAACCCACAGTCCTCTCTCCAAGATCGCCGTCGCCCTGCCGCTTGAGTGATTTTCACCGTCCGGGACGGCAATAACCCACATATTAATCTTTTAAGAAGAGTTTTAACAACCACTTAAAACTACTTGCAAAAATCACTGTTACTAAAGTGCGCGTTTTATTATATCTACGAATATTATTTTATACTGGATTCTCACTATGTTCATTATTCAGTTTCCATTTCATTCTGATGAACATGAAGGGATACTGAGTAGATCAAGTATGCAAAGTACACCAATACAAAGTTGGAGTGTCGACAATTTTCTTACTGTGGTTTTATAACCTCATATTTATTTAGTGATACAAAAACCGAGTCAATTGTTATTACGATTTTATGTATTCTTTTGGGCATATTCTCTGCTACGACTAAGCCGATTTCAATTGGATTTACATTGAAGAGTAAGAGTATTTTGCCTAGCAGAATTGGTTGTTTTTTCAAATAATTATTTTCTAAGTTGATTTCGAAATATGACGATATCTAATATTAAAATGTAGATATGTTTAAAAAACAATCTGTATACATTTGTTTAAAAAGACAATATTTGGTATTTTAAACATATATACACTTTAATTACGATCTCAATGAAATTTTGTGTACATGACATTCAAAACAAGAGAGAAATTTCTATCTACTACTAATTACAATAAATTTCGTAAAAACTATGTTTCCTTTCCTATCAAAAAAATTAAAGGTTTTTTCTTTCCAATTGTGAGTATTTAATTGAATTTCCTAAAAGTTTGTCAATATGCAACAATACATGTTTTTTAAAGGTGTCCATAGCAACGATGGTGGTTTATACGATCAACGCAAATATGGTTGCCTGGGGCAGGCAAGGGCGGGGCCAGGCGAGGCGAAGTGAGGCGCGGCAGGTCATTCCCCCCCCCTCCATTTCGAGGATGTTATATGGTTCAGTTTTTACAACTTCATCAGGTGCATTGGAGTCTTAAAAGTAAATTATGACCAATTACTTACAGCTAAAACAATGGCTGAGGGAACCTATTATGACCCCTCTGTTTAATCCATTTCGGAGAACAATTTGAGGAATATGTGAAATAGATATTTTTTTAAATTCTTGTATTGTAGTTTGGTTTTTTTTCTACAACGTGAATTCGTGTAGTGATGGAATTTGCGTGAGGTCAATATAAAAGTTTCAGGAGAAGTGTGTGATGTGATGGGATAATTGCATTAAGTTGAATACGATATGTGATTTGTTTGTAACATACCGTGGAGAGTTTGGTACTGTCCTTAAACATTGATTTTGGATAATTTGCATTTTGTTAAGGTTTGTTTCGGATGCATTTAACTATAATTGAAAGGCATTCAGTAGCAGAGGTTTTACTATAGTTTTGAGTAATATAAGAGCAGTATTGTATGGCTGTCTCTGATTGAGAGGTTTGAGTTGGTGTCATTTATTTTTAACTTAGTTAATTTTGATGTCAACATGTTGTGTCGAATTAAGGCGTAGTATTCACTCCTTTTGCTGACGAAGAGATTATTTTAATTGGTAAGACCCAGACAACGTAAGGTACTTTAGCTAGTACAATCTGTACTAGAATATACAGTGAAGGAGCTGTTCAGAGTTCAACGACTGAACCTGTCTCTTCGAAGAAAATTCTCAAAGGAAACAAAAAGCAGCCACATGATGCACTCAACTCGAATGAGCTCAGAGTGTGGCACTTCATCGAGGAAAGGGAAGGGTACACACGCATCGGATGCGCTGCGCTCTTCGACGACGCCCCCTCTTCCTGCGAACTCCCGTCCTCCCGGTTTTCCCCGCCTGTCCTCCTCCTCCTCCGCCCACGTCCTGCCCCACGCTATGCTCACTCCGCCCCGCCCTATTACGTCCTTTGTCTTAACCCTACTCAAATGTCTTTCCCTCTCCTCTCTAGCTTCTGTGCTTGCTTGATCGTGTTTGTTCTCGTCCTCTCCCTCCTCCACCCTGTTCCCCCTCTTCGTCCAACCAACGCAATATTTCTTCTCGTTTAACTTCAAATACCGCTCTCCACCCACTGCCCACTTTCCTTCCTCCCTCTCCTTCCACTCTACCCCCCCCCCGCCCCCCCCCCTTAACCTGTCTCTACCGCCACCCTCCTCTCCGCATACCTCTCTTCGCCCTCCTCCTCTCCCGCTCTCCTCCTCGCCCGCTCTCCTCCCCCTGCTATTTTCCCCCCCTCTCGCCCTTCCCCGCACTCGCCCTTCCCCGCACTCGCCCTTCTCCGCTCTCGTCCTTCCCTGCCTGTCCTTCCCTGCTCTCGTCCTTCCCTGCCTCGTCCTTCCCGCTCTCGTCCTTCCCTGCTCTCGTCCTTCCTCTCGTCCTTCCCTCTCGTCTGCCTCTCGTCCTTCCCTGCCTCGTCCTGCCCGCTCTCGTCCTTGCCCGCTCTCGTCCTTCCCGCCTAGTCCTTCCCGCTCTCGTCCTTCCCGCTCTCGTCCTTCCCGCTCTCGTCCTTCCCGCCTGTTTTTCCCTGCTCGTACTTCCCGCTCTCGTACTTCCCGCTCTCGTCCTTCCCCGCTCTCGTCCTTCCCACTCTCGTACTTCCCCGCTCTCGTCCTTCCCCGCTCTCGTCCTTCCCCGCTCTCGTCTTCCCCGCTCTCGTACTTCCCCGCTCTCGTACTTCCCCGCTCTCGTCCTTCCCCGCTCTCCCGGTCTCACTCCTCTCCAGCACTTATCATTCTATTATTTTTTAAAGCAGTCACCCGGCCTCTACTCCAACATTCATCTTTTTAAAGATTCGTCCTGGGCTCATTACTCCATTGCCAGATGCCTCCAACCACCTCTCCCACTACACAACCGCATCCGTCTCACCCCCGCGCCCGGCGACAAGTAGTGTGCCAATTTGCGGATCGACGAAGTAAATACGCGCGCCGCCGCCCCAGCCGCCAATGCGCTGTCTGCTTTCGCTGCGTGTCGCTCTTCTGTTTGTTGCGCTCCGCGCGATTCGTCGGAAATGAGATTGCAAATAGAGCAGGTTCCGCAGAGCACGTTGTTTCCGGGACAGGGCCCGGGCCAAATGTGTTTCTGATCGCTTGCGAAGAATCGTGGCGCTGTGAGGTCGTTGTATGATATGAAAACACGAGAATTCACTTCACAATGCTAAATACAGTACAATGTAGTAATTTCGAAGTGTGGTAAGCATTATCTCGAACTAGTGGATAAAACCTCATTATCGATTAAATTATCATCTTTCAATGTTAATTATTTATAGAAATTAGTTTTTACCCTCCACTCCAGTGTAACTAACGTATAATTTTCATCTTTATTCATTGAATAGTAATTAATCAATTGTGTATTCAGTGAAACACAAGTCGTTACGTGTAATCGATTCGTCGATATAATCAGTTGTTAACTGGTGAAACACAAGTCGTTACATACAAGCTTATACATATATACACTGTGATTATTAAAGTGAATCAAAATAAATTAAGTATGACGTAAGTGATATATAATTTGGTTGCAAAAAGAAACGACTGAAATTTGATTATATTATGCTTAAAAGTGGTTGTTCCTTTATACTCACGACGTAAAATGCTGTGTTAAAATTCAGTTTGGAGGCAATTTCAACTTGTAATACATTTTAAGTTTATTCTAACATAGTTTATGTGACTGTAGTTTCTTTGTCATCTCAAGTAAGAGAAAAGCAGCATTGTTTAACTTTAATAAGAAAAGTGCTATCTCCTCTCGTAATATCTTTTCTCGACGATCCAATGAAAGGTAATCTCGCTCCTGTAGGGAAGTGAGCGTGCGCCTCATCGCTGCAGGCAACACGTAACAAAAGAGGCATCCTCGAAAGGTGCCGAGTCATATCTCCCTTCACTCTCGCCCTCGCGAAGTTTCAAGGAAGTGCCGAATAGCAAAAAAGACAATTTCCATGTAATAGCCAACGTATACATCGGAACTTTTCTTGACGAAAGCTGACGTTTTCCTCTCATTCTTTTCATTTTATTGCCGTTGTTCGATTTCTCGCATCTGTTACTTCGATCTGTGAAGTCAATTTATCGTAAAGTTACGAGAGAGAGAGAGAGGAGAGAGGGAGAGAGAGAGAGAGAGAGAGAGAGAGAGCGAGAGAGAGAGAATAAAAAATCGTAAAAGTTCAATTTGTACGCAGCGAAACGAGTGATTTGGAAGGTTTGTGCATTAAAAGTTGGAGCGTTAGTGTCGTAAGGTAAAGGAACTTCGAAGATCGCTTTTTTATTTTAATTATATCAACTTTATACCATATCATCCTTTTGCAGATATTTAATATGTATTATACCCTATTTTATAAGGATATTCTAAACGTCCCATTTTTTTTTTTTTTTTCTTAAAATTACCGGGTTTTTTTTTACGATTAAATTTACAGGTTTCTTTTTTTATCAGCTATTTACAAGGCTGTCCCGCTCGTGAAATTAATACCAATAGCATTTAACATTATATCTGCCGAGCTCCAATCAAGGCGGAGTATCAAACCATAATATACTTCATATACATGTTTTCTTCCGGGCTTGTGGGCCGTGGTCCAATTGGCGTTGAACTGCCAAACGTTTCGCCCACGACTGCGGCGGGCATCTTCAGTGGCGAGGTCTCGGGCGAAGTGTCCGGGACGGCGGCTGACTGGCGACTGTCAGTCGTGGGCGAAACGTTTGGCAGTTCAACGCCAATTGGACCACGGCCCACAAGCCCGGAAGAAAACATGTATATTGACTCCGGCCGTGAAAGCCTTCAATGCTTCATAATATACTTCGTTTAAAACATTAACTCCGTTGACACTTTGTCAGCTGTGACGGTTCATCCAATCGGGAGCGTGAACGTCACTATAGTGACGACTCTGCCGTGACGTTCAAACTGCCGTTTGGAAGACAGCGTCGCCCCTGACAAAGTGTCAACGGAGTTAATGTTTTAAACGAAGTACACTTTTTTTTACGTCTTTTGTTTTCCTTCGCCTCACTGCTGGAGAATCATGACCTGCGATGCATCAGTCATAAGAGGCGCGTGTGTGCGTATTGAATAATGAACGTAGTATATCACTACAATTTTTAGGCGGAGTAGATGGCCGCATTTACGAGACGTTGAAGAGCGCCAATGAAAAACATATAATATTAGACGCATTGTGAAACACACTTGGATTAATTTAATTCGCGAAATAGTCTTGTTAATTACGTCACGTGAATTGCAAATTTCCAGAAACGTTATCTCCTCATTGCGCAACTTAAAGGTTTATGGGAAATTTTAAATGCACTCGTTGATAATTATTACCTATTATTTTCATAGGATAATAATATCGTCGTCGTTTACGTCTTTCTTAGGTACGGTTTCGAAGAACACATAAGAAGTAATATTTTAAAAGCAGACACGCCAAGCTCCAGACACAAGTGTAACGTTTCTTTACTGCGAACATTTTTTGCATTCACTTGTTATTTGTCTAGTTTTTTAATAATTAAGATCAGATTTATTCTCCATTCTTCGTACTCTTGGTTACATGAAATTTTATTAACATAATTTTATCATATTCGTTTCTTTCAGTTTACTAAATATCATAAGAAGAGTTTTTGGTAATTTCCTTTATCTATTCAACACAAGTTCATAACATTGTTCAGAACTCCCCCTCTAAGGAATCTTTTAAAGAAAAAATATCTTTTAAATTATTCATTATTTTTGAACTTCTTAGTTTCTTAATTGTCTTACAATGTTAACATACATCGTCTTTATCGATTTCTTTGAATCTCCTCGCGTGTTCTTCAAATAATGGCCACAATTTGTTGCATCATAAGTAATCACACCATCTGTTTTATATACTTTTACTTTCGTGCATTTTTGTTCATTTCGTTCTCCTTGTACTTTTGTAATTGTGTAATTTCCATATTTTGCCTGTTTCTTTCTGCAACATAAATGATCGTTTGTCCTGTTTTTCTCAAGATTGTCCCAAACATTTAAGGGTATATCTTTATATTGTGCTCACATATTACAGAATTATTAAATAATTTATATTTATATATTAAGTCGTGTGATTAAAATGCCTGAAAGACCTACCGAACACTATAATATTTTCAGACGTTTTTTGTGGTTTAGGCCCATCCTTACTGTTATTGTTAAACGTTATTTGATTTTTCCTTTTTGTTTTAGGATAACGATTGTGATGGCGTGGTTCTTATGCGTAATTCATTAATGTGACAGTGGTTTTGTGCGCGTGCTTCACTATGCTACAACTTGTAACTTTCTGATTCTATAGTGAAACCCTCATCTAACTTTGTTAACAGAGAACTCGACATTGATGGTGGGAAGTTTATAATGACTTTAGTTTATTGGGGCAAACGTTGAATAATACAATGTGTAGTTGCTGACTCTGAAGTGAAACGAATACGTATTTACTACACCATGTATTTGTGTATTGTACAATGTATTATATAATATGCACAGTATAGTATGTATTTATGAATATTGCATAATTAATAGTAGCATAATTAACATTTCGGTGAAAAACTAATTCTCCAGTGTAATATAAACATTTTTGTTGCAGATACCACCTGAATAGCGGAACAACTGAGGCTTCTTCGGCTTGGATTGGCATCGGTGAGTTGACTTGAGCTATACTGATATGTTTATAGACACTTGAATGAGGAATTTGTTTGCTAATAAAAATATATCACAGACTACAGGAATGTGATTACTTTGGAACATATGTCTACATTTTTACTCATCAAACGAATGGTCTTCAAATGACTGCATTACTGCTTGACTGCATCATAACTGCATTAGTAATATACACTTTGAAGCACTAACAACATATTTTTATTTCTTTGAGATAAATTTGCAATAATTGTGTTTGTGTTTATTTCAAAATAATCAACATGTTGTATAAGAAAACGTGTAGAATGATTTATAAATGTTCTTTTGAGATTGCAAAAATACAAGTTTTTGCGAAGTTAAAATAGTGGTACTACAACTGCACATTTTGCGATAGCATCCTACTATTATCCAACGAGTCATTTATAAGATCCTTTACGTATTTGGCCTGTGGTATCCTTCGACCATCTCATGAAACACTCGATTAAGCAAAAGTAACGATTAATATTCGAATTTGCAATTTTTCTGTGTTTGCCATTTTCAAAATTTCACAGATGATTAAAATCGTCCTTGTGTCATATAAGCGCATTTTGCTGTACTCGAGGAATTAAAAAAAATGTAACCCTGACAATAAATGATATGAAGCGAAACCCGTCCTTCAAAATGGTAGTTCCGAGCTGGCTAGTAGTTCCGGCCAGGCTACGGCCTCCGAATAAAAGAAGATTCCATAATTGAAGTCTCAAAAACCCAAGAGCATTGAAGAAAGTAACTAAATTATTTCAATTTAATTCAAAATTTCTCCAAATGTTTTGAAAAAAGGTATATGAAATTATTTAAAGACCTAATATTGAGAAATAGATGACATTGAGAAAGAAATCTCCAACTTCAATAATTAATGGCTTAGAACAGGTTAACAAAATAAACTTTTACAATTTTTAAAATTCAAAATATTTTAATGAAAATAGGACCTAGGCTACATTATTAAACGAAGTTACACTAGTGGTACTACAACTGCACATATTGCGATAGTACCCTACCACTATCCAACTAGTCCTTTATATCCTTTACCTATATGTCCTGTGGTATCCTTCGACCATCTTGGGAAACATTGGTTTCAGCAAAATAAGCTTCATTTGAGAAAAAAAATTGGAGCTGTATTTTAGAAAATCTTATTTAATTTTTCATAAAAATTGTAACAATGTCGCTCAAACTTTCACGAAAACTAATCATATTTTTAAAACGTGGACATTCGGATTTGAATACGTGAAATTATTTAAATATATAATTTTGGAGAATAGGTTTCACTAAGAAAAAACTACTGGCTGAGTTTAGCTCAGAGCCAGCATTGCCACTGTAATTGCAACAACTCTCACCGCTTCGCCCAAGAGTTCGAGCCCTAACGATGGCGAATTTTCGGCACTAGCTAAACAGGGTGTTCCGCCAACGATGGGCCACCCCCTAACTTCTATATGATTTATGGCATGGACATGCAGTTTTCTCCCAACAATGCGGGATCATGGTGCAAGTAATATGCCGTAGCAGCATTGTTTGAAATATTTTTAATTTCGAGAAATTTAATCATCTTTAAGTTTTTAAATGGAACTATATATTCTGTGGTGGCAGCGGAGATTTTGTGGTATTCCATGATAAAATCTGGGATAAATGAGATATCAAACCACAATAAAGATTGAATAACTATATATTTTTCTCATCAGAAGTGGATAGATCATAAAAAAGAGAAATTCAATGATGTATCATATTTTAGTATTTTGATGGAAATTTTAGTATCAAATTAGGCTTTCTGACGTAATTTTAAATAAAATTGACATAGTAACCCTTGAAACTGTCCTCTTTGGGGAAGGTCGTCTTGTTTGCGGCGTGGCGCGCCGTCCATAACAGGCTTCGCGCCGCGAAGACTACCTTCCCTAAAGGCGACAGTTGCAAAGGGAAGTATTGTCAGTTCATTTAAAATCATTTGTCAGAAATTTTATTTTTTTTTTTTACAAACATTTCTTGCAAAATTCTAACATATGATACATTATTGGACTTCTCTTTTCATGATTTATCAATTTCTGGCGAGAAAAATATATTATTCCATTTAAAAAAGCAAAAATGATTAAATTTCTATAAAACTAAAAATATTACGAACAATGTTTATACAGAATATTATTTGCCACATGATTGTTCATTCTTGAGCGAAATCTACATTTGGATATCGCAAACCGTTTAGAAGTAAAGGGAGTGTCTCACAGATGATGGGCCATTCTGTATAATTAGATCAAATTCAGCCGCTATCTGGAGGACTATTCTAGCGGACGGCTGTTCTGATGGGTAGTTTTCCGTTACTTCTACAATCAGTAACAGGCGAATGCCGGAGCAGTACCCTAATAAACGGGTCACGGACCGCGCGGATCTTTCGAAAGAAAGTCTTCCATGCTTTATCCCCTCTCTTCGCAAATACATACATTTACACGTACATACAGTTACACTTATACTAACATTCCACACACGTCGATAGACCAGAGCTTAAACCCGGCTGGAGTGGTGTCCTTCTGCGGAGACATACCTAGAGGTATTCCAGAGATATTCTCTGGAACTCTAACGCATAATGTTTCAAAGTACTGCGAGACGAAACAGTAGATGATTTCATATTATGACTTAAGAAAGAACAAAGATAATTTCACGTTGCTTTCTTTAGTTATAACACGCAGCGTAATAGCAAATATCCCAGAGTTTAATACTATACAACAAATGACCAACGTATTCCTTGGTTATCGCTTTACCGTTCTTCCTGATCGCATTTAGGCCGATGTATATCAGGAATTGCGAACACAGTCGCGCCGATCACGGACCTCAATAATTCGGACAAAGGTGTTTATTCAATACCTGGAAATTCGATTGTTTTATATCAGCAGAGGCGGTAACTATACTTGTGTATCGAAAATATCGTTGAATCAGTAACGAAAGCATTAGATTGCCGTGAGAAAATAATTGTACTCTAATCATGTTAACATAGTGTTATGAAACTCTAAATTTGCCATAATGAACAATTATTAAAAATATCCGGCAGTGGTTGTAAAACCTTGAATAATTTCATGTATTTTAAAAAATACATTGAAATCAATTCAAATGAAAGTATGATTGATTTATTCGATTATTTGACAAGAAATAGCAATGTTGTTTTTAAAAAAAAGTTAATATTTTTCGTTTTTTTGTTTTATTTTGTTGTATAAAAATATTATTCTATTACATTTAATACGGCAAAAGCAGCTTGTCAACTTTGCTTACATTTCTCGAGACACTGCGAAGAAAATTTTTTCTGACGGTCTGGTCGTGCTATTTTTGGCGTCGACAGCAAATGGCACGTCGCGTCAAGTACGGCAACATTCCTCGTGGTGGGCCGCGGGCCGCCTCGTCCCTCGCCCCGGGCAGCGTGTCATGCCGTTCGCGTGCCTTGCTTTCCTCTGCCTCGACGTAACGCGGACGCTTCTTGGCAGGCGGATGACCGTGGCTTCCATTCACGGACGGCTTTCTCTTACGACGCCCGCCGCCGCCGCCGCCGCCATCCCTTTCACTCTCAAGGCGAGCAGCGCAGCGGTCGCCCGACGCCGCGGTGGCTGTGTGGTGGTGATGGGGGCGGCGGCGGGGCGATGGCAACAGCGGGGCGGCGGGGGTGCGCGGGGGGGGGGGGGGGGGCAGGGTGGGATGGCGGCGGTATCAGTGGTGTGGGCGGGGACGGCGGCGGCGGCGGCGGCGGCGGCAGCTGCCGCCTGCAACGACACGTCGACCCACCGCGCCGTGCCGTTTGACCTCAAAAGCTGCTCCCACGTTCGCTCGATGCTTCGCTCCGTGCTCGTCTCGGAATTTCTCCCGTTTTTAATAACATGTGCACTGCGGGGCTTGAGCAATATGATTTTTAGCTCGACGTTTACGCACTTTCTGAGGAGCCTACTTTCTCCCGATGTGACCTAACTTGGCAGTTGTGTTAAATTGGTGTGCGTCGTGTAATGCGCTGAGGTAAGAGTGAGATGATGATGTGGTTTGAAGAGATGGTCATTCGGTCACGAACCTTGTCTTGCATAACTGAGAATATAAATAGTGTCTTCTTAGTATTTTCTAACGCACAAAGAAATATTGACAGAACACATTTTATTAATGTTAAAAAGTTTGTGGATTCTTCAACCTCTTAGAAGACGATAACAATTTTCCACTTATAATGTAGTTTACAAGGGTAATAGTTCTCAACTGTTTTCAGAGTCGTTTAGAATTTTAGTATAGTTATATAAAAATATTTCTCTGTGTCAGTTTAAAAAATGCCTATTACAATTCAGATATGTTGGAATATTTGACCTTTCTGCAACCCTGCTCTCACTTCCTTCCGTTTAAAATTGATGAGATCAATGGTAGTACCAAAGGTGTCCAATAAAACTTGTGAATTTCGTGCATGCGAAACTGTTCAAATTTCGTAGGATGTTTTCCCCCCAAAAATGAAGTTTAAAATCTTATGTAGTCTTATATCAAGTTAGTTGTATGAAAAGGGTAATATCTAAAAAAAATATTATGAATTTTAATTTTCTTACAAAAACTTTATTAAAAATCTTATCATAAAAATCTTTACAAAATTCACTTGTGTATTAATATTGAGCTGAAAAAGAGGCATACGAGTTTTATGGTTGTCTAACTAGGCAGTGGTATGTAAAAAGAATTAGTGCAATCTAAACAAAAGTACCCGTACAATTGTAATGATATTTTGTGCTGTATTTACACAACTTGGGAAGATCGTTAAATAGAAACGGAAGGGAAAAGTAAATTTTCTCCAACAGCAGAGATTCAGAGTAACTAAAACGTTCTACTTAAGAAATAAGAACGAAATTTGGGAAATGTTTTAGCTTGTTTTTTTATAGAAATAAAAATGAAATCTTTCATACATGTGAATAGATGAAAATTATGGAAAATAACAATTGATAAAACTTGTGAGGAGAATATAAACATAAGCACAATTTCCATAGAGCCATTAGTGACCTTACGTACTTCTAAACATTTGAGTCGCGATTGCTTTCACGACAAGCAAACGCACTGAATGCTAAATTCTTCTTGTGAAGAAGAGAGTAACTTATTGAGTATTCCGAGCTGTGACACTTCTTCTTTCAGTCAAGGTATTACGAAATAGTTCGGTAGTGTCAAAATGATCCATTCATGCAGCTTCTGTTGCTTGTCAATGCTCTATTAAATTTGTCGAAGCCACGGATTGAATATTTACCGAGACTCCGTTTTTTTCGGATTAATATTTCCGAGTACTATTTCGAAGAGACGAATGAATTCATCTCGAAAATATTTTGAACCATACGCGGACTTCTCTAAGAAGAGGAACAGGTGTGGAAATTGTCGAAATGTTCGTCTAGATTCGAATGAAGGAGGCTCGATTGCACATGTAGAGTTAGTAACAGTTTCGTTTGTACAGTCCATAATTTGCTCGAAAATCTTTAATTTTAAGTGGAAAATTGATACAAACGCAAAAATATTGCAAGATAACCGAATTATTCCTGTAGAATAGCTTAGTACACCTTTGTCGCTCGGAAACTTGCCGCTAGGAAGGTTCCCCAGCGACTGAATGTGCTGGTGAATTTCAAATTCAAGGCCATTTCGTCTAGGTGTACAACGTTACATTTTATTTAACTGGAATTATTCAGTTTTACGTAATAGTTTTGTGTTTGTATGAATTTTTCCACTTAAAATTAAATATTTTCGAGCAAATTATGGACTGTACAAACAAGACTGTGCGTCGAGGGCATCTATTCGCTCGCCTTGTCCGTCTGCGTGGAGTAGTTGCACTGGTCGGGGTCTGCGGCGCAGTCGTCGGCCGCGAGGGGCGCCTGCGTGTCGGGGACGAAGGGCGCCTGCGCCGCCGTGGGGGCTTGGGCCTGCGGCGCGGGGGCCTGCGAGGCCTGCGCCACCGTGGGGAAGAAGACCTGCGCCGGCGTGCGCGCCGTGGTGCGCGGCGCCGGGGTGCGCGGGGCGCCGTGGCACGCGCCGCCGGGCGCCAGCAGGCGCGACGTGGCGACGAGGGCGCGCTGGGCCACGCCCCTCGCGCAGTGCGCCTGGCCGAACACGTCGAACAGCACGTCGTCGCCGGCGCACAGCGTGCTCTGCAGCTCCCAGAGCGCGCGGCAGCGCTGCTCGCGCGCCACCCACACGCGGCCCGGCGGGCAGCGCGCCTGCGCGCACACGGGCTCCAGCACGGCGGACGCGTCGAAGACCTTCTTGTCCGCCACCACCCACCCCAGCGAGCCGCACGACTCGAACAGCGAGTAGCAGCTGTCGGACTGGCGGTGGTACAGCTTGTCCACGCCGAAGCAGCGCACGTCGCCGTCGGAGCACGCCATGTTGGCCCCGCCCAGCGGGGCGCGCACGTCCTGCGGCTGGTCGTCGTCCAGCAGCAGGTAGTCGAGGTTGGGCGCGTAGCACAGGCCCGGCACCGCCGGCTGCACCACCACCGTCTGCGCGCGCAGGCACTCCTGCGACGAGCAGCACGCGCCCTCGCCGAAGATCTCGCGCTTGAGCAGCTGCGACTTGTCGAACGGGCACTGCTTCCAGTTGACGTACGCGCGCCCGTCGTAGGGCCGTCGCCCATGCGCATGCGGTCGCGGCTGTCGCGGGCCGGCGGCACTCGCCCACGATGCGGCCGCTCGCGAAGTACGGCTCCTTCACCGCCACGAACTGCTGGCCCTCGCCGCACGGGCCCTGCAACCCGCGCACGCCGCTCAGTGCACCCATTAAATAGCATACATATTCGAAGAGATGCTAAATAGTAATAATAATAATAATAATAATAATAATAATAATAATAATAATAATATATTTGGCGCTACCGGTGACCCCCTCACATGGGACTTGTTAAATTTCCCATGATTGATTGATTGATTGATTTTTTCGTGTTTCCGGGCGCGTCAACTTCTTTGGTCATTGGTCCCGTTAGTGTAGTGCATGATTTTTTCTCGGGAGATGGCGGTAATCTTCCCCCGCTGGATGGCGAGATCCGGCGCCGACCTACCGTCGGCTAGTAGGGTTTCCCCCTAACCAGGACTCTCCCACCAACGGGGTACCGCCCAAACCCGGACAAGCTCTAAGCTCCCGACAGGTTTCCCGGAATGTGGTAGTGTAGTACATGTTAGTGTGTATGTGTGTTTAAGGGAGAGGATAGGACAAGGAAGAGGAAGGAAAGACCGCGCGCGGTCCGTGGCCCGTTTGGTAGAGTACTGCTCCGGCATTCGCCTGGTGTTGATCGGAGAAACCACGGAAAACTACCGATCAGAGTATCGGTCCGCTAGAATTCTCGTCCAGACACGACTGAATTCGACCTAGCTGAAAAGCTAGTGTCAAAAATCGTGCCACCGTCAGGACTCGAACCTGGGACCTCCCGGTCAGAGGCGCTGCAGTTAAATTTCCCGTGCTTCGGGGTAAATGACATGAGGCTAACTTGACGTATTCTCTTCACCGTAACTAGCAAGATCCGCCCGCTTGAGCTTCTCTTCGTCACACAGCTACAGAAACTGGGACGATTTTAAAGGAAAGCTACAACTCTGTTTTTGCCTCGACCGGTAATCGAACCTGGGACCACAGCACAGAAAGTTAGTACGCTGGCCATGAGCCATCCCAGAGGCTACATAACAACAATAATAATAGTAATAATAATAATAATAATAATAATAATAATATAAGAATAATACTATAGCAATAATATAATAAATATAATATATTAGTAATAATAATGTAATAATACAGTAATAAAATAGGTTTTTATAATCTAATAAACCGGACATTGTATGGCATTATAAGAAAAACAAAAGGGTTTATGAGATTAATGTTCTTGTCTCATTAGCTCACAACATCCAGAAGAATAGAAGTATAAAAACTCTAAAATATCAACCTCTGGCAAATGAAATGAAGGAAATCTGGAGCGACGTAGAAATAGTGGCAATTGTACCGATAGTTCTAGGTGCCACTGGTGAAATTCTTAATTTCCTGCATGAATCCCTGGCTGAACTGGCACTAAAGAAGGGATTACATACCTAACTGCAGATTGTTGTCATACTACACACATGTAACACCGTGAGGAAGTTTCAGAACATTGACGATATATTCAGTACTAATTATGGCAGTTGAAACGGTATCTCTTGTTTATGGTAACCCAGATGCATGCGTGAAAACAAGTTAAAATGTTATATAAATAATAATATTAATAATAGTAACAACAATAATAAAGTAGCCTCTAGAATGGCTCATGGACAGTGTGCTAGCTTCCTGAAAAAAAATAGAGTTGAATCTTTCCTCTAAAATCGTCACAGTTTCTGTAGCTGTGTGAGGAAGAAAAGGTCAAGCAGGCGGAGTTAGCGACTAGAAGTTGCGGTGAAGGGGAATGTCATTTTCTCTATATGACTCTCTTACCCTCCATGCGTGGGAATTAAACTAGACCCAGGCATCGGGGACACAGTTAGCTAGCCGTCAAAGTCGGAAAATCGCCTCAAAATTCTAAACACATCCTCGTCGGGGTAGTCTCCGCGTCGGCGGCTGGCTAGCTACTGACGCTAGCCAGCCGCCGACCCAGAGACTACCCCGACGACGCTGCCGCCACTGAAGATGTCCACCGCAGACGTGGACGAAACGTTTGGATCTTCAATGCCAACTGGACCACGGCCTACCAGCCCGGAAACTCATACATCCTATATAATAAAAATAATAATAATAATACATTTTATTCAGTTGAACATAAGAAATATAGCAGATGCACCCATATGAACAAATGATTGTACGTCCGTGCAGTTTAAGTAAGCTAATAACGAAAACAAAAAATGAGATATGATACAATGACAACACAATTTATAAACAACTAACAATTTTACAAAACAGTATCCTAATGACACTTACAGAAAATTACAGAGATAAACAAGGAAAAGGTATTACGCAAACAAGCGGGATTAAAATGTTATAATATTCATTCGAATTTTTATTATGACACGTCGCTATAATTAAGCAAAAAATGTGTTCCTGTAGTATAGTTCTCAATTTCAAAAATAAATTATTTTTCAATACATACATGTTGATATATTTATTGTTAAGATAATTTATGTTTAGAAATAGAACTCTAAATGTTTATAATTAATCATGTATTGGGGTTCAGTAAAGGTTTCCAGAGAATAATAATGAATATGAAGCAGATTGTGAAATTAATTTACGGGAAACTGAAGTCCTCGTGATTTATGATCATCGTAATACCGGAAATAACCCATTTTGTCAAGCACAAATCACAGGAGGAATGAGCTATTTTGAAACTTGACGTCCAGAGCTCAGAGTTAAAAGAGAGAACTGAGCTCGATGACCGCTGTCGATGCCATGGTCGCCATAGGGCGACTGAAGGGCTAATGAAGGATAGATTGTAATGTTGGATGAGAAGTCATAAAAGTCGCGGAAAATTAACTGCAGATTTCTCTCACATTTTCAAATACGCAGCGTATTCATCATGTCGTGTATTCGTGTGTGAGAACGCTATCAACGTTGAGGCATGAATTGCCATTCATTTGTAATCAAAAATTTAATATGATACTCAAGAATTGTTCTTCAAATTTACAGGTTTTGTTAAATGAAACAACTTACGTCTAACATTTTCCAAAAATTGCTATTATTTTCCTCCCCTTGAAATGTTATAGTGGAAATATACGCTAGTAATTATCCTTCACTATAGCTGAGAATATAATACAGATTTTTATAAAAACAGATTAAATTCGATATGAAGCAAAAATAATTGTTTTTAATACTAGCTAATTTTCAAAATATTAGTACAATTTCGAAGTATTCCAAGGTATTCATTTGAGCTAAGTACCATCTAATGGTACAACTATAGGCAAAGCATGATTACGAGGCAACAATGCAATGGGAATCTTGTTCAACTCCTACGGTTTTCCTAGAAGACGATTGAGAGATTTTTGTCTCTAACATGCTTGGCTTCGTTGAATATTATGACTAGTTGAATACTCTGGCAAGTAGTTGTTTCATTAGACAGCACTACACGTTCGTTTCAAATACTAATCATTAATGTATACCAAACATTATAAGGTGGTATAAATCAAGGACAAATGGATATCAGGATTAATTGTTCTTACCATGATATTTCCATAACTGTTTAGGAAGTGAACTTGTCATTGATAGTGTAAGAATTAGGTGAGAAAATCACGGAGAGTGGTTTATACGTCTTCATTCTTCTGCTATTTATAACGGCAAATTGGGTTCAATGGTGTCAATAATAAAAATTTATTCCCCAAAATTTGTTATTTTCTCAAAATATTTGAGCCAAAATTCCATGTGAGGTATCTTAAAGATCGAAGAGTTCTGAACACAATAATGGAAGTCTTTACTCACTGTCGTCAATATTTTCAATTTTATGAATTCTTGAGAATGAAGTAGAAAAAAGACTGGTGGAAAATCGTTGTGAAATTTGTTATGTGTGGACAAACTGAAAGGATTAAGAAAAGGCAAAGAAAATGCTATTGTTTTCGTTTGACAATAGAATGGAAACCCGTCAAAGAAACATTGAAATCTACAGATACTTTTACATGTACTGTTTGCACCATACATTGCGTCAGTAACATAACCTATTTTTATCTTAGGATAGTCGTTTTTAAATATTTAATATTGTATGATTAATAACGATTTATTCATTTTGCATTTCTGGGATATATTAAAATGTTGAAATCTGTTCTGAAAGTTTCATGGTTACTGTGTGAGAAAGGCAATGAAGGATGTTTGGTTTGTCTTCAATTCATTGAGATTGATGACTGCTATTGTTTACGGAAAGTATTTAATATGAGTTGATTTACTTAATGTTAAAAAAAGTAAAAAATCAGTATGTGACCAATGGGGAAGAAATCTTCGCACGTTTTTTTGATCTCTAGAATCCCTACGCCGCTCTTTTACTGTACATTGATAAAAGATGAATAAAATGACTAACAAAGCCAGGTTAGCAACATTTGAAATCTAAGCATTTTCGCTCGTTATAGAAAACATATTTGTAAACGAACTATAGAAATGATTTTATACTTTTGCTAACAAGAAAGCAACCTACATCCTCGGCTCTAGTTTTACCACAACTAGAAAATTGAGAGCTCACCAAAACGTGCACATTATATCTCGACGCAAACCAAAGCATTCGCTCAATGGACCAGGGAAACTGGAAGGAATGGCTGATCGAGATGGGGGAATTGACACAGAAACCCAAAGGCATTAGTTGTTCTCAGCTTATTTAGTCTTATTTTAAGCATTTACAGTGTAAATGTTAACTAATTCCATATTTATCCATGTTAAAATAAATTTGAAATGAATATATTTGAATTTTTGAATTCATAACTTATGGGAAGTTATTAAAAGATGACATTTGCGTAAGTTTGGATGCAGAGAGGGAACATTACAATAATTTACACTTAAAATTGATGTACGCAGATAACAATTGAAAAAGCTGGATACTGAACTTTTTGTGTATATTGAATATAGTGAATATATTGAATATAGTCTCGCCTACCAGTTCCTCCTTAAGTCCAAATTCAACATTGGATATCGCATGGCAAAACGTCATCACAGCGTGACCCACATCTTGCACAATCTGTTTCCTCTCACTTTCAGTTAATAATATTTCGATCACTTACAAGTTAATAATCACGTACTAGTTCCTAAAATAGGAGCAAAAGAACCGGAACGTATGTGCATAAGTAAAAGTGGCGTTCGTATAGAATTCATGATTTATGTAGGCAAAAAATCATAGCGTAATGCAGTCCGCGCATACTCTCGTGTTTTTATAGTGTTTTAAATATTTAATAGCATTTAACAAACATGAATAATGAATTTGGTATTTTAGGTGCACATATTTATTGAATATTCGTTTATGCATTTTTAAGATTTTGATCAAAGTTTTAGAAGTAACATTTGAAATATGTGGAAGCGTTCGTACCGTTCTTATATTCGCTCTTTGATTACTCGAATGAGAGGTGGTGATGTATTATTAAAATGAAAAGAATGTGATAACTGAAAACATTGTGGACTCATTTGAAGATATTTATGTGAATGAAAAATGCACTTAGTTAACGTCAATATTTAGGTTTTTCAAATGAATAACCACAAAAACGTCTGTTCCGTATTGCATTAATTAATGTCTTACAATTTATTACTTTTTCTTCTTTTATTATGTAATTCTCGTGTTAGATCGCGGCAACTCGTTGCATAATGGGACTCATTATAATACAGCTTCATTATTGTACAGGTATTAACCAACCACAAAGAAGTTTACAGTTAGAAGTAATCATTTATTGGTAATCGTTCTTTTAAACGTTTGGTTGGATTTTGTATTTTACTGTGTCGAGGCAACCAGTGAAGTGGTGACGGCAACCCGCACATCCTCTCAGAATAAAATCAGAAAACCAAATCCCTCTATGAGGACCGTATCAGTTAATGTACCGAGACAACCCGTGGATAAACCGCACACATCCTTACCTGTTTCCAAACCTGAGAAGATAATCAGAAGACTGAATTCCCCTCCTTCATGAGGATTGTATAAGCTATAAGTTGATAATAAATAAGAATTTTTGTTGACATTTTATGAATCATGACTATTGAATCGTAACTTGACTCGTTGACTGCTCGTTTGAAGTCACGTTTTATTAATACACTCGTGTGAAAGATACTCGTTCGTTTCTCACTGGTATCGTAATGTCATTTCACACTCCCACTAATATCCATCATTACATCGTTTCATAATTGACTATTCTGGTTGATTTAAATGGTCCTTATCCACGGTAATCGTCTAAAGCCAAATTTTAGGAACCTGAGGTCAGTTTCTTAATGAGAGTTATTACTCCACAAGTCGTAATAATCCATGGCTCACTACTAACCCTAGACGAGAAAGGCGTAGACTGTCAAACGATGCAACTAGTGCCGAAAGCTTCTCCCACCCCCTTCCCCTCACTCCCCGTTTCCGAAAATCTAGGGGCCTTCATTGTGAGAGTGGCCAGTGAAATACACGTAACTTTGTGCGCGTGTATATGCCATTTTAACACGCGTCGTTCAGTAGACTACGCCTTTGTAGTTACGTCAGTGATATTTTTGTCGCTATATTGGTTCCTATTGTGAATAATGAATATGAACTCCTTGACTTGTAGCATTTAAGTTTTGTTCTGAACATTTAGCAATCATAATAGGACGATGGCGATCACAACAAAGGTCCCATGACCAAGTACTTTGCGGACGCTACTCAAAAGCCAGGTGTGGACAGAACCAAACAAACGTCTACTGTGAGTCAAGTTGTTTAGGTGTATATAAAGGCCCTTTTATGAACGTGAACATGAACTTTTATGAAAGTGTTAAAATGTAGTGCGAAATTCGTACTTATGTCACAAATAGATATTAAGTTCTATTTGTATAATTGCAAGGTTGACGTTTACGAGAAAACCTTATATTCTCAGGTTGTTTGCTTTTAAACCTTTTCGTAATAAATATTTTAATATTACTTTCGATAAAAATATTATATGTGAAATGAACGAAAAGTCTTGCTTATCTCAGTTTTGGAATGCTATTTTATGTCATCAAAAGGGCTTTTGCTAATGAAAATCACGTCATTTTTACTTTTGTTTGCTTTACAAGTTTTACTTAGTACAACTTAACGTAAAATTATCAAAATATTCGGAAGCATTTTACGTACTTATTCTTTGTCAGAAGTTCAGTAAAATTTGCTTTCAAATTCATAAAATTTAAAATAATATTGTTAGGAAGAAACACTAGAATGAAAGGGAGAAAATATAGTTCCATAAGCTAGGACGAATAATTTGAAAGACGTCAGAATCTGGTAGGATCCTTAGATTTAATCTCTCTGTGATATTATAATAATAATAATAATAATAATAATAATAATAATAGTGGCAATAGTAATAACATTTTCTTTATTGAATTGCCAGACTCAGACCATAAGGTCCGCTCTTCCGCCTGACCAGCGATGAGTGCTGAGCCTGGAAAGCCAAAAATCCGTCAGCCGTACCTGGGAGCCCAGCCGGTAGCACTTGCCCGACTTGTGGTGCAGCACGCGGTTGTTGGCGAAGCACGCCTTCTCGTCGGCGCTGCATGGGAAGCTGTCGGTGGGTAGGCGGCGCGGGAAGCCGGCAGCCCCGGCCGGGACCGCGGCCGCGGAGGCGGCGGAGACGGCCGCGGTGGGCGGCGGTCCGAAGCGGTGCTGCGCCTCGGCCTCCGTGCCTAGCCACAGCGCCACCGCCACCGCCGCCGCCGCCACCGCCAGCGTGCTCCGAACCGCTCGCGCCATGCTGCTCTGCGATACTGAACTGGCGGCGGGTCGCGCGCCGCCGCTTCGGCCGGGGCTTCGCGAGCGCCCCGCCCCCTAATAAGGAAAGGATGCCCCCCGCGCTTTGATGCTTTCGCGATTGCGACCCGGGGTGATATTTCCTAGTTGCAGGCGCTCGTTGCGTCAGCGCGGTGCAGTACGGAGAGCGGGCGAGTGGGCGTCCTTTCACCCCGGGCGCGGCGGGGAACCGGTTGGCTGGCCTGGCCCGGCCGCGTCCGGGGGGGGGGGGGGGGAAGGGGGGGGGGGGGGGCCGCCGAGCGGGAGGGAGATGGTGGGTGAGGGGGGAAAAAAAATTGCGTCGTGCACGGATGGTGGAAGGGGGGGGGGGGGGGGGGGGAGGGAGATCGGGGGCGGGTTAATGGGTGGCGAGCGGGTGGTTCGATGTGCGACCAGGGTGGTTGGGTGGACGATTGAGTGTTTGAGTGTGTGAGCGGGATTGGGTAGGCAAGCGATTGGGAATGGTGAGGGGTAGTTCGTTGAGCGACCGGGGTGGTTGGGTGGGCGAGCAATTAGGAATGCGAGTGGATAGTTCGATGAGCGACCGGGGTGGTTGGGTGGGCAGCAAGCAATTACCCAAGAGTCACACGATGCAAGCGGGAGGTGCGGGGGGGTTCAGCAGACGGCCGGGAGCGGCGCGAAGGCGGCGCCGCCGGCGAGAGCGTCAACGACACAAAAAGAGGCTTCTGCTGCTGGCGATGGCCTACAAAACCGCCAACGTCATCTTGAGTTGCTGCTTCTCTGCTACTCGCTGTGTCAGCTTGTATCAGTTTAGCGGACAAAACACGCAGGATTATCTTTAAAAGGGATAATGAATGCTTCCTGGGTTTTTACAACAGGAACTTGGTGTTGAGACCTTATTACTCTTCTGGATTAAGTTGCCAACGTTTGTAATTTGAGTGCTATAAACCATTATAGTAAATTTATTAGAGGAGTATAAAAGCTTCCTTCACTTAATAAAAGTTTAAATATTCGTTTTATTGATATGCAGAAAGTGAAAATGCAATAAAAAATGTAAAGTGTAAAGAACGTTAAGATATTTATAGAACTCTCATTTTAATATTTATCAAAACAAAAGTAGATCTACTATTTTTATAACGGTAAAAATTTAGACTTTTGAAGGCTCGCATTTTTGCATGGTAACAAAACAGACTAGTGCTGCACAGACTTTCTAGACTAGTATGGCACAGACTTTCTCTTACTAGTTAGTTTCCTAGTTTTTCTGGCCGATTTGAGCTTTTCGACCGTGCCCCATCCTCTTCTCAGCTACCTAATATCCCTGTCCAAACATAACATTTTCACATTTGCTCAATTTTTCGATTTCTTAAAACGAAAAATTTCTTCAAGAATATAATGGTCCAATACGGAAATTTTCGTTGGAATATTTGGAGCCGTGTTTATGAAAATGGCGTTTAAGGGTATTTTGAATGCGAAATTTGAAACTTTTTTCAAAGAAAACTATTCAGTTTTCGAAAAAAATATTAGAAGTCATTTAAAGCGCTTGTACTTACAAATGCAATAATGTGTACAAATTGCTGAAAATGTGCATATTAAAAGCACGGGAGATATTAAAAAAATTAATTTGCATAATTTTTGAAAAACCAAAATAATATTGCAAAATTAATTTTAGGTCATCTTTAACAGAGCAATAAGCACTATCCGTACAAAAAGTTTGAAGAAACAATTTGGAGCCGTTTTTAAGAAAATGATGTTTGAGCGTTTCTGAAAATGCAGAAATTTAAGCTCGTTTTAACTGAAAACTATTGAGTTTTCAAGAAAATTGATATTACATTATTTAAAGCACATGTACTTATTAATACAAAAATGTGAACAAATCGCCGGTAATGTGAAAATTAACGACGTGAGGGTGTTGTCAAAAACGTTTTTGTAATTTTTGTAAAACAAAAGGATATGGAAAAATTACGTTTATGTCATCTAACAGAGTACATTTAGCAATGTCCAACCAAAAGTTTAAAGGAAAATATGGAGCCATTTTTGAGTAAATCTTGTTTATGTTATTGCACAAATTGTTCGCAATATTGCACTAAAACTACTGTAAGTTAATAATGTACATGACCTTAATGCAAGAACTAATTATGGATAACAAATTTTATTTGAAGAACAAATCTCTTTCTTTAATTTTGTAGTCTTAGGAAGACGCCGAAAAAAATCAAACTTTTGCAATTTTCGAAAATTCAGAGTTAATTGTGAAACTCGGAGCTATGCCACCTTTATAAGTGTATTTTACTCTATTCTTACAAGAAATTTAAAGAACAAATTAAGAGCCGTTTTTGAGAGAATTTTGAAAACGTCTCAGGGGTTTCATGTGAAGTACTCCCAAATTTCACAGAATGTTTTTCAAAATCTCAAAGCTTTGACTTGAGCCAGATTGACAGGGGTTTCTTCGATTTGGAAGTATGGTACCTTGTCCTACGTTTGGTTTAGGCTTTAGTAGTGATCACACACGGACAGACATTTCGTCGTCAGTTGGTTTTTCACTATCAAGGACCCACAAAACAGGGATTCTGGCTGCATTACGTGTTAGAGGACTTTTTTTTATTAATTTAACAACAGGATTTATCCACATTTTCGTTATCAGGGCCTGGCAATGAATTTTTTTTTCTGGCGAAAATCTGCCGCTTTTTCGTGCAGCATTACATAACTTTCTCTGTTCTATGAACATTACTCTGTATATACTTACTTATAGAATGTAATAAAAATGCTTAAATCCGGCAATTTTCAAAGAAAATTGTATTTCCGTACTGCATTAGGAAGGAAAAACGTAAGAAATCCGAACGTGGCAGTGCCCAGTGTACAAACAGAAGAATTACAGCATTAGGTAGGGAAATTGTATAAAATCCAAACATGACTATGTGAATGGTACAGCGAGAGAAGAGTGGGAATAATTTTTGTTCTCTTAAGTCTGTGAGTTCCTCGTATTGCGGCGCGTCTGTGTTAATAACCGCTGAAGTGCGTCTCGCCGAATTCCTCTTCTCGTCTCTCTGTCTCCCCAGTGACGAGAGAGGTCCCGTACTCCGTTAGTCGCTGTAAAAGCAGTGGCTGCCTCTCACTTTTTACACGGAGCTATTCAGTGGCGCTGTTTACATTACGTCAGTGTTTTTTTGCTTTGTAATAATCTCTCACACAAATTTCCGTGTTTCTGGTATTTCTATGATGCTAAAGAACGTGGTTGGATGAGTCAATTCGTGAATTTTGTTTGTTTCAGTTGCAAGGCGTTCGCTTTCTTCGAAATTCTTACGAAGAATCATACAATCGAGAAGGTGAGTTGTATGGTTAAAATGTGTTGTTTGTGTAAACGTGTTGTAAACTGTATATCGGCAAGATATTTCACTAGGATTGTTTTAAGCTCCATCTGTAATTATCACAGATTTTGATTAGACCGATAATGATTCCACACGACGATGTGGATTGACGGACCTACTAAATCCTTTCAACGTAGTTATTATGTGAAGGAAGGAACGTCAAAGTTGATCAAAAAAGGTCTTGAATGGTCAGTATTTGAGTATTTATAGTAAGTAGTCATTAGTTTGGCGAAGTTCAAAATTTCTTTTTACTTCAAACCATCTTCATTACAATCTTAGGGAACAAGCTGAAAGATTACGTTGTCTCAATTTTAAATTTCAACTATTAAAGATACGAATGCTAAACTAAGTATTTTCACGTCGGAAAACCCTATTCAATTGTCCTAATGCTAAAACCCGCCACGTGTTGCATTTAACATTCTTTTTTAAAATCTGTTTTTATGTTTAAATGAGGGACGTCTCAACGAATGAAAATTCTGTAACGAAAGCGAATGCTGATAGAGGACCAAATAATGATGACCAATGCGCTCAGCCTTAAATTTGGAATGTGTTATTTTAATATTTAAAATGACTGATGATGACGAAAATGGACGCCGAAAGGTTGAATTTTATTTGTGCAGGAAATATAAAAATTACGGTAATATCCACGATTTGCCTAAAGTAATATTTTTGTACAAATTAGTTAATGATGTCGATTTCTGGAGCAGTATGCGTGCATTAACTATTTACGTTTTTTGGCGTTAGCAAAATAGTTCTGATTGACACCATCTTGTGTAAACATTTAGCGTTTGTTGTAATAAAGAGCGTAGTCGGAAGCAATGGCGATGTATTCTCAACACGTAGCCTGCAACAACAAAAAGCTGCCGAGGGGGTCTAAGAGAAGCAAAATTTGGCTGTGAAACGGCAGTCGTGAAACCTCAAACGTCGCAGCCCCCACAAAAGTCAATAAAATTCAAG
The DNA here is from genome assembly GCA_964035755.1 of Teleogryllus oceanicus. Lineage (NCBI taxonomy): Eukaryota > Metazoa > Arthropoda > Insecta > Orthoptera > Gryllidae > Teleogryllus > Teleogryllus oceanicus. The sequence goes on from CAXIVR010000004.1 coordinate 95,046,155, forward strand.
TAATGCAAAATAATTTTTTAAGATTAATCACAAATGCCCCCTGGTTCATAAGTAATAAACAACTTCATTCAGAATTAAACATCAATGCAATAATAAACCAAATAGCACTAATATCACACAACTTCTACCAAAACCTAACAGACATACCAGCAGCATCCCATTACAAACTTCCGAAAAATCCAACCCACACTCGAATAAAAAATAGATTTCCTTTTGAATCATTCCTCAAAATTTTAGCCAACCACGATACTTAACACGGAGGTTCTCCCCAAGAGTATCTTCTCCAATGTATAGACTAAGTTAGCTTAGCTATTTTAACTAAAATAAGTCTGAAAAAATACATCTGTAAAGTAATTGTACTGAACGATGTAAATCTTCCAAAATGAATAAATGTGTGTTACAGACAAAAAAACAAACTCAAACGTCCTTCCGCCTCACACGACATCTGCTGTGTTGCAAGCAGCACTCAGTAGCAACCTCTCCGCTCAGCCTGAAATTTGGAATGTGCTATTTTAATATTAAAATCTGTTATTAGACCATCACTCCAATTTGCCTTTCGGGTCCGGAACAATGTAGCTAAAACCATCATTGAAAAACTTCAGATAATGCAGAATAGCTTTTCTTTTTCGAAAATGTGTAAAGGCTCCTTGGTTCATCTTGAATACACATATTCAAAGGTAACTTCAAATAGAACCCCTAAATGAACATATTAAAAAAACTATGACATATTTTGTACACTTCGTCCATCGTCTCCGTACAGTATAAAATTCAGAATGAGGAAAACATTAAACAATCCCACAAGAATACGCCCACGATATCCCAAAGACATGTTGAAACCCTCATAAAAATGACTGTAGTAATGTATGTTAAATATGTAAGTTTTCATCGCAATATAATAATAATTTGAGTGTGTGTATAAAAAATCTAGATTTAAGAATGTATAATGTATTGCCAACTTTGTGTAGTGAGAAGTTTATGTCCAAATGTTTTGTATTAAAAATAAATATGTACAAACCCCTGAAAGGCAAAACTGCCGAACAGGAAGAAAATAAATTTTAAAAAAGTAGTAACGTCAGGTTACATTTTGGATTAACATAATCAAATATTTCGATTTTTCAGTCAAAATCAACACTTTCATGGTTGGTATTTTACAGAGTTACCTATCTAACAGGAGCATTGACATCTCTTATATGGTCAGAGGCCACCTAAGTTTTCCATCAATTTATGCATGTATTCAAAATTAGTAATATGGGTGTTTTTTAATATTTTGGATAAATATTCAAACAACATAAAAACAATATGTACAAACTTCGGATGAAATCTGCACACTCACAAACGCTCACAAAATCGAATAACTATTTGTGAAAATGTTAAAATTTGGTAAAGAGTAGTATATTCCCATTTTGTGACATTTATTATCTAATTCGACGAAACGCAGTGGCTCAGGGCGTCCAAGCGAATGCTCGGTTGTTTCTGCTGAAAAGCCACGGCCGAGAAACCGGCGTCGCTACCTGGATTCGTTAACTATGTGATCCTTCGAACAATAACCAAAGCACCATGGTTCATTTCAAACAACCAGCTTCATAAAGAAATTCAAATAAAACCTATCATACACCACATCACTAAGTTATCCCATAATTTTTACAATAATATGTCAACAATTACACAACTATCCCATTACAATCTAGGCAAAGCACCCATAAACCCCACCAGAATAAAAAATAGATTTCCCAAACATGTATTTTACATTCAATTTGCAGATTTAGATGATTCTTTGTGAGGTGCCCAGTGGGTTTCCTCTCCCTCAGTAATAACTGTTGCGTAATAATAGTTTGGTTTTTTAAAATAGATCATAAGCATCAAAAACTTGTGAAAAAGTTTGTACTGTAAAACTGAACCATGTATATCATTCAAATAATAAAATAATTGAAAAAAACAACAAAAAACTATGTGAAGTCAGGAAGGTTAAGCGAATTCAATACATAGCGGCTGCCTGAATGGGCGACCGACTAGGTACTCCGTCGAGGCCAATTGCCCTTCATGGCACATATAATAGCTAAATACAAAATCTAATTCGAGGGCATTATACTTTACAGAAAAAAGGAATATGTTATAATGACAAAATATGTTTTCATTTCGATAGTAGTGGCTGAATAATGCTTGGTTTCGCATAAGAAAACAAATTAAATAACACTGAGAAGTATAGTGTGTGAGCACACTGAGCAATGCAAAAGACAATGCCAGTTTTACATAAATCACACATTTATATTTTCGTTACAAAGTTGTTTCGTAGATCTTAAATTACAATGCGCAAATCTTCGTGAAAGTTCTGCATGTTATCAAAATGTTATCCCTACATTACTAGAGAACCACGTTGGGTATAAAGTTACAATATCGGGTGTTCAATATTGCCATTTAGTGATTTTCTTTTTTTGTAGATAAGAGTGATTGATAAGGTGTTGATTTTGTTTTGATTAATTAAAAGTTGATTTTGTATTGTTGGCCTGTTGCGTTGTCTTAAATATGAACTACCTGAACCCTGCGATTATATTGAACTAAAAGATGATCTGTAGAAATGTTACAACCAAAAAGTACTACTTATGAACCATATGGAAATAAAAAAACTATTTTTTATGTCGTTCTTATTCTCCAAAACTAATTAAATGAGGGTCCTTTACAAGTTATGGAACAATACGGTCACTATGAGTGAAAGTTTCCGGGCTGGTAGGCCGTGGTCCAGTTGGCATTGAAGAGCCAAACGTTTCGTCCACATCTGCGGTGGACATCTTCAGTGGCGGTAGCGTTGTCGAGGGTCGGCGGCTGGCTAGCGACTAGTTTATTTTTTCTGGCTAGCCAGCCGCCGACCCGGAGACTACCTCGACGACGCTGCCGCCACTGCAGATGTCCACCGCAGACGTGGACGAAAGTTTGGCTCTTCAATGCCAACTGGACCACGGCCTACCAGCCCGGAAACTTTCAATCATATTGACTCCGGCCGTGAAAACCTACGATGCTATGTAATACAGTCACTGTTTCAGTGAACACACAGTTAACAGTTTTCTGAAAATCCGATTGTGATATATCTTTACCTAGATCTGTACATGTATATTGTAGTGAATTATTGTAGGATATTCGGATATCAACCTTAACTTAAAACGTAATGCAGCATTTAGTATTATAAGCACTGAAATATTTTTGTTAAGGGACACATGGGTCAAATCATTGCTATACATTGTTTTTATTTTTATACTCGCTAAACGTTTGAGTTCAAAAACAGTCAGCCTTCTAACTTAGAACATCCGCTATCTTCGCATCGCCAACTATAACCTCATGGTTCAAGGTTATCATTGTATTGCATTAGAATTGGTCTTGAAAATCACATTGAAAAAATAAAGGTAGATAAACTTTCATTATATTATTTTAATAGATTATTAAAATTTATTGTTTCACCTCCAAACTCTGTTAATAAGAGCAACTGATAACATATATATACGGGTCTAATACTTTTTATTTAAAGCAAAAACTACAAAATTTGTTTCACTAGAAATCTCAAATCCCATTCTAAACAAAAATACTTTGCATTTTAAGTACAGAGATTATGTGGAATAAAAGTTTCAATGTATACTATTCAGTATGTGATTGAATTGCTTAAAGTAAAAGAATGGTTTTGGTTAATTATGTACTTGTCAGCGGTGTGATTATGAATTACTTATAATTTGTGTGTTCCTTATCACTAAGGACGGGATTTTTAGGTGGTGCACCTACAGACAAAGCGCATTGAGATATTTCCTTTTTTACTTCTAAAATGTTATGTAACCCAATAGAAAACATTTCAGAAACTTGCCATGCACCTAATTTGCATCTAAATCACCTCATTGCGCCTAATAAGACCTATTGCCCTTATTTCTCCGATATTTCGCAACATTTGCACAAAAGAAATACTTATTTTGAATGTACACATTACATGAAATATATTGTTTATAGTTAAATTAAGCCATATGCAAATTGTGCACTTTGCTTCAAAATAACCTGCCTCTATTTTTTACATGAAGAGAAGAAAAGCGAAGGAGACCCACTGTCGTTCATTACCAGTTATCGCGAAAGAGCTGTCTTTATTGACCGGAAATCTTGCCAATGTCCAAGGTTCTTTAAAACGAACACCTTTAAGTTCTGATGTATTTAGTATGTTGCTATTTCATTTCTAATAATTGTGCACTTTTGATTGCGATTTTTTTCAACCTATGCGTTAATTAAGAGCTCGATCGCATTTACACCCCCATCGTTAATTCAAGGCCATCTTTCAAGCAAATCCTGTAGCCCATCGCACTGAGTTGTTGAATTGTATTGCATATAGTATCAGAAGTAGTACGTGAAAAATAAAAATGTCGCTAATGAATTCATATTGTTGATGAACGTGCTAACTAAAGGTCCTCCAAATGTTCTTGAATACAGAAAGCACTCTCTGTTTACCACCTCGTGACTCGTTGAGGAAGGTGGAGAAACCATTGTGTGTTTTATGCTGAAAACTTTTTTAAAAAAGTAATGAAATCCGCTATTAACATTGATGAAGATCAATCTGTTGCATCGGAAAAGCTGAAAAAAACTTGGCCGAAATATCATTTTGGAAAGAGAACACTTGTGTGTTCACTCCTTCAAAGCCCTTCTGATCTCTACTAACGTAAGTAGGGGCATCTGCCGGCTGCTGAACAGTGGCGAATTTTCACAGTGGCAAAGAATAGTCTAGAAGGATTTTCTCTTCGCAAACTGGAACAACACAGTTGATGTAAACCTGATGACGAAGAACATTGATGTTGTGAATCTGTTTAAAAAATGTAGTTTGTACGTAACTGACCCATTTTCCCTCAACAGTTCATGTGGACTTGTCATGTAATGGCATAAAACCATGTAATATATCTGTACCTAAATATACACTATTTTTTTGCACATAAACATGCACCTATTTTTATAATTTTTTCACCTATTTTAGGACGAAATTAGCAAATGTTTGCACCTAAAAATCCGGTCTCTACTTATCACTTATACTTAAGATAATACAGTCCAACATATTTCTGCTCGTTACCTACGGGTTGCGAAAGGAAAGGGGCTCAGACTATCCCCAATGCGATTTTCTGTGACTATCCTGAGTTGTTTCTAACTAAGATATTGCTGTGAAGAAAAGTAAATTTCGATTTCTGAGAATAAAACCCACTCTAGGCATTATTGTGCACCTTTCTTATTCAAAATAAAACTATTTTAAAAGTCTAGTGTTGCTTTACATTAACTCCAGTGGGTGATGAAACAACCAACATTATTTTCCATCATTGTTCCCTGAGTTTCAAAATACACGATGTGAGCCATTACACTAATTGGAATAAATGGGATCGACAATTCGCGTCATGGGCTACCCATCTGATCTCACCTCACACTCTTTGCACGATGTGAAGGGGAAATATTAATTTGCTAAATTGCGTTGTTCTTCGCATAACTCTGCAGGGAATTTGTTTCCATAATGTCTGTCGACATGCGAGAAAACGGACGAGCATCTCTTAATTTGTAAACAGTTTTTTCGATTTTGCTTTTACTGAGAGAACTTTGTTGGTAGAATAACAATTCGATTTCCGAGTGTAATGTTGGTTTTTTGTATGCAATTTTCGAAAATACACATAGCTGAAATTATGATCTGCACCGTTTTTAATCGTCGTTTACTCTACTCGAAGAAAAAACATTGAAGCCGTTTTTTGAGAATTAAAAGAAAGTTTTTAATATAAAAAAAATTAGGCGAAAACTACTACTTTAATTTTTTTCAAAAAGTTTATGGAACCTTATTATTTAGAACAGATTTTATTAGGGTAAAACTTCTATTGTCAGTATTGTTCTTTTGCAATAATACATTTGTGCAATTTTCGAAACAGGGAAGTTAATCGAAAATAGGATCTCTACCATTTTTATAAGCGTTCTTTGTCCTATTCGAGGAAAAATTAAAGAAAAAAATGAAAGTATTTTTTGAGAAAGTAAATTTTTAAAACTTCCTCATATTTCACTAAAATTGCATGAAACTACTCTTATTTTTGAAAAAAAGAGCAAACTTTAAAGAAATAATTTGCTTAAGGAAAAAATCTCTATCTTCAATATTGTAGTTGTAGGAAGAATATTGTTTCTATGTACAGTGAGGATTGGAAGTGAATAATCATAAAGAGAGTGAAAGCGGGCGTCGCAGCAACACATCTTTCTTTGCTTAGGTATCATGTAGCCTAGCGCTCTCCTGGAGACCATCTGGAATTTTAATAATTTGTGTGCAGTCTCACGTGTCTCCATGGAACGTTTGTGAAGTTGTAGCTTAATAAATGATATAGATTTTTTTAAATACAGCTGTTTGTTTGACTCCTTGCAGGTACAGAACGACTCTTAAGATTTTCGCAATTTTGAGATCCTTTTCCGTTAACGAGAAACTGAGCTTACTTTTGCAACATTTTCCTTTCTATTTAATGAAACTAATAATGATTTTGCCTTTATATAAATACAGTGGGTAAAGTGCCGGAAAGTTGGCAAAAAACTCTAGACTATAACATTGAATAGCTTCCCTAATATTTGAGTATTGGGAGTGAAATGTGACTCATAACCTATCAACATTTCATTTTTTCTTAATGCGTAACTTCAACCTCTTCGCTCTTACCTTACTTCAAGATTAAGATGAAAATTGATTTTTTCCAAAACAATCAAATTTCATCACGAAACTGATTTTAATTGCATAATATTTGACTTTAGGTAACCAAAGGGGATACATAAATTGAAAGCTATAAGCCTTCAATTTTTGTGGCGTTTGTTTTTACATTTTAATTGACGAAAGAAATACTTTCAGCAGAAATTAATGAATCGTATTTGACACACATTAACTAACATGAGTTTCAGAATAATTATTTTGTTATTCCTCGCCTGTTTCATAAAACATCAATATTTAAAGTTGGTGTAAATTTTTGTACTTAATGAAGTAATAAATAAAGAGCGTAATCTCTTCTTGCATCTTATCAATATTAACAATGAAATAAAATATACTTTCTGAAGTTTTCCACTGATTTATTCGAGAGCCGTACTTTCGTGAATGTGCTACTTCTTTCGGTGGGTGTAGAGCCTCCTATCGAATTTTGGAATTTCATTTCTGCATCACGTTAATATTGAAAACTGTACTCCGTGAACATTAAAACGCTCCCCATTCATTTTACACACCGATGTCGGTTCGGTCATAGTTTCGGGTTTTAATTCGATTTCTGACTTTCTGGGGAGAGAGGGAGAAATATTCAAGTTATTGTCATCCATTTGGCCCACCCGCATCCATTCCTATTACTACCCAATTTCCAGGGTGTCATGTAATAAATCTTTTTTTAATAATAACTTGGCTGTAGCGAAAAAGGTGTGAAAGGTGTCTTCCTGTGAAGAATAAAAAGCAGTAAGAATAAAATGTCTCTACAGTAACAAAGTACTACATTTGTCGTCTTTAATTACACCAAAAATCCTTATCTCTGCAGCTAAATTTAATATCGACCTTATATTGATTCTTTAAAAATGATATGCTTCAAGTTTCTTCTATAGAGAAGCGTGATGACTAATCACAGTAAAATATTTCTTACATTCTGATATTTTATAATAAGCTTTGGAAATCGTTTCACAAGAGTGATCTTTAAGATTGACTGATTCGAACTATTGTTGGTAAAAAAATCATTTATTTTTCTTAAACTCCTATCCTATTCAATACACACAAAAAAATCGCGTTGGCATAAAATAATCATAATCACAATAGAAAATATGAATATTTTCAAATACTTTTATTCATATGTATTCATCAATGATGTTTTTCTTGAATGTTTATGTAGAGCGCTACTGTGGAAGTAGGCGTGACGATCTAAAATACACAATGCGATTCTTCTTGTTAACCGCGTTCTGTGACATTGAGCAATTCATTCAAACCAAAATTGATTTTAGATTGTACATTTGACAGACACCGGGATCTACATAGAAAAGTCGAAGGAGAGAGAATTAAGCATAAAAATGGGAAATTTGTCATAATTATTATAGTAAGCTTTGTGAAAATTTTAGCCCTTGTAATTTATAATTCTAATTTTGGTTAGTGCTTAACTTTATCTCTCTTGTCAGAGCGATATTCAATCAAAACTTTTGTAATTAAAAACGGGAAAAATAATATTATTGAGTTGCCATTAAGTTAACGTTATATGGAAGTTTTTCATTTTGTAATTTAACTGTGTTCAAAGAGACAGCGTGGCCTGAATTTCAACTTACCGTAATATTCATTTTTAAAAGTCACAACGTATGTTTTGAAGGCACCTCCGCATCCCCTTATCGGAATACGCTTCTGAATTGCCAGCGCCTGACCTGACGGGGCTCGAGGCGCGACGTTCCGCGGGAGCCTCATCGCTAATGAGGGCGTGTTCTGTGCCGTCGCCTCCACCGCAGCGACTCGTCGGCTCTAATTAATAACTCATTACCCCTGCACGCGGCCGGCCCGGCAATATCGCCCCGCGGGCGCGGGCGATAGCGCGGCTCCGCGGACGAAGCGGCTGCCTCCAGCGCAGGGCAGAGGGCTTTACGAAATGCACGTTTTGCTATTCATTTCGTATTATTTTCGTTATTGGGATAATTAATTAAAGTAGTTAATGTAGTTATAAATATGCATTTCAACGTTGTAATGTTTACATAGATTTTATAACAAGTGCTTTTTTTTAATAATTGTGATTACGATAGTTCCGTTATTATTATTATTATTATTATCATTATTATTATTATTATTTCTTTTTTCTCGGGGTTTCTCACCCGGGGTTCATAGTTTGAGGGCCTCTAGGCATTCCACATTCCTAGCTTTTCATATTCAGGACTGTGCGAACAATCCGGCAGGTTTCAAGATTGACTGACTTTTGAGCTTTTGGGATAATTTTATGAGGATGAAGACCTATTTTTCTAAATAATTCTTTAGATTTTTGTTAATCAGACCTGTAGCTGTTATTACAATTGGTATAATTTCAACAGACTCAAATTTGTATATTTCTTTATATTCTATTGATAGGGAATATATTTTGAGATTTTTCTGTTTCTGCCTTATTGATGTTGTGATCTGCAGGGTGTGTAACATCAATAATGAATGCTTTCTTTTCCTGTATGTTATGTAGTAGAATGTCTGGTTTATTTGCCGGGATCGTTTTATCAGTATGTATTGGAAGGTCGTAATACATTTTGAACTGTTTACTTTCTATGACGGATTTGGCTTTGTATTTATAATGAGGATGATTTCCTCTTCTGCCAATAGAGCATGTTTGGTTGCCAGTGCTTGGTGTACAATATTTGCAGTTAGGTTGTGCCGATGTAGGTACTCCGTGTTGGCGAGGTTTGTGCACCCAGTGATGAGATTATTATTATTATTATTATTATTATTATTATTATTATTATTATTATTATTATTATTATTATTATTATTATTATTATTATTATTATTATTATTATTATTATTATCATTATTATCATTATTATTATTATTATTATTATATTTTATCAAATATCATTATTTTATTATTGAGCTATTCCAGAGTCAACATCACATCACAAGTAGTTTCAATGTTCTGTTTACAATGTCCTAAAATGCTTTCGCTCAAAAGATTTTTAGAAATAACAGCCGAATCATTGATATATTAAGTATTTACGAGAAAATATAATATGATCCTGTCAATGTACATAATAGGATGAAAAAGTGCCACTTGTAACTTTATTTACTACGTATTTGTATATACTAACATATGTTAGTACATATCTTATATGGTAAACATTTTATGAAATTATAAACCTCAAGGAGGTTTATAATTTCTTAAGATATTATAAAGAAGGATGGTGGAGGTTTATAATTTCATTTCGAGCAGTACGTTAAAAATAAGGCGAAATAAGGAATAAAATATTAAATATTTTTTTAATAGACTGCGATAAATGGATGTTACTATTTGCTTAACACAGACGTTTCCATCAGGGTCGATAATATTACGACAAAGGGCAGAGCAGCAACTGAATGCGACAGTTAAGATCCAGTGATTACAAAACCTATTAATGATGTTGATTGTAGTTTTCTTATCAATTGGGTTTATTTTTTAACTCATTTATCGGTTTTTCTGGGCGCCTCCACTGCTAAGGACACGAACGTCTAGTGCAAGATTTATCGCGGGCGGTGGCTGTGATGTTTCTGCGCTGACTGGTGAGATGCGGCACCGACCTACAGTAACAGCTTGGGAAACGCTGGTTTAATATATTCATTTGTACTATCCTATAACATCAATACAGACAGAAATACATGGAGGAAAGTGGAAGCTGAACGATAAGGAGATCAGAAGATAACTGACGAAGACAAGTAGACAAAGGACAAGAAAGAATAAATAATAAGAAGTGTACATTGTGAACGTAGCGAACAGACAATAACAAACAAAGAAGTGTTCATTGTTGCCAACTTCTCATTCCCTGGAAAGCAGCCCTTTGCCCTTAATGGGAACCTAAAGACTAAATAAATAAATAACTAAATAAAAATAACACAAATAAAGTATTTAGGTTTCTTGTGATTAAAATTAGTATCATTTGTACACCGAACATTACAAATATTTATTTTCATTATAAGCTAATTTAACGGACTATAACTTGTAATATATAAACTGACTATACTTATATAAATAATATAAATATAATACACTATACTATAATATACATAATATATATAATAATAATAATATATATATATATATATATATATATATACGGACTATAACTTGTAACGTATAAATTTAACGGACTATTCATTATAAACTAATGTAACGGACGTAATGACAGCGCATGCGGCGTCCTCAGAGCGGAAGACGCGAAAACCGCGGTGCTCCACCGCTGACTTCGCCCTGCGGCCGCATGGAGCGCCACCGTTACCAGCGCCTCCCCGCCGCCGCTCCCGGGCGGGGCCTCAGCCTGGTCCTCGTCCTCGTCCCCGTCCCCGTCCCCGCCACCCTCTCCGCCGCCGGCATCATTACCTGCGCATCAGCGCGGCGCCCCGCAATCAGCCCGGCGGGCAATCCCCCGGGCCCCGGCCCCGTCCGTGCGCGCACTCATTCTACCCGCGTGGAGGGGTTAACAGGCCTCCGCCCCCTCCGCTCCCACTGCTCTCTGGCCTTCTTGATCCTACTGAATGTTTTTCCTACAGGTCGTTTCCTCGGTAGAATAATGTCCAATTCCTAGGGATACGTGAAAAAGTAATTCCCATTTTGGTAGACGAATAGACTAGGAAAACTAGTTCAAGCTCCCACTGCACTCAGGTCTAGTTGATCCTACAGAACGCCTCTCCTAACGTGTCATGTTCTCAAGTAGAATACATGGCCAATTGCTAGGAAACTGCCACTGCACTCAGGTCTAGTTGATCCTACAGAAGCCTCTCCTAACGTGTCATGTTCTCAAGTAGAATACATGGCCAATTGCTAGGAAACATGGGAAAAGTAATTCCAATTTTGGGAGACATATGGACTGGGAAAACTAGTTTAAGCTCCCACTGCACTCAGGTCTAGTTGATCCTACAGAAAGCCTCTCCTAACGTGTCATGTTCTCAAATAGAATGGCCTTAAACGTGGGAATAGTAATTCCCATTTTGGTAGACGTATGGATTGGAAAGATAGTGGAAGCTCCACTGTACTCTGACCTACGTGATCCTACACAACGCCTCTCGTGCCGTGACCTTTCCTTGAGTTAAATACGCGACCAATTGCGAGAGCAACGCGAAAAAGGAACTCTCATTTTGGTAGACAAATGAGCAAGGAAACCTGGCACTAGCTCACACAGCAGTTTTGCGAAGTCCATCGCGCCCTCCTCTTGTAGGAAACGTGGCCAACGCGGAGAAACGAACTCTCATTGTGGTAGATGACTCGGCAAGGAAACGCAGTGCATGCTCTTAGCGCACACTCACCTACTCCGTCTAACAGTATGTGTCCCCTATCTCGTCCTCTTCCTCGAGTAAAATATATTGCCGATTACTAGAGAATTCAAAAATAGGAACTCCATTATTGTAAATGTGGCCAAAGAAACACACGAAAGAAGATATTAAGTTTTATTTCTGAACCACATAATATTTCAAAGTGCAAGACTCCCTTGAGAAAAAGCTTGATGCTAATTAAATTGTGTTAAGACCTTTTGATGAGCTTGTAGAATAATATATTACAAGTTCCTGGAAAATGTTCTTTTCTTTGACGTCTCAATTCCAAAAAAATAACTATTGTGGTACATTCGTCATCCCTATCCCGTTCTTTGTCAGTCCGTGCAAGAGTCATCCTATGTAATCGACCTCCTCTGTGTTATTCGCTCATCGCGTCGGAGCTCCGGCGAGCCTGGAAGCACCCTCGCTTATCAAGCACTGCCTTACTGCTAAGAACCCAGTCGAAAGCCACCCAGGTGATTAGCGCTGTGCACCCAGCCGAACGCCACCCAGCCAAATAGTGGCCTGCTATGCACCCGGCGGAACGCCACCCGACCGAACGCCACCCGACCGAACGCCACCCGACCGAACGCCACCCGGCCGAACGCCACCCGGCCGAACGCCACCCGGCTGAACGCCACCCGGCCGAACGCCACCCGGCCGAACGCCACCCGGCGGAACGCCACCCGGCCGAACGCCACCCGGCGAACGCCACCCGGCCGAACGCCACCCGGCCGAACGCCACCCGGCCCAACGCCACTCGGCCCAACGCCACTCGGCCCAACGCCACTCGGCCCAACGTCACTCGGCCGAATAGCGCTCTGGTATGCACCAACGGAATAGCGTGCTGCCATTCACCCAGCCAAATAGCCGCGCTGATGTGTACCCAGCTGAATATGCTCTCTTATCGTTGCCCACTGTTGTCGACTTGGCCTCTCTCGTCCAGTCCGTGCACGTGAGCTTCGGGGGGAATGCACAGCTTTGGGAGGATTTGGCCAATCCACCCGTCCATAGAATGTTCTGGTTCGTCCTGTGCCGTTTCCTTCGCGCGCCTTTGGCTCACTGGCAATATCTTTCCACCTTCTGCTGTCCTCTAACACTTCTCAGTACATCCCCCACGTTTTCAATCTGGTTATTCACTTGGTGTTATCTTACCTACCGTTTCATTAACATCCGTGATTTTGCATTTCGTGAGTAAAGCAGTTTTACTACATCTGGCATATTGGAGTAAGAACCTAGAGTCTACTGTAGTGGCATACATTACATTAAACCTAGTTTTACATATGTATAGTTCTGTGTAATTTGCATTTCGTGAGTAAAGCAGTTTTACTACATCTGGCATATTGAAACCCAAACAAAGCAATAAAAAGCTTGATGAGATGAGCTCATTACGGTGGCATTTCAATACTCCGTTATCCATATATTGAGAAAGTAGCCCAACAAGCTTGAAGTGATTGCTATAGAAAAAAACAACTCACAGAGCGATGCTAGTTTAGTTTGATGCACCAATAAGTGTTTCAAATACTGTATTTGACTTGAGCCAGGATTCTATTAAATTTAAAGTTTTTTTCTCAGAAATTTCAAATTTCAAATTATTTTGTAGTTCTGCGCTGATTCTCTGCTAAATAACTATTAGTCTCAATCTGTTTACCCTATTAACGCCCTGCGTCCCACAGACGTATTAACGAAACTCTATGATCGTGTTAACAAGAGTTATTTTAAATAAATATTTTTTAAAATGGAAAAGAAGAATCAACAGTCTCCCCCAGCTTACTGTTAAAAATTCACTGCTTCAGTGATGGAATATTTATTAACGTAATAATTAATTGAAATGGTAACGTTCTAACAGGTTATATCAGGGTTCTTCTACATTGAAGGAAAACAATGTACCTTTTCTTACATACGTTAGTATTTAGATATATTGATGCTTATTTCAAGAAATTTCTGATACTGCGAGGCTCTTTGAATTTTCTCCTCTAACTTTGAATTTCGTCATGAATCACGCACACAATACCTACAGTAAACATATGAGTCCATCAAGCATCCTTATGACGTTTTTTCAAACCCACGATCCTCCAGACAGAGACGTGAGTCACTGTCCATTGCAACCGCCTCTTCAGAGTTCCAAATTCTCCACCATAGAGACCCCTCTCATAGAGGTGAACGTCGTGACCTCAGCCCTACAAGGAGATCAGCGCCCCTCATATCACGGTGGGGAACCTTAGCTGCAGCTGCGACCGTCGTGACCGCAGCACCGGCGCCCACACACCCTGCCCCCCTCACCCCTGCCCCCCTCACCCCCCCGCCCCCCCCCCCTGCCCCCACTGCAAGCACATGACGCCTGCCCCCGCCACCTGACTCCCCATATGTTTCCAATTTTTCCCATTGTTCTCTCCTTTGTGTTTTCTCCCCTTACGCGTTTTTGTCCCCTTCTCTGTCCTTTGTTTTCCCTTCTCCATGTGCGTATTTTATGCTCTGGAATTTCAACCCGGAACTTTCTCTACTAATTCGTTCAGTGGTTTATCGGTTTTATGAAATTAATACTCTAATCATCACGTAGAAATATTTCCCAAGGTGCGGTACTTTTAGAAATGTAATATTATAGTGAGAAAATTATTTTACTGTAAGAGAAAAGATGCGCAGTCAATATAGTAACTGCAAATGCACTGTAACTGCATACTGAAACTGCAAAATGTGCACACAATTCACTTTTCCCCATAGCACGTCATACGCAGTTTCAACTGTTTTTTTGACGTAAAATAAATAAATAAATAAATAAATGTGGAAGTTTTGTTTTTATTTCCTTTTTTTGTGAGTTTCCGATGTTTCGATGATTATCGCCTTTCGTATTTGATAGCTGATTTCATTTTAATACAGTCGTCTTTTCCAGCCGTTTTTCCGTTACATTGTTACACGCGTTGATTATTTGGCGTAAGTATTATCCGAATGGGTAAATAAGACGTCAGAGTTCCTGGTTTCCGTCGCGTCACACACGAACACTGAGCCTCACTTTTCAGCCGTGTATTCGAGTCTTCTTGTTGTGCTCTTAATTTGAATTGCTCTTTTATTTTGTGGGAACATTTTGTCAGAAATGCCATGCCTCTACCATGGCAAACTATGATCGATATTTAAGTAATAATTATTATTTACATTATTCCAACTATAAGTATGCATCGCCAAACACTATATTCTTTGGCGGTAAGGATGAAATATTATCTTTATTACGATATCAATTCTTATCCTGGATCAATACCTAGAATGAATTGCGATTGGTTGTTTATTTTGTTTCCGGACGCATCAACTTCTACTGTTATTATTCCCGTTAGTATAGTGCTTGTTTTATCACCTGACATCAGTTGATGTGAGAGGTGAGGGCCATTGTAAAACCTTCCGCAAACCCTCTTTGCCCAGCACAACTTCCAAATGGATCGATCGGATACGCATACCTATCCCCAGAAATAGAAATCGACCCGTCCAACCTGTACACCATTGGTCGCTCTTCTCAAACAATAATGAGTAGCAAATGTCTTCGAGAAAAAAGTATTGGTTGATGCATGTCGACTTTGTGGCTGGCGGACCAAGAGAGATGGCTCAGCGCCTTAACTGATGTCACTGCAGTGACTCTGACCGGGAGGTCCTAGGTTCGAGTCTCGGCTGGCAGGATGTTTGACACTACCTTGCCTGCTAGGTCGAATTCAGTCGCTGTCTGGAGGAGAATTCTAGAGGCCGGCTGCTCTGATCGGCAGTTTTCCGTGGTTTCTCCGATCAACACCAGGCGAATGCCGGAGCAGTACCCTATCAAACGGGCCACGGACCGCGCGCGATCTGTCCTTCCTCTTCCTTGTCCTGTCCTCACCACTTACACACACACTCACACTAAAATGCACTTCACTACCACATATGCCGGGAGACCGTTAGGGAACTTAGAGATGTCCCGGCTGGGGCGGTACCCTGCTGGTGAGAGATACCTGGTTCTTGGAAATCCCCATCAGCTGACGGTAGTTCGGTGCCGGATCTCGCCATCCAGCTGGGAAATATCACCTGCCGCTGAAAAACATGTACTGCACTTACGAGGCTAATGATCTCGGTAGTTGACATGCCCGGAACCACTAACAACCAACCAGCGGCTGGCGGCAACTAGTTGCACAAAATGTCGCCCTGGCTGGGGACTCCCGCCATCCTCAGAGGGCGCGTCCACCGTTGGAAAGTTAATTAAAACGTATCGGTGCCAGAAGCAGCATTCACTTCAGCGCATTGGCCGGATGGCGTCGGGTGGCGACACTGTTTTTTCGACACTCTGTCAACGCAGCGCTCTGGATGCGCCGGAAAGTGTACCGTCAAAAGATCTCATCGATTAGAAAGAAGGGAAGCGATTAAAGTAGTTTGTTTATTAAAACATGCGTTTGCGCAGTATGGTAAAATACGAAATGAAAGGCAATATTACCAATGCAATGGAGTCAAACAAATGAAATTGGTTAATTTCAGGGTCGTTATACCGCTATCGAAGTTGCAGTTGCGGTGCTGTTGGTAGTTATGCTGCAACACCACATTTCAATATTGTGATGGGTCATTTGAGGGACAAACCAAATATAATTAAAAATAAGCGTTATCAAAATATTTTTCAACGACAACAATGGAGATTAACGTTATCCGTATATTAAATACACAAACGATGAGAAATTAATGGAGTGATGAATGATAAGTAAGCAGGAAAAAATGTGTGAATTTTTTAGTAATGAATCGATCATGAACACGTGAGGAATTTCCGTGAAAATAAACTGAAAATTACAGGAAGACCGAATGTCACAGAGTAAAGAGTGTAAGATGCAGATAGGCGATTATCGAATAAGAAGAGACATATACGGAGGTGGTCCCAGAAGTACCCGACCCAACAAAGAAAAAACAAAAATTTTGGAAAAAAATGTTTATTTTTCAACATAATCTCCTTTTAGCTCTATACACCTTTTCCCAGCGATGTTCAATAAGTTCGATACCCTTTTTATAATAAGAACTGTCTTGCTCATCAAAATAGCCATTAACTACCGGAATCACTTCTTCATTGTTGGAAAATCTTTGATCACTGAGCCATTTTTTCAGGTGTGGGAACAGAAAATAATCAGAGGAGGCTAAATCTGGCGAATAGGGTGCATGAGGTAGCAATTCAAATTTTAATTCATTAATTTTGGCCATTGCAATAACGGATTTGTGAGCTGGTGCATTGTCCTGATGAAACAACACTTTCTTCTTAGCCAAGTGTGGCCGTTTTTGCTTGATTTCTTCGCTCAAACGTTGCAATAGTTGCATAATACTCGCCGTTGATAGTTTTTCCTTTTTCAAGATAGTCAATGAAAATTATCCCACGTGCATCCCAAACCGGAAGGTTCGCCTTCTTGGTGCGCGTTCTCCCTTTTCAGTCCATTGTTTTGATTGTTTTCCACTGGGGTGAAGTGGTGGACCCATGTTTCATCCATGGTTATGAAACGGCGCAAAAATCCTGCTTTGTTGCGGTGAAACTTCGCTAAATACTCAATTGAAACATCTTCACGACGCGGCACCCATCTTGCACACAGCTTTCTCATGTCTAAATTTTCAGATAATATGCGATGTACCGCACTTTTCGAAATGCCTACTATGTCTGCTAGCTCGCGCACTTTCAGTCGACGATCACCCAGTACCGCTTTGTGGATTTTCTTTACCATTTCTGGAGGAGTCACCTCATTTGGTCGACCACTGCAATGCTCGTCTTGGCAGCTCGTACGGCCTCGTTTAAACTCTGCTACCCAATATTTTACTGTAGTAAACGAAGGCGCAGACTCACCCAGAGTAGAATCTAGATCAGTTTTTTTACTGGTTGGGCTGAGACCTTTCAAATTAAAGTATTGGATCACATAACGATGACCAATTTTCTCCATTTCTACAAATTCACTCAAAACGTTCATTATTGATTGTTGCCAAACAAATACTAAACAACTTAGCGTCTTCAAACTTTAAACATGCTTCATAGATTGTCTATTTTCTAATACACTGAGATTTTTCGAAAAACTACCGCGATCTCTAGGTCAGGCAGGGTACTTTTGGGACCACACTCGTACATGAACAAGGAGATGGGAGACGTGAAAGTTACAAAGAATGAACGATTTTTGAAACGATACTGTGCATCAAAAACATACAAGTGAGCGGCAGGGTTTACGAACTGCCCCGGGGAAAAAGTGTTCAAACTGTGGTCGCGAGAGGATGTTAGTACGCAGTAGTGAGATTAAGTTTTGAATTTGATTACGTGCAGACGTGAGTGAAAAGTAAACATACGTGTGAACTAAATGTCGGTAGTGGAAAGAATTTTAGAGTGGTGACTAATTAAGAGAAACAAACTGATGCTGAACGAGACGGCGACGCGCGAAGGACGTCGCTGAGAATCGGAGAGAACGGCAAAATATCAGCATAAAAGAAGGCGGTGGAACGAACATGGATGTGAGTAATAAATAATATTATTTACGACATGTAGGAAGACAAAGTATTGTCATTAGACCAAGTTTAGTTAAAAATAAGAAAAGTAGGATAGCTTGGCCATGTATCTACAGGAAAATCAAAGTGTATGTGTGTGTGTGTAACTACGCAGTAAATAAGAAAAGCTGATAGGAAAAGATTTTATGTTATTTTTACGTTGTTATGATATGTATTGAATTTGCTGTTTTTGAAGACAGGAAAAGAGAACTGGAATTATATATTTTTTTCAGAAGAACGAACCTGTCTCTTTTCGTAAAGGTTGCCAGAATTCCTATGCATCAAATATTCATAAAACGATAGATTCCTTACGTGAAGTTTCGACGCCGCGATTCCATTTGGACGGCTCTGTCAACTCATCAAAATAAATTCTCTGAATTGGATATCCCCGTCGAACATATGGGTTACTATACTTAATGGAATTAAAGAAATTATTGGAGTACATAAACAATTAAAATATTAGATGTTTATTAAAATAATAACCTCAGTTCGAAAAGATAATCCATTATATTTACGAATGATTATTATAATATATACGAATGATTATACAGGTGAGTCACGTAACTTAAGTACCTCTTGTAATTGTTAATCGGTTCAAGTTATTACGATGCAGTTTTTATAGAAGTGCATGAGGGAATGGGGAACAACTTTTTTCATATAGTATATTTCTTTTTATCACTTGTATTTTACGTGATACTGAGGTAACTTTCTTTTTTCAGATGGAACTATACATATTTTTTAGTCTAACCTGGCGAGCACAAAAAGACGAATCCAATGCTATACATATCTTCATAACGTTATTTTCTTTTTTTGCGACTCGTGTTTAAGGGATATTGCAAAGCCAAGAGCGACGAGATGCCGTTAGCAGGGAGAGCACTGTATGACCTTCGACGGTGGATTGTTACATTCAAAATATTCGTTAAATACCAGTCGCAAAAATTCAGAATTTCGCAATAAATTGTTTGGCTAACATTTGGCAATATATATCATTGGATTCGTCTTTTTATACTCGTCATATTAGAGAGAAAATATATTTATATTTAATTTGAAAAAACCAAGTTACCTCAATATCTCGTAAAATACAAGTGATCAAATAGAAACGAATACTTATATGAATTAGCTCCATTCCCTCATGCACTTCCGTGAAAACTGCATTGCAAGAACTTCAACCGTTTAAAAATTACAGGAAGTACTAAAGCTACGGTACTCACCCTGTGTATACATATATATTTCAATTATATGAAAAGCCAAAACTTCATATAAAAATCGACGATGCAGTGTCAACGACCTGTGAAGTGTAGCGGACTAACTGCTCGCCTTCGCTCGTTTCCCCTCCCTCTTACTCCAGTTTTCCCACTTGATGCTCATTGCTGTCCTCGTCTCCATTTCATGTCTGCTCGTACTCCTGGACGAGGAGTCCCGTCGACGGCGCTATTGACATTTCTGGCTTCGGGGATACAGTCCAGTCTCCCCGCAAATTCGTACCACATAAAATTTAACTTTACAGACATTCGAATATCGCATTTGCAAGAACATAAATAGAAATGTAGAATTAAATTTTCTATTTACTTATTATTTTTAATTTTCTGTATTTTTAATTAAAATTCTCGTTTCAGGTCTGTTCCTCTATGCTTTGGAGTGTTCAAACTTTTGTTCGAGAAAGGTTCCTTGGACGTTTTTTTGCATTATGTAATGAGTGTAATATGAATCCCTATTTCATACTCGTAAAAAGTTACTTAGTAAGAAATGAAGTCTCTAAAATAGTTGCTAAATTTGAAAAATGTAAATTCATTAAATTATGAAATAATAAAATTGTTATTATAGTCGACTCGCAATCATAATTTAGAAGATTTCATATGTGTGGTAGAAGCCCTTAGCGTTGTTTCTAATATCCTCTCGCCATTGTAAAACAATACGGTGTATTCATTGTGTTGTCTTATAAGTTATTATTTAAGGATAAATAATCATCTTATTGCATGTGTAATATCAGTACATATGAAAGTTTTAATGAGGTTCTCCTGAAAGAATATCGATTCTTATGAAGTCGATGAACAGTTAAACAGTTGATGCTTTTTGGGGAGTGAGAACAAGTTTCTTTTTTATAGTGCAGAGTTATATTTCACGTGAATCATTTCAACCGAAATTGTGTTATTGTGCGTGTCAGGATGCGAGGACACCAAAATATTTCATTTGTAAAAATGTTCGATTTTTGACATTCAAAAGCACTCTTCGTAATTTCAGATATTGTAAACGAAAACCTGTGGAACTGATATAAAAACCATATAACATTCAAAAATTCAATGATCGCTCAAGATTGCTATTTTATTTTTTGTATTTTTGTTCTTCTTCAAAGCATTATTATTAAGCATATACTAACACAATCAAAAATCGGAAATATCGTATATTTTGTGTCTACATTCTTACTTAATATTTAAGACAAAACAATAACCTTGGGATATATGCGGGAATTTCGCGAGAAATGTATATATTTAAAACTGAGTGTTTTCAGCTCGAAAGATATTTGAGCTTCCTACTCAACCAAAATTCATGACTTTTTTTAAAGAAATGAGTTTATGTGAGCCCTACGTGTTGTCACTTCCTCTTATTAACCGGTTTTATAGTTTAAAAACAAAATTTTAATAATACCTTAAAGTTAGTTGAATGAACGCTTATCATTTCTTTATTTCGACGTTCTGGTTTGCGAGTTGCAATCGATCGACCGTTTGTGTTGCGAGATTTTGTCTTCTAGCTTAAAGATTGTGAACTATTTAAATAACTGAGAATTTTGTAGCAGTTTTGAACCCTCGAATCTCTAAGCTGTTTCAGGAAGGAATGTAATCGCCACAAATCAAATTAACAAAAGTATCACAATGTAATAAAATAAATTGATCCGCTGTAAGGGGAGTATTACACGAAGTTTACCTATTTTCATCACATTGCTATTCGCCAGGAAACCTGCATTTTAATGCACCCTCCAGTCTTTTATCGTCGTAAGTGTCGTGGGAGGGGAGAGTACTCTGCTTCTACGACTGCATTTTTACGTCGCGAGACAAAACCGACGACAAGAAAAGTTTCTTTTTTCTGGCGTCGCATCCGCGACATGAAAGTCTTCCTAACAGTTCGCGATGCGCCTCTGCAGGCTGCTGCAAGATACTGCGCGATGTATATTTCATAAAGCCCTTTTCTCCTAGGAGATCGGAAGTGCACTCACGGCGGAAATTTTATTCCGTGGCTCTCCAACATCCGCGGCGACAACGAGCGCGTATCTCCCCGAAGCGTCGCGTCTCGCCGCGCTGCGGCTCTCCTCCATATGGATGCCAACGCGCATATGACGCGCGGAAGAGTCGCATGAAGGCGGCTCCACACATTCGTTATTCGGCTAACAGCGATCAACCGCTCGCCGAATCCCGAGTAGTGTGAATGAGTTGCTTGCTGTCTGCTGAGTGCCGAACATTCGGGGTTCGTCCTACCCACCACGTGTCGGTCTTTTGGACACATCAAAGGGAGTGAACATTCGCCGAACACGTCAGTTTCTCGGAATTGGGCGAGCACTGGCTCGCTGCACGGCGAATGCCGAATGTGCGGAGCCGTCTTAATGGCGGCTCCATACATTCGTCATTCGGCGACCAGCGATCAACCGCTCACCTAATCCCGAGTAGTGTGAATGAGTTGCTTACTATTTGCCGAGTGACGAACATTCGGGGTTCGCCCTACCCACCGCTTGTCGGTCTTTTGGACACATCAAAGGGAGAGAACATTCGCCGAACACGTCAGTTGCTTGGGATTGTCACTAGCTCGCTGGACGGCGAATGCCGAACGTGTGGAACCGTCTAAAAGGCGGCTCCACACATTCGTCATTCGGCGACCAGCGATCAACCGCTCACCTAATCCCGAGTAGTGTGAATGAGTTGCTTGCTATTTACCGAGTAACGAACGTTTGGGGTTCACCCTAACCCACCGCGTTTCGGTCTTTTGGACACATCAAAGGGAGCGAACATTTGCCCAACAGGTCAGCTTCTCGGGATTGGGCGAGCACTAGCTCGCTGATCGACGAATACCGAATGTGTGGAGCCGTCTTGTGACATGGCCTAGGAGTCCGGGGCCTCAGTGGGCGTTTACACGACTGTTCAGGAGGCGGCAAGTCCTTGATAGAAACGCGTCATTTTCAGCCAATGTTTCACTGATATCTGGAGAACAAAGGAAAATACAGATATGCAAGCGCTTGTGAAAGCCACAAGATATATGGAACGATTTTCCTAAGGACGAGCCAAAGTGACAGCTAGTGCTGGCAACATAACTGAAGGTTATGTGGTCGTTGTGCCCTCGAGCCCATTAGACTCCATTCCCACATTCGTTCGTTTGCAGTTGGCTAAATTGTAAATGGCTTCGACGCTTCCTTTTGTGATGTCCTCGTCCGACGAAAATATAGTGCGCCACGAGAAATAATTGAAATTAAGAAGTGCAGTGTTATGTGCTCTTCTGTAAAAATTCTTTTTTTTCTTTATATATTACATTGAATTTACTTTTTGTGTGATAAATAGTATGTTTATTTTAAAACCGATACTTGAATGCGAGATGCGTACTGTAATATTGTTTCCTTTCTCCTCTCTCCTATTATATATATAATCCCGCCCACACGTTGGGCGCCCACTGTAATATATCCTCTTATTCTCCCTCTCCCTCCTTTTACATTACAATCCCCCACCTCTGCTACCACGACACCTCACGTCGCGGCGTCAATGTAATATTATATATAATCCCGCTTTTAATTATTCTCTTATTAAATCTCACGCCCACTATCTTGCCCTGCCCTAGCCCTAAATTATAATTGGGTGCCGCATTATCAATTGCCCGTACCTCTGCTAGCTCGTCCTATTATCTGTTCCTTACCGTGTCGTAGTTCGCGCGCTCACTCCATACGGAGTTGAAGTAAGGGTCCGCTTCGTTCGTGCCTGGGTCAACACTCATACCATTACAAAAATAAAAAGCATGGAATCACGGCAATTATGAGCCATTGGGATGCTCATGCATTTAATTTTGGACTTGTCTTAGCTGATGGCTCTTTCGTGAACACCATCTGCCCCTCCAACTTACAAAACATAACAACACAAATATATATAAAAACACCCAGGAAGAAAAACATAAACATACACACTGAAAATACAATACAATGAAAAACAAATCTCATCCATCCATCAGAATGCGCATTCTGTCGTGACCTTATTTCTTATCCTTAGCCTAATAGCATAACTTGGTCTTCGACAGAACTTCTTTTGAATGGAGCGTAAACAAACCAAAAAAAATACAGTTTTTGCACAATGCGTGCCACTTCCCTTTTCTGCAGCGATGTCACCTTCTATCAGCGCCCGTCGCTGGTAGTTGTCACGTGCGTTATTCACGCACGCGATTCTCCGTTCAGCTGCCACCAGATCCTCTACGGTTCACCTCTCCGTTTAAGACATGCCAATGCATCCACGACTATTGTTTTTCTTTTTTAATCGCGTCTTCCCTGAACGTTATTTCTATATGTCGCGATATCCCTATATATCTTTCGCGACGCTTCTATTTTCTGACACCTAATTTAAGTAAATATTTCCTATGCAGATTTTTTTTTCGTGAATTTCTCAATGAATTTAACTAAATTTTCGATGCACTCGGTTTAAACAATTATTCCTATGTAACCAAAATAGCCTATTAACGTTTTGCACGACACTTCCGCGAAATTTCTCAAAAATTCAACACAACATGAAAACGTGTGTGATCGTCCTTAGATCCGAACTCATTCTGTCTGTAACCCAGTTCACATTGTTGGTCCCTACAATCCAAGTGACTGTCTTTTTTCCAAACATATGCCCATCACCATAATAAATGTTCAACAACTCTTACATTTTTGGTGTTTTCGGGCATTTTGCGTCTTACATAAATTCCCCGCACCGTAACTAATTTTGCCCTGCTCTAAATATTTTTCCCTATAATTCCCGTAAGTTTGGCCAAAATCCACCCAGGCATTCACTGGATATTCAACAAAATTCTTCTTGTTATTTATTTCCAGAAGTACAACAATGAGTTCCGTCTTTCATCTTCGTCATGTTATGCATGCAATGTATACCATTTATAATATTTACGGAACCCGTGGCTCGAATAACGTGGTTTTTGCTTTAAAATGTTTCTAAATTTAAGTTCTGTTCATCGTTCATCACACCTATTTCCGCCCCTTATGCTTTCTTGTATCACGCTTTTAATTATGGTTACGGCGCTGTTGTCTATTGTTTCTTTCATTTCTTTTAATTCCTCCTTGCTCACATAAAAGTTCCATGCCTTCTTGCGGGCTCGGCCCACAGATCATTACATCTTCCCCCGCCTTAAGATGTTACTCAGTCCATGATGTCATCATACTGAGTTGACATCTATTACTGCTACCTTACCGCGAAGTCTACACTTTGTTTATTGTCGGCGCGACCCTGCACCTGCTACCGTCTGCACTCCCTTCTCGGCTGTACTGGTGCGTTCGACCTTGGGCTAATAATGCCTCAAGTTACTACTCTCGTTCGCGACGGATGCACCTGCTAACACTTGCACCCACTGTTGCGCTGCACATCATACCGTCGTCTATGGTCGCACTGTCACACGCTACAATGTCACCCTTTTTCGTTTGTTTACCTATGCCTTAACTTAAACAATCTTCCTTTCTTGCTTATAATTTTTCCTTACAACTAATCGTAACCTATTCCTTAAAAACTACCCTTTAAAACTTTAATTTTTCTTCCTCAAAACTGTTCTTTAACATTTAATCTTTATCATCTTTGTCACCTATTTCTGTTACCATTCATCTCAATTCCTTGTACACTCTACTTTGGGAAACTATCATCTCAACTTCTTTACATTGGTTACCTAGCTATTACCACCTGTCATCTTAGCTCTTTATACAGCTTTACATTATAAATATTTTGAACGCCTTTCTCCTTGCCTTGATCAGATAACACTACATTGTTATTTTCTAAAACTCTGCTTACAACGTACGGACCGTCATATAATGGGAAGAACTTCCGAAACAATTTCTGGTCCGTTGAGGACGAATGAGACGATCGGACGAGCACCTTGTCCCCCACTCGAAACGTCCTCCGTTGGCATTGTTTCTGGGCCCTTTTCCGCTTCTCTGCTGACTTCTGTAACTGCTCATAGATAATCTGATGGTTCGATGCCACTTCTCGTATACCGCTGATTTCCGATGGAATCCGGATACTGTCGAACGGTCCCGTCTTCTTGGTTCCGAAATGCGCCTCCTGCATCTTCATTCCTTCACTTGAAATTTCATGTCCCATGAACTGTACTTTTCTTCTACAAAATTCGCATTTTTCCAAATTCAGTTTTAAATTGTTTCTTCTAAATACTCGAAACAGTTCTTCCAATTTCCTCATGTGCGATTGCAGATCAGCCGAAAACAAAATAATATCATCCACGTACATAACTATCGTGTTTTTTAATTCTTCCGGAATTACATCATTCAGGTAACGAATCAGCGCTGCCCCCGAATTCTTCAGCCCAAATGGCAGTCGCGTAAACGAGTACACCGTCCTCAAACTTGAAACTGATGTACTGTTGGCTCTTCTTCTCGACTTCAATCTGCCAATATGCGGACGAAAATCGAGCGCACTGAAAACCGTTGCCCCTCCTAATTTGACGACCATTTCATCGATCGTAGGTGGCGTTTCATACCGTGGGATCGTGACCGCGTTCAGCTTTCTTGCATCCAAGCATATTCGAATGCTACCGTTCTTCTTTATTACTACTACCAGAGGACTGACATATGGAGTTATCGCTCTCTTAACCACGCCTTTCTGCTCCATTTCTCTTATCAATTCTCGTACTTGTGCACTGTACTTGCACGGTATGGGATACTGTTTAGTGGAAAACGGTGCGGTGTCTTTCAAAACTAACTGAAATTGGTAACCCTTCACTGGTTCCGATGATTCCCCGAAAATCTCTAAGTGCTCCTCTATTAACTGGCGAACTCGCCCCGGACAGCCTTCCTGGTTGATGACACCGTTAACGGCCTTATCCACGTCCTGGAGAACCTCTTCCACTGTAGCCTGTATTCCGTAATCTTCGACCTCCGGCGCATCTATTTCAAAGACCACTGGACTGCTCCCAATACAACCTCTCGATCGTAGCGTAACCCTCCTGGTACCTACGTCGACGACGGCTTAGTAAGCCCCCAATGCGTCCATCCCTATGATGACGTCGCGGATCAGTCCTCGGACCACAACCGCCGCTACTTCCATGGTCATTTCTGCCAGAATCAGCTCCAACCAAACTTGCTTTCCCGTGGTATTTGCCAATTTTCGGTTAGCCATCACTACACGAAGCTTCCGCGTCGGCAACTCTATCAATATCTGTCCACTCTTTCGCACCTTTTCGCAAAATTCCTCTGACACTGCGCTTACACTGCTTCCCGAGTCCACTAATGCCTGCACTTCCATGCCATAACACGTGCCTCTTAACACTAAGCACTTACTCGGCTTTACTCCTTTCGCTTTGTCCAACACGTGCCTCTTAACACTAAGCACTTACTCGTTCTTCATTTTCGTTTGGTTCGTGCCACCGTCTCGTCCCAAACGTATCTAGTTTTCCACTCTATTGCGTTGTTGCCACTGAACTCGCGTTTCCCATCATCTCCACGTTGCAATTTTTAATGTCCTGTTCCGCCCGTTCCGCGCTTGACCGTTCACTATGGCCTTCCCTTGACTTTTGTTTTCGCGGTGCCTGACCGCCCTGTGACTTCTCGTTTTTCCCCTGCTCTTTCTCGGCGCGTACCTCCATTGCGCACATTTCATCCTGCCTACGCCTGCTATTATTATACCGGTTGCTATTGTTGCCACTACCGGAATATTGGTTTCGACCGTCTTGCGTGTCGCGGTCATCCCTATCGTTCGCCTGATCAAACCGGCTCACTCGCTCGATCAGCGCATCTATTGTTTCGGCATGTTGTTCCACAACAAATTGCGAATTCCGTTCGGCATTTGTCTGATGAGTATCCTAATAATTTCAGCGGGGTTAAATTCCTCACTACAGACCTTGAAAGCACTAACCTTTCGGGTCACAAAATCACTCATGCTTTCGGAACCCTCTTTGCGAAACCTTTCCGACATCAATCGATATTTCAGCTCAAATTTATGATGTTGGTTCCAGTAACGATCTAAAAATTTGGCCCTCCATTCCTCATACGTTCTGGGCGTCGGTGTCAACGCCTGCCACCAATACTGTGCCTTAGAGCTCAGGGCTTCTTCTACAAACCTAAGTTTTACGCCCTCGGGAATGCCATTAACTGTAAAATAATTTTCGAGAGCCGTCAAAATGAATACGGCTGCTCCTTGCTCTCGCCGTGGAACCGTAAATAATTCGGCAACGTAGCGTGCCCCATCGCATTGCCTATTACTGCTGACCTCCGTGCCGTATCGACCTGTCGTTCGAGCTCCGCGATCTTATGTAAAATCGCCTCATCGATTTCTTTTGTCTGCCCGTTGTCTGTCATTTTTAGGTTGTCTAATTCGCCCTGCACGGTTGACCTGATATTATCGTCAATTCCGCTCATAGATCTTTCGAGCTGTCCCAACCTAACATCTTGTCGCATCGTGGCGTTTTTAATCCCTTCTACGCCCTTGCTTATGTCCGACAATTGCGTTTGCTGCGACTGTATTCTTCTGCAAACCCCTACGACCACCTTCACGTCGTTGAGGTTAGAATTCACCTGCTGGTTGACAACCTCTTGAACGGCAAAGCGAGTTTCTATTCTCTTTTCAGTTGCCCTCACTTCCCGTTCTACTCTGGACAAATGCGCGGCCGTTTCAATTTTGAACGCGCCCATTTCCTCGCGTATACTCGCTACAGTGGATTGCAGTTCACACTGCACTTTATCTAACGCGGAATTAATCCCTCGTATCTGATCTCTTACTTCTTCGAATTTGCTTTCGAGTCTAACATTCATTTCCTTGGCTATTTGAACGTTGTCGGCCTTTATTTCCTGCAGATTATTTTCCAACCTAGCGTTCGTTTCGGCCATGAAGCGCCATATCATGGAGAGGGTAGGTTCTCCCACTACTGGTTCTTCGCTCGGATTTTGCTCGCGGTCCCTTGCTCTGTCACCGTCTCCCGCACATCACTTGCTACGTTGGCTTCCCCCTCTACAGTACATTCTTCTATATTTTGGTAGTCCTCGCCCTCATCGTAAGCAGAAATTGTTTCGGACTCCGACGCCTCGCGTACGTTAATTGTCTTACCGCTGCGCGTTTCCATGGTTACACAACTAATATTGGTATTGACCCGTTTTTTTTTTAATTTAATTGTTGGCACGACGAACCGGTACCCCTTATCACGACGACCCACGTCGCGGCGTCAATGTAATATTATATATAATCCCGCTTTTAATTATTCTCTTATTAAATCTCACGCCCACTATCTTGCCCTGTCCTAGCCCTAAATTATAATTGGGTGCCGCATTATCAATTGCCCGTACCTCTGCTAGCTCGTCCTATTATCTGTTCCTTACCGTGTCGTAGTTCGCGCGCTCACTCCATACGGAGTTGAAGTAAGGGTCCGCTTCGTTCGTGCCTGGGTCAACACTCATACCATTACAAAAATAAAAAGCATGGAATCACGGCAATTATGAGCCATTGGGATGCTCATGCATTTAATTTTGGACTTGTCTTAGCTGATGGCTCTTTCGTGAACACCATCTGCCCCTCCAACTTACAAAACATAACAACACAAATATATATAAAAACACCCAGGAAGAAAAACATAAACATACACACTGAAAATACAATACAATGAAAAACAAATCTCATCCATCCATCAGAATGCGCATTCTGTCGTGACCTTATTTCTTATCCTTAGCCTAATAGCATAACTTGGTCTTCGACAGAACTTCTTTTGAATGGAGCGTAAACAAACAAAAAAAATACAGTTTTTGCACAATGCGTGCCACTTCCCTTTTCTGCAGCGATGTCACCTTCTATCAGCGCCCGTCGCTGGTAGTTGTCACGTGCGTTATTCACGCACGCGATTCTCCGTTCAGCTGCCACCAGATCCTCTACGGTTCACCTCTCCGTTTAAGACATGCCAATGCATCCACGACTATTGATTTTCTTTTCTTAATCGCGTCTTCCCTGAACGTTATTTCTATATGTCGCGATATCCCTATATATCTTTCGCGACGCTTCTATTTTCTGACACCTAATTTAAGTAAATATTTCCTATGCAGATTTTTTTTTCGTGAATTTCTCAATGAATTTAACTAAATTTTCGATGCACTCGGTTTAAACAATTATTCCTATGTAACCAAAATAGCCTATTCACGTTTTGCACGACACTTCCAGAAATTTCTCAAAATTCAACACAACATGAAAACGTGTGTGATCGTCCTTAGATCCGAACTCATTCTGTCTGTAACCCAGTTCACATTGTTGGTCCCTACAATCCAGGTGACTGTCCTTTTTTTTCAAACATATGCCCATCACCATAATAAATGTTCAACAACTCTTACATTTTTTGGTGTTTTCGGGCATTTTGCGTCTTACATAAATTCCCGCACCGTAACTAATTTTGCCCTGCTCTAAATATTTTTCCTATAATTCCGTAAGTTTGGCCAAAATCCACCCAGGCATTCACTGGATATTCAACAAAATTCTTCTTGTTATTTATTTCCAGAAGTACAACAATGAGTTCCGTCTTTCATCTTCGTCATGTTATGCATGCAATGTATACCATTTATAATATTTACGGAACCCGTGGCTCGAATAACGTGGTTTTTGCTTTAAAATGTTTCTAAATTTAAGTTCTGTTCATCGTTCATCACACCTATTTCCGCCCCTTATGCTTTCTTGTATCACGCTTTTAATTATGGTTACGCGGCGCTGTTGTCTATTGTTTCTTTCATTTCTTTAATTCCTCCTTGCTCACATAAAGTTCCATGCCTTCTTGCGGGCTCGGCCCACAGATCATTACAGTACCGATGCACGTGGTTCCGAGCTTTCTGTTGTTGTGTGGTTGTGCGGCGCGCTGTGATTGAGAGCTTTCCATTTACATTCGTGGCAGTTCTCTTTTACTGATTGTGAGAGCAAGCTAAGAGATTCTCCACATACTAAATTAAATTTAAATATTTCCTGGACTCGCGTTCATGCATATACCTCAGCGAAACTCTTAGAATTCTGCGTAGGGATATTTTCACAGGAGACATTAGCACTTTACGAAGGGGCGTAGCTGAACAGCTGTCGCGGCGGAGGGATACTTCTCTGAAATACATGTGATGTTCACTTGTTTTCGCGAACTGTCACTTTGGCTCATCCTTAGGAACATCGTTCTATACATTGACAGATTAGTGATTCCAGGTGCACGAACTGCTGAGGCCATACGTGTCGAGTGTTTTTTTTCTCACGGGAGGCGGCGGTGTTCTTCCCCCGCTGGATGATGAGAACCGGCACCGGCTTACTCATCGGCTTGCTGTTTTTGAAACTGAGCATCGCCCACCAGCGAGGCACCACCCCAACCGGGACAAGCTTTAATCTCCGACTGGTCTTCCGAAATGTATGGTACTGTAGTACTCGTAAGTGTAAGTTTGTGTGGGCCAGGGAAGAGATGTAGGTAAGCGTAGGTAAGGGGCTCCGGTATTCGCCTGGTGTTGATCAGAGAAACCACTGGAAACTGCCAATCGCAAATCCCGGTGAATTGATATCTCCTCCAGACGGCTGCTGAACTTGACCTAGCTATATAGTTAGTGTCGAAAAACCTGTCATAGTCTGGATTCGGACCCTAGGACCTCCCGGTCAGAGGCCCTGCAGTGATATCAGTTGATGTTCTGAGCCACCTAAGCCGGTCGCTTGCTAAATAAGACTTAAAAGTCGCCTTAGAAAGTATATTAATGAGGATCATACTTTGAGGTATCCTTTCAAATTTTAGACAATCAAATAAAAACTTGTTGAAAAAATCAGTCTTTATTCATTAAGTTGAATCGCAAAATTAGTATACAACGGTTTGTGAAGAGATTCATTCACATCTTCACGTTGTATATTGGTAAAATGTTTCAACTATGAAACATAAAACAACAACCATACTACCATTATATTGATATTGTAAAAAGAATCATAATATCATAAAAGTGAAATACCAAATTAATATACATTACAAAGTTTATCTATTGAAAGACAAAAAATTAAGTATTAGTGCGAGTCAAAA
The DNA here is from genome assembly GCA_964035755.1 of Teleogryllus oceanicus. Lineage (NCBI taxonomy): Eukaryota > Metazoa > Arthropoda > Insecta > Orthoptera > Gryllidae > Teleogryllus > Teleogryllus oceanicus. Next base: position 95,077,872 of record CAXIVR010000004.1, read on the forward strand.
GGTCAGAGCAACCCACGTTTTATTAATTGATAAAAATCCGCACCAAATATGTATATACATCTTTATATATGGCCGATGTCAAATTAAAAAAAAAATGTCAGATTTAAAATAACAATGGTAGTGTATGTGTGGAACTTGAGCATGGAGGGCCAGCGGGGAGAAGACTGGAGTAAACTACGGGAAAGATATCGGAAGGGAAATGAGGAGAGGCAGGAGATTGGAGTGAGAAGGTTAGGGGCTTAAGTAAATGAAATTGTATAAAAAAATATATAAAGTGAGACCCAATTAATTCTTACTTGGGTCAGATAAATCATATTTATTTATTTGAAGTAAAGGATTCTCATACACCGATGTGATTAGATTTTATTCTAAATTCGTATTAAGTTTCAAATGTTTTAATTTGTATGGATTCTGAAATGAGACGGGCATATATCGTTTTAGAAGCCACAAAAATACTTCGTTATACTTCGAGTACACTCTGCGCATACATTCCCCAATTTAGTGTGTACTCGCCTTTGTGGATTTGGAGGGGAAATGTGAGCGGAGTCGGGAAGTTGCTTGTGCTTGCAGGAGCGCGGGGCTTCACAGGCGGAAAATTACTTCGTGCGGGTATAGTTTGCTCTATTACACCTCTCGCTCTTTGTTCGGTGCTTGAAATTTTTTAAATAGTATCCAAGAAATGAGAGAGTGTTGCTTTACGAAAAATTCATTGGTCTGTAACGACAATAAGTACAATATTAAGTTAAAGTTGGATTCGCCACATCCCAAGATATCCATAAAAAAGCAAGTTTCATACAGCTCTGTTTCCCAAAAGCCTGAAAGTTTTCGCACGTTGTGCTTACCATTTTTCCAATTTGACAGAAGACCTGTATCATAAATATCACAACGGGGAGCAGAAGGGATTATTTTCATGACCTATCCCGTGTTCAATAATGGAATACATAAACAAGGGAACATAGAGCAATAAGGTGGTGTTGTGCAACCAAGCAGTCTAGCTCGCAAGTACAGTATAACCAGTGCGGTAGCATCAAATGATGTTTTTGTGGTGAAACACAATAACAATTTGCGACAACAATAACAAACAAAACTGTTGACGTCCTTTTAACCGATATTCTGGAAGAACATCTGTTTGTACGAGTAACAAAAATATTATTATTGTTTTGCTCTGGAACCTACGTTGATCAGTGAACTTGACTTATTAATAAAAGTGAATATTACCAATTGAAATATGTACTTTTTATTGTTTTATATAAACAACCTTTTCGAAAAATTCCATTTTTGTACCGAATATTTTTTTCCGTTCCTTCTACTTTCGACAACTTCACACTGGTTTTGGAGTAAGCAAAATCTGCTGGTTTGCCACCAACTCAATCTCTGAAAAACTATATTAATTTTCAAATAAAGCCATTTATGTTTTTAAATCTCAAGTGAATTCTATTTTTTAAAGCTTTTCGTATTTGGTAATCATAATTACATTTTAATTTATAAAGTGTCCATCTATCCCTTACATGGCATACTTTTCTGATAAACCATACTAAATAATTCATTAAAAACAATTTTTTTTTGTTATTTAAAGTCACATCAACATCTAGGTCATTGGCGACCACTATTGGAATTAACGGTATGGTAACTATGAAGATGAAACGAAATGGTGATGATGAAGGGTGAAAGGACGAACACAAATACAACCATGCCCGAGGCGGGACTCGAACCTGCGACCCTGCGGTCCGAGATCACTACGGCATTAATACCTTAGCGATCTTGGTCACCGGGCCGGTCAAACCAAATTTTAAATCGCAAGAAAACACATTATAAGGAAATAATTACTTTTTGAATAGATCACATTATATGTGATATTAAATAATTACTGCCAATTGTGTTGTATTTTAGCCGCCGCTTCTTTGATATCCGATATAATTTCGTCCCAGAAACCTCATTGACTCCTCGACGGGGTGCCTCGGCACTTAGGGTGACCAGCGTCTACTCAGCCCGTGGCAGCTGCCCCTTGCGCAGTTCAGCATCCCGCCATTTCCTGTGAAGCGCAAATGGCGAAGTGTACATCTGAGGCCGCCCAAGTGCTCCTGGCTCTCCTCCCCCTTCGCCGCTTCGTAGCGCGGCCTTTGCCCAACATTAATCCCCGAAAGAAATTGCGCTGCCGAGCTGAATCGCGCGGATGGAGCCGAGCGGGCGCGCCCGGGGCTGGGCAGGGCGCCGAGGCGCGCATCCCTTCAAAGCGGAGGGGAGGGGCACAGGGCCTCCGAAGGGCTTTCAAGGGCCCGCCACAGCCTCGGCCTCCAGCCTCCGACATGATGGCGGCCCAAGCTGCGTTTGGATTCGGCTCCCAACAGCCTCCGTAATCCTCTCGCTCTCTATTTCCTCTCGTTTACCTCCCGAGTTTAAATTGATATTTTGATCAATGCTACCGGCTTAGGTGGCTCAGAGCAGCAACTGATGTCGCTGCAATTCCTATGACAGGGGGATCTTAGGGTTCTAGAGCCGGCGGTGGCAGGATTTTCGACACTTGTTGGGTCATTCCGTGCAATTTTTCAGTTTTTTTTTGACAGAGTCTCAAATTTTTAAAAATATTTTAGAATGTGAATACACTGATAATGAACAGTTAAAAGACAATTTATGTAATTAATATCTTTAGCGGTTTTGAAACACTTGTGGGTTAAACATGGATGATAACGCAATGTACTCAATCATTAAAACAATTCTGACATTCATAAAATGAATAAATCTGCTAAGACAAGGACCCTGTCTTGAAGATAAATAAACTTAGTTTAAGCGGTTGGTAATATATAGAAGATTAAGATATTTATTTACAATAAAAAATGCAAGTAAATTAAACAAATACATATATCTTCAAAAGTCTTTTTCTCTTTCATATTTTACACACTGCAAGAAGAACTAGTAAATAACTATTCTGCCAACTGTCGCGATGTAATCTTAAAATTGTGTGTGTTATAAAATAAAAAGTTTACGCGCATTACGCTTTTAAGATTAAAAGTCGCGTGCACTTGTTCAGTGAGGGGTGACGCGAGGATGATCGCACGCAGGATCCGTCGGTGTTCATTCTCGAGTGAAATCCGTCGATGCCTTGCAAGGGATCCGGGCACCAGCTTACGCCTTAGTTTCCTTGTGTTACTGTTTAGTGATACTTCGTGTTTAGATTGCTGAAGATTGTGAATATGTTTAGCAGGCTTCGGTGTTGCAATCCAGCCGGACTTGAGTAGCACAAAAGTCGGGAAGGGGGGAATAACAGAGGAGATGCGGAAGAAAATACCTAATTTAGTACCGGGAACGGTAGCTCAGTGCATCAAATGATGTCACTGCAGCGCCTCTGACAGGGAGGTCCTAGGTTCGATTTCTGACGGTGGCAGGATTTTCGACACTAACATTTCAGCTAGGTCGAATCAGTCGCTATCTGGAGGAGAATTCTAGCGGCCGGCTGCTCTGATCGGTAGTTTTTCGTGGCCGATCAGCACCAGGCGAATGCCGCAACAGTACCCTACCTAACGGGCCAAATACCGTGCGCGATTTTAACTTCCTCTTCCTTCTCCTACCCTTTCCCATTACACACACTTACACTAACATGCACTACACTACCACATATTCCGGGAGACCGGTCGGGAGTTTGATGATGCTCCGCTGGTGAGAGTCCTAGTTAGGGGGAAACCTCGCTAGCCGACGGTAGGTCGGCGCCGGATCTCGCCATCCAGCGGGGGAAGATCACCGCCATCTTCCGAGGGAAACATGAACTACACTTACGGGAATAACGACCTACGCTGTTGATGCGACCAGAATCACTAACCAACCAACCAATCTAATTTAGTGGTAGGTGAAGCAATATTGGATCTGTGTCGTTTCAGGATATCGAAAGTACCTAATGCAGATCTTAGTGACTCAACTCAAACAGTGAAATGATTCAAGTGCATTCGAGTAAATAGCCGCAGGAGTTACGACGGAATCCACTATCAGTAATGTTCAAAACATTTTGAATCCGTGGGTTTATCCGCGAAAATAATAAAAAAGCAAAAACGGCTACTTAAAGTAATTTAAAAATGCTGTACAGAAAATTTCAAAACAGCGACCAAGTAAAAAAAGACACTCAAATTACAAAATTGAGTTCTTGAGGTTTGGTGGAATAAGGCCAAAGCAATCTCAGCTGGATCAGATGTTCTTTCTAAATTATTAAATACCGTCGTTAAAAACCACCGTCTTGAAGTGATTTACAAAAAGTGGACCAACACAGAGATGATTACGGTTACAGCAAATGCTAAAAACGTCTGTAATTTCATCACCTACTTCAAAAACCTCAAAGCTCATAACTTTGTAGCAAGAGCTCAATCATCACATTTAAAACAACTGAGAAGCTCTATTCAACCAGAAAATTTAATTGTCATAGGCGATTACTCCGAAAATTACAGTTTCGTGATTCAGGACGCGATTCAATGTTGCCAGTGGAACAAATCTCAAGCCAAATTACACTCATTTAATATTTTTACAGCAATTTTGAAGATAATTTCTTGCAATATATATTATGTCAGATTATTTAGTTCGCGATTCTGCTGCAGCGCACGTTTTTTTTTCAGAAGAGACTACGCTTCTGTCTTATACCGACATTTCCTTAAATAAGTAAAATCTATTACTTGAGTGATGGCGCGGCTTGTCAATATAAAAACAGAAAGGACTTCTGCAATGTGACGTATAACAAGGAGGATTTTGAAGACCCAGCTGAATGCACTTGTTTGCTACAAGACACGAAAGAGATCCATGTGACGGAATATGGAGGAACGTCAAGAGACTTTCAGCTTACACAAGTCTTCAAAGAACTGGTATCACTACTCCTAGGAAACGTTTTGAATGGACGAAGAGAAATGTGGAAAAACTTCATTTTATTTTTCCCAGGTAACAGGAACATGAAGCAGAGGTAGAATTTTTAACTACCGGGAAGATTCATAGGCCTGAAAAATTGTGCCGGGAACGTGGAGTATCCACGCAGTGATTCCATTTTCTGAAATCAAAATTGCTGTGAGAACGTACTGTAGTTCATTTGAAGTTACTAGAAAAGTGCTTTTGCGAAATCCACCATCGCGCCGTGAAGAAAACAGTAACGCCGAGTGCTTTTTTATCATCAGCCTTTAGTCTTTTATCTACAGATCAGACTGTTTTGTCTCATTTCAAATGACTATTGTATATTGATACTCGGAAACTTCATTGCTTCAAGATGAAATATTCAGTTGATGTTCGTTATATCTGAGGACTCGCATTTCATTTTCTCTCATTCATCTCTGAGTTCAATAAATAATTCTGATCAAAACCCAAATCAAATTGAAATACTAGTATAGAATATGTTTTGTGTTGAATTAAATCAGTAAGTGTTATCCAGTCCTAAATGTATTGTACCAAAAACAACAGGAAATCATTAAGAAAAATCTTATGAAAATATGTATAGTCTTATTCACAAAAATGTCTCGTGACCGTGCATTTTGTGGTAGTACACACAATCCTCGTAGAAACCATGGAACCTTCAATTTCTGTGGCGAGACATGTGAGATCAAAATCTTAGTAATCAATATTCATCATCTCGAAATTAAGGAGATGATAAATGTGGACGACATCTAATTAATTGGATAGGTAATTCCAAAGCTTTTCAATCCGCACTTAGTATTGCCCAACTTAAATGTGGAAGGAGTGTTTAATGAACATGTCATAACCAGAAGTTCCATCACCTCTTATTCCCTAGCTCTTTCCATTCAGAATGTCGTTGTAAGGAGCTATCATTGTTTCGAACATAGATACAGAAGCCGTATGGTTCAATTTTATTTCGTGTATTAGCTCAGATACACAATCATGACGAGTGAATATTTGGGAAAGTTAGTATTCGGTTTATTAAATCGTTGTTTCTTAGCATATTAAGCAATTTAATTGAAATTAAGTTTTTTCTTCGTTACTATTTCGTTTAAACAATAAAAACATTTTTCAAGAATTTGTATAATCACATTTCGGCAAGATATATATTGTGTATAATAATTAAAAAATATTCTTCGAAAACATCACTGAATGTAGTTCACCATCGTCTTCTTCAGATTCAAAATTATTTTTATTTCTGTGATTTTATAAATTTTTGTAATTTAAATGACTTTGATAAATGTAAAAAAGTCAGTTACTTTGTTTTCAGTATTCGAAATTCTAAATTTTTATAAAAACGTTTGTTTCGCTTTTAAATATCGATATTGTATTTTTCAGTAAAAACCTGGCCGATATGTTGTTCTTACTCCCGTTTATTGGAAAATAATCGATTAAGATTTTGTTTGACAAACAATTCCAGAGGAGAAACAAATGTATTTAAAAACCTCTATATCCTTAATAACAATAACAATTTTAGTTTGTATTTAAAAATGAAAAGGGAATTGTAGGTTCGTTCCATGGTCATTTCTATTTTAGTGCCAATAATAATTTAGGCCTGTGTGCGTTGGAAGAAAATCAAAATATAATTTGTTGCTATGACGTAGGTACTTCTTGTTACCTACATAACTTCATTTTACTCATAAGTATACTTATTGGTACTGAACCACGTTCATATAAGTTGTCTAATGGATGTCAAAATAATATTGACCTCTATATACCTTCCGTCGAAAATGCAAAGTATCAAAATTGCATTTCGTAAGGATTCATCATTTTTACAAAAAAGGTTTCTTTTGGTGACAATTTCCTTATAGGATGTTAGCAACTTTGTATCATAGAACAAGTGCTTGGCAATATCGGGACAATATTACATGATTAACTGTTATCCAGGTGATCGTATATGCTGCATGGGACTTATCCCCTGCTTTCCGTATCACAACCACAGATGAAAACAAACATCTGCAGAATCGAAATCACAAATCTGGCGATGATGATGGAGAGTAGTTATCGTTGGAGAGTAGAGTATGGAGGAGAGTAGTTATCTGGTGGAGAGTAGTTATCGTTGCAGCTGTAGATTAAAATTTAAGTAATCTAAAATTAAAAGACCGAGAAATATCAGAGATTCCGTACATATCTTCTGGGATCAAAATCTAGCACGAGAGAAAAACCTGCAAGTAGTAAAATTTTACCACGTTTCCAAATTCTTCCGTCCGAATTTAGCATCACCTCGCAAAATATTCCACCCAACTCGGCTTCGCGACGATCGCGAAAGTTAACGACCTTTCTGTTAAATCCGAAAGCGCTCCACTGCCATTACCGGGATCCTTCGTTATCGCTTATTCGGTAGCAGGCGCAAGACCCGCAGCGCGGGTCTAAATTCGCGCTTGGGGGCGGATATTAACTTAAACGCCCGTCATATTAAAAGGCGAAGTTTGTGCCGCGGGCGGGCGGGCGGGGCGGAGACGGAGGCGTAGTTCGTGTTTCGTCCGCGAGCGGAATGTTCAGCGCTAATTACGGAACCGAGGAGAAGGCAGAGTGCGGGGGAGAGGGGGCGGTAACCAACTTAGGCGCCGGTTCGTCCGGACGGTCGCCTCGAGGTTATCCCCCCGCCCCTGCCCCGCCCTTTCTCTGCATCCCTTCGTTCCCGAGCCTGGTACTACCCTACGTCTTTCCATGTCCCTCACAGCTATGCTTGCCCGCTTCGGCTATTACCTTGGTAATAAGGGCTGATTGAAACTGAGTTAGCTTCGGCTCGCGCCTGTCCGCGAGTGCGCGCGTCATAATGTCAGCGGAGAAAGTGTAGAGGTTGGTTAGTGGAGGTGGGGGTGATAGCGGTAACGGTTTTGTTGGTAATTCATGTGGCGGATAAGGCAAAGGCAGAAGTGAAGAAGCTGTGAAAATACATTGCCAAACTCCAGAGAAAGCAATTAGATAAGAGGAGGAAAAATGAATGGGTTGCGTGAGCGATCCGACAATTACATTGAACATAGCGGACTTCCCTCTCTCTCCTCCCAGCTGCTACGTAACGGGCGATTGCGTCAAAGTATATACAAAATGAAATCATGGGCTGATGCTGTTTTCTAATACATGAGTATAATAATGAACATTATGCTATGAAGATGAATTGTACATAATTTGAAATGGAGAAAATAAGGTGACGAATCTAAATTTGAACGTAATTCAAAAGCTAATAAGTTTGAGAATGTTAAAAACGAAGTCAGTGAAGATTGTGGACACGTATTGAACAAAGAACATTGTGCAAATTTAATACTCACGATAATTCATATTACGATAATTCGTACACAGCCATTCTCAATGCAAATTCTTAAATCTGACATGTAGCATTAAGGATAGCCAAGGTTGTCCCCACAAATGTTCCATCTCACGCGGCCGACTGAGATGGAAAAGTTGCGACTACTTTGTGGTTCTTGATAGAATCATATTTATATAATCACACTTATAGAATTTTTATTATGTAATCTCAATTATAGAATCTACATTATAGAACCACAACTTATCACAATTTCAACTATACTTTCATTCATAGAAGGCCTTTGACTCACTGTATTCTACGTGTATGGCGATGTGCTACCATAAAAACTTCTTTACATTTGTCTTTTTCCATTAGTGTGACTTTTACAAGTGTCAGTTGTAACTTGTCAATTGTGTACTTGTGGTGAGTTAACTGCAAGAGTTTCATTCAACCACGGTAGAATATTATTTTCGTGAGCAGACAGATTTTTATGTATTGCCGCAGGAATAGTAATGGACGTGAGGCTGATGAATGAATCAGAGGATGTTTCCAAAGCTAAGACAGCCGAGTCATCTAACCTTTGGTGCCATTTATCGTCGTTTTGCTGAGACAGGAACCATTGTACCACATACCAAGGAGAAGGAGAAGAGAAAAATCAAGTTGCTCATATGCCTGGCCACGTAGAATTAATTCTACAGTGGGCCGGCGACGGTCCAGATATCAACACAAAACTATTGGTCGTGGCGTATGGCACATCTGAAAGTATGGAATGAAAGATACTTTGTGTGCAGCACATGTATCCGTATCCTTTTCAACTTGTGCAGGTCCTTTCGCTGATCACTCAGCACGGTACAACGTTTGCTGATGGTTTCTGGCACAAAAATTCAATTTATTGTTTGTTTCGTCAGTTCGTTACAGACGAGGCAACGTTTGAAAGAGATGGAATTACAAATTTTCACAAACAACACGTATGGGGACGATCTTAAACCTCATGCGACAGTCCAGGCTAGATATCAGTGACAGTTCAAGCTTAATGTGTGGGCTGAAATTGTAGGTCCATACATTCTCCCAGCACGTCATACAGGTGTTATCTACAGGGGCTTTATTCAGAACACGCTCCCAGATTTTGGACATGAATATGTGCTCTTGCAATTAAGACAAAACTGGTGGGGCTCCAGCACATTTTAGTCTCATTGTTTGAGATACACAGCTGGTATCTACCATGACAGATGATAGGTAGAAGGTCAGTTTTAAGGTGTGCACGTTCTCCCAACCTCAATCCTATGAATGTTTATCTCTGGGGCACGGTAAAAATTTGCTTTACGTAGCAGATACTCTGTATAAAAAACTCCATCTACGCGTCATGAAAGCCTACGAATCCATTCGACTCCATCCAGGATAATTTGGAAGGGGTACGACAGTTCCGGAGTATTTGAAAGGGGGCGACGTGATTAGACGAGGTCGTGCGTGTCTAGATCAAAGAGGAGGACATTCGAGCCCTTGTTAGGAGTCGTATGTGTTGATATGAGTTGTTATGGGTATTTGTTAATAAATGAATAACAATAAAATGAAAGATTGTGGTACACATGTTTATGTGAACGTTTTGTATTATTTTTGTGTGAAGAACCCTTGCCTGAAATATGGAAAGTATTTTTGAATCATCCTGTATGTCCCGCGGTGTGCGTGTCATACACTGTACGCCAATATGCACCTCTGATCTTTTTAGATCTTTGGACATGAGAATACGATGCTTCCAAAACGCAATTTACAGAATATGCAAAAAGCAAATGTCCTTGCCAAGGATGATTGGAACTTGCTTCCCTTCAAATCGAAACACCGAAGCGGTGAGCGTTTTAGCTCACCACTCACGTAGCCCCATCGTAATAAATATTGCATTGTTTTTAAGCGTTGGTCGATGACAGATAAATATCTACTTTTGATAAGAAAGAATACGTTCGATCACGTCAGTCCATCCGTCTGTGGCCAAGTTGGCGCCGAATCCAAAACGCGTCTATTCCGATCTGAAGGTCCTCGAGACCCTGCAGATTTGAATCTGAAAAACAGATTCTTTCTTGGATACTCCACATAAAGATTCAACATCTTCAAACTTTTCTCAAAAATTTCTCAATTTTTTAAAATTAAATTTTGCCCTTTGGATAATATATAGAATGCTTAAAAATGGTGGAGGTCACATTTTTGTTGAAATCTCTGAATTTTTGAAAATTGCAACAGTTAAAAGTATTGCGATACAATATGTGCACTTGTGGCACCTAGTTTCCCAATTCTGTTCCGTTATAGCTGGGCCGGCATGTATCCTTGGTTTATTAACGATACTAATACCTCTATTGGACTACAACAACTAATTCCTCTATTGGACAAAAAAATCTCCTATTTCTTTTTGTTCCAAAATTATTGAATTAATTCAAAAATTGACCCCAAGGATTAGATATTTCTATCGAAGAAAGAAGTATTTTAAATAATAAACAGATTTCAATTAGGAATCGTATGGTCCCTATTCAAGTTTTAGACAAGGGGAATGTGATTTATAGTGTACCCAGGCGTGATCTGATGTCTTAGGCATGCGATGAAAGAACATAAAAACATAATACTAAGATGATAGTTATAAGACTAATACTTCAGGATACTTACTAACCTCAGAATAAATTACATTTCTTGGCAAGGGCTGAACGTATCTCTATTTTTGATTTCAAGAACCCTTTGATTTTTGAAAGGAAAGTTATAAAATAAACACGCCTCATGTCTGAGACCATCCAGATTAAAATTCACCAGATCGTAAACCTAATGTGGAGTGTAACATGTTTATTGGTGCTTATGAAAATTTTGTCCGAAATTAAAATTTCAGCAAAGTGATCCAGAGTGTATTATTTCGATAGTATGGTCTTTTCTTTTCTTTATCCTTCTTCGATTTTCCTGATTGTTGTATTTTGTATACGTCTCATTTCTCCCTTTATTTTTTAATGCATTTACTATCTTCAAAGTATCCCTCCAACATAACCCCATTCCGATTTCCCTCCCTCCCCATCCTACCTTCGCCCTCCCTCCGTTTCTCAATGTCTGAATACGTCACTATTCCATTGACTCTCGCGCCTTCATTTTGATTATGGTGTTTGACCTGTAGACATAGCGTTCACGTTTGAGTCTTAAGTTTTAGTATGCAATTCACTTTGCTGGTTTTATACATTGTTAATATGTTAACGTATAAATAAATGTAGGAGCACATTTTAAATTTCACTGATACTGACCAAGGTAAGGTCTTATCATGAGCGTCCTTCTTGCAATTTATACTTTCATGTTCTAGTTTTAAAACATACTTTCATGTGTTGTAATGTTCAAATATTGTAAATTACTTTTATATCGTATCTTCCAGTCTGAAAATGTGATTAACAGAATCACGAAACATTATGACATGTGCCCCTATATTCAGATATTTTTTAATGTAATTTATATTGAAATGGAAACAAAGAATTGATTGATGTTGATCAACCAAGGATTATCTCCCAACCCATCTTAAAGATATTAGACAATCATTGTTGTCTGTAACTACAACTTAAACTACAATAATATACAGTTATATTGATTTAACGCAACCCAATAAAAAGGTGTAAAAAGTCACATTTGTCCCTGGCGTCTGATAAGAGTTTTAACGGACCGCCATTCATTACGAACAATCAAAACAAATGAGCTGTAGATGAAGTTGGCCAATTCCTTTTCATACAAAAATTATTTATTTATTATTAGAAGTTGGTAATACAAAAATAATTACCGGGCACAGTGACTCAGTGCATCAACTGATGTCACTGCAGTGTGTCTGACGGGGATGTCCTAGGTTCCAGTCCCGATGGCGGCAGGATTTTTGACACTAGCTGACCGGGAGGTCCTAGGTTCGAGTCCTGGCGGTGGCAGGATTTTCGATACTAGCTTTTCAGCTACGTCGAATTCAGTCGCTGTCTGGAGGAGAATTCTAGCGGCTGGCTGCTCTGATCGGTAGTTTTCCGTGGTTTCTCCGATCAACACCAGGTGAATGCCGGAGCAGTACCCTACCAAACGGGCCACGGACCGCGCGCGATCTGTCCTTCCTCTTCCCTATCCTCTCCTCTCCTCTTACACACACACTTACACTAACATGCACCACACTACCACATGTTCCGGGAGACCGGTCGGGAGCTTAGAGCTTGTTCCGGCTGAAGCGGTGCCCCGCTGATGGGAGAGCCCTGGTTAGGGAGAAACCCCACTAGCCGACGGTAGGTCGGCGCCGGATCTCGCCATCCAGCGGGGGAAGATCACCGCCATCACCCGAGAAAAAACATGCACTACACTCACGGGACTAATGACCAAAGCAATTGACGCGCCCGGAAACACGAAAATATCAATCAATAAATCGACACTAGTTTTTCAGCATGGTCGAATTCAGTCACTGTCTGTAGAAGAAGTCTAGCGGTCGGCTGCTGTGAGCGATAGTTTTCCGTGATTTTTCCGATCAACACCAGACGAATATTATAGTAGTACCCTAACAAACGGGCCACGGACCGTGCGATCTTTTCTTCCTCTTCCTCATCCTATCCTCACCAACACTCATCCTATCTTACACACACACTCACTAGCATGCACTACACCACCATACATGCCGGCAGACCGGTAGGGGGCTTAGAACTTGTCCCGCTAGTGGGAAATACCTGGTTGAGGAAAACCCGCTGGTCGACGGGAGGTCGGCGCCGGATATCACCATCCAGTGGGGGGAATATCACCGCCACCTCTCGATGAAAAAAAGCACTACATTTACGGAACTAATGACTTCAGTAGTTGACGCGCCCGGAATCACTATCAATCAACGAAAAAAATTGAACGCAACTAATAATACAAATAATGGACTGGTTATTGGTTGTCTATAGCGTCAGTGTGCTTCAACAGCGCCCTTTATTTGCTCTATAACGATCTAACGACGATAATATGATCGAATATGATCATTGATGCTGAAAATTAAATGTTGAATAAGTCTTATCAACGCGTGAAGGAGTAGACAATTGCGCAAACCTGTTGGTCCATTGAACTAGTGGTAAACGTCGCGGGAGAACATGTTCTGGATATTTGTTTTGTATATTTACTTTAATGCTGTGATTCGTATTCTTGATCGTCACATATTGCAGTCCCAAAAGCGGGTGGCTTTATGTAAGCTGGCCGCAGTGCTGCGGTCAGCATTGCCGAACGCAAAGTGAACAAGTAATGGACGTAAAATGTTCACTACTTCTTTTTATAAGCATGTGATAATTTAAGCATTTAAATTTGCGAAGCAATTCCCAGCATTCGAGACCTCTATTACCCGTTGTCTACGAGTACAGTAGAACTCCGCTAAGCCGAGCCCTGCAAATTCGAAATTTCGGATAATCCGAACAAATTTCGAGATGAGGAAAAACTAAACAAAAAATACTTGATTTACATTAATTTAATTTATGAACGAAAAATCATGAACTATACCAATTCTGAATACTGCACGTAGAATATCCGTTAACAGCAGCCACACAAACCGTGCTTCAAAAATGAACAACTATTACCGCATGCGATGGGTTATGTACTGTAAGTAACGTTCTCCGTTGTTCCCAACAGTGCCACTTCATGTCACTAGGCTACTTTGCCATTTTCCCTCATCGCACGCTACGATGCATTGTGTCTGGTAGTCCTACAGATGTGTTTGAATCTGTACGGTACATTTTTTTCGGATAATCGGAACATTTCCGAACCCGAAAAGACCATACTCCCAATTAGTTCGGAATACATTCCTTATTGAACATGTTGGTCAGATTAGAGAAAAAGCGATGGCAATGCAAAAACGGCGTTCCTTCCACAGTTCCTTCGACTGGAGGTGCATCAGTGAGGTGAGGAGAAAAAGGCGAAAAAGCGAGGCAATTTCTCCGACCGAAGTTCGCGAGATGAACAAGTCTGCGAGAGGCGACGCGGCACGCGAAATGTATTTACGTTGCGTCTAATGCGTTTAGAGGGTCGCGCGGCATGGCGAGGCGTGGCGCGGCGCGGGGTGTGGCGCGGGGTGTGGCGCGGGGTGTGGCGCGGCATTCGAGGTATTTCTGGGAAGTCGCTAGAGCGTTGGAAGTTTGAATGCCGCGTTTTGCCCGGACGCCCGACGCCGATGGCCTGCGTCACAAGTTGTTGATTTATTCGCGCAGGAAATTGTGTAATACCGTGAAAGGAAAGTGATTTTGTGAAGGAGATATGCTGTTGCGTCTTTTTTCGTTTTTCAATGCGCTATCCTCTGCTGAAAGGGTTTAAATAGTGCCCAGAAACAGATCATTTTATCAGTTACGTTTTTATTTTATTGCATTTACAAATTGAAGCGATTCCCTCGCATTGCTTGCGTTTTAACTGTTTTGTTTTCTGTTAGCTGCATTTTCAATTGATAAAAGAACTTGTAAATCACATTTCATATTCAAGTTCTTTATTTAAATCATGTCATTGATTTGATCAGCTTTTGCGATTGTGAATCTTCTACGCATTAAAAATATATTGCATTTATTGCAAGTAAACATCTGATTTCGTGCTAAATGAGTATTATGGAGTGACATATGTGAAGAAAAGAGCTTTTTCCCAGCTTCCAAACTCGGGTGCTAACTTCATTATCGCAAACAGTGTTGAGAGAACATCCCGAAAACAAGACTTCATTAGCGGATATCATTTATTTATCGCGAAAGCTCTCCGATAGCGTTAAAACTGATGTCAAATTAAAAATTAAAAAATTATTGCCTTGTTTAGTTTATACCTAAACTTTGACTTTTAAAGTAGGTGCGTAAGCAGTAATCCTGTAAATAGGCGCGCAGTTATTGCGAAATATTTTGCTGGCTATTAAAAAAATGGAAAATTATGAAACAAGTCGGGGAAGTATATCAAGATGCACGGGAAAAGAAAAAGAGAAGATCCACATATATGCAAACAGAAAAAAGCAAAGTATTGACACGCACGCGATAGAGAATAAACAGTATAGGATAAATGGGTAATGGATAATGTACAGATCTTATTAGATAACTACATCAGTGATTAATTTCAGTTCAATTATGTATTATTTCTATTCTTTATAACAGAATATAAATGTAATGCGAGTGTGAAAAGTAAACGCGACTCAGTTCAAAAAATGTATATTTTCATGATATTTTCAATTAAAAATTTCACTTTCGTCACAGAAAATGGTCACTTTCGTCACAGATTTATGAAAATTGAACATTAGATAACTTAAAAAGGGGATTTTATGGGAATGACTAGTTTTCTAAAATGTTATCCATCATTAATACAAAGCAGAAAGAAGCATCGATTTTACATTAGTCATTTGCCATCAGTTTTAATTCATGTGGTGTGTTTATAGATTCTTATTTATAAATAATAGTAACAAAGTTTTCAAGAGCACTTCGTATGTAGTGGGTGAAGTGTAATTAATGTAAATGCGGAAACCGAAAAGAAATTTAAAAACACAGAACTTTATAAAGATAATTTATTAAAAAAGGGAAGTTAGAAAAAGCTGGGAAAGAATTCTCATTATTATGAACAGCGAACATAAACAAGTTTGGGATGGACACGACATATTAAAGAAAGAGAAAAATATTTTTACATGAGGAAATTAAACGATATTCTCATCATTGCCATTAGAAAGAAGAATGGCAGCAATCAAAATAGTATTGAAACTGGATTAATACAATTGTTTCTTTAATGTCCTCACAATACATTGTGTTATTATGTATTTATCCAATTATTTGTATATTGTTTTGAAATTATCATAAAAAATTAAAATTCAAGATCTACTAGATTTCCCTCAAGACGTTTGAGACTTAAAATGTTGCACCACTCTGATCGTTCAGTTGATATGTCAAGACGATAGTTTGATATAGACGATAGTTACATTTTTACTCCTTAATGTTACCAAGGTATTATTCTGAATGTCGATATGACTTGTATCATTGAAATTATTTATTTTGTTAAAAATGGAGTTGAAAACAGCTGACGCGCACACCCAATTATATCTTCTCTACGTGTTGTAGTTTGTGTGTGTGTGCGCGCTTCGGAACTGAAGGAGAAAGCCCATTTGTGGAATATTTCTCCTGAGTAACGTTCATAGTGCATAGTGCTGCATTTAGATGTTTCGGGAACTCAAGGCAATTGCACTGCAATGATCCTTGCAACGTTTTAAAACGTTTGCAGAAACAATTTATTATATTTGTTAAAGTAAATTAATACACATACGAAATGCTTAGAAATAAATGTAAAAATTTACGTTGCATTCCACTTTTCGTTTGTTGTTGTTATTTTTTCAACAAAAGTTTGTAGATGTAAAAATAATGTTAAATGCAAAAAATAACTTTCTGAGCTCAACAGAACCAGATCACAAACGTTTTCTCCATTTATTGACATTCTGAAACGTTTTGGGTTGATTTTAATTCTATGATTTTTATTGCTATTGGGTTAAAATGGTCTGTCACGAAGTGTGAATATTTTATTTCACTAGGATCCGAGCTTTAACCGACTAAGCTGTGGAATTAAACATAGCATTCGTGACAATTTAATTGTTATTTCATTTCCTTTAATCTTCATCTTTCTTGCCAATTGTATCGCAATTAAATTTAAATCTTGAATCTTGTGTGATACGAATTTGGGAGGGTTTATTGTCACTGGGATCATTGCCGCTTCAGGCAATGGTACGTTTTCCATGTAGTATCGTAGTAATCGCGAATAACTTACTTTGTTTCTACGTTACACCTAGTATATATAGAATTAATTTAAAAAATTCAATTAAATAAAAACTCTTCATTTGTATTGTTTGGCTTAAAACTAACTTATTGAATCTAATCTACAATTCTACAATTGGTTATTTACAATTAATTCTATGATTAATCTACAATTGACGACAGGATTCACAGAGCACCTCTAAAATCATTCAGATTGGAAAATATGTACAGAAATGAATATTTTTATTCTCGTTGGGTTTTCATTGTATTTCTCTTGTTAATATTTTTATCTTGGTTAATGAGGTGAACGTTTGAATATAAATTATTGGCAAGAAATGCTGTGTGGTTTGCGATGGGTTGTAGGTCAACTTCGTGGTGTAATTGTTTATTGGAAATGAACCAGGAGGCTTGGGCGATATTTCTTAGGCATTTGTTATCTATTATTTGTATTTTGTTGACATTGTATTTAGCGGCATCTATCCAAATTGGACAAGCGTACAGGAGAAGTCGTCTTCTAATGGTTTTATTCGTATAAGGTGATGGAATTATTTAGAAAAAGTTTGTTATTTATAAGTGGTTTTGACTGCAGTATTTTGGCTTTGGCGTGTTAAACTTTGGTGTCTATGTGAATTTTCCAGTTGAGTGTAGTGTCCATGTGCGGGACAAAGTATTTAACGGCTTTATTATCAGGTGTCTAAGTGATTATGTTGTTGATGTTCATTTTAAATTGAGTGGGGAAGGAATATGGACTGAAAGTGAAGACTTTAGCTCTAGATGGAGAGGTTGATTTTGATCTTCCATTTCGTGGCCCAGGTTTCTATTTGATGTAAATGAGATTGAATTTAGTTAGATGTGTCACTTATTGAGGAGTGGGACTGGGAGGGTTAGTGGGCGCTGCTTCTTGGTTTCCGAGCCTCCTCCTGGTCCCCTGGGGCTGTCGCAGCCAGGAGCTGAGGGCGCACGGCTCACTGCTCATCGCGAAATGTCACTCGGGGCCACGCCGTATTTATAGCGGCGGAGGCGGTGCGCGCACAAGGCCCTGCGGAGGGCCGCCTCACGCATGGGCGCCCAGACGCCGGCGCCGTAGCAGCCTCCCACCCGCCCCCTCTCTCCCCGCTCTCCTCGTCGACGAAGCTGCGGCCCAGCTCCTGCCCTTGCCACCCCCGCGGACCGCTCCCAGGCTTGCCTCTGCTCAGTTAATTACGTCGCGCTACGCCGAGGTCAATGTCACAGTTGTCAGCAACATTGCATGCTGCTGGCTCCGCCGACCGACCGGCAGAAAAAGTCCCAACCACCTGTGGATTCTCTCAACGCATCTGCTTGATTGTTAACAGTCACCACATTTGCGGCTATTGGTGACAACATCAACAGCGTTCCCGGCACCCTATAATGACGCGTTGCCGTCATAACCTCGCGGTTGCCACAAAATTATCATTACTGTTGCCGTCATATCATCGTCAGCCTCCTCATAATATACCGCTAATTTTCCGAACCCTAAGACTGTGAAACCAACCATCCTATCCCCACAGTTATCCTCTCTCTCACTCTCACCCCCCTCATCCCCATCCCCCCTCAGCCACTGCCTTGAAGAGAATTCTTGTGACTCGGTTTGCTTCGGTTGCTCTGATCGGTAGTTTTTCGTGGTTTCTCGGGTCAATACAAGACGAATGCCGGAGCAGTACTGTCAAACAGGCCACGCACCGTGCACGATATTTCCTTCCCATTCCTTGTCCCATCCTCACCCACTTACACACACATTTACTGAGATATCTGGTTGGAGAAAACACCCCTAGCCGACAGTAAGTTGGTGCCGGATCTCCCCATCCAGCAGCGCAAGATTACCGCCACCTCCTGAACAAAAATTACAATGCACTACACTTCCGGGATTGATCTTAATAGTTCACGCGCCCTCAATCACTAGTAATCAATCAATCTGACGTGTAGGTCACGCTGGATCTCAGAACCCAGCTGTGGAAGATCACAGCCTTTTCCTGTACCAAAAGCATACACTATACTTACGGGACTAATGACGCGCCCGGGAAAACGAATCGATCAACCTAACATCTTGTCCTTGAGCTGATCTTGCGCTGCTGCTGGTGTCGCAGCCAGTGGCGTCGCCCGGTCTCCCCACGGCCCCCTGCCGCGCCCCTTCCTCCTCGCTTCCGTCTCGCTGAGCCCTGCCCTACCCTGCCCCGCCCCCATCACGTTACATTGCCTTCGTTCGCTCCGTGGCCGGCGCGGTACACCGCGATCGGCCTTCACCCTTCCACCCCAGAAAAGCGGTCGACGGAACGGAACTTCCTACACGTTAATTGAAGTATCGATTCTTATGATCGTAGAAATTTCCCTCGAACCGTGAGATATATCACAAACTAACTTGAAACATTACATGCTGCGAAAAACAGAAGCGTAACAATAATCAAAGAATTTGCAGGTTGAACAAATAGAGTAATCCAACTAATATTTGTTTGTGAAACCTCGTTATGGAACGATATTTTAGATTAAATACCTGTTTAAAGATAGTGAGATTTACAGTTAAATAATATTTCTTAAACGTTTTTAGGATTCTTGCAGTGTCTGTAAAGTTGTTCAACATTGTTAAAAAAGTGAATGTACAACTAAATGACATTATAACAGAAGAATAATTTGAGCACATTCTCTAAAAGGATACCAACTGCGATTAAAAGAATTTGGAACGCTTGGTAACATTTCTCTCTTCTCATTCCGTGAAGAATGTTTCATGAAAACACAATATTTCTGGCAATGATGTACATTAACCTCCAAGCTTCCGCAAAGTGTAGTAATTAAAGGAAAGAACGTATAAAGAGGGCAATAATTGCAGGAGTAGTATGTTCAAGAAAACGAGCGACGATAGGAGCGAATTTTCATGTATACCACGAGTACACACAGTACCCCTTTATACACATGTTACGTTCAATGTTTTTTCGTTTCCATTTAAGAACAATTTAGAAATTCAAGCACTTCTTTACCATCCGCGACATGCATTTCATAAAGTAATATTGCTTCTGAAAAAGATATATTTTAGTGGGCCTTGCATTGTTTTTGTTTCCATGATATGTTTGCAAATGGACGGTACTGAACATATTGTGGATAAAATATTAGAAGAAGCCGACAAAGTCACTAACACATTACTTGGCACGAAAAATAAAGACAGGAATAAGAGATAATACAATATTTATAAAATATTGGGAAAAAACTAGACACTTCTGACACAGTTTTGCTATAGCGTTCTTTTTAGAACTGGTAAACACAAATGACTTTCACAATTTTTATATTCGTTATCATATGACCAAATGTTTTACACGTACAACTTGAATGTATTCACGTTAAATATATTATGTTGTTTTATAAATCAGATAGCGTAACGTTTCCTTCCCCAATTTAATTTAATTCATTCGTTGTTTATATGAAGTTGTTGTAACTAGGTAATATATGATGTACATTTTTGTCCATGTGTCACGGCCGACTGCATATACCTTGGCTACGTCTGTGTTGTAGTTTCTTAATTAAATGATTGGGCTCCTTTTCTGAATTCTGATTTGTAGGTGTGAAATTTTAATTGCACGCGTGCTATTAACACACAGATAATCAACGATTTTTCAAGGAATAAATGTGCATATTTAGTTAACAAAACAAATACATATTCCTCAGTTAACCTCTAAAAAGGTTGGTGTAACACGGCCAGTCATTCTTATTTTGGTGTTGTCTATAAAATTCATATTAGCTAAAAGAAAATGTAAACGAAGATGACTCCAATGTAGTGACTGAAACGCTTTGAGAATGTTTCAAGATGCGATGGCATGGAAATTAGGGGGATTATATACATTATGTGTTTGACTTAATTTGATGTGATGTTTCTCAAACTACGAGCATTTACGAACTTTGAAAGAAACCTGTATTTGATGATCATGTCATTGGGTATTTTAGATTTTAGACAAGTTTATGTTTTGTTTTATTTCGTTAATTAAGGTTCTCGTAAAATTTAAATAAAAGTCTGCTTACATTGGATGGTAAAAATAGTTATTTAGTAAAGTCGTAATGACATAGACGTTGAAACCATTTTACTAGTATCTTCTTCAGATCTTAAAGTCACAATATAAGCTCTTTTTTAAATCAAACTATTAAAATTCAATTTAATCTAGTTTCAACTAAACTAAAACAGGAGTCGAAATATTTTAGAATGTAAAATTCTAGATTTGGATAAACTTATCTTTGTTCATTTTAATACATGTTCTCTTTGTAATATTAAGCAATAACGGCATGTTAACTTTGGTCGTAAAAATAATAATTCTGTACTACATAACACTGATCCCACTGACCACTAGGGTGTCGATGATTTAAATCGTGGGTACAAGTTGTATTTGAAATCAAATGTTTTTCGCTTTTACTTTTGCAAAGCGTGTTTAATTTCATAATTTCATTTATTTAAATGAACAAAAGGTTTTATACTTTTCATCCACGTTTCCACAGATTCAGGCTTTCTGTGAGATACATGTGAATTAATGCGTAAACTTTTGATAACCTTCAGAATACCTGTCCATTAAGCCCAATCTGCCTTACTCGTTATCATTACACACACACTTTGAAATACAATCAGACTGATGCAAACAATTATCATTTTCTCATTTCTATATTAAATTTGGAATTAAACAATTCTCTTGTCGCGTGCCTCTCACAGATTTATAATTTTATTAAGAATCACATATTCAAAGAATAAAGTTAAAAACTGGCTCAAATAAATGCTTCTCCTTCCTTCTTTGCCTCCAATCCTTTCTATTACTCATACTCTCCAATTTCCGTTTCCTATATATCTCTCCCCTCCGTCCCCTCCCTGCTCTCTGCTCCCCTCCCCCTCCCATGCCCCAGCCGAGGTCGCAGCTGGCGACCGCTGCTCCTAATCCTTCTGAACCGCCCCCGCGCTGCAATCAGAGCGCTACCAAGGTCTCAGCCCCTCCGCCCCCCTCCCCTCCCTCCTCGCTAAATATGCCTTCAAAGCGCTAACCCTGCGTGGGCGCCGCTTCAGATTGAACGCTCAGCCCTTTTCGTAATATTTAAAAAGTACGTGAGGGGACTGATAAATATGTCTACGTAGAGTTGCAAAATTGGTCGAACTAAATAATTATCGAGTTCTGGTTATTGACAGAAAATGACAGAAATATCAAGCATGTTACATGAAAAAACGTCAAAAGCTAATTTCGTTCCGTTGCTGTCTGAAAATCGCATTAACTAGGACGTTTGAGAATATCCAACGCTTTTTTGTCACGATGCTCAACTTGTAAATGAACATTTATTTGTTAATGATAATTGCATCAAAGTAATTGAGTATTTCGCCTGTAAAATTTTGAAGACCTGAGTCAGCAAAAAACTAGATGAAAAGATTAGAAACCCTCAAACTATTCAGGTGGCTGATTAAAATGCTTAGACATAAGAAGGTATAATTGTGACTTAAACTGTTTTAAACCATCTCCATCAGGTTTTCGCCCAGTTTCCCTGTCCTATTAAGAAAATGCTGAGATGGACCCTTGTTTTGATTCTGGACATAAATGTAACTTCATTATCTGTGCACGTCTTCTAGAATTCAGTGGGAAATATAGTTATTCAAATTATCGTTTCCATGTTGTTGCGGCAGGAAGTATTATTCCTTGACGAAGGACATCATAGATAAGTGCCCAAAATGTATTACTTTTTTATCCTTGAAAATAGATTTTATTACATGGGAGCTTTTTCTTCTTCTTTTTCTTCTCCTTCTTCTGCGAGTTCATACAGGATATGAACTGGTATTATTGCAATTTTAAAATTATAATCGCCATAAAAAATACTTACAGCTATTGATAATGCCAGTATTTAGTTTAGTAAAGCTACATTTTTACGTGTTTTTGCTAATGCGCACAAAAATGCTCTTAAAAGATCACCCATAAGCAGTTCTGCGTTATTCTCTAATCCTAATATAAGATTATTCTGAATGAGTTCCGAAAATTCTGTCACACATCTTTTACAGCGATATTTTATTCTTCCTTAGATTTGCTTAATATCCATATTTCCCCCCGTAATGTTTGAAGAGATTAAAACTCTACAAATTCAGTTTAATTTGGTTTCCTTCTACTTCTGCAATTGCTCTATTAATTGTTTTGTATGAGAATCTAAGTAAACATTAAAAGGAGACTGTTTTGTATGTTTATGTGAATAAGGTGTTAGTTACGTTTAATAACAGTATGTTGTGGTCACATTCATTTGAAAATTGGTATTTGCACACTTAATAACGTAAAAGTGAGAAGTCGAACATAAGAAAGTTCATTCATTCTCTAGCAATTACTCAAATTTGTTTTCTCCGTATTCACTTGAAGTTCTTCAAATTTAATAAGTTCGTCTGTTCGTTCGTCCGTCTGTGAACTCTACTAGCCATTCGCACGATTTTTTTCCAAAATGAATATTCCCGACTCATGTGGCCCGGCTTGAGGCCTTTCGAATTTGAAACGAAATATTTGAATTTTGGGAGATCATCACACAAAACTCCTGAAACATTTCAAGAAACAAGATTTTTTAAATATATCTTCATATTTTTCGAAATTTTTCTCTTTTACAAGATTTTTGAATTTTCAAAAATTACTCATGCATACTGTAATAGGTAGCAAGCCTCCTCTCTCCTATCATCTATTCTATTTGCCCCTATTATTCATTGCCCCACCGTTGGGCGGCACATGTAATAGGTCGGGTTTCACCCTTCCTCTCCTCCTTATATATATAAACCTGCCCACACGTTGGGCGGTCACTTAAGGGTTGGGGGCCCGGTTCCCCTATCTATCCCGTTTAGCTTACCTGGCCTTTTCACTCACCTGGGCGTGGTCTGCGGTGCGTCTGTACAGACGCGAGCAAGGTACTGCGCTCACGCGCGTGGATCAGTCTAATGCTACGTAAATGATTGCGAAAAACATATTGATTTTGCGAATCATGACCCCCAAAATGGCCATGAAGTTTATTCAATCGCCTCCGTTATCATGTTTCTTTTCAATTTGCACTATTTAGTGCTGCAACAGCACTGGTACCTCTGACGGCACACATCAATACAACCCAGCATCAAAAACAACAACAAAATAAACATTTCTCCTCCCTCAATACACAATACATAGATATATATACTCTTTCATTCACACAAACTATTTACAAAAAACAAACAAATACCATTCACACGTATAACTAAACCCCAGAATGCATTCTGTCGAGATTTCCGTCTTAAACTCTACCAATTACACGACTTGGTCTTCGACAGAGCTTTCTTCAATCAAAACAAAACAAACAAATGTCAAAATACTTTGGCTCACGTATGCTGTTGCCTCTGCGACGAATCTGCGTGTCTGGGGGTGATTATTCACGCCCAACAGCGCCTCCGTTGTCGCCATCAGTTCCGGAACACTCGCATACGCATCACAGTTCACTCATGGTGTCGGAGTTCACGCTGCCATCTTTTTTTATAAACCCTTCAAATTATTAAAACTCACTGAATTCGAATCAAATTCCGCGCCTCTAATTATCAATGCAACGTCGCGCTCCCCACCGTTGCAAAATTTCTCGTACCGCCGCTCGCTCTCGCAAGTCCAGCGGGCGTTGCCGAATTTCAGAATAGTTCCGAAAATTCCCCTTTCTTTTATGAAATTTTCTTTCCACAACTGTTACACAACGTACGTAAAATATTCCCGGTTACTATTTCGGATGATGTTCATAACTTCCGCACTTTACAAAAATTTTCAAGAATCGCCTACGCGAACACACATCCTGCCTTCACCAAGTCCAGGCACATTCTGGCAAATCTTCTTCAACCTAGCATTGTTATCCTTGCTTCAGCACTTTTCCCGATCGCTCGATAACTGACGATCGCGTCACCTTGGTTCTCTCAAAATATTTAATTTCTAACGTTTTCCGAAACACTTTATTTCCGTTTTAGTTTTGATAAAATTCTCCCGGCAATTTCCTAAAATTTGATGTTCTCCTCTTGTTTTCTTTTGGTCAAAATCCTTTTATTTTCCCTGTTTTCCGTTTTTGAATGTGAAATGGAACGCACTGCATTTGTTCGCTAATCGCTTCTTCTGGCTAAGCTTTTGCTTGAATTAATTTATCTGTTTTATTAAACTTTCGATACTTCCCGTCAAGATATTTAAATGGGATAAATTTTACCTGATGCAGCTAATTTTCTTCTTTTGCCTCCCGAAAGTCTGAATTTGATATCTTATCGCGTTTTCTTGCAGTATTCGAAAAACCCTCTTCTTTATAAGCGTTTCATCGCTCCAACAATGGACTCCATTAATATTTTCCTTAACACAAACATGCGAAATACGAAAATTTCAATAACTTTTTATTGCCTGACGCGATTTCACTGGGATAACTTTCAAAATGTTTCTAAATCACAGCCGGATCTAATGTTTATAGTCCAAACTCGCACAAGTATCGGGTTCGCTTTATTCTCTTCCTCACTCGGTTTTATTTTTTTACTATGGCGTCTTTGCTGTAAATGTTTTGAACTGTTTATCATCCAAATGCACACCATTGGGGATCGTGTAAATCATTACAATACTTTTTGAAGTTTCTTGCGTTAAAATTTACGTGATAGGTATATGTAATGAGTAAATACGTTTGTTGACATAGAAGCTTCAGAGTAACTCTAACGAAAATCGTAAGTATTGGGCATATGACAACTAGAAAGATCCATTTTTGAAAAGTTCGAATCTTATTTTTTCAAAAAACTGCTTCAATTTTTTCTCTGAAATCTCCACGCTGCAAAAGAGTTTAACTATTATCTGAAATCCTGATTTCAATCAATGTTCAAAAATAATTGAAAAATATAATGTTTTTTAATCAAACAGAAAAAGAAAATATCGAATTATAGAAACGAAAAATAAACCATTGCAGTAATTGAAATGTTCTCTACTGTTTTAAAAGCGTTTGTGAAAATACTGTAAATATTATGAAAAATATACATATTTGTGTCTTCGCGCATTTATGACCAGAGGGGGGCAAATGATTTACATATATGTTACCACAGCAAGAATTTTGGATAAACAAATGACTTGATTTTGACAATACCAAATACCTAACAATATTTAAACATTGTGGCCATTGGGGATGGAGTTTAAGATTCAGTGTGGTGAATATAGTGGTTTAGAGGTGGAATATTGACAGTAATAAAGTATAACATGTTTGTCTTCATATTTTAATACTCTCGTTATGCCTGCATTTCATGGGCATTAGTTGTAATCGTTTTAACTGTTAATTGGGTAAGCGCTGTGTTCTCGACTTCAAAACAAACTATGCGTCTTTAACTAAGTGTTCACATTTTTTACAGAGAAAACACTTAGGTGTAAGTAGTTGAGAAATGTTTATCGTGACAGCTTCTCGGTGAATGATACAGCTATGTTTTGCGTTTATTATTTTAAATCGTTCGTACTTAACTGTTTGTGATAAGTAAAAGTATTATCCCGGTTTTGTATTGAACAATCGATATGCCTCGTAATAAATCGAAACTTACGAGAAATTACTATCTCATTGTCAGCCAACTTTCTATCCAAAGAGACTCAATAATGTAAGAAATCATCCTGAAGAATGAAATACATGGATACAGATCTGCAAAGCACTTTAAAATCTGCGTATGTATTAAAAACTCAGTTTTAGTTATATTATTAGTTTTATCAAATATACCGTGAATACGTACTATCAAGTATACCGTGAATATACTATATTAGTACAATCAAATCATACGGCTTCGTCAGGCAGAGGATTTATGAAGATGAGTGTGGACACTACAGATGAGTTCGAAATCCACATACAACATAAATTTTTTAAGTGTGTAGCAGGTGGGGTGGCATTCTGAGTCCTTTGTATATAGCATCTAAACTGAATCATCTTTGTATATAACATCTAACTGAATTCGTGGATAGTATTTTGGCCTGCCAGACAGCTCTGTGTGTTATTGAGGAACTGGATCCCTACACCCAATGGAATGGTAGAAGCACCGAGATGGTGCCAAGCGATAACATGGGCAAATATGTAAAAGTGTAGGACCGAGATAGGCCTATACAATGTTTGAGAAGCGTGAAGATGCACTTCACTGGGAATGTCGCTAGAGAAGCAGGAAGTACTACCAGCAACCAGTATAGGTTTTGTAGGCGCCGATAGCGTCTGAGAAGAGGGTAGGGCAAAAACGAAAAGCTCACCGAGATTCAAGTGATTTTTGGAAACTAACTTACACGAGAAAATCTAGGCCATTTTGTAGCTCCACTAGTTTAAAGTTACACGCGTCCTAATTAGTCTTGGGTAGCGGGTGAAGTGTCCTGAAGAGTATCCCAATAAAATTTTACCATAATATAATTATTAAGTTACATAGAAATCAATTTCGCTTTTGTGATTAAGTTGTTGAGGTATGTTCAGTATTGCATGAAATCTGACGATTTTTAGGGTAAGGGTTAAAGAGCTCTGAAGAATATACTAATACAGTTCTGTTTTCTGATTGTAAATAATGAAGTTATTAACAACAGAGGATCTGCTTTTTAAAATCGTATTTCTATCTTTTAAATTGTTTGTAGAAATTCAATTAAATCTATCAGGAACTCTAAAACAATTGGTATCTCAGTTGGAACAACAAAAAACGTTGCTGATAACGTAAATTTGGCAGACATTTTTATTCAATGTTTTGTTACCTTTCCATAGAATCCTCTTTGAAAATTATTGAGAAATCGAGAACTATTGGAAATGTTTCCAGAACTCTATTTACTTTTAGGAATTCTTAAAATTGTTCCCTGAACTTCACGTGTATCATATTATGAGCATGATCCTAATACGTAGTACAACTTCAAATGTAGAAAAATGAACATTCAGTGACGACCAGCAAGATTCATATTAACCAAAAGATCACTCAGGAAAATTTAATGACACAGTACTTTCCTTTACAAAGGCCTTGCAAAAGTGAGATTACTTTTGTATTGTTTAATTAGAGCTGCAATTATATCTCTTAGCGCGAAAATTGCTTTTATTCCTGTGATAGAACTTTGATTTTGCGAACTGTCGTAACAGACTTAATTGTACCCGAGGTAGATCAAAAGAACGATTCCCTTGCACACCGAAACTTGCTCAAGAGTCTGTGAGAGTAGCGGAGCATATTACTGTTGCATGCAAGCAATCGCTGTAAAATACGAAATGTGTAACGCTTTTATTGCTTCAATGCTATTAATGAAATTTGCGTTTAAGGGGGTACGGAAATGCAGTTAATTCAGTCGCATAAATTATTATATTGACACTCATTGATTCCAGACTAAATTGTACGTCATTATCGATTAGTAACAATTCGCACTCATTTCACGAATCTTGGAAAACTTGTTTTGGTCTGGAATACACCTATTTTTTGTCATTCTACAAATAGATAATAATCATAAGTAATATCACAAGACATGCTGTGATAGCCGGTAAATTCACGACTCGCGTAGCGAGGAGTGAATTTACCGGTTAGCACAGCACTTTAAGTGATATTTAGTGTGACTATTTCACTAATTAAGACATAATATTATTCTAATTGATAATTGAAATCACTGTTATTACGAAAAAGAGACATTACTCTAAAATTGCTACCAGAATATGTGAAATTTTCATTCATCTCCGAGTTATCACTGCCTCCTGAAATAACTTATAATCAATATATATATATAATATGAATAAACGTATAATGCAGAAAATTATTTCAATTATGTTTCGAGTATAAATACTAATAAAACTTTCAAAACACATTTATTAAAAACAATTATTAAAGTTGTAAGAAGTTGAGTTTTCCATGTCGTGGTATTCCGCGCACGTATTTGAAATGGAAGATGAACAAGCTGAAGGATTCATCAATTTTGAGTGGATTGAACACACTTATGTACTCTTTTGGTTAAATTTCCATAGTTTTGATGAATCCCCAAAATAGTGAATTATTTGTAGTTTTCTGATTTGTATTTTTTTTTTCACTAATTTCTTTAAATTGCTTCCACACACTTTCTCGGTTTCTTATGCCGTTTTCTGCCCTGAATATTAAATAATAGATTCTCTTTCAGAGTTTTAAACATTACCAAAACGACACATTACACATAATGACACATTATATTGATGCTTACAAGCTATTATGGACATAAAACAATTGCTATCTTTATCTTAAAAAGGTAAATAAAGTGATTACAGCGGAGCGCAAAAGGTAAACAAAGAGATAATCAAATGGCGATAGACATCTGGAATTCGTTGAATTTGAAAATATTCTTTCTTAGCATTGGTTACTTTCGGCACGGACAGATATGAGTGAAATAGTCACATGAAACAAATTTATTTAAGCTCAGGAAAAGTGCACTTCAAAATTTGTATTTAAAATATACATTACATGAATTGTATCTTTTCTGTTATACTAGCCGAAAGATTTGGTACCTTTGTTTATTAGAAATGGTTCTTTTTTGGTGGAGAACATGTATATTATTTTGAGAAATATTTAAATTAGCACTTCACGATTACTAATCACTTCACAATATTTCACTGATTTTACAAATTATAACATCACAGACTCTTTTAATACAAAACACTTCGCAATATTGCCACTGATTTTACTATTTACAACATTGAAGATTTTTAATCCAAAGAACGCCCACCATTTATATGGCCACCTACCACTCTAGGAGAGGTTATAAAACGATGGGAAAATTAATTAATTAAAGTGTCTATAATTACATTGATTTGTTTTAGTATTTTTTCTGTGCACTTCTCGTGTTGTTCGCTTAGTTTGTGTATTATCAAAAGTTAATTGTACGTGGAAACGTTTCATGATACATTTTTCTCATTGTGTCAGAGTGAAATTGCGTGTTTCTTGGTGTGGAATTTGTGTGTATTTTTTCCCCTTTTAAGTCTCAAAATTTGTTTGTATTGTCTACCGAGATGAACAATTTTTACAAAACTCGCAAAAATATATAATGCGAATCAATATGTGAGTTAATTTTTGTCTATTTATTTACTACACTATTTAAAAGAAATTCTCTTAAAAGTGAGTGTTCCCTTCAAAATAAATTCCCTTAAAAGTGAGAGAGGTTTATAAAACAGCGTGAGCGCCAGAGCGAGAGCCGAGACGCGAACCAGGTCGCGAAAGCGAGGGCCGATAGGTCCTCGCGAACGTAGCACGTTGAATTCGTCGGGTAGCGACGTGCGTTGGTTATAAAATTGCGTTGGTAATAAAATTAGATATGTAGCGTGAAGAATACGAATAATCGCATCATTGGATTAAAGAAAGAATGTCCACCATAAACTCCCGATTTACAAACTAATAATATAAAATTAGTTGTATTGAGGTTTAGCAGGGATTTCGGAGCGGCAGTAGCGAATAGAGCACTAATAAATTAATAATATAGTAATAGAATTACTATATTGCTAATAATATAGTATATTCTATTACTATAATATAGTAATAGAATTACTATATTATGCTTGGTACCTTCGTTTTTTGAACAGACCTTGAACAGCTAATGGAGATAAATTGTTTCACAGTTTTCATTATTATTCTCTTGGGTAAGTTTCGAGGATAATTTTTCCTCATCTTCAGGCTTGAGAATTATGTAAATTAGGGACGGTGACCGCGACGATGTCGGCGGCGGTGTGGTGGTAACTGCAGAACGTGGTTCGTTACAGTACCTTGAAACTACATCGAGAACGTCAACGTGATGTATCTGTGCACGTCTCATATGCTGCTATAGGTTGTCTAATATTCATAATGCTCAAGCCTGAAGATGAGGAAAAAATTATCCTCGAAACTGTCGCAAGAGAATAATAACGAAAAGTGTAAAATAATTAATCTCCATTAGCTGCTCAAGGTCTGTTCCAAAAACAAAAGGCCAAGCATAATATAATAATATAGACGAACAGACACACAAACATTTAAAATAATAGAATTAATATTAAATTGTAATAATACTATGTGTGTTTTGTGTAAAACTAACGTTTAAATGTACCGCGTAAATGTTGATTGACTGGTATCACAACGTCGCCTGTTCACATTGTAGAGAACCGATTGTAGAGAACCGATTTTAAGATGAAGGAAATTGTTCTTATCAAAGGAAGTGAATCTCTTGCCTAGTGAACTGGTTTACTTATTACGGAAAAGATTCCATGAATTATTATTTGATTAAAAATGCATATTACGCAAATTCTATTGAAAGAGCATCATTTGGTATTTTGTGATTGTAGGCTGTTTACTTTGGTCGGGCTTGACCTCACTTTAAATTTCGCTATAAAAAAATTCTTATTTATAATCTCATATGCTTTTAAAATGTATTTGTACTCTTACAAAAATATTTTTCTACAACTGCATAAAAAAGACATCTTTGCATCGCTAGCAGTACGTGAACTTCATTTTTTTAATCGCCAAAAAAAATCGTTGCCAAGACAACTATTTGTTACCGTGAAAAAAAAGGTTTTTTTGCACGGTTTTAGAATACTTTTTGCACGTTTGGTTCTGGGCTACGGACTTATAAAATATACAAAGAATAGACAGAAACACAACTATTTAATTCAAATTAAGTATATATTTTCATTTAAAATTTACCGTTAAAATGAACATTAATAGTGCAATTTGTACAGTTATTAGCCACATTAACTGCAGGTAAAACTGTAGAGGAAGCTGATACTGAATCATCTACTATATCTCTTGCATTTACATGTACCGTGAAATTGCAGGACTGGTTTTCTAACATTTTTCCTTCTTGTTTGGATGTTGACGAATCTGAAATTTTATTTGAAATAGCATTTTTTTATTTATACATCTTCTAAATAGCCTTCAGCAACTGTGGTGGATTTCCACCCTCCGTGACGTTTTATCGAGATCATATCCCCTCCTGCGTCCGCCAAAAGAGTGGCAGAGCTCCTCCTAAAACAATGTCCTGTAAATTTTTGGTATGAATCCTTTCCTAAATATTTCGCTATTAGCGAAGGAATTTCCCCTATTTTATTAATTCCAACGTGTTGCTTTACACATTTTCCGTTTTTATACTTTAGGGAAAACCTTCTGCTAGATACATTTGCTGGGCGCAGGGCTAAGTACTTTCGTAATACTTCAATATATTCTACGGAACATACTGTAAATGTTCTATCAGAATTCGTGTTGCTATCTTCAACTTTTATAATGAGCACTGAATCTTTGTCTTCAATATTATCTACTGTCATATTCACTAATTCCTCTCGTCCACATGCACCACAAATTCCAATGATTAATGCAGCCTGAAAAATTGAAATAAAGGGAAACTTACAAAATGTAAACATATACAAGATGTTCATAAATTAGACATTTTTATTTTCCTCACCTTCATCATCACATATTCTTCGTCATTTGCATTTTTTATGAACATTGATATATCTTCTCTTGAGAGAATTTTTGACTTTTTGGGGCGATAACCAACTGACTTCCTTTTCAAATACGCCACTAATTTCGTGAATTTGTTTAGGTCAATGTTGTTGTTCACATTTAATGTACCTTTCAACATTGAATATACTGACCATAAAGTCGAAGGTACTACTTTTTTAGACTTTTCTTCTAAGTAAGCTAAAATTACATTTTCTGATATTTTTGACACATTCTTTGATGTGCATTAAGAACGAAATTCTAAATAACATTTTTCATATATACCTTTTGATTTAATTGGTAGCATGTTAGAAACGGCTAATTTTGCACACTCCATCAACTCCTCTGGAGTATCATAACTATCTTCGCTATCCATAATTATAATATCCAATATTACACAGGAATTCTACTTCTCACCAAAGCGCAATAAACAGAATTTTTGTTATCTAAGATACTCTTAACTAATCATGGCCCTATAAAATGCATTTCTATATTGTCCGGAGTATACTTCTTTTTCCAATACATTTACGAAAGTATTTGTATTATATTTTTATGCAGTTGTAAAAAAATGTTGTTCATATTTCGTGTGTAAAGTTTCCGCCCTTTTCATGGTCTCGATTGAGACTTTTTGCCTCGACCTACGGTCTCGGCAAAAAATCTCAATCTCGACCATGAAAAAACGGAAACTTCACACACTTAATATGAAAATAACTATTTTCGTTGCGATATTGGAACAAACTAAATCACGAACACGAGAAGAAACGAACTCATATTGACGGAAGCAATACCAAATAGATAAATAAATTGAGATAAATTTTTGAAGAAGTTCTCTTACTCATTTTAAAACTGAATTATTAATTTGGTAAATTATTAAATTTACTGCCAATTTATCACGGGTTCGACACACAACGTACACTCCTTTCTTGTAGCATGTGGACATATATTTCTATACAGAATCACGATTCATAGAAGTTCAATTGATTGGCATCAATTATTAAATTGATAGCAACTACTATGAATTATCAGACTTTTTCAACAATAAAAATTTAACATTTATTCTTATCCTCTATACATTACAGTGCTGTGAAGTTTATGTGAATTACTTTCACTTTAAATATTGAAACATCGTACGGGTATTACTATAGTTCGTAAGCTTACATTCGTAATCTTTATCGATGGCTTCTCGGCTGACTAGCAGAATATTGTCCTTGGTGAGCCAATTCTTGCGTACTTTCCTAAAGTTAAAAAAATGTCTTGAATGCTTTCAACGATTGCTATAATTGGACTTAATATTCCCAAAATTGTAACACGCGGTCGGGACTTTCTCTATCTGTGTTTCGTATGAAACTCGCGACTGACTATATTCGTCTCTGTATTGGAAAATTCTTCCATCTACGGAGCTACCCTAATGAATATCTCCTCGAAACATGGAGTCTGTTTAATTCCAACTTCCAACCATTATATTAATAAACATTCCCAATTACAATTTAATATCAATTTACACAAGACCAACTTCTCAAATTTCAAGCTAAACAAATTCCCGGCTTACTATCATCTTCATAATACTCAGCCTATGTTGAAAACTCGACCGCACCTCACCAACCGCTTACGTGGACCGCTAGGAAATGTTTCTAGAGACTGAATCCATGCGCCCTTCCTGACGATCACGGCCATCCAACGTCCTCTGCACACTTTATGCACATATTGTGTTCGGGGCCGTGTCCATTTTCACAACGTTCTGACATCAAGCATAGAATATTAACTCTTGTTGATCCATAGTCCTAATAACGCGTATGCTTGACTGAAAACGATTCGTTTCCTCGAGTTAATAATAATGAGGTATTTAACATTGCACAAGTATCCTTGATAAATATAGGGTTTCATATAAGTTTAGCTTTATACATTTTTATTATCAAATATGTGTATGAGTACAATGTCAGTAATTAATTCTTAGTTTTAATTAAAATATTTATTGTATTTTAAGAAGTGATTGACAATTAAATGTAAGAACTGAACTTACTTTTTTAGCGAGCAAAATAAGATCAAATTCTTTTCAAATAGCAAATAGCAAATTGTCTTCATTATTTTATTTTTCATTGAAAGGAACGACATTGAGAAGGGATTCGAATAAAACTGACACTTTTTCGTATTAAACACTTCATTAAGCGTTTATTATAATTCAATGAAAAAAAGGATACAGAAAATAAAATATTATTAGAGTTTACACTTGACTTACTTTTCATAATTAGTTAACAAAGTTAAAATAATTAGTTTACCAATAAAAATTATAAGAAGTATATACAGAACATAGCGGCGCATTCGTTCTCGCAGCTACCATAATCCATGATGCAGATGATGCTCCAGACATGAACACCCCATCTGCCGATTTGCTCCTGAAACATAAGAAAATTCAATAATAACGTAGCTCTGTAACGAAATTCAGTAATTGTCCTGTATCAGGGGACCATAAACGTGTATTTTCGTTGAAATATCATGTTTGATTTTCCGCAGCTTTACATAATTTTCTCTATACTACGTATGTTACTCTATACTACGTATTATGGGTCGTAAAAGAGAATGTAAAAACTATAAAAAATATAGAAGATATCTAAGAATGACAGTGGCTTCTTCGTCCGTCCGTGCCTAACTATAGTGGCGAAACAGGTTTTTTCACCAAAGTTGATATTCCCCAAACGATCTGGGTGAATTTGAAACGGATATTTTGATTTTGGGAGGTATGTAAAGTCTTTATATTTTCAACATTTTCTCGGAAAGGCTCCAGATTATTCTTTATTTATTTTACTGAGAGAGAGAGAGAGAGAGAGAGAGGGAGGAGAGAAAGAGAG
Organism: Teleogryllus oceanicus; assembly: GCA_964035755.1. Taxonomy (NCBI): domain Eukaryota; kingdom Metazoa; phylum Arthropoda; class Insecta; order Orthoptera; family Gryllidae; genus Teleogryllus; species Teleogryllus oceanicus. The sequence continues at coordinate 95,113,023 of CAXIVR010000004.1, forward strand.
AAAAAAGAAAAGAGAGGAGAAAGAGAGAGAGAGAGAGAGAGAGAGAGAAAGAGAGAGAGAGAGAGAGAGAGAGAGAGAGAGAGAGAGAGAGAGAGAGAGAGAGAAAGAGAGAATGTACGCTTATTAAGATGAAATCCGATTTTCGTTAAATTCTCAGAATTTTAGAAATTTGGAAAGTTTAAATTTTATTCGGCATCTTTCTACAACTACAAAATTAAAGACCCAGATTATTTTCTTAATGAAATCAGGTCGTCATTAATTGATCTTTAAATTATGTCTTGTACAATTATTATCAACATATAAGCAGTTTTCGCGTAATTTTTCTTGTAAGAAAAGTAATTTGTAAATCAAGATTTTCTCAATACGCCTCCCATTGTTTTCTTTGAACTGTTTTCTCGGATACAGGAAAAATATTAAAACTATTTCAGTTCAATGTTCGATAAATTTTTGAAAATGTAAAATAATTTTTTTTCGCCGTATTCCTCAAATACAATATTTAAGACGAAAATATTTTTCCGTCTAAAATCTTTTGTTGTAAGTTAGATATTTAAATATAACGTAATTTATAATATAGAGTTTTAAAGTAATTATGAGTGTAATTGTGACAACTTTGAAAAATTAAGTAAAGAAAAATTTATCAAAGTGTTTCTAAATTTGTTATTCAAACTTCTTTACATCTCTTACAAACATTAAAACATCTGCATTTTAGAAAATTAAACATGTTCATATTTCATTTAAATCGTCGGGAAAGTCATGCCGACGCAGACGATTGTAGCAGTGATTATGCTGTTTGCTAAATCTAATCACCCAATTAAAATTCCTGGATAGTGGAATATTTTTTTAAAGTCGTATAATAATATTACAGATCGTTAGAAAAAAGGGAGAAAGTACGTGCTGTTGTACACCACTAGTTTTGTGTATGAGCGATTTGAATGAATTTGTGAACGAATCCTGTAAAATGTGAAATATTAAGAGCAAATAAAAACACGGAAATTAATTGTATTAATCTAAAGAAGACTACCAAATCTAAAGACTGTAAAGCAATAAAAAAGTATTATTAATAGAAACTGTGTAACTCTTGCCTGAAGACTTGCCATGTGCCAAGACTCAATGATAATGCTGACTAAATGCCTAGACTAAATATCAAGACCACTGACTAAATTCCAAGACTCAATGATAATGCTGATGAATATTATTGAAAAATTTGCGTTTTTCATTTAGCACACGACCATAATTTTCTGTCAAAGACAATAGACTTGACATATGATCGAACACTGTTCAAACTTCTTTTGTCGAAATTTCGAATGGAAATCTAACCTGTTAGAGGACGCGACGACATTTTCCGCGTAAGTATCGGTAGCCAGGGCCCAGTGTGCGGCAAGACGGCTTGGCGACGCCGGGCGGCGCGGCGTCAACCAGGACCTGGGGCCCCAGCAGCGCCAGGGCCCACACGACCGCCAGCAGGCACAGCATCGCCAGGGCGCGTCTGCTCAGCATCGTGCACCTGCTCCACGCGCTCCAGCTGCTCACGAACGCTGCAAGGGGTACCAGTGCTTGAGCTCGGCGATACAGATATTGCTGCATAATATATTACTATAAGATTACTACATAATTAAAAGAAGAATTAATTGATTGATTTTTTCGTGTTTTCGGGCGCGTCAACAGTTTTGGTCATTAGTCCCGTAAGTGTGGTGCATGTATTTCCTCGGGAGATGGCGGTGATTTTACCCAGCTGAATGGCGAGATCCAGCGCCGACCTACCGTCGGCTCCCGACCGGTCTCCCGGAATATGTAGCAGTGTGGTGCACGTCCACACACTCGTTTTGCCAGTGTCTTCATTTACAGTTACCTCATTTGCAAATGGCTTTATCACTATTTCTTGCAAGGTCATCGCCGTGCAAGACTTTTTTTTTGTTTCTCGACCTGTCCACGTGGATCTTCTTAAATAGTGGAACTTCTCTCTATCACATGAGGCCCACTGGGAGCGGTAGCTCAGTGCATCAACTGATGTCACTGCAGCGCCTCTGACCGGGAGGTCCTAGGTTCGAGTCCTGACGGCGGCAGGATTTTCGACAATAGCTTTTCAGCTAGGTCGAATTCAGTCGCTGTCTGGAGGAGAATTCTAGCTGCCGGCTGCTCTGATCGGTAGTTTTCCGCGGTTTCTCCGATTAGCGCCAGGCGAATGCCGGAGCAGTACCGTACCAAACGGGCCACGGACCGCGCGCGATCTGTCCTTCCTCTTCCTTGTCCTTTACTCTCCCCTTACACACACACTTACACCAACATGCACTACACTGCCACATATCCCGGGAGACCGGTCGGTAGCTTAAGAGCTTGTCCCGGATGGGGCGATGCCCCGCTGGTGGGAAAGTCCTGGTTAGGGGGAAATCCCACTAGCCGACGGTAGGTCGGCGCCGGATCTCGCCATTCTGAGGGGGAAGATCACCGCCATCTTCCGAGAGAGAAAAAATGCTTTACACTAACGGGACTAATGACAAGAGCAGTTGACGCGCCCAGAAACACGAAAAAATCAATGAAAATAAGGCCAGAGTAAAATTATGTGGTTGACAGTTGGGTGTGGAGGAGCACGGTGCCGAGTGCACAATTACGTTACCACGTTACGATAAAGCTACCGAGCTACCATAATTTTTTTTAATAATTTTATTTTTTTATATAGCTAGTAAGCGCTTTACAAGATTGTATATGAACTATAACCTAGCAAGCTTAGTTCTATGTGTTACAGGAGGGTGAACATACTCCGACTGGAGACCTCAGTAATTAATAGTTTTGTATGTCAGAATGTATGGGAGGATAAGACAATTACAGGAAAGAAAGAAAGTAAAAAGTAAGTTTGTTAAATCATGCATTTCTCTTTAGGGCGATTTAAATTTATCCTTTGGGAATATAGATTTGGTTCTTCGGTGTTGGTTATATGTTTTTCCTATGTTAAATATGGAAGTTGTAGGGGAAGATGTTAAAGAAAGAAAAAAATGTTTGATTGGTGGCTGATATAATCATCAATCGTGTCAATCAATGAATATAATCGTAGATAACCTATTAGTAGTTACAATAAAACTGACAACACAGTTCTCACGTACTTACGAGTTTAATATATGAGCTTATTTATTTATTTATTTATTTATTTATTTTTACAATTGAGAAACATGAACCCAATGCACTTTAACTCAACTGAAATGTCAACACCAATAACGACTTTCAACATTAATTACAACATACGGGAGATGAGATTCATTGACCCTGTGCTTTGACGCGATAATACTGTGCAAATGGCAATGCTTCTCATTCGCTGTTCCTCATGTTACGTTACCACGTGATCACGAACTGTCAACCTCCAAATTGCATTCATAGTATACGCACTTTATGAACGCAACTGCTCTTGGAAGTGTAAGAGTGCACAGGTACGGAGTAATATTGCAACTGAAGGTTATCCCAGCAAATTAATCTGACATGTAAAAAAAGTACGTGATTTTTTTTTAATTTTAGAGGAAATATGTTACGGATAAATTTCGATGATTAGAACATTATTGGGAGTCGTTCTGTGCAAATTATTCAGCGGCCGATAACACCTTCACTTTCACTCATAAATAATAATAGTTACAATAAAGCTGGATACCAAACAAAACTCAACTGGAAACAACACGTAAAAACAAAAGCCCAATAAGCTAAAATCAATTTAATCGAATTTTGGTCTATATTAAACCAAATCTCCCCATTTCTCGTTGTTCAACGCAAGTATGCATTACAAAACACTCATTTGCTAAACACTACTGCACATGCAGCCAACACGTGGCTGAGAGGAGTGCTTGTCACCAAGGAGGTCCAGGTTCAAGTCCCGGATAATCTCATGTGAAATTTGTTCCGAAAAAACGAGCTGTACTCCTTGACAGGGGCTATTCTAACCCCTGTGAAGTGACCTAAACCCTACCACAGTGCTAATTCCTTCGGAATTCAAAAAGCCAATGCTGGCATCCGACTACTTTAAATAACCTCATAGGGGGATTACCAAGCACAGCAAGCGATCTATGTGTTACTACTACACCCTATCTGGACAATTGTCGCTAAGTTTAACACCAGTAAAATGCAAATATTTCAAAACAAGTTCCGAAGACAAGTAGCAAGAGCGACGTAGTTAATCGAAGTTTAAACTTTGACTCAAACCTATCGTTCATAAAGGCGTCAATTTACTACAGACTCGGTAAAAAGTCAAGACGTGAAACAAAATTTAAGAACAAATTTCCTTTCCATTCTTTCCTCCAAATTTTCTAAAATATTATTATTACGGTGCCCCGCTGATGGGAGAGTCCTGGTTACGGGGAAACCCCACTAGCCGACGGTAGGCCGGTGCCGGATCTCGCCATCCAGCGAGGGGAAAATCACCGCCATCTTCCGAGAAAAAACATACTAACATACACTACACTAACGGGACTAATGACTGAAGCAGTTGACGCGCCCGATAACACGAAAAAATCAATCAACAATCGATCGAAAATATTAAATAATCCAAGAGGTGGCATTCGTTTTCTCGTCCAATAGTTAACATTGAGCATAATTTTAAATTACATTAAGTTACATTCAACTAGTTGCACTCTATTATGTAAATTGATCAACACCAAACAATATATTTTTAATAAAATAAATGAAAAATAAGCTGACTTACAAATCGCCTCAGCGAAGACGCGTGTTCTCCGACACCGGATTAGCGCGAGGGCAAAGGAAACCGAGCGTTTTATAGTTCCGCGCCGCCCCGCCCCGCCCAGCCCCGCCCCGCCCCGCCCCGCCCCGCTTCGTAGTATCGTTTCAGGAAGCGCGGATGCCAACGTCACCGCCCAGGCACTCGGGCAAGGGCACGGCCGTCCGGCCGCTTCCGTGGAAGGGGTGCAACGGGTGGGCGAGCCGGGAGGGCGGGAGGCGTTGCCTGGGCGATAAGTCCGGCGTGTCCGCCGCGGAAAAATATCGCGGTCTCTCACGAGCAGGATGTTGATATCCGCCTGTTTATATCGCAGCGGATTCTTTGACAATGAACGTATCTTATCCTCAGAATTGCATGCGCCCGACGGCTAATTATGCTTAACACTCTGAGATTTATTCGTGGAGGTGTTAATAAAGGTGACCACATCAAACTTCCAGGATGTGAAAACAATAAAAGAACTGAGAACTGTTTGGAAAGATACTAAAAGTAACTTGAAAATAATTGAGTTCTGAGCTCGGAAAAATGTTTGGTATATAAATGAATGAGTGGTTGACAATAATAGGCAATATGTAGAATTAAATATTACTTATTGAAGAATATAAGATATGGATAGTAGAAAGAGACAACGCAGATGCATTTAAAATGAATTATTATTCCCGGTTTATAACTTGTGTGCCTTCCTACCGCTAGGTATGATTGCAGAACGTAAAAAAGAGTTTAAAAAATTACATATTACTATCAAAAAATTACCCTGCAAATCAAATTAGAAATTACGTACGAGATAACCACGTTAATATAATACTCATATAAACAGTTGCATAGATTTCATAACCCCATATGATTTATGAAATAACGTGAATTTTAAATGAGGCCGATTACTCTACCAAAAATGTTATTAGTATTGACTGGGAATCAAAACGTCAGTGAAACAAAAAAATGATAAATCAAATTTCAGTTGCAACCTGCTGATATTTTAGAATTATTATGTTTATATTTCTACTATACAATGACTGAGGACGGAATTTAACTTTTTGTGTTAGAATCGTCACCTTCGAACAAATTTAATTTTTGAGTTACGTTAACGCGAAATTCATCTTGTTGGTATCTTGATTTTTTTTTTTGCAGAACAACAAGGGAGGAAATTTCCCACATTCCAGTATTCTTAAGTCTCTATTTTTTTTTAGATAAACTCATAATGTAATTATTTAAGATTTCTAATTTCAAATTAATTTTTAATGCAGTTCATGTATATTTAAACGGCAACTAGGAGCTATTGTAATACGTCTTAAAATCTTATTTTCCACTGTATTTTATCAATGTTATTTTTTTCTCTAACTGCGCAGACTGGGTAAGCATAAGTGACTGATGGTAGTTTCCATGTAGTAATTTCACATTTTGTGTTTAGCTTAGTGGCTGTTAATTGCTATTTTCATGTATGTTTTATTTACTATTTGTTTTATATATGTTCACCATGTTTTTCGAAGACTCAACCTACATTTTCAAACTCAAATCAGACTCAAAACTCAATCTTGAAACCTCAAATCAACTGCTATTCTTTTCTTTCTTTTCTTTCATTTTTAAAGTTAATTTGTGGTTAATATTCGTGGTTGTGATTTTCAAGGGTTTATTTGTATTGTCCGCTCTGCGCACCAATTTATAACGATGGTGCTATGAAATGGCAAAGACTTTCTCGTATAACATAATTTCCTATTCTCTTGAGTCCTTCAGTTTCTTTCTGTTTTACCTCACCCTCTTCCCAGCTGCAACGTATCGGTGTTTAAAAGACCAGGGCTTCTCGCGTCACCTACTGCTCCTCTGGAGACATTCCAAATAAAGTATATGACCGGGAGGTTCTAGATTCGAGTCCCGACGACGGCAGGATTTTCGACACTAGCTTGTCAGCTAGGGTAAATTCAGTCGCTGTCTGAAGGATAATTCTAGCGGCTGGCTGCGCTGATCGGTAGTTTTTCGTGTTTTTTTCCGATCAACACCAGGCGAATGCCGGAGCAAGTACCCTAACAAACGGGTCATGAACCGCACGCCATCTTTCCTTCCTCTTCCTTGTCCTATCCTCACTCCTTACGCACACACACTAACATACACTATATTACCACACATTCCGCGAGAGGGGTCGGGGACTTAGAGCTTGTCCCGGCGGGCGCGGTGCCCCGCTGGGTGAGGAAAACCCTGCTAGTCGACGGTAGGTCGGCGTCGGATCTCGCCATCCAGCGGGAGAAGATCACCGCCACCGCCCGATGAAAAAAAAAACATGCTTTACGGCACTAATGACAGCATTAGTTGGCGCGGCAGGAATTAGTAAGAATCAATTAGTGAATCAATCAATCAACCCAATGAAGTACACCCTAGTCTGCCTTGAATATCGCAGAGGTCTATCTTTGTTCTGTATCTTTACATATTTGCCTTTGGTGTCACTTGACACCACCTTTGTGCTTGTCCGTGGAGTGCGATAGGATTCATCAATGAAACTCAGATTGCACGCAGTTTCCTGTCAGGTCGAGAGATTACGGAAGGATTGTGGTTCAGTTGTAATACAAGGACATGGAATCTCCTCTTTGTTCAAATGAAAACAACAACTGAAAACCTTTATGTTTTACGTGGGTTTTGAACCCGTATCCACGTACTTTGACTCACCTGCCCCAAGCCCATGTCTCACGAGGCAAAATCACTGGACCATACTAAGACTGTTACAGCTTTGTACTATAAAGATTTGATGAAACCATTAATAAAACTATAATACATAATCTGGCCTTTTATGCATGGGCGGCCTTCAATTTGGTTTGTAATATCGAGTACATGAATGTTAATGACTTTGACACCATTCGTGTCCATTGTTGCAGTGCAAACGTAATTAATGGAGAACTAAAATATATAAACATCGCACTTCGCACAATTTCCTCAAAGCTTACTCTACATAAATAATCTATAACATAATATTAGCAGAACTTATCAATTAACAGGAAAGATTACTTTACTTTCATGTACGAATATTTCTCGTAATATTTTTGCATAGTAAATAAATTTCTAGATGGTATATCTTGTGATACTTCGTAATGTTAGGAAATAATTAACCACAACAACTACTACAATATTTACTACAACATCCCAAAGTAAAGTTTTGGAAAACACTTTTCCCATCTTCAGTGGGTCTATAACGTGAAGAAGGAAAAATGAGAAAATAACATTAAATATGGAAGTAATAAAAACGAAATAAAAATACTAAATAATTAATAATAATATATACATAATGAATAAATAATAATAAAATAATAATTAATAATAATAAATTAATTAAAAATCCTTAAATTTATTTATTATTGAAAGACAATAATTAGAGAACTAGACAGACGGAGGGACAATTGACTGAAAACACTTTTTCGATACCAGGGGATCCCCACGAGGTATATTTCCTCTGAAATCTCGAAATCCATTTTCTGCAGCATTACGTAATTTTCTCTGTACTAGATGTATTACTCTGTACATGTCATGAGTATATTTATGAGTATATATCATGTACGTGTCATGAGTATATATCCGTAACATGTCATGAGTATATTTGTTTCTTCATCGGAGATAGTCAACAATCCAAAAATAAATGAAACCACAACATTTTATTGGCCTTTTACGTGCAATTTGAAGATTGTGAGTTCTAAATTTTATTTCCGAGTACAGTATGTTTTCACTGTATTATCAATAATTTTATTTTTCCCTTGATTTCGTGTTGCCCTCGCTGCTCTGAATCGCCAATATAATAGGGTAATGTAATCAAAATATTCTAGGAATAAAACTATACCCAGGATGTGGTTTGTGGTTTCCGATTTTTTGAACAATAGTTGCCTACTTACTTTCTATATTTACTTGCTTGCGGTGTTGTGTGAATTCTATCTGCAAATACTGGTTGTCAGTTCACTGACCTGAACGCGTCATACTGTAGCCAGAGCTCGGCACCTAAAATGCTCGAACCACCTGAGGCGATTTGAGAGAATGACTTCACACAGAAACAATTACGGAGCTGAGGCAAATGGAAAGAACTAATTAGATATTCAGGACTATAGAGAGTACATTTTTACGCCAAGGCAAAACATCGGGAATAGGGTATATTCAAAACTATCGTTTATCAAGTGTGCACTTGTCCAGAATTTCGATTAAACTCGAAACCAAGAGTATTTTCGTGAATTACAAAACGTGGATTTAGAAAGATATGCTTTGCGTATTCGATTTGCTTTCTGTTGAACGACGCAGGCAAACCCTCCCCTTAATAATTGGTCATCCCCCCTCCTCCTCTTGTGGGGGAATAGGTTGCGCCACCGGTGACAGTCCGCCTCGGGCAGCCGACGCCATCGCTTCCGCGGCTTTCGCGCGCGTCTCTCTGCGTTGATGAATCGATATGCGCTGCTCGAGAGCAACGGCGTGCGGGCAACCTCTTTACCGCACGTCAGCACTTATTAAACGGAGCCGCCAGCAGCCGCGCCGCGGCGGCGGCGACGGCGGCGACGAGGCGCGGCCGACGGGAACTTAATTGCGGATAATGAGTTGCTCCCGCCACCACCCCCCGGGAACCGCCGGAGGGAATGGCGGTGGGAGAATGGCGCTGGCTGGGCGGGGAGGGGATGGGGAGGACAGGGGCAGGGAGGGGCGAGGCGGGGCGAGGCGGGGCGAGGCGGGGCGAGGCGGGGCGAGGCGGGGCGAGGCGGGGCGAGGCGGGGCGAGGCGGGGCGAGGCGGGGCGAGGCGGGGCGGTGGCGGGGCGGTGGCGGGGCGGAGGCGGGGCGGAGGAGGGCCGGAGGTGGGGCAAGGCGGAGGCGGGGCAAGACGGTGGTGGGTGAGAGGCGAGGTGGAGGCAGAGAAGAGGCATAGGAGGCGGGGCGGAGGTGGGGCGGAGATGGGGCGTTGCGAGGTGGAGCGGGTGGAGGCGGGGCGGGGGGAAGGCGGGGTGAGAGGCGAGGTGGGGGCAGAGAAGAGGCATAGGAGGAGGGGTGGAGGCGGGACGGAGGCGCGGTGGAGGCGGCAAGTCCATTCCGACGCTGTGGAGAACCTTCCAGATGATTATCTTTGTTTACTCTGGCTCGCGTTTGCCCACCGGCCGTGCTGGGGCCCTTACGGGCAAGCGTTGGCCCGCACGGGCCCTGGTGTTGGCGATCCTGCTGCCTTCGTTGCTCGGGTGGCTTGCCGCCCACTCTTGACACATCCTCGGGCTGTGTGCTTTCAGCGTGGCCCTTGTTATGAATTGGTGGAAAAGAGAAGAACACGCCCTTCGCTCCACGCTGTGGCTGAAATATTGAAAGTGTGTTTACTTTTTTGGTTATGTCGACCATACTGCGTGTTCTGTCGGAAGAATAATGAACACAGTTCCAGCACTCAAGACAAATGTATGCATGTAATTGTTTTCATTTTCGGGTTAGTTAAGATTTGCGTGAAATATATTTTATTGAAGTATTATACAAAACATATTTTGTTTTAATATTAAAGTTTTAGCTACGTATTGTCATTGACGTCAAAATCATTTACAGAATCAAATCGGTTTTTTAAAAGCACATTTATTTAATTGTAAAACGTGCAATGAAAATATTTCATCCAACAATTAATGCAGGGACATTCATAAACCGGCCATGGTCTGAAAAACAGTCTATCGAGAATGAGAAAAAATAGTTATTAATAATAGTTATAAATAAAAACGTTAGTAACCAAGCTATTAGGTAACAGTTCAGCTGTACCCCTACTTGTCTCGGGCGGAATATATAGGAACCACTCTGCTCTTAGCGACAGGCGAAAAATAATGATGAAGTGCATCTACCAACATATTATTTAAATTATTTATTTTCTGCATTTATGTTATATTAATCTTTACCAAACTTTTCAAGGACACTGCGACAATCCTGAAGAAGCAAAATTTCGTATCTATTCATGAACTAATTTTTTATGGTAACGATGTCTGTTACATGTGGATGAATTCATTTTTGTTAGTATAGATTACACGAGTTGTATAAAGAGGATCGTGGCGTAAAGGCTACCGTATAAGTGGGTCTGGGTTTGGACCTCGTCCACTCCGTATGCAATTTGATGGACAAAACGAGCTTTCGGCAGGTTTCTCATTTGTTTTCCGTACCTATTCATCACTCACCTCATATCCCCATCATCATCATCATCATCATCATCATCATCATCATCATCATCATTAAAGTTGTCATCTACTTATTATATTACCTTCGGGCCTCAATGACCTTACTTAAAAGGTCCCCAAACCTAAACAAATAAATCTACATAAAAATAATAAAATGTTGAATATTACAAAATATTCAACAAGTGAGTGAAATACTCTTAAAACAATTTAGCTTGTATTAAGATCCATGTTTAAAGGCTAGCAAGAGAACGAAAAGTGCTTGGAACTACACTGAAAAAATTGTATTGATTTTGACTGCAAAGATTTTCTGATAGTTGCTACTACTTTGCTCTTTCGCCCTATTAAGTTTCAAATTTTAATTTACTTCTAAAATAGGAAGAAGAATCTAGATAGCAAGAACAAGTCAAACCTCAGTGCTGCTCAGTAAAACGTACATCTAGAATGTACTTTATATTTTCGATTATTCAAATTTTATTTCCGAATCGGTTTTACTTGGAATTGTACGTGGACGTAGTACTTTACGGGCAGAGTCAACAAGTAAACTTCATTTCCCACCAAAAATAATGGGCATGTTTCATTGAGCGCATTTTCGTAGGTAATTTCATAAACTTTATGAAAAATATTAAATATACTACATAAAAAAGTATTCCATGAAATACGAAAAAACTCCTTAAAATTTCCAAAAAATGGAAACAAATTGGATATAGCCTAAATATTACCTTCGCCTATTCACAGAATGATTTGATAAAAAACAAATGCGTATCACGTACGCCAAAAATTAAATAATTTATGCACCGAATTTATTATTTTCGTTCATCTGTTTGTCTAATATACATATTCAACAGTTTTGTGGGCGCCATTTTAAGTCGATGAGAAAATCCTTAAAAGCACGATAAGAATGCGGTGCAGCGCTTCGACGCTTTCTTTTGCCGCTGAGCGTCGCAGCGCTTTGGTTTTCTGCGCTGCGCAAAACAAACCAATACCCGCGACGCTTTCGCTGGCCTTATCATGTTGCGCGCAGGTAATATCGCCCGCCGCCCCTGCGGATCGCTGGTTTCCGCGTCTGCACCGCTCGGCTTCCTGTCGCGCAGACGCTGACAAATGACGTCTGCCGCCGCGCGCCCGCCTGCCCCGTTACTTCCGCACAAAGAGCTGTTTTCCAGCCACCGGCTGTTGACGTGGATTAGCAACCGCGAAGGACGAGCTGCTGACACGTCCGGTTCAGTTCACATGTGGCGGGGACTCGTTTTGCAATTTCCTTTTGCGGCTGTGCTCGTGATATTTTGTGAACGTCATGTTTTTGTAACTCTGCACATAAACGTCATGTTTTTGTTTTATACGAATTGGGAATTTACGTAAATGCCGACAGGATGGAGGAAAAACATTTTATGGAACGCGAAAAACGAAATTTTCTTGATGAAAACTCATCAAATTAATTCAAAATTAATGTTTTATTATATTATCGTTTAGATTAGAAGCTCGGAAATGTATTTCTCAAAACTGTTTTAGCAATAATGAGGAATATCCATGCCATCCATCCGCGAAAGGAATCCATTCCTTGAATATAATTTAAAACCGACTCCCCGTCCGCTGTCATCACCATGCCAAAGCGGTCCGGGGCGACTCGCTTCCAAAAAAAAAATCCGCCCTCGCGGTGCTGAAACCTCTCTGGAGCAATTAATATTTTAATACCTCGACGCGGCTGCAAGCGCACTCCAAACGGCGCAACTGTAAAAAATATGGAAATACGATTGCGGATATTACTGCAACGTTATTGATGCGTCCACCATGAACGTAATCATTTCGCCCCTTCGGTGGATTTGCTCTTATTTCACCCGGCGGACGGGGCGACCGGTCGCTCGCTGCCCCGCTCCAGTTGCGGCGCAGTCACGCGATCCCTCTGGAGAACGCACCTCCATTGCACACGGCCAGTGCTTTTGTAGCTTGTTTGTCTCGTGTCTAATTCCTTGTTTCAGTTATTAGAAATACTATTCGCCACGAGTTGAATAGATTTATTTATTTAATTCGGATGTATGATAACTAAATATTTACAAAAGTCGAGTATAGAATAATATCAATTTCGCATGATATCAGTTATGTAGCCAACATCTGTAAGAGTGAGAATCCTTTCCTGCTGTGGTAAATTACCAGTGCGCAGATCCGAAGAACATGTTGATGAATAGTTATTAAAAATTTATTTTTAAAATAGCATTTATAATATAAAGGATATTTCGATCACATACGCAACACATACCCTAAAAAAACTCCATAATAGCGATACTTGTATAATCCTCCACGCATTCCCACATATTTGATACCATTATAAAAACGAGTGCTGCTAAAATTGCCTCTCGTACTTTAATTTCCTATTCGCTTGAGACTAAGATAAGTTTTCGGTTTTGTCCGAATGTCCTTCCAGCTGCTTTCTATCGGCACTTAAAATACTCATCAGCGCCATTTGCGATAACTACGGCTCCTCTGTAGACATTACCAATGAAGGGCACCTTCCCGATCTCCGAACAACGTGTAGGTCTATCTCGACCCTACGCACTTACATATTTGCCCATTGTAACCGGCGGTCCTATCGCGGAGCCTGTTCCATTGTTCTGAGTGCAGGGAGCCTGTTCTTCAATTACACGCAAAGGTTGTAGGCACATTTTGCATACAGCTTCTAGACAGGCCAAGACATTATGGAATGATTAGCGATAGAGGAAATACTCCAAGGACACGGAATACTCACACGTCACGAACACAACTTAAAACATTCATCTTTTACGGGCACCAGTCTGTTACTAGGACTCGTCACTTAACCGTATTATTTGCAAACTAGTATTTGCCGGGACTGTACTATTTGCTTTGTGGTTATGTAACATGTTATGATAACGTAACATAATAATTTGATAAACTAATTATATGAGTAAAACTGAAAATACTGTTTATACGCGGCCTTTAATGAATGTGTTTCACAGCATTGAATTTATGTATTTTAATTTCTTTTACACCATTCGTTTCCACAGTAAAACTGCGAAGTTACTTTTTAGCATTGTAATCTATCAACATCGCACAGTAGTGAAAAATGTTCTCAAATGCATTAAAATCTCGAAAACGATTTTCCTTAGCATTACATAACGTTCTCTGTACTACGAATAATATTCCATACCAACACGCGAAAGTAATAAGACTGTTTTTCTAAAAGCGAACACAAAATGATGTGTACACGAAATTAATGTAGGTACAGGTGTTTGATTATTTTCCCACATCTCTGGAAGTATTTACTGCATTTAAATTTTACTGATTAGGACGTATAATCGCTTTGCAGAAGCACGTTGAAATAATAATGTGGATGACGTATGTGTTTACTGAATTTTTACTTTGATAACTTTATTTGCGATTCACAGCAAATTTACACAATATTTACACCAATTTACATTCTCACCAACAGTTGCTAGTAAACTACTGTAATTTTCTATTATTAACAATCCAATTACAATATAATGTATCCATTTTGAAAACAATGGACAAATCTTTAAATTTCACCTACTCGGTGTCACGAAACATTGAAGAAATAGCATAAACATAGAAATCGGGACAAGGAAATACCTGAAAGATTATTTATGAGAATAAAATGTTCATAAACTCTGAAATATTTTTAGATATGTAAACTCTAGAATATCGTTAATTACTACAGATAAAATGGGAAGATCAAAGAAAGCTGTACATAGTTTGTTCTCTCGCGAACAGTACACAAGTTGAGGTGAGATTTCGGGTATTTCATGCGATTTTACTCAATTACATGACTAAGTATTTATGCCATTTTTCTGAGAAATGCTTTGTTTCAGCACAGCAGTTTCGTGACCATTCCTCATGTTCTATAACGTTCAATATTGTTGTGCTGGGGAGGCTGGGATAAAAACCATGCACTCGTTGTTTGCAAAAGTCGCTAATCACCCCAGTGTTTACAATAGGGCTTCGAGTCTTGGAAATGCGTGTAAGTTTCGAAGACATGCGGGATGGAACGCAACTGCAAAATTATCAAGAAAAAACAAACATTCTCTACTGAAATCTCTGCTTCAGAGGCCGAAAAGATAATAGTACATTATGACACGATGATATAGTGATGGGCATTAATACACGAGTGTGATATTAAGATACGAGCAAGGTACGAACGACGACTTTTATAAGTTACAATTTTACACTGAATCGTTTCGAGGCAGTTGACATGTAGGATTCAGCCAAGACCACCTAACCCTCGCATGCTGCCGCAGGTGTCTACGGTTACCCGTCCGCCTGCAAGGAAGTACTGAGCTAGTCAAATAGGATCAAAGTCAATTATAATCCAATTTATTTAAAATAATATTCCGCGAAAAATTACTAATAATGAAAGAAATTAAAACCGACAAGCATAATATAATATCAAATGCAATTTTAATGTACACAATCGAACGAAACATTTACTAAAACGATTTTCAATAATTAATTGTCACTACTTGGTTTGTAAATTTCTCTGTGATTGGTTAAGAACCTGTATCATAATGAAAACTGTATCGTAATGAGTATTACTATGCAACTTGTTGCACCCAACAAATGACAGAAGGGAGTAGAAAAAGGAATTAATAATTAATGAATTGAGGAAATATTACGAGTAACATTTTGGTGACTGCCTCTATGTTGGCTCGTGCGGAGCCCTCTGGCTTCCCGTGGTGCGATCAGGGTGCGATTCGCGGTGGGAACAAAAATAGAGTTGTAACGTTTCTTTAAATCGTCTCAGTTTCTGTAGCTGTTTGAGGAAGGAGAGCGCAGTCAGACGAAGTTTGCCTATGCTGAAGGGCAATTACGTCATGTTCGCCAAATGTCTCTCTTTACCCCCAAGCGTGGTAATTTAACTAGGCCCAGGTACGGAAGACACCATTAGCTATCCGGCAAAAGTCGAACAATCGACCTAAAACGACAAATGCGTACATAAACTCTGGTGATATTTTTCCCATCTGAAATAACTCTCCCCAAATCATAGTTAATATATGGAATTTTTGGTATATTATGTACCCAAATCCCTACAAGATGTGCAAAATATTAAATTTGTAGCAGCCAGATCTTAAAACATTTAATGTTACTAAGTATTTGTGATTCCTGATTTTCATCAGCAAAAAATAGTAGTATTTTAGTAGCATAGTAGCATAGTAGTAGCATTGTAGTATTTTAGTAGTTAGTATGTTTCCAATTTCTTTCAGAGGGACTTTTCTTTAATCAGCATAAATAAAATTGTATCCCCACGTTAACCATAAATTTCCTGATTTTATCTACTGTAAGGCTGCAGTAACAGTGAATCAAGAACACAATTGCTATTCAATTTGAATATTATGATAAACGAAATTCTCTCGACGAATCAATTTTGTTTAAAAAAATATTTTCTTCGAGACTGTCTAGAACATGACGCATACTTGCTCAGTATTCGGACTAAAAATTCACTTTTTTTTCATCCTGTAAGTGTACCGAAAACACTTTCCGAACTAATAAAATTACTTTCGGTATCCTAGCAGCGTGTTTTAAGGTACTATTTGCAATACTACGTTCAATTGTTCTGTCCATGGCCAATACTTAACCACTGAAATCATTGTACTTTTTTTTTATAAAATGTTAAATACAATAATGCATTGTTAATTATTGTTGTTACAATAATAATAAAATATTTTATTAACACTAAATTAAGCTTTCATCATCAAATATTGTGAGCATATAGACCATGAATTGTATTACTCATTCATTTCTAAAAAATATGCTATGAGCACGTTCTCCATAATAATGCTTGCTCATCTCCGATGTCTCCAATTGCAAATCAAATATTATAATACACACTTTTCACAATTTTCTCTGGATTTTTTGGCAATAAATGTAAAGTAGATCCTGTAGCTTGTTTCAAAATACCTGGTGGAGTTCCCCAGAAGTTGTTCAATATGTCATTTTCCTCCATTGCAAATTCCACGCATTATCTTTCTCAGTTCACATTCAACTGTCAGTCAACACTTAGAAAACAAAATGTGTACCAACCTCCGAACTGACAATACGTAGTATGTTTTGATTAATTAATTTTGTATCTCGCACGGACAAATTGTCATAAAATTGAGATCTCGAATAAAATATTGTACATCATACGGCGAAAATTACTTTCTGTATCATGACTTTCTGTTCGGGTTTCTAGACGACCTATTAATCTCGTTCGGAAACTCTATTGTCTAGTCATAGAATTATCCACTTGCCTTGTAAATGACTTTATACAAATGAAATGTTCAAATTTTTACATGGAATTACTTGAAACTGTGTTTTTAGCAGTACATTTTAAATTATTAAAACATCAATGATTTATTTTGTAGCCTCCACACGCCACGTGCACTGCTTAGCAGTACTAGTGTGGCGAGTTATATTACATTATAGGGTGTCTCTCGCATCCCAATCTCCATATCTCTCTATCGGTGTAGTCTTCATTTTCCAATCTTCACTATTGTCTCGTCTCCCAATGTAAGTCTAGGTCTCCCTGTTCTTCGATGGGTATCTGGTTGCTATTTCCACAATATTTTCTTCCAATGTTCTTCATTCATTCCTTGCATGTATTCATAACACTAGTATTTTTACTTCAATGGTGTCGATTGTAATCAAACTTCCTTCTGCTTTACGTTTAATTTTCTAGTTCTTAACTTCATCCATTAAAACAGTCCACAACTTCGGTGCAATAAGACCTATTTCCAATGCTGCATTTTTATCCTTTTTGTTTCTTCTCGTTCATTAGACCTATGAAGGGAAATATTCTCTATGACTGTCTTATACAATTTTCTCTTCACACTCTTACTTAATTCATCTTTCCATATTAGTGGATGTACATGTGATATAGTCTTTTTCCATATCGCGATTTTGCCTTTTATTTATTGCACATTACCTCCATTTACATTTATTTTTATACCTGAATATGATAATTGTCGTCGGGTTTTATTTTCTAACCATCATTCAGTTTCAAACCTTTAGCACTTGCTTCTACAACCATATTCTCTGTTTTGTTCGTTTATTTCTAATCCCCATTCCGAGTACTCTTCACATAATTTCCGCAGCACATTTATCATCATCTTCATCTTTAGCGAACATCAATTGATCATCTGTGAAGTGAAGAGAGTATGACAGAGTATTACTTTATTTACTGGATATGGTACTAAAACGTTTCTGACGACTTTCATTTTGCTCGTATTACTTCTGAACAGGAGATACTGCACTTCTTTCAAGTGAAAATATTTTGGTCATTTTTTCTCATCTTCCAATGTGACACTATAACATGCTTTCTATTAAGGCTGTGTTTTGTTTTACATGTCTAGTTTGACAGTTGATAGAAAGCTTTTGCCGTGAGGCTGAACCTTCTAGCGAATTTAATTTGTTGCACGCGTCCCTTTGACAACACGCGTCTGTCCATTCGCTTTACTTCATGACATCCTGTCGCTCTGGACACAGGGAACGAGCTTTGCCAGCGGCGAGAGACGTCGTTGTCCCCTGTTACTGACCCGCCCACCGTCGCTTTCCTTCATCCCCTTACACACCGAGGATCTCTTTGAACATCATAATCCTTGCAATGTTCCGAGTCTGTTCGCACTAGACTCGATGCAAAACTCCAAGTCAGCTCATTACATGTTAAAATATTTTTGTTGCGGCGGTGTCCACCACACCAAAAAGCGCGCCGCGGAGTCGGCACGCCGCGCCGTGACGTCAGCGAGCGGGAACTGGGCAACCGAGCAATGAAGGAGCCGGCCAATGAGGACAGAACGGCCGGCGCGCGAAGCCTCTACGAGGAGAGGAGTCTTCGACGCGCAGCAAGTTATAACGGGCAGCCGCCGAGGTAGCGGCAGAACAGTATACAGAGTGTTTAGAGAGTAACTTGAGCTTGGATTGTGTTTAGTATAGTGATTGCGACCCGGCAGGGTACAAAGTGATTTCTTCTGGTTTAACTGTTGTGAACTCGGCTTTGGACTTGGACTTCGACTGAACATCTGGTGACTCGGCTATTGTACAAAGGTTAACTCTCTTTTGGATTTTGGTGCAACTATTGTAAAGACTGAGAGGCTGTAATAAAAATCTTGTTTATTGTTAATTTGCTGATTTCCATACATAACATTTGGCGACAAGGATAAAAGCAAATATGGCGAGTGAACCGGCCCAGTCGGAACTAGTACAAGCACTACTATTGATGCAGCAACAATTCATACAGTTTCAAACAAAGCTACATCAGGAGCAGCTGGAAGTTCTAAAAGCGGTGAATGAGAAGAGAGGCGAGTATGCGCCTGTACCATTTCTTCCCTTTGATCCGAAAGGGGAAAGTTGGTCATATTACGCGGAAAAATTAGAACAACACTGTTTTTTTTTGTGGGATTGATAGTTAAGATAGGAAGCGGGCAGCGTTTCTAACTTGTGTAGAAAGTGAAATATGTACTTTACTAAAAAAATTGTGCACTGGTAGAGAGATAATTAGACTGCTGTGGTCTGAGATAAAACAAGTGTTAGATAAACATTACGAAAGAAAGCCGCAAATTGTAGCAGCCAGATATGCATTCTTGCAATGTAGGAAGAAAGAAACACACCATATCAAAAGAGTAGATAGAGATAGCAGGTCTTGCAAAAGATTGTGAATTTAAATGCTAAGCAGAAAACTGCGGTGTGTCATATGCAGAATCTTACACACGCCAGAAGAGAAGATAAGAATAGAGGCGCTTAACAACACTGATCCGTCGTTGGCACACATCCATAAAATAGCCACGACTTTTGAAATAACGTCGCAGACGGCTAGGCAGATATCAGTTAACAGCCAAATTTATCAGGTGCAGGCGCGGCATACCGGTGACCAAGAAAGCGCTGATAAGTGGCAAGATTGCTGGATAAGGCAGCGGCAGCTCGGTCACCTGACCCCAAGGCCAGAGGACAGCACCAGCGCAAGCAACAACGATTACGCGATACGCTATCGCAGGCGGCGCAATAAGCGGTTCGCGTCCTCCAGCAGCAGCGATAACAGCAGTAGCAAGAACGCGGATAGAAGAACGAGAGAAAATGTGAGGAAATCATGCAAAAACTGTGTTAAGTTTCAAAATAGGTGGCAGTAATGGTTTGCACGGGCACAATGTTTCAAGAGCGGGAAAATAGGACGCATTAAAGAGGTTTGCTGGCTGGCGAAGCAAGAAAGGCAAGAAAGAAGAAAAATCCAGGCAGAAGAGGAAATGGAAATAAATACGGTGAACCAGATACTGAACAATAAGGGCCAAAATAGGTTGCTGTTAGATCTACAAATAGGCAAATCTAGTGTAGAGTTTTTAGTAGATTCAGGAGCTACAGTGACGCTAATAAATTTGGACACGTACAGAAAATTGGGAAGTCCACAAGTAAAAGAGTGTTCAAACCGGTGTATGGTTTTGGGAGAGACCCCGTGAAAGTTGTAGGAAAAGTGAAAGTGCCGGTTGTGTATAAAAATAGGGAAGCGGAGCTAGATATGATAGTACTAGATCGATATGATATGATGAACATTTTGGGGCTGGACAGCTTTGACAAAATTGGTCTAGGAGTAGTAGACAATGTATGTGTGGTAATACAGGAAAAAGTGGCAACAATAGTCAGTGAGTTAAACGAGGAATTTAGTAAGGTTTTTGAGCCCGAACTTGGCGAGTGCACTAAATTCCAGGCAGAATTGGAACTAAAAGGAAACTACAAGCCCGGATTTTTAAGGCTAGACCGGTACCATGGGCCATAAGGGACAAGGTGGAAGCTGAGATTAGGAGGCTCGAAAAGGAGGGCATTATTACTAGTGTGGCGACTAGCAAATGGGCTACGCCGCTGGTGGTGATTCCGAAGAACAACGGTAGTGTCAGACTATGCGGAGATTTCATGAGCACTGTTAACGATCAATTAGAGATTGAGCAGTACCCGATTCCAAAACCGGAAAATCTGTTTTTTAAGCTAGCAGTCGGGCAACAATGCATAAAGATAGACCTGAAAGACACGTATTTGCAAATACCACTTAGTGAAGAGGCAAAGAAAATATTGGTGGTCAGCACGCAATTAGGTTTATTTAGGTTTAATAGGTTGCCGTTTGGAATCGCCTCAGCTGCGACGATTTTTCAGAAAGTACTGGGAACAGATTACGTCACACGTAGATGGTTGCATAAACTACCTGGATGATATTATTGTGACAGGAAAGGAGAGTGAGGAACACATCACTAATTTAAAGAAATTATTAAAGTTGTTGAGCGAGTGGGAATTTAAAGTAAATATTGATAAATGTGAGTTCTTTAAGCAACAAGTTACGTTCCTCGGGCATGAGCTAAGAGAGTCGGGCATCAAGCCGACGCAGCAGCATGTGGAGGCGATTAGAAACCTCCCGGCACCCAAAAATGTAAAAGAGCTGCTGGCATTAGTGGGGAAAATTAATTATTATAACAAATGTATTAAAACTTTTTCAGCCATAGCTGCTCCGCTTAATGCACTTAGGAAGAAAGGGGTAAAGTTTGTGTGGTCGCCTGCGTGTGAGGAAGCACTAACAAATTAAAGAAAGCCATAATCAAAACTACTCAACTAAACCACTTTCTGCCGAGGAGAGTAACCACCATAGCGACTGATGCATGTATGGGGTGATGAGTATGGGGTGGGCGCAGTGTTATCCCAGAAGGATGAAGAGGGAGTCGAGCGTCCCATCGCATTTGCATCCAAATCTCTCAACAAGCATCAAATGAACTACTCACAAATTGAGAAAGAAGCCTTAGCTGTGATATTTGGAGTTAAACAATTTAACGACTATTACTACCAGATACATTTTAGGCCAACAACGCAGCAGCGGACGCCCTGTCGTAATAAAAATCTTGTTTATTGTTAATTTGCTGATTTCCATACATAACAATTTTTGTAATTGGGAAGGTGCATAAGATTCAGTTCTCGTGAGTGGGTTTAGAATGGGAAATATTTATTACAAAATTTCGTGTTGTGTTGTGAAATATTTGAATTTGAATGACGCAGACAAATTAATACTGCCAATAATTATAATACTCGTACATACTGGTTCTTTCAGTGTGTTAATAAGTTGTAACGAAAAGGAAACAAATATTTAACCCCATTCAAGTACGTAGCATTGAGAGCACATCAAATTGTGTTTTGACATGCCTACGAATCGTGCCACATAAATTAGGCGCAAAAATTATAAATATTTTCAAAATACATACATTTCATTGAAAGTATTGCCAGTGGTTTTGTTTGTGGATTTATCTTTACTGCAATATAAACGCATGTAACCCCAGTGACTTTCCGCGTAATACTTAGGAGCTTCCTCACAACAGAACTTGCTCAGTTACATTAGAAAATCAAAATGCGAACCTCCGTCTTATTACAGCTGATCAACCTCAAGAATTACCACTCTCCATTATTTTAAAACTTCTACACATCCCATATGCATATTTCAATATTAACTAACATTGCTCAGTTAGCAGAAGATACCGTAATCTACATGTCCTACTCCTCAATAAATTGCATAGGTAATGAAATGAAATCTCATTTAAACCGAAACCTGGGAGGTACTCAGAGTGCCAAGAAATTGAAAATCAAACTCAAACCCCCGAAATCTTCACTGTTAGACCATATTTTTTCACCAGGCCAATTAAAACGAACAACAGAATCCCTTGTACCCCTCACAATAATGCCGTTAAATACTTCGGTCTCTATATGGACACTACACCCAACTGGAAAATACACATAGTTCAACAATTTAAAACCAAAATACTACAGTTAAAACCATATATAAATAACAGTAACCTTTCACTAAATAATGACATCACCTAATACAAAAGAATTACAAAATCTCTTCTCCGGTACGCTTGGTCATTTTGCATAAGTGCAGCTAAATACCATTAATTCAGAACAAATAATTGGAATGATTGAAGGCGTTGTCATTATCAACAATATTGTTCACAATGACAACGCCTTCAATCATTCCAATTGTGTAAATGTCAACTCCACCTCACCACTGAATCAAAATCAGAACAAATATCTAAGAACTATCACGCAAGCGCCCTTGTTCATTTCCAGTAAAAAATTACACCACGAACGTAACCTAAGACCCATCCCATACCACGTATCCTTTATTTCCAATACTTTCTAATATTTCCTTCACCTCATAAATCAAGATAAACACATTAACACAGGAAAACGTAATGAAAACTCAACGAGAATAGAAAACAAATATCCCATCCATTCTTTTCTGCTCATATTTTCCAGCCTGAATGATTTTAGGTGTTCTGTGAGTTCCCTCGTCAATTGTAGTTTAGTTTATAATAAGTCAGTGTGAAGACTATAATATAAATGAAGAGTTTCATGTAAAGCTGAACATTGTAAATTAATCCTGATAATAATAGTCCGTTGTAGAACTCGTCAAAAATATCCACTGTGTCAACCGCCTCCATTAAGTTGTTTTAATGTCGTTTCGTCTCTGATTTCTTTCGCCCCTGGTTTCTTATTTACTCATTATCCATCAGTCCAGCCGTACGCCATTGATGGTATTTCCTTCCAGTATTCTTTCCGTAACCCTTTCACGCCCACTCTTACCCATTTTGACTACCAGCTCCTGTTCATCACTCTCTCTCTCTCTTTCTCTCTCTCTCTCTCTCTCTCTCTCTCTCTCTCTCGACTTCTCTACCGCTGAGCTTTTTCCGTCGCGACCCCACACCATTCCACTTCACTATCTCCGCCCGTGCACTCCGTCAGCGGCGCGGGGCAAGTATGGCGCGGGTGCCCCGGCAGCGAAGCGCGCCCGCATTGACCGGGGATTTGTCGCTGGCCTCCCGCGCTAAAAGCCACGCTCGCCCTCGCCCACCCTCCACGCACACGAAAGGGGGGTGCCTGGCAGACGAGCCCGCTCGTAGCGGCGGCAGGAGGCACAAGTATCAAATGCGGAGATTTTCTTTTTTTTTTTCTTTTAATTTTTTTTCTATTTAAAGTCGCATCAACATCTTGTTCATTAGCGACCACTATTAACGTTATGATAACTGTGAAGATGAAACGATATGGTGATGATAAGGGGTGAAAGGACGAACACAAATACAACCATGCCCGAGGTGGGACTCGAACCCGCGACCCTTTGGTCCGAGATCGCTACGACACATCGGAGATCTTTACTATGGCAAAAGTGTACTAAAAATATACGGAGAGGGAACGTTCAGTTAGAAGAATTATATGGTTGAGTAGGGGAATTGGGGAAAATATGTAAATAAAAGATCAGATTATAAAATTCAGAGAATGGGGTATACTTACATTTAAGAAAATGGTTTTACTTCTAAATGTTGAGTGTTTTCGTAAAAAAAATAGAAACAAATGTTCTCCTAATTTACGACGATACTTCTACAATATTAGTACGTCTGAATCTGTGTTATTATCTACCTGAATTATTGGGTAACTGGATTATTTCTGTATCTCCACTCATAATTTGTCGAAATCAAACTTTGAAAGGATATTGGTGGTTCATTTATTTTAGGAAAACACAAACCTAAATAAAGAAAAAATGAAAGCAAATAGTATGAAAATAAATATATTTAAGTACGAATATGCTGTTAACATTAAGTCTAATTGCGTAAACAGTGAACAAAGTGTACAAAAGGACCAAAAACGAATTCTTGAAAGGGGACGGAAAATCCAGCGGAATAAATCAGCAACAGGACCGACCTGAGTCAAGAAAAAGCGTTCTAGATTTAGCAAGTGTAAAACGCTGACGCGGTAGTGAATAAGGACAGATGGAGATGGAGTGTCGCGAGAAGGGAGTGCCCGGGGAGAAAAAAAAGGGGAGGATGCGGACCCTCTCGAGGCGAAAAATGTCAGCGCGGAGGCGGAGAGACCGCAAGGCGGCGCAAGGACTGAATGGGCCTGGGGTAGTGATGGCAACTTTTGCCAAAACCTCGATGTTTCGATACATCGTTAAAGGGTTTTTGATGTCGATGAAAACATCGACCAAAAAACATGGATGTTTTAATTGTAGACTAATAAACATGCTATTTTTCTATCCATTTTTAATTACAGTACGTAAAAGGGATATATTTTATTGTTTGTTTAACAGAATGATTGTAGTATGTTAATATAAATTATCAAATGTGAAGTATAAAATTGACAATAAAAAACATCGTGTTTTGCTACTGTACCCTTTAGTCACTTCCATTCATACATCATCGAAGTAAAACCACCTAAAATTCCAAGAGATTGCACAAACGAAATGTGCAGGATGATAAAGAGGGATGTGAAATGTGCAGGATGACGCAAAACAACGATATTGCTGTGGATTGCTGCTACTCTACAACGTACCTATACCGCTTTATTTAAAAAAAAAAAAAATTAATTAAAAAAATCTATGTTTTTGCAACAAAATATCGATGTGAAGAAAACATCGATTTTTTTCCAGCCGTAGACCGGGGCCGGCGCCAAATACAGGCACAAGGTCTCGGATATTCTGCTCCACCCGAACCTTGTTAAAAATCGGTCTGGCTTTCAAACAAGAAAAGCAAGAGATATCTACTCATAAATTAGGATTAGTTGATTGAACCGAGGATAAACGCGTATTTGTAGTGTATTAGAGATAGCGTATTTCCAGTTGAATCGTTTAACCAGTGGCGGCTCGTGTTTAGGTTGTATGGTTGAACAACCCCCAGAAAATGAAGATGATCTCACAATATTTTAGGAATAAACATTTTTCTTTTAAAACGGCCATTATTCAAGATATTGCTGTAATATCGCTCTATTTGAAATCATTTTGAAACCAAAGAGCGTCCAAGCGGCGCTCCCCCTGATGTTTGGTGCCTTGCCAGGAATTGCACCACTCTCTTGGCTGCATTAACGGATTTACTGTTTCCTCTTTGGCCCTTCGATTTAACACGAGGAACATACGGCCGAAAGGTTGGGCAACCAGCAGGTGGCGCTTTCGTGCTGCGCGGCGAGGGAGGGAATCTCAGGGGATTACTCATATTCTGTCTTCGTCTAACTCACTACAACATCGTTTTATGATTTTCGCTTGTTATTGAAGTACACAAGTTCAGTCAATTATTGGTGATATTCAATGCATTTTTTTATGATATTTGGAGGATTTTTTTTCATATGATATTAGGTTTGTTGATTCAAAACGTACATTTGATGAGTTCTTTGTGTAAAAGTGACCGTTCTGGATGGAAATCCCTTATTCACGGAAGCCAGTGTGGCTGCAGTTGGCCAGCGGGTTGCGAACGTTCTTGTGAATACGAATGTGTGTCGAAGATCTTTCATTATTGCCAAATATACCTATGTAGTGAAGTTTTTAAAATAAAATAATTTTGTTTGTGTGAAAGTTGTCGAAACAGTAGTGCGTGTTGCAATGTACTGGAGTCGAATTTAAGTGCCTAGTGGAAATCAAAGCCAGAACCACGTGCGCGGGAGGTACATATGCTACGCGGACCCAACGGAAAAAGTTATGTAAGGAGTGTTTGAGTGTAGACTTTTATTTCACTTAGTTTTAATTGATATGAATTGCGTAAATTTTTACCTATATGTTCATATTTTGTATTTTGGAAATTACATTTCCGTCTTTCGATGGAGGTGCAACCACCAGACTGTTGGGGTACCAGCCGCCACTGCTTTTAACTGTCAAACTCTGACAAACATTTATTCAGAAACCAAAGAACAGTTGAGTCCAGCAACGGAATTAGAAATGAACAAAACTCGAGGAACTGGCGCTCATATACTACCGTGTATAGTGTGAGGAACATGTTGAATAATTGGATCTTTTTGTTATTGATGAAATACCTTATATGAAAAATGAATATAATTTACACTGATTCACTACCAAACACCTCCCCTACTCCAAAAATTGTAAATATAGTAGACATTTATACGAAAATAACACGAAATCCAAAGTAATGGTGACCATTTTTCAACATATCTCAAAGCAACGTTTCATAAAAAAATTTGACGTAGAAAACCTGCAAATAAGAAAATTAGTATACGCACTTTTTTCACATTTTGCGAAGTTTTTGCCTTCAGCGATTATTTACTTGCCCAGAAATGTATGAATAGCAATTCAACAGCATTTTATACAACGATTTTCAAACCATTGGCTAATATTAGCACATAAAACACAAAACAAAATATTTACAAACCTTATAGTAAGAGAAGAGATAATTAAATTAATGTTTATTTCGGGTCCTTAATATTTAGGCCATGGCAGTGGCTAGTGGAAAGTTTGTGAAATATTCAGTCATGCCCAAACCATTTGTGTGTTTCTGTGCAGAGGGGAAGTGACTACAAAATTCTATGACATGAGTAAATCAAGACGTTAACGTCAGTCAGAAATGATATGAAAGATTCAGTTGGAAGAGCTAAGTATAAAATAAGAGAGAAATGTTGAGAAAAGTCAGATATTGGCAAAACAGTTATCAATTCAATTTTAAGAGATTTCTGAAGATTCCAGAGAGAGAAACTAAATAAGTAAAGTAACCATTCCGGATCTTTATGAAATTCATGAGTTCTAGGTTTCGTCAAATCAAGATACACGAGTCAATTTACGACGAATTTTCGCATCTGTTGTCATAGCAGTAGAAAAGGTTTATGTAGTCTTTACAACTCTTGAATTCCACGACGTTCTTCCTGAGATAGGAAGATGTGTGTGTATATATATATATATATATATATATATATATATATATAGAGAGAGAGAGAGAGAGAGAGAGAGAGAGAGAGGGAGGGAGGGAGAGTGAAAGGATGAATTCATCGTCATAACATCAATGAGTTGCAGACTCCCTGTGAGTTAAATATACTAAATAGCTAGATGAAGTTAAAGATTCTAAATTCACATTTCACTGTTACCAACCTGGTCCACCTCCCACAAAGTGCGGGCGAGAAGCCGAGGCGCACCGTCAACGCGCCGCCTGAGCAGCGGGCGCCGCCGGCGCTAGAGTTTCGCGGGGGCGTCGCGTCGGAAGGCTGCGCGAGGGAGGAGAAAGCGCTAAATCCGTTGCCGGGCGCCTCTGGGACCTCGGGGGAGCGACGCGGGGCGGCCGGACGTGAGCGGAGGCGGGGGCGAGAGAGGGGTGAGGGGAAGAAGGGGGTATGGCGCCGAGGGGTCGCGTCGCGCAGCACAGTGCTACTCCGCCCCGCCCCGCCCCGCCCCCCCCCGCCCCACCCCTGTCGACCCCACGTTGCGACGCGTCCTTTGTTCTCCCCAACCACCGCCTTCCCTTTTATTCCGCCGAAAGCTTTGCGGATTTCACAGCCAGCGCTCCCGCGCGATGAAACGTGTCGGATTCGATGTGCAGCCGGGCGCCACCCGCCCCGCCCCACCCCACCCACATCGTCCCGCCTCGTACCGCCTTGTACAGCCTCGCACCGCATCGCACCGCCTCGCACCACCTCGCACCGCCTCGTACCACCTCGAACCGCTTTGAACCGCCTCGAACCGCCTCGAACCGCTTCAAACTGCCTCTCCCTGCCTCGTCCCGCCTCGAACCGCCTCATCCTCCTCGTACTGTCTCGTACCGCCTGATTCCGGCTCGTCCCACCTCGATCCGCCTCGTCCCCCCGTCGCCCCACCCCAGTCTGCCCCGGTCTCTCCCCGCACCTCCTCGTCTCCCCCATTCCACCGTACCTCACCCCATGACCTCTCGCCCCGACTAACGCAGCCACTGACTCGGCCTTGCCCCCGATCACCTGTATACCGCTTTAACGCATCTCAATCAACAGAGAATATAGAGAACAGAACATATGGTTAATTGGACACTTTGTATCGCTTCTTGGACCGTCCTGATTTAACATCATGGGCAACCAATTAAGAGATGCTTTATTTAGTTTTTTGTTAAATTTGTCTGGCTATAGAATAAACAAATGATGTATTATTTCGGAACCTAGTGTATCAGAACTTAGTTTCAGCTAAATGTTTACTATTAAAAATTACTCTTTAACTTGTATGTGCTGTGTAGTGTGTACCTGTGCATCTGTGTAAGAATACTATGTCTTGTTGGGAAAATGACAGCAGTATTTGTGCAGTATTTGTGACAGCAATGAAAATTCTGTACGTAAAAAGTGTAGACATTCGATTTTCTCATCTTTCTTCGTGCAATTTTCCGCTTCGATTCTCATTTCCGTGAATCACAATCCTAAATTTCGTTTTTGATTCCCTCTGACAGAGGCAGGAAATAAAGCCTCTTTTTGTTCGTTGTCCCCAGAATTAAAAGCGAACGGACGAGGGGCATCAGCAATTATCATGGCAGGTAGCACAGCTTCTCGCCACGGTCCCAAAATAGCATCAAAGCGCACACCGAGCTCTGTAGAAGCGAGAAATCCAGCTTTCCAGAGATCAGTCGGATCAATAATATCGCGTAATCTCATTTTTCTATTGTTGATTTTGATGAGTACACGGTGGGACAAAAATCAAGACCATGGTAAATGGCAAGTCACCTGTGAAACTGGAGATTTAATTCTCTTCATAAAACCCACTGCTCCATGCTGTTTCAGATCAACTCGTAATATTTTGTCGTGTGTCGGAAGATTGCAATTGTGTACAAAGCTTTTGAATGTGTTCCCGTTTTGAAGTAATTCGCAATTAAATATCCTGAACTTAAGTAATACATACATAATATCTATAATTGGTATATTCCCTAACTACGGTCAATAAATTTGGTGCGTTTGGGGGTTTTCCATCAAGTGCATGTATTGTATAATGTAAGTATTGCACTGTAATTATATAATGTAAATAAGAAGTATTGTATTTCATGAAGAAATTTTATAACCAAATTTAAGTAAAAATGGAAAACATAATATAATACTACTAATAATTCTCACTGTCTATTTAACTATAAAACAACCATGCAAATTCAAACAACCCAGATTACGTTTTCTGAACTTTGGTCAGAAATTTTTCTAATAATTACTTCTCTTAAACACTTATATTTTATATCAGTTATTATTGTTTATCAATTGAACTCAATTATGAATACCAGGAGGTGGGACACCTTTATCTCTTCACGTATTAGTGAAGTCCACCTTTGCGTCTTGACCTCACACCACACCGTAAACTTGACCTACGATCACACCCCTGGATGCTTGCTGTCAAAGTGCTGCCAAAACTTCACGGCTTCTCTTTAATTTCTTTCGCGGAAATATTTGTGATTTCAATTTCAAATTATACTTTAGGCTAGACTCAGAACATTAGTGTGCTTTAAACACTCGTTAAGGACGACAATGTCCCTATACAATATTTTAGCGCATATCTTCACACGTACGCCAGCACGTACTTCACAGATCACTGTATCCTCTATCCGCTAGCGGAAGTCACTTTTCCTCTACTGATAGTAAAGTTCACAGCATTCTCTTGATTGATGATTGATTTTTTCGTGTTTCCGGGCGTGTCAACTGCTTCGGTCATTAGTCCCGTTAGTGTAGTGCATGTTTTTTCTCTCTCGGGAGATGGCGGTGATCTTCCCCCGCTGGATGGCGAGATCCGGCGCCGACCTACCGTCGGCTAGTGGGGTTTCCCCCTAACCAGGACTCTCCCACCAGTGGGGCACCGCCCTAGTTGGGACAAGCCCTAAGCTCCCGACCTGTCTCCCGGAATATGTGGTAGTGTGGTGCATGTCAGTGTAAGTGTATGTTGAAGAGGAGAGGATAGGACAGGGAAGAGGAAGGACAGATCGCGCGCGGTCTGTGGCCCGTTTGGTAGGGTACTGCTCCAGCATTCGCCTGGTGTTGATCGGAGAAATCACGGAAAACTACCGATCAGAGCAGCCGGCCGCTAGAATTCTCCTCCAGACAACGAATGAATTCCACCTAGCTGAAAAGCCAGTGTCGAAGATCCTGCCGCCGTCAGGACTCGAACCTAGGACCTCCCGGTCAGAGGCGCTGCAGGGACATCAGTTGATGCACTGAGCTACCGCTAGTATTCTCTTGAACAGTGAATTTAGCAGAGGAAGTCTTCCACCCAACTCCCCAAATTGAAGCGAAATTATAGCACATTCTGTACTAGTGATAGCGTATGTCATTCCCTAAATGGTATTTTCTTTGGCAACGAGTACTGTTCCTACCATTCATGTTGTTGATTTCTAATAATTGACATTTTCTTAGTTTTTTTATACTTTCCTCAGATTTTACAAGTTCCGTAATTCCGCAGACAACATCATCGCCATAATAATAATAATAATAATAATAATAATAATAATAATAATAATAATAATAATTTATTGCTGCAAATGTGCGTACGCTCGATGGTTACAACAAATGAAAAAAATTATTAAGTGTTAATTTCCTTAAAATAACCCAACGTCCTCTGCAATATTTTATCAGTTTCACAAATTCCTTTTTTAATAATGAATTGCTTGGACCTCTCCATTGAAAGGTAAACGAATCAGGATAACTAGCAGAATAAAAGTGCTTGAACGATCCCGCCAGCTGCTTAAGCAGTCAAGAAGACGCAATCTCCATCCCAGGCGTAGCGTTCCGCCAGAAACCCAAGATGTTTTCGTCTTAATTTCCCACTCCATCCTTCGCTTTTGGCAACTCGAACGGGAGGAGTCCTCACTGGAGGACTGAGGAAAAAGGGGTCTCCCTCGCGAAGGAAGCTTCCGTCTTCGGCCTAATATTTTAACCTCTGTTTGCTATCGTTCTGATCCAGATCGACCCGCTCGCTTAGTCCGTCTAACTTAGCCCACCCTGCCTAGCCCGCTACGAGTAACCCGCCCGTCTAACCGCCCTGCCTACCCTGGCTACCCGCCCCGGCTACCCTGCCCCGGCTACCCTGCCCCGGCTACCCCGCCCCGGCTATCCCGCTCCGCTTGCCCCGCTCCGCTTATCCAGCAACGCCTAATTAGTCATGCCTTCTCCACACCAACCCCACCCCGCCTAACCTGCCATGCCTAACTAGCCATGGTTAACTAGCCCCGTCTAACCAGCCACGTCTAGCTCGTCCCATCCCTCTCGCTCTTCCCTATCACGCCCTGTCCTTGCCGACGAGCCCGGCCCCCCGCCTAACCCGCTCTCCCGTCTAGACCAACCCCCCCCCCGTAGCCCAGCCTCCCTCGCCCCAGCCCACCCAGCCCCGTCCTGCCCTTCCCTGCCCAATGCTCATCCCCATCCCACTTATCGCCTCACCCGCCCAATGCCCATCCCAATCACCACCCCAGCCTCCCAGAAACTCAACCCGCTCCACGCCGACACCCCCTCCCCGCCTCGGGCGTTCCGCTCCGCCCGCCGTCACAGGAAGTCCCGAGGGAAGCGAGGGGCGTGGCGGGCGCCGCGCGTCGCGCGAGTGGCTTCCAATATTTGCGTTGCGGAGGCGACCTGCGAGCAGGCGGGACGCGCCTCTCGCGCACAAGACGCACTCGGATCCGAAGGCGGCGGAGACCTGACTTTATAGGCGTAGTTGAGATCATCAACCATACGAAATTTATTTGAGGAGCAACTAATCAAAACGCGTATTGTCTACTGGTGGACTAATTTGAGTTTGATATGAAATCGTATAGTTTTTAATACGATATACATGCATCTGCTTTCAAATTTCTTCATTCGCATTTTAACATATTAAATTTAATGCGTTTTGAAGAAATCTGAAAGAAGCGTGTAAATCGTATTAAAACTACACTATTTAATATCAAACTATTTTTTCCATCAGAGGACAAAATGCATTTTTAGGAGTTGCTATTCATTTTTGGGCTTCATATCTGTGAGAATCGTGAAGGCGTCATTAATCGTGGTTGTATATATTGTGAAAACTGTACCGTCCGATACAGTGTATTTCTACTTGTGAACTTCATTTGCATCTCTTTAGGAAAGAGACGAGTTAGGACTGTATGTCTAGAAAAATACACGAGGAATTAAACAAGTAACAAATGTTTATTGTTTACTTGATACAATTCGGAAATCCCCATCGTACTTGATAACAAGGCGTAGTCCCTTATATTCTGAAGATGTCCAATAATTCAAGCAAAGTCGTCGTAGCCAGGAGATTACCAATTTAAAGACAAAATTACCAGAGTTCCAAAGAATAAAAACATATCGAGCACGGTCGGCGTAGGCAGAATTACTACAAGTATCACTACTACGAAGCTCTCTTACAAACCGAGACTAAAGCAGACTCTCTCAGACACTACTAGACTGAGCTCCGGCGCCCGTGGCTCATTATATTCTCCTTGTTACCTCGTCACCAGTGACTCGCCTTTACCTCCCATCATACTAGCTGCATCCGTCGCCAAGCGAGCCTTAATTGCAGCAGGGCAGCGAGCGCGCCAAATTTAAATTACTTTCTGTAACTATAGGGACGGGACGGGTTGGAGAGAGGGAGTCGGAAGGAGAACGTAGGGAAAGAAGACTGGAGGAATAGGGGATGGAGGGATGGAGGGGAGGGGGAAGAACGGAAAGGGGGGGTCGGGAAGGGGGGGGAGGAAGGGAGGGGGAGAACACGCCAATGCGGAGCCCGGGAGGGCGTACGAAAGCGGCCTGGGCGGGCAGGGCGCGCAGTATTCTATGCACTCGTATGAAATACTATCAGCATTTCCACAATTCTGTGCACTGCCGGCAATTCGACATGTTGGCTCATCAGACGCAACGACGACGCGACGAAGTCCACGACCGTCGCTGCTAACGCGGTTGATACATTTAGTTCAGATCCCACCGCTCTCCCATTAGATTGCCTCGTAAACATGAAAATAATGCAAAAAAATGCTATGAGGAAGATTTAATTACCAAATACTGCGGACTTAAAGAAACGTAATATCATTATACTAATGAGACGGTACATATAAGTTATGTCGAGATATTATGTCAGTTTTACTAATGGAATGTTAAAAAAAATGTTTTTGTTGCAGATAGTTGGCTCATTTTAAGTAGTTTTAGACCGTATAGGATCAATCTTACGAGGATACCAGGAATTAAGACATTTATATTTTATATATTTATTTTCAGCTTTACGTTTCGCACATTTAGCATGTGCCTTTTCAAAAGCAATATAGAACAAACGGTTGCCAGTGGTATAAAACAATAAAATTTCACGTAATTTCACAAAGGCACATCCTAAATGTGCGAAACGTAAAGCTGAAAATAAATATATAAAATACAAATATCGTAATTCCTGGTATCATCGTAAGATTGATCCTATTGGGTATAAAAATTTTTGAAACGAGCCATCTATCTGCAGCATTAAACTGGGACCAGCGGGAAGAAATACAACTATTCCAAAAATTGTTTTATTATAATACTACATGGTTGATGTTAATTGAATATGTCCCAAACGACGGCAAAGTGTAGCCTTCTAGGAGCCTTCTAGGAGTTTTTTCTTCTTCGGCGTACTTTGTTCCTGGAAGGAAAAGAAATAATGTAATCCCTTAATTATGTAATTTTTTTATCATGTAATTTTAGGCATACTTCTAGAATTGCTTTCACATAACACGTAAACGTTTACACAATGTTGCGACACGCTGTGAAGCTTTCTCTGATATTGCTTTTAATTATATTGATCAACGTAATGAAATGGTGAGGAAGTTGATGGATGGTTCGGGAAAGCAAATGTCATCTTGCTGACAGTGAAATAACGGAACAACCGAATTTTAATTTAATGCATATGCATACCAAGCGGAGCTAGGTATAGAACAGTTAAATGATCAAGGGAATTTTTTCTTTACGAATAAAAATATGGATGTAAGTTTCAACAGCTTTAAGTTTTGGGTGAAATAAAAATATTTTTCTTCCTCCTTTGTTTACGGTTTTAATACGTCCTCGTATTTAATACATTCCATTTTATAATTTTTAAACATTCCTTTTATAGAATAATTAAAAATATAACCGATATTGCAAAAAATTAAAATTAGTATCATTTTATTTCAAATTCGTTAAAATCTTCCGAAAGTGTTTACTAATTACCTTTGAATACTTTCAAATCACTCTCAATTATCTTCCATACTATGTAGTAAATATTCCATGGTCTGGATTAGAGTTCCGCGAAGATTACGAATGTTTTCACCTAGTCGAAGTGCGGTATACCCACTACAAATTTTATAATTTCATCTAAAACTTATTCTTCACTCCATAATTGTCCCCTAAAGCAGCGTCTCTGATTCTGTATCGGCCAACTCCCACCACGATTACTACCTTTAAAAAGGAATAGAATGAAGGAAAGAAGAAATGTTAAACAATACATTCATTCAAAAACGTTATAGGTAAGATTTGTAATCAATCAAAACTACTGTTTCTTTAATAGATTGCTATCACACCATACGTAAATACTTTGAGTTTACTCCCAAAGGTAAACATTATTCGAAAATATTTTATACAACGTGTAGTCATTTTTACATTTTCTACACTGCTATGCTTCTGTGCTGATTTCACTTGAAGAAACTTTTTTGGGATTCCTGCAAAAATAAGAATTTTTGTTGCACCTGTGCATGTCGTTACTTTGCCGTATATCTAGTTCACTATGTATCGTGTTACTTTTTCGTACTCATAATTCACTCAAAACCCACGTATTGTCGAACCTTTTTGCGGAATTGTTTATGAAAACAATATTATGTGTGTGTGTGTGTGTAAAATCCTGATCATATGTACACAAAACTGGCGTCTAAATCGCACATACGATTTTTCACCACAATTGATAATATTTAATTGATCTGACTGATGTTGCGGCCCGCCAAATTTGAATCGTATCTCTTAAATTTTGGGAGTACTTTGTAGGAAGCCCTTAGCACATTTGCGGAATTTACTGAAAAAAATTGCTTCAAATTCTTTCGTTAATGTTTTCTCATCACGTCTCTTGAAGTCGGCCCTTGCTCACTGGTATTCCCTCTGACATCTTTTGCTTATTTACATACAAATGTTCATGCTGCGTCGTTTGATTATTTGTCGAGCAAAAACTCTTAGTGATGTAGCAAGCAGTGGGAGGTGGAGAGCGGTGCTCTGAAAATCGTTCGGCAGTTCTCGAAGAGTCTAGGACGGGCAATGAGGGGGGGGGTGAGACGGGTCGGTTTCGCCCCGGAGCCACGCGCGTGCCGTCGTCTCGCTGCGAAAGATCGATCGATGGGTGTTTGGGGGGAGGCGAGCGACAGAAGACCCGGCGACGGAAGGACGAACGGAGTTGCAGGCGGAGTTTGACACAGTACGGCGCCGGCCCCGCCCCTCGCCCACGCCAAGCTTTGTCCGTCTTTCCCCTCGCCCCTCTGTCTCGCCTTTTCTTCAATCCCTCTGTACCTTCCTACGTCCATCCTTTCGTTCCCCCTTTCCCGTTCCACCTTCCCCCTGTTCCTCCCTCCTTCGCCCTCTCCGTTCTTGCCTCCGTTCTTGCCTCCTCTGTTGTTGCCTCCCTCCGTTCTAGGCCTCCCTCCGTTCTTGCCTCCCTTCGACCTTCCTCTCACCCTCCGATCTTTCATCCATCCGATCCCCTATCCCTCCGTTCTTCTTTCCCTGCGTCCCTCCCTCCGACTGCTTATCGCTTTCTACCTCTCTTCAACCCGTTTCTCAGTTTGTCTCTCCATTTCCCTCCATCAGTCCGCCGCCCAGTGTTTCTTATTGTAGCTAGTTCAGTATAAAATAATTCCATAAGAGGGTATTATACACTCGTTAAAAGGTTTTGCAGTGTACAATTATTCCACTACAAGAGAGGGTGACCTTAGCAAGGCAGCCATTTACGTTCCAGTGCGAACTTTCATGCCTTGTGCTTCAGGATTATAATCCTGATCACTGTATATGGAATTTGTGAAGGATAAAGAGGATTAGTGGTAGATTTTCTCAGGTTCTGACGTATCCACAGCCTCTAATTCCATTATTAGTTCGTCATTCTTGAGATCTATTTATCAAATAATTGAGCTTAAATATCAAACAGCTTTACCTGAAATCCTGAAATCATATTAAATATCGAACTTAATTGAAACAGGTATTATTTCCATATTTACATAAACTGATTTAACCCTTTAATGCCAACACAATTTTGTGCGCATAGCGCTCGCCCGTAATCAGACCGTAATATTTATGTAATCAGAAACGTACAAAGTAAATATACAATTAATGTGTCACGTCGCCTTTTGATTTCATGTGGCGTATGGATGGGACATGGAGTCGAAAAGTCCTCCTATGTTCTAACAAAAATCGTATCGCAGCTTCTGTAATTGACGCTCCAACTCCCTTGTAAATGATGCTGGTTGTAGTTCCCTCCCCATCCGGTCTCAAGGAATGTTCGATGGGTGAGATGGTTCTAGGTACTTTGCCGGTCAAAGATGCATGTTGCCTTCTCAAAGGTAGTTCATCGAGGATCGGGAACAGGCGTTCTTTGGCTGAGAAGGTATTTTCATCAAAATTAATTTCCTTGGAATTCCTTGGGGGTAAAAATGGTATTCCCAAAATCCGTATATTTTGACACTGTGCTGCTCTACAAAGAATCTTGAATCTGCATGGTTGGATTCTGTGATGTCGATATCAGTTCCGGCGGAAGTGGCTCATCTGACGTCACTCCAGGTTTCTGGCCGGGAGGTTCTAGGGGTCTAGTCCCGACGATGGCAGGATTTTCGACACAAGCTACGTGATTTTTAGCCGATGTCTCGAGGAAAATTCTACAGTCAGCTGCTCTGATCGGTAGTTTCCCGTTGCTTCTCTGAAGAAAAAACAGGTGAATGCTGGAGGAGTACCATAACAAACGGGACATAGAAGGCGTCTGATCTTTCCTCCTTTCTTGGTCTACCCTCACTCCTTACTTGCAAACACACTTTCATGAACTACACTACCACCAAAGTCAGGAGACAAGAGCTTGTCCCGGCTAGGGCAGTGCCCCGCTGGCGTGAGATAAGTATTTGGGGAAATTCCGGAGAACCAACATGTAGGTTGGCTCCGGATTTCACGATCCAGCGGAATGTCACCGCCACCTCCCTTGTTCAAAACACGCACTACACTTACTGAATGAATGAGTTCAGCCGCTAACGCGCCAGGAAAAACGAAATAATCAGTCGAATCGAGCAAAACCTGGATCCGTCAGTGAACACCATCTTAAACCATTCCGATAGCGTGTATGCCTCGCGACTACAGCCAGCATGTTGCTCGTAGGTTTTTATCACGACACCACAGAACCCAATGTCGCCTAATAGTGATATGGAAACGCCTTGTGCTGAGTGATAGAGGCTTTCTCGTACTTTCCCGACTGTTCAATACACCATCGAATGGGTATTCAGACATGCTTACAAAGTTTGACTCGCGCCTCTTGAATTCCGATGACTACACTACGAGGTAATCCACAGAATGCAGTTTACTCGTACATCATTTTGATGGGATGGGGAGCCACAGGCGACCTGTGTGACACACTGTTCTTGCAGACTAGAGATATACAGTCTTTCAATTTTTCTTTTT
Organism: Teleogryllus oceanicus; assembly: GCA_964035755.1. NCBI lineage: Eukaryota > Metazoa > Arthropoda > Insecta > Orthoptera > Gryllidae > Teleogryllus > Teleogryllus oceanicus. The sequence goes on from CAXIVR010000004.1 coordinate 95,151,241, forward strand.
CCAACTTATTTGTGCCACGTTTTTGCAAATAAGTATGTTCATTAAGTTGGTATTACTAATTTTGCACTTGGGTGTGATTCTAAGTGAAGCCTTCATTGTTTGAGTTGACTTTGTAGAGCTTTCTTTCACGTCCATCATTAACAATTCAAAGAGTATACTTTAACAGTTCCATGAGGAACATAAATAAGAACTGTAGTAAATTTGGTGAGCAATGGATAATATTAATAAGAATTATTTAAAAAAAAATTTTAAAAATATAAATTTAAACAATTCATTCCCGTTAAAAAAACCAAAAAAATTTAAAAAAAATAATTTCTGTTTTGAAAAGGGAGGAAGAAACAATCATTCCTTTTCGATCCGTTACATTTTGAGTTCACGCACTCAATTCTTTCCGCGCGTATTCAACGTTCATTAATAAAGCAAATGTATTTGAGAGTTAGGTTACACAAATTCTAACACTGTTGAAAAAGGTATGTCTGAATGAAAAGAAAATCACTGAAATGTAATTCACCAAATTAGAACTAAAATACAAAATTCCGATAATTTCTGCTGTTTTCCGATAATTTCTCATGGCATCGTTTGTAAATAAATTCAATAAATGGCACTACAGTCAATGAACCGTAATTTGACTCGAGTGAAGGATATTGCTAATGAAGCGATCTCCAGTGTTTCACTCTCGTTCGTCGTATATTTTTTGCGATTGTCAATAAATGGCTGTACCGCCGCTTATCCCAAAACCTGTCGTTTTTTAGAACCTAGTTTCGCGTGGTTTCTTCTTTGCATTCCTCTCCGTTGTCCACTTCTTGCTTTTCATCTCGCCTTCAGCTCTCTTATCTCCGCGACCCCGGGCAATGTCCTCTTGTCCCTCCGACTCCCTTTTCGGTTCCATCTGCGAGGACCGCGCCCTCCAGCATCGGCAGCGCTGTCCCTCGAGCGGCCTCCCAGCTAAGTTGCTCACCGACAGCCTGCAGTGTTTCGATAACGCTCGTCTGCGCCCGCTCCTCCCACTTTGCAGCGTTGCTCGGTCGCTGCCGACCCCCCGTCCCCTCACTCTCACCCTACCCCTCCTTACACACACACACCCTGCTCCAACCCGCTTATAACGTTCTCCCTCCCCTCCACTTCCCTTCTCCCCTTCCCTTTCTTCACATCGCATATCATCTTCACCCTCCCCCATTTTTGCTCCATTTTGGACCATTCCCCCTTTCCCTCCTTCAACCTCATTCTGAAATTAACCACCCACCCCACTCCCCGCACCACCCCGCTTGTAATCTTCATCCTCCCCCTTTTTCATTTCACCTCACCCCCTCGCTCCTTTCCCATCTCCTCCTTCGCCCTCACCATCTCTCCACCCTCCCTTACCCCACCTCGCATGTCATCTTCACCTTCTTTGCTCCGTCTTGGATCACTACCCCACCTCTACCCTCTCACCGTCAACCCACTCCCAACTGCATCCCGCACCGTACTTTCATGCTTACATTATCCCCGCCCCCACCAGTAGCTCCCCCGGGCTGCTTCCCACCCCCGCCCCAGCCCTCCCCTTTTCTGTCGCCGGGTGCCGTGAGCGCCACTCCCCACAGCGGCGCGCAGTGCGCTGTGAACGAATATTCACAATTCACGTCGACGTTTGGGTCGGCATAAGAGTGGCGTAGCTAAGTTTATGCGTATCGTACCGTTCTGCAAATAAACCTGACTATCCAAAACGCGATGAGCTTTTATTTTTTTTTACTATCTGTTGGGGTGACATATATTGGTAACTTCCAAATTTCACGCAAATCCCAAAAAAATGTCTGCATGTATTTGCTTTGTGTATTATTATATTTATACACCTTTTGTTTGTTGTTAAAATATGAATTATAAGTTTTTGTCAATTTTGTGAACAGACCCAATTTTAATTTCCATTTTTTTACTAATAAAACTATTTGTTTACAGTTTACAATAGAAATATCAAATAAATATAACTTTTCTTGTGTATTATTTAATGATACATTTATATGAACCTTCCTATGCTTCTATTCATGATACATTAGAAGTTATATTCGTATTAATAATTCGAGTTTCCAATTACATTGCACTATGATTCGAAGTTGACTGAAGTTTTCCTAATAATTGTTTGATGTGCTTGAAGATTGAAAGTTTAACTATTAGAAAACATTTTATTAAACGAGAATTAGTCATTGAGTAAATTGGCAAGAGGTTCTACATCCCAAAAAAGGAATAATGGAAGAAACTAATGGTAGAAACGCCTTGTTTGGATAAAACGATAAAACGATGAAGTTAGCAATATTCTTCGTGATTGTATCAATGTGAAGAAAAAAATTAGTGAAATGGGAAGCTATTTTCCCCGTTTTTTAGTAAAATCATTACCTCTCGTGACACAATGTTTCGTCTTTAATCCGTAGTATTGTTTGTATTCATCAAACTAATAGGTACAAAACGACGTTTATAACCGGATAATGACTTTGCGTGATCAAACTTCGGAAATTAAATGTCCCCAGCAATTCAATAGCCCATTTGCGAAACAAAACCCGCCATTATATCTACCCATTCTTGTTGTCTTCTGCGTAAAGGTTTTTCCCATTCATCAGCAATAGCAGATTAGCGCGCCCCATTGTCAGGAGAGGGACTCGAACTGCATCGAATGCAAGTGGCTTATGTAAATTTGGGACCAGAATGAAAATAAGAGTTTAACCCACATGTAAATTGAAGACCGACCCAGAGAAGGACATACGTAAATTGGGGACCCACAATCTCATCCCTCTTCCACGTAAAAGAGAAAGGTGACACTGTTTTTGAAGAACGTTTTTATAGCCATTATTTAAAAATGAAAAACAATTCCCTTCCCAATTTTCCAGACTTTGGACTGGCATATTTCTTTCATAGAATAGTTTGCTTAAAGTTGATTTTCATTCAATTGAATCATTTGCTTGATTGATTGAATTGCGTCATTTTGTTGTACTACTCGTAATACTAGTCTTTTCAATTTTGAGTGTATTACGCCTTTGTCAATTACATAAGAGTGCATAAAGTATTTATGGCTTGTGTAGATGCTCCGTATGTTACAAAGGAAATTCCACTTATCTTGGTACTTTTATATTCTTCCATCTTCTGCGCTAATATTCTGCAACGCTCACCATGAAATGTGGACACTCGTCTAGTGCTTTCTTTGCTTTTCACTTTGATATAGGAGCGAGACTGGAAGATTTTCAATAAGGCACAAAGAAAAGCTGAACAGCAGCGTGGCGGCGGCGACGGCGGCCACCTTAACGAGCTTATCTGCTCAACCAGTCCTTTTCCTTACATGGGTCGGTTTGATCCCCAATTTACATGTAGAATTAAAAAGTAAGTTTCCCGAGAAAATATTCAGGGATTATTTAGTCTGCAATTTACATACGGCCAATGCAGAACGAGCCCTACCCGGCCCGGTAGTTGCGTTGAGTCGGGTGACAGCGCCGGCCGGGCTGTGCGTGGAGCCCAATCGCGACGTCGCGGGTCCTGCGCTGCCTTTTGGAGCCGCCAAAGCCTCCCCCCTCATTCCCCACCTACCCCTCACAGCACCTAAGCCTCTTACCCGCCCGACGAGGCAGGCAACCCCGCCCAACCAACGGATCCGCCTCCAGGGACACGGGCAGCGGCCCCACAAAGAATACGCGAGCAGCGTCAGATCGAATCTTAACAAATCGATTGAAACTAGACAAGATAATCGATATTAATTGTTGTTGTTTGAACATATCAACATTGAATCAATTCACGCAATTAGAGATATTTTGCTCGGCGACGAGCTACAGATATCGACCGCTCTATCACCGGGAGCGGTAGCTCAGTGCATCAACGATGTCACTGCATCGCCACTGACCGGGAGGTCCTAGGTTCTAGTCCTGACGGCAGCAGGATTTTCGACACTAGCTTTTCAGCTAGGTCGAATTCAGTCGCTGTCTGGAGGAGAATACTAGCGGCCATCTGCTCTGATCGGTAGTTGTCCGTGGTTTCTCCGATCAACACCAGGCGAATGCCGGAGCAGAACTCTAACAAAAGGGCCATGGACCGTGCGCGATCTGTCCTTCCTCTTCCTTGTCCTATCCTGTCCCCTTACACACACACATTTACACTAACATGCACTACACTACCACATATTCCGGGAGATCGGTCTGGAGCTTAGAGCTTGTCCGGGCTGGGGCGGTGCCCCGCTGGTGGGACAGTCCTGGTTAGGGGGAAACCCCACTAGCCGGCGGTTGGTCGGCGCCGGATCTCGCCATCCAGCGGGGGAAGATCACAGCCATCTCCCGCGAAAAATACATGCACAACACTAACGGGACTAATGACCAAAACAGTTGACGCGCCCGAAAACATGAAAAAATCAATCAATCAATGGACCGCACTATCAATCTTCTGGCATGCGCAGTTCGAGTTTTGTATAACTTTTGTGACTCTGTGCATTCACTGAAGATTGAGATTTCAGTCAATTGCTAAACATACACTGTGCAAAAATTCTCTAGTAACTACTAAAGTGCTTATAACGCCTTAGTTAATTAAACGTTAAAAAAGTGGACGTTTTGGTTAATGTTTTTCTTAAATTATTCATAAAAAAATTTTTAATTTTTGAATTTCTTTTTTGTATAAATAAATTTTGACAATTTATTTTACATGCTCCCATTCAGACGGTGCCATTCCCTACTTTCTGCCCCTCCCGCCGGTAATAATGCGAGGGTCCGTACGTGATAGTTCCGAGATATGTAGATTAGCGCATTTCTTGGCACCGCTGATTCCGCCATTATAAAATGAATGTAAATTCAGTTGAATTGTATGGTATTGTGGGTGAGTTGGGAACCACCAATCTACTAAACACCAATATTAATATTACCGAGATCGTTAATATTAATTTTATCGAGATCGCTAAGGCAGTAGTACCGGTAGCGGTAGCTCAGTGCATCAACTGATGTATGTCACTGCAGCGCCTCTGACCGGGAGTTCCTAGGTTCGAGTCCTGACGGCGGCAGGATTTTCGACACTAGCTTTTCAGCTAGGTCGAATTCAGTCGCTGTCTGGAGGAGAATTCTAGCGGCCGGCTGCTCTCATCGGTAGTTTTCCGTGGTTTCTTCGATCAACACCAGCGAATGCCGGAGCAGTACCCTACCAAACGGACCACGGACCGCGCGCGATCTGTTTTTCCTCTTCCTTGTCCTATCCTCTCCTCTTATACACACACACTTACACTGACATGCACCACACTATCACATATTCCGAGAGACAGGTCGGGAGTTTAGAGCTTGTCCTGGGTGGGGCGGTGCACCGCTGGTGGGAGAGCCCTGGTTAAGGGGAAACCCCACTAGCCGACGGTAGGTCGGTGCCGGATATCGCCATCCAGTGGGGGAAGATCACCGCCATCTCCTGAAAAAAAGAACATGCACTACACTAACGGGACTAATGACCGAAGCTGTTGACGCGGCCGGAAACACGAAAAAATCAATCAATCAGTCAAGCTAAGGCAGTAGAGCCGTGACGGTCTTGGACTGGAGTTTCATGGATTCGAGTTCCGCCCCGGGCATGGTTGTGGTTGTGCGTGTCTCTGAATGATTATGATTTTTCATTTTATCCTTCGTCATCATTATCATTTCACCTCATCCCCTAGGGCTAAAAAAGGATTCAGCATGAAAATGCTGATCCCCTCTGGAGGAGCTAGCAGCCTGTGAGTGGACTGTTTGGGTGGTACCCTGTGATTGCTGCTCACTCTTCCACTTACATCAATAGAGTAAATACACATAAAAGAGGAATTCAAACAAGTCATTTTGCAACTAATTGACAGCGGCCTTGTGAATACATGCTACACTATACACAAGTTAAATAAATGTTATTCACACGCATTTTATGAGCTATTGCGGCACACACTGTTCATGAGTTCGAGTTATGATTGCAAGACATCGTGCAATACACATATGAATGGTTATATCACAGTCATTTTGCAACTAATTGTCAGTGACTTTGTACGCATATTACGTCACACAGTTATTAAAGAAATGTTCAAAACACGCACTTTACAAGTTATAGGTGTGAATGGGCATGATTTGTGAAATGAGTAACAGGCTGATGGACGGACAACCGGCCTCTACGAGCGTAATCGTGCGACTAGACTCTCGTCTCAGAGGCGGAGAGTGGGGCGAGGTGCTTTTCGTGGGAGTCGTCATTTTCAACCAATGAGCAATTGACTTTGGTTCGTTATGATAAAAAGCTTTGAGTTATACCACAAATTATAATTAAACAAGAGATGCATGAGCATGTAACAAATTAAAAGCTGAGAATTTTGGCAAGGCATGTAAAGCTAATATTGAGGCGTCATTGCCGGGGCAAGAATTCACAGACGTGAACGGTTTGTAACATATAGAATTTTATTCCAGATGTGCTTCGACACCCGAATCCCAAATTTACACTGTGTACAATAAACAATAGACTAACCCGTTGCAAGGAGGAACATTTACTGGTCACCACAACCGCTTGCCTGCTTAAATACTACTCCTGCGGTGTGATGCACCGTTACTTCTTCGTGCGCATACAAGCGAGTATGCCGCACCTCACACCTCGACGCATGCACACGGGCTCCAGCCCCTTGGCTCTGTAGCTTACACATCTAAGTGTCACACGGCGCTCACAACTCAACACGATGTCCTACGGACGAGTCCAAAAATCAGAAGAAGGATTTTTGTTCTGACCCGGCTGACGGAACTGCGACCTCTAGCCGTTTCCTTTAAATAATGTCAAATAAATTTTCTCGAAAACTCAACAGTTTTTTTGTAAAAATGAGCTCAAAATTCAGAATTTTCAAAAACGCTCAAACGCCATTTTCTCAAAAATTGCAGCAATTTTTTCCAACCGATAGTGCTAAGAGGACTTTTTAATATGACATAAAGCTAATTTTGGTGTTTTTTTTTTTACTTTTCAAATATTACACAAATGTAATTTTTCTTGAAATGTCTTGCATGCCGTTAATATGCACATTTCCATCGATTTGTATACATTATTACATTTACGAGTGGAAGTGCTTCAAAAAAAGTTTCTTAAAACGGCTTCAAATTTTTCAGTGAAATTTTTCAATGATTTTTAATAGCCATTCAGAAAGAGGTTTTACTTTTCTTTAATATTCGTAAAATAATACTTCGGATTAGGAAACCGAAAAGTTGAAAAAATGTCAAAAAAAATGTACTTTGATACCGACGATCGATAGCAGCTAGCAAGAGGATGGGTCCGTAAAGCCAGTCCACACCAAGGAAATTAAAAAAAAACTTTACTAAAGAATGTCTGTGCCATTGTATAGCACCTCTAGTTTATTACCATTTTTTATTCATATTCGCCTATGTGCGATATTAATATTTGGCTATACGAAGCAAATGTCCCCTCGGGTTACGTATGTTTTTGCCCAAAATACCTCAAAGTCGCCCAAAAGAAATTTTTTGACATTTTGTCAACGTTTTGGTTTCATAATAGTAGAACGGAAATATACCTTGAATAATATTAAAGAAGAATAAAACCTCGTCCTAAACAGAAATTCCCATTGAAAAATTTGAAGCCTTTTTTAAGAAAATGGCGATTAGCCTAACTGTAAATGTGAAATTTGAAGTAATTTTTCACAGAAATATATTGAGTGTTCAAAAAAACTTCATTTGCAGTCATTTGAAGCATTTCCAATCACAAATGTAATAATATATACAAATCGATAGAAATGTGCATTTGAACGGCGTGAGACGTATTAAAAAAAATTGTGTAATTTTTGAAATAACAAAAGAATACACGAAAATGAACTTTACGTCTTATTAATCAGTGCCATTACCACTATCCGTTTCAAAAGTTTGAATAAAAATTTGGAGCCATTTTTGAGAAAATGGTGTTTGAGAGTGTCTACAAATGCCGAATTTTGAGCTGATTTTCACAGAAAACTGTTGATTTTTAGATAAATTTGTATCACATTATTTAAAGCACATGTACTCATAAATTTAATAATGTAAAGAAATCGGCTCTAATGTAAATATTACCAACGTGGGAAACAAGTAAAAAAAAATATTTTCATAATTTTTGGAAAACAAAAGAATTGAGCAATACGGCGTTTATGTTATCGTATAGGGTTTGTTTGGCACTAAATCTACCAAATATTTCAAGAACAATTTGGTTACGTTTTTGAGAAAATCTTGTTTTTGTAATTTCTTAAAATTGCAAATATCGCACGCACTACTGCAAGAAAGAACAAAAGTATTCAAAGCAAATGTACTTGACGTTATTGAGAGAACTTTTTATGGGCAACATATTTCATTTGAGGGGAAACTCTCAATTGAATCTTCAATTGTATAGTTTGAAGGATATGTCGAAAAAAATTCAAACTTTTGCAATTTTCGGAAAGCCAGAATTGACCGCAAAAATCAGACCTATGACACCTTTATAAGTGTATTTTACTCTTCTTACAAGAAATTTAAAGAAAAAATTGGAGCCGTTTTTGAGAAAATTTTTAAAATGTCCGGGGTCTTCGTGTATTAATCAAAAGAATAGAGCTATGTGGCGTCTATATCATCGTATAGGGTGCATGTGCCCTACCCCTACTAAACATTTAAAGAAAAAATTTGGAGTCGTTTTCGAGAAAATATTGTTTATGTACTTTTTTAAAATTGCAAATATTGCGCAAACACTACAAAAAAATTAAAAAATCTACATGACCTTATTAAAAGATTGAGTGATTATGAGCAAAAAAATTTCATTTGAAGGAAAAATCTTTATCTTTAATTTTGAAGTTGCAAACGCCCAAATATTTCAAACTTTTGCAATTTTTTAAAATTCAGAGTTGGCCGCGAAAATCGGACCTATGCCACCTTTATAAGTGTATTTTACTCTATTCTTACAAGAAATTTAAAGTAAATATTTGGATGCGTTTTGTGGAAATTTTGAAAACTGGGAGCTTCATGTAAAGAACTCTCAAATTTAAAAGAATGTTTTCTAAATCTCAAAACTTCAAATAGAGCCAGATGGACAGGGGTTTCTTCAATTTGGAAAAGATCGTACGTGTGGTTTAGGCGCTATTAATGTTTACATAAGGACGGACGATGGACAGACGGACGGGAGGACGTTTAGCTTTCAATTTGTTTTTCGGCACCAAGTACCCACAAAACGGATTCTGGCTACACCACGTGTTAAAAGATTTTTTTCCCTTAATTTATCAACTGGATTTATCCTCTTTTTCGTTGTCAGAACCAGACAATGAGTTATTTTGTCCCGAAAATCGGCCTTTTTTTCGCATACCTACGTACACGAGAGAGGAAAATGCTTTCTGTATTTCAAAAATCTTGGCCGTAATGCAATATACTTTTTAAACAGTTAAACCTAATTTAAGCATTCTTAATCAGAAATGATACTGAAAATTCTGGAATGACAAATTTTACTATCCTATTTTAACTATCAAAATTAATTCTTTTCTTTGAGTTTTGCAGTACACATTTTGTATTCTGCAATACCCAAACAGGCTAAATATTGCGACAGCCTTACAACCATACAATTTTTTGTAAATGGTTATCGTAAAATGGAAATCTTAATCTTTCATTATCATTGGTTTTTAAAATTACACTTTTTAGGTCGGAGACACATGGTGCTGTTTACCGCGCGTCTCGGGCGCTACACAGTACTGAACATGGACGCCGTCGAAACAGCTGTTACATGTTACGTGAAGCTGAAAATAGTGTAGAAGACATTAAGTGCAGCTTAGAAATAATGAGATGCTTGCTCTCTCATGGAGACCAGTCGGGAGCTTAGAGCTCGTCCCGGCTGGGAATCTGTGCCTTGCTGGCGGGATGTACCTGGTGTAGAAAACTCCGCAAACCGATGGTATCTCGCCTTCCAGTGGGAGAAGATCATTGCCACCTCCCGAGAAAAAAAATGCAGTACACTTACGGGAATAATGATCTTAGGTATTGGCGCTATTTACCAATCAATCAATCCCAGCTACTACCTATCGGCGCCTCTAAGAAATTTTACATTATCGCATTGAATTTATGAAGATAAAGGAAAACATGGAATAGAGAATAGTACAAGATGGCTTGTAGAGAGCCAACCTACCTCTTACACAAGCAAACATCCCCCCCGAGGCGAGATTGGAACCCACGAATGTACGAATGAATTTGATACGGCGCCCCTGTAGTTTATATTTGCTCATGCGGACACGTATACGTTTAGTCAGCTCGATCACAATATTAATTTTGGAAACCTCCTATGCATTATGTATAAGAAGTATCTACTGTATGTATCTACTATGGTCTTGTGTACATAAGAACGAACTTTTAAAACAACCTGTTTTATGTACAGAATAAAGAATCACAAGAAATTGAATTTACGTCCAACATTTCGAATTCAATATTTGGCGTGATTTGATAACTTTATTTTATGAAGTTAAGGAAGTAAAATACTTGTGCTTGATACAAGAAAACGTACATTATTTTCAGTTACAATAAATTGGCATTAACAAACCATGAAAGACGGTGTACGTCACGTTGGTGTCCTCCGTTACGTCAAACGTCTTTGATGTAGTGATGGTTGGGAAAAAAGAATATTCGATGGACGCTGAATGTCGCGCAAGATTCTATAAACAGAAAGACATGGATCATATACATTGGCCTCTCAGATCACCCGATCGTACGTCGCAACAATTTCCAACGTAAGATAATATATCTCTTATAAGGAGACGCAATATGAGAGTCAGCACGTGATAATTACATGGCAACAATCGATCACGGACACTTCGTGACCCAAACAAACCCGGAGATGACCCTTCCTGACGCAAAGGAGAAGGCATGTTTTGCAACGATAGTGCAGATATGTAGCATCTCCCTTTTAAGACCGGTATATAAGCCAGCTGGCGCCCCAGGCGTTCTATGCAAAATGGGTGGGCTACGGAAGTCACAGTTGCTCCTCCTGCTACTTTTGGCAATGCCGATGTCGATGTCTCTGGCTCCTCAACCGAGGTGCTCGTCTGAGAAAGAGCTCGCTTTCTCCATGTCGTACTCTACGAACGCCACAGGGCATCGCTCCGTGAGTGCCAACATTGAGCAGCCGCTGGAGAGTCCCGGATGGCTCCTGGACGTGGAAACAAGGACATCAAGGTGTGGGACAGACGACGTCCCACGGCGGACTCTAACCATCACGTTCAACGGGCCCCCGGAGGAGGGGTTTCCGGCCCCCTCGCCCGCGCCACCTTCGCCCTCCACGTCATCATCGTCCATCGCGTCATCGCCCTCCACGCCCTCGACGCCCTCCACATCCACCGCGCCTCGACCCGCGCCCCCAGGCTACCTCACGCTGCCCGGCCTGGGGCACTACCGCGCGCCGCCCGAGGCCAAAGACTGGGCTACAGCTCACGACCTCTGCCAGAAGGAGGGCGGAGAATTGCTGACGCCCACGTCACAACGCGAGGTGGAGCTGCTGTTCCAACACTTCTCACCGAACGCAACCGGTGCCTCTTCCTTTGGCTATTTTTGGCACAGCGCCAACGACATCGAGCAGGAGGGCAAATTCGTCACCTACGACGGGGTGCCCTTGGCGAACACAGGATATGCAGCCTTCGGACCTGGAAACCCCTCGAAGTCTAGGTTGTACAATTGCCTCGTGATTAGTGGCAGTAATAACTTATTATATGAAACTAGTTGTTCTCAAAAGGCCTCATTTATCTGCAAAGTGCCTCTGTAATTTCCATTTTCATCTCATTCCACTTCGTCTTCACTCGAAACGTCTGAACTTATCTGATGTATTATCATAATGAATGTGATAACGTATTGTCTACTCATTTCATCCATTTGATAATTGTTGATCAATTGTTGCCAACTTCAAACAACACCACTGCTGTAAAGAAAATTCTACATGAGGTAAATAAATAAAACAGAAAATCTACCCAAAATAATGGTAAATGTAAATGTTTTCCTTCCTGATCACTATCTCATCTGTTGCAAGTTGCGAAATCAAACTTTGAAAAATGTTTTTTTTTTCTTACAAGTGACATTGTTTGATGAAAGAATAGGATGCAATATCCCTAATCCATCAAATCAGAAAAAACATTCTGTATTCAAAAAGATGTTATCTGAAAGATTACCGTTTGAATATATTGACATTACGACTGAAAGCACTCTTGTCCTTATTAATTTCTAAACGAACCATTCAACAATAACACAGATATGTGACATAAAACACATTTCTATCAATTCATAATTTCGTTTCTCTGTACTTATGAAGTATTTTTTTTCTCTTTCAATCATTTTCCATATTCTGATACAATTCTGATGAGATATTGTGAACAATGAAAACAGTCGAATATTCGTACCTCCACACAATAAATTTAAAGAGTTTATTCAGTTTTAAGATCAAAAGTAGTAATTAGTGGTGCTACAGAATGTCACACTTTCTCGTAGCAAATTTTTCTAATTTTATTGACCAGCTGCCATCTATCGTCGCCCAAAGTACATTTTATTGACATTTTCTCAACTTTTCGGTTTCATAATGGTAGAACCAAATTTTACTTACAGAAGAGTAAAACCTCATCCTAAATGGCAATTTGAAGCTGTTTCCACAGAAATACGATTTACAAACAAATGAGGTTTACGAAAAACTTCATTTAAAGTCATTTGAAGCACTTCTACTCGCAAATGCAATAATGTATACAAATCGATGGAAACGTGCATATATTAACGACGTGAGAGATATTTTAAAAAAATTAAATTCGTGTAATTTTTGAAATAACCAAAGAAAACACCAAATTGAACTTTACGTCATATTAAACAGTGTAATTAGTACTATCTATTGACAAATTTGAAGAACAAATGTAGAGCCAGGTTTTAGAAAAACGCGTTTGAGCGTTTCCGAAAATGTGGAATTTTGAGCTCATTTTCACAGAAAACTGTTGATTTTTTAAAGAAACTTTTTATCAAATTATTTAAAACACATGTACACATAAATATAATAATGTGAAGAAATCGACTCTAATGTAAATATTACCGACGTGGAAAAAAGGCCAAAAAATATATTTTTGTAATTTTTTTGAAAAAACAAAAGAATAGAGCAATATGGCTCTTTTTTCATCGTGTAGGGTTTGTTTGACATTAACCCAACCAAAACTTTAAAGAAAAACCTTTTTCAGAAAATCTTGTTTTTGTTATTTTTTTAAATTGCAAATATTGCAAGCACTATTGCACGGAAACTACTAAAAATTTCCGAAAAAATCTACATGATCTAATTGAAAGAACTATTTATGCACAACAAATTTCAATTGAAGGAAAAATCCATGTCTTCAATTTTGTAGTTGTAGGAAGACTCCGTAAAAACTTTAAACTTTTCCAATTTTCGAAAATTCAGTTTACCGTGAAATTCTGCCCATGCCACCGTTATAATGGTGTTTTGCTCTTATCTTACAAGAAATTTATAGAAAAAACTTTGGATCCGTTTTTGAGAAAATTTTGAAAATGTCCGGGGGACGTCATGTAAAGTATTCCCAAATTTTAAAGAAGGTTTTTCAAAATTTCAAAGCTTCAACTACAGGCCGATCGACATAGGATACTTTAATTTCGAAAAGATCGTACTTGTGGTTTAGGCGCTAGTAGTGTGCACGAACGGACGGACGGACGGACGTTTTGCTTCCAATTGGTATTTCGGCAGCAAGGATCCACAAAACAGGATTTCTGTCTACACAACATGTTAGAGAATTTTTACTCTTAATTTATCAACTGGTTTTATGCACTTTTTCCCCACCAGAGCCCGGCATCGAATTTTTTTCCGCCGAAAATTCACCGTTTTTTCGCGCATCATTATATAACTTTCTCTATACTACGTATATTACTCCGTATATACGTTCGTATACGAGAAAGTAAAAATGTATTTTGTTTTTGATTTGACCAAATGCTATTGGCGAGTGAAAAGTTGTCTTAAATCTTGCAGATGTGAAGAAGTCTGTAATTATTGCTAAAAAGCAAAGTGTCGGTGTGTGTATTTTACTTTTTACCTCCTCGTACGCTTCCTTGAATACTGTGCGGATGCGCGTTATAGCCTCACCCTCCCCGCCTGGCTGGGGACACAGTCAACTGTTAGTACCTACGCCACAGGAAGGGAATCTTAAGAGGAATGTGTGGTGATAACTCAGAGAAAATAAGATCCAGACAAAATGGAAGTACAATATGGGTATGGAATATTCGGTGAAAAATATTGTTGTGACTTTATTCTCTATAATACGATCATCCTAAACGACAATTTCTTGAATCGAATTTGACATCATAATTATTATCCAAAAATCAGTTATCCAAATTGAAATGTTACTTTTAAGTACCCGATAACTCGACTGAAGAATATATTTGAGATAGTAAAATAAAGCAGCGCTTCCGACCGGAACACACTGCTTTTCCGGGTTGGCAAATGAAATGGGGTGAATGTCATGTTACGGAAAGAGAAAAAAAAAATGAGAACACATTGGTAGGAAAACAATCACTTTATATTCATGGGAAATGCAAGTAAAGTGAATTAACTGACCTAGTAGTTTACATTGTGTTAACATTTTTGTTGGGTCACCATTTTTTAAATAAATGATTGACTTCGGGCGTTTCATTTTTCAAGCGATTGCATAGAAAGTTCGATGTGGATACCTTCATGCTCATATCGTATATCGCAGAATTATGAAATAATATACGCATGATATTGATGGGGGGAGTATGATGGATCCTTAATGTAAGAGAATATGCTAAAAAGTCAAATGAATTGTGGGAGAGACATTTGTGCATAAAAACATGTCACAATACAATTTCCATCGCCTAAATTAACATTGTGTAATCGAGAATTTAATGTTGGGTCTCTGTGTTTTGTATTACCTTCATTAATGTTATTTCGTAATGATCACGAGAACGAAAATCTTAAAATAGTCCAGTAATTTTAGAATTTGTATGTACTTCAGCAGATTATGTAATATGTAATTAATAAGATATGTATGTGTAATTAGTATGTATATGAGATTATATGTATGTGAGATTATGTATATGTAATTAATAAGACGTGAATTTTTCCACATCGATTCCGGAGCGTAAACAGATTTTCATCCTAGAACAAACAGACCGCTCGGTTCGGTTCCGCTCTTACTCCACAACGGCCTCCTGTCTGCCCTTTGTCAATTACCGGAGAAATGTTGCCACGGAGAGCAATAACGACCGCGCGGGCGATCGCTGCAGCCCGGCGGAGCTGACAAATGGCGCCGATCGCTCAGGGCTGTTTTTTCTCTTGCAGAAGGCCCTCCCGCCCGCCCCGAGCAGCCGGTCGACCTGCAACAGCACTAGCCTGCGCCACACAGCGCCACCGCCAGCGGTAAGTTTTCCTGCGGCATTTGTTTGCTAAGCGCCCGTGAAAATGCTGCGAGACCAGCCACCGTGTTCCATCTTCTGGCAGAAACCACAGAGGTGTTTTTAGATCAAAGTTTTCTCGTTTCATCCTTGCTCAAATTCGTCTAAAAACAGTCTGAGAAATGTTTAATTTTGTTTTATTGCGGTTCTTTATTGATTTCACTTTTATTCACAGGAAACGACCTTGGGAATTTCGAGAACTATAAATTGCACTGGCTGTGCGTAAAACAATTATTCATATTTAGGATTTTCCGAAATGGGTACAATTGAAATGGGTACAGCCCTTGTGAGCGTTAGTGGTGCAAGTATACATGCAATAAACCAATGGTAAATGCGATTTTATCCACAATTATAATTTTGGCGTCATAAAATCAACAACCAACGGCACTTAATTCGGATTGCAAAAGATTAGCTACGTTAGTACGCAACGGGCAGTAATTAGCGTCGAAGTATGGGATATATTGCGATCTAGAATGCCTACTGTAATCACACAATAGTAAAATTTCTTTCCACGCATACGAGAAAGATCGTCTGTCTATTCATTGTTTATAACAATGAGTGTTGAGGTGCACAAGATTGGACACTGTAAGCAGGCACAGAACACTGTATTTAATTGTTCCGATTAAGAATTGATAATAATGTTTGCAACAATTTTATGTACCTCTCTGTTATTATTTGGAACAGTAAGCTGAACAACCATTTTCTGGAACATTATATCGCAATATGCAAATACAATTAAAAAAAATACTTCGTAATTTATTAATGCTTTTCAGAAATAATAAATTTTGAAACATAATTATGAAATTAGTACCTAGCAATTACGACATAATTTAATATACTTTTTCCCTCTAGAATTATTTTCACCGTCAATGTCGAATGGAGATCAAACAATATCCTTGTAATTGAATGTTTGCCGCTCTTTGACAGTTTGTTCGGGAAATTTGATGGAATTCATATATTTTTGCAGTATCGTTTTGCTGTTAAAGTAAAGAGAAATGTTAGAGACCTCACTACAATCGTATTTTGTTTCAAAATCTATATAATCCGTTTTCATCCTTTTGTACAGGGTTTGCGATTGTTAACATTTTGACACCGGTGAAATATTGCCTTTTCAACCAGACAGTTTTTACTTTTTGTGGGATGAAAAACCTAAAACATTCGTTTGAATAATACTGTATAACGCTCTCTCATTGCATTTTCATCGCATTGTTACTCTCCTTCCGTCCTTCACATTGTGAAGTGGTCTCGTGTATATTTTACCGATGTTTACATAATGTAGCTAGATACATTATGCAATCACCGATTACAGACCATGCACATTTCATTTATAACGATCCCTCAATGTGTATAATATCATGCAAATTTTATAAAATATAATCAGCTATTATGAAAAGCATTACAAGTGAATAAGCAAAATCACTGACGTGCGTTATGATCTCCTTTTCACTTTTTCTTCGTGCATCAACGTGTTATTTCATGAAATACGGTGTGGATTTAAAATGTAGAAACACTGATATCTCTGTTATTTTCATCCCATAGCAAATTGGAGTGGTAGCTATCGCAGCGTGAGAAAATGTTTTTAGCAAGTAGGGCTTTTTTAAGCTTGATTTAGTTCCTAGCAGTTAAACTTTATTACATTGTTATAACTTACACAATTTTGTATCTGATATCTCCATCAACATTTTAGCTTATTTGAGATTTAAACCGAAATATGTAAAATGAATTCCCGTTCTCCCCCAATTGATTGTTGAGTTCACATTCTCTGCATGACGTGCCATATGCGGATCGCTCTTGTTGTCTAGTTTAACTTGCGAGGGGAATTGTTGAGACACCTTTCCATATCTTGTGTCCTCATCCATCCTTTCTCGCCCACTTCTCAGACTCTCTCTCCTCCTTCCCTCCCCTCCTTTCTATCTCATTCTTTCTTACCTATCTCTGCTTTCTCTCAACCTCATTCTGTTTACTCAAACTCATCCTTTTCATTATTCTCATCCTTGTTTTTCCCTCACTCTTCAAAGTTTTCCGCAATCTGCGTGTTACGATTCTAATAACTTCCGTTCCGCAACAGAGTATGCTCCCGTATGCGCCCGCGATAGTATTTGCAATATAATTCAGCTGCAGCTGCTATTCACTTATCCCAGGTCGCTGTCCTGTCGCCTCGCTCTTGAGGTAATTTCATCTAAGTACACAAAGTTCTAACACAAAGTATATATATATATATATATATATATATATATATATATATATATATATATATATATATATATACACACACACACACATTGTTCGCAATTTCTGGATGGCTAATCATTCGGAAAACTATTACCTGACCCAATTTTGCGGATATCTTGTTCTGTATTCTTGAACCACCGCTTAATTACATCAAATACCTTCCCTTTTCACCAATCTTTTAAACTCTTGAAGACACTACTAACTGGCGATATTAACAAGAATTTCACTTTAAATATCACGACGTAATCGCCAGGCGTCCATGTCCTTCAAACTCATACTAACCTGTCCCCAAAACACACTTGCTTCCATAGCAACCCAATATATTACTGGAAGGTTCTATCTTTTACGAGTTGATTCACTCGTAGCAAGTTCTATATTTACGTTTCGTACACTGTGTCCCGTTCTGTCACGTTCTTCGCCCCCCAATACCCAACCTCTTCCCCTTCCCTTGCCCTCTTGGCCCCTCCCACTGCTCCTGCCTCTCCCTCCCAGCGAATTACGCAAACGAATCGGGCTGAAGCGCCGCCTCCTTCGCCGGTGACGCTGGACGCTCGCCGCTGACGTCAGAGCGCCCGCCAGCGGCCCTCGCCCTCGCCCTTGCCCTCGCCCGCGCGCTTGCCGCTCGACGCAGCGTATCGACTGCGCGGCCGCGGGCCTCCGGCTGCGTGCGCGCGTGTGCGTGCGTGCTAGCGTGCGGCCGGGCGGGATGCAGTGCGCGGAATTTACTTTGCGTCCTGGGACCGTAGGCGAGAAGGCAAGGGGAAATTCTAGTTGATGAGATCTGCGCTTCTATCGTTAGGCGATTCGGAGATGGATGTATTAGATGAACTTGAAATGTCTGTATGTGTTAGTGAAATAATGATTATGCAGATAATAATACTAATAATAATCACAATCAGCACCACCACCACCACCACCACCACCACCACCACCACCACTACCACCTCCACAACAACCACAACAACAACAACAACAACAACAACAACAACAACAATAACAACAACAATAACAACATCGACGACGACGATCGGAGATCACCAAACCGTCGGCCTCGAGTTACTAGGTGGAAAATTTGGCGGAAAATGTTCGGATTGTCACGCTCAGGTTGTCAGTCCCGTGTTCAAGTTGTTTATCATAGTGCTGCTTCACCAAGCTCAGGCAGATGACTCCACGAATGAAGCTGGTTGCATAATCCCGCGCAACTGTCAATGCGTGTCTCATAATTGATTGTGTGAGCTTGAGGTTATGACCGTTAATTTTGTGCGTGGGGGAGCGGTAGCTCAGTGCATCAACTGATGTCACTGCAGCGCCTCTGACCGGGAGGTCCTAGGTTCAAGTCCTGATGGCGGCAGGATTTTCGACACTAGCTTTTCAGCTGTTCCAATTCAGTCGCTGTCTGGAGGAGAATTCTAGCGGCCGGCTGCTCTGATCGGTAGTTTTCCGTGGTTTCTCCGATCAACACCAGGCGAATGCCGAAGCAGTACACTACCAAACGGGCCACGGACCGCGCGCGATCTTCCCTTCCTCTTCCTTGTCCTATCCTCTCCCCTTACACACACACTTACACTAACATGCGCTACACTACCACATACCCCGGGAGACCGGTCGGGAACTTAGAGCTTGTCCCGGCTGGGGCGGTGCCCCGCTGGTGGGAGAGTCCTGGTTAGGGGGAAACCCCACTAGCCGACGGTAGGTCGCCGCCGGATCTCGCCATCCAGCGGGGAAAGATCACCGACATCTCCCGAGGAAAAACATGCACTACACTAACGGGACTAATGACCAAAGCAGTTGACGCGCCCGGAAACACAAAAAAAACAAACCAAACTTTTTGGTGGGTATATCAGATAGTTGTTAATGTGGAGTGTATGATGTGAGGAATGATTTCTTTTAGCAGCTCACGGTACGATTTAAAATTGGTATGATTGCTCAGAAGCTTCGAAAGTTTGGTGACACTGATAAAGATGAAGTACCGCTGTGAGAGCATTACAGTCACACCACTTTCAGAAACGATACCTGAGTTTTCGGATCTGATATTTTTTATCTATAATCTAGAAAAGTTAATGGTATATTAGACACGCAAATCAAAATTTCATTACTAAAACAATTACAATTAGATCTACTGTGGAGTGCAATGATACTTAAAGGAAATTATATATCATTTATACACGTAATTCAAGGTCGGACTAAATTTACAAATGCCCAAAATTACTAGTATCTTCCTTAATTTCATCTTATTATATTATCCTGATATCTTGATATCGTAAACTAATAATTGTAAATCCATCTTGCTTTTACATTCATTTTATCGATATCAAAATAACTTCATCAGCTGTCTTGCAAAGGGAGAGTAAGCAGTCCAGCCAACATGTCTCAAATACCTACAAACGGAGGGGTCAATATCATCTTGCTGACCACAAATTGTTGTATTTATTCATTTTATTTTCTCCTCTAGTTCGTCCATATAGTCTTTCAATGTTTTGAACAATTTTAATAAATAATTTTTTAGGATTTGGCATCCCCAACATATTGAGATCTGTATTACGTCTCTTGAAATACAGATTTTTCGGATATAATTATTGTATTATTATATCCTATACATAATTAAAAATATTTAAAATAATGCTTGTGGGTGTCGTGTAGTCAATTTTGCATTTAATTTTGATGTTTATTTAAGAGGGGACGAAATTTGTCTTTCGGAAATTTTGATTTTATCTGGCGGCAGAGTACAGCATTACGGCCCAAATTAAAGGTTTTGATTAAAGGTGAGGAATTCTCAGGAGCGTCTAACTGGTATTTGGGCGTTCGATGGTCGAGGGTGAGTGCCGTAGCCCTTCTTCCACTCGCCTCGCCGAAGGGCGACGAGAACGAGCCGGGCGCGCGCAGGGGAAGCGGGCCCTGTGCCGGGGGCCAAGGGCAGAAACGAGGAGGGAACAAAGCGACGGGTGCGCCCGGAGGGTTGCGAGGCGAGCGAGCGAGGTGCCTTTGGGCGGCTGGCGGGGGCAGCAGGCAGCAGTGAGATCAAACGCGGCGCTGCCCGCCCTGAGAGCAGCCGGGCGCCGCGCCGGCCTTTCATTGGGCCCTGCGGCCGCTCCTCCCTCGTCGCCCGCCACTTAGACACGCCATTGCCGGCTATTGATTTTCACGGTCAGAATCTTGGAGATCGATATATTGCATTATTAATTTTCGCCATTACCAATGGATACGTTTGTTATTTATCGTCAAGGTGTAAACTATTTCTGGTGTGTAATATGAATATTTCTAATACCAAACCGGGAGCGGTAGCTCAGTGCATCAACTGATGTCACTGCAGCGCCTCTGACCGAGAGGTCCTAGGTTCGAGTCCAGACGGCGGCAGAATTTTCGACACTAGCTTTTCAGTTAGGTCGAATTGAGTCTCGGTCTGGAGGAGAATTCTAGCGGCCGGCTGCTCTGATCGGTAGTTTTCCGTGGTTTCTCCGATCAACACCAGGCGAATGCCGGAGCAGTACCCTAACAAACGGGCCACGGAACGCGCGCGATCTGTCCTTCCGCTTCCTTGTCCTATCCTTTCCTCTTACACACACACACACACACACACACTTACACTAACACTAACATGAACTACACTACCACATATTCCGGGAGACCGGTCAGGAGCTGAGAGCTTGTCCCGGCTGGGGCGGTGCCCCGCTGGTGGGAGAGTCCTGGTTAGGGGGAAACCCCACTAGTCGACGGTAAGTCGGCGCCGGATCTCGCCATTCAGCGGGGGAAGATTACCGCCATCTCGCGAGAAAAAAATGCTCTACACTAACGGGACTAATGACCAAAGAAGTTGACGCGCCCGGAAACACGAAAAAATTAAACCAATCAGTCAATCTAATACGAATGGACATGTTTATCATTTATCGTCATCGTCAAGGTGTAAACTATTTCTGCTCTGGAATAGGAATATCTCTAATACGGTTATCATTTATCATCGTCAATGTGTAAACTATTTTTGGACTCTATTACGAATGGACAGTTTGTCATTTATGGTCGTAGTCATCGTAAAAGTGGAAACTATTTCCGGTTGGTACTGCATTCATTTGATTTATTCTCGCCCACATTCGTTTGGTTTTATTATGTTTCTTCGGCTGTGTGGACGATACTAAAGGATTTGCTTCGGTATTCGGTCTTCAATCTATCGCTCTTTGTGTTATGAATTTGAATTTAATATATTTGGATATGCAATTGTAGGAATGTATTGATAAAATAGATTAATAATTCCATCAACGAATGAGTGACATTGCATCCTATATCCACTTCTGGGTAACATTTTCATCTTATAACTTACATGATTGAACGTTCAAGCATAGATGCTTAAGAATCTCGTAAAACAACTTATCAACGTAAGCGGTAGGCAAGAAAGCACTGGCCAACGTTATGGATTGGTACAAATTCAGTCTTAATAATAAAAATATTGTAATACTATATTGAACTTATTTTCCTAAAATTATAGTATATTTAAATTGATAATTGTAGTACATTGATTTGCTAAACTATTTGCCATAGTGGAAAATTTTTCTTAAGTTCAATTTTCTGTTTTAAATTTTCGCTTGTGGTCTTCTTATTCTCGATTGTAATAATTTAAAACGAATAGTTGTCGTGGGAACACTTCGCAACGAGAGGAGGAATAGAATATTAATCTAATGGAATACTTAATCACAAATTTTCTCCATTCTCCATGGACTAGCCATTCCCTTCAAGAGTGTAAGAGTTTGCTATTTTTGCAATTCTTAGCGGTGCCATCAGAGTTCACTGTTTGTAAGTTGCTCCAGGTATTCAAACAGTTTTCTGCGCAACGTGTTTCTGTTACAGCTTTATTTGCAAAGAACTGGTTTAGGATGCTGAAATACTACTACTAAAACTTATTAAAATGGCAGAAATAGTAAATCCGCTTTCAAATGACATCTTAATCTTATGAAACCATCTACCTTTTATCTAAATTTTAGCTCTTAATTTTTAATAAAGATTTTCAAGAAAATTTGTTTTAAATGTATAATAATATTTTATTTTTAAGATGTCACGAAATATTTCATGCATTGATAAGGAAATATACAAGACATGGAGATTGTGGTGTGCTAGAAATATGACATAAACCTAACTCGTGATGCTGCAACAATACACACTTTCTCGCATTATTTGTAACTTTTACAATTTTGGAACTTTGGGAGTGTTAAACGAAAATCATATCTGCTCTATTTTTATAAACGTACTTTGCATTATCTTAGAAAAATTACAGGTACATTTGGAGCCGTTTTGAACAAATCTTGTTTTTAAAATTGTCTTTTTTATGCAAAATTGCGCGAAAATATTTATATTTTCAAATAATTGTGTATGACTTTATTTAAAGGTCAAACTTTGAAAAAATTCTATTGTAGTCTAAGAAGACGCCAAAAAATAAACTTTTGACATGTTCGAAAATTGAAAAAATTCTACGAAACGGATATGCACAATTTTTATAAGCGTACCATCTGAAGGATTTTTTTAATGTGAAGCCATTTTTGTGATAATTTTGAATTATGTCTTCGAGGCTTCAAGTAAAGTACCTACC
Organism: Teleogryllus oceanicus; assembly: GCA_964035755.1. Lineage (NCBI taxonomy): Eukaryota > Metazoa > Arthropoda > Insecta > Orthoptera > Gryllidae > Teleogryllus > Teleogryllus oceanicus. The sequence goes on from CAXIVR010000004.1 coordinate 95,174,428, forward strand.
CATCAAAATCAACGTAAGTGTGTAAGGTTGGTTGGATAGTGATTCCGGGCGCGTCAACAGCTTAGGTCATTAGTCCCGTAAGTGTAGTGCATGTTTTTCTCGGGAGATCGCGGTGATCTTCTCCCGCTGTTTGGCGAGATCCGCCGCCGACTTAGCGCCGGCTGGCAGGGATTAGCTCCCCCCTAACCAGGACTCTCCCACCAGCGGGCACCGCCTCCGCCGGGACAAGCGCGAAGCTCTCGACCGGTCTTTCGGCATGTCTGGTAATGTAGAATTCTCTTCCAGAGAGCGACTGAATTCGACCTAGCTGAAAAGCTAGTATTGAAAAATACTGCCGTCGTGAGGACTCGAATCTAGAACCTCTCGGTCAAAGGCGCTGCAGAGACATCATTTGATGCACTGGGCTACCGCTCCCGGTTATGTGTTTGAAGTTCAAGGTGCCACTATATCAACCAGATCTACTATCAAGATAAATTTTAGTGAAATGCTGCCTAGGTTTAGTTGAGAGTGCCTGTGCACAAGCGGATGGACAGATGTTTTGTCAAAAGCCAATTTTTCGGTATCTTTTGCTGCAGCATTTACATGACTCTTCTCTATACTATATAAGTAGTTTGCGAAAAATTAATAACGCTATCAATATACACCGTGCCTATACATAGAATCGAACAATAATGAAAGGTAACTGTCAAAGATTTATTATAATATTCTTCTATATGTCGACGAAAACGTGTGAGCAAAATTGTATAAAATTCTGTCACAATAAGACTGTTGACTCAGACTGTTAATTATAGATTTCGTTGGATGCATTTCGTTGTGGGTATAATATCTGTTCTCTTGTCACATTTGCAGGATTCTGGATATAATTTGTTCAATTATGAGACGAGAAGTTGGGAAAAGCCCTAACATATATGTGTGCAAGAGTAATACATGCCACCTTAAAGAATTAACTCCCTTTTCTCCCTAGTTCTTTTTAAGTTATACTGAAATTTATAACATCCAAAATTTGTATAACATCTATACCACCCAACAATGGGTCACAAAAGTATGCATTGCGTGACGAGTCATCAATTTGTAATCCCTATAATTTTTCAGGAACATGGCGCATATTGCTACAAAGGCACGATAGAACCGTATACCATTAGGCTTAAATAGAGTTGATTGTTGATCTCTGAAAGTAACGCTTTATATGTGTTCTAGGGATGTGCTCTTAACAGCTGAACTGTTATTTCTTAACCGTTAACGTTCCGTAACTGTTACACAAAATAACAGTTATTTCGTTTATCGTGTTATTGGCTGTTTTCGGTTGAAATATATAAAACTGCAACCTACTGGGCCTAATTCGAACTACTACAAGCTTTTGTGGCAACCATTTTGTACGATAACAGCTCCGCTGCAGGTAATCAATCATGATTTGCCAGTGTTCATATTATAGATTCATTAATACATAATTCTTCATTATTACACACCATGTTCCATTACATTTTTATATTTTATTGTATACACTACAGTAAGAAGTGTGTACTTTAAATTAAGTCATCCTATATGTTTGTTAACGTATTTCTATTCCATTGCTGCTTATGATAGATCAACTAATATTTCAGATAAAGTAAAATAATATGAGATTCCGATAAAATAAAATGAGTTACGGTCAAATAAATCGCATTTTAGTACTTGGTATTCCACAGTCATTAACACTTTAGGTATAAGTAAGTAAAAACAGTTTTTTCTCTTTATTTTTGGCACTCGTCACTTCACCATGCACAAGTTGCATATTTGAAAGAATATTTGCAATCTGAATCCGAATCACTTTTATGTTAGTAATATTCTATACACATTTGCTACACATATGAACTACTATTCATTCTTGGCAGTTCATCCAGTCTCTTTCATATCTGCTGCTTCTTTGTTCAAACATGTTTGGGAATGTAGAAGGTTGTCTATGGAATCCTCGCTTCCAAATTCTTGCGTCCTTTCCTAAATTACAAAAAAAAATTTCCAGAATGTCTTCAACGATTAGCTATTACTAGGACTTAATATTCCCACAATTTAATACGCGATCGCGACTTTCCCTATCTGTGTTTCGTTGAAACACGTACTCGCGACTGACTATATTCAGCTATTTATTAAAAATATCCTTCCATATACTTACAGTTACTCTAATATACATCTCCTCCAAACATGAGTCTATTTAATTCACACTTCCAACTATCACTTTAATAAAATTCCCAATTACAATTTAACCTTTAATTGTGCTGGTGGGGTCTGGTAAGACCCACACCATTATATTTTTTTAAATAATTTAAGTAGTTTTATAAGTATTTTCTCAGCAACTTCTGTGTTCCTTTCATATCGTGTGGTTTGTGAACTAACGAGCCATCTTCACGTTACGTTTGTGCAGTGATGAGTTATAGTCGATTTGAATGATTCCGGGTATCCTAAACCCCAAACTAGCATAGTTACGTATGTTTTTTTAAATAATGATTTCTTATGTAAGTAAGATTTAGCAACGCGTTATATAATAGTTTTGTATTTGAAATGTCGACAACCACCGATAAAGAAGTCCTGGGATTGTTGTTGGACAGTAGTAACAAGTTTCGGGATCAACCCATGGTCAGACTACAATCAGTAATTCGAAAGAAAATAAGAAATATTGTCCATGAGGTGTTGGCAGAAAGACAAAACATCTTTGCATTAACTGCCCCAAATTTGTTTTACAACACAAAACTTTGTTTCAATTATTCTGTTTCGGAAATTCCATAGCATTCTAACAATTTCGTTTCGTTCTTGCGCGTTTATCAATATTGATGCGAAAAATATTGCGTTTAGCGAATTATTTCCTGTCTTGGGTCTCTCAGATCCCACCAGCACAGTTACGTTAGTATTTTCCATTTTATATATGTGCAAGAGTTAACTTCGAGAATGATTCCATGCATCCTTTCTAAAGATCACGGCCATCCAACGCCCTCTTCAAACACCTGCACATAATGTGTTCGGGGCCGTGTACATCTGTACAACGTTATGACACCAAGCATGGAATATTAAACTTTGTTGATTCGTTGTCCTAACAACGCTAATTGTTTGACTTTGGAGTTTGTAAACAATGGTTTTCTCTCTGACGCTGGATGCCTTTATCATTTAAAACTCAATCCAATATATATATATATATATATATATATATATATATATATATATATATATATTGGACAAATTAATGATATAGCTAACCACACGCAATATGGAGCCTATTTTTTTTATTAATATACGAGTATTTAACATCAGAATGCATTAAAAACTATATGATGTCTAGGCAAGCAAAACATTTAGTATTCAGAAGCAAAATTAAGGGAATTTTATTTTCCCAATGGTTCAAGGAAAACTGCAAAAATCCTTTGAATATTGAACTATTACCCCAAAACTGATTACGGTTTTTGCAACTATTATACTTACGTTACCAAATTACGAATTGAATACTGATCTGACGTTATTTAAGGAATTTCGTTCCTCATTACCGTGCATTAAAATAAACATTCGTGATTGTCGAGTAACAGCGCGAGCGTCCAAGGCTCTGCGAACAGAATAATACTTTCGCGTCGAGTTCGTGAAGCGGAGTTGACATTGGAATGTATGTTCTCTGCTGTTGCTTGTACTTCGAATATCCCTTTGAGGCCGGCCCGCAGGACCCAACTGGAGGCAGCGCGGCATTTGCTCATATTGCTGTCTCTGGGTAACGCCTTTGAAGGACGGCGGCGTTACTTCAGGCTTCGCCGCCGCCGCCGCCGCCGCCGCCGCCGCCACCGCCACCGCCACCGCCGCCGCCGCCACCGCCACCGCCACCGTCGCCGCCGACGTCGTCCCCGCCGTCGTCCCCGCCGCCACCGCCACCGCCCCCGCCACCGTCGGTGCGACCGTGCCGAGGCGACGGTCTCCCAATATTTACTCAGCCCCTGATGGAGCTCTGATGGACTGTTCCAGAGTGCATTTCCCGGCCTGGCGGCCGCTTCGCCAACCTCTGCGCCGAGGTGCATGCTCTCTTCTTCGCGGGTTCCTAGCCGGCCCCCGCTCTCCATTACCCGACAGCCAACTCCTCTTTGCTTCTCTTCATTATTCCCATAGCTAGAAGGAAAGGGCGCCTAGGGGAAGATAATACAACGGACCGGTGGCAAGGTAGATGCGAAAAAAGAAATTACGAGACAAATTTTCTTCTAATTTTTCATTTCAGATAAAATAACTTGTCTACGTGACTCTGGCTTTTTTGCCCTCTATCGTTTTACACAAAAATTTACAAGTATATGATGCATGGATGTTATTTGGAATTATTAATTGTAAAAACGTTGCTATTTATTAACTTCATATTGTACTAAATAACAAAGAATAATGTTTTTTCCAGAAAACACATTCTAGCATATTCCCATTACTATACGTAGGTGTCTATCTTACTATCATGGGAATATTTGAATCAGGGCTAGCAAATCGTAATAGACATATAAACTTAATTATCACGCAGAAACCGCAACATAATATTACAAAACCGAATTGGACAGGTTTTTAGAATTTTTCGTGTAATTTAAAAGTCAAATGTGGCATTTCTTACTCCAACCTCATAAAAATCATTTTTTTCAACAAAGACACAAACTTCGAAAACTGAAAAGATTACAACATATGTAAAATGGACGTAAATAGCATATCTAAAAGGAAAAGTTCATGTGAATAATTTCCAGAATGTTGCGAAACATTATTTGTCCCTGGGGTCAAAAGATATCTCAAACAGAGTCTAAGGGTTATAGAATTTATAACATTACAAATCCATTGATTATCTTGCATTGCTTGTACATTACAAAATGTATTTCTCTTAGCTATTCAAGAAACATACGTCCATAGGCAACGAAAAAAATAAGACACAAAATTTCTTTAAAATGCTTTCTTTTAGCTGGTGAGACATGACAATAGCTATGATATACGTATATTTTCCTTCCATACACAATTATAAGAAATATTCATTTATTTGATGCACAACTTTCAATCAATAATCACGATTACAAAATGCTATTTGCACATGAAATCGATTGATATAATTTATTTATTACAAGTTAGCACACATTCAACTCTGAAGACACTGCAGAATATTATTTTAAACCTTTCTATGAATATTTATGGTAGAAAATGACCCGGAGTATGACATGGGTTTTGCAACCACACGTTGTGCAAAGCAAAGTCAACAATTTTCATTTCCCTTATGTGGGCATTTTTCTGTGTAGCCCCACAACATGTAAAATTGAAGCAGATGTTATCCTATTCCCATGTGGATATAAATCTGAAGGGCAGTCAAGTGACTGAGTTTGGATGCGACCAATCGCTTTCCTCTCTCCCTCGGCAGAGTTCCGACTCTGGAGCGGCATTCTCTTTTATTTCTGGATTCGAATAAAAAATGACCAGCATTCCGCTCTAATGTCCATTTAACTGCGAGACTCTCCAAATAATTGCCTATTAAACTCCTCTGATAATGGTGAACCATATTTTTTCAGCCCTTACGTCATGCCAATCTTCTGTAAACATTTGAATGGATTTCACTGGACAAGTTCGAATACATCGTAGTTGTGTTACCCAACGTGACGATCAAAACGTGAAAACGAGAGGGGGCTATTTAGAGATTTTTTTAGTAATACGCCTACGTTTATTTTGTTCCAACATGAAATTTCAGTGTTCAAATAGGTAAATAATGTGTTCACTTCATGTAATCTGTTATGTTTGACATTCATTTAATTTTCTTTAACACAACAATATTTGGTGAAAATAGCGGAAAATTATTCATCACTAAAGCTGAAATATCATTAACTTTGTAAGAAAATCGGAGGTTCATTTTCCAACATCAATATATTTTGCGTAGTGATTTTTCTACTCCGGTGTTGAACACAATTTAATCTTAAAGCATTTGGAGGTATGAAAGGCTTAAATAGATGGCCCCTATTGGAACTTCTAGCTCATTTCACCCGCTGTTCTTGAACGAACTTCAGCCGCTTTCCCTCGCATCTCCGGCACTTGCTGGCGCCTTTGATATCTGAATGCGCCTTTTGAGAGTGGCGCACTCCAAATCGCTCTTCTTAGTCGAACCCAGAGCGTTGGTCGTAGCTTCGCATTGGGAAGCGTATTTTCAGGTGAATAGAACGTCCTGCTGGGCAAATTTTAAAGGTATTATGAAAATCAAAGGCTCACGTGTGATCCCGAACAAAGTACAATCAAGTCGCCATATTCCGTAAAAATGTTATTAGTGTTTTCGTGCAGAGTGATTATTTTCTAAGTGACGAATGAAGTTTCAAGATTTGAAAATATATGAATATTGAAATCAAATAAAACGCTTCCAGGAAATGTTCTTCGAAATTATGAAGCTTATACCTACATTAACTTGAAATTACGAAGATTTAAGAAACGAACAAAAAATCCCTGTATTTGCTCAAAAAATACTTAAATTATTTTTTATCTTGAAATGGAACATATACTCTTAGATGTGTAATATACTCACAGCCAACTAATGAAAATTGCAGTCGTGTCAGATTTAGGGTTCCGAAAATTTCCTTATAAAGAATAAGAGCTTTTGTTTGACATGTTACTGATGGCATTGAAAATGTTATTCCAAGTATTAATCTATTTCTCTAAAATATGAGATTGTCATATAAAATATCCCGGGAATTGGCCGAGAGATTACAAAGAATCCATCAATCCAAGCCAGTAGTAATGCCCAGTCTACCGAATGATAATATTCAATGAATAGGCAAATGGTAGAATACAAAATAGACGGCAAAAAAGAAAGAAAACTTGTGAAATCATCACTCTTGAAATCCACACATAGTAGAAATTCGAATAACAATTTTAGAGGTAGATGAAAATCGATACTTTCTGCTAATTTCTATAACTTTTGTGTAAAAATTCCAATTTCATGATCATATTTATACATGACGTTAACATTTAAAAATAATTACAGGAGTTTGCGTTTTTTCATAAAACGTATATAACAAACCACGTTTAAATCTACTAAATTTTAATCAGTATATAAACTGAAAATATCCAAAGTAATAATTAATCAAAGTACATTAAAGTTTCTCGTATTTCTTTGTATCACTCCATGGCATATCAATTCACTTTTCAGAGAATTGTCCGAGATATTTTCTAGAACCATGTTCATTGTTTTCTTGCTTACATACGAGTATTTTCTTGCCCTCACCACATCGATATCTCCAGCCACTGCACTGTCTCCTATAAATACGCTTTCGTACGTACATTTTCTTCGCTGTTTGTTGAAGGCTCGTGTTCTACACTTCCACACTGTAACCGCTCATATGTCGGTTACATTGATTGTTAAGAGTTCCCAGATCATCTGACTTACAAGCAAAGCAATTATAAAAATTCTTTCCATTATATGAGGGACCATATACCATGTATGAGAGAATAGTGAAAAGGTAGAGCGATCACAACACATAACGGGAGATTGAGCGTGAGAGGAGAACGTGTCCCGACTGGTGCAGTGCCCCGCTAGAGGAGTTACCTGGAGAGGGAGAGCTCCCGCAAGCAGAAGAGTAAAGCGGCACCGACACGTACCAGCGTGGGAGGAACACCACCTCCCGATATATTGTGACGTCGTGGGAGCACAACAGCAATCACAGACACGATTACCGAAAGCGGTAGCTCAGTGCATCAACTGCTCAGGACACTTCACGAGCGGGACTAATGACCGAAGCAGTTGACGCGCCCGGAAACATGAAAAAATCAATCAATAAACAGACACGATTTATTTATTGATTGATTAGTGATTCCGGTTGCGTCAATTACTGAGGTCATAAGTCCCGTATGTGTAGTGCATGTTTTTTCATCAGATGATGTCGGCGATCTTCTCCCACTGGGTGGCGAGATCCGGCGCCGACCTACAGTCGACTAACGGTATTTTTCCTAACCAGGTCTTTCCCATCAGCGGGACACCGCCCCAGTTGGAACAAATTTTAAGTCCCCGACCGGTCTCACGGCATATGTGGTAGTGTAATGCATGTTAGTGTAGGTGTGTGTGGGGGTGAGGATAGGACAAGACAGAGGAAGGAAAGATCGCGCGCGGTCCGTGGTCCGTTTTTAGGGTACTGCTCCGGCATTCGCCTGACTTTGATGGGAGAAACTACGGAAAAGTACCGATCAGAGCAGCCGGCCGCTAGAATCCTCCGCTAGACAGCGACTGAACTCGATCTAGCTATATAGATAGTGTCGAAAATCCTGCCGCCGTCGGGACTCGAACCTCGGACCTCCCGGTCAGTGGCCACAGACACGAGCTTCAGATATTTACAGGTTTATTAATAATTAAGTATTTACAAATAAATAGTTTGAACATTTATTTACAGCTCTGATAGTCCCTTTCCCCTGATCGCAGGAGCGTTCATGATGCATGATTCAAGATCTGCCTGACTCGTGGCCCTCACCCCTCCCCAGGGAGCTTAGGCACACAGCGTACAGCTTCGTGACCGCAGTCACCCGTGGGAAAAATGTTCCACAGCGGCGTCCCAACACATGGGTTGCCCTACGTGCATCGCTCGTCTCCGCACAGCCCTGGGTGCATGTGCATTTGCACTATATCAGTAAGTTTGAGCCTGTATATGTAATGTATGTAGAGAAACATTACGTAATAAGTAAGTTATGTGTTAAGAAATGTATATTATTTCTCAAAAGCGACTGAAGCAGTTGGCGGATAGTCAATTGGACTTATAATAGGTAACGTTCTGAAGGTTGAGATGTTTCAAGACACTACACTTACGTAGATAACAAGCTACTAAACAATAAATCAAATCACCCGTCATTATTGGAAGCGGTGGCTCCGTGCATCGACTGATGTCACTGCAGCGCCTCTAACCAGGAGGTCCTAGATTCGAGTCCTGACGGCGGCAGGATTTTCGACCCTAGATTTTCAGCTAGGTCCAATTCAGTCGCGTTCTGGAGGAGAATTTTAGCGGCCGGTTGCTCTGATCGGTAGTTTTCCGTGGTTTCTCCGATCAACACTAGGCAAATGCCGGAGCAGTTCCTAACAAACGGAACCGCACGTAATCTTTCCTTCCTTTTTCTTGTCCTACCCCTTACACACACACATACGCACACCTACACTAACATCCACTAGACCACCACACATACCGGGAGACCTATCGGGAGTTTAGAATTTGTCCCGGCTGGGGCGGTGCCCCGCTGGTTGGAGATACTGGTTGAGGAATACACGGTTTGCCGACGGTAGGTCGGCGCCGGATCTCGCCATCCAACGGGGGAAGACCACCGCCACCTCCAGAGCAAAAGCACGCACTATACTTACGGTACTAATGACCATATTAGTTGACGCGTCTGGAATCACTATCAATCTATCAATCAAACATTACTTGGCCTTGTGTTCTCATCTTACTTCTGCCCGCCTGCAGTTGCGAGTCGACAAGTGTGCGGTGTGCGAGCAGCGAGCAGGCAGTGCGGCCGAGTTGGCTGGTGCCGCCTCTGGGGACAAGAGGAGCGAAGATGCTCCGAGTGGTCGCAGAAGAGGCCCCGAGTGATAGCGTGCCTCTGGGAGCGGCGATGGGCCGAGAAGCGATAACAGCCACGAGAAAACGGACCCCGGCGCGGCGGCGAGAGCGTCAGTGACACGCGAGGGAGAACTGATATCCCAATAGGCACCGCTTGAACAAAGTTGGTTTGAAACATTGGGAATATAAAAGGGGACAAAAGAAATTGAGACATCGGGTGTAGTTTCATTCTAATAATTTATTTCTGCATAAAGCGTTTCTGGACGCATTGTGATCATCTTTAGATCTACAATAAAATTAAGAAGACTCCTGCTACAAACATCGGCATTTTGCGAAACACTGTAATGAACTCATCAAGTGTCTGAACATTTTACTATCATAAATTGGAAACGGTTGAATTGTGTGAACAACGAAGTAACTGGAAGTTAAATACAAAAAGACTTCGAAGCAAGTTTATACTTAGTATATATTCAATGGAAAACAAAATCTTTCGTATACTTTTATAGGCATTGTTTCCACTTTAGGTATTCTTTCTTTCAAGCAGCAAATAAAATAAATCATAATTTCATCATTGCTGACATATGTCATGCTTCCTATCTCTTACTTGAATTAATGTTTCTTTTTCCAGTTTTAAGTGTCATTCTCCTTTTCCTGTTTCTCATTACCTCGGCGTATGTTTTTTTTTTTACTCTTAATATTAACATCTTTTATATTCTGTGCACCTGCTATTCAAATCTTATCGTTCCCCGCTTCTCCCTCCTTGCCAGCCCTCCCTCGACTTTCTCTCAAAGCCCTTTTGTGAGCACTCACGCCGCCTCCCCCACTTCACCTGCTTTGTCACAAGGCAGCATAGTCTCTCCCTAAAAGGGAGGTCGCGACCCCGCCAAGACGCAGCAGAGTGAGCCAGTGCAAGCCCAACTGCATCGGAGGCTTCACCCTCCCGCTCATCAGCGCCCCTCGTCGCCTACCTCCTTGCACACCTTTTAAGAACCTCGTCCTTCCTTGCACCTCTTCCTTTGTTCCTAAACTTTCGTCTCCGTTTCTCCTCCAGCCCCTTCCCCCGCCCGTTTGTTCTTCATTGTATCCGAATCAAACCTTCCAATTCCGCTTCCCACGCCGCTTCCCACGCCGCTTCCCACGCCGCTTCCCACCCCGCTTCACGCCGCTTCCCACCCGCTTCCCACCCCGCTTCCCACCCCGCTTCCCACCCCGCTTCCCACCCCGCTTCCCACCCCGCTTCCCACCCCGCTTCCCACCCCGCTTCCCACCCCGCTTCCCACCCCGCTTCCCACCCCGCTTCCCACCCCGCTTCCCACCCCGCTTCTCATTCGGATCTCCATTCTACGTCCCATCCCAATTCCTTTTCCATTCTGATTCAGTTTCTCAACCCGCTTCCCCTCACACTTCCAACCTACGTTATTCACTGTAACTTCATATTCCTTTCTTTAGCTTCTGCTCCTCGTCGCTTCCAACGGACTTCTTCCCCGGCCCACCGTCACATGCACAACTGCCTCTACAACTTTCAACTGTTTCCACTCAGAATAGGCCCTGAACACCGTATTCGCTTCCACTCCTTTGCACCGCCTGCAGGCACGACTTGGCCGCTCGCCTTCGCCGTCACACCTCCCGAGGCCCCACGCCCCGTTGTGTTGCCCCGGAACTGCGACGCCGCCGCTGCATATCCGCCAGAGGTCGCTAATGATGGAGTTGTTAGGGCAGGAAACACAGGGACCGCGCTGCGACTTGGAAGCTCGGTGAAAGAAATTCGAACAATGCTCGCCAAAGTTTGTTTTAGAGAGGAGCGTAACGAGCAAGAAAAAGAGGGCTGCGAACCGGGAGCTTTTCCTGCATGCTCGCGGCCATGAATTTTAATAAGGGCGAAAGAGGCCTCTGCGAGGTTTTTAATTTGCGTAGTGCTGCTGCTTTCAACTGATTACTTACCCAACGTAAGACCCCCCCCCCCCCACTAGGAGGGTCTTACGCGCCGAGTGCCCGTCAAATTCTGCATGTGGAAAAGCACCGTGCTATTCATTTCACTCCGAATCTTGGAACACTCAAAAGTATATAAACCGACTTTTTAATTTCGTATTGTTGTTAAATCCACAATGTATTTTAAGCCAGTTATTCGTCATTTCTTGTAATTCCTGATTTAAATCTAAATGTTTGTTCTGGAATGCCTCGGAAATATCCGCTTCTATTGAGACAAGAATGTGACTTAATATGCCGGAGCACATTAATTAGCAAAATACTGCTAATTACATTAAAAATGTAAAAGCACAATCCCCTGCAATTACGTGCTATCACCAACGTTGTATTAATATATTCTAACCACAAAGTTATTTACTACAAGAAATTGCTATGGAGAAGAATTAGTGATTATCACTAACTTCTAACTTCATACACGGAGAATAACAATGCTTTTGAGAAAGTGGGCAATTTTTCTGTTTTTTTGGGGGGGGGATATTTAATTATGAATTTTAAGTATCTTCAGAATACGAAAATTATTGAAAAGGATAAGAAAATGCAAAGTTATTGAAAAGGACTTTCTTGAAGTTGTTGTCCATTTCGGAGTTACGTCAAACAACAGGAGGTCCCTTTTGAGCGATAATCAAGTTTATCATTTTCTTTATTTTTTGTTGGTATTGATAAACCATCCTTCATTTTATCCATGATATCTACATTACTAATTTTTAATGGTCGCAAAAATGGAAAGAAGTCTGCAGTCCCCGGCGATGTGAGTATTCTATGGTCTCTTTAGATATCCAAGAAATCGGAAAAATCCAAGAACATCTATATTACTCATCCCCATTGGCTGTAGGAATTAAAAATATGCAGTCTTCGGTCACGTGAGAGATGTCTATCGTTTTGTTAGATAACCAGACACTTGAGAAAAATCCAAAAACATTTTCGATTTTGACTGAAAAATGCAAATATTTTATTACCTTATTCCACCTCGTCTCATACTGCTTATACCGATTGAATTCTCATATTCTGTGCATCTCCGTTAATGATATACCTGACGTTATATGACAGCATGGTTTCAAAGAAGAGACTTAATTACTGATAAAAGACATAAAATACTTAAGACTAATAAAATATTTCTTATTTATACATTGCCCTATGAAACACCCATTTTGTATGTAAAAAAACTGCTGCGCTGAATATATACTATACTATATTATTGCAGTATTCATGAATATCTGTCAATAGATTTATACCAGAATATTTCATTTGTTGTTCTTGTGTAGTAGCGTGTAACTTTTTGGAAAGGTTTTTTTGATTCTGTTCAGCAGCATGTTTGCTCCTACAGGCCACTAGTCACATACTATTCTAGCAATGTTTTTTGAAACCATTTACTTTATAGAATGAGTTTTGCAAATTGACATTTTAACGCTATCAAATTTATTGTAATTACATAAATTCATATCATAATATGTAAATATTATATATATGCAAATGTAATTTATTATATTTTCATAAATATAATGTAAATGTGTAATACAAATAATGTTTGAAACTTGGTTTGTTTTAATATTTAATATTAATGGAATGGAAAATTTTTGTATTTTGAATATTACAGTATTAGTTTCCAGTATCCATACGTATATACCTGTTACAAATATATTCCTTTGATAATATTGCTGTCTTTACTGAAACAAGTCCGACGTCCACTGGTGCCAATTTGAAACAAGCCCCACTTGGAGGGACATTTTGAAACATAATTATTACTGATAAATGTAATTTGGGCGCCAGGAAAAGGTTACACTTGAAACCTAATGATTCTTACGTAATTTAAATATCTTCTCCTTCCAAAATTACATCCAGAACGCTCTATCTAATATAAGAAACGATAGTTAACTTTATACAACTGTCAATTACAGTCTTTCCTCGATCTAGTAAAATATACCAAGAGCCGACCCGCCCATCACCGCGTTGCTCTAGCGAACGAATGTTCTTCTAAAAACTCGGAAGCTTCCGAACTTTATATATTTTTCTTTTGTTTCTCAAAACAATGCTTATCTGTCATTTTAACCTAACTAAAATGATCCTTAACGCCGGTTGTTTACTTGTCACATAGCGACCCCCTCGTGATCGTCTATTGCCATCCCTATATTCTATGTCAAATAAAATGACATTTCCATAATAAAAATGTTTCGTTTGATTGATTTATTGATTGACTTTTTTATGTATCCGGGCGCCTCAACGGCTTTGGGCATTGTTCCCGTAAGTGTAGTGCATGTTTGCTCACGGGATATGGCTGTGATCTTCCCCTGCTGGATAGCGAGATCCGGCGCCGACCTACCGTGTGCTAGTGGGGATTCCCCCTAACCAGGACTCTCCCACCAGCGGGGCACCGCGCCAGCCTAAGCTCCCGACCGGTCTCACGGAGTATCTGGTAGTGTAGTGCAATGGTTCCTCATTTTGGTATATCACATTACAGAATTTTAATATTTTATTTTAGTATTCGTTGGATTATAGCATCACGTCAGTGTTATGCTCATCTTCTAGTTATGTGTGTCTCCTCTACTGACACATACGGCATTGAGTTAAAATATGTTGAAAGTTAAGAAGGGTATCACAGTGCTGGCAGGTGGGTTGGGAATTTCCAGTTAGCAGGTGATGATGGCTGAACTTGCGATGACTTGTACTTACCCTTGTTATTGTTACCTGATCTTTGCTTGGGAATTTTTTGAAAGTTTTCAGGAAGTAAATATTTTTAACTTGTTTGTGTAGAGGGGCGGATTTCATGGTTTTCCAAGGGTTGATCCACTTTTCATACATTACTTTCTTTAAGGGTGTCCATAAATTCATTCAGGTGTGTGATATTGTTAAAATAATTTCTGTTTCGGTGCTTACATTTTCCTCTTAAAAGTTCATTGTGTTGTGTTCAGGCATTGTTTTGTAGTCGAGTCTCCAGGAAATTATGAGTCTTTTTAGATTGTATAATGTCGTAATACATGTCATAAATACTGTTTATCATTGGTATACCTGAGTAATTATTGTGAATATTGTTTATTGCTTCAAGAGAAGTAGATAATATGACAAACTTGTTATTTCTGTGTTTTTGTGACATTTTGAAGGCTGTCATAGAGCAGCAGTAGTTGTACTAGAGTAAGGATGGTCTGTTTATAATTGTAACATATTTGGTAACTGTAGTTGCATATTGTCCATCTCTGTTATTTCCCTGATAACTTTAGTATAAATTTTATATTATAATACCAAGATAATCATCAATAATTTTTAATAATCTTGGTATTTATTTTCTATTTTATCAAATTTTATTTTCTTATCTTTTTTAGCAATTTTGTTTATTTGTTGTGTCTAGTGTTATATCTGCTGCAATATAAATTTTTTTTTTTTTGTATACTGAACTTTTCTTTTAAGATTTTAAGTTGGGTATATATGGTGGTAGATTATAGGATTATTTGATTCTACTGTTTTGATGGCATATTTGAGAGTTCGCATTTGTCTACGATGAGCTAGTATGAAAGCAGCCAGTGCAGTGCCATAATTTTGACTTTTCTATAATTTTGTATTCTGTTGGAAGATACGTATTATAGACACGGAACATTTCTGAAATCCATTAAAATTACGGTATTAAAACTGAAAATAAAAATCTTAATATTCTTCCTAAATAAAAACACTTCCTAAATTATTCTAATTGAAGGATAATTTATGTATATTTATTAACTGAAAATGTACTTCTCCGAGGTGCCTTAGAGCGTGTGCCAATTTAGCGTTTCAGTCCAAAGAGCACGGGTTCGAGTCCCATCTTGGGCATTATTTTTTGCTCCTTGTCTCTCATGTATGTATTGTGGCACAGGACCTCGCGTTCTGCTGACCCCAGATCAGAGGAGCTCGCGAGTGTGTCAGTGTCAATAGAGGCATGATAATTTTATAAGCTTGTAACGGTCAAATATGCGTCCCAACGGGACCTAAAGACTATTGGAAGGATAAAGAGCATGAGAAAAATGTACTTCTCATTATCAGTAGATTGTAAAGAGTAATTTCTATTTCTCATAACTTCCATCCGATACAGTCCAACTACATTATAAACAAATACGCACGAAATATACTCATAATAAACGCTTTCATTAGCATATTAACATAAGATTCCTCAGAGGCTTAACGACAGTTGCCAGTATCATTAAAACTTAATACCGAAAACAAATTCGAAATGGTGAATCGTGCGTGAAATAGACGTGCGCTTCCAAGATGAGACGTACGAGTGAAATACATGAAAATAATCAATCTCCACCATAAAATCGTGTATTTCCCCTTCAGAAATATGTGGGGTTTCCTGCAAGACAGGCTTCTCTGACAAAGCCTCAATATTGAGGCTTTCGTCATTTGTTATATTACATTAACATTCATATTGCTAGTATGATGTGTTTCTTCTAATTGCAATAAACTAGTTTTTATTGTCTGAAATCACCCATGTTGTGGTGCCGCTCCGCATATGTCAGTTACTAAAGCTGCACAATGAAAATTCATCCCAGAAAACGAACTCGTTCTTGATTCTGCGCGTCATTGCCTCGTGCGTATTAACCCTCCTGGCACTAACCGTGCTCCGTGCAATCACCCAGCGTTGGGGTTTAACGAGGAGACCCTGTAAGACCCCTGCCCCCCTTCGAGAACGGTGACAGCGTGAATCCGCATCATCGCTCCCTGCAGGGCGGCGGCGACGGACTCGGCGAGGTCGGAGACGGTGGCTGCGGTGGTGGTGCCGATGGTTGTGGCGAAGACAGTGGTGGAGGCGGTGAAGGAGGTGGTGACGAAGGTGGAGGCGGGGACGGAGGCGGAGGCGGGAGCGGAGGCGGGGTGGGGCGGAGGTGGGGACGGAAGCGGTGGCGGAGGCGGTGACGGATGCGGGGTGGATGCGGGGACGGAGGCGGGGACGGAGGTGGGGACGGAGGCGGTACCGGAGGCGTGGACGGAGGCGGGGACGGAGGCGGTACCGGAGGCGGTACCGGAGGCGGTACCGGAGGCGGTACCGGAGGCGGTACCGGAGGCGGTACCGGAGGCGGTACCGGAGGCGGTACCGGAGGCGGTACCGGAGGCGGTACCGGAGGCGGTAGCTTCGGCAGTGGCGGCGACGCGGTGGCGCGAAAATCGAAAACTGCGGAGGGGGGGGGGTAGCAGCAGCGAGGACGTCGGCGACAGGCACGGCTGAGGAGCGGGTGGGCGGCGACGGCGCCGGGCCCAGCGGAAGCAAGGGGAGGGCGTCGGTGCCGAATTGCGCGCAGCAAATCACGAGTTACGGCGGCGTAAAACTTAATTTGCACAACAAGCCTCCATTACGAGCGATATTCAGCGTTCGCCCTATAAAGGCCTCCGGCGCGCTGCCGCCTCGACGGCTTCGATGACACGGCACCGTGCGACTGCAGGCGCGCGCTGATTGACGCGCTTGAAACCTCCGCCCACGGCGTGCGGCGCTCTCCTCCACCCACGCACCTGCACCGCCTCCGCAGCGGTTTGGGCGGCCTCTGCATGACATCTCTTGCGCTTCCAGTTGAGAGCGGCTGCGGAGATCGGTGTGATTGATTGATTGATTGATTATTTTTTCCTGTTTCCGGGCACGTCATCTGCTTTGGCCAATAGTCCCGTTAGTGTAGTGCATGTTTTTTTCTCGGGAGATGGCGGTGATCTTCGCCCGCTGGATGGCGAGATCCGGCGGCGACCTACCGTCGGCTATTGGGTTTTCCCCCAAACCGGGACTCTCCCACCAACGGGGCACCGCCCCAGCCGAGACAAGCTCTAAGCTCCCGACCGGTCTCCCGGAATATGTGGTAGTGTAGTGCATGTTAGTGTACGTGTGTGTGCAAAGGGAGAGGATAGGGTAAGGAAGAGGAAGGAAAGATCGTGCACGGTCCGTGGCCCGTTTGGTAGTGTACTGCTTCGGCATTCGCCTGGTGTTGATCGGAGAAACCACGGAAAACTAGCGATCAGAGCAGCCGCCCTGACAGCGACCTCCAGACAGTGACGGAATTCGACCTAGCTGAAAAGCTAGTGTCGAAAATCCTACCGCCGTCAGGACTCGAACCTAGGACCTCCTGACCAGAGGCGCTATAGTTAATGCCCTGAGCTACTGCTCCCGGTGCGGAGGTCGGTAAAATACGCTCACGTTTTCTCGAGCCCCGGAATACCTCCTTTGTGAACATTAGTTGAATTAAGAATAAATGATAGTAACGAGCATTGTGGACAAAATCTGATAACCAGAAATGTTCGCGCCCATGAAATAGAAACTATTTTACATGGAAAAACAAACTAAAAATCTTTACTAATAAAAGTGAATTCAACGACGTGTAACCTTCATCGATACTACAAATAAATAGCCTATGAATAGATATGAAATTTGTTATACAGGCTCTTCTTCAAGATTGTCGTAGTGTCCTTTCAAAGCTTGGTGAAGATTAATACTACCCAAATGCGAAAAATAAATAATTTAAATATTATGATTGTAGATGAACCGCGATCATTTTTCGTCTCTCGCTTAGAGCACGTGGTTTCTAATGTATTCCGCCAGAACTCAGTAGTTCTGCAGCAAAACGGGTACCTAATTTATTTGCTAGAGGTCAGCAGTGCTGCATACGATTAAAAAAAATCATCTAATAGCAATATATTGTAAAATAAAATGAAAGAAAATTTAAAAGTATATTATTTTTATTAACATTTGAACCAACTACGTTAAAAATCATAATCGTAAACATCGTGGTTTATATAAAATTGATATTTTCCCTCATCGCAAGAATTGAAAGCCTGGGCAACGTCAGGTATTTTGCTAATTAAGAACAAATGATAGCAACGAGCATTGTGAATAAAATCTGATAACCAGAAACTGATCGCTCCCATGTAATAGAAAGTGCACATTTTAAAACAAACTACACATTTGCTATATAATTCTTTGTCAAAATAACCAAACTCCCCACTTTTTGCGCAACGAGCGAAGCGAGGGCTCAAGACAACGTGCGCGGATAGTACCATCCCTACCTGGACCCTACATGGCGAGTACGGTGCAGTGCCAGTACGGCCGTTGCCCCTACATAGCCGGCCGTGGTGCATTCAATTCCTCGCACAGGTTTTCACAAAACGTTGTTTAGGGTGAGTTAATTTTACTAACCCAACAAACCTGTATGCAAGCTTCGACGCTATTGTTCTGTAAAATATGCGTTGAAATAGTAGGGGGTTTAATAATCTAACTGGCCGAACGTAATATGCCTCTAGTCGATTATTGTTGTGAGAAAAGTATGTTTGGATTGTTATTTTTGAAACTTTAGCAATCTTTATTAATATTCATACATAGAAAATTAAGTTTGAACATCATGGTGAATTCACAAAAACTACAAAGTCGTCCTTTTCTAGATTTATTCCATTTTGTTAATTTTAATTGTTCCCTCACGCCAGGGATTTTTATTTACCAGATTCATTCAGATCTCTAATACAGACGTCAGCTACATTCCTCTTACAAAATACTTAATTCAACTATGTCATATTTTGTACCTGTAAATACTAAGTACAATTATGATCAATCAGTTCTCGCTTAGTTTTCTCTGGCAGTTTTGTTAGTCTTAAGTGCGGTAAGCCTTGATGAACAACATCTTCTTCTTTGGTGTGACGCTTGCCGGCATTACGTTGTTATTGCTTGTGATTCTCGTATACCTCGCGAGCCCCGTTAAAGACCTTTAATCCCACAATATTCCTCTATTTTCCACTTCCTATCTCCATCAACCAACCCGCTTCAATCCCACTCAATCCCTTTCAGATAGTCATAATCACACGTGAACATCCTTAATCGCCTGAAGCGCCTGGGACGGTTTAGAGCAACGAGCTCAACCGTAGCGATCCTGCGTCACCCATGCCTGCGCCGTCCACGTTCATCCACTTCCGGCCCTCCTGATCTGCGGCCGCCCACGCCGCTGTAAACCTTTAGTTCTGACGCCAGCTCATCCCCGCTGCTCCTCCCCTTCCCTCGCCACGACTTTCCTTTATTCTGCTCCCCAGTTGCAGATACGACTCTCACAATCGAGAGGCACACGTGACTCACTTCTCTCAAGCGCGAAAACGAATGTTCCGAAAGAGACGTGGGTGAGAAGGCAGGTGCGGGGAGGAAGGTGGGAGAGCGAACGTGGGAGTGCGAACGCGGGAGAGCGAACGCGGGAGTGCGAACGCGGGAGAGGTGGGTGAGAAGGCAGGTGCGGGGGGCGAACGTGGGAGAGCGAACGCGGGAGAGCGAACGCGGGAGAGCGAACGCGGGAGAGCGAACGCGGGAGAGCGAACGCGGGAGAGCGAACGCGGGAGAGCGAACGCGAGAGAGCGAACGCGAAAGAGCGAACGCGCGCGAAAGCGAACGCTCACGAGAGCGAACGCAAAGCCGGGTACTGTGCGAGGCAGTCATGATGGCTGAATGAAATTTCTCTCCTGCCTCTCTGTGTCGGCCCCGCTCTGTACATAAAAGTCTCCCTCGGTGCGCCGGCAATCTTCTCCCGTCCGCTCGTTCGCGCCGCGTCGCTCCGCTTGGCGCGCGCGTTGTTCGAATGGCGCAAGGGCATGGGAGTGCGATCGTAAAAGGCCCGCCTGTACGGCGCGACGCGCCAGCGGGAACGAACGCCAACCCGCGCTCGCAAAGCGGCCTCCAACCACCGGTGGTGCGCTCATGTGAGGGGTTTGCTGGTGCGTTCGGAGCCACTTGAGCCGAGTTTGTCGATTTCCCGAGGATACTTTTGTGCTAAACGCCGATATGACTTTTGTCTGGTGGCGAAATATGTTGAAAAATATTTCGGTCTAAGGCTTGCTGTAGCTTGTTTTATTAAAATATTTTTATGATCTATAAAATCTAAAATTTTTATTTCGTCGATTTGTATCTGGTGATAATGGTGAATTTTTTATTTATTTTTTGAACTTCAATGAATGAATTATTCTTTCCAGATATAATTATATTTCTTACAGTTTTCGTTCTTTTCGAAAACGTAAAAATATTTTTTATATAATAACGTTATTTATTTTCAATAGGAACTTCTCTGTCACCTGAGAATTGAGTAGCAAATAAGAAGCTATACAACTGACCTACAAAACCGTTCAAATATTAGAGATTGCCTTATTAGCTTAGTGGAGTAACAGGGCGTTAATCAGAAGGACCACATTTGATTCACGGTTGAGAAGTTGAATGATTTAAATAATTTGAATTTGTTTATTTTTTAAGTGACGGAAATCATTAATTATTTAAAATTTTATATTTAGTAAAGATCGGAAAATTAAGCAAATTGACATTATTTCAATGATATGTGACGTTAATATTTACGTTATAAATTGGTACATGCATGTCACCAAAATCACAAGTATTTTATTGTAGATCAATACTATTTAATTGAAAATCGCCTATTTCTTAAACTTTTGTGTCGGCCATCGATGCGTTTGAGTCCCAGGAGTGGATTGGTGACTCAGAATTTCATTACTATCTATAAGCACAATTATGGAAGGTACGTAGTAAAATGTAAGAGGCGAAACCTGAAACTATAGGTATTGCCATCGACAGAGATCATTAGTAACCTTCGGAAACTACGGTAATATTTAATGAGAGTCGAGTCAATGATTTTTGGCAGAAGTTTCAAAGTTTGCTTGAAATTGCCGCTAACTTTTTATCGGTAAGTTCGAATAGTCTGTGAATGATCTTGGCTGACCGGGTGACGCCGCGTCGAAGGCTGTGTTGGCGATGTTTCGAACATCTTTTCGTGGTCTTCCTCAGGGCTGGGCTGCCCTGAGGAAGACCACGAAAAGATGTTCGAAACATCGCCAACACAGCCTTCGACGCGGCGTCACCCGGTCAGCCAAGATCATTCACAAGATTATTCCACATTAACCTTTGCTGAAATGAATTTATGGATAATATTCTTCCATGAAATGTAGTATCTAAGAATCACATACATAATCCGTGCCATCATTCGCTAATCTTCCCCATCCTCCCCCCTCCTTTTGGAGTTGTAGCTCTGAATCCTTTCCCGAGCTCCTCCGATGCTCCGAATCGTCCCCGGAGGGCGCGCTCCCTTTTGAGCAGAGCGGTCGATGCGTCCTCCCCCCCCGTTACCGCTACTTTCCTCGTTCATCTCCCTCCATCCCTCCCCGCCCAACCCTTTCACCTGCCACCCAGTCCTTGCCTCCTCCCTCCCAGCCCTTTCACCCACCACCCAGTCTTTGCCTCCCTTCCCTCCATCCCCTCCCCTCCCAACCCTTTCACCGCCACCCAGTCCTTGCCTCCCTCCCCTCCCAGCCCTTTCACCCACCACCCAGTCCTTGCCTCCCTCCCCTCCATCCCCTTCCCTCCCCCTCCCAGCCCTTTCACCCGCCACCCAGTCCTTCCCTCGCTTAATGAAATTAATCTAAGCTGAGTGTGGGCCGTGTGTCGAGCTATCGATGTCTGATCTCGATGGGCTCTCTGTCAACACTCCAGTGACTAGGCGAGCGCCCTCTCGTGTCGTTTTAATTTTTTTCCCTCCCCTCCTCGACTCAAAGTCATCTCTTTGCCACAGGACTCTGTGGGTGCGACAGTCAATCTCAAATATAAATATCTGTACAAGTATAAATATCCTGTATTTTCTGAACCACCTTACAGAATTATGTTTTATCAAGTTTGATCACCAAATTTTTCTCTAATATTTTATGAAATCTGTCCAGGGTTATGTTGACTGTTACAAAACTGTCGACAAGGTTATTGTGTGATCCGCCATATAAATGAAAATGAACTCTCCAAATTCATTATATTGCAGCTCATATAATTTGTGAAGGGTTAGTTATTAAAAAAAAACAGTTTTAGTGAAGGCAAGGCTCTCGTGTGAAAAGACTTGACGAAGGTTTCTAAACAAAATTGTAATTTCTAAAAATTTGGGTTACATCAGGCTCGAGTAAGACACATTGAGATGACAAATGCACCCAGTTATTTTTCCGCAATAATATTGCATTTTTAGATAGTGACCATTGTTTGTAAACAATTTGTATTACCAGTCGGATGGTTTAGGTTTTAGATTATGAATTCTATATATTTCCTTACATTATCCTAATTTTTTATCAGTCTGTATTTTAAGGTAAGTTGGGGGATTTTTAAAATGTAAGCCCTTTATTGTATTTCGAAGATTCGTACTCGTAACTCGACCTCGTGTAAGCTAACATTTAGGATAAAGGGTACTAGTGATATGTTGCTGCATCAGTGCTCAGTCATGCCGGTCGTGCTCCCAAACAAGTTCTTACTGCGTGCCAGATAGAGCGTCAGTTTTTCATTCCACTAGATCGTGACCCGAAGTTTGCAGTATCGGTTTCCGTTGAGAGTGCTCAATGGATTTATTCAGAAGTTCGCTTAATGTGCTGTAGCTTCCCGAGGGAGGAAACCAGCCACCACCACCCCCGATGAATTTCCAAATGAAGTGGGTGCGGCGTGAGCAGTTACTGGACGCATCCCCGCCTGGCGAGAGGAGAGCAACGGCGTGGGCTGTTCGCCTCCGGAACATTCCACACTAAAATGGGAGGGCGGGTAAATCGATTCGCGATACATCGCACCCGCATCAGAAGCTGCGTTGGTCGGCGCTGTGTTTGCCAGCTTTTTTTTTTGTTGTCGAAATCGGGCTTCCCTCTCATGTGAGCTTTCTATTTAAATCAGGATTTTCATGTTCGCGGTGACTGGCTTCATACATTTGCACTTGCAAAAGGACAGCAGGGAATATGTACGACTCCGATACGCAGCAGGAAAAGAATGAATGCGAGATTAATATCTCAGTATTGGAATGAAGATCAACTTTCATATCTATTAGCTCATGTAACAGTTTCTTTACGAGTTACTTTTAGAATATCAGCAATGGACAGAATTCATTGAAGATACATTTGTTATTCATATATTTATTTGAGAGTAAATATTAGAGAAAATAATATTTTTTGTAGTAAGATACTTCCCCACTCCTTTCCCCTAGTCACAAATTACCAATTTATATCAGTTCTCTCTGTTTTTACATGATTAAATATTATTTAGGTTGATTGATACATGAATATTTTGCAGATATATCAGAATATAACTTACAAACTCGGCCAGCATATCCGGACCCGCGAAGGCTGGCGGGCCGTGAATGTCTCGGCTCGAAGGGCCGCTGTTTTGAATCCCTTCCCGGGGATGTTTGTTTCTATGTGTTTATGTTGTCTTTATGTATTCCCTTTACTGTTAGCCCAGTGTTAAAAATCACAGTGATAAAAGCAGTGGAACATATTACCAAGCAGTTAAAAAGCGACCTTAAATTTTAAAAAGCTCCTGAGATAAGCATAAGGACAAATTAATTAATTAAGAACAAATTTCTGCCAGTGAAAATGCTAAGGAAACCTCTTATAACGAATTCACTTGTATGTCAGTTACCTCTGAGTTTTAGGAAACTCATCTTGCACTGATGTTTGGCAAGTTCAAGAAATCCATTTCCTTTCTTTTCAGAACATACACCTGACGTGTACCATTAGAAAAGGAATATCGTTCTGTTGGCTGGTGACACGAATACTCCTTACAAAAAGAAACAATTAGTAGTATGATAATAGCCGTTTTTATAATTGCTTTCGTAATAAATTAATAGTTAACGAAGGAAGAACTGTTTCAATATACTTTTGAATTTCAATGAATTTTCGCAATCTCGTGCATCTGAACTATATGCAATGGGTCAATGTTAAGGTAGCAAAATTTCTGGTTTTTCAATTAAGACAAACCTCAAATGGAATATCCTATAAATGAATTGAGTACTAAATAATGTTCATTACGTTTCACATTCAGAATTCTATCAAATTCAGTAAGCCTTCATGCAGCTTGTTGCGTGTATTTTGGAATGCCCGCCTGACATATACTCCAACAACCTGGAGAAGCACATTATACTGACAGGACGAGTTTAACTCAGAGCTAGCATTGTGCCAGTCTCTGCAGCGGCTCTAACTGTGAGATCCTAGGGATCGACCCGACGTTGGCAAATTTTCGATACTAGCTAGTTAGCTTGGCCGAATTTAGTCGCTGTCTGGAGGAGATTTTGGCGGCCGGCTGCTCTGATCGGTTGTTTCCCGTGGTTTCTCTGATCAACAGCAGTCGAATGCTGCAGCAGTCCCCTAAAAAACTGGCCACGGACCGCGCGCGATCTTTCCTTCCTCTTCTTTGTCCTATCCTCTCTTCTTATTTATTACTCTTACTTGTTCTACACTACCACACATGTCGGTAACTTAGAAATTATGGAGGTGCCGCACGGGGGGAAATACTTGTGGAAGACATCGGGCGCAAATCGGCGTTAGGTCGGCGCCGGATCTCACTATCTAGAGGAGGAAGAACACCGCCATGTTTAGGCATAAAAAACATTTTCTTCACTAACGGGGCTAATAGTCATTGCAGTTGACGTGAAACATCTGTCAATGAGTCAATCAACATCTTTTAGCACTCGGACTTTTAGATTGCAGAAAAATGTACGAAAAATAAGCGAAATGCCATCCACCTGATGCCTGCAAGCCTCTCTACATTAAGCTTGGAATCTTACCATGGTCTTGACTATTTATTTACGAATGTGTAGTTTTTGTCAAAACTTTACTTATTTAAGGGTAGGAACATATTTTTATGCAATAAAGATATAACCATAGACATCATAGAAATCATATTCAACAGCTTTCAGTATCTACAGCTCATTTTAAGGAATCCACATATAATACATGAACCTTACTTTATAACACACTGACAGATGACAATAAACAAAACCAATCGATACAAAGGATTAAGTGGAAATTTTTTTTTCTGTTGCAGTACTATTTCAATACAATTAGACTATAGTGACCTTCGAAAAGGAAAATAATATTTATTTTAACTATTATATTTAATGAAGTAGGTAACATTTGTCCTGTAAAATTTTAAAAGACTAAAATTCCTCTAAGAAATAATGTACTTCAGCTTACAGGGAAATGTCCTCCATCGCGCTCAGGATTTTCGTTCGGTTTCCTTGATTCATTGAGCAAATGCTGAGATGGGCTCTTGTTTTACTTTTAGACATAAATGTTTATTCACTGTACCCACATTGTGTTGAGCTCTCCTTTTGCAAGTTGCAGGAGTAGACCCGAGGATGCGGGATGCCGTTTTGTTTCCAATACTATAAAATCAAAATTATAGTTCGGTTACCGATTGGAATAATTTTCCTGTAACTCAGTTGCGAAATTTTTAAGTTTTAAAAAGTTTCTAACCTCACTTTTTCTTGTTTTCCTTGTTTTATGTATCATTCAACTGTAAATATTACATAGTAAAATAATGGTGCAGGAATACTGAAGCTCAAGGAAACGTGCGCAGACTTTTTCCTCCTTACGTATAAACAGTGTTTCCTGTTTGACGAAAATCCAAATGCCAACACCACTGTTTGATGAGTGGCAAGATCATACGTGTATGTTCGTTGTATGAAATTTACCAACATGTTAATTGTCAATTAATCTTCTAGAAGATTCCAATATTTATTCTGAGGCACACTGTAAATGATTTGATATATATAATAATTACCTATAGGTTTTACTTATTAGACGCAATCACAAGATGTTACGTGCACTTTCATGTAAAAAATATATTATTGGTAAGAGAAATGTAATTAGGAGTTAGTCGTACCAGAATGGCTTGTTAAAAAAGTAAAGTAAATATGACGCAGCAAAGAATGTCTTGAACTTGTCCCCATAAGTCTTAAAGGGTAATCTTCTTTTCTTTGTCCTCGTCGTCCATCGTTCTAGTACTGTCTAGAAAAAAAATCTGCGTTATAACACAGCTTTAATTTCTCATTTTCTCCGGCGTCGCTTTTCCTGAACGTTCATCTCCGGCGAGGCAGGGAAGTCCTGCATGTCGTTCGCTCATTTTTTGCCTCGTGCAGGATTTGGAAGACTTTTCTCTTTTGGCCGTAATCTCTCTAGCGTGCTATATGATGCGGAAGGGAGAGAGTAGCGATGCGACGAAAGGCTTGAGAACGAGTGGAGAAGGGAAGACGGAGAACCGGAAGAGATAAACGTGAAGGTTAGAGGATATGCTTCCCGCTTCCTGTTTGCGGTGTTAAAAACAAACGCTCATCTACGTTGGTGAATTTGGAGAATGAAATTTACACAGGAAATGCAACGTGATTAATAATACAATTCCCAACTGCCAACTGCTGGCGCCTAAAATACCTACCAGGTCGACTCGCGGTACCTCCATTCCTCTTGGGACATTCGCAGTGAAGAACAACCGTCTCACCCCCGAATATCGCACAAGCCTATCTCGGTTCTGAACTTTTACATATTTGATCGTAGCACCCCTTGCCTCTATTTGGATGCTTGAAGAGCGCGCCAGGAGTCTCTCCACAGTGCGACCTTACTGGTGAGTCTACTTGCAACAGAAATTATTTTGTTGGCACGAGCTGCAGCTTGAAAACTTAAATTGAGTACTCACTACAATCAGAATAGATGCTGAAAGTGTTGTCTTCGTCGCTTTTTTTAATACGATCCCCTCATTCAGCTCAGTGCGGAGACACTTTCCGCTCTGTACTATTGCTCTGGGTGCAGGGATCCAGTTCCTCAATTATATACTGAGTGAACACAATTTCTTGTCAGGCCACGAAATTATGGAAGGATGAGCTTAATTACAATGCTCTGCTGGTGTATTTATTTATCACATTCATCTAGTGACAAGGCATGTTTTGTATCTACAGTGTATCCCCGCCATGTCGTGCAGGCATAACTTTTTCTCCTGTTTTGGAGTTGAGTACAAATTGTCATTAAGATCGGAATAAAACTGTAGATTTGTATTAAAAAAACTAACAAACATAATTATTTGTATAAAAGAAATAATAATTTGAAAAAAGTTCACTTATGTTATGACTGACAAAACACTATCTGCACATTTTAGGCAAATCACAAGTCATTTAATAGATTCACTTTTTAAATTATAATTTTAATGATTTTTTAAAGCTTGAAATGTTTTTCAATTTTAGATCCCTTTTGATGGGCGCAAAAGACGCTCGATATATTGTATATTTGTTATTTTTAATAATAATGATTTATTTTTGTTGTATTGATCTGTGTTGACCTTTAATGACTTAAGTAATAACAGGACAGAACCTTTATTTATATAGGTTATAATGTGACAGTCAAAATAATATACAATTAACTATCTTTCAGAGATTACTTGGAAGAAATAGATTCAAATTGTAAAAACAAATTGAAATGTTATGTGAAATTTAAATATGCACTTTATATTAACACATACGAGCACGTTTTAAAAGAGATATTGTAAACACGCAGTTATTAGAATCTCTCTTCACTTTATTGCATCACACATACTCCAAGTCCAATTTTATTAATATAGATTAGGCGTCAAAAAAGATGTTATGTAGCTGTAATACTGGAGTAAATGAGAGTTTCAACCCCATAAACGCAAATTAAAACTTTCACGCCGTATTCGGATTTCGAACACACAACTTTATTACTCACATACTTGGGCACACCTGTTACAAGCTGCTCTCTCACGAGACCGACTAACTTGATACTATCTATAAACGTATTACGATTATGAAACAATACTAATTTTATAAAATTAATAATACAAATAAAACTGATCTTTTTAAGTATTCACGGTTTTTAATGCGTTTTGTAGAATTTAATCGATGTATCTGAATAACATTGAAATCATTCGGGTTCGTAGAATATACAAAGTTATTTTAATATTAATATCTATTACCATCTCACTCCGTAGAGAACAAAATTCTCAAAATTAACTCTAGATAAAATGTAGGATATTTACTGCTCCACATGAGTTAATACAATGGTTTAATTTATTTTTCTTTAATATTTATTTTTATTAAATAAAGGTTGATTAAAAAACACACATTTTTTAGCATTTTATCACATGGCAATTTCATTTCTGTCTTTGATATAGTTTTCAGCAAAACATTTTTATGTAGCACATTTTATGTAGTATATTTTCTGCTATAAAAATTAGAATTAAGTGAGTGGGTAGGAAACAGTAAGAAAATAGCAACGCAAATTCAGATAAACCAAAAGGATTTGTTTTCATATGTAGTCAGTTTTCTGCTATTACATTTACGTGTCTGGGGATTCATGCCATTATCTAGTATGATATAGCTGTTCAGCGGAATGTCCTAGAGACGATACTATTTCCCACAAACACATACACTATTAAAAATTAAAATTTAATTTCTCATGTATAATTCCTCTTACAACTATGTTATAAATAATTTCTTTGTCATTAGTTGGTCAAAAACAAATCTTCATAGTCCTTGCTCACCAGAACAGTAATGAGCCACCATGGCAATGCCCCTATTCTACTCACAATTTCCGACGGTTGAGATAGTTGACCTCTATTGAGAATGTTCATCACGTCTTGCTGATATATATTATTTGCGCACTAAACAGTCAAACAACTTTATATAATAAACAGCGATCAACGCTTTCAAACAAAAAAGTCAATATATTTAAACGCTGATGCTGAATCCAAAACCGTCCGATAAATCACATTATGAACGCACAAAAATGAGGTTACAAATCTTTCGTAACAAGACTTTAAAAACCACGCAACTCAAATTTTACAAAGCAATGGCAGTACCCATGCTAACTTATGCATGCGAAAACTGGACAATAAATAGAACAGACAGAAGAAAAATAGAAAGCGCCGAAATGAAATTCTTACGTTCAGTAGCAGGTTACAATAATATAATGATGACATCAGAACCGAACTTTGAAAACTGGACAATAAATAGAACAGACAGAAGAAAACATATAATCCTAAAGGAAGAAGAAATGTTGGCCGCCCCTTAACAAGATGGAAGAGACTCACTCTCTTGATGTGGAAACAGGCCTTAAGGCCTAAATCCATGAAGCAGAAGAAGAAGAAGAGAAATCTTTCGTCTTTTATCTTTTAAATATTATATCTGTAATTCTATTGAAACGTTAATTGGACGAAATCTATACCATTCAAATCTTTATATTAAACAAATACAATAATCACTTGTGTTACCTACTGCGACAAGTATTAATGCCATACCTGATCACCAAAGTCCACTCTGCAGGCTAATTTGCTTTCCGTTAGCGTCTCTAGTAGGCCCCCTGCGCAATGTTGCCTTTTGAGCGTAGGAATGACTTTTGTGAGTAGTTTCTTTTAGGATGTAGAGTCGACCATAGCTGTAATGAGAGAGGAAGAAACTGATTCAGTTAAAAAGTAAATACTCTTGAAAAGGTAATTAATTTTTTCATAGAAATTATTAAACAGAAATTGCTTAGTGAAAAGCATATTTCATGGGAATAATAAATGTTTGGTGTGCTTACGAACGTACGGACCTGCGGTTAAAAGACAATACGCTGGACACATGTTTCTGAGCTGATTTCTTATTACACTGTTTCACTGATGAAGAAAGATTAATTGAATGACTCTTCAGTTAGTTTACTGAAGAATAAGAAGCCGTCATCCTGGATGGTGAAGATGGTTAGAACCTTCAATGACTTCACGTGTCATCCGAAGGCACGTCTAAAATCTCCCCGCAAGAAAATTGAAACATTATGTTATTTTATTTATTTAGGTTTAATAGGTAATTATTACATACAAATTAGAGAACGTGATGCTAAGTGGCTAGGCCGAAGGCCCTTTAAGCCATTACAATACCTACATTCTACCGCGTTCTAACCTTTCGTATTCTGTTATTCACCCCAAATGGTCTTTTCATCGCATCAATGCCGCGGAAAAGAGACCATAAGGTCCGGCTGCGGAAAAACCCTGAAGGGGAAAACCTGTCGTCAGAAGCCGAGTATATGCTAATCTATCCTGTTTTTAAACTATTTATTTATTTGGCGCGGGGGTCAGGGATTCTCCTTCCAGTGTTTGGCCTCCTCAGCCCCTGAAACCAAACAGCACCACAGAAAATTGTCCGCACCAACGCCTCTCCCTAACATTTCCGATTCCACTTCCCATCGCCCCTAATGTTTTATTTTAACCGTTTCCTTTTATTTTATTTATTTTAATTTTAATTTATTTAATTTATTTTAATTATTTTAAGTTAATTTATTTTTATTGACTTATTTATCTTCTTATACTTAACAATTGACTACAACTTATGACTTTTTTTCTTTTTTTACTGTTTACTAACCTAACATAACTTACTAACTTAATTATTGTTAGTTTATTGACTTATTATTAATTTCTCTCCAGTCTAACTCTGCTCGTACAACCAGTCTGTTTTCCCACTCCTAATCAGTTTCTCTATGGTCCGAACCTTTCCTAGAAATGTTCCTAATTCTTTCATGAATTAGATCTTTTATCACCTAAAATGTTTTGGGCGAGCGTTACGTTCCTATGTTGGAAGTAGTAATCCCATTTCCATCCATTTTCCTCCCCAAGTTTCTGGTCGCACAGCAAATTAAAAGGATGTGGATCCAGTCTTCCTATCACCGCAAAGCACACAGATGCCATTACCATTAGAGTCCTTTAATCTACGTTGCATCCACCCCGACCCTGAACCAAGCGTATCCCCTCTTGCGTCCTATCGCAGTGTGTGTACGTAACGTTCGCACCCCATAACGGACTCGCGTGAATTTGCGCAACTAGCGAACGTTTTTCGGCCGTTGCTGCCAGGATCTCTTGCCTTTTAATATCCGCAAGTCTATCCGAAATTAGCCGTTCTATCTCACGTGTTCCCTATCTCCTGCCATCTCCGGAGACACGTCTCCCAGACCTGCACGTTCCAGTAGCAGTTTAATTTTATACGACCAGTGGCATTGGTTGCTTTCCTGTAACTGCACTCGAAAACCTCTAGTATAAATATTCATGTTCACCTGCTAATTTAATCCAAAGTTTAAATTAGCAGGTGAACAGGCTGACACACTATACAACATTATGTGTGGCCTGCGCTGTGTAACGAATTGCGCATGTGACTGTGGTATTTAGTGAATGGTTTCAAATGCACACCTTTAAGGTGTAGATGGAACCTTCTACACGCTAAGCTTGAAACAAATCAAAACCAAAAGCTTTAATTGATTGATTCGTGATTCCGAGCACGTCGACTGCTCTCATTGGCCCCGAAAGTGTAGCAATTGGCCCCGACATGGTTTTATCGCAAGAGATGGCTGGAGTCTACCACCGCAGGATGATGGGATCCGGCCAGTAGGCACGGCACAAGCCGGGATTAGCTCTAAGCTCCCGACTGGTCTCTCTGCATGAATGGTAGTCGAGTGCATGTACGTGACTATATAAGACACCATGAATAAGTAAGGGGTGCATAGGACAAGGAAGAGGAAGGAAATATTGCGCTCGGTCTTTGACCTATTTGTTACAGTACTGCTCCGGCATTCGCCTGGTCCTCATCAGGGAAACCACAGAAAACTTCCAATAAGAGCAGCCGGCCGCTAGAATTCTTCTCCGGACAGCGACTGAATTCGACCTAGTACGAGTAGGTATCTACCTCGAAAATCCTGTTTCCGTCGGCACTCGAAACCTAACATCTTCCGGACAAAGGCAGTGTAATGAAATCAATGGATGGCCTGGGCCTTCTAAGGCAGTTGACAACAAGGCATCGTAAGGAAAGTGACCCGTGCGGGCAGTGGCACGCAGAGCACCGTCGCCGCGCCGCGTCAGCGCAGCGCAGCGCCTTGAGCCAGGAGCCCTGGGCGTTCTCTGAAACATTCCGCGGGACACCGCTCCGCGCCACGCCGCACCGCGCCACGCCACGCCGCGCGCCGCCACTCGGCTTAATTTAATTCTGGGCTCCCGCATCCGTCTTTCCCCGCGCCAGAACCCTTCCTCTTTCTCCTCCGCCACAGCATCCCCCGTAACCTCCTCCGCCTCCCCCGTCTCCTCTATCCTCCTCCGCCTCCTCCTCCGTCTCCTCCTCCGTCTCCTACTCCGTCTCCTACTCCGTCTCCTACTCCGTCTCCTACTCCGTCTCCTACTCCGTCTCCTACTCCGTCTCCTACTCCGTCTCCTACTCCGTCTCCTACTCCGTCTCCTACTCCGTCTCCTACTCCGTCTCCTACTCCGTCTCCTACTCCGTCTCCTACTCCGTCTCCTACTCCGTCTCCTACTCCGTCTCCTCCTCCGTCTCCTACTCCGTCTCCTCCTCCTTCCCCTCCGGCTCCTCCTCCTCCTCCTCCTCCCTGCGAGCAGCGGGACGCGAGGCGTCGCCGGTCGCTCCCAAGGGCGGCGGCGAAACTCTCCAGTTCCGGGGCCGCGGGTGCCCCCGCCCCTCTGCCGCGCCGCGCTGCCAGATGGCGACTCTTCCCCGTCCTGCAAGATGGCCGCCCCCCCCCCCACGCCTCCTGACGGACCACTACTCGCTTAATTAAATGCGAGGGTTTATTATGGCGGACCGTTTCCACGGACGGAGGACGACTGGGCTGGAGAAGTCCCTCCGCTAGAAAACAAAAGGTACAGGGTTCTCAGTGGAAATGACGGTGATATCTGGGAACGCATTTTTGAGATCAGAATAAGAGAAGAATTTTAATTAATATAATTTGCTGAGAACATTGTATGATGTAGCTAATAACTAGTGTATAATTTCATGCAAAAAAATTCAAATTGCACACGCCTAACTAGACAATCTCTGCGATTGCTAAAATAAAGTTTTATTGTTCAATATTTCATAATAGCAGTATTGCTATTATAAAAATTTAATATATCGTTATATGCCGTTTGTTGACGTATTGTTAACTAGTCGGGCTATAAAATGGCAGAGTTCATATAAGTTAATTTTCTGTACTCTTGAATCGGGGTTAGCTTTACGGATTTATCCCATCCTCTTTCCAGCTGCAATCGATCGGCTCCTAAAACACTTAATAGGTGTTTTTGGGCTCCTAAAACACTTAATAGGTGCTTTCGCAGCCCCCTAACGCTTCTCCTAGGACATTCCCAGTGAAGAGTATATCATGGCACTACGCCTTTACATACTTGCCCGTAGAATCTCTGGGTCCCATCTCTATACTATTGTTCTCGGTCCAGGGATCAAATTCTTCATTTTCCTGTCGAGCGAAGAGATTATTCTCTTTTTCTAAATAAAGTTTCCAATAATTCCTTTTTATAGACAGTCACAAACCCATTTATTAAAACAAAATGATTATTCCATTACAATGGTATCTTGAAACAAGAAACAGCGTGGCGACGTTTCAGAGGTCAAGTTGTGCCTCCATCATCAGGCATTAAAACATTATGTCAACTAAAATAAGACATTAAAAAATTAATATAAACAAAATAAAATAAATATTAAAAAAATATTAATATAAATAAATAAAAATTAAAATTTTAAGATAAAACAAGTGTGTTTGACAATATAAGGAATTCACAATAAATTTACAATGTTGAGATGAATACATACTATATAAAGAATTGGTTGAAATGTAACAAAATTGATCTTGGTAGGTGGTATGATGTTGAAAACATATTTCCTATAAATTAACAATCACAATTTAAAATCTTGATATAAACCATGAACATTTTCAAACTTAAAAACTAAGATGTAAGTTATTTTTTTAAGTTTGAAACTTACATCTCATTTTCTTCTTATTATCTTTCTCTTATACTACTATATTGCTCCGTACACTGTACTTTCGTATACCAAAAAAATAGTAAAGTTCTCGATAAAACCTTGTTTTTATATGTTTCAATTGCCCCGATTTCATTGAAACTTACGTGAAAATTAAACATCTTAAAAAATTCTCAAAAATATATTTTAAAGATTTTATTTATCAAGAACAGATTTTATTGAGAATAAAATGTGAAAATCTTTATAAATGTAAAAGAGAGCGTTCATAATATTTTAAGCATTTATACTTTTGGAAAAATTAGGTAGTTTAACTTGATCTGTGCCAATTATATGAGGATACTTGACTCTATTCTAGTACATATTTTACAGAAAAAAATCACCTTTTTCACCCATTTTCCAAAAATTTTGAAAATTTGTTGGAGTTCGTGCAACATATCAAAATTAAAAATTAATTTCGAGTTTACAGGGCTTTTTCGAGTAAGATAAATGGGGAAATATTAATGTCTGGGAACCCTTGGGTGTGTTTTTGGTTGCTAACGTATGTTATTCAGCAAAAGGAAGACAGGACTTGAAAAAAAACAACACATTTTTTCGGTATCGCCCGAATGTGCACAGAACTTAAATATCAACAACGATTATTTGCAGCGTTACTTAACTTCAAATATATCCACACATGTTATTTATACGTGAAATAAAACACTATTTTAGAAATACACTTACAAGTAATCTTCTTATTAAATTTTATAAATAACTGGTCCCTTTTGGTGAAGGACACTTTGATGCCACTAATAATAGCGTGGCTTATCCAAGTGTCCAGTTTGCTTCATCTGTGACATTTCATATTTCTTCTTCTCTCTCGTTTAAAGATTCATGAAATTGTTTCTAGAGATAGGCATAGGATATTAAAAACCACACGTTTAGGTTACTGTTCATTTTCAAACTATCGTATATGAATGTAACTGTAGACTATATCTCATTACAAGACAAACCCATTTCACACTAATAAAACGATTCGAAATAATGTAATTAAAGATTGTCTCTTCGTACATATTAAACTACGAAGACAAATATACCACACAATGTTATTCTTTCAGATTTTTACATGAGAGCTCCTATATTCAGTTCATTGAATTTCTGAAACTTTTGATTTTGCGATTTCGTTTAAAAACAGTGAATTAATTAATTAAGTAAGTAAGTAATTTGATATGAAGCCAATTAAAATAAAAAAATTGAAAAGAATATAGAAAACTTGGGATGAGAATGTGAAGACTGAAAAAAATGTGTTAAAATATTGGCGACCGCATGAATGTTATTAACTTTGTAGATTGATATTGTCATTTTGTCTCGTAAGTGTTAAAAAATTCGAGAATTTTAAGTTATGTTAATTAAGTTATGTTTTGTTAATTGAATACTTTTAACTTACGTTAATACCTTGTCGTTCCCCAAACATTCAAACCTAAAGTTATAAATTCATATTATTCCTCATGTATTTATTCTCTATCCTGCATTGTGATCTTCAGATAAGCCGCTATATCTGCTGGTCAATTCAGTTCCTCCCATCTATTGCCAACTAAATGAAACCGACTTCGATTTTCCGCCTGTTAGCGTCGAGAACGGAAGAAGCTGCCCTCTTCTGCTTCATCCTCCTTTGAGGCATTGATATTCCAGACGGAAACTATGACAGGCGTACGTCCCAAATTTCATCTCGGTATTCGCCCCCGTGACTACCTATTTCAGCCACTTTCTCTGCTACCGTCACAGTCCCTCTTAGAAGATATTCTTGTAACATGCAGCTGCGGATTTCATCTCTCCCACTGCCGCCGCCATCTCGCTTGCTGCCACCATCTCGCTTGCTGCCACTGCTATAGTTACCGTACCGTAGATACAGTCAGAAACCTTACAACCTTTCATGATAATCCTCCCATCATTTTTGACGAATATCGCTCCCATTACCATACCATTACACCATACGGAGCCACTAGCACCACAACTCTATAATCAACGACCGAACCATTACCATCGCCTCCATTTTACACAATGCACTTTCCTCGCCATCTCACTCATCATTGTAATTAGAACGGTTGATTGATTGATTGATTTTTCTGTTTCCGGGCGCTTCAACTGCTTCGGTCATTAGTCCCGTTCGTGTAGTGCATGTTTTTTCTCGGGAGATGGCGGTGATCTTCCCCCGCTGGATGGCGAGATCCGGCGCCGACCTACCGTCGGCTAGTGGGGTTTCCCCCTAACCAGGACTCTCCCACCAGCGGGGCACCGCCCCAGCCGGGACAAGTTCTAAGCTCCCGACCGGTCTCCCAGAATGTGGTAGTGTAGTGCATGTTAGTGTAAGTGTGTGTAAGGGACAGGATAGGACAAGGAAGAGGAAGGACAGATAGCGCGCGGTCCGTGGCCCGTTTGGTAGGGTACTGCTCCGGCATTCGCCTGGTGTTGATCGGAGAAACCACGGAAAACTACCGATCAGAGCAGCCGGCCGCTAGAATTCTCCTCCAGACAGCGACTGAATTCGACCTAGCTGAAAAGCTAGTGTCGAAAATCGTGCCGCCGTCACGACTCGGAACCTAGGACCTCCCGGTCAGAGGCGCTGCAGTGACATCAGCTGATGCACTGAACTACCGCTCCCGGTAGAATGGTTGCAATCAGCTATTGGAACTACTATGGCAACTTCACCATCGGCACTCTCGCAACCGACATCTCTGCAGCCATCGCCCACATCATCACTACTCGTCCTCGCCGCAGCCGTCACCGTCGCCGGCGTCGCCGCAGCGATTCCTTCATCAACTTGAGTCTCCGGAGTTCGAGCTCCACCGACCATGAAATTGAACAAGTTCCGCGGAAGGCCGCTTTGCCTTGCGGAGCGCTGGTGCAGTCGCCGCTCCTCGGCCACCGCCACCGCCACCGTCACCATTGCCGTCGCCGACCACAACTTGGCCGTCGCTTGCGTCGCCAGCTCGGCGTCTTCGCCCTCTCCCACGGCCCTCCACCGCCCACCCCTCCACCCTCGATCCCGTGCACCCCCTCGTCTTGAACGTCGCCGCGCGGCGCCTTGTTCCTAATTGTAGCTAGTTTAGGCGCAGTAAGTTTGCCCCACTAATGAGTGCCCATTGCGCTTCCACACTCCCTTGATGTTGTTACGACAAACTCCGCGAGATCAAAGGTGAAGAAATTTAATCGCTACGCCCTGCCGGATCGAAGTTTGCTACGCAACTTTTCGTTGTCGTGTCGTAAGTTAAATAAACTCGGGTTTCGAAGCTGTACAGATTTTTTTGCACTTCGAAAATGCTTTGATATCAGATCTTATGGGGTACTTTAAAGGTCATATGTATCTTATGGGGTACTTTAAAGGTCATATGTATTTGTTTCTGCCCGTGTTTTTGAAGCTCTTGGCTTCTGGTGTTTGTGGAAGGAGTAATAAATATTTTAGGAGTACGCGTGGACATTCCCTTTTGAGGCTGTAAAATCAGTATTATTGAACAAACGAAGAAATATTTAATGCTATTAAAGAAATTGCAGTCGCTCTAAGTTTAAATGATTTTGCAAATGAAATGCAATTTATTTGATACATAATATGTTATACAAGTGCATAATGATATTGAACCTCTACGTTAGAGATGCTAATGTATTCATCAGTTTATAATATAAACATTTACTATAAATCTCTCTTTAATTTACATCTATTGCATCGCATGATATTGCAGAGCAATTTTGTCCTCTCCTCCCCTATATATCATACTTTCATTCCTCTCATTTTGATAATGCGATTACTCACTCTCCCGAATTTTTCCGTTGCCTCGCTTCACCGTTCTGCCTACGTAACATTTCAATTTCATTTGCATTTGTTCGTATTCATCAATTCAGCACTTCAATTTCCGTTTTTCATATCATTTAATTATATTTCCTTCCAGTTTAACCATCGTCACTTGCATTTCAGGCAGAAGCTTCAATTCCGCACTCAGACCCTCTGTAAATACTGCTCGTCAAAATTCGATGCCAAAATAAAAACTGCGGAAAGAAATTAATCCCGCGGTATTCTGTAAAAGCGTATTCTCTAAAGATGAAAAGTCAACGAATTGCATTATCATATCGACATGAAAGGGATAAGAGAAAGAAATAAGAAAAGCTCAAGAAATCTGAAAAAAGAGGAAGGAGGGACATGAATTTACTACTCAATTTCTTTAAAGAAAATTCGCCAGATTGTCTGGTTTTGTGCAAATTGGACAGAAAAAAACTTAAAGTTAAGAAATAGTAGTTTATGCAATTAGTTTATAATGTTAGCTTTATTGCATGAGTACATGTTTTGAAAACGAGCGACGTTAGGAGCGAGTTTTCAAATTTGTACGAATGCAATAAAGCAACATTATAAACGAGTTGCATACGCTATTTTTTTGTATAACAGCATTATAAATTACAAGAGAATCAAACTTAATTTCGCGAAACACTTTCTTCTGACGTCTGGAAATCAAATTCAAGATGGCATTGTTGACATCCGTGCGAGAAAACGGTGGTCGGCTGTTCCGTCTTCTTCTACCTCCCCACGATTCTCTCGCTACTATTGGCTGAATGTGTGATGACGTCATGTAGCGTGCGATAAAATACTGGATTATGCACGATTCGGGGTATCGAAAAGGGTCGTTTATAATGATGGTATACAAAAATGACTTTAATTGCATTTTAGTGTATCTTCATAATTAATCAATAAACTTCAAACACTTTTCTGATATTTAATCTATAACTGCATGTGAAACTAATCTAGAAGTAACACTCGCTATACATGCAGTAAACTTAATTCAGTGAAGAAATAAAAGAGGTCATCTTCGTCAACATATCAGCTTTATTAAGAAAGCCGGCTTTCGACGGCTTTGCCGTCATCGTCAGTCTACAGAATACTGTCTACAGAATAATTTTATCTGCTATATGTTCCTTAACTTTTGCAATCATACAATGTGTCTTTCTGTATTGATTTTTTGGTTAATTTGAACTGCTACTAATCCTCCCGTTGCATCCCCCCCTTACCGTTTTTGAAATTTTATCTATCTGTAACTAAATATTTTAGAGTTATCCATCAATTGTAATTTAATTAATTTTTTTCTATCTTATTGTGTATTTATTTATATTTTTTTGTATCTTTCTGTATTCTGTAGACTGACGATGAGGGCAAAGCCGTCGAAAGCCGGCTATCTTAATAAAGCTGATATGTTGACGAAGATGACCTCTTTTATTTCTTCTTATAAGAACGTCAACAACATCCAATCAGAATTTCCCCCCCCTTAATTCAGTGAGACGAATCGGTTTTGTAAATTTTAACGCCAAATAAATACAGATGGTTTTTAACTTAATTGTACAATTTCAGTTGAGTTGTTCGAAGTCTCAAATTAGTTTTTGCAAACCAATGTAAGACAAAAATGGTTCGTTTATTATATGTGGAGAACAAATGCTTAGAGAATTCATTTAGTATTCAGTTAGTATACGTGTACATAGAAATTAAAACGTTAAGCAGAGAGAGGAGAGAGAGAGAGAGAGAGAGAGAGAGAGAGAGAGAGAGAGAGAGAGAGAGAGAGAGAGAGAGAGAGAGAGAGGAAAACTTATGAAAAGGGAGAGAGGAAAAACGAGAAAAAGATACAGATGCACGAACGGACTGATGTTAATAGGAGCACAGCAGAAAGTTACAACCAAACTTATGTCCTTCGCCGCATGCTAAAAGTACAGTAGACAATTGACATAGTACGATAGACGTTGGTGTGGAAGTCTCATTTAATTCAATTGAGCTTGAAGTGTTCGTGACGTTATGACGTTTCCGCTACCGCGATAGATGGCTCAAGACGTCAACTGAAGCCACTGCAGTGTCTCTGAAGGTCCTGGGTTTCGAGTCCAGATGGTGGCAGGATTTCCGACACTAGCCAGATATCTAAGTAGAGTTCTAACACTGTCTGGAGGAGAATGCTAGAGGCCAGCTGATCTGGTCTGTTGTCATGCTTTCTCTGATCAATACCAGGCGAATGTCAGAGTAGTACCCTACCAAACGGGTCACGGACCGCGCTTGACCTTTCCTTCCCATTCCTTATCCTATCCTCACGCCTTACTTACACACACACATACATACATGCACTACACTACCACACATACCAGGAAACCAGTCGGCAGCATAGACCTTGTCCCGGCAACGGCGGTGCCCCGTTGGTGAGAGATACCTGCTTGAGAAAAACCCGCTAGTCGACGCTAGGTCCGCGTAGGATCTCGCCATTCGG
This sequence comes from Teleogryllus oceanicus, assembly GCA_964035755.1. Classification (NCBI taxonomy): domain Eukaryota; kingdom Metazoa; phylum Arthropoda; class Insecta; order Orthoptera; family Gryllidae; genus Teleogryllus; species Teleogryllus oceanicus. The sequence goes on from CAXIVR010000004.1 coordinate 95,214,742, forward strand.
CACGCTGTCGGGGGAAGATCATCGTCACCTCTAAAGAAAAAAAAATACAATCATTAACACAAATTCCAAAGGACCGAAATTATCGGAGTTCATACTATAAAATTTGTTATCCGAGTATTATAAATGTCCGTTTTACCGTTACCGTTTTACCGTATCCGTTTTACCGTTTTAGCATCACAAGAAAAGTAACATTAATTTTAACAATCATACATAATGCATTATTTACCATTTGGACTGTATAAATGAGTATAAACAACCTGTAACAACTATTGTACTACAGCTTCCGGGTCAATGACCCCCATCTCGATCAGGTTTTTCGTCCAGTTTCCTGATCCATTGAGCAAAAGCTGAGATGGCCCTTGTTTTGCTTCTGGACATAAATGTAACTTCATTTTCTGTGCACGTCTTCTAGAATTCAGTGGAAATACAATTATTCAAATTATCGTTTCCATGTTGTCGCGCAGGAAGTAATAAGAGCCAAAATTTATTGCTTATTTATCCTTGAAAATGGATTTTATTACATGGGAGTTTTTTTGTTTTTTTTTTCTCCCTTTAAAAAATTCAAAATTTAAGTAGTATATGACTTAGTGTAGGGATCACAGAATTTTGAAAATAGGCACACAATTCACTTTTCCCCATAGCACGTCATACGCAATTTTTAACTGTTTTTACGTAAAATAATAAATAAATAAATAAATAAATAAATAAATAAATAAATAAATAAATAAATAAATAAATAAATAAATAAATAAATAAATAAATAAATAAATAAATAAATAAATAAATAAATAAATAAATAAATAAATAAATAAATAAATAAATAAATAAATAAATAAATAAATAAATAAATAAATAAATAAATAAATAAATAAATAAATAAATAAATAAATAAATAAACCGTAATACCTTGCCAGGTTCGCAGTTTTTTCATGTTACGGCGCAATTCATGGTATGCCATTTCGTTCGAACGAGGGTTTACTGTAAACCGAAGGAAACAAGAAACGTGAAAAAGAGTAAAACTTAAAATATTACATTATTGTGCAATAGGAAGTATAATTAACGAAAGAATTGAGTTGTGTTAAAAAAGGTTAGGTAGAATTTTTTTTATCATGCACTTCATTTTTGGTACATTTCTTTTCATACATCCTTTGAAGCTAACGCTGACCATCCTCATTTATTTCTTAACATTTTTAAACGTGCTTTCATTTCCCGCCAGACCGTTTAACGCGAACGCCTGGTGTTTCTCTCCGAGCCAAGCAGCTCCATTGCGAAAAACCTCCATCCTCTCTTGTCCCGGAGGCTGCTTCTGCCTCATTTGCGTGGCCGCCCACCACCCGCACAATGAAGTGGCCTGTCTCGCAATGGCCCCTCCCCCGCCGCGCATTGTCAAGCCACGTCACATCGCGCCACGTCTCGCCGAGCAGAGCATCGCCGCACCACTCCACGCCGCGCCTGCCCCCGCGTTACGATATGCTACACCAAAGCACGCCTCGCCTCGCCCCGCCACGCCGCGCCACACTACACCATGCCACGTCGTGCCGCACAACGTCGCGCCACGCCACGCCACGCCACGCCACGCCACGCCACGCCACGCTGTGTCGCGCCTCGACATGCCTCGTCTCGCCTCGCCACGCCACGCTACGTCTCGCCGACCCGCACCCCCGAAGCGTCGCGACGCCGCTGCCAGCATAGCACCCGAGCAGGTGGTTTCGCACCGCCTCCCCTTCCCGCCCTCCCCCCCAGCCCTGCCAGGGCCCGCCTCGGCCCGCCTCGGCTCCGCAGGCTCGCGCGAGTAATTGGACAAAGGACGTAATGGAGGGTGGTTCAGGAGTGAACTGCGTGACTAAAGGCTTAGTGCCGGCGCGCCCGCATGCCCTACTAAAGCTACCTTCCCTCCCATCTCACCCCTGCCGCGCTTCGCAGTCTTCACTGCGGGTGGATGCGCAGGGCGGGGTGGGACGGGGCGGGACGGACACTTGGAATAACAAGCTTCACGGATGCACGAGAAAGCGTTTTCTTTTAGAATCAACGGAAACTCATAAATGTGTTGGAGTCCGGTGCTTTTCCGAATGTAGCTGCGTGGGAAAAAACGAAGATTCGAAGACGTATTGTTGATTCGAATTCCGACACGCTGTTAGGACTTTCACGTCAATTTCATATTAACAGTAAAACCTTTAATAGGAGTCTGAGAACACGTATGCAAGGACCGGGAGAGATAGCTCAGGGCATCAGCAGATGTCACTACAGTCTCTCTGACCAGGAGGTTCTGGGTTCGAGTCCCGACGGAGCAGAACATGGCTATTAGCTTATCAGCTAGGTCGAATTCAGTCGCTGTCTGGAGGAATTCTAGTGGCCGACTGTTCCGGTCGGTAGTTCTTCTTGCTTTCTTCGATTAACAATTGGTGTTGCCGGAGCAGTACCGTACAGAAAGCGCCACCGACCGCGCGCCGTGTTACCTACCTCTCCTTGACTTCTCCTCTCCCCTTACACATACTTACACTAACATACACTACACCAACACACATGCCGGGAGACCGGTCGGGAGCTTAGAGCTTGTCCCAACTGGGGTGGTGACCCGCTGGTGGGAGATACCTGGTCGGGAAAAATTCTGCTAGCCGACGGTAGGTCGGCGCCGAATCTCGCCATCCAGCAGGAGAAAAACACCTCCCGAGAAAAAAACATGAACTACACTACGGGACTAATTATCCTAGTAGTTGACGTGCCCGGAATCATTAACTATCAATCAATCAATGAATCAATCAAATAGCAGATGCAAACGCCATCCGTTAGTCATCTATTATTCACATCGCTCCCGGTAGCGTTGTCCAAGAGGAGCCGTGCTTTTGTTGTGTATACACCTCCGGTTTTGCAGAGGTAAAGAATTGTTAGTGAGGAGTGTTTCGCACTGTATTAACTTACATAATTAAACAAAAGACTATTTTCCTACCAAACGTTTACAGGAATGAAGTCTGAAGAACGTATATCTCAATTTGTTTAGCAAATTCTGCAGCCAGCAATTCTGTCAACGCGAGGGGCACTCTGTGTCGACAAGAAAATCATTCACACTGGATAAAAACCTGGTGACAGACTCGTCAGCTCACCCGCTCGCACGTGCCTCTGTACGTTTAGGGATGGCGAAAAAACATCGATGTTTTTAAAACATCGAAGTTTTCCATCAGAAACATCGATATATTAACATCGATATTTTGCTTTCGATGTTTTCTTCACATCGATATTTTGTTATAAAAACATCGATGGTTTTTTATTTTATTTTTTAAATTAAATAAAGGGGTTTAGGCACGCTGTAGATTAGCAGCAATCCACAACAAAATCGTTGTTTTGCGTTATTCTCTTGATCACGCTGCACATTTCGCCTGTGCAAACTGAGGGAATTTTAGATGATTTTACTTCGATGGTGTAGGAATGGAAGTGACAAAAAGATAAAGTAGCGAAACCCGATGTTATTATTTGTCAATTTTATTGTTTACATTCGATAATAATTTTTATTAACGTACAACTAACATGCTGGTAATCAAAGAATAAAATATATCCCTTTTACGTATTGTAATTAAAAATGGATAGGAAATAGTGTGTTTATTAGTGTATAATCGATGTTTTAAACATCGATATAAAATATCGATGGGATGTATCGAAATAATGTGATGTATCGAATCATCGATGTATCGCTATCTTGGTAAAATTTACCATCACTAGGTACGGTGCCGCTGCAACCAGTGGTATCGAGGGTGAAGACCTCGGCGAGTGCAGCCGTCGGAGGTTCGATAAACTCCGTCAAGCAAGCAAAATTTGCGCAAACAGTGCCTTGTTTTCTTGAATCGGGTCGCGAGTCCAAGGAAATTATATTATTTACTGCGCTAGAACGTCAATGTACTAGTCCAATACGTACGCAAACACAACAGAACCTCCACAAGAGCGGAAAATATATATCATTTACTTATACAAGAAAATTTACAGGTACAATTTAACAACTGTTAAAACTTGTTTGCGATGTGAAACTTGTCCTAAGTGCCAACTACGAATACGTTCCAGTGTGCGTTTTCGAAAACGTGCACATCAAGGATATATGCTACGATCTATTATCAAAGAATTATTTCGACGTGGTAAATGCTTAATGACAGCTTGTACATCCTATTAAATCGCATCATTTATTCAATTGGTGTTTCTTTGGAAACGCTCCAATCCTAATTCAAACTCTGAACTAGTTCCCATTCCGATTGTGAAGCACTAACATCCTCAACGTGCATGGGAGTAAAGGTTGGCTTTCGTATTGAGATTGATTGATTGTTAGTGATAACGGGCGCGTCAGCTAGTGAGGTCATTAGTTCCGTTATTATAGTTCATGTTTTTCTTCAGGACGTGGTGGTGGTACCTTCACTGGTTGGCAGGATCAGGCGCCGACCTAACATCGACTAGCGAGGTTTTCCCCAACTACATATCTTCCACCTGCGGGGCACCGTCTCAGTCGGGACAAACTCTAAATCCCTGACCAGTCTCCCGGCATGTTAGTGTAAGTGTGTGTGTGGAAGTGAGGATAGGCAAGGAAGAGGAAGGAAAGATCGCGCGCTGTCCGTTTGTTAGGGCACTGCTACGGCATTCGTCTGGTACGAGAAATCACCGAAAACTATCGATTAGAACAGCCGGCCGCTAGAATTCTCCTCCAAACAGCGACTGAATTCTACCTAGCTGAAAAGCTAGTGTCGAAAATGCTGCCGCCCTCAGGACTCGAACCTAGGATCTCCCGTCCTGAGGCACTGCAGTGACATCAGTTGATGCACTGCTCTCGGTGGTATATAGACAAGTATATTTGAATAAGGAAGACGCCTTTGCATCCCGGAGGAGAAAGAAGCCCGCTCTGCTGCGGGCTTCACCTGTGGCGAAAGAGGCGCCCGCGTGACAGGCGCGCCTGGGGATCCGCAAATGGACGCGCGCGTCGCGGTGGCGCCCGATGGACGTTCGATCGCGCGCCTTCTCCCCAGCGCCCGCCCACCTGCCTCCTGCCCCCCCTCGCCCCGGCGCACGTGAGCAGCGCATCGTTTTGACTCCGGTACTGGCCGGGATAGCTAGTAGCTCTGAGCTGGCAGGGCGGCCCGATCCAGACATCGAATGGCGATCTTGCCGGGAGGGCAAACTGCGTTTCCCCTAAAGGGCCACGAACCGCGCGTGATCTTTCCTTCCTCTTCCTTGTCCTATCCTCACCCCTTACACACACATTTACACTAACATGCATTACACTACCGCACATGCTGGGACTTAGAACTTATCCCGGCTTGGGCGATGAAGGGCTGCTGGAGAAACCTGGTTGGGGAAAACCCCGCTAGTCGACGGTAAGTCGGCGCCGGATCTCGCCATCCAGTGAGGGAAGATCACCACCACCTCCCGATGAAAAAAAGCACTTCTTACGGGACTAATTATCTCAGTACTTGACGCGCCCGGAATCACTAACAATCAATCAATAAAACAACGAAAAGAATTAAACGACATGCAGCTGATAACACAAATAACGGACTGGTTATTGGTCGGATATCACGTCAGTGTGCTTCAACAGCGCCCGTTATTTGCTCTACATCGATCTAACGACGATAATATGATCGAATAATATGATTATTGATGCTGAAAATTAAATGTTGAGTAATTCTTATCAACACTTGAAGGAGTAGACAATTGCGGAAACCTGTTGGTCCATTAAACTAGTGGTATACGTCGCGAGAGAACATTTTCTGTATATTTGTTTTGTATATTTACTTAAAGTCGCTTGAATTCGTGCTCCTAATTAGTCACACATTGTCAGAACAGTGAATTTGTCCTGGCTGGGGCGGTGCCCAACTGATGAGAGATTCCTGGTTGAGGAAAATCCTGCTAGTCGACAGTAGGTTGGCGCCGTTCAGATGGGGAACATCACACCCATCTCCCGATGAAAAACATGCACTGCACTTACAGGGCAAATGACCTTGTTAATTGACGCGCCCGGAATCACTAATCAATCAAACACTCGACCTGGCTGAAATCGCGGTCCTTTGATTTCGAAACCGATATTTTAATTTTGGGAAGTGTTTTACATGAAGCCCCTGGAACATTTAGGAATTTTTCAAACAAATAGCTCCATCACTTTTGATTAAATTTTGTGATTGGATAGTGTCAAGGACTTTTACGAGAATGGTGCAGATCTCATGTTTGTAGAAAACTCTGTTTTTTAATTCCAAAAATTCAAACATTTTTCGGCGTCTTCCTACAACTACAATTATGAACATAGAGATTTTCCCGTAATGAAAACTGTTCCTTAAAGATAGATATTGAATTAAGATCTTGGAAGATTTTTCAAAAATTTGAGTACTTTTCGCGTAATTTTGTGTGAATGTTCAGGCGAGAAAGTACATACTGTCTCACCACCACTAGTATATTTCTCGCATATTACTTACAAATTACAGAGAAAGTATTGCAATTCGACAGCAAATAGCGGTGATGTTTTGACGGAAAAACGGTCTTGTCGATCCCTGAGGCCAATAAAGTAAATACGTTTTGTTCCTAAATATAGTTAGTAACTTTCTTATACATGTTGTGAAGTCAGAATGCACGTTTGAGTCCATGATAACGAAAAATTGCTTGACGGCAAAACGTCCATCCGTCCTTCAGTACGTTTTTTGTGAACTACATTAGCGAGTAACCCGTAATCAGAATTTGTACCAAAATTGATATTCCCCAATCGATCTGTTTGATGACGCGGCCCTTAAATTTTGAACGGATATTTTGATTTTGTGTTCGTGAGGGGGGAGGGATTTACATAAAGCCTCAAGGAAATTTTCAACCATTTCTCAAAAAAAGGCTCCAATTTTTTTTCTTTTTTTTTCAGGCAAAGCAAAGAACGCTTATAAATATGGAGCATCTCTGTTTTCGTGTAACACTGAATTTTCGAAAGTTACAAAAGGTACAAATAATGTGAGGAAGTATGTGGTGTTGTAACACCACTAGTTATAGTTTACACTGAACGTTTATAAATATCTCTGTCTTCATCAATAACAAGTACAGGAACATTTACGGTGAAGAAGACTACGTCCAAGCGGATGGCTGAGAGTGTGGAAGTGGTCAGACTCTGGAAGTGGGATTGCGGGGAATAGACTAGGGCGAGACCCCATGCGCTCGTAAGCGCAAGACTTCAAAACAACACGTTCAGGGCGCTCAGGATGTGCTTCCGCCCTGGCCGAAAGCGTCGCCACAGTATTTCCGCTTAAGCGATGCCGTGTTAAGGTTACAAAAGGACGACAAAACAGTTTTGGGTAAGTGAAGGGGATCAAACGTGACACTGAACATGTAAGTACTCGAGATAGCATGTGTGAATAATTAATGAGATTTGTGCCCACATTCGCTTGACTTAAATCCGGTGCTGAATATCTGGCGGGATTCCGATAGTATGATGAAACGTTCCCTGCCAGCAAACTTTCTTTTATCACTTACGAAAGGAATGAGATAATAGTATGTTAAGCAATAAGTTTATAATGTTAAGCCATATTGCATAAAAAGCATATGTTTTAAAAATGAGCAACATTAGGAGCGAGTTTTTAATTTCTGCGAATGCAAACAAGCAAGGATATGAACCAGTGACCTATGCTATCGTCTCCTATATTATGTCAGTAGTACATATACCTTTTGCAGCTCTCGTTCGCAACCAATTTTTACAAATGAAGCAATAATAATTTATATTAATAGTTGCTAGATATCGATGACGATTGTTTCTTATGCGTGAAGTGCAACCATTCATTTAAGGTTTTGCCGTGGTCTACACGTATTGTGTACTTAATTGTGGAGAGAACTGCGATGGAAAGAGACCACATGTTCCCATGGTTCAGTTTCACGATACCCTTAGGAAAATATAGGGTGGGATTTAACATGCGAGAGTTCTCGCAAGGGTACGCTAGTTTTTTTATAACAACAGTATAAATTTGTAAGATAATCAAAGTTCATATTTAGAAACAACTTCATTATGACGTCACCTATAAAAATTACCTCACGGATTCGCTGCCTTTGATTCGGTCGGCTTTCCGATTTACCGCCTTCCAATTCCCCCACGATTTGTGCGCTGCGATTGGCTGATTGTTATTTTATTGCAATTGTGTCGCAATACTCTAGATTATGTTCGATTTTCGGTGCCATAAGAGACATTTTTTTCAGCATTATAAACAACGTTTTCTGTTGTAAGAAATATTTTGTAATTGGGCTTTTTATGGCACAAATGATAACGTATTAGATTTTATTGCACGTATGATTGCATCACACATTCAACCAATCGCAGTGAGAGAATTGGAGGGAGGTAGAGGTAAACGGAACAGCCGACCACCGTTTTCTCGCACAGATGTCAACAATGCCATCTTGAATTTGTTTTCCAGAGGGCTTTGAATATCAAATATCCGAGATGTCACAAAAAAGTTTCTTTTTTGCATAATTAAGTTTAATTATCTTATAAATTTATAATGTTCTTATGCAACAAGAATAGCGTATGCAACTTGTTCATAATGTTGCTTTATTACATTCGTACAAATTTGAAAACTCGCTCCTAACGTCGCTCGTTTTCAAAACATGCACTCATGCAATAATGCTTAACATTATAAACTAATTGCATAAATTACGATTATAATTTTGGTATTAAAAAGTATATATGCCGATCTGGATGACCGAGGTGGCTAAGAGCGAGTACCAACTCAGTGCTTCAGTCTGAAGGGTCGTGGGTTCGAGTCCCACCTTGGGCATGGTTGTTTGCCCCTTGACTTTGTATGTGTTGTCGCGGAGGGCCTCGCGTTCTGCTGATCCCAGATCAGAGGAGCCCGCAAGTATGTTGGTCGAGTGTATGGTCGAATATGCGACCCATCGGGACGTAAAGGGTAACCGACTGTTGGCTGGATAAAAGCCCTTGAAAAAGAAGTAGATACGACGAAAGAAAGAGAGATACTAAATTTCGCAGCCAAGAATCACAGTGGTCAAAGAACAAAAACTATTAAATCGATTATTATCGTTTCCTGCGGACGTCCTTGCTGATTAGTGTTTTTCTTTCCTTATCTTCTCAGTACGTTTGCAACTATATATTGCCGTAATTGTTTCTTCGTCTTCTTCTTCTCCTTCTTCTTCTTCTTCTTCTTATTATTATTATTATTATTATTATTATTATTCTGAACTGTTATTTTTATTCACCTTTTATCTAATCTTTAGCAATATCTCGTATTGACAATCTGATATGGTTCCGTCACAACATACGGTGCTCCTGCAGGGTCTGTGATCGGAAGGTCCTAGGGTTTGAGACCAGGCAGTGAGATAATTTTCACACCATTTATACAGCAAAGTCGAATTCAGCCTCTGTCTGGAGAATATTTCTAGCGATCAGCTGTTCTCATCGATAGTTTTCGATGGATTCTTTGATCAATTCTGGGTGAATGCCAGGGCACTACCCGAACAAACGGGCCCCGGACCGCGCGCGATCTTTCCTTCGTCATCGTTGTATTTTTGTGTTGTAAATGTACACACATTTACCCTTACATCCACTGCACTACCATACCTGTCGGAAAAGTAGTCGTCAGCTTAGACTTGTCGCGGATGGAGTTTGCCTCATTCTGCGTATATTCTGTGGGGGGAGGGCGGAGGAAGACGTGTAAGTCAGCCCCGGAACTCATGGTCCAACGGGGGAGGAACAGCGCCTGATCACGGGTATACTACTGTCATGGGCTCATGATTAAAGTGTACGTAGATGTCGCACCCCAACACATTTAGTATTTACTCACCAGTTATCTCGAGCATTTGACCTCACATCATTATTATCGCCATCTTTCTTTGTCTTACCCATCTCACTTTTTCTCTCCCTTCCCTTTGCTTTGCCAACTCTCTTTGTCCTGTGGTCTTTGTCGCATCAACTTTGCCTCATTACCCTCTTTTCCCACGTATGTCTCTTTGTCCCACGTATCTCTCATTGTCTCACGTATCTCTTTGTCTCGCATATCTCTCTGTGTCTCACGTACCTCTCTTTGTCTCAATTATCTCTCTTTGTCTCACATATCTCTCTTTGTATCGCCCGTCCCTCTTTTTTCTCTCCCATCTCTCTTTATCTTGCCCGCCACTCTCTCTCTCTCCCTTTTTTTTGCTTTTTTCTATCTCGCTTTCTTTTTCTCTCTCTCTCTCTCTCTCTCTCTCTCTCTCTCTCTCTCCTGCCTCTTCCTTTTTACTCCGTCCGCTGGCGCAAACTTTTCATCAGAGTTACAAAGACGACATCGGGTGACCTCAGCCTGACTCAGCATCCCCTGGGCTTCCACTGTTTTCATACCTCATTGTCCGTTGGCGCAAACGCCCCTCGTGGCCAATCGTCAGCGTCCCCGCGCTGCCTTTGACGGCGCCGCTTCCGCCTCCTCGCGCTGCGCGGTGCGCTCCGCGGCGTCCTCCGCCGCCGGAACTGCAACGCCAGCACGGGGGGCCGCCGCCATTACGCGCTCGGCTGGCCTCCAATCCGCCGTCCTTCCGCTTCCGCTTCCACGCCGCGCCTCGCCTCGCCTCGCCGCACGCTCCGCTTCCACTTCGCTCCGCGGCAGCGACGCCACGCCGCACGGTGGTCTGAAGAGGTCGAAATGCGCGCACAGGCACCAAATTTTAAGTTTTGAAAAACTTTTGTTTCTTGATAAATGTCAATTCTGCGTAATTCATATCACTAGAAACCAGGAAAAATAATATTTTTATCAATGCTTACAGTCATACGACCCCCTCAAAGCCAAGCGTTTCAACCGAGGAAAAATTCAGCTACCCAAGCAGTGAAAATGAACCTAATTGTTTATAACTTTTTTTCCTAATCAAGTTTTTAACTTTAGAATTTCTATACGCTTTCATATACCCTTCTAAGTATATTAAATCAGTTGCAGAGTCATTTTTTTTATTTTTCATTAAATTAAGCCTTACGTAATTAAGGTGTGTAAAAATTGCTTATTGTTTTGATGACGTAAATTTTCACCGCGCCACGCCATTCCGAAACCGCTCTGACGACTGCGACGGTGACGGAGGCGGTGGGATCGGAAACGCAGAAACGCAGTGGGAGGCGCGCGTTAGGCTGCCAACCGGGAGGGGAAGAACTTGACGGATTTGTCAGAGGAGGATTTGGATAATGTTTCCCTCAGAACTTCCAGGAGAGCGGAATGTTTCTTGTGGGACGTGATGCCTTTCATCGTACTGAGATTGACAATTCCACGTGAGTTGATCTGGGAATGGGGGATACTATGGTGTCAATTTCAATTTTGGTAATCAGTATGCCTACTTGTAGGTATTTTTTCTTATTTTTAGCACACGATGTGAAAGACAAACGAGTGAAATGCTAACAACAATTTTTCATAACAAGTTAATTGTCGAAGGTAACGAATGTGACTGAGGATCTTACTGGGGGTCGAACTGACGCAACGCGTCTCTAAGTCATTGTTAAGCATTGAGCGCCTGTAATAATCCTCCGTTAAGTTTTTTTGTCAAGTCACGTCACGTCGCAGTCAGTCAGTGCCTTTTATCGCTTCGGCCAGAGGTTCGGCGCCGTTAGTAACCGGGGTTCCCAGTCTGTCGGCCACCTGGGAATCCGGGATGTCTCGAATTGCTTAACTTCCGTAACTTCACGGAGCATAGTTAAGCAATTCGGCTAACGACGTCAGGTCGAAATGGAAAAATTCCATAGAAATAAACACAATAAGAAACACAATAATGAAAATAGTGACGTAAATGCGATGACTTCAATAATAAAAGATATATATGTAAACTAAATGAAATAAAATAAAAATATACCAATGGTAAGGACAGCTACACGCTGAAAATGACGGTATTCTCAATCAAAACCCGGAAAATAACGAGAAACGGCAGCAAATTGTCAACGTTTGTATTGGCAGAATACCAACAGCATCGACGATGAAAATAGCGTCGAGAATACCGACGTCACTCCCCTTCAAGGCGCTGACAATAACCCTGACGCGCACGCCGCAGACAATGGCGCGACGGGACCAAAGTTCTCCACCGAGGAGTCGTGCGAGGCCCGTGCACTGTGAGTACAGCAACCGCCGCAATTACGAGCGCGAGGGGGCGGCGCGGGCGGGCGCGGCGCCGCGCTGCGCGCTCTTAACGACCTAAGGGTCGCTGGTGCGCGAGTCCTTTCAGAGATAACGTCCGGCGCCGCCCTGAAAACCTTGCGGAAACCACCGCCACCGAGACGCAGCGTTCCGCAAAGACGCTTGCGTTAACCACTCGTAGCGCCGTGAACGAGGTCACATTTCTGAAGGGTTCCCGAAGAGTGTTCATTTGTGTATCTACTTAAAGTTAGGGATAACAAAAAACAACGATGTTTTAAAAACATCGATGTGTTCCGCCAGGAACATCGATATTTTGCTTTCTGTTTTCTTCACATCGATATTTAAGTATTAAACATATTAACGAAATTTACGTATTTACATATTATTTTGATGTTTTCTTCGCATTGATATTTTGTTGCAAAAACATCAATTTTTTAAATTTCTTAATTTTTTTAATAAAGGGGTTTAAGCACGTTGTAGAATAGCAGCAATCCACAGTCATATTGTAGTTTTGCGTCCTCTTTATTGTAACCGCTTGTCATCGGCTACACTCATGACAAAGGAAATATTGAAGTGACAATACCCGACATCTTGCCCTACAAATAGTTCCTAGAGTAGCGAAGAGATGGCGTTACCTAGAAACAAATTTCTGAACGTACTTTCGCCCTAGCCAATCAGAACTTTTGTAGAAATGCGAATGTGGCATGAGGCTTGACTCGGACGAGATTGTCTTTCTTTCCGGATCGAGACGCTGAAGTGATTAGATGGGTACTATTCCACCACACAACCGACGAGAGACACGTGGAAAATACCAGAAATGAAGCTTTATTAAAAGGTAATTGTCTAAGTATTTTTCATGGGATTAATCACTGTGATATGTCAAGATTACGTAAAATAAAACCACGTTGCTAAATTCTCGTTGTTGGAATATAGAAGAGATTTTTTTTGTAACATAGGACGTGTTTCTGTTTCTTTGTTACAGCTTTTTCAGTTTTAGTTTTGAGCAGTTACTTATTCTACTTTTATTCTATTTCATTTTTATTTATGGGATTTCATTTCGAAAATTCTATTGAGAATTTTGATAATTCCGAAAAGCATAGTTTATTCAACAACTGGCTCAACTTACTAAAACAAAGTTATAATTTGGATTTTTGGGACTCGCATTCTAACGCGACCATCACCTTCGTGTAAGCTGTGGTTTAACTGGGCTGTACAACGAGGAGAAGGCGTACGGAAATACTCCGATTCCATCGCGGTAGGCAGCGCACGAACCGTCGCAGGACAACGACGACCTTGGGGCGTGAACGTCGCTCGACAGCCGTCTACTCAGCGCGGGACCAGCTTGAGAATTCGCCGGTCGAGTCACAGAAAAGCAGAAAGAATATTTACTAAATTGCAGCTTGAAAACTTTCAAGATAGAATTATGATTGCACAAATTGAAACGTTGTAATATGAGCTTCCTCAGTAACAGACATTGATCGGACAAGCTTTACTAAATATTAGTCTTGATAACCAGTAAATTTATTTTTGCAGTCGTAAGAGAAATCAGATCTAAATAATTTTTATGTTTATTGATAAAAGTCGTCCTTGTGTATAATTCTTTATCTAAATTCATACATAATTGACTTGATGTTATTTGAAATCATTTAAGAGGAATTGTCTATGTAAAAAGGTTTTGAAACATGAATGAAAGCTGTTAAATTGTTTCTGGTAAAGCGTTATTTCATGAACAGTCAAGAGACTTTGTAAAACAGAATTTTGCACTGCGAGGTCACGCAGAAGCTGAATATTAAGTGAAATATTGAGTGTAGTATTATTTAAGATTGAAAAGGTATTAGTGAATTTTGGTATATTGTTTGTATGTATTTTTTTACAGGATGGTTATCTAAATTGTGAATTGTGGTTTCATTAAGAGATAATTTGTTTTGAGAAGTGTACATATGTATTTACTGTTTGTTTCTGTGTAAATGTAGATCAGAGTCACTATTATTCTACAGAAAACTGCAGTTTAGGTAGGGAGTTAGCTACCATTGTGTAATCAAAAGGAAAAGTAATCACGTAGGAGAATATGTGAACGTGAGTGTACGAAGGATCATATTGGAAAGAATATATGTTACTTGTTCTTTAAAACTATGAAATTGTGTTTGTTTGTTAAATGAATATTAGTTAGCAAAGACGAACCCACCACACGACAGGAATTATCCATAATTTGAGGTCTTCCTAGGTTTGTGTGACGGTGTAATCACACGTCACAAAACAAGTAAATAACAGATTTACTTCTGTAATTCAGGCGTACTACGAAATAGTTAGGTAGATACGTGACGGTTACATTTTGGCCTAACTGGTTGGCCTGAAATTATTAGAATTTCGTAGGCTAATATTATTAACGAAACCAAAAATTTGTTAATGAATTTTTTTAGTCTGAAACTTGAGTACAGAAGTTTAGTATTAGGGGTGAAGCATCAGTAGTTCTATTGTAAATCTGAATTTTCATTACGACTGGTTAAAAATGGCAGATAAATTTGATAGAGCTAGGAATCTTGAACAGATCTCGTCATGTAGTGAGGAGGAAAGCGAAACTGTGGTTCAAACAACAGAACAACCTAGGGGAGAGCATGAAGTACAGTTAGGAGAGGACGGTAATTTACATTTAACGCCGAAACCTTCTCGGACGGAATCAACCTCTACTTCAAGAGATGATGTTCCGACGGAAGCAGATATTCTTAGAGCTAATGATATGATGGCTAGGCTCATGGCACAGTTCATGACTCAAATCGAACACAAATTTGATTTCGTTAACGCCCAATCGAGTCAACAAAATCAACAAATTGCAGTCCAATTAGCTGAACAAAACGAGCAGATTACAAAGAAACTAGAGGAACAGGAGGCGCGTACAGTTGAACAAAACGAGCGCATTACCAAGAAACTAGAAGAACAGGAGGCGCGGACAGTTGAACAAAACGAGCAGATTACCAAGAAACTAGAAGAACAGGAGGCGCGGACAGTTGAACAAATTACAGCTAAAATCGAAGAACAAAACGAACGAATGTCAGCCAAGTTAGCGGAACAGGACGAGAAATTATCTCAACTTTCTAGAGATCGTATCGAACGGACTGAGGCATTAGAATTAAAATTCACGCGGTCATCTGAACAGTTAAAAGCCGAAATTAAGGAGGACCTTGATGTTCAAATTCAACAGATTACTTCCAATTTTAATTCTAAGACAGATTTAATTGAAACTAAGGTTACTCAAGTTGAGAATAAAATAGACAAGGCGGTCGAAGAGCAAAACAAGACCATCCAAATTATTTCAAATAAGAAGTAACATTAGCACGATGTGACACAGATTAAATCAAAGTGTACGAGAAAATAGTGAGAAAATCCAAATTTTAAACCAGACAAAACAAGAAGTAGAAGCGAAAGTTGCAGATATAAAGGAGAGGATAGAAAATTTACCATCTTCTTCTGCTTTGCATCATTCGAGCACCATTACTATTCCTCCTGGTTTAACGTTTAGTGCGTTAGGAAAAGAAAATCCTTGCATGTTTATAAAGGCGGTAGAAAATTTCTTTATGTTATACAATTTTCCTGAAAGCAAGAAAGTCAGAATTATCTACCAAATGTTACAATCTATTGCAAAATTGTGGGCTGATACATTAGATCCGTTACCAGCTACGTTTCAAGAATTTAAGGAAACATTCTTCAATCGCTATTGGAATTATGAGACCCAAATTAACTTTAGGTTAAATTTGATGTATAGTACTTGGCGAAAGGGGACGGTTAGCATGCAAGATTATGCAACAGAGAAGTTAGCAGGTCTTAGTTTATGCACGCCACCCATTTCAGAGAATGAAATAGTATGTTTATTGATCAGACATTTCCCGGTAGGCATACAAAATTTGTTGAAGAGTCAATTACTGATGTCTTGGAAAACTGATTTGCCAACTTGATTGTACGATGCATCATATGAAATGACGGAAAAATTTAAAGCGAAGTCATCACCCACTGCAGTGATTGTAGTTACCGCGCAAGAGGGACACGGTAACGGCAATAATAGTAAGCAAAAGGTGAAAAGACAAGGCTACAACAGAGAGGAAGAGAATAGTTTAACCCGACCGAAGCAGAGTAAAAATTCAGCGGAAACGGCAAGTCAACCAACTAAAGTTTTTATCTCAACTACGACTAATTCAAACAATGGCAGATATGAGTGTGGACCATCGACGTCACGTGATTCTAACCCATTGATCACGGAATTAAACTAGTAAGGTTTGTCTCGAATGGTCGCCTGAAACAAACCATTCTTCCATTGATGTCGAAGAGGTGACTTTCAGGTCCATGGCAGTTATACATTCCGCTTTGGAAACGCAAAAAGATTTATTTGCAAATGTAAAGATTACGAAACGCAAATGCCCATTGATAGAAGTAGAATGCGAAGGGAAAAAGATCCTAGCATTAGTCGACACGGGATGCACTTGCTCGGTAATAGTGGAAAGTTTGTTAGATGAACTTTCAGGGAGGGCAGAGGCAATACGCAATTCCCTATGCGGAAGTCGTATCTGATGGAGCGAATAAGAAGAAGTCGCGCCTATCTACGACAAGTACCATTGCAGCTGACAATAGGGAAAGAAGGTATACGAGACTGTCTGTATAGAGGAAGGAGTTATTGTACCAACTGATCCTGGGAGTGGACTTTCTATAACCATAAAGTAATCATTTACATGGCGAGAAATTGTTTGCAAATTCCAAGGAACGGCATAATTCACTATCATCCATTTGATGAAGATGAACATCTAATATACCATGCGAACTGTATCAAGGTCAACAACCTTCCCACTTTGTTAGAAAATGTTGTAAGAAATAATGGTAACTTAAACCGACAACAACAGGAAGAACTGTTAAAATTGTTAATAAGATATCAACAAGTTTTTGAAAAATGTGAAGAGCCCATTAAAGATTTTGAATTTCATATTGAGCTAACTGATGAACGGCCATATGCATCACATAACACCCTATACCGTTCATTCGGAGAGAAGTGGATGAACTTATTCAGTCCATGTTAAACGATAAAATCATTAAGAAAGAAAGGACTCCATATTTAAATCCAATAGTCATTGTCAAAAAGAAGAATGGGAGCTTACGCCTATGTTTGGATGCTCGAAAATTGAATGCGAAAACGATCCGTACCGAGATAGACATCCCAAGATAGAGGAGATGTTAAACGAAACTTCAAGGTGTTAGGTGGATCAGCAGTACCGATTTCACAGCATCTACTGGCAGATTCCTATAGCTAAGGATTCGCAGAAGTATACTGGCTTCGTGTACAGGGGTATAAGCTACGTATATCAGCGAGTTCCGTTTGGTTTAAAAAATTCAGCTGCCGCATTAATCCAATGCTTAGATAATATTATCAACAAGAAATTGTATCATGCCTCATTAGTGTATGTGGATGATGTTATCTTGTTTGCGACAACGTTCCAAGATCACCTATGTCATTTAGAAAATTTGTTTAAAATCTTGATTGATAACCACCTCCAGTTAAACGTAGAAAAATCTAGTTTCTGTAGGAAACAAGTGGATTTTTTAGGGTTACCAATTAACTACTGAAGGTTTAGATGAAACCAGAAAATTATAGAAATTGACAAGATTCAGGCACCGAAGAACCGGAAGCAGTTGAAAGGGTTTCTGGATGTGTTAATTACTATAGTTGGTTCATTCCAAATTATTCGATGTTTATTGTACAATTTCTACCATTGTTAAAGAAAACCAGCCATGGAGTGGACTGAACTAACGAAAAGCAATTCCAAGATTTAAAGGCTTGTTTTATCATTCTTGTGTAATTGCTCACCCTAATTTTGAGAAAGAATTTATACTACAAACAGACAGTAGCGACCATGCAATTGGAGCTGTTTTATATCAGATCATTAGTGGTAAAGAGAAAGTTGTATCTCTTATAAGTAGGGTATTTAGAGGACCCGAACTGAATTTTTCAGTCACAGAAAAGGAGGCAATGCCATAGGGTGGGCCATCCATAAATTAAGAGAATATCTCGTTGGAAGACATTTCACAATTAAGACGGACCACAAGGCATTAATTTTTTTAAACCGTTGTCACACAAATAATGACCGATTATTACGTTGGATATTGTACCTTCAACAATATTCTTTTACAGTAGAACATTGTCCAGGAGAGCTTAACCACCTCCCAGACATACTTAGCAGAAATACGCTTCGACCGGAGGAAACGGTAGAAGAGAGAAACGTATTCTTTGCATCGCCCATACAATTAAATTACCTAGAAATGCCACATTTAAACTGGCAGATGATAGCCATTCACCAACAGCAAGAAGAATTAACTAGGAAAGTGAAGTTATTTTTGCGTGGGGAACTTGACCCTGAAGATGTTGATGGAATTCGTTGGACGAGAGAAGGCGATAGATGGAAATTAGTAGAAGACGTCGTTCTCGTCAAGACAAGAGCTGAACCACCTACGTAGGATCTGATGCCCAAAATCCTGACGTACGGAATTATATGGCTTGTTCACACGAAACTTGGACATTTTGGAGCGATAAAATCGACAAGACTATTTCGGAAATCGCCCACTGGAAGGGACGCAAAAAACAAATTAGAAGAACGATTGCGGTTTGCGTCACCTGTCAGCGCACCAAATATCCTAATCGCTATTTTGCCGGAGCCCGAGCAGCAATTCTACCATCTAAAACGAATGAACTAGTAGCAATAGACCTTTATGGACCTCTTCCTAAAACCAAGTATGGTTACAAATACATTTTCGTATGTATTGACGTCTTTTCTAAGTTTACCCAAGTTTACTGTGTCAACAAACCGAGCGCAAAAAATTGTTTACATCAATTAGATAAATATTTTAGAACCGCCGGGGATTTTGAAAATTGTTGTCGGATCATGGACCGCAATTTACTAGCGATCACTGGATCCAAGCCATGGAAGAGAAGAATATTACCCACATCTTATCTAGTATTCGACATCCTCAGTCAAATCCATCCGAAAGGGTAATGCGAGAGCTATCCAGGTTGTTTCGAGGTATTGTCGTCAGCGACATACCGACTGGTATTTACTGGTGCCTTATATCAACCAGTGGCTCAATGCGGTACATCATGACACTATTAACATGACCCCATATGAGGCCCACTTCAAAAGGAGAATGCCGCATGTATTAGAACATCTGCGAAGACCCGAGATCACCATTACCGAAGTCACGGATGAAGAGATTGCGCGACAGTTACATCGTAAAGCAAGAAAACGGTTAGACCAAACCAAATATGCACCATACATGTTTACTGAAGGACAAAGAGTTATGCTACGTCTACCAAAACCGTCGGACGTACAGGCAAAACAAATTTCGAAATTCTTCGCATTGTATGAAGGACCATACAGGATATCGAGAGTTCGACTCCCGAATGTTGCGGAACTAGTGGATGACATGGACGCAGCATCGGAAGATTTAATTTTTATAATTTAAAGCCATTTCAAGAACTACCAAAACCGTCAAGTATAGAAGACTTAAGCAGCATAGAATGCAAGGGGGTATGAGAAATCAACAATCCTGTAAGAAGTTTTTTTCGAATTTTCTATTGCGAGAAAAATCTTTTTAAGGGAGGGCTTATAACCGCTTGTCATCGGCTATTACTCATGACAAAGGAAATATTGAAGTGACAATACCCGACATCTTGCCCTACAAATAGTTCCTAGAGTAGCGAAGAGATGGCGTTACCTAGAAACAAATTTCTGAACGTACTTTCGCCCTAGCCAATCAGAACTTTTGTAGAAATGCGAATGTGGCATGAGGCTTGACTCGACGAGATTGTCTTTCTTCCGGATCGAGACGCTGAAGTGATTAGATGGGTACTATTCCACCACACAACCGACGAGAGACACGGGAAAATACCAGAAATGAAGCTTTATTAAAAGGTAATTGTCTAAGTATTTTCATGGGATTAATCACTGTGATATGTCAAGATTACGTAAAATTGATAGGAATATTAACAAGTAATGCAACGAATGTAAGAATAACAGTGGTAGTGGACTAAAATGAATTTATAAAACCACGTTGCTACATTCTCGTTGCTGGAATATAGAAGAGATTTTTTTGTAACATAGGACGTGTTTCTGTTTCTTGTTACAGCTTTTCAGTTTTAGTTTTGAGCAGTTACTTATTCTACTTTATTCTATTTCATTTTATTTATGGATTTCATTTCGAAAATTCTATTGAGAATTTTGATAATTCCGAAAAGCATGTTTATTCAACAACTGGCTCAACTTTCACTAAAACAAAGTTATAATTTGAGTTTTGGACTCGCATTCTAACGCGACCATCACCTTCGTGTAAGCTGTGGTTTAACTGGGCTGTACAACGAGGAGAAGGCGTACGGAAATACCCCGATTCCATCGCGGTAGGCAGCGCACGAACTCGTCGCAGGACAACGACGACCTTGGGCGTGAACGTCGCTCGACAGCCGTCTATCAGCGCGGGACCAGCTTGAGAATTCGCCGTGTGAGTCACAGAAAAGCAGAAAGAATATTTACTAAATTGCAGCTTGGAAAACTTTCAAGATAGAATTATGATTGCACAAATTGAAACGTTGTAATATGAGCTTCCCTCAGTAACAGACATTGATCGGACAAGCTTTACTAAATATTAGTCTTGATAACCAGTAAATTTATTTTTGCAGTCGTAAGAGAAATCAGATCTAAATAATTTTTTATGTTTATTGATAAAAGTCGTCCTTGTGTATAATTCTTTATCTAAATTCATACATAATTGACTTGATGTTATTTGAAATCATTTAAGAGGAATTGTCTATGTAAAAAGGTTTTGAACATGAATGAAAGCTGTTAAATTGTTTCTGGTAAAACGTTATTTCATGAACAGTCAAGAGACTTTGTAAAACAGAATTTTGCACTGCGAGGTCACGCAGAAGCTGAATATTAAGTGTAAATATTGAGTGTAGTATTATTTAAGATTGAAAAGGTATTAGTGAATTTTGGTATATTGTTTGTATGTATTTTTTTTACAGGATGGTTATCTAAATTGTAATAATTTGTTTTGAGAAGTGTACATATGTATTTACTGTTTGTTTCGTGTAAATGTAGATCAGAGTCACTATTATTCTACAGAAAACTGCAGTTTAGGTAGGGAGTTAGCTACCATTGTGTAATCAAAAGGAAAAGCAATCACGTAGGAGAATATGTGAACGTGAGTGTACGAAGGATCATATTGGAAAGAATATATGTTACTTGTTCTTTAAAACTATGAAATTGTGTTTGTTTGTTAAATGAATATTAGTTAGCAAAGACGAACCCACCACCGACAGGGAATTATCCATAATTTGAGGTCTTCCCAGGTTTGTGTGACGGTGTAATCACACGTCACAAAACAAGTAAATAACAGATTTACTTCTGTAATTCGGCGTACTACGAAATAGTTAGGTAGATACGTGACGGTTACATTATGACGCTGCACATTTCGCCTGTGCAATCTGAGGAAGTTTGGGAACTGCACGTCTTGTGAATGTGTGTTATCGCCAGGCGTGTCGGTGCCTGAATCTACAGTGAAACAGAAAATCGATAGCAAAACACGATGTTCTTTATTGTTAATTTTATTCTTTACATTTGATATTAATTTTTACATACTACTAACATGCTGGTAACCAAATAATAAAATATATCCGTTTTACGTACTGAAATTAAAAATCGATAGGAAAATAGCATGTTTTTCGTCTATAATTAAAACATTGATGTTTTCTCGTCGATGTTTTCATGGACATCGAAAACCCTTAAGCGATGTATCGAAACATATATGTATCGATGTTTTCTTAAAATTTGCCATCACTACTTATAGAATTGTGAATACGTTTTGAGTACATAAATTTCTGTGCATACATTTTGAGCTTTGGGATAAATTTGAAGGAAGTTCTTGGATATTTCTGTTACGGGAATGTAGAAGTCTGCTTAGAACACGAATGTGTGTCACGAATTCTATGAATTTAAACTATAATGTATCTCAAGTAGATGAAAGGTGGGTAATGAATTAGTGGCTTCAAAAACGTTTTCTTGGCAAAAACGTCAGATTCATTGCTTTAAAACACGCAACTTTCCCAGAGAGTGTATATTTGTGTATCTACTTATAGTAGTGTGCAAACGTTTTGAGTACTTTCTGTGCATACGTTTTGAGCTTTGATATAAATTTCAAGTAAGTTCTTGAATATTTCTGTTATGAGATTGTAATCGTCTTCCTAGAACAGGAATATGCCTCATGAATTCTATGAATTTAAACAATAATTTACCTCAAGTAGATGAAAGGTGGTTAATGAATTAGTGGCCTCAAAAATGTTTTCTTAGAAAGCCAAAACATCAAATCTGTTGCTGTGAAATACGTAACTTAACTTACAATCTTTCTTCGTAAATGTAATTCATCGAGAATGCTTGAATTGAATTTTACTTTTCAAGACTTTTTTGATGTTCACATTAACTTCAGTTGCTCCCTGTTGAATATTGTAAGCATTTCATCTTTAATGCTGACGCATCTAAGTATTTGATTTTTCATTTTATTTTTATTTGTCATTGGTTGAGATACATTTACATCCAAGTAATTGATAGCCGTTTCTAAAGGAAATGGGCTAAACAAATTCACTCTGTATAGAAGTCAATGATACTTATTACGTCCGGTTTACAAACACTTCTTTAACATTGCAAAACTAAATAAGACCGTTCCCAATAGAAAGAAACTGCCGACACGAGTAGCTTGGGAACAGCTGTTACGAATATACGCTCCCAGTCAGAGAGCTTGAAGAAATCCTCTGCACTTTTTCGTTTTGTCCCTACTCGCAACGGTTTCTTTCCTCTTTGCGACAGACGCCTTTTCTCTTCATTTTCTCTTTGTCCTCGCCGCCCATACATGTCGCCTAAGCAAACTCGTTTCGACGCAAGCCGTGCGCGGTCGGCGGATCAGAAATCCCCGGCGCTGCCTGCGGGCAGCGAAGGGTACACCGCCTGCGCCGCGCCGCGCCGCACCGCGCGGAGCTTATTTGCTGTCGCTTGTTCGCAGAAACATTCCTCCCGCACCGCCCCGCCCTCCCCCTGCCCCCACCCCTACCCCTGTACCCTGATCCCGCCCTCACCCGCCCCTGCCCCCACCCCTGCCTCGCCCCTGCCCCGTCCGCAGATCCCGCCCCTCACCCGCCCCTCACCCCGCCCCTCACCCGCCCTCACCCGCCCCTCACCCCGCCCCTCACCCCGCCCCTCACCCTGCCCCTCACCCTGCCCCTCACCCCGCCCCTCACCCCGCCCCTCACCCCGCCCCTCACCCCGCCCCTCACCCCGCCCCCTCACCCCGCCCCCTCACCCCGCCCCCTCACCCCGCCCCTCACCCCGCCCCTCACCCCGCCCCTCACCCCGCCCCTGCCCCGTCCCCAGATCCGCCCCTGCCCCTGTCCCCAGATCCCGCCCCTGACCCCGCCCCTGCCCCTGTCCCAAGATCCGCCCCTGACCCCACCCCTGACCCGTCCTTGACTCCGTCCCTGCCAGCGTCCTCCTGCCCTCGTCCCCTGCCCCCACCCCTGCTCCAGGCCCCGCCCTCCTCCCGCCCCTGCCCGGCCCTGCCTAGGTTGGACCTGCAAACCCCGGACGCCAATATCTCTCCCAGGTCATCCGAACGCACGATGCCGCCAGCGCTGCATTCGCGACAGACAGAGGCACAGACATGTCGTTCTCGGACCGAGTCGGTCTCCGCTCTTTCTAATGGGGAGCGGCGTGTTTGGATAGGAGATGGTACACTTCTCTTCTGTGTAATGTGTGTGCGTGTGTGTGTTTTGTAGAATGGAAACAAGTAATGTAGATGTCTATAAAATGTTTTTTTAAAACAGACATTAGTGTAAGATGTTACTTTTAGGGCAAGCAAAGCAAGCTAAACGTTCAATTATTAGCATTAGTGCTAAAGTGAGACGATGCTCAAAGGTTCAGGTAAAACCGTGAAGGCAACAAAGAAAACAATGTACTTTCGTCTGACCGCGTCTGCTACTACTAACCGTCATGTATTATTAAGTGATTTGTATTCTTAAATTAAAATAAAACATAAGGCAATAACACTGCCAAAATAATTGTGTATGACACACACGATGTAAGTAAGATTATTTTGTTCGTAGGTATACGCCACTCTGCCTATTGACCTCGTGTCACTCTCTTTCCTACGCGCAAAATAAAATGTCAATTTCACCACTATAATCATAAATAACTAATTTGCTAGGTCCTTCTAAAAGTATGATATAAATCTAATATAATATACTGATCGTTTTTCAGTAGTGGGGTGCAAAGGTCATGTACTAGAGATGTATTTATTAAATATTATTGTACAGAGAATATGCTGCTACATTGTATTTTGGTCATGAACTGTACCAAAAATAAAAGTCCTTGACGCTAGTTATAAATGTAGAATAACTACATGATATTTCAAATTAAAAACATGTTTTTTTCGTAAAATGTTTAATAGATTAAAAGATATAATATTGATATGTTATATACATTAAAGTCACCAAACATTCTGGGCATCTTTTTTACTAAAAAGAACATAAATAATAATATTTAAGGGTAGCATAGTGTGGAATAAGAAAGTTAACAGTTTTGATTTTGTTTATTGAAGATGAATGAAGTGTCTACGTGACTGTGCCAACGCATCTTTCCACCCCACATATTCGTGTCAATTTTCGATCCGATGCCAACCGTTCCGATAAGCTCGCCCGCACGACGGATAACAAATCCTGCAGCTTAAACGCTCAGTTAGCAAAGTGGATGACGGTGAGCGCATTCACCGGAGCTGAGCGTTCATGAAATATCGCATTATAGCCGTGCGCGCTGTGCACCATTGTCTTTCCAGCGCTCCAAATGAGATTCTGCAGTAATCGCCGCATCGCATTTTGGTGCGTCGCCATTACATTCACAGCCTTTATCTACCACTTCCTCTCTTCTCCCGTCGCTTCCACTGTCTCCTCCTACCTCGATACCGAGTGAGGTGGCTCAGTGCATTAAGTGATGTCATTGCAGTGCCTCAGATCTGGAATTCCTAGATTCGAGTCCCGAGAATGGTAAGATTTCCGACAGTAGCTTGTCAGACAGTTTGGAGGACAATTCTAGAGGTTGGCTGCTCTCATCGGTAGTTTTTCGTGGTTTCTCCGATCAACATCCGGCGAATGCCGGAGTAGTACCCTAACAAACGGAACACGGATAGCGCGCTATCTTTCCTTCACCTTCCTTGTCCTATCTTTACCCTTTACACACGCTTACAGTAACATGCACTACCCTACCACACATGCCGGGAGACCGGATGAGAGAGCTTGGAACTTGTCTCGGCTGCGGCAATGCTCCGATAGTCCGAGATACCTTGTTAGGTGATCCCACGTTAGTGGACGGTAGGTCGGCGCCGAATCTCACCATCCAGCAGGGAAAATTACCGCCGCCTCTAGTGGGGAAACATGCACTACACTTACGGGACTAATGACTTCCGTAGTTGACACGCTAGGAATCACTAACAACCTACCAGCCAACCATGTAACCCCGGCACCCAACTCGGTGAATTCAGCCCGTGGGTGCTCCCACTCAGCCGGATCCACTCTACACTTGCCCTAAAGTCAGCCTCTAAAGCCTTCGTTGTCATGCTTATCTCTTTCACAGCATTTCCATCGTAGTATCGTTTACCTTATTCTCCACAAATTCCACTGCTTTATTTGTGCAATCATTGTCCGTCTGTGTACACCGATGAATGAATGGTATCGT
The DNA here is from genome assembly GCA_964035755.1 of Teleogryllus oceanicus. Taxonomy (NCBI): domain Eukaryota; kingdom Metazoa; phylum Arthropoda; class Insecta; order Orthoptera; family Gryllidae; genus Teleogryllus; species Teleogryllus oceanicus. The sequence continues at coordinate 95,240,621 of CAXIVR010000004.1, forward strand.
TACAGTTGGCAACAATATCACCCCGTTGGTATTAATAGTATCTACTAGTGCTACTACTATCCATCACTGCCGATACCAAATTCCAGCGACTATCAACATTATCAATACCTCCCTGTCGCCTTATTACTTTAAACGGTCTTTACTTTTCAAGTACTTATGTTTGTAATTTGATCATTGATACTTTTTATATCTGTCCCTCTGCCAAACTTTTTTTTTTATATATATTTAAGATCGCATCAACATCTAGGTCATTAGCGATCACTATTGGAGTTAACGTTATGGAAACTGTGAAGATGAAACTATATGGTGATGATAAGGGGTGAAAGGACGCACACAAATACAACCATGCCCGAGGCGGGACTCGGACCCGCAACCCTTCGGTCCGAGAACGCTACGACACTACTGCCTTAGCGATCTCTGCCACCGAACCGGCAAAACATTTTTGTTACCATCATTTGAATCTTCATGGGTGCTAGCAAATATCCGCCAGCTGACAATTCCACAGCCACCACTGGCGCCAAGGCTCAGCTGTTGCAATCCACTACAATGGGAGAGGCTGTCTCGCGCTCAGAGTCCATTGTGTCACTTGAATAGCGCTCATTCAATAAACCCACTCAAAATTTAATCAATGTGCGTATCCGTGCATAAGTGAATATTATGTTCATTGTTATCATTAAAGCCGTTGCGCACTATATTTTTGTTTACTAGCTGGTGATTTACTCGTACTTCTTGACTGGCTACTATAGGCAATCCGCAATGCACTTCTGTGTGGCGGAACATTAATGTCTGTTTCAGCATGTTCGTCAATGCATCGATCATCAAACGTTTAACTTGTTCAAATATTGCATTTCTGTTCCACCAACACCCGTTCCCTTGACGTTATCCGGTTGAGGTAAGTTGCATCAGATAATTTAATTTTAAATTTTTAAAACAAACGTAATTACTTAGACTGTGGTTAGATTAGTAAGTAGGGTAGATCGTTGAGTCTCAAGGCTGTGAATACGTGGCTGGTGTTTAAAGAAATTGATTGTATTCAAGTGCAGCAATGCGGGAAACTTACGTCGTTGATTTATTGAATATTGAATGTTTGTTCTCATTCTTATTCGTGTGCTCATTGAGGGAGAGAATTAATTCTCCGTTCTTAGATGTCAGCTTGTAGAATTGAAATACAACTGTAGATCGAAAATGGATGATCCACAAAGTACTTCAAATTGCTTATTGCTTATTCTGTTTGTTTTCACAAAATAGTTCAATGCACATCATCACAGAGAAATTCTATTTGGATTTTGAAAGAAAAACAAACACACGCCGTAAATTTCACCGAAGGGGAAATTCGATTTATTGTCGACAAACATATATGATTGATTGAAACATAATTAATTTTTTACTTAGCTTTTGTCACTCAATAATTATATTATATAGGAATCTTTTCAAGAAAGACAATAACTTTTATTCCATTGTTATAGTTTAATATATTTTTGTATAAATACAACACAAAAATAAAAATGGGTATGCGCTAATGTTTCTAATAGTTATATTTCGTTTAATTTGTATAATTCATGTTTCACACTACGCGTCTTCTACTGTGAGATCGTCTAAGGCCTTCATGAGCATTGTGCATTTCGTACTGTGTCTCTTTTACGTACGCAGACCAAAAAGAAGCCACGACCATGTAAAAGAACTGGGTCCTGTAAAGAATACAAAATATTGGGGCGGAATGACTGCCGCCTCGTGCATTAATAATAATCCCAAGACTACATTTACTTAAAGTTTCCCAGAATTCGTACAAAAAACTAATGTACACAAATCGTATGAAAATGTCGGACTCGACTCTTAATATCGCCTTGTCCGTCAACTTTTTATTCGTGTGCCGAAGTCTCACTTTCTGTACTACTTACATTAACCCCTCAGTCGTGTATGACGGCATATACCGTCCTCCACGGGATCAATCTCTACCGTGTACAACGGCATATGCCGTTCACGCTTTTGAATGCATCGCCAGAGTCACTCGATAAATTTCACGAAGTGATCGCTAACTAGCAGTTCAATGTAGTATCTTAGCTTCTTGTATATCGAGTTTCAGGTTTCTCACATCAGCTGTCGATTTTTTATGAACGATATTGTGTTTGCTGACTTAGAATATTTTGTGGTAGTACTACAATGAGGGGATTGACAAATAAATTATCCAAACGCAAATTCAGGTCTTAAAAACAAACGTTAGTCTAAGGAAGTTAATAGTGTGCTAAAACAACAATAACAAAAATTAACACATTGTTGCAAAATTTGCCATGAAAACCCACCTTTTTGTATTATTTTTTGTTTGAAGTGCATAGCTCTGGGAAAGGTATGGTTTGTTTATATTTTATGTTTTAGGTAGGTATTATGTGTTATCCTATTCAATAAACTAAATGAAATATCATTCTTTCTTCTAGATATCCTATTTTTTCAGACATTTTCCTTTAATAGTTTAGAAGATAAATAATTTCAATCCACATGAAAACGGAATTCCAACTTAGGCAAAATTAAAAGTCACTCTGCAGCAGCAGACTGCGGGCGGCGAAAGTCAGGCCTGAAGGGTTAACAATAATCCCAGGACTACATTTACTTAAAGTTTCCAAGAATTCCTACAAAAAAATAATGAACACAACTCGTATGAAAATGTCGCACTCTGCTCCCAATATCACCTTTTCCCTCAACTTTTTATTCGTGTGCCGAAGTCTCACTTTCTGCACTACTTACATTAATAACTTAATTTCGTTTTCAAAAGAAATTGCCATTTCTTCTTTTCAGCAAATTGTTTATACATTAACGAATCCTGAATGTCGAGGTTCCTATTCCTAGTAATAATTAAAATATTGAATGATAAATGAAGATTAATAAAGCCAGTGGCCTACAGCAATACAAATGCTGCTGAAAACAACACAGAAGACTGTTTTCCAAGAAGTAACACACAATTTAAGAATAAGTAATGTTTCCTATTACTCTAAATTAAATTTAATAGTTTCACAAAATTAGTCTTCGTGAAAACTTCAATAACGTAATATATTATATAATGTGTACAATAGAACACTTTTATACCATACCAAGAATATTGAAAAAGCTGCTGTTCTATGACGGACCTCATGAATAGTAAATATTTAATGACAATTGGCCCCGTCCTTGGAGCCTTGCTCCAAGTTGCATCACGTCAGCTCTGTCGTAAAAAGTGTTGCACAATACTTCAAAATTTCCTCGGTTCGCGCAGTATGAGAATCACACAATTAACTATTTGCATTTTTCAGTCAAAATCGAAACTGTTTCATGTTTTTTGTATTTTCCCCAAGATCCTGTGTATCTACCAAAACCATAGAACCATCTCACATTTCCGGAAACTTTATAGTTTTCATTCAATGACTGCGCGGATTGGAAATTAGTAATATCGCGGGCCACGGACCGCGCGCGCTCTTTCTTTCCTCTTCCTTGTCCTATCCTCTCTCCTTACACACACACACACACACACACACACACACACACACACTGACATACACTACACTACCACACGTTCCGGGTGACCGGTCGGGAGCTTAGAGCTTGCAGGGCTGGGCGGTGCCTCGCTGGTGGGAGAGTCCTTGTTAGGGGGAAACCCCACAAGCCGACGGCAGGTCGGCGCCGGATCTCGTCATTCAGCTGGAGACGATCACCGCCATCTCCCGGGAAAAAAATGCACTATACTAACGGGACTAATAACCAAAGCAGTTGACGCACCTGGAAACACGAAAAAATCAATCAATCAATCAATCAATCAATCAATCAAAGATCCTACCTATTCGATGAGCAGTCATAAAAATGTGCTATGCATCATGAACCTATGTAATATTTTTCTTATAGTTACAATACATTGTCTTCAGTGTGTACTATATGAAAACGTTACATAAATATTCTTTACATTTGCACAATCTTCATATTCTTGAAACGGATCAGCAAGTATTACATTGAAAAATGTAAAACGGTATTGTGCATTTCGTTTGATAGGCTTCCCATAATTAGGCGATTTGCTTCCGAACTTTGGAAATGTGTTAAGAAGAAGCTTGGTGGAACGCCTGGTGTCCATGCTTCGACGCAAGTAACTGCCAGGAGCCTCGCACATTTTTCACCCATCCTTTGTGCACATTGCCTCTCCAACTCTCGACCCGTCTCTTTCCACTGCCGTGCCGGCGGTTTTTCTTTCGGAGAGTTGTGTTCGTCTGGGATGTTCAGGATTTGTCGACTAATGGAAGAGAGTGAATCCGAATTTTGAAACTTTTATGACAAAAATAAGGTTTCACTCCATATATCCTTAAATGGAAGTATGGAAATTCTTTCATGCTGTCATTTTTCATACATGTTCTTGATAAATATTGTCTTTGATTAAAGGATTCAAAGGACATTAACATATAGCACATTACTATAGGAGTTTGCGCATTACATGTCATTTTCTTTTTTCATTGAATTAGGTTATGTGTTATTTTCGTTTTGTATGACTCCGTATTTACGATAATCTATAGTATTAGAATATTAAATTGATGAAAAATCTCATTTTTTATAATCCTATCTCTACAGATTTACCGGTGTTTTACAGTCTTGGCCGTTTTCCTCATCCCAATGTCCATGCCTCTTTATCCCACACGTTTGCTCCATTTCTCATTTTTTCATGGTTTCAGTTTTTGCCATTTGATAATCCTTTGGACGTTTTTCGTAACAGAAATACAAAAATATCACTATGTTATGATTGCAAATGTTTATACACCTATTTACGAGGTAAACTTGGTTACAATGTCATTCCTATTATTAATGTGGCAGGCTATTACAAGCGAAATTTATAACGTTATATATAATATTTTGCCCCAAAAAGACATTGCAATTCGTGAAAACCGAGGTTTTATAAACATGATCTTGATAGATATTTCTATGGAATGTTTTAACTATCAAATAGAACTGGCTGTAAATTAAGAATCGTTTTTCGTCGTTCGCAATTATTATTATTATTAAAACCTTCAATTGAATACAACATTATCTGGAAGCAGAAAACAGCAATTCTGAAAATTCTAAATAGACCTTCACAGTCCGATGGTACGAAATCTGCACTGGAAAAGAGATGTTCAAATTTCAATCAAATTTCTTTGGTCTTGCGTAATTACGATGGTAAGTGAATAAGTATCTAAACTCACTTTTTTTAAATCATTACATCAGAACAAAACTAACAATAACAGTTGTCCCACGTAGACACATTGATTTTCAATGAACTTCGTCCATAATAACACAATCTTTCTGATACTCTCGGAGAAATGGATTTTCCCTTAAGCGACAAACTGTGTATGCACCGCTCCCTTCATGTGCTACATCCCGCATCTTTAAGTGAACCAAACAATAGTAATCATACTTAACGAAATCGGAACTTAATCCAAGATTCTCTAAAACCTCAGAATACGATTTTGAAAAGCTTGAACGGTGTGGACAACTGTGTGTGGACACGCGTTTCTATTCAACCAAAGGAAAATTTCGACAGTCTATCTCGGCGTTCTAATGTGCAGGACCATGGTGTCTATTGTTTGCCATTTCCTCACTAGTCACTTGTCGATGATTCAGAATCAGGGCATCAACTTTGATAAAGTGGAAATCAGTAGTGAATACGTCTGGACGTCACTCTATTCCTGTGTTTAATGTCCTGTGAATTTCAGCTTTTTCTACACTTTCAGGTCACAAAAAGCTGATTTTGCTCTTTTTTTGGGCAAACGGAGATTATTGGCAGCCATGTTTACGTCGCCGCGGCGCAAACGGACGTGAGATGATAACGGAGGAAATAAAAATGAACGGCGGTGATCGTACGGCTAGCAAGCGCTCAAAAATGTGGTCAACTTATACGAGCAGATACGAACGAACTGTAGATACTTATCGACGTATCATTGTAATTATTTATGTCAAACAACGCTTCTACTTTTGCCAACACAGTAATGGATCTAGTAAAAATTGTACTTTATTGAGAGTGAAAAGAACGATGCTGTGTTCGCTTTGGTTCAACGCAGGTTCAGTGCATGATAGAAATAAATGAGTACATATCAACATATACATTACAATACTTTAATATTAACATAAGGATTTAATTATTGTTATCCTACTATTATTGAATATTGTGTAATTAGCTTTGCATTCTAATACTGAATAAGTGCTAGGCAATCACATGACTCCAAGTGTTTGTCAGATTCACTGTGTGTCAACAGTTCCGGTAGCTACCCCTTGAAATTGAAGTCCTCCTTTTTTAAGTAGAAGGCCTTTCAGAAGATTCAAGTCTCAGAAATTTCCATCCTTGAGGTGCGACGCTGCTTGAACACTCAAAATCCTGTTTATTTCAGGAAGAGTTTTATCAGAATCATGGGACAGTGAAAGGAGTCTACGAGTTGCCACAGAGTGTTTTCGAAAATCATTGAACGCGTCTGTTTCCGGTACAGCATGTCCGACGTCATGCCCACAGTCAGCAAGCCCCCTTCCCTTCCTTAAATAGGCCGGTTGGAAAGGTGGTTATAACTTCCCAACATAGTGTCTTTGGGTTAAGGCAATCCCTTATATATTTTTATGAAAAAAAACCTCTGACACTCCCTGAAGATGCTACATTCTACAATCATTGAATTTCTGGTGAAGCAAGGGGCCAGGTCATATTGTTGCTCCAATGCTTTATATCACTAAAAATATGCAGAGTTCGTCTAAGCGATAATCTTTGCAGCAGCCATCTATTGAAAACTCGAGTACCTCAAGGATCAATCCTGGGTGTAATTATTTCCACTCATGTTATTGCCAGAAACGGAATAGTTTCTCTGTACAGGAACAGTTAAAGCGTCACTATTTGCTGGTGACTTCTCCATCTAATGTTCATACACAAGCTTATGCTAGTTCGGAATTGGTAACCGGAGGATAGAAATTGATTAATCTGAAAATAATTTACTGTTTATTTTTATTAAAAATAAATCCTTCATATAAATGCATTCTAAGAAAAGGCATTAAAAAGATAAATATGCCTAAATTGCATTTAGATCAGAGTCAAAGTAAACTTGTTCATATTTGGTAATTTTTCATAATTCTTATCCATTAACTTGAAATATGTTCATTATAATAAAATAGGCATTTTCCGGGACATACGACGACTAGTTACATCCTACGGTCGCTCCAGAGAAATATTCACTTGCACAGCCCTCTGGGTATATTTCCGCGGCCCCCAGTCGCCAATTACCGGCGCGGACGATTACCCGCTGAGGCGGCGGCGGCGGCACGTGCGCGCGAAGCTACTGTTGGACGATGCGCAAAACAAACAAGGCAGGCGCGCCCGGCGGCCGGCGCTCCCCAGTGCGTTTTAATTCGCGCTGAGCAAATACGTTTGCGCCGCGCCGCTGCGCGCGCCCGCTGCCCGAGCAGCCGCGCCCAGGCCGGGGCTTGAGTGATGCGGGCCGTTTACGCAGGCCGGAACGGCCCTCCACGCGCAAATCCCACGGTGGCTTTTCTGAACGACCATCGCTCGGGTTCGTCGAAGCGGAAATAAGCTGTGGATGATCCAGGGGAGGGAATGTGTGTCCTCCTCTGTCATAGTCGATGTCGTGGCTATTGCCACTACCGGGAAAGATGGCTCAGGGTATCCACTGATGTCACTGAAGTTTCTCTGACGGGGGGGGTCCTAGGTTCGAGTTCCGACGGTGGCAGGATTTTCGACACGCTTGTCAGCTAGGTCGAATTCAGTGATTGTTTGGAGGACAATTATAGAGACCGGCTGCTCGGTAGTTTTCCGTGGTTTCTCCGATCAATACCAATGGAATGCCGGAGTAGTACCGTAACAAACGGGCCACGGACCGCCCGCGCTCTTTTGTTGTCACGAGCAGATATCCAATAAAAATTGCAGTTTGGTGTGTGTGTGTGTGTGTGTGTGTGTGTGTGTGTGTGTGTGTGTGTTCTGAAATTATGTACTTAGCTTGCATATTTAAATTTAGTAATTTTAAAAAAATGTATTTTATATTTTATAATTTACAAACAAGTCCTGAATTACACACAAAATATTTAAACTTGAAACTCTATTTCTGAAAATGTCTTAATTTTAAAGAACTATTATTTATTTAATAATATATAAATTAATTTTTAGCAAGGATTTAATGGTTTTTTTTTTTAAACACGTGAAAATGGAATTAGCAGTTTTATATGCCTTTAAAAAAAATTAAAGTGCGCAAATTAATTTAAATCGGATGCAATAAACAATTGGCATTTACAGTCTCTCCAATTCAGTCATATTGTTTTATTCCTTCGGTGACTAACAAGCCGACAAATATTTACCAAGATATAATTTTGTTTGTTTGTTTTTTGTAAATGTTCTAGACAATCCTAAACATATTTTCATATCGATTTCAAACAGTATGAAGTATAATCGGTCGATTTAAAAGCATGCTTCAGTACCTGGTATTTTTAATAGAGATAGAACTCTTAAACGCTGTCATAAATTTTGCAGTGGTTAAAATGAAATAATTTATTTTTCTCTGTTTCAGGTGAGTCACCCAAACGATCAACCACTTATTGACCGGTAGCTACGATTATACTACTTGGTAAGATTAATTAATTAAGCTAGTAGCAAATGATGAGAAAGTGGAAGTTGATGAAAAAGTAGCACATAAATAAAAATCGCCAGTGTCAGTTTTCCGTACAATAATGGTATTCTCAAGTTCAGAGTGGTTTCAGGTGGTAAAATGTTAAACTAGTCTTCTCATTTTTTACAATAATACTCATTTGAATTTGAGGGATTTGATTGAATATCACTGCATATTTTATTTAGATTTTACAGAATTCGATTTTAATATTTTTGTGTAGATTTTGCTCTTTTGAAGTATAATTCATTTTGAGCAATACTTTTTTTTTATTTTTTAAACTTCTTTTGTATTTTAATTGATAGGAATGTCTATTCAAATTTCAGAATAATGTAGATCAAAGATGCTTTACGAGTTGTCGCATATCATTATATGTCTAAGAGGAAACATTAAATATGTAATTAGTTAACTTAATTGAACCAAGATATTACGATTTCATCATGATTGCACCTCACCCATAGTTTGTACCATACGTTTGTGTGTGTAAATATAGGTCTCTTGGCAAAATCTGACGTGCATATATGAAACAATCAAAATATACTGAAGTATTTGCCCTTTAATTCATTCAATTAAATTGTATCAACTTGCTTTACTTGTCTATCCCTGACGTATACAGAGCGTCCCTTAATTAAACTGACCACAAAGAATATGTAGACACATCTGTATTTGGGAAAGTTTGGTTCAATCTTCCTAAAGAAAATGTTCTCGTTCGAGAAAACTGGGTTTCCTTTTTACCGCGCGCTCACTTGGAAATATTTTCGCTCAGTGACGAATTCTCAGATACACCGCATATACCGCCGATATACCCAGTAATTCGAAATGTATCAGAAATATTTCATAAGTCTAATAACCCTTTAAAGTTATTGAGATGTTGAAAGCTTTAAAGCAGATGCGAAAAAGTAACTCTATTTTGCTACCGGGAGCAAGTCAGTTTTCTGCATCAGTACGCGCTATGACGTGCGTTAGATTGAGAAGTTTCAAACAATTCTAATAATAAATAAGTCCAGAGAATTCGCTCGGCGCAGGCAAAGGCATCGCATTCCAGCTGCGATATCCTGGTGCTCCTCGTGTTTCAAGGGTGGGGAAAGGGGAGGATGCGCGTCTGAACGGTCGGTAGGCACCGCAAAATATTGCGGTGTAACAGTTCTCTGGTCGTTCGTAAATTACGCTTCTTTCAAGTTTTTGTGAAAATGGAGTGTGTTAATGATTCAAAAGTTAGAGGTTTATGTAATTGTCTTGTAGAACAATTATTAAGGACGGAATTTCATAGTATTGGGATTTCAGAAAAGCTCAAAATAAAAGACAACGGTAGTCCATAAAGTGCGGTATACATGAAATAATGCTCAGGATTCGCCACTGATTTTGCTGACCTGAGTCACGCGTTGCAGCTGCGCTGCGTTCCGGGGTAGGATGGACCGCGGTACGCAGCGGCGCGGCGACCCCGACACCTGCGGAAGGGGCAGAAATCAGGTCAATGGGAATCGGGCCCCCATTGCGGGAGACTTATCAGTGCCAAACCGACTACTCGTTTGTGTACTCTAGGTAAATTATTTTTATCTTTTTTCCGCGAATCGAATCAAGATATTCTAAAACCCTACTAGTTGCTCCTTAATTAGCTATAAAACAGATTCAAACATCCCTAAATTAAAAATTTATTTTGTACTCCAAATATTGTATCTATTTTTCTGAAGGACCCTTCCTGGGTATCCTTAGTAGTTAGTTTCTAATGTTATTGTTTTCCAACATTGTACATGTGCGATAAAATGTAGTTCAAAAACCGATTATGTATACTACGTAACCTAAAATCCCTTGAAAGACATAATATTGATGAACAAGGATAATAAAAACTATCCGGCTCAACTGTAGTGCGTCTGAACAGTGTAACGCACAGGACTTGAGTTGCGCAACAGGATAGAGAAAAGTAGTCGTCTTTGTCGAAAAAAAAAAGAACAGTAAATCGAATGCGTCAATCTTCTTTAAATAACGCCAAGAGGCATGACTTTTTTTAGAATAATTAAGGATCGCCTTGCGTATGTGCTTTTATATTCAATGCCCCCATTTACCTTCCCTAGGAAGTGAGCGGTACTGAAAAACGGAGCAAAGGAAATGAGCTGACGTTTGAATGCATGCCGAACATCCAAAGACATAAAGCTCTTTTTTTCTTTCAAATAAAAAAAGAAAAATGAGAGCTGGCGTGGGGCTGCTAACTGGACGGCAGCATTCCATTAGTAGGCGCTCCGCCCGTACTTTTTGTATGGAGAAGCGACGGCAGCGCACGTGGCGGACTATGCGCAAAGCTTTGGGCGAGAAGCCGCCGCCCTGGGGCGTCGCACATTGGGGCAAGGTCCCGAAAAGCTGGCCAAAATATGAAAATGTTATCCAAGTCTAATGGAACTTTGTATGCTGATTGCGATTCCAATGTCCAAATTGCAAAAAAACAAAATGGCGGATCCAATATGGTGGATAACAAGTTAAAAAACTAAAAATGTTTCTATCATTAGAATAATTAGACTGCACGAATTGCAGAATAGCAGCTATTGGCAGCTTTTTCTTTTTTGACATTTTCAATAGCCAAATAGTAGAGAATTAAGTTTTTATAAATTTCGTTGTGAAACTCTGTGGAACTTCTGTTTTCCACTTTTAAAAAATAACAATCAAATTAATTGTATCATTTTGTTTCAACATTAATTATTAATAAATTTTAACATGTTTTTAAGTATTTGTAATACATGTAAACATTGTACTCTCCATAACGATTTTCGTCCATTTTGAATGATTAAAATTGTTCAAAACCGAAAACTTTTTCAAATGTTCAAACTAATGGCTGTTTTACGATCTTTGTGCCGTGTAACAGCTGCTCGCTCAGCGGTCGCTTTTCCAATGATGCAGAGCGCCTCTGTGAGACCTCGGACCTTTTCTAACCTTGGAATTAGACAGTCTGAGAACCAGTCTAAGCAAATGCTCACTTAAAATTCCCTAAATAAAAACTTGTTTTCGACTTTTGGCCAGCTTTTCGGGATCTTTTTTTATTTAATAGGTAATTATTACAGCCAAATTAGAAACTTGATCCAATGTGGCTAGGCCGAAGGCCTTTAAGCCATTACAATACCTACATTCTACCGAGTTCTAACCTTTCGCCTTCTGGTATTCACCCCAAATGGTCTCTCCATCGCCTCAAAGCCGCGGAAACGAACCATAGGTACGAGCTGAGGAAAAACCCTGAAGGGGAAAAACCTGCCGTCAGAAGCCGAGTACATGCTACTCTATCCGGTTTTTAGACTATTTATTTGGCGCGGGCGTCAGGCATTCTCCTTCCAGTGTTTGGCCTCCACCGCACCTGAAAACAAACAGCACCACAGAAAATCGTCCGCACCAACGCCTCTGCCCTAACATTTCCGATTCCACTTCCTTGCCCCCTAATGTGCTTTATTTTAGCGTTTCCTTTTATTTTATTTTAATTTAATTTATTTTTAATTTATTTAACTTATTTTAATTAATTTAATTTTAATTGATATAACTTATTTTAATTTATTTAACTTGTTTAAATTAATTTAATTTTAATTTTATTTAACTTATTTTAATTATTTTATGTTAATATATATATATATATATATATATATATATATATATATATATATATATATTTTATTGACTTATTTATCTACTTATATAACAATTGACTACAATTTATAACTTTTTTTATTTATTTTTTTGTACTGTTTACTAACCTAACATAACTTACTATAACTTAATTATTGTTAGTTTATTGATTTATTACATATTTTTCTCCAGTCTAGGCTCTGCTCGTACTAACCACTGCTGTTTTCCACTCCTTAATTTCCGTTTCTCTAGTGGTCCGAACCTTTCCGAGAAATGTTCCTAATTCTTTCATGAAGTTAGCTCTTTTATCCCTAGAATGTTTTGGGCGAGCGTTACGTTCCTATGTTGGAAGTAGTAATTTCCCATTCCATCCATTTTCCTCTCAAGTTTCGGTCGCACTGCAAATTAAAGGATATGGATCCAGTCTTCCTATCACCGCAAAGCACACAGATGCCATTACCATTCGAGTCCTTTAATCTACGTTGCATCCACCCCCCGACCCTGAACCAAGCGTATCCCCCTCTTGCGTCCTTCTGCAGTGTGTTTACGTAACGTTCGCAACCCCATAACGGACTCGCGTGAATTTGCGCAACTAGCGAACGTTTTTCGGCCGTTGCTGCCAGGATCTCTTGCCTTTTAATATCCGCAAGTCTATCCGAAATTAACCGTTCTATGTCACGTGTTCCCTATCTCCACCATTTCCGGAGAAACGTCTCCCAGACCTGAACGTTCCAGTAGCAGTTTAATTTTATACGACCAGTAGCGTTGGTTGCTTCCCTGTAACTGCACCCGAAAACATCTATTTATAAGTGAGTCAGCCTGTTCACCTGCTAATTTAATCCAAAGTTTAATGGGTTTCATTTTAAAATCTTTCCAAATTCCTACACTACCGACCTCTCTTAGGACTCCGGCATTTGCTGCGAATCTAGAGACTCCGAGAATTAATTTGAAATAATCTGTTTCGACGCTTTCTAGTCGATCTATCCTATCCACTCCCCAAATTTCTGCCCCATAATTCATTGCTGGGAGAACTAGCGATTTAAACATCGTCTCGCACACCTTTAAAGGCAATTCCGGAACCCTGCGCACTGCGCAAACGATTTCTTTGAGCGCAATTCTTCCTTTACTGTGCGCCGCCACTATGTGATTACTCCATCCCCCATTCATGGAAAATTTTGCCCCAAGATATGTAAATGTTTTTACCCGGTCAATCTCCTCCTGAGCGAAAAACCCATCTCTCCTTGTTACCCCAGATAAATCCATTCTTGAAGACAACTACTTTGGTTTTGAATATTTACTTTAATCCCCATGTTTCACTATACGTTTCTAGGATATTTAAACTTTTTTGTAAGCCGTCAATAGTCTCCGAACATAAAACTAAATCATCAGCATATAGTAGTCCGGGAATGTTCAGGCCCTCAATTTCCGGCGCAGATGTATCCGCATCCTGTAACCACGTCAATAAATCGTTTATAAACAAGATAAACAATAGCGGTGAGAGAGGACAGCCCTGTCTTACTCCTACTGTCGATTTTATTTTCGCGTTGTACTTCCATCACCGCACCTGACACAGAAATTTACGTCTTCGTATATGCTCTGCAACACTTTTAAAACTTTACTGAGACGCCTAGCTCATTAAGTTTTGCCATAAAGCTTTCCTATTGATAGAGTCAAAAGCCATTTCGAAATCTACAAAACTGCAATATAAGTGGCCCCGTTTACGCGCAAGCCCTGCTTTACTAGGGTATCTAACACAAAGATATTGTCGGTAGTCGCGAAGCCTCTCCTAAAGCCTGCTTGCAATTCTGATATTTTACTGTGCTTTTCCGCCCATTCACTCAGTCGCCCGTTGAGTATTTTACAAAATAGCTTGCTCAGAGCTGGTAAAAGACTAATTCCGCGATAATTTTGTGGGCAATTCGTATTACCTTTATTCTTAAAGACTGGTTGGAGGATCGCTGTACTCCACGTTTCTGGATACGATCCAGAATCAACTATTGCATTAAATAAATTTAGAATACTCTCTGGGTCTATGTGCCACAATTCCGAAATAAATTGTGTCGGAATGCCGTCCGCGCCGCCTGCCTTCTTATTATTCATGGCTAGCATAGCCCTATTCACTTCATTCCAGGTTATCGGTTCGTCTAATTCAGGGACATCCCGGTCCGTGATAATATATATCCCTGTTTCAATATTCGCTATTTCGAGCGCCCGTGAAAAGTACTGCTCCCACGCGTCTGGTGAAATCGCATTACTTACATTTCTTTTATTACGCAGTGATCTTATAACGTCCCAAATTGATTTATTATGATTGTTTCTTAAATTGCCTCTATTCTTGCTGTCTCACTCTCCTGCCAAGATTTCTTCGATTTCTTAATTGTGGCCTCGTATTGCCTACGTAGTAACAAGTAACTATTTCTCGCTTCCGCAGTTCCACTGTTTCTGAACATTCTTAAGGCTACTATTGCTTCACGCCTGCTCACCCGCACTCCTCGCTAAACCATCCTTGGGTCCGTCCCCTTCCTCCTCTCCCCACATTCGCATGCCCCTCCCCGCGCGAAAGAGTCTCCTTTCTAAATTCTTTGCTTGCCTTTCCGGTGACCGCTCCTCTCGCGCCCACCCTACCGAGTTAAGAATAGCCTCTGCAAATTCCTGTCGCTTTTCCTCTTTCCATATAAACCGTCGTCTTGCTATTGTGAAGTTTGTTGCTCCCGCCGTACTGCCTGTGGCAGTTCAGTAGCATTTACTGCTAAATGAACGCACACAGGCAAATGGTCGATTCTGCCTAATTCGATTCCAAAATCTAATAAATTGTTTATTCTTTCATGAGACAACAGAGCATAATCTATTACACTACCTCCATTCCCACTAATAAAAGTTAGTTCCCCTTCAGTATCCTGTCCATAGTTGCCATTTAAGATTTCGAGATTAAATCTCTCGCATAATTCTAACAATTCCTGACCCTCATTATTGATGACTGAGTCTTTGCTTTTCTAGAATTAGCTCTCGCTTCTTGCCGATCGAACTCCGAAAATACTTCCTGCTCATGGCCAATTCTAGCATTCATGTCACCTAAGACTAGTAAATCAGTATTCGGATACCTTTGCTTCAACGAGTCTAAGAAATTATTGATTTCACCAAAAGCTTCTGGAGAATAATAACGCGAGCCCTGCGGGTGACGGTATATAAATACAATTGCGAGGTCTGTATTTTGCATTACTAGTCTAATACAAAGAAAATTGTCGGAGTTTGTTGTAATTTCATAAATAAATTGCACTAACCTATCCTGAAATATGCACGCAACACCTCCCGGGTACCTACCCCTTTCCCCTCTACGTTTTTTAGTTTTGCATATGACTGTAAAACCAGACACATTTAAAGTCTCACCCTCCTTCCACCAAGTTTCAACGAGACCGACAATATCAAATGTGTTTATGTACCCATGGGAAATCTTGATTTCCGAGCTTAGAGCCTAGACCTTTGATGTTCCAACATCCTATTCTTAAAGCCTATTCCTGCCTATTTGGCGACCTGCTGGGTCCCGACTCACCGCGAGCTTCCTGCTGCTGCGTTTGCCGCAGCCATCGCCTCGTACGAGGTCCTCGCTCCAGGCTGTCAGCCGCAAAGCGTCCCGGGGCTCGCCGAGTGCCGTGGGCTCCGGCGGGAACGTGAACGCGACCGCCGACGCGAACGCGAACGAGACCGCCTCCGCCGCGATGCCGCGGGGTCAGAGGTCGTCCGCGCCGCCCCAGCACGAGGCGCAGCCGCAGGCGCGGCCGCGGCCACGGCCGAAGGCGCGGGCGGGGGGCGGGGGCGGCCGCCCTACTGGGGTTCTGCCCCTCGCCGAGTTCACGGGACCCCGTCGCCCGCCCCTCCCCCGCCCGCGGACGGGCCGCCAGCTCAGCCAACACGTAGCTGCGCCCTGCCACGACAAGCTTGTCGAAACGAATCGACGCCTGCTTTCCGCTCGCTTTCGCCTCCTGCAAATGCGGAATTAACGCCTTACGCGTTTGCCGCACTGCCCAGCTGAAGTCCTCACGGACGCGCACCCTGCCATTCCGGGAGAGATACTCCCGGGCTGCACGCAGCAGCTCCTCCCGCTTCCTGAAAGAGGCCAGCTTGGCCACAATCATACGTGGCTGTCCCTCGCGCCGCCGCCCGGTCCGGTGCGCGCGCTCGATATCCTGGAGCTCCCAAACCCGACCCCAAGCTGCTCCGCAAGATCCAGGATACACCTCTCCGAGTCCGCCCAAGACTCGTTCCGCTTCTCTGGGATGCCAGTAACAATGATATTGTTACGTCGCGACTGGTTCTCAAGGTAATCCACCTTGCGAACCAGCCGCTCGTTGGCTGTCTGCAGCGACTGCACTGAAGCCTCTGCCGACGTAACCCTAGCCTGCAACACATCGATTCTATCAATAAGTTCCTTATGGTTCCTATTGATAGTCTCGATGATATCGACGTTAGTAGGGGGGCCGGGATTCAGCTCCACCCCACCGATCGCCAATAGCACCGCCATCACCGCCGCGCCCAACACGCTCGCAAGGAGCCCCAGCCCTGCGCTGTCCCCGGGCACCGCCACCGCGCGGCAGGTAGCCCCTCACCCAGCGGCCGATAGCCGCGCGCCACTGCTCCGTCGACACCATCCTGCAGCAGGTAGAGCGCTTAGTAAAACACGTCCGCTCGGCTCTGCGACTGGCGAGAGACTTTTCGGGATCTTGCCCCAATGTGCGTCGGCCGCTCCCATTGTTTCGTAATCGGCGGCGGAGGCGAGCCGTGCCGCCAACAGCGTGCCGCAATTTTAGGCTAGCGGCTAATTCGGACTTCCTGGAAAAGAAGAGGCCGTGCGTGAGTGGGGTTGGGGGAAAGCGCGGGAGCGTGGAGAGTGCGGACACGGGCGAGGACGTCGTTTGTTATAAACACTTTCATGGGTTCAAAACCCGACCGAAACTGTGGACTTTTAACGGCTAAAAATAATTTGTGCTCCTTCCGTCACGAGGGAAGTAAATCCTGCTGTCCCATGTTGTAGATCGTCTGCATGTATAAAATCGTCAAGCCTAAAACATGCTTCTGAGCTGAATTCAAATAGTCATTTTTTAGTCCGGTGATGCCTTCTTTCTCTGCTATATGGTGAAAGTACCGAAACTTGCGTGATCAGTCGGAAGAGACAGGCTTGATAACCTAAACCTCAGAACGAAAAATAAGGCGTCATTGATTAAAAATAGGTGAAAATAGGAGTCATTCTCCGAAATGGGTGTAGGTAAAGGAGTGCACTGGACCCGATCACAATTGCGATTGGGTTCCGTTTTGATAGGTAATGGGCGAGTAAGTAATTTAGTGCAACTAACGCAAGTTTGACGTTTGCAATTTTTTATTGTGATAATGTGTTTGTTTAGTGATATGTTGGGGACTTTTTCAACTTTACGATACTGCACCAGTGTGATATAAATTTCTATTTGTTTTTGCTACTTAGTTGAAAGTGTTTTCATTTTCACCGTCGTTTTAGTGTTAATTGGTTATTCATCCCGTGCTTATTGTGAATAGTTGGTTTGAAATACAATTGTTTTAACTCATTTTTTAATTATTCATTTGATATCCAGTAATTTTATTTTTAAACTGCGTTATATCTACACTTATGTGAAATATGTATTGAATTCGTCGTTGCATTCTTGTAATTAATTTCCCCAAATAGTGTGAAAAGTTGTTAAAGGAATTATCGCAGCCAATTCTTTAATCTCCTTTGTTGATATCACCCTAATCTCGGTACTCATATTTCTTTGGATATACAAATTTGCCACACAAATACTGTATATAAATTTGGATATGTCAATAATACTTCTTGCATATAAAATTAACTTGTCCCTGCTAACGCATTTTGAACAGGGTTACTCGTGTAAATAATTTCTAACCATTTTCTAAAAGAATGAAAGCGTGCAATTAATCAATGACTGGGTATGCTTATTGTGTTCAATACAATATTACTAATGAAAGTCTTGTTGTGAAATACTGTTTATTTCCAATATAGAATGATTATATATCACCATGTAATTAAATTGCATATCATCAGATAAGACAGTCGCCACAGTTGCAGTGCATCAACTGATGTCACTGCAGCGCCTCTGACCGGGAGGTCCTAGGTTCGAGTCCTGACGGCGCAGGATTTTCGATACTAGCTTTTCAGCTAGGTCGAATTCAGTCTCTGTCTGGAGGAGAATTCTAGCGGCCGGCTGCTCTGATCGGTAGTTTTCCGTGGTTTCTCTAATCAATGCCAGGCGAATGCCGGAGCAGTACCATACCAAACGGGCCACGGACCGCGCGCGATCTGTTCTTCATCTTCCTTGTCCTATCCTCTCCCCTTACACACACATTTACACTAACATGCACTACACTACCACATATTTCGGGAGACTAGTCGGGAGCTTAGAGCTTGTTCCGGCTGGGGCGGTGCCTCGCTGGTGGGAGAGTCCTGGTTAGTGGGTAAACCCCACTAGCCGACGGTAGATCGGCGCCGGATCTCGCCATCCAGCGGCAGAAGATCCCCCCCAGACAAAACATGCACTACACTAACGGGACTAATGCCCAAAGCAGTTGACGTGCCCAGAAACACGAAAAAATCAATCAATCAAAAAAGACACTTGGTCTTCCTTTAAAAACGTTGTAGGATATCGCATTCCCAAGAAAGGCCAGAATTTGTAAAAATGTTGGCGATATAAATTGAAGCAAATCCTGAATACGTATACTCTATCCGTACAGCTGCCAGGTACTTCTACCTCCATCTGAAATTTTCAAATCTGCAAGGCATCAGTACGTAAGTGCGAACTATGATTTCCGTTCTGTTGCTGGACTTCGAGCTCCATTAGCGCGGAGCGTTCCTACGTGCCCAAGGTTCGCAAACTATTTCAGATACAAGTCGTGCAACGGCATTTTCACAGAAATTCCGAAGCCGGAACCGGCACCGTGCCCTTCCAATGAATTGCAACTTCGCCGCGCTTCCGGGAACCCGACGAGCCAGGCGCGGTGTGCACTGAGTGGAATTGAAGCCAAAATATGATTTTGCCTGTCGTTTCAAAACGAAACTTTCAATAAAGAATCTAGCAAATATAGGAATGATTGGAAATTAACAGTGCATATCAATGTCCTTCTGCTTCCGGTAGAGCACCAATCAGAGAGGTCAGCAGAGGGTCCTAGAATAAATTGCAATTAAAAAGCAATTGAATTGTGTGAATTGGGTGTTTTTTTCATTTCGGTGTTAATTTTGCTTTGTGTGTAAATATATTCATTTCTTTTGTAAATAATAAACAATTTGCATGTTTTCGGAGTGTTTTGATGTTTCTGAGATGAAATATTTGCATACAAAGTTTTTTTCAAATAAACTTTTGAGTCGTAATTGCGGTTCAATCATTCGAATTATCCAAGGAGTTTATTAGACAAGATATGCTGCATTTTCCACGGAGACAATGATATCCACGTCCTTTTTTGAAAAACTATTTTAACATTGATAATGTTGCTCCGATTGCACAACTCTTTGTCTACATCGATAACTACTAAAATAATATTCCAATGTGTTTATTGGCAGATCTGGCTGTGAGAAAACAACAGAATTTCCGCAAAGCGATTATGCCTAGCGAGGGTTTTGAATTGCTGTGTAAACATTTGATAATCTTTGTAAGACAAAACTATCGCTACCAGATAGGAAATATTTTAATAATAAAATTCGTAAAAGATGTGACAGTAACTCTTTACCTCAACCAAGGCAGAGGAAAACTACGCTGTGCTCCGTCGTTGAACTCTTCCCTAATTGGTGTGCAACGTTCAGATGTCGGCCCGGTGGCCGAGATTGCTAAGGCAGTAGTGTCGTAGTGATCTCTGACGGAAGGGTCGCGGGTTGAGTCCCGTCTTGGACATGGTTGTATTTGTGTTCGTCCTTTCACTCCTTATCATCACCATTTCGTCTCACCTTCATAGTTACCATAACGTTAATGCCAATAGTGGTCTAGATGTTAATGCGACCTTATATAACAAAAAAAACTTAAGATGACTGGGTATTTGCGATTTCGACTGTTCGTCGGTTGAATGAGTTGGAGCGAAAATATGATTCATTCAATGTTCGTAGGAAGGGAAATAAATCTAGTCCCATGTTATAGATTTGAGGCGTTTAGTAGAATTTCAAGCCTAAGTGGCACCTTTTGACTTACGGTCTCTCATCGCCCAGCACTCAAGTTCGTTTCAACCATTACATTGTGACGATTTTCATGCCTCGTTATCATCCGATCATAAATACTATACAATGAAACTAGCCACTTGAATGACTGAAATTATCGTCATATATCTAACAATAAACAAAATTTGTTGAAACATCGACTAGGAACAGAAAAAAAATCGCAATATTAATATTATGTTTTTCATTACCATTGTTTAAGGTTTTCGAAGTCAATGTTAATAGTTTGCCTGTTCCGAGCAAAGTTTATTTTTCTAACGGCTTGCAGTTCTCAGCAAGACTCCTCTTTCTCTGTGAATGTATGGTTTATATTCATTTATATTCTGAATCCTTCCGCATGTCATTTGAATTAAGATTTCTCTTTTACACTTTTATAAGTGCATTTGCGCTTCAGTTTTATAACTGAAGCATATTACAGACATTTTACACCTGCATGGGATATCCGTTGTCAACAATTTACTTATGCATAGTTTTGATTTTCAGCATTTATTGCTGCTGTATGTATACATTCTTTCAATGGTGATGCAAGAGGATCTCAAAAGTGCTTTATTTCATCGCCTTTAACAAACAGCTTCATCTCTCACAATTTCTATTTTCTCTCTCATAATCTAAAAAGGAGTAATTTTCAGCATCTATGTTTCGCACATGAATTTTTCGTTTTATTTTTGGCTTTACGCTCCTTTCGTCTTATTTCCGGGTCAGTGTGCAGCGCGGGGTTTGCTGACGGTCGCATTGGCGGCGAGCTCGGATTCTGGGAAGTGCTGAATTAAACGGTGGCTGGTGTCCACGGTGGCGCTTTGTTTTCACCTCTCCTCGTCGACGTAAAATGGAGAAATATTGCCGCAAAAATACTCCCTATGCAGGAAATATCCCTGTCGTCATTTGCGCTGGAATTCACCCTCCGAGGCTCACAAATCACGGTTTCATCGTGGATCATGTGTTGAGTATTTTCACGCTAGACTCCCGCGATGCATTTATTCCTACCCAAAGTAACGGGTGTTTTTGAACGTTTTGGCTTTTGAAGGAGGTAATTTCGTTTGCATTTTCTAATTTATTCATGAAAATGTAACAATGATTACGAATGATAATGATACGATACACTGAGTCCAAATGTGTTGTGACATACCAATATGTAGGACCTTGTATTGCGTCACATTTATTGTAAACAGGGTGAATTGTAAGGATAGACATTTGTAAATATGGCGGCATAGCAACGGTAGACGAGTGGTCGTCAAGGTCAACAAACCATTGCTTTAAACCATGGGGCGCGGCTAGCTGATAAAGTAAACTGTTTGGGGATTGGCCGAGAAAGCAATGACAGTCTGGGCCGCGGCGAGTTGAATTTGTAAGTAATCGAGGGATTAGCTAGGCATGGAATTTTTTCTGACAAGAAACCGTAGAAAGTATGGACCGAGTTTTGAAGGGCTGAAAGAGGGGAATATGGAGGCATTCCGACTTATGTCGTGGTGCTGTGGGGATCGTGTGTAGACAATTGATGTTGGGAGTTTGGGAATTGTGAACATTTACTTTGGAGCGTATGATTGTCGGACTTAGGAAAGTGGAATGGAAATAAATTTAATTGTGAACTTAGATGATTTGTCGGCAACAGGACTGGGAGTATTTGTAATTTTAATTTTAAAGAACTGGGAACTTTTAAAAGGAAAATTAATTAAGTCTTATCAACTTATGAGGCGGTGAAGATCAGTGATTTGAATACACTTATGCCAGAACGTAAGAAAAGAAGATGGTATTTGGACCTGGAGCCATCAACACCGGGGAAATTTGAAAATGGTTCTACGCGACGACATCAGTCAAGAGCATGCGAAGACGGGTACTGCAATATAAGGTTTGAGACTGGTCATGACCGAAAGTTTCGTATTGTTACCAATGAACATTGAATAAACTTACAAGTTTCTGTGAATAGAAAAGATGATTTTCATTTAGCCAATTCCAGAAAATGAGTAGCTAGAAATGTATATTTGCTTTTCAGATTCCTCGGCCATTCTGTACACATGGCAGATCGAATAATCGGCTATTAGCAGTCAATAGCGATTATTTCTTATAAGACCCATCGACCCAGTTAGCCGGATATTAATTTAATGGAAATAGCAGTTGAAGATTAATTTTAATAATTGAATTAACATAATATTTTCCTGGCGCCCATATTCTTTTATAAATTTGGAACGGGTTACGTTGAATTAATATTAGAAGGGCAGAGGAGGTATTCAATTTAAAAATCAAATCAGACAGTTTGTTTCAGTGTATTATTTCTGAATTTTCGCAATGTATCCGTGATTCATGTTCATAGAAGTTCTTGACCTCTTCGTAAATGGAGTGGACTTCTAACATTAACAAGAGGTAAATTTGACCCAAATTACAGCCCTAATGATGGTCCAATACAGAGGCGAAACATTGGCTGTAAGGATATAACGTCAATTTTTCAATCGACTTCTAACCCCTACAAACCACTCCAAAATCTGTTGTTCTTGTTTCAAATATATATTAAAAAATAAAATGGAAGACTAAATAAATGGCCAACGTTTATTATTTTTTCAATATATTTACACGAAAATTATTAAATTGTGTTGTGATAAATTTTCAACAAAAACTTTCTCTGAGGCCTTGAAGAAAGAAAATAAATAAAATTCAAAAATCATACAAACTCAGCCTACACCAATGTTCTTTAATAGAATTCAACTTCAAGAAATTACATTTAATTCTAAATGTGTAAATTTTTCATTTTTATACTTTCTGCAATATTAGTAATCTCATGCGCTGAATATATAAAGGGTAAAAACATTACAGATCATCAACAATTTATTTGTTTTCGAATAAATGTCATGAAAATAAAAAACGACGTGAATTGAGGCATTGTTTGCAAAAGCACACACATTTCAACATTCATTGCGTGTAGTTAGGGAATACAAACATTTGTTTTGTAGGACTGATCAGCATTGGACCAGGCATTTTTTTCATCTGAATCAGAATTTCATTTTTTCATCCACGGAATTAAAACACCGGTTTTACAGCACTTTCTGCTTACACAGAAGAAGGCTTTGCATATTCATCGGCAGTTTTACGTAATCAGACCACGACATTCTACTACCGCTCATTTTTTCTGCATACTAACTGTACGTGCCGAAAAACATAGCGTTCTCAAATTGGCCCTAGCAATTTTATGGGAATCCTCTTATATCGAAGTGGCCAGCACTTTCAGACGCAATTAATTTTCAGGTACGAATAGTTTTGTCATCAAATCCACGGAAATTGTTTTGTGTTTGTAAAACTAAATATAACGAGGTGCTTGTCGCCAAACCAATTTCGCGCTATGATACAAATAACTCTTCCGTCCTGGAAAAACAATTTTCACCGCCCTCCAGGACAGTCTCGCGCTTGACGCCGGAGTGAACTCGCTTCTTTATCGATCGCAGAACGCTCTAGCGGCGAGAAAGTAATTTTCATAACGTGATGGAGGGAATCAATTTAATTTCTTATTTCTTTTTCGCCGTTGGCGCCGTGGAGTTCGCCGCGAAGGGCTAGACGCCTGCAAAATCCCATCTCCACTGCCGCCTCCTAATGAAGAGGCCCAGGGCGGACAGTGTCAAAGACGCTACAATGGCAATCTTATTCTGTGTTTGAAGATACGTTCTGACCACCAGCACCGTTAGTGAAAGCAGGATCGAATGTTGTGGACGACAAGGGATTGTTTTTTCAGTCACCAATCGGGACGAAACCTAACGTCAATCAGACAAACGAGACAATTCGCTTAGTGCCGATGCATTTCTTCAGTTTTACTTTCATGTACACAAGTATACAGGGAATTTACACGTTATATGGAAAAAGTTGCTGTATGCTGCTTTACAAAATAATGCGATATTTTTACCAAAATACATGTTTTGGGGACACCTGATAACAAAATGTGTTCTGATTTTCGAAACTTCTATGTGTATCCGTAAATTAATAGTTTTCGCGTAATATTTATTTTTTGAAAAACGTAAAAATAAAACACACATTTCAAAGTATTGAATGAAACCAAATTTTTACATTAAGTACTTTTTTAATTCCAAAATTTAAATAGTAATAACAACACACAAATTTTGGAAAAAAAAATTTTTTATGATGTTACTTTTAAGATAATAAATATCGTACATTTAAAAAAATGTCGTGTCAACTCCTGTGCGATTTGACGTGGAATGGCTCAGATACAGAACATTAACTGAAGTCGTTTCCAAAACCCTCCTCAGAATTCACTTTGCCAATAAAATATGTATCTGCCACGCCAAGGAGCTTCGTCTCCTAATCTTACTCTATTTGCCAAAGGTTGAAAACCTCCATGTTTCATTTAACCAGGAACGGGAATTAAATAAGGATGCAGCACCGCTTTCGCGAAGTTCTTTTCATTACTGCTCCGCTGCTCAGGAAAAAGTTTCAACGGGAACGTCGACCCTGGCTGCTTTTTGGAACAAACGACTGTAATTAAGCAAATGAATCCGTGGCTTTTCGTGGTGGATTGTATGCTAAATGCGTCATTCTTAAGGTTCTTGTGGTCGAGAAAAAACAAAATGAAAACAAGTGGGTGGAGATGGAATAAGAGGAATTACGTTTGGCCACATCTGTGAATGTAATTTTTCAAAATGTACTTTTTCAGCCGTATGGAGATAATTTTAAAAAAGACGTCGAAGCTTTTAGAAAATAATTCAAATAATTTTTGTCATGAACGTCGTTTTCTCTAATTGATTGTTGATCATGTTGATATCCCTGAAATCTTTCTTATCCCTAAAACAAGGCATTGATATTAAAATAAAGATACAAAATTCCACATCAGATGACATATTGGCATTAGCATTCCTTTTTAATAGGGGTACTGGCGTTCATGAATATCTAAATTCCAATTAAAAATTAAAATATTACTATTAAAGTTTTCAAAAATATATGTACTTCCTTCAAGTATTTAATTTTTCATAACAGACAGGATGCATTTCAGTTCTCAATTTATAATATATCATTTACTCTTTTTATTACTCATTAAGTTTGTAGATTGATAGATAACTAGTGATTCTGGGCGCGACAAATACTAAGGTAATTAGTCATTATTCCTGGAAATGTGATGCATGATTTTTCTCAGGGGGTGGCGGTGATCTTGCCCCGCTGGATGGCGAGATCAGTCGCCGACCTACTGTCGGCCAGAGCGGTTTTCCCCAACTAGGTATATCTCACCAGCGAGGCACTGCCCCAGCCGGGACAATCTCTAAGCTCCCGACCGGTCTCCCGGCATGTGCGATAGTGTAGTGCATGTAAGTGTAAGTGTGTGTGAGATAGGACAAGGAATGGGAAGGAATGTTCGCGGGCGGTCGCTGGCCCGTTTGGTAGGGAACCGCTCCGGCCTTCTCCGGGTATTGATGGGAGAAACAATATTGTAGAGATTTTGCAGGTTTCATCATCAGTAGAGTACATTTTCATGAATTCGCAGCAGATGAATATCACATTTTCATTTTAAGCGCACAATGAACATCTACAATTATTTTTGTTCATTAGCGCCTTTTACGTTTAGCCGATTTTCCCTATTCATTCTTTCCTTGCATTTATATCAAAATTTAAAATTTTAACTGGAACTCAATGATTTTTTCATAAAACATAAATGAAACGCAAAAAACCATCAAGTTCAATGGATAAAATGCAGGACGCTTGCGAAAAAATTATGAAACTTACAATCTAAAGCTATATAATTTTTACTACTATTCTAATGCTAATCAGATATTTCACTTTATATCATTTGCTGCATTTTCACTTCCCATTCAATCATATATTTAATGTGATTTCTTTTTCGCAGGAGATCACTTCGTCTATCTTTCTGGCTGGGATTCTATCGTGACATTTTTTATATAAATCCAAAGCGACGGAAAATGATATAGCTATTCAACCACACATTAATTTGTATATTTCAAATGACACTTTATTTATCTCTATTGTGAACACTGATTAAATTTCGATGCGCAAAATGAAAAATAGATGCCCGATAAAAAACTAAATTATGGACGATTGAATATATCCTGTTACACAGAAGAGTCACAGTAAAACATGCAATTCTGATTGGAGACTAACCAAAATTATTTTAAATACTATTCATTTACTACCATTCTGGCTCTAATTCTCACACACGTCTTCACGAATAGGTGACCATTGTAGTAACTGGAAGGCCCCAAGAAAGAGTCAATCAAGTGAATTTTTCGAGAAACACTTTATTTTTAATTTTCATATTCTTAGCAATGAATATTAACTTTCAAGTATATTTTAGTTAATTTTTTATTACTCTGTAAAATTTGAGGAATGATGAGATCAGAGGCAACGTAATGAGATGCGCCGGAGAATGGGCGCGCGGCTGTTTCGGAGTCAACTAAACTTTGAAATATGTTTATAATCTTTCAAGCTGCTCAGTACCTTTCCAGAAAAGTTTTATGATCATAATTGTCAGGTTATCTTTCAACCTCTTCGGGCCTTTCCGAGAAATTTTTTCGAAAAGGAAATATGTGATGAAGTGTGTGGTCACTGATTCACTCCACATCTCTTTTGGTATCTACACGTTGCTACGCAATTAACAGTTGACGATTGTTTAAATTGAATTACAGTTGACGATTGAAAAGTTAGATGCTTTACAGTAATCACTCAGCATGGTAAATGTTATTTAGATCCTTTAGTTTACTACAGTGTATTTACATTTTAAGAATTTCGGTGTCTGCTAATTTTCTCTTTTGCGTTGACCCTCTCTATGTTTATTTCTGTATATTGTAAAATAAAATACACATGTGTGAAATACTCAGT
The DNA here is from genome assembly GCA_964035755.1 of Teleogryllus oceanicus. Lineage (NCBI taxonomy): Eukaryota > Metazoa > Arthropoda > Insecta > Orthoptera > Gryllidae > Teleogryllus > Teleogryllus oceanicus. Next base: position 95,267,888 of record CAXIVR010000004.1, read on the forward strand.
TACTATATTCATTCGATCTTCAATATTAATTCAAAACTCTCCGTGCATGTTTACTCGTCCTCGCCCCACGTATTTCTTTATGGGTCATCGTAGAGTTCACTCGTGTAACTTAGTACAAGATGCTCCCTAATTCACTGAAAACTTTTAAAAGAAATGACTGTGGGGAAATTTAATCAGTTCTAGAATAAAATTGAGCGACTCTCAACTGCAATTCAACTTTTTTTTCTTAAAAGAACATTTTAGCCTTTCTAAATCACAAGTATTGAACATTAACTTAGAAATATTTTCAGCTCATAAAAATATGTTCTTATTATACATTAGTCTAGAATGCGTTAGGAAACATTATAAAGCTTCTAGTGACTATTGTAAGACTAAGAATTGTTTTAATTAAAACGAAAAATAAGGTGGTATGAATTAACTCTTTTGTATTCTTTTTCATGATTTCACGAAGGAGGAAGATAATATTTTTTTTATTTACTTTGTGAGTTTCTTCTTTTCTTCATCACATCTTTTGAATCGGTGTGCAGATTTTTATAATAGAACAAACTATCCATGTCCGCCGTAGGAGTGAGAAGAACTGAAAAAATTACATAGAAATATTTTTATTAGTTGCAGGGAGTGTTCTAGACAATAATAATAATAATAATAATAATAATAATAATAATAATAATAATAATAATAACAATAATAATAATAATAATAATAAATAATATAATAAATAATAATAAATCCATGCAGATATTACTTTCGTGTTATAGTGCATTCAAATATTTTCACAACATATATTGCACTAATGTAGTTGATGTACTACTCACTAAGAAATATAATTACGATACTACTTGTTTTCCCGTTGATTTTATTTTGTCTAAGAAAAGATGTGAAATGCCCATCAAAGCACATATAGAAACTTTGACAACGTAGTTATGAGTGCAGCAAATAAAATTTAGGGCACTGTCGCAGATCATCTCAGCAGTCTGACATTCATGTTTTAATACTATATTTTGCATTTAACGAGCATACTTTAAGGCGCATTTTTTACGTCGTTTGAGCCCACTGTGCATACAGTGGGTCTCTAGCCATGACGGAGTGAAGCATCGGGTCGACGCGTTGCGCCCCTCTCCGTCTGACGCCTAATGAATAGCACGAGGGTGAGTTGACGGGGAATATACAGCCAAGGTCTAACGTACGTGCTGTATATGAGGTGCTACTTACTATAGGATTTTTTTTTCAAAATTTAAGTAGTATATGACTTAGTGTAGGAATCACAGAATTTTGAAAATGTGCACACAATTCACTTTTCCCCATAGCACGTCATACGCAGTTTTCACTGTTTTTTTGTTGTTTTTTTTTACGTAAAATAAATAAATAAATGCGTATGTAACATTGTTGGCGCAATGGAGCGCTGTAGTAGTATAAAAATAATGTACAAAAATAATTTATAAATAAATAGTTGCACACACATGTTACCGTATAGTCCTAACTACAGCCCTGCACGCACGGTGGAGATAATGCGAGACAATTATGAGAGCACACGACGTTGATGAGGGCGCCGCGAAATTAACTGGGCTGTAAGTGGAGCTTCGCTATGCGCCCGTTTTGCTAGTTGTGGTAGGAATAGAGCCGGGGAGAGGGGGTTGGTTGCTTTTTGTGAACAGTACTATCAAGTTCAATCTGTACTTTCCCGACGCAAATATAATTTCTGTAACTCGGAAGCGAACATTTGTAGTTTTCAATCGTTGCTAACCTCGCTTTCTTGGTACTTACATTCGTTATTCACCTATATATACTGTAAATAATCGGGAAAAATATTCTGGATCTCAAATGAATGTGCTTACATTATACTTCTCCGTATACGTCACATACAGTTTTTACTGTTCTACGACGAAAATAAAATAAATCGAATTAAGTCAAATCAAATAATGGGTTAATAGTAATTTATGTAATGAGTTTATAATGTTAAGTTTTACTGCATGGGTTTTCAAATTTGTACGAATGCAATAAAGCAACATTATAAACGAGTTACATACGCTAGTTTCTAGCATAGTAGCATTATAAATTTATAACAGAATCAAACTTAATTTTTAGGAACAACTTTCTTGTGATATCTCGGGTATTTGACTTCTGTGCGAGAAAACGTTGGTCGGCTGTTCCGTTCACCTCTACGTCCCTACGATTCTCTCGCTGAATGTGTGATGACACAATCATTCGTGCCGTAAAATACTAATACGTCATCATTTGTGCCGTAAAATGCACGATTATGAACGCTTTCTTATAATGAAAAAGGTCGTTTATAATGCTGGAATACAAAAAGAAAGGCCTTTTTCCGTACAAAGAGCCATGCAACCATGACGGAGCGGAGTCTCGTGATAATGGCTCTCGCCCCCACCCCATTTGACGCGCAGCGGGAGAGTCGCACGAGGGCGAAAAGTCAGTTTGCACGCCTTCATCCGCGCGGCCGCGCTGTCACCGCTCCGGCTTAGCGAGGCGCGCTGCACGCGGCGCGCCTTCTGGCGGCGCACCGAGCAACTACTTCCCCGCGCGGAGGGCTGTCCAACTCGCGCGCGGTGGACGACTGGTGCACAGTCGCAGCCCAGTCAGCATCAGTCTCGCCCGCCGTTAGATTGATTGATTGATTTTTGCGTGTTTCCGGGCGCGTCAACTGCTTTGGTCATTACTCCCGTTAGTGTAGTGCATGTTTTTTCGCTGGAGATGGCGGTGATGTTCCCCCGCCGCATGGCGAGATCCGGCGCCGACCTACCGTCGGCTAGTGGGGTTTCCCCTAACCAGGATTCTCCCACCAACGGGGCACCGCCCCAGTCGGGACAAGCTCTAAGCTCCCGATCGGTCTCCCGGAATATGTGGTAGTGTAGTGCATGTTAGTGTAAGTGTGTGTGTAAGGGGAGAGGATAGGACAAGGAAGAGGAAGGACAGATCGCGCGCAGTCCGTGGCCCGTTTGGTAGGGTACTGTTCCGGCATTCGCCTGGTGTTGATCGGAGAAACCACGGAAAAATACCGATCAGAGCAGCCGGCCGCTAGAATTCTCCTCCAGACAGCGACTGAATTCGACCTAGCTGAAAAGCTAGTGTCGAAAATCCTGTCGCCGTCGGGACTCGAACCTAGGACCTCCCGGTCAGAGGCGCTGCAGTGACATAAGTTGATGCCCACCGTTAGAGAAACAATTGTTTTTTTCCTTTCTTTTCTGAAGTAAACTGTGACTTCCCAAAGACATGTTACTAATAAATAATGGTCAATAAGTAAATATTTTTTGAAACATGGAGTATCTTTACGACAGGCTGGTTTGTGGGGCTTCATCATTGGGAAGAAGTAGACTGTATAGTTGTTTGACAACGTTTGAGAAAATATATTTCAGTCATCAGGACTACAATGTACAAGATAAGAAAAGTCTGGGGTGTGTTAACGTGGTGTGTGTTGGAGTAGTGGTTCTTTACAAATGTGTCTCTTACGTGTAGTGCATCACCTGTAAGAATATGTAGCTCCAGTTCCTTGCTTTTTTTCTGTTTTGCGGTTAGCATAATTATGGTATAAGTGGTATTGTAATTATATTATTTCTTTCTAGGTTTTTACAATAAATATATGTAGTAGAGATGACTTAAGTGGTTAATCAACGCGTTTTTGTAGCTTTCTGATCTTGTACGTTGCAGCCCTGATAATGGAAATATATATTAAGAAAAGTTGGCAAACAACTATGTAGTCTAATTCTTTCCACTAAGCAAGTCTTCAAGAACCAGCCTTCGGTATTTCAAGACAGGGTGACGCTCTGTACTTTCTCTCCGAAAAGAGAGCGCAAGAACGTGCAAATACAGTCGACTCCGGTTATAGTGAACTCGGATATAGAAAACCCTTGGTTATAGTGAACTTAAGTCACTGGTCCCGTTTCACTTCCATTACAAATAGGCATAACAAGATTCGGTTATGATGAGCCTGAACCTCGGCTACAGTGAAATGAGTCCTCGGTATTAATTGGATCTCTTATATCATTAGGCGATTAAAATGGCATTCGGAGAGTGGGATGATGTTCCAACAGTGCAAGAGGCATTGAAAGGTGTCACGACTGCATTAAGATACTTACAGACAGAGTACAATGCAGAATCAATTGTGGGGAGAGCACGAACTCTGGAGAAGGATCTAGTTAAAAAATTTACGAAGCAAACAATTCAAAATAGTTATTTTTTTAAATACAAATGAAGATATTGAAATTTTCGGTTCGTGTTGTTAATGAATTTTGCGGTATAATAATAAAATCAATCACTCTAGAGAAATTCCATGTAATGTTGATGTCATCGGGTACAGTGAACCTCTGATATAGTGAACCAAACATGTTCATCTGAAGATGTTCACTAAAACCTGAGTCGACTGTAAAAGTAGACTTTTGTCCTGGAATTAATTCCCACGATTCGGGCGGTTGAATTACAGTGAGACATTGAAAATCCTGCATTTTTATTGAAATTACTCAAAATTCAAACATTCTTCACAGAACCTTGTTTTAAAATTAACCTTTTATGGGTACACCGTTATAATAGTTTCTTATCTAATTCCTCTATCGTAGTGTTCTCTGTGCGAAAGTGTTTCAATTTAAAACACATGAAAATGATAACTTGCTGCAATATGGATTCATATAATAGTTCTAAGGTCACCTATTAATTTATTCACTTATTCCACAAATTACCATTAAATATAAATATCCACTAATTTCACTAATTCATCTAAATATTTCTAATATTCCACTAATTCCACAACTAACTTAAACGGTTTTTTTACCTGCAGATTAAGTCCCATTTCCCAATTACATTTGAAAACACGAATTCGTTTATTAACGTTTTGGGATTTATAACATTACTCTGCCAACACTTAAGTAATATCTAGTAAGAACAATTTCTATTGTAGAAATACGGTATATAATTACTCTAATGTTGCTGTAAAAAGCACCTCGTCTTAAATTGCATCTACATTTTTTCAAACCGATGCTACACATTATTGAGCTGTGCAGATTAATTTGTTCTAATACTTAAGACATTCATTTTTCAATACATAGAAGTTAAACGTAAAACATGGCTGTAAAATGTGAAACAGGAGATGAAATTGATTAAAATAGTTAATATCGCTATACCGGTGATGAAACTGTACCATTAATCCCACAATTTATTTTCTCCTTTTATGATATATCAATATATTCAGTTCACTTTCGAAATATATCCAGATGTCAAACTGAAAACAAAAAAAATTATTTGTGGTTTACATTTCTTGCGTTGCTTATTCGTAGGACAAATATTAAGTACACTTATTATCTCTTTTAAATAGATAGAATTGCAATTCTAGTACTATCCAATTCCATATATTTATGCTATGGAGCAAATATTGTGTTGGCGTGATCTGTAAATCCAAAGTAAACATCAGAAAAATAAATCCTCTGGATTTATCGGATTTGTCATTCAAACGGCTTTTTACGGATGCTCGGTCATCACGAGCAGAATTATCGTTATTCATACAATTTTATTTGTAGGTCAATTATTTCAATTCGATATTTCATTCTCATATTTTTGAAAACTGCAAACCCTCATTATTATTTCTTTACAATCACTAAAATTGCATTCGATATTGGCCTTTAGTTTCTTAAAATATGTTTATTTTAATAGTTTGATGCCAACTGTTTTTAAAGGAAGAGTTATATTTGGTAAATGCCTTCTTACATTGTAATCTATCTTAAGAAGAAAATTCCTCCATGACAATTATTGTAAACCCTCAAGACGTTTTACGTAGTGCCTCGCAATATGGGAGACTACAAAGTAGATTTATTTGGCAAGGCAGCTCCAAAGGAATACAAAACCATGATTAGGAAACGAAGCACAGTTCTGGGGACCTAAAAACTGAAGAGGGCGGTTATACAGGACTGGGAGTGGTAATAAGGGGATTGTAGGGTATTAGGGACATTCAAGGTCAGGGAGCATATTAAGCGAGGCTGGGTGACGATTTGCGAATTACGAAAAGTTAGGAGAATAGTGGGAGCTAAAGAGCGAACGAAGACACGTTGAGCATGATAAACTGAGAGAGGGGTACCGAAGTTCGGGGGGCAGAGATCTGTGATTGATTGATTAATTGATTGATGTTTCCGGGCACGTCACCTGCTGTAGACATTATTCCCGACAGTGTAGTGAATGTTTTATCGCGGGATTTGGTGGCGTCCCTCCCCTGTCGTAAGATTAGGCATCGACCTTCTCGTCAGATGCTGAGAGATCTCCTCCAGGTACTGCCCTAGCCGGGACAAGCTCTGACCTCCCGATCGGTCTCTAGGGATGCAAGTGTAGTATATGTAAGTGCGTGTGTTGTGTGTATATGTGAGTGTAAGGCCAGGTGTGAGAATAGGACGAGCAAGAGGAAGGAAAGATCGCGCGAGGTCCGTGTCCCGTTCGTTAGGATGATGCTCAGACATTCGCTTGGTATTGATCGGAGAAACCACGCAACTGATCAGAGAAGTCAGTCAATAGAATTTTTCTGAAGACAGCGCTTTCATTCGATCGATTGATTGATTGATTTTTTCGTGTTCGGTCGCGCGTCAACCGCTTTGGTAGTTATTCCCGTAAGTGTCGTGTATGCTTTTTCTAGGAAGATGGCTGTGATCTTCCCCACGCTGAATGGCGAGATCCGGCGCCGACCTACCGTCGGCTAGTGAGGTTTCCCCCTAACCAGGACTCTCCCACAAGCGGGGCATCGCCCCAGCCGGGATAAGCTCTAAGCTCCCGACCGGTCTCCCTGAATATGTGGTAGTGTAGTGCATGTTAGTGTAAGTGTGTGTGTGTGTGTGTGTAAGGGGAGAGGATAGGACAAGGAAGAGGATAGGACAAGGAAGAGGATAGGACAAGGAAGAGGATAGGACAAGGAAGAGGAAGGAAAGTTCGCGCGCGGTCCGTGGCCCGTTTGGTAGATAACTGCTCCGGTATTCATCTGGTGTTGATCGGAGAAACCACGGAAAACTACCGATCATTCGATATAGCAAGAATCGAAAATTCGCAATCATCGGGACTCGAACCCTCTGACCTCCTGGTCAGAATCGCTGCAGAGCAGTGGCGGCTGGTACCCCAGCAGCTTCGATGTTGCACCTCCATTGAATAACGGAAATGTAATTTCCAAAATTCAAAATACGAATACATATTAAAAATGTACCAATTCAAATCAATTAAAACTAAGTGAAATAAAATTCTATATTAAAACACTACTTACATAATTTTATGTGTCGGGTCCGCGTAAGGCATATACACCTCCCGCGCGCGGGGTTCTGGCTTTGATTTTCACTGGGCACGTAAATTATACTCTAGCACATCGCAACAAGCCCTATTGCTTTGTCACGTTTCATACAAATAAAATTATTTTATTTCGAAAACTTCACTATATTATATTTGCCAATAATGAAAGATCTCTGACACACATTCGTTCTCACAAGAACGTTCGGCAACCGCTGGCCAGCTGCAGCCACACTGGCTTCCGCGAGACACTAAGAGACGTCCTTCCAGAACGGCCACATTTACATAAATAACTCATCAAACGTATGTTTTGAATCAACAATTCCTAAATATCACATGAAAATAAATCTTCCAAATATCATAAACAATGCATTGAATACAGTCAATAATTGACTGTAATTGTGTACTTTCAATAACAAGCGAAAATCATAAAACTACGTTGCAGGGATTCAAACGAAGACAGAATATAGGTATTCCCCTGATATTCCCTCCGTCGCCGCGCAGCGCTAAACACCATTACTAGCTGGTTGTCCAACCAAAAGGCAGTTCCCCGAGTTAAATCGAAGGGTCAAAGAGGAAGACAGTAAATCCATTAATACAGCCAAGAGCGTGGTGCAATTCCTGGCAAGGCACCAGAGAGCATCAGTTGGACGCTCTTTAGTTTCAACATAATTTCATATACATCGATATTGCTGCAATGTCTTGAATATTGAATGTTTTAAAAATGAAATGTATATTGCCAAGATATTATGAGATCTTTTTCATGTTCTGGGCGCTGTGCAACCGTGCAACCCAAGCACGAGCCGCGTCTGCTGCAGAGACAGCGGCAATGCTGGCCCAGAGCTCCGCTCAGCCGGTGGGGGAGCTGTGAAGGGGGCAAGCGCGTGGGCGGGGGGAGGGGGCGGGCAGGGCCGTGGCCACGCGGCGCCCGGGGAGCGCGGCGGGCAGCCCCGAATCGATAGCCAGCGCGCGGCCGGCCGCCGCTGCCCTCTGGCGCCGCCAGGCGAAGCCTCCGCGCCCGGCCGCAGGGCAGGCAGCGCTGCGAAGACGCCGGCCGCCACGGCGCGGCGGGAGGAGAGGGGGGCGGAGCCCGCTCGGACGACTCGCCCCCGCGCCGACGGCTACTCTCTTTTGTCTTCGCGGAAGGGAAAATCAGATTGGAAGGAGGTTGATGCTGTGGCATGGATCTGAGAATGAAAAACTCCTCTCCTCCAAAAAGAACAATTCCCTGTTCACTATACAGTCCCTCTCGTGAGTACTGCTTGTGTATTCAGACCGAAAGAATTGCGTTATCGAGAACAGACCAGTAGTTGCAAATGAGAAAGTGAAATTAAGGATATTGATGGGATCAATAGGATTGAAGTATCTGAACAAACATATTAGTTAAGTCAAAAAGTAGATAAACAGGATAAATGGAGATTAAATGGATCAGGATAAATGTTACAAACTTTTCGGCCATGTATGAACTCAAAGTTGATGGGTAAAGCAGCATGTAATGGTGTTAGGCAGGTTCATAAATTCATGGCACTTACACAAGAGTTCGGCGGGTTCCCGACACTAGTCTGGACAGATGCACAGGCGGACACAAATTCAATCATAACAATAGAATGGGTTTTTATAACCCATCAATAAACTTGTGCGGTTTAAAAATTTCAGTTTGTTTTGAAATCTCATCATGTGTCTACGCGATGTTCATTTAGAGACATTAATTATTTAAAAGTTCTCAAATGTTACAAATAGGATTACAAATCTGTATTTGGTTTGTTTTAGACCAAACAACATTTTAAGTCTAGTAATCTGGACCAGACAGAATGGTTTGACCGTTCGAATGAATATTGTAATGTCCTAGGAAAAGTATCAGTCTGGAATTGGTCGAACAAAGTGATAAGAACGACCACTTGTTTCTAAAATGTTGGCCCAGCGACTTCGGTTTTCTCAGCTGCTGAAAATCTGCTACGACTCAGACCAAATCTTCGTACTCTAACAACAAAGACGATTTTAGGTCATAGATAGTGTCCCACTATAACACCCTCTAATTCTTTCTTTATTGTGCGAATCGAATCAGGCCTTCGTGAGTTGTTGGGCAAGTAAAGTGAGTGCAGGTTGATGCCGCACGCGACAAATTCTGAGATCATTATTTCCTTGAGGATGCTATATCCCGTGTAGTGGCTGTGTTCCTTCAAGGTAAGGACAAGAATGAGGAAAGAAAGATTGCGCTTGGTTCGTGGTCCATTCCTCGTTTATTAGGATACTGCCCCGGCATTCGCCTGGTATTGATTTGAGGAACTGTGGACATCTACCTCAGAGCAGCTGGCCGCTAGAATTCTCCTCCAAAAAACGAGGTTGAGTTCCAGCGAGGATACCGGAAGGGATGGCTCAGGGCATCAACTGATATCACTGCAGTCCCTTTGACCAGGACGTCCTAGGTTCAGATAGGTCGAATTCAGTCGCTGTCTGAATGAGAATTCTAGCGACTGGCTGCTCTGATCGGTATTCTTCCGTGGTTTCTCCGATCAACACTAGGCTAATTCCGGATTATACCCTAACAAACGGACCACGGACCGCGCGCGATCTTTCCTACTTCTTCCTTGTCCTATCCTCACCCCTTACACACACACACTTACACTAACATGCACTACACAACTGCACATGACTCGAGACTGGTCGCGAGCTTACAGCTTGACCCGGTTGGGGGGGGGGGGTGCCCGCTGCTGGGAGATGCCTGGTTATGGAAAATCTCGCTACCCGACGGTGGGTCGGCGACGGATCTCGCCATCAAGCGGGGAATACTACTGCCACCTCCCGAGAAAACATGCACTGCCCTTACGGTACTAATGTACTTAGTAGTTGACGCGCCCGGAATCAATAACAATGAATGGAACTAGGTATATCCATAATCCGCACTGGTAGTGGTAGCTCAGTGCATCAACTGATGTCACTGCAGCGCCTCTGACCGGGAGGTCCTAGGTTCGAGACCTCACGGTGGCAGGATTTTTGACACTGGCTTTTCAGCTACGTCGAATTCAGTCGTTGTCAGGAGGAGAATTCTGGCGGCCGGCTGCTCTGATCGGTAGTTTTCCGTGGTTTCTCCGATCAACAGCAGGCGAATGCCGGAGCAGTACCCTACCAAACGGGCCACGGACCGCGCGTGATCTTCCCTTCCTCTGCCTTATCCTATCCTCTCCCCTTACACACACACTTACAGTAAGATGCACTACACTACCACATATTCCGGGAGACCGGTCGGGAGCTTAGAGCGTGTTCCGGATGGGGCGGTGCCCCGCTGGTGGGAGAGTCCTGGTTAGGGGGAAACCCCACTAGACGACGGTAGGTCGGTGCCGGATCTCACCATCCAGCGGGAGGTCACCGCCATCTCCCGAGAAAAAAACATGCATTAAACTAACGGAACTAATGACCGAAGCAGTTGACGCGCCCGGAAACACGAAAAAATCAATCAATCATAATCCGCCACCGTCGGGACTCGAACACTACGACCTCTCGGCCAACGAAGCTGGAGAGGCAACGTTGTGACCGCTGAGCTGTCGCATCCGTGTGACTTGTTGGAAAGTGACGCGGGTTTATTTGACGGGGACCCGGTTACGCGCGTCCTTCTCCGATTTCTCTGTTTACCGTTCACGAGCGTTTGTCTGCGATTGACCAATGCGACCTTGGGAGGAAACGTGAGCGCGAGGCGTGGGTATCTTCATGACAGAGTTAAATTGGATGCAAAGCGGAGCGGCAACCCGAACGGAAGCAATTACATTCGGTCGCCCCGCGCCTCTCCTCGCACTGCGCGCCGCCTGCAAGCAATCGGATACGTGGCTGCTGCCCGCAAACCTCACGCCCTGCCATCGCACAGCGGCAATCGCAGGCCACCGCCGCCAGCGCCGCCGCCATCGCTGCGGTCAGCGTTGCTCGGAGCTTGCAATCGACGTAGAAGACGAAAAAAACGAAAGGCTCGTGCGTAAAATACAACCCTCATAATTGTGGTTATGCGATATAACATGCACTCTAAAACTCAGTTTTTATCAGGATTATGTAGCTGTTAACTCAGGATTATGTAGCTCGGGGCTTCAACTGATGTCAATGCAGTGCCTCTAATCGGCAGGTCCTAGAGTTTTGAGTCCCGCTGGTGCTAAGATTTTGACACTAGCTACATAGTTACAATGAATTCAGTCGCTGCCTGGAGAAGAGTTCCAGCGTCCGGCTGCTCTGATCGGTAGTTTTCTGTGGTTTCTCTTATCAATATCAGGCGAATCCCGGAGCAGTACTCTGCCAAACGGGCCAGTAGGTTGGCTCGGGATCTGGCCATCCAGCAGAGGAAGATCACAGCCACATCTCAAGGAAAACTTACTGGACCAGTGGCCATAGCAGTGGATGCGTCCGGAAACAACATAATCAATCAATCAAAATCCAACGGCTGTAATTGAGAAAACACACACATACACACGCACACACACACACTGTCATTTACAACTCATAAATTAACATATAACAAATTTTATAACTCTCAGTAATGTAATATTAGTAATAATATTTAATTGTATTAAATTAACTATTTATATACAAATTATTTATTGTGTGTTGTTGATGTTTCTTAAAGATTTATAATATTTTACTACTTGGTTTTGAAACTACACAAACATGTAAATAAATACTAGTTTCTTAACAATATCTGTCAAAATAATGCTTTCATTTCCACATCACCATTGAGGTAGAATGGACGGCAAGAGGAAATGCAAACATGCAATATTAGTGGTAGAAATTCCAGTAGAGTAGGCTATTTTCTGGCATTTGTGTAGTGCGAATTGCCACTCTCAGGCGCTCTCCGCTTTCAAAAGCCGGTGTTTTCATATATAAAGCCAATTGAGCTAAGTATAAACAAAGTCGATGAAAGTAATCTCCTGCGCATGGCACACATGAAGAACCGCCAATTCGTAAATATATCTGTGCCTGTATTTCTTTTCAAAAAAGGGCAACGGAAAATAAAGTAAGGAAGTTACCGTCCTTAATCTTGAATGAATGAATGAATGAATGCCTAATTTTAAGTGGCGAGACACAGGCCATGAGACCTGCTCTTTCTTCTGACCTCGAAAAATTCGTTACGCTCCTTTCACCTATGGGAGAAAGAAGGTAACGAAACAGGCAATTTGAATTTAGCTCAGAAGCTTCATTTAGGCTGGAGGATCTTTCATGCAGTAAATCTATTAACATGTGACAGCCGGCTTTACTTCCCCTCGGAAGGAAGGCGAGCGAAGGATTTTTTCGCCCTTAAAACTCCACGGCCTGGAAATTAATCGGTAAATAGATCGTGTACATTTAAGGGTGAGGTGTAAATAATGGAATGGTAACGTATCCTGTTAATATAGTACTAACATAAAACTTGTCCGTGACCGGAGGCCAGCTGGAAGGCAAGTTGCGATACTTAAACGCCGACTTTAAAACCTCCAGTCTCTTCAAACGACGAAAAACGAGATTGAGCTTCATACGAGAAGTATTTTCAGTCGAATTACGACCAGTTAAAAGAGTTTACGGGCAGGCTGCTGTACGTGATGGGGATGGCGGAGGCCACTCGTGAAACAGGCTTTGTTCGTCGCGTGGCAATAGCGTCGGAATCCCTGCGCTCGGCGTCCGTGGAGCGCGAAACGGCCGCGTAATGTCCGACGACGAGGCGCGCGGATTCACGGGCGTGAATGGCGCAGGTGCGTCGGGCATCAGCGGCTTTCGCGGCGCGGGCGACGCAGCCGGCGCGCATCCCCTGAATTGTCGCGCGCCTCCGGCCTGAGGGAGCGACAGCCAGACGCAGGGACGACTGAAGCAGTGAGATGAGGCTGACTTGGTCGGAGGCCGCTGAGCGGAAGATTCTACTGCGCGCGGCTCGGGAGAGTGCGCTGCAGTGTCTCTGCCGGGAAGGCCCGGGTTTTCCAGAGGCGAACTCAACCGCTGTGTGGTGGAGAATTCTAGTAGCCGGATGCTCTAATCAGGAGTTTTCCGTGGTTTGTCTAATCAAGACCAGGCGTATGCCGGAGTAGTACCCTAAAAACGGGCCACAGACCGTACGCTATTTTTCCTTCCTTGTCCTAGCCTCGCTCCGTTCTTACACACACTGACACTGGCATTCACTACACTACCACATAGGCTGGGAGACCGGTCGGGAGCTTAGAGCTTGTCCTGGTTGAGGCGGTGCCCCGCTGGTGGGAGATACGTGGTTGTGGAAAACCCCGCTAACCGAAGGTAGGTCGATGCCGGATTTCGCCATCCAGCAGGGGAAAAATCATCGCCACTTCCTGAGGAAAAAGCATGCACTACACTCACGGAACTAATGACCCTACGAGTTGGCGCGCCCGGAATCAATAAATGAATCAATCAATCCAATGAGGTGCGTCAAGCTGGAACAGCCAAGTCAGCACACCGACACGAAACATGTCAAATCATTTATTGCTAATTAATTGCCAATTAATTGCCACATTTTGAATTAATTGCCACGTATTTTCGTGGAGAGGGTGTGTGCTGGCTTGACGTCAAGCCAGCACACACATCAGTTAAATTCGAGCCAGAGCTCAACGGAAACCATCCAATCATTTATTGCTAATTAATTGCCAATTAATTGCCACAATTTGGAATTAATTCGCACGTATTTTCAGTCTCAAATAATCAAAAGTAACTGTCAAGGGGTATGACGCAACCCGCAACATAATCCATGCTACCTTGACGTCAAGCAAGCAGTTAAATTCGAGCCAGAGCTCAACGGAAACCATCTAATTATTTATTAATAATATTGCCAATTAATTGCCACAATTTGGAATTAATTCGCACGAATTTTAGTCTAAAATAATCAAAGTCAATGTCAGCAGGCATGACCCAACCCGCAACATAATAAGAAAATTGTAATATAGAGAAAACAAACGAGCACAATCACATAAAATTAGTGAGACAGTTTCAAGGCATATCGAACAATTGTTTTACTCTATGCATGATTTAATTACCCCTCCCTTTTATGAGATAATAACTGCGTAGTTATGCTCCCACCTACGGCATTCAAATAGATAATGCAAGAGTACCAACAAATACAATATATCTCAAATCTATTAAATAATTAAATACACATTCAATACTAGTTTACTATACTAAAGATAAATTAATAAATGTTGCCGTGTATTATATAAACATTGCTGAAAATGCGTCAGATTTATCGAACCTAGCAGCGTATTCAAATTCAAAAATACAGAGAACCAGCGAGCACAATCACATCAAATTAGGAACATAGTAAATATATGTTTAGAAGTATTTTTCTACTGAATACACGATTTAATTGCTCTTGTCGTTTATTACATAATAATTTTTTAAAACATCATTGTTATAAAATCTTGTTGACTTTCCAACTGAAATTGCGATAGTACCAACGAGCACCAATATCTTAATTTTATTTCATAATTGAATGCACATTTATTAGTACTTAATTACACTAAAGATAAATTGATAAATGTTGCCGTGAATTATAGAGACATTATTTAAACTGCATCAGAGTTAACGAACTAAGCCAGATATTAAAATTCAAAAGTACAGAGAACCAGCGAGCACAATCACATAATTTTAGGAACATAGTTAGTGGATGTTTAGAACTATCTTTTTTTATATACACGATTTAATTGCTCTTTTCATTTATTAAATATACATTTTTTAAAACTTCGTTGTTATGAAACCTCATCGACAATAAAATAGGAAATATGAGAGTACCTACGAGCACTAATATGTAAAATCTATTTAAAATTTGAATGCACGTTCAATACTAGCATTATACACGAAAGTTAAATTGATAAATGTTCCCGTGAATTATATAAACATTTTGAAACTGCATGGGAGTTATCGAACAAAGCCAGATATTGAAATTCGAAAATACAGAGAACCAACGAGCACAATCACATAAAATTACAAACATCATTAACGGATGTTTAGAACTAATTTTTTATTCTATACACTATTTAATTGCTCTTGTCGTTTATTACATAATAATTTATTAAAACTTTGTCGTTATAAATTATTGTTGACTTTCCAACTGGAAATGCGAGAGTACCAACGTGCACTAATATGTAAATCTATTTAAAATTTCAATGCACGTTCAATACTAGCATATTAACTAAAGATAAATTGATAAATGTTGCCTGAAATATATAAACAGTTTGAAACTGCATGGAAGTTATCTAACCAAGCCAGATATTCAAATTCGAAAATACAGAGAACCAACGAGCACAATCACATAAAATTACAAACATCATTAACGGATGTTTAGAACTAATTTTTATTCTATACACTATTTAATTGCTCTTGTCGTTTATTACATAATAATTTATTAAAACTTTGTCGTTATAAATTCTTGTTGACTTTCCAACTGGAAATGCGAGAGTACCAACGTGCACTAATATGTAAATCTATTTAAAATTTCAATGCACGTTCAATACTAGCATATTACACTAAAGATAAATTGATAAATGTTGCCGTGAAATATATAAACATTTTGAAACTGCATGGAAGTTATCTAACAAGCCAGATATTCAAATTCGAAAATACAGAGAACCAGCGAGCACAATCACATAAAAATAGGAGCATAGTTAATAGATATTTAGAACTAATTTTTTACTCTATACACGATTTAATTGCTCCTGTCATTTAATTAATAATAATTTTTAAATTTTCGTTGTTATAACCATTCGAACACATTCGAACAAGGTATGCGAGAGTTCGAACAAGCACGAATATCTAAAACCTATTTAATATTTAAATACACATTCAATACTAGTATATTACACTTAAGATAAATTAAAAAATAATGCCGTGAATTATATAAACATTATTGAAACTGCATCAGAGTTATCGAACTGAGCCGGATATTCAAATTCGAAAATACAGAGAACCAACGAGCACAATCACATAAAATTAGGAGCATAGTTAACCAATATATTGCACTAATTTATTATTCTATACACGATTTAATTGCTCTTGTCGTTTATTAAATAATAATTTTTTAAAACATCGTTGTTATAAAATCTTTTTAATTTCCAACTGGAATTTCGATTGTACCAACGAGCACTAATACCTTAAATTTATTAATTAATTGAAAACACATTTAATTCTACTTAATTACACTAAAGATAAATTGACAAATGTTGCCGTGAATTATATGAACATTATTGAATCTGCATGGCAGTTGTCGAACCAAGCCAGATATTAAATTCGAAAATACAGAGAACCAACGAGCACAATCACATAAAATTACAAACATAGTTAAGGGATGTTTAGAACTAATTTTTTAATCTATACACGATTTAATTGCTCATGTCGTTTATTACATAATAATTTGTTGCTCGTTGGTTCTCTGTATTTTCGCGAATTTGAATATCC
The DNA here is from genome assembly GCA_964035755.1 of Teleogryllus oceanicus. Taxonomy (NCBI): domain Eukaryota; kingdom Metazoa; phylum Arthropoda; class Insecta; order Orthoptera; family Gryllidae; genus Teleogryllus; species Teleogryllus oceanicus. The sequence goes on from CAXIVR010000004.1 coordinate 95,284,544, forward strand.
GGCTCAGTTGAATTTAAAATTTTTGGTTTTTATGTTAATGTAGTTTAATTTATCTTAAGTGTAATATACTAGTATTGAATGTGTATTTAAATATTAAATAGGTTTTAGATATTCGTGCTTGTTCGAACTCGCATACCTTGTTCGAATGTGTTCGAATGGTTATAACAACGAAAATTTAAAAATTATTATTAATTAAATGACAGGAGCAATTAAATCTGTATAGAGTAAAAATTAGTTCTAAATATCTATTAACTATGCTCCTATTTTTATGTGATTGTGCTTGCTGGTTCTCTGTATTTTCGAATTTGAATATCTGGCTTGGTTAGATAACTTCCATGCAGTTTCAAAATGTTTATATATTTCACGGCAACATTTATCAATTTATCTTTAGTGTAATATGCTAGTATTGAACGTGCATTGAAATTTTAAATAGATTTACATATTAGTGCACGTTGGTACTCTCGCATTTCCAGTTGAAAGTCAACAATAATTTATAACGACAAAGTTTTAATAAATTATTATGTAATAAACGACAAGAGCAATTAAATAGTGTATAGAATAAAATTAGTTCTAAACATCCGTTAATGATGTTTGTAATTTTATGTGATTGTGCTCGTTGGTTCTCTGTATTTTCGAATTTCAATATCTGGCTTTGTTCGATAACTCCCATGCAGTTTCAAAATGTTTATATAATACACGGCAACATTTATTAATTTATCTTTAGTATAGTAAACTAGTATTGAATGTGTATTTAATTATTTAATAGATTTGAGATATATTGTATTTGTTGGTACTCTTGCATTATCTATTTGAATGCCGTAGGTGGGAGCATAACTACGCAGTTATTATCTCATAAAGGAGGTAATTAAATCATGCATAGAGTAAAACAATTGTTCGATATGCCTTGAAACTGTCTCACTAATTTTATGTGATTGTGCTCGTTTGTTTTCTCTATATTACAATTTTCTTATTATGTTGCGGGTTGGGTCATGCCTGCTGACATTGACTTTGATTATTTTAGACTAAAAATTCGTGCGAATTAATTCAAAAATGTGGCAATTAATTGGCAATTAATTAGCAATAAATGATTTGACATGTTTCGTGTCGGTGTGCTGACTTGGCTGTTCCAGCTTGACGCACCTAATCCAATGAGCGCGTGTGCGTTTCTCATCTAGCAAACAATTAAAAATTCCTTACGGCTACGTTTGAGGATACTGCGTAACGCAATGACCGTAACAATAGATCCTTTTTTTCAGTAGATCAGTCAGTAGATCCTTTTTTTGAATCTGTGTATTCATAATAACCACACTAAAATGTTTAAAGAGGAAATAGATTGATTGAAATAAGGACCAGTTGGCATATAAATTGTGTTTCGGCAAACAGGAAAGGGTTTGTAAAGAACTTTTTAGATTCCCAATACCACTAAAGCTGAAAGACAACCGGAAATTGATTTTTCGACTTCGTTGAAAAAAAAATACAGAAGGACGGGCGGAAGAAAATGTCGATTTCTTTTTCGAAGAACCATGATGCGAGTTACATTATGTATGGACTGTAGATACTTATTCGTGTTATGTCTATGTTTATGAGGTTGCTACATCTCCTCGCTTTTACTGTACATTATGAACACGCAAGGCAATAAAATTATTACATTAAGGACTTTCCGCAAAATTATTAATTTAGTTTCTCCCCAGTATTCTGTCATAAACTTCCCGACCTTCCCCCTATGAACACAATTGTCCGCTTGCATTAACTACCGTCCGCCTCGACAGCTGCTCTACCACTCGACACAGCCTTCTGCCTATTCATGAATTATACTCAAAGCTAACGACATAACACTGTCTGGCACAGTCTGGCAAATTGCCGATTCAGCTGCAACTGCTTTAGCGAGTACTGCTCCATCTGTTACTGTTCCAACAATTGATATCGCGCTTCCAACTCTCTCTCTCTCTCTCTGTCCACCCACCTGATGTCATCCCTGTGACAAGTGTGATGAACAATGCCCGTACATAGATAGCACATTGTGCCAAAAACTATTTTTGAAACGAAATTCTTCGTATCTAAGAAGTGGGACATTTCAGAAACCTAAGGAAAATGTAAACCCGCAATCTTCAGTATAATGATTTTTTTTCGTTTTTTTCTTTCAAGGGATGACAAAATCAGGATGGAAATCTATTTTTTATAAATAGCTCTTTTACAAGTTTCTGTAAAAGACAACCATTTAAAGCTTTAAAATTTAATATTTTTCTAGTGCGAGTAAGTTCGTACGAAAATAGAATGAAAAGAATCAGTCATAATAAAAGTGTTTTTTTTTCTTCATTTCTTTCAAATTGATCAAGTGTACTTTTTTTAAATGCCAAAACCTATTGAAAAACTGTGAAGGCGAAAATCATTTGCACATTGCAAATGCATTGCAATTGCATTGCATTGCTAATTGCATTGCATTGCAAATTGCATTGTATTGCAATGACGCCGACACGTCATTTGCGACAAACGAAGGTCCTTTGCGTCGACACCCTCAAAGCATCCTATAAAGAACTTTGCGTATTTTTCATTCTTCCTTTACATATATTACTCAGTTTCTTTTTTCTGTGTTCCGCTTTAACAGTAAATAACACGCTTATTATCTCCTTTTTGTCGTAAAGTATTTTAAAGACACGCATTCCACCCATGAACGTATTCATGTAGTAACATCGAATTAATTGCGGGAGCTGTAACACTCCATACTTTTGAAAACGATCCGATAAGTGAATAGATTATAGAATTCAACTGAAAGAGATACGTATGTGAATAGATTGTAAGAGTCAACTGAAAGAGAGAAAGTAATAAGTCTACTTAACAAAAATGTACGGCAGAATCGAAAACTGTTAATTCATGATCAAAACTAATATTTGCAGCAGTATAGACTCGTTGATTGCCGAATTTTCCTTTTCTTTTTCACATTTGATATTCGCTTTTTTTTCATCTACCTCACCTTTTTTCCAAATTCTCTATTGATCTCTTTAGGCAATATTTCATCAGACTGTGAGCTGACATCGAATCACTCTTTTTAAATTAGTATTGTTCAAGAAATTACTTTTTGTAATGTGTTGCTATCGTCAACCAATCGTAATAAGTAAAGTACACAAAATGGACGGGAGGCTCCTACGTCAGTCGCCGCAAAATGCCGAGGGATATGGGATGAGATCAGCGTGCGTCGGGAGGTCGGGTGACCGAGGTGGAGGTAATGGTGCGCGACGGCTCGATGTCAGAGGCGCCGTGGGCGGCGACACGACCGACTCGACGTCCGGAGCGGAGGAAGGGCAGAAGTAGCGGTGGCTGTCAAAGCCACTGGAATATCCCGTAAAGAGGCGAAGAGTTCTTATTTGTAAAGTCGAATTTGGAAGAAGGAAAAAACAGCATGAAGATTTTCATTTACTTTTCAAACTGAAAAATTGTGTAATATATTTCTCCCATATGAGTCACTACGAGGATTTAATTTACGGTCTAATTCAGTTTTTGCGGAAAAATTCTTTTAATATATGATATATCACGCAATACAGATTGCGTAAACATTAAAAAATGAAATAGTTTTGCGGTTTTGTGTTGCCGTATATTTCCAACCCATTTTTAGTCTAAAAAATATTAATCCTAACAAAAAATTAATGAGATAATCAAATAGATGGTGAAAGTCTACCCGATTATTTAATATTAATGCATTTTCCTATTTTCTCTACTATTTCGTTAAATTTTGTTATAAAACTTGGTTCGCGTAAAGCAAGACAGCTAAATCTATTAAAGGACAAAAAAAATTACTAATTGAATTATATGACGTCCTCTATTGAACGTTGTTCTCTTATTCACAGAATTTTCGTTACTGTTTCACTGAATGATGTTTCCGGGCACATCAACTGTATTGATAACTAGTGCTTTTCGTGCAATGATTTGTATGCTTGTAGGGGGTGTTCCTTTCCCGTTAGTTGATTATATCCGCCGCCGACCTACACGTCGGCTACCTGGGAATTTCCCACTCTAGATCTCCCCCAGCAGAGCACCGCTCGCAGCCGGGACAAGCTCTGTGCGGTAGTGCAGTGCATGTAAGTGTGTTTGTAAGTAAGGAGTGAGGATAGTATAGGAAAGAGAAATAAAAGATGGCAGGCGGTCCATTGCCCTTTTGATAGGTTACTGCGCTGGTATTCGTCTGGAGTTGAGCCGAGACACCATGGAAAACTACCTATCAAAGCAGGCGGTCGCCAGAATTCTCCTCCAGAAAACGGCTGAATTTTACCTACTCTAGCTAAGTAGCTAGAGTCGAAAATCAGCGCCCTTCGGGACTCGAACCTAGGACCTCTTGGCCAGTGTCGCTGCCAAAACAGCGACAATGCTGAGTCATCCTGTGAAATTTTACTGTTGCCGCCATGTCAATCGTTCAGCAACCCCGAATCGTCTCCAACATTTCCCGCCGCAATTCCGTCCCCGTGACCCCGCTTCCCTGCTCTTCCCACCTCCCTCGATTTCGATTTACTACAATCGCAGCGAAGCTGCACTACGCTCGTGTATAGGCGGGTTGGGCATCTGTTTCACGCACAACTCAGGCGCGCAAGGTTCAATCAGATCGACTACCACTCTGAATCGAGTCACGAGCGGAGCGGAGAACCTATCACAAACGCATTGCGAGAAGGGAGAGGGGCACGTTGCCAAAAGCAGAGCTCACGAAGCGTGGGCGCCGGAAAAGAGAGCAGTGGGTCGCGCGGGGCGGCGCGAGGGGATTAGGCGCGGGGTGGCGCGGGAGACGCGCTGGCGAGGCGGGGAGGAGAGCGCAGGCGGGGCGGGAGGAGAGGGTGGCGCGGGGTGGCGGAGGCGGACGGCGCGGGCTGGGGCGGCGCGGGAGAGCGCGGGGGCGGGGTGGGGAGGAGCGCGCAGGCGGGGGCGGGGAGGAGCGGGCGAGGCGGGGTGGCGCGGGGCTGCGCGGGACGGCACGGGGCGTGGCGTGGCGTCGCGGGGCAGGGTGGGGCAGCGGACGCCTGGCGCCACGTGTTGCGCGAGGGGGGAGCGATTGGGGCCGCGAGCCGAGCGTGGGTGGCAGACGCTGTGGAAGGGCTTCGCCATTGTCGTTGATCTCTGGCTCTCCGAGCCCCCGGCCATTCTCCGCGGAGGCGCGACAGGAATTTCATATCATGCAACGTCGCCGCCGCCCCCGCAGCCTCCAGCGGTCGGCGCCGGCTATGGTCGCGACGCCACCGTCACATCAACAGTGCCTTTGGCTTTAGAGTTCACCATTCGCGTTCCACTTGCCCCCTCATCCTCCCCGCTCAGCGTCGACCTGTGCGTCCCTTTTCATTTCCACCGCTGCTGTCGGCCCCCCTTCCCGTGTTTGCGCGATTTTCGTTCTCGCGTCTCTCATCGCTGAACTCTCAACCGCCCTAGTGCCCCAGTTCGTCGCCGACACTGAAACCTCGCATCCACGCGCCGCCAGTCCGTCGCCACATTGGTTTCGCCAGCTTTGCCTGTTCGACCATCCTCCCCTACAACGCACAACGCTAAACAATAAACTCAACTTTGCATTATTCGCCATCTCTTTCTCCATCCTTCCCTCTTTCTTTCTCTTCTCCCTTTCTTTCTCTTTTTCCTTTCTTTCTCTTCCCTTTCTTTCTCTTCTCTCTTTCTTTCTCTTCTCTCTTTCTTTCTCTTTTCTTTCTTTCTCTTCTTCCTTTCTTTCTTTTTCTTTTCTCTTTCCTTATTCTTTTCTCTTCCTTTCCATTCTCTCTTTCTTTCTCTTCTCTTTTTCTTTCCTTCTCTTTTTCTCTTCTCACTTCTCTTTCTCTTCTCTCTTTTCCTTTTCTCTCTTTATCTCTCTTCTCTCTTTATATATCTCCTCTTTTTTAAATATCTTTATTCTTCGCAACAATTGAGCCTCACAACAACCCTATCTTTCCCACTTCCTCGTTGCCTGCCCCACTCACATAGCTTTTTTGTTACACAATACTTCTGTCCAGGATCATTGTTCCCATTTTCATCTTTCTTACCATCTCCGAGTTCCATTTGTACGTCGTTTGTACGTGTGTACCTGCGTGTCAGCGCCTTCTATCCCCTTCTAGCCGACCTGCCCCTGCACCCGATATTTGCAGCATCGTTCTCCCCGCCGAGCCCCCTGTCCCCATGTGAACGACACAGTAAAAATGTCTTTCCGCATGTAGAATCATCTCCAAAAGAAAATATTTTTTTATACGTGCTGGTCTTGACCTGTCGCTCGTTCGGAGGGCAGGTCGCTTTATATTCTCTGAACGCTCCTGAAAGGGCTCTTTCCGACGGCGTCTTGCGCCCGCTGACGGACGGACGTCGAGTGACGGGGCTCGACAACAGGTTGCGTGGAGTTCGACCGTTAGAAAACGACAGGCGATCGCCCAGAGGTTACGAAAGTAATAGAGTTCAAAACAGCAGGAAAACAATAAAAATAACTTGATTGTTAGGGGGACCATGAATATGATATATTTCTGATGAATGAAAATTGAGTCTTGAAAATAAGATAAAGCAAAACGTAAAAGGAAAGAAGGGGTTTGATTAGCAAATAACTTAAATATAGGCCCAAATAGAAAGTCCCATTTTTGTTGAACTCCCTGAATTTTCGAAAATTGTAAGAGTTAAATTATTTTCACGTCTTACTACAATTACAATACTGAATATAGATGTTTTTACTTAATTAAATATGTTCTTCAAAGTTAGATCATTAATTAGGTTTTGTAAACGTTGTCGAACATATGTGTATTTTTTTCAAAATTTTGCGTAAAATATAGGCAATTTTAAAAGGACGTTTTTCTAAAAAGTGGATTCAAATGTTTTCTCTGATATTTTGTCTTGAATGGATCAAAAGAGGTTATAAATGTCACAGATCACATTTTCGGTAAAATCTCTATTTTAAAAATATTGCCAATATGTAAAACTGCACAACTAACAATTGCTTTTGCACCTTTAACATTGAAGTAAGTGATTTCTTATAAAATGCAATCTAAGGGTACGGGAAAGTCGATAATGATATCGATAATGCTTTAAATAATTTTCAATACTCTTAAAAATATTAGTATTTTTTGCGTAATTTTAAATTATATGGCCTCAATATGGCTACAAGCCCAGCGCCCATGTGTCGGGACCTTTCATAAGGTGAGTAAAAACATTACTTTTGAGTGGTACTGGGAGTGGTGGCTCAGTGCATCATCAATTGATGTCACTTCAGTGCCTCTAGCCGGGAGGTTCCGACGGCGGCAGGATTTTCGACACTAGTTTTTCAGCTAGGTCGAATTAGTCGCTGCCTGGCGGAGAATTCTAGCGGCTGGCTGCTCTGATCGGTAGTTTTCCGTGGTTTCTCCGATCAACACCAGGCGAATGCCGGAGCAGCACCCTACCAAACGGGCCACGGACAGCGCGCGATCTCTCCTTCCTCTTCCTTGTCCTATCCTCTCCCCTTACACACACACTTACACTAACATGCACTAGACTACCACATATTTCGAGAGACTGGTCGGGAGTTTAGGGCTTGTCCCGGCTGGAGCGGTGCCCCGCTGGTGGGAGAGTCCTGGTTAGGGGGAAACCCCACTAGCCGACGGTAGGTCGGCGCCGGATCTCGCCATCCAGCAGGGGAAGATCACCGCCATCTCCAGCGAAAAAACATGCACTACACTAACAGGACTAATAACCAAAGCAGTTGACGCGCCCGGAAACACGAAGAAACCAAACCAATCCAACCTGCACGAAAACTGTACCGTGTGTAGCAGGGTTAAGCGGTTATGACGGCGGCTGGCGACGGAGCGAAGGGCAGTGGCGACGGGGGCGTGACCGGGGCTGCACAGCGCGGGTGGTGGAAACTGCTCTGGAGGGCGAGGAGGCACGGGCAGCGGCGTGGCGGCCGGAGATGCAGCCTGCGGCTGACAGCTTGATGAGCTGTCTGCTGTCGGCGGCGGCGGCAGCAGCGGAATTCGCCTCGCGCGGGCGGCGCCGCACTCTCCCCGCTCCGCCCCGCCACGCCCTTCCCCCGCCACGCCCCGTCCCGCCCCGCCGGCCCAACGCCCGCTCGCGTCCCGCCCCGCTCTCGCTGTCGCCGACGCGCGTCACCTCAGTGTGCGAATTAATTTAAGAGCTCTCAACAAATTAATTCGTCCTACCCCCGGAGAGTTCGCCTTGCTTTGATATCTTCGCTAACTAAAAGTACCTGCGCTGACTTTTAACTCAATTTTATTTCGCGAACTCTTTGGTATTTTCGTATAACACGTGATAAAAATAGTCAATTAACAAGTAAATTCTTTTTTGATGCCCGTAATTGAAAGAATTTTGCGTAACGAGAAAACTGATGAATGCATTCAAATGAATGTTTTATGTGCATTTTTATAACAGCCATTGAGAGATTTTTTTTTGATATTATTGTTAACTGGAGTATTTTTACACAAGAACAAATACTGCACTGGTGACGTATTTAACACGGTGAACATTTCATAATATTCCGATTTGTATAACGGATTCTCAATAATCAACAAAATCGTATTTTTAGAAAAGCTGTCAATATCCGAAATGTTCTATAGCAAGGATGATTGCACTGATGCAGCCAACTGATGCGCGAGTACTGTCACAAGCCGATCAGAAAACCACATATTGATCTGCAATTATTTGGTTCATACAGTGGCAATATTAATCCTTCATGAAGTTTTTATAAGGATAACTTAACATTAAATAATAAAATATTCAATGTTTCGTTGATATACGGAAATTTTAAAATTACACTTTACCAATATCATTCCGAAAGAATCTACATAGTAATCCTATGTATAGTAATCGGTAAATCTGAGGGAGGAAGTGTGCTCAACCGTCCGTTACTCACAGTTAGACCTCTCCAGGCTGACTATTTTGATCCCGGAAAACATCGAAGAGTATTCGCGAAAATATGTTGGGGGAGGGGGAGTAAGTCCCTAAACCGCGTTTGGGGTAGTTTAAGGCATACATAAATATGATTTTACGATAATCTGATAAATATGATATCATATTATATGACAAATACGAAACGATTGGCACTTATTTTATGTAGTTGAATTCTTTTAGAATATTCTAGATGTTTTATACCAAAACGGTTTTGGGGTGATTTTCAATGTAGTTCTTAAAAGGGTGAAGCGTTGTTGATTGATTGATTGTTAGTGATTCCGACCGCCTCACCAACTGAGGTCGTTAGTCCTGTAAGTGTACTGCATGTTTTTTCATCGGGAGATGGCGGTGATCTTCCTACGCAGGATGGCGAGATCCGACGCCGACCTACCGTCTTCTAGCGGAGTTTCCCCAACCAGATATCTCCCACCAGCGAGGCACCGCCCCAGCCGGGACAAAAGCTAAGCCCCCGACCAGTCTCTCGGAATATGTGGTAGTGCAGTGCATGTTAATGTGTAAGGTGTGAGGATAAGACAAGGAAGAGGAAGGGAAGATCGCACGCGGTCCGTGGCCTGTTGCTTGGATCAGTAGTTTTCCGTGGTTTCTCCGATTAACACCAGGGTAATGCCGGAGCAGTACCCTTACAAACGGTACTGCTTCGGCATTCGCCTGGTGTTGATCGAAGAAACCACCGAAAACTACCGATCAGAGCAGCCGACTATTAGAATTCTCCTCCAGACAGCGACTGAATTCGCTCAAGCTGACAAGCCAGTGTCGAAAATCCTGCCGCCGTCTGAACTCGAGCATAGGACCTCTCGGTCAGAACCACTGCAGTGACATCAGTTGATGTACTGAGCCACCTCTCTCAGTGGGAGAGTTGTGTATTACTGTTCTTCTGTTGTGGCAAAACTTAAATAAGAATTACTTCAATACATTAACGATAATTAAAACTGATTTTGTAATGAAGCCCATTTTTTAAATAATTATTTGTATAGTTACTTGGTCATGAAACTTTCGATTGTCAAGGACTGATGTGCCAAGCACCTGTATGTTTAAAATTAATTTTTAAGGCAAACTGGCATACCATAAGTAAAATTTTTGAACATAAAAAATCCCACCGGTGGCACCACAATAACGTTGTTACGTTTCCTCTCTACTCTATAGTAGTGTGTGTAAGTACGCGTATTTTTTCTATTAATTAATTAATTTGTTTTATTAATTAATTATTAATTAATTTATATTGATTATTTTTCTATTAATTAATTTAATTATCTATCAATTAATTCTATTGATTAAAATTAAGTGAAGTTTTAACATTTTTAGTCTTTTATATTTTTATAGTATTTTTTTGTTTCGTTTTCTGTCATTTATTTGGTTGTAAAACGTGTCTAGCTTCTACGCTCAGGTGTTGCATGCGCAATCACGAGGCGGTATGTTCTCGTCGATGATCATCTCTGTTCATAATATTACAGCATCTTTTCATCGTGAGTCATGGTGGAATTTATTAAATATCATACAGTACACATTATATTGAGTCATCGAATTTAATAAAAATGTTTTTACCATTTCCGGTAAAAAAAATAATTTGTTTCTTACGAAGGAGATTGCTGTTTCCAAAATCAGTCTTTAACCTCTTCGAAAATTCTTGGTATCACACTGATTCTTAAATTATAAAAGTGACGCAATTAAATAAATCCAAATTAAAATGTAATAAATTAAGAACTCCAAGGAAATCAAGCAATATTAAGTAAGCAATTTTCTAAAATAATGAATTACCTGCAATTTCAAACTAACAAATTACGATTATGTTTCAGATTAGAGAATTGCTTTTTATCTTCAGAAAACATCAATGATCAAGAATGCCACACATGCGTAGTATCAATATCATTTTGGCTTGCTTCCAATAACACCACACCACATCTATATCCCCTTCACAAGCCAAGGAAACTTCCCGTTGTGTTTCTTAAAAATATTTCTCTCAAATTTCTTGCACATTATGTACATTGCGAACCGGAAGTTTGGTGCGAATGTGAGTGGGTCTCGAGAAAGGCGTTACCGCTATCTTAGGGGCAAATAGATAAGTAAAGAATACCTGGTTTCCCAACATCACGGCACACAGTCGCTTCATTTTTAAAAGTGGCATTTTTGCCACCCACGCGATCGCACGAAGGTTAAGCATCATTCTTTAAGAAGCAATTTTCAACAAAAAATGGAAAATTATTTTCTAATATTTTTCGATTTATTTATTTTCCTATTCCATTATTATTGTCTTAAATTGGCGATGAAGTTTCCAACTAAGGGAGGCTCCCTAAAAACACATAAATAGATTTAACAACATTTGAGAATCACGCAAATTGCTAAATGTCATTATTTGCTCCAGTTATTCGTCGACGTGTATGAACTAATCGATAATGATACAAAACATCCCTCGTTTATGTATTTTATACTGTGAATGCGCTTGAAGTTATTTTGAAACGTTTCTTTCTTCGTTTTTCCACCTGAATCAATATTTATATTTATCATATAGTGAGTTTATCCTGAGTCAGGTGATGTAATACCATGCGTCGAAGTGGTATTTTCCACTTCAGTGCTTACATTGCATTCTCTAACAGCTGGCATTCTCAGAGTAACGTTCATGCATTCCGTCCAGAACGCAGAGGTGCTCAGAACGTTAACAAATATGGCGAGTATTCACATAAATAAATTGACAATATTAATAAAATCAATGTAATATCGGGTGGACATTTTGTAACATGTTCTCCGTAAAAACAGCAATTTGATGACCTTTCAGGCTATGGGGAAAATGGAACGATTTACAATGTTCATTCCTAATAAGAAAATAGTCTCTAGTTTCTATAAACCTCCATATTCAACAGTTTTTAAAGATTCTTATGTGGAGTTACGAACTTAAAATATTCTTTACATTATTGTTTGTAAAAGATGTGGAATAATGATAAATATAAATCTGGTGACCGAGTCATCTGGCCAGATGAAACTGGATTTGAATTTATCGGAACCTTATTTTTTGCGTAATGTTTAATGTCAAAACCTGAAATAACCGTTTTGCTACGAATTACATTAATAAAACATATATAGGAGATATAGCATAACAAAACAGATACAATGTAATAGAAAATTAAGAGCACGCTACAAATTGAATTCTCTCCCTTTGGCTCTTCCTTTCTCTTCCTTTGTCTCTCCCTTTGTGTCTTCCTTTATCTCTCCCTTCCTCTCTCTCTCTCTCTCTCTCTCTCTCTCTCTCTCTCTCTCTCTCTCTCTCTCTCACGCACGCACACATGCATACACAACATTCAGAGCTAAATGGAAGACATAATTTATTCTTTCATAACTTTTGGGGAAATACATCTACGGTAGGCTTAACAAAATATAATATCTATAATAAGATACTTCATTCTTTATGCACATCAGCTTAACGTCCATTCTGCGTAGATGAATACGTATATAACATCAGCAAAAGAGCAGCCCCTAAAATGTTCATCACTACTGCAGAATTCATTTACACAACAACGCAATAACCCGCTTTCCTCTCGCTTTAATGTACTCCGCGTTACTATTCACCATGCAAACGCAATAAATGAAACCGTTATTTACAGTTTTGCACTTGGTGTAATGTCAAACAGAGAACCAATCAACTCTGAGCAGGATTCAGTGCCTCTGGTACACTGCCCCCCTTTTGAAGAACAGCATGCCCCAACACTTCCTGCCCCGCTGCCCGGTCGCAGTATGCGCACGTTGCGACGGGCGAAATAACGAAACAATGCACGAGACCAAAACGCGCCATAACTCGCCCTTTACGAGCGACCAACGCTGCCTGAAGAACCCCAAGGAGCCGTAAGCGCCCTCATAAAGCACGATTCATGAACTCTTATCTGAAGATACGCGCCGCGCACGGGGTATCTGAAGGCGCCACGCCGCGCTGCATCGACGGCGGATGGCGTCAATTTCCTCGCTTGTTTCATTCTCCGCTTGTTACGAGCGCTAAACGCAGCGGTGTTAAAACCGAACTCAAAATTCAGACTCCTTTAAAAGAATTTTGTTGAGACAAACAATTCGTTTGTGTGTTCAGTTATTTTCTGTTTCATTTTACTTACATTAAAACTTTATTATTAATTATACATTAAAATGTACATTAAATATTACATTAAAACTTATTATTTGTTAGTATTACTATATTTTACTTCCTTTATTTGTTTTTATTTTATTTTTTAATTGGTTATTTAAGGTCGCATCAACATCTTAGGTCATTAGCAACCACTATTGCTGTTAACGGTATGATAACTATGAGGATGAAACGATATGGTGACGATAAAGAGTGAAGGGCGAACACAAATACAACCATGCCCGAGGCGGGACTCGAACCCGCGACCCTTCGGTCCGAGTGTTTTTATTTTTGGTTCAGTCGTGCAATAACCTAAAGGTGTGAGAATAAAGTATTGAATAGAGAAATATTTCAGATTATTATGTGCCGTAATAAAATATTTATCAGAATCTACTCGTCAAATTTGAGATTTTTGGCGTCAGTATTCTGATTCTGACCTTAACATTGGATGAGATGCAGTGTGCATTTTCTAATAATTGAACGTAGAGCTGCAGTTCAGAGTATTCGTTAATTTTTGTTTACAAACATGAGGACAAAGGAGATTACACAAGCATAAATTCTCCGAATTCACACGCATTCCAGTACACTACACCGCGCTTCAATTCTTTTTATCAATTACAATAAAAATTTAGATAGAATTTAGATTTTCTGCACATCAAAATATCCTTTAATAGTTAAAAAAACACTTCATCCGATGATTTTATAGAGGAACTCAATTTCGCAAAATAAAATGGATAGTTAGCGGCAGTGACGCTCCAAAGTGGGAGAGGGTCTTGACGATCAAGCTCCCCTTCCTCCTGAAAGCGATAAAATGTATTAAAAGATTGAGAATGTATTAATTTTCTGTATTCATGAAAGTCACTAAATATCTCCACTAAATCTCCACTCGGTCTCAGTCCGGCATATAGATGCTTCTGTGTATTCGTGTGTTAGTACTGCTACCGTATACGAGTTAATCCAATGTTACAAAATGAATGTTAATTGCAGCGGTCGTTATATGATCTTAGTTGTTGAAAAGCGACCTTAAAAAAGGAAATAATAGTAATAATAATAATAATAATAATAATAATAATAATAATAATAATAATAATAATAATGTATTATTTGGCGTTATTGGGTACGACTTCACTGTCCAGCTACCGTTGTCCCCCAATTTTTAATTTATGCTCAACTGAAATTTTATTATTATTATTATTATTATTATTATTATTATTATTATTATTATTATTTAGTTAACAAAGTATATGGACCTAGCTGTAGAAATTAAACGTCTATGGAAACAACAAGTCATCAGTATTCTACCAATAGTCATTTCGGCCACAGGAGTAATCCCCAAACATCTGAAGTCAAAACTACTACAACTTGAAATACCATATAAAATGCATTACCAATTACAAAAATCAGTCATCATAGACAGTTGCCATATTTTAAGAAAGTTCCTAAACACTTTAAGTTTGTAAATACAATGTTAACGTAATGTGTTTCTTATCTGTATGATCTCACGTGTAAATATCTAAATAGTTGTAAAACCGTATATTTATTTTTCTATTGTATGATTTCTTGTGTTAACTAGCACCAAATTTGCACAATACAACCAATTTAAGGTTGGGAAAATAAAACATAATAATAATAATAATAATAATAATAATAATAATAATAATAATAATAATAATAATAATAATAATATATTAAAACTTCAGTTGAGCATAAATGAAAAATTCTAATTAAGAAAATAGAAACTCGACTGGATAACCACACTTGTAGCCCTGTGCGTAAAAGTGTCCACCAGTGTTGCCCCACTGAGTGGCCCTGTTCCGTCAGCAGTGAGTGGCTGGGAGCAGTGCGGTTCCCGGGGACACCCTGAGCACCCTGCGCTCCGGCGTTGTTCGGCTCGGCGCAGAGGCCGGGCAGGGAGAGCAGAGCAGAGTAGAGCAGGAGCAGGGCGCAGCGGAACTGAGATTGCTCCGGAGCAATTTCGCGGACGCTCTTCGCTTTGGCCCTGTGCGGCGTTCGCCGAATTCCCGGCGCTCGCAATGGAAACAAACCCACTCAGCCAACTTCTCCAGACTCCAATTCGATTTCGGTCCCCGCCATAAAAGCCCCCGTTGGCAGGGAATGGGGAACTTCAACGCACCGGTAATCTGCTCCTGTTCCCTTCGACAGGGCCACGCAGTCACGGTGAGCCCCTTGCCTCTTGGGAATCACTCTCATCAATCACACCGACATTAGTACACTAATTTCCTAGGTTAATAATATACACATTAAATACAGAGATTTGGTTGTCACCATCCTTCATAATATTCTGAGGTGTGTAGAGTAAAACATTACATTAACAATATTTGAAATTTTGGGTTTGACTAAATTTAGTAATTTTGAACGAACTGTAAATAGTATTATTCACGGAATCCTATACTTTTAATATTTAATTACTGCTGAAAGTCGATTGATTCAAATTTGTCAACGAAATTGGATCAACAATAAAAAAAAACGCGCGTTCAAGGGATCCAAACTTTAGACTCCGGAGAAGAATTAAATTATAATCGGATATATAAGAAAAGTGTTTTTCTATCCTTGAAATAGTTTTATACCTCTTCTTTCCTGTACAATATCAATAATATGTTACTTATATTTTATTGTCGAATTACACACTGTTATAATGAATTAATTCAAACTCCAATTCATTCGAATTGCAAATGAAATTATTTTTCAAAAACAACCAAATGTTATTAATATTGCATTGATTATTGAATATGTAAAAGCACGCAATGGAGTGTAATATTCATTAAAACATGAGCGTGATATTTATCTAAGGCTCCATCGTAATGTGAGATATTTTTTCCGTTCGATTACCTTCTATATAATAGTATGTATTTTTAGTCTCATTCAAAATTATCCCTGAAACATTAAATGATTTTTTAAATTTACGTTCGGTGGGTCTAAAATTGTGCTACATTTAATGTTTTCCAATATCGCAGTACTTTCTTTTGTAGTACCTCTCGGTACATCGACACTTCTCACCCAACTCTGCACTTCTTCGAATGCAAAAATGAAATAGCTTACACCCGGGGCTCCTGAGTATGATTGTGAGAAATTTTGTTAGTCTGAATCTCACTTTTTATAATTAAAATTCAACCAATATGCCTATATGGTTTGTTGTAGTAAAGTGGTTTCCCCAATATATTCAAAGTCAATCAAACCTCACGAATATTTTAAAACATAAATATGTCTATTCTCATCATACGCACTAAAAACTACGTTTCACGGCAATATATCGCTGCATCGTGTGGTAGTCTGAAATCAACTACGAGTATTTATAACAATTAAAACTGTTCCTTTACAAATCAAATTTGAAATTTAAAATGGAAGTAGAAATAAAATCGCAAAACCAAATTTGGATGTAAATATGATTTAAATTAGAATTAAAAATTTAAATACAAAATCTAAAAACAAAAAATTTAGGCCTATAGATACAATAAAAACACAAATGGCGTATAAATATATAAATACCCAGCACAGGTTCCCCTGTGACAAAGGAAGTAAAAACACATCTATTTAAAAAGTCACAGACGGGAAACCATCAAGTAAAATAATCGAATAACTAAAGCATGGACTCGAAAGGAGCCTAGTGAATGGACGACCACCACTGTCAAAAACAGAAAGCCAAATGAAGGATCCCGAGGTAAAAATGTGTGATAGTGAGAGGTGTAGAGGGGAGGGAGTAAAACAGAGCAAAGAAGGGAAAAAGGCGAGAAGGAAGACGAATAAGAGCAAGGAAAAAACAACCAAAAGAAGAAAAATACAGGCCTTATAGGAAATCCTTTCAATTATTTCAAGAAGCGTAATTTAATTTTGGACAACACATTGCCATTGGTGAAAATTCTGGATCCAACATTCGTATTGAAAGTTTGATAAATCTTGATGTTTAATGTCTCCGAAGTAAATTGAGGGTGTTTCAAAATGCAAGGTTTTTTGGAAATTGAAACTATGTAAAGTATTAAGTCTGTAGCCAGAAATCTAAAGTAATTTATATTTTGAAGCTTTAATATTATGTTTATGTTATTTCATTCTCTGATATAGGTGCCTTTTTGTATTTACATTTTAATTTTTAATCTTAATTTAAATCTTATTTAAAGTAGCCTTTGATTTTGCAATTTTATCTCGTAATATTCAGAATACATAATGATACTCTCATTTTGCGAAATGAAGATTTTGGTGTGTTTGATGAGAATAAAAATATTTCTGAATATACCAGTGGTTTTATTGTCTTCAAATAACCTGATGATACAACTTTCCTACAATACTTTCACTTTTCATATACATAATGGCTTCAAATTTTATAAAATATTTCGTTAATTTGATCGGCAATTCGATAGTCTGAAGTCTTCTAATAAATGCTCTCTTGAAATCTTACATCTCGGTATCATTAACGCTGGCCAATATTGTAGACCGCATTTTCCCAGCTAGTAAATGTAAGACCGTCGGCACAAGAACAATTTAAAATGTGCTTTCTGCCTGTAAAATTTCAACAGTTCTAAAAGAACTGTATAGTGTATAGTGTTGCAATAAACGAGGATTTGTTTTTGTGTGTTTCCATTTACCCGGAACATTGTGGACAATGTTAGTACACAGTCACACGTTGTGGTATATGCACATGACGTGATGCCGCGCTACCTGTCGGCAGATCGGAGCCATGGAGTGTCAGAGTCTATCAACCTGCTCTTTAAGCCTCCCTTCCTCTCCTCCATTTCTCCTTTAATCCCAGTGTTCTTGCTCAACTTTACTTCGTCAAATGGATGCACCCTCCTTCTCTCCATTTCACTCAATGGCATCACTTCCACTCTTCCGGCTGCTCGTCTTACAGACTGTTCCATCTCCACCGGCTTCTTCATCTCAGCACTGCACCCTTCCAGCCCCCCCCCCCCCCTCCCCCCCACTCCTCCGCTACCCCGCCCCACCCAGACACACCCTGACACACCCTGACACACCCGACACACCCTGAAAACACGGACACACACCGACACACACGACACACACCGAAAACACCGACACACACGACACACACCGACACACACGCGACACACACGCGACACACACCGCGACACACACCGACACACACCGACACACACCGACACACACCGCGACACACACCGCGACACACACCGCGACACACACCGCGACACACACCGCGACACACACCGCGACACACACCGCGACACACACCGCGACACACACCGCGACACACACCGCGACACACACCGCGACACACACCGCTCTACCCCGCCCCCACATTCCATCCCGTTGCATTCCTCCCCATCGCTTCCCATCCTGTGCCATTCAGTCGTGTCTCGTCCCATCCAACCCCACCCCGTCCCAAACATTACTGCTCTGTTCCTCCCCGCCCCGCCCCGCCCCTCCCATACCGCTTCGACGCATCGTGTTGGCGAGATTCTCTCTTCCTCATACTTTCTTCCTCAATCCTCACCGCATTGCCCTTCCCAGCCACTCTTTCCTTGTCTCTCTGGGCGCTTCGCCTCTATTTTCCCCCATCCCGTCTTTCAGTCTCTCTCCTGTTTTCCTCGCAGCGCTCCAGCAGCGGGGTGCTGATGCTGCTCGTACAATGGCAGAGCCGATCCACATTATCCCCTCGGTAATCAGACTAATAAGGGATGGTCTTGTAATACGGCGCGCGAAGAGGGATAACGCACCGGGCGGGCGAGCGCTCCGCACCGGAGATGGCGCCCCTACCCTCGCATGGCAACACGCGGCACATGCGGCACTGCGAGCACGCCGTGAGATGCACGGACATCACACCCGTGAAACCCGCCAACTCGAGGGAATTCAGAAGCGGTTACGAAGTGTTCGTGGAACCTTAGCACACAGACGCGTCTTAAGAGAACAGAAAAAATCCATGAAGACTAGAGTCTAAAATCGACCTATCAGCAAAGGCATATTTCACCTCATTTTTCGTTCTTTTAGTTATTGTAAACTAGAAGGAAACCTAGTTTTTTTGTCACAACGAAGTAAATTAATGTTTTCGAAGCAATTATCTTTAAAGGTATTTCCAGTATTAATAATATTAGCAAAATTATTTACATAATTTTAGAATTCATACGAAATGCATTTAAGTGTCGGTTTTAGGTATAACAAAAAGAAACAGTCGTAATATCCTATCAAGTACAAGCCAGCAAAAAAATTAAAAGTATAATGAGAACATAGTATCGTATGTCCTAAATGTACCTTTTTTATGTGGCACAATAGTACACATTTTTGTACTTTATGAAATATTGTCTACTGCATATTGTACTTTCAACCGTGTGATTTTTTTATTTCTGTACATGAATGTAACGAATATTAAAAATACCTTTGCGTGTTTTAATTTTTTTGTAGAGCATTTGTTTTCACGATCTCTGTGCACTTTTTGCTCGCTCATTGTTCATTGATTTCCCTACAAAATTCGTGGTAGTTTTATATAGTGTGGCTTGCTGGCTGCAAGTGGCTCTCAATTTTTACAGTAATTTCCAAACGTACAAAATGCAATTCAGTTCATTTTCTTTCTTCTTTGAAGACAATTCTTGGTAATGATGGAAATATAATTTGTAAGTACATTTATTTTGAAATTTTGCCATTAGACGAGGCTGAGACGATGCATCAATAGTTTCTCTTTCTATTCAGTAAAAAACAGCTCATATTCAGAACTCCTTCCACTACATGACTAGAGATCGAGTGAGGTGGCTCAGGGCATCATCTTATGTTACTGCAGTGCCTCTGGCTGGGAGGTCCCGACGGCTGCAGGATTTTATTCCGTCGCCTTCCCTGTCCTATCCTTACCTCTTACTTACACACATACATACATGCACTTCACTACCATATATGTTGGGAGACCAGTAGACCAGTCGGGAGTTAGTGGCTGGGGCAGTGCCCCGCTGGAGGAGATGACGTGGATGAAAAATCTCCAGCTAGCCGAAATGTAGGCTGACGTGGTATCGATATATTATATCACTATATTATATAACGTAATCATCATATCACGTAATCACTATCCCTATACAGTATTTGTGTAAGTCCCGAGGGTGCGGATGTTTGGTTCCGTCGCTCACGAGTAGACCACTCCCCATGCACCAATTGAGACATACGACATTCGACGCGTCTCGTCTCCTAATGAGGAACTGATCATTTGTTTTCGGATCCGGCCAGAATATTCAAAGCAATTTCCAAAAACGTTCTTTTGCGTGTTTTAGCGCTGCGATCTTAGTTGATAGATGGAAAATTAAGCCAATATCACCTAAATAGACCTATGTAGGTGGCGATGATTTAAATCCCAGTACCCCGTTGTTATTTTCAGTTCATACCACCATTATTTTTTTCATGAGGTTGACACCCTGATTGTTTAAAACCAGCGATATGAAAATCGGACGGCAGAATTTATTGTGAATGTGGAAGATTCGAAGTATTTCATGGGTATATTTTATTATAAATTTGTAAATTGCCTTGGAACATTGAATTTGAAGAATATGAAGTAACTAAGTAGAAAACCTGAAATTGAAGTATAATGCCATAGAAAATATTTTTCAAGAGTGCAAAGCTTGATTTTCAATTTAATGTGACTTAAAACTTGTTCACCTTTTTCAATTGAACATACAAAATAGTAACCTTTTAATACATACATATTCGCCTTCAGAACACAAATCAGACTGAGTTTGTGGAGTTTCAAAATCTTAAAGAATTAGGGGACAAAAATATGAATTGTTAAGCAACTCGGGAGAATCCAATGTAGTTGTAGAAGCTTTTGCGTCAGAATTTTCCGAACTAATTGAGAATGATCTTATAATAGAAATAGAGAATAACGTAGAAGAACAGCTTACAGGTTATCATTTACTCCATTTTACAAAACAAAACGTAAAAATTTTGCCGTGCTAAATTCCAACTATTCGTATTATTCATACCTGCTAGTATTATATACGGTCATTATGATTTTGAAATTGCAATATTACCGGTTCATATCCCGTATGTAGGTAATGTTTAAGGCCATTGAGTGTTGGGAATTTTTGAACGGGAGTATAATACTAACAGATCCTACGATTCACTGGTCAGTCCAATGCCGGATACTCCAAAGGCATATTTGAACAAAAGCTAGGCATGAAAAAGATGAACTATGACAGAAATTTTCAACATATAAAAATACTTTTAAAACAGCTTAGAGCATCGGCGACGGTACATTCAACTAGAATTATGTACCTCAATATAAATTCCGTGGTGGTAGCCGATATCTTGTGGAAATCCATTATAGATATGGGGATTATCAAACCCCAATAATAAAAATAAATAAAATATTATTTTATGCCCAAAATAAATTTCGGGAACAATATTTTCCCATCCTCAGTGAGTCTCTAACAAAAAGGAAAATTTGAGTGATTAACATAAAGACGAACAGTGATATAAAGAATAAAATAGATAAAAGAAGTGAAATGAATAATACAATAATAAAATTTTGAAAAAATAAAAAAACATTGAAATACCTTACAGCCTAAGCAACGTGAAACGTGGTATCTCAATATATTATATCACTATATTAAGTCACGTAAAGCAGAAGCTCGCAAGAAGGAACATTGTTTTCACTGCAGGAGGCCGAAACTTGGGAAGTTTTCTTCACAAAAGCATAAATGTTAATTTGCAAATGAACACTTCTTTCAAAATAAAATGTCTCCACTATAATGTGACAATCCTGTTTAAGAGAGCAATAATACTCGCTTTTGTTAATGTGATGTTTCTTTATTGTACAGAGCTCTTAAATTCACCATTCGCCTTTATTTGCTAATCTTTTTACCTCAAAAACGTAATGAGCAAATCGCCTAGCATTAACTAAAACCCTTCTCTCGCAAAAATGAGACCGGCAGAATATCGCGAAAACATCGATAGATTTCACGAGACCGGATTACATAAATTCTACCCAATCGGTAATAATCATCCTTTTTGCGGGGTCTCGCAGACTCGGGGGAGGTTTTGGATCATATCATTTTGCAATTTAATTGCGTGTGCGTTGCGTGTTATTCCGCCGCCGCCGCTGCGCGGCCTGGAATTACGCTGTGGAGCGATCGCCGCTGAAATGAAATGTACACACTGGCCCCTCCCCATTCTCCTCCGCCCCTATTCTGCGCTCGTCCTTTTGCATCGTCGGACTCCGCGAGCACCGTTTGTCGCATAACATTGCCCTGGCGCCTCTCCCTCGCCTCAAACCTTTGGCCACTCGCACTCTTTTACCGCGTCTCTCGATTCTGCACAAACGCACTCTTTCACCACGTCTCCCGATTCTGCCCCTTCGCACTCTTTTACCACGTTCTCCTATTCCGCCCACTCGCACCTTTTTATCACGGTTCCCCATTCTGCCCACTCGCTCTCTTTCACCACGAACCCTGATTCTGCCCACTCGCACTCTTTTTTACGTCCCCAGATTTTGCCTCCACTCACTCTTTTACGTCTCCCGATTCTCCCCCCTCGCACTCTTTTACGTCTCCCGATTCTGCCCTCTCGCACTATTTTACGTCTCCCGATTCTGCCCCCGCGTCTCCAGATTCCCACTGCTTTGCCTCGCTCTCTCACACGCCGCTTCGTTTTCACCTACGTCTCTCTCTTGCCAGGGCTGCCGCCCTCCTTTCTTTATCACAAACACTTCTCCGCTCGCATTCTTTTACCGCTTGTATCTGGCGACTGCAACTCTTTCGTGGCTCACTGTCACTCCGTTTCACTTCCACCTCTGCCCCCTTGACACTCCCTACGCTTTGTTTTCCTCTTTCCATTCCAGATATAGAACCTTCTGCGTCGACTGCTGTCGCTTCTATATCTTCGTTTTCCGTATGTGACTCCTCTTCCACACTATCTGATCCCTTTTCCCATTTCTGTCCCCGTAACGAGGGTCACCATTTCATCTCCCTCGCAAATATTTTCTCCGAACCCTCATCTCCCAGCCTCTGCTTCCAGTAATGAAGACCACGGTAGCATCTCATTTGCTACGTTGAGATAGGTCTTTGGAGAAATTACTGCCCCCCGATTCACGTTGTGTACTCATTTTCCACAAGCCAATAGTGTATTAATGCCAATAATGCCACAAGCTAATAAAGTATTTGTATCATATTATAAGTTAAAGAATTGACAAGGTAAGACGATGCATAATTTTATTAGAAATATGAATTTGCTATTAACAATTATGCAAAAAAGGATACTAGTTGAATGTGGCGTTGCCGTGAATATGCATAAACTGTTTTAAGGTATTTTCATGTGCTGAAAATTTCTTTTATTCTTCATTTCTTTCATGCGTAGCTTTGTTCAAATATGTTCTTACAGTATGTGGTATTAGACCTAACAATGAATCGTAATAGCTTATTGTGACCATCCGTTTGCCGAGATCTCGGAAAACGGAGCACATCAATATTCAAGAATAAGATGAGCTGTTTGAACGCGCGCCAACGCGCATGAATACAATCCGAAAATGAAAACTACGAACTATATCCGTAAGGGAGCGTCTCGGTAGAGTATGCGACACCGAGAGTCGGGAGAAAGAAAGCTTTCTTTCTGAAGTAACAGCTGGAGAGTGAGGACCTACCGATCACGAGAGAGCGCTCGTACTGCTACGGACTTCAGGACTGCATCTACGATAAAAACTCTTCAAGACATTCGAGGAGGTAATTATCATATTACAAGGCATTAAAACAATTCATCAGGAAAAGGATGAAAGTATAAGTGACGCATTTAAAATCTTTGTGAGAGAGGAGTGTGAATAGCATGAAACTAACGAGGCCATTCATTTCTTTTCTTTGCAGTTTTTTTTTTATTTTATATTTATTCTTCTTATACGATAGACTCAGTTGTCGTATTGGAGATTCTTTTAAATATGGAATTAAAAGCTAGTTACATTCTATAAAGAATCGAAAAGAGTATCAACGGAAAACGAGACGGAGGCCACATCGTGAGTTGAACAACGGTACTGGAAAGGGGCGACCGTGCGGTTCTGCAGAGGGGCGGCTTTGCTCCCGACCGAGCTGCAAGGACAAGGACACCGAGCGACTGGAAGAGTCGACGCCGTAGATTTCTCTACGCTGTGAAAAGACACAGTAAGGTCGTGCAACTTGAACAATTTGTAGATATTAGAAGGAATAATTTGTTTCGGAAAGAAAGTATTAGTACAGGTTCTTTATACCGATATTCTGTAAAAAATAGAATCAATCTTTTCTTTCAAGAAAAACTTAGCTAATTGTAAAGTTGCAACTAGGGAATTTACGACTGGAATGATTAGGCAAAGTTTTAAGTATTCTTTGAAATTGATTTAAATGAGAGAAAGGAAACAGTGTAATTAATTGTGAGAGTGTAAGTTGTTTTCTTTTTTCAGCAAGACAAAATTCTTGTATATGTAAAGTGTTTTATGTTCATTGACTGTAACAGCAATTTAATTAGAATATACTTAAGTAAGTGGAAAATGATTCGACTTGAGTTTCTGTGTAAATGCATTCAATCCACAACGGCCCACATGACCCTGATCCCGCTATTCTAATTGGTATTTTTATTTTGCGCCCACCTTGAAAACCCATTCTGAGCTAGCCGGCGGAGGGGTGGGTCGCAACTGGCGCCCATAAGCGGGGCTCGATTATTGGATGCATTTACCAAAACTCGATTTGAAAAAAAACTGAGACCAAAATTTGGTGGAACCAAAATTTCTAGTACAATTGAATCACAATTCACTAAGATTGCTGAACAGGTTACAGAGAAAAAAAAAAGTGTTGTGTAAAAGTGTGTTTTTTTTGGAGTGTTTTTCAAAAAGGGTATTATATGAAAGTGTTATCTGTTCGAGATAGTGTTTGGTATTGGTGTGTGTAATAATTTGTAAAAAGTGTATTGTGTCTGGGAAAGAGGATTGATTGATTCTAGGCAGTTAATACAGTCAAAATGGCAGATAAATATAACGCGGCTAGGAATTTAACTACCGTTGAAGGATCGTCTGGGATTCAGATAGCGATAGGAAGTGGGAGGACAAGCTCCAAGTACCATGATCGCGAAAGAAACGGTAGAAGTAGAACAAGGAACGTCAGGAGAAACTAGCATGGCCTCGCCGACGGAATCACAACAAACGCCAACACAAGATCCGGATGAGGAACAACGAAACCTCGACAGGGCAAATTTAATGATGCAACGATTAATAGGACAATTCATGCAGCAATTAGATACGAGGTTAGAAATGCAGAATGAAAAGACAGAGGAAAACATAAAGAAATTAGGGACTAACTTAGAAACAAAATTAAGGAGAAAAGAACAGAATGCCTTAGAAACAAAATTAGAAGAAAATAATAGGAAGTTAGAAGAGAATATAAAAATGCAATTCACTGAATTAGCAGAACAGTGGAAGGTCGAATTTAAGAATGAGATTCAACAAGAATTAGGGCAGGAACACGAGAAGTTAGAAGAAAAATTCACGGAACTGGGTCATGAATTAGAAGAGAAGATTGATCAAGTTACGAAAGGATTTGAAAATAGGATCGAAATGCAATCAGATCTTATAACCACCGTGTCCGACAGGCAGACTGAGATAGAACAAGGTGTAGAGAAGTTTCAAAAAATAGTTACGGAACAAGTTGAGGTTCAAGCTAGTAAATTAGATAGTGGAATAAAAGCTCTTTCGGAACAAGATGGGGTTCTACAACACCAAATTACAGCATGTGCGAATGACGTTGTAGAATTGAAAAATCAAATTGAAAATTTACCATCGAGTGGAGGAAGCGTTCCCACACGTATTTTTCATTGCGTGTACTCCTAAATTTAGTGCAGCGGAGATGAAAATCCATGCGTATTTATGAGGCAGGTGGATAATTTCTTTCTTTAAATTATATTCGGACAATAAGAAAACTCATATAGTCTATCAGATGATGCAGGGTAATGCACGAATATGGGCAGATAGTTTGGAGAATTACAAAAACTATGACAGAATTTAAAGAAAAATTTTACTCAAGATACTGGAACAATGAAACTCAAATTAATTTCAAAGTTAATGTAATGTATGGTAGTGGAAGAAAGGTACGATGTCCATGCAAGAATATGCAGAGGAGAAGTTAGCTAGTTTCAAATTATGTACTCCGACGATCCCGGATGACAAATTGTCTGTTTGTTAACACGTCATTTTCCGTCAGCTAACAAAATTTGCTTAAGAATCTCTTGCCAATGTCCACGGAAAAGTTAATAACGCAGCTGGGATTGTATGATGCGACTTTCGTGTACAATGAGGTTACAGGAGCAAGGGCAAATGTTAGTGGTCCGGTAGAAAGCCAAGACAGGCAGCAGCAACATTATGTAAGCAAATCAGAAAAGAGGAACTTACAAATCGGAACAGCACGTAGAAGAACAGACCTATGCTAGTCAAGATAGGACGCCGTCTAAGGATAGGAATAGAAAAATTCTATTGATAGAGGAGTTTTCCAAAACAGAAATACTAAACCCAGTACATCTCGGACATGAGACGGAAAATTAGAAAGGTTTGTTTCGACACGCCATCCCGCCGCAAACCTAATAGAAGAATCTGGAGAAGAAGAGGTGCGATATTATCGATCAAATTAATCTCATTTGATGACGAACCGTGGAACGAAGAAGAACAAAAGCAGATCGGATCCAGGCGACAGTGTCCGAAGTTTAGGTTAAATGTCAGGTGTTGATACGTCAGTACTAGTGGATACAGTTGTGCGACATCCGTCATAGCGGAAAGTTTGTTGAATGAATTGAAAACCAGGAGTGGAGGTACCTACATTGCCGCTCGTAAAGTCTTTTTCTGATAGGTGCAAATCGGAAAAAATCAAAGCCAATAACAAGACAAGTTTATTTGGATATAGAGATAGGCAAGAATAGTATCAAGTTGTGTGCCTAGTAGCGCCGGAACTTTTATATCCGCTCATACTGGGATCGATTTCATGAAACAATATGGGGTTGTTATCAACTTAGAAAAATACCATAACGTTAAAACCGAATAATCAACAGGATCTCGAATTTGATTCGTTCACATGGAATTATTGGGAGGCGAATTGTTTAAAGGAAGAAGAAGTGAAGCTGAAAATTCGTTCGCATGTGCAAGGAAATTCTAATCTTAATGAAAATCAGAAGAAACAATTAGTTGAAGATTACTTAGGAATCAGAAAGTGTTTTGCAAAAACAAGAATCAGTAAAGATTTTCAATTCGAAATAGAACTAACAGATAAAACGCCATTCACGGGTTACCAATATGTCATTCCAGAAAAACATAAGGAGGAGGTGGATAAGCTCATTGCTACAATGGTTAAAGATGATATTATCATGAAGTCCAAAACCTCTTATCTAAGTCTGATAGTGGTCGTAGAAAAGAGTAATGGGAAGATAAGGTTGTGTTTAGATGCAAGACAGATTGAATCAAGTTACCCTACCGTACAGAGACAGACCGTTGCGTGTAGAGGATTTGAACTAATCAATTATCCGGCATCAAGTGGTTGAGTTCAACCGACTTCACTGCATCGTATTGGCAAATAGCGATAGCACCTGAATGTAGACAATATACAGGATTTATTCACGGGAATTTCGTATGTTTTCAAAAAGAATGCCATTTGGACTCAAGAACAGTGCATCTGCTCTTGTGCAATGTTTAGACAATATCATTGACAGAGAGATGTCTAGCGATGCTTTATCTATATTGATGACGTGCTCGTGTATTCGAAGACATTTGAAGAACACATGAACAAGCTAGATATTTTGCTGAAACGTCTCATTGAAAATAATTTACAGTTGAATTTGGAAAAAAGTAATTTTGCACTAAACAAGTTAAATTCCTGGGGTATGATTTGACAGTCAACGAGTCAGATGAACTTGGAGAAAATGCAAGAAATAGATAAGATTGCACCGCCTAAAAACACGAAACAACTCAAAAAGTTTATTAGGTTGCGTGAACTATTACTCAAGGTTTATTCCGAATTTCGCCACACTGCAATATTTCTTCAGTTGCTGCGAAAGCACACTAGTGGAAAGTGGAAGATAATCGGAAAGTACAATTTCCATAGTTTACGACCTTTTAAAGAATAAAATAAATGTCAAGAGAAAGGATAAAGAATAAAGACGAAAGAAGAAGGAGAAGAAGAAAGAAGAAGAAGGAGAAGGAAGAAACAAGATAGCTCGACATTCCAGAATCAAGACAGAAGAAAGGAAGAGCATCAAGTTTGGTTAAAAGATTTTTTCGGCATATGAAATCAAATTCCACAAAATCTTTTTTTTCGAAAGAAGGGGTTATGTGACCATCCGTTTGCCGAGATCTCGGAAAACGGAGCACATCAATATTCAAGAATAAGATGAGCTGTTTGAACGCGCGCCAACGCGCATGAATACAATCCGAAAATGAAAACGAACTATATCCGTAAGGGAGCGTCTCGTAGAGTATGCGACACCGAGAGTCGGGAGAAAGAAAGCTTTCTTTTCTGAAGTAACAGCTGGAGAGTGAGGACCTACCGATCACGAGAAGGCGGCACCTCGTACTGCTACGGACTTCAGGACTGCATCTACGATAAAAACTCTTCAAGACATTCGAGGAGGTAATTATCATATTACAAGGCATTAAAACAATTCATCAGGAAAAGGATGAAAGTATAAGTGACGCATTTAAAATCTTTGTAAGAGAGAGGAGTGTGAATAGCATGAAACTAACGAGGCCATTCATTTCTTTTCTTTGCAGTTTTTTTTTTTATTTTATATTTATTCTTCTTATACGATAGACTCAGTTGTCGTATTGGAGATTCTTTTAAATATGGAATTAAAAGCTAGTTACATTCTATAAAAGAATACGAAAAGAGTATCAACGGAGAACGAGACGGAGGCCACATCGTGAGTTGAACAACGGTACTGGAAAGGGCGACCGTGCGGTTCTGCAGAGGGCGGCTTTGCTCCCGACCGAGCTGCAAGGACAAGGACACCGAG
The DNA here is from genome assembly GCA_964035755.1 of Teleogryllus oceanicus. NCBI lineage: Eukaryota > Metazoa > Arthropoda > Insecta > Orthoptera > Gryllidae > Teleogryllus > Teleogryllus oceanicus. The sequence goes on from CAXIVR010000004.1 coordinate 95,313,504, forward strand.
CGACTGGAAGAGTCGACGCCGTAGATTTCTCTACGCTGTGAAAAGACACAGTAAGGTCGTGCCAACTTGAACAATTTGTAGATATTAGAAGGAATAATTTGTTTCGGAAAGAAAGTATTAGTACAGGTTCTTTATACCGATATTCTGTAAAAAATAGAATCAATCTTTTCTTTCAAGAAAAACTTAGCTAATTGTAAAGTTGCAACTAGGGAATTTACGACTGGAATGATTAGGAACTAGTGTAATTAATTATTGAGTGTAAGTTGTTTTCTTTTTTCAGCAAGACAAAATTCTTGTATATGTAAAGTGTTTTATGTTCATTGACTGTAACAGCAATTTAATTAGAATATACTTAAGTAAGTGGAAAATGATTCGACTTGAGTTTCTGTGTAAATGCATTCAATCCACAACGGCCCACATGACCCTGATCCCCGCTATTCTAATTGTATTTTTTTATTTTGCGCCCACCTTGAAAACCCATTCTGAGCTAGCCGGCGGAGGGGTGGGTCGCATTATAATGTTATACTCCCTTTCAAAAATTTCCAACATCTAATGGTCTTGTATACGGGATATGAATTGGTAATATTGCAATTCCAATGTTATAATCGCCGTAAAAAAATACTTGGAAGGCATCGATGATGTGAATAGAGTTTAGTACAGCTACATTTTTTACGATTTTTGCTAATATGCACAACAATGCACAAAAATCGCCTGTAAGCTGTTCTTCTGGGTTATTTTCTAATTCTAATAAAAGATCATGCTGAGTTAGTTCCAAAAAATTTGGCAAAATCTTCTACAACTACATTTGATTCTTCCCCGGATACACTTCCATATTTTTCTCCCCTAGTTTTGAAGAGAATAAAACTTCACAAACTCTGTCTAATTTGTGTCTACTTCCTCTCCTATAATTTCTCTATTAATCATTGCGTACGCAAATCTACATAAATATTAAAAACCGTCTATTGTGTATGTTTATGTGAATAAGGTGTTAGTTAAATTTAATAAGAATAAATTCTGTGCCAGATTTCGTTTGATAATCGGTATTTGCACACTTAATGACGTAAAACTGAGAAGTCAAACGTTCATTCATTCTTTCTCTAACAATCCTCACAGTTTTGTTTTCTCCGTATTCACATGAAACTCTTCAAATTTAATAATTTCCGAGACAATACTTTTCGCAGAGCTTTGCATATTTATTTTTAAAAATATGGTAATAGGCCTTATAGATAAAACTTAAAATTAAATGTTCTGTTCGATTCACTCTTTTGTTATAATTAACTTCACTTGTTCACTTAAAGATGTCAACAACAGGGTTGCCAACACTCTTGAAAGAAAATTGTGTCAGTCAGTCAACAATAGTCTTGAAAGAAAATTGTGGCGTATTGAGCGAAAGATGCTTTTGGCTACTGGAGTTTAATCAACGCCACCTGCATAGATCTATTTAGGAGGCGTGGGTTTTACTCCCGGCCTACTCGCTAAGATAGACATTTTTGGAAACTTCTTTGCATCTTCTGGTCGGATCCAAAAACAAAATATCAGATCCCCATTAGGAGACCGACATGCGTCGAATGACACCTCGCATATCTCGATTGCTGCATGGTCTAGCCGTGAAAGACGGAACCACATATCCACCCATCTGCCTACTCGAGTAGTTACTCAAATACTATAAATGGATAAATACCGGTAATCAAAATAAATGACATAATTTTTATCGAATCATGTTCAATAATAATTTTTTTTTACAAGTTACTCGAAATATGTAAACTTTGATCACCTCAGACAAGTTACAACGGGGAGAATAATTTTTTGCGGTTTAATTTTGTTATTATCTCTATAAGTTATACATTCAGAATATTTAACAGATTGATTTGTCAAAAATAAAGCATTAAAAACTTGGTGCGAAAATGTTTTCATGAATTTGAAGTCTGCTTAGCACATTTTAATAATAAACATACTCCCTTACAATCAGTATTTGGAAATAGAGTATCTTAAATTTAATTAAAATACATTACACACTTCTCACATAAAATACTTTTTCAGATTACAAATGTTCCGTTAAATATTCAAACGTTTCTTCTTTGAATAATATGCCACTTGCGATATTATAAGGAATTCCATACCCCGAAGTGTTGTTGGAAAGATACTGTGAGTGCCGTCAGCATGTTTTAAGATAATAATCTTTCCACTACTTTCAAATATCTTTGATTATTTTTTACATCAACAGAAGCATTCTTTTTCATTCCTTATTCTGAAAGTCTGAAATAAGCAATAAATTCTACTACACCTTCTCTCACCTGTCCAATACCAACAGGAAATGCTGTTTTGATACTTAATTTCGTCTCATTGCTTCTTAAAAATAAAACGAAGAGTTCGTTTTAATTACTTGTTAATCTCTATTCACAGAACAATAACGATGTTCTACAGAAAGAGATTTTTTATTCAAATAAAAGTTGCAATGTTCTTGCAATATCCTCGTTGCCAAACATTGGAATCGCCTATTATTATTATTATTATTATTATTATTATTATTATTATTATTATTATTATTTTAATAATAATATTAATATTATTTAATGAGTAAGGAATGCCAAGTCAGTTTTAAATCCAAAACACTGCATTATTGATATGAAATGCAATTTATGCTTAGGTTCATAATTAAACAGTAACGACAGCCCCACTTTTGCACGTCATCATATTTGCAAAAAGCATCACAGAAATTCACACATGATTATTATTGTCATAAATTACGCACCATATTTCGTGGCTCTTCGCTTTCCGGGCTACGTCACGTCGCATGAGAAGGTTTTAGCTATCATTCAGGGCTCTTCTTCATAGCTGTAGTGCGACAAGATCAGATTTATGTGCCCATGTATCCGCAGAAACTTACAAGCCTACACGCCGCGGAAGCCAGCGGCAAAAATTCAGCTGAAGAAAATCACTCTCTCTCACTCTCTCTCACTCTCACTCACTCTCTCACTCCACCCACTCTCTCACTCACTCACTCACTCTCTCTCTCCTCACTCCTCTCACTCACTCACTCTCACTCACTCTCTCTCACTCACTCTCACTCACTCTCTCACACTCTCTCTCTCACTCTCTCGCTCTCTCACTCACACTCACGTGTATACACCCAGCAAATGGGCTAAGGACCGTGCGCGATCTTTCCTACCTCTTCTTTGTCCTATCCTCTCCCCTTACACACTTACACATGAACTACACGACCACACAAGCCAGGAGACTGTTCGGGAGCTTAGAGCTTGGCCCGTTTGGGCGGTGCCTCTCAGGTGGGAGATACCTGGTAGGGGCAACCCACTAGCCGGCGGTAGTTCGGCGTCGGATCTTGCCATCCAGTGAGGCAATAACACTGCCACCTCCCAAGAGAGAAAACATGCATTACACTTACGAAACTAATGATCATAGTAGGTGACGCGCCCGAAATCACTAACAATCTATCAATTAATGAGCGGGGATCGAATCCGCGCACTGGCGATACTGAGGTCAGTAATTTAATCACTCGCCCACCGAGGTCCTCGTAAACAGTGATGCTCTGAGTATGAAAATTCAGTAGTTACGCCAATAAAAAGAATAAGCGGAAACTCACAATCAAATGCACTTCCATTATTCAGTCAAACTCAAAAGTGTTTCATATTTTTAATCTTTCCTGAATCTTTGGGTTTGCAACGAAATTAGAGACGACTCTCATATTGACGGAGGCTGCATAGTTACTGGTGCATCCCATTAGTATGATACTACATTCTAATACTTAGTATCATACTTCATCCCATTAGTATGATACTAATTTCCTAATCTATATCTAATCTACGCTATCTTGCTTCTCCAAAACATCTCATTTTGTGTATTACCCTTGCGTCAGTCTGTTTCTGGTAATGGTGGATCCTCCACGTTTTATAAGAGGAGGAAAGATGAAGTCAATTGAGATAACTACTTAAAATTAAACATACAAATTAGATTACATGCGTCGACTGGAATACGAGCGAATCATATCATGTATTGTAATTGCAACTAATATTTTTCCACATTCATCCCATTATCGTGTCAACCTCATCTTTCCCTCACTTCAACGCAAACAGACCCATGTCGAGACGACTCCTGCTTTGCCCTCATGGTTTACCTTCCTCGCCAACCTTTCGTGCCTCGTCCTCATCACGGTCTCCCTTTGAGTGACCCTTCTCCCCCTCCCTGGCCCAATCCATCCACTCACTGCGCCCTGGTGGCCCAGTCAGCGAACGCGCTCGCTCGCCCCGTGACGAATTAGCATTCTGCGGTCCATCTAATGAAGGTGCGGCCGCTCGCGCTGTTTTAAGCAAATGAGCGGCTCAGCGCGGCCCAGCGCGGTCCAGCGCGGCACGGCACGCCTCGCGCGCACTCGTCACAGCCCCCACCGCCCACCCCCGCCTCTCGGAGTTTCGATACAGCGCTGCCAGACGGCTCGAGATGTATATTCATGCGTTGCAAAGGCCGCCCGGCCTACTGCCCGCTATTGCCGGGGAGAATCTCGCATGCCTGTCAGAACTTCGGGGGCCGTGTCGCCGGAATGGCGTTTTCAGAGCAAACGAATCTGGTGTCTCTCGTGGAGAGGCGCTCCTCATCGCTTAATTTGCGAGGACAACGACGTACCTCAAAGGGTACAAATCCGCGAAAGGAGCGTTTCAAGCTTGTGTATTCAAAATTCATAAAGTTCGTTTCTAATTCGTATTGTTTAGCTGTAGGTATAATAATCATTAACACATTCCGCTCCTCTGTCCAGTTTGACTCAACATTTTAAAACTTTATTCTGTAATAAAAATATTTGTAATCGAAAAATTTCTCTTTATAATACACATTAAAGATTTGAACATTTCGTTCTAAAACTCCTTATCCCAATAAATAGTTTTTATTTGCTACATTCTACATTAGATATCATTATTTTAAGTTCCCAATAAGATAAAGTTTGCATCACTGTTAGAGTACTTTATTGTATACACACTTTCGATATGGTACAAGATTACTTTTTAAATTAATTTGTATGAGTTATTTAGTTTATCTGCTTGGAAGAACGGTTACGCTTCATATTGATAATTTTCATAAATGATTCTCTGAAAAGGTAATACCACATCTGCGTACATTGCTGTCCCAACATTTGGTTGCGGTCATATTTAATGTGTATACAAACGGTAAGAAACGTTTTGAATACTAGCGAGGAAATCTTGATAAAAATTTAAATGGATAAAAAAATGACTGACGGGGAAGGAAATGCCAAACTACTCAAAACGAATCTCGCATTCACGTAGGCTTAATGCGTACCTGATACAAGGCATTCACTGAGGCTGATTCAAAAAATTCGTAATATAATGTAGTCTTTTTTATTCGTGTTTGACTTGACTGTCGCACAAGACTGCACTCGTGCGTTCACTCAGGAAACAAACCCACAACCCTTAGCTTCTTAACAGTGCGTTTTTGCTACACCACCTGCTCAAATCCTTCCCTGATCCATTGAGCAAATGCTCAGATGGCCCCTTGTTTTGCTTCTGGACATAAATGTAACTTCATTTTCTGTGCACGTCTTCTAGAATTCAGTGGGAAATACAATTATTCAAATTATCGTTTCCATGTTGTCGCGCTAGGAAGTATTATTCCGAAGCACAACATGATAAGAGCCAAAATTTATTGCTTATTTATCCTTGAAAATAGATTTTATTACATGGGAGTTTTTTTTTCTTATTTTTTTTCACCCTTTCAAAATTCAAAATTTAAGTAGTATATGACTTAGTGTAGGGATCACAGAATTTTGAAAATGTGCACACAATTCACTTTTCCCCATAGCACGTCATACGCAGTTTTTAACTGTTTTTTTGACGTAAAATAAATAAATAAAAAAAGTGACATGATCAAATATGAGAGTAGAAAATTTATGACCGCGTGCAGACATTTCGCGCCACATGCGGCAACATTCGGAGGTGACGGCAGGGGCGGAGCCGGCGGAGGCGGCGTGCTTTCCAAGGCGCCAGCTCTCTCGAGGCTTCCGCGGGCTTTGTGTGGATTACGCAGACGGAAGGTCGGATCAGAGTTTCCTCCGGCTTCCTCCTCGAGATATTAGGTAACGTCGCCACATTCCCCCTTCCGTTTCTCTCCTTGGATCGAACAGGGTCACTTTCCTGGCCTATTCACTAACGCCCTTTTACTTTCTCGCTACGGCGTAGAGAGAAAGTTATGTAATGCTGCGCGAAAAATCGGCGAATTTTCGGCAGAAAACTCTTATTACAGGACTCTGGTAACAAAAAAGTGAATAAATCCAGATGCCAAATTTAAAAAAAAAAACTCTTACACGTGGAGTTGCCAGAATCCATGTTTTGTGGGTCCGTGATACCGAAAATTCCAAAGATTGCTTAACGTGTTTCCGTCTGTGAAAAACGCTAGCAGCTAAACCGTTCAGTCGATTTACTTCAAAATTGATATCCCTCAAACGATCTGGCAGATATCGTGGTCCCTTGAATTTGAAATGAGATATTTTAATTTTGAGGGGTAATTTACATGAAGCACCTGAGACATTTTCAAAATTTTCAAAAAATGGCCCCATCGTTTTTTTATTAAATTTTTTGTTGGATAGTCTGAAGGATGTTAAAGAGTATAGTGGAACTTCTATGTTTGTTGATAACCCTGATTTTTCGAAAAATGCAAAAGTTCAAAACTTTTTCGGTGTCTTTCAAGACCTAAACTACTAAAGGTAGTTTTTTTTCTCTTCACGAAATGTGTCCCTTAAAGATTTTGAAATTTTGAAATAAGATTATGTACAATTTTTCAGAAATTTAAGTAATTTTCGCGTACTTGTGAGTGAAAATACAAGCGAGAAAGTACAGTCAGGATAGTTTTTTTGCCAAAGCAGTAACGCACTGCGACCTCAGTGGTTCTCATTCAGTTTTCCTCGTGTTCACGTTTGATTTAGGATCTATATCGAACCACTTCAAAGATTTGTGGGATTAATTTTGTTTTGATCGGCAATTGCATAATACTTTTCACTTAGTTTCTCCAAGCATGTATTTACTTTTGTATTCGCATAGGTATCAATGAATGAATTAGTTTTACGATCTGATCAACTGCGCTTCAAATATTTGCATTTTTGAAGGCAACAAACGAAGTTCATGAAAACCCGTCTTCTTTGACCTCCTATCCCATATGAAGACTTTTTCACCCCCATCTCCTTCCTGTCTTGTAGATCATCACTCATCTTGGTCTTCTGCCGATTTCTCCGGCCCCGGGAATATGATTTTTGCTCATGTTAGAGAATTCTCAAGAACCTTGCCTAATTCCTAACCATGTCTATCGTTGCTATAATCTAATTGAAAATTCTAGAGAGAGAATCCTCTAGAACCTCTCTCTCTCTCTCGCTCTCTCGCTCTCGCTCTCTCTCTCCCTCTCTCTCTCGCTCTCTCTCCTCTCCTCTCTCTCCCTCTCTCTCTCTCTCTCTCTCTCTCTCTCTCTCTCCTTCGCCTGATATTCTTATTCTTCGCTGATGCTCGTATTTCTAGCCATGCCCGGATCGAGATTTGCCCTTGGCATGTACCAGGTGCACTGGAGGGACGGAGGGCGTGCAGACCCGAGGCGTGGCTCCACTATCCCCTCTGCGATCGCAAATAATCCGCGCCAGCCCCCCCGCGCCAACCCCAGCGCCCACCGCGCCCACCCGCGCCCACCCAGCGCCCACCCAGCGCCAGCCCCAGCGCCAGCCCCAGCGCCAGCCCCAGCGCCAGCCCCAGCGCCAGCCCCAGCGCCAGCCCCAGCGCCAGCCCCAGCGCCAGCCCCAGCGCCAGCCCCAGCGCCCCCAGCCCCAGCGCCAGCCCCAGCGCCAGCCCCAGCGCCGGCCCCCGCGCCGCAAAGTGAATTGAATATTCTAAAACGCTATCTGCAATTTAAAACGGTTGTAAACGGAAAAATCTGTTTACTCCGCGGGTATTGGCGTTGCCTCCCCCTCTTTTTCAATCGTTTCTGTCGTTTAAGAGTGAAATAGATTCTACTATTCAGGAAATAGCCGTTGCATTTCATTCTTGTAGGCTAGCAATTCGGTGTAGAATTTCATTGATATTTAGTGCATAAGCAATGCAAGGTTTCAAGACTTCCACTATATAACTCTAAAAGCTTGTCTAGGTTCCAGCAAGTGCTACACTTGAGCGTTTCAAGGCGTGAATGAAATAATCCTTTAGAAAAGAAGAGACTCACTGTTTCATCGTGAAGAATGGTAAATGTTTGGAAAGAAACCAATTTCACGAGAAGGGATTAATTTATTTGGTTACACGAATCACTTTTTAATTCATATTGAACCTCAAAATAAGTATGTAGTAGACATTGAAAATAGTTTTGTTTATTTATTTTAGGTATCTTTATAACTACATGATCATTAGCGACTTCAGTTACATCAGGAAAAATTTCATTCAAATATGTTTTTTACAGTTACATTAGTAATTTTTTGTTTAAACGTACAGTAGAACCCGTCTAATCCGAACCTGCAAATCCGAAATTTCGGAAAATCCGACTAAGTTCAGAATGGAGGAAAATATAACTCATTTGTATTAACTTAATTTATGAAGAAAAAGCATGAACGCTTTGTAAGTCAACCCAGTTCTGAATACTGTACGCAGAATACCCGTCAACAGCAACGAAATAAAATGTGCTTTAACTCCTCTAAAGAATGTAACAAGTACTACCGCATGCGATTGGTTAAATACATTTTAGCACTAGTACTGTACTGTGTTGTTCGCAACATTGCCACTTCATGTTGCAATGCTGCCATTTTCTCACATCGCACCGTACGTGGCATTGCGTCTGGTAATCATATAGCTGTATTTGTATATGTACGATACATTTTTTCGTATAATCCGAACATTTCTGTATCCGAAGAGACCATACCCACAATTAGCTCGGAATACCGGAGTTCTACTGTATTAATAAATATCAAAAACATTACATTATCGTGATAATATCATTACACCAATTTCAAAATAGTCTTTTGAAAGTAATGTGCATTTCACTCGGATCGCACGCAGAGGCGTAGACGTTCTCGGGGACCACGGTGCCCAATGTCCAAATCGAATTCGACCGTCATTGCCATTGCAATTCTTTATTCAGAGTCGGCGGGTGTCTGGAATGGGGGGCTCATGGATTCCGGGACCCTGGTGTCACGCACCGGATAGTTGTTACGGCGCTGTAGAATAAAACTAAATATTGATGGCAATGCAACCCGCAACACTCGGTAGCATTTTTTTAAAATCTATATCGTTAAATAACTCCTAAACGAAGCGTTCTAGGGCAATAAAATCTATAATTTTGAGGTCGAAGGTCTCAATGAAACGTGTATCAAGCTGTAATCTGCAGGATGAGATCTTCTTGAACATTTTATTACTTTTTTTCTTGTCCGAGGCTTCTCGATATTACCCCACCTGCTCAGAGATGTGCAGAATCTGCAACTAAAAGTGAAAGTGAGGAACAGAGAGAGGCAGAAACTAAGACAGGAAGAGAGAGGGGGACCCACACAGAAACGTTAGACAGCCTGAGGCAGGGACAGAGAGAGACGGGGTGAGAGAGGGAAAGAAGGGGGGGGTAAGAAAGACGGAGAGAGGAAGAAATACGGAGAGAGAGAGAGAGAAAGACGGAGAGAGGGGAAGAAAGACGGAGAGAGAGAGAGAAGACGGAGAGAGAGAGAGAAGGACGGAGAAGATAGAGAAGAGGCCTCTTCACTCGCTGCGCGCGGCGGAGCGCACGACGGAGAAAGATAGAGCACGGCGCCAGGTCACGCCGCGCCGCGTTTTGCGCTTTTGACAGGTCGCGTGTGTAACGCAAACAGCGCCACCGCAGAGGCCTTGAGGGAGGCAAGGGACCACCTTCAACACCCGCGCCACTACAGTCGGCCATTCCACTAGTCAGGGCGAGTCGCCGCTTCCACTGCCAACGCGGCCACAACATCTATGAGGAATCCTTCGGAGGGGAAGTGAAGTCGGCTGTCTCATGTTGTAGATTTACTGCATGTTAACTACCCTCAAGGCTAAAAGACGCCTCTGATCTAAATTAAAAATCGCCGGTTTCGGCGCTCGAAGGTATTCCTTTTTGCTCCGCTATAGGTGAACTAACTAACATCCATACGGTTCGATGAGACCGAGAAGACGATTTTTTGGTAGGTTCTTGAACAGTTGAGTATCACAGAAGACGGCATAGCTCTGCGAAATGTAATTTTCCGCTAGCCGTGTAGGCTGGAGTGCCAGCTGTTCATGTCTCGAAGTGTCAGTTTAGTGCGAGCATTAGAGGTTAGGGATAGTTTTTACGAGTGATTTATATAGTTTTGATATCATCACTAAAAAGAATAATGTAAAAATAGAAACAAACCATGTCGAATAGTAGATGAGAATGTGTATACTATTGGTGTGCATTAAATCTTCAAACGGATGTTAACGGACCGGTCATATATATCAAAGAATTTTGCAAGCAAATAATGTCTTAAAATGGACGTTTTAAAGTGTTTTATTTTTTCATTGTAACTAAAAAAATGAATTGATTACATGTGAACATTCTTCTTTTGGTAGAATGACAACAACAAAAGAGAGTACAAGTCGTCACGCACAACTCAGACCACGTTGTTGTGTCACAGTGTCGTTGGGAAGTCTCTTCATTTTTTAAGCAAAAGAAGAAATGTGCTCCTCGTATTTCCGGCGAACGCACAATTTAGGGCTGGCGGGGAAGCGAAGTTGCCGTGAAAGTTCAACCGAAGTGGAAAGAAAACAAATATTTCACGGCCTTTTTTCCGAACTTACTCGATAGAAAGAACGAGACTGGAAAGTTAAAGGGAGAAAGCTAACACGAAATCGATAAGTTTAGTCAAAAACTCGTAACTAAATTTTCTTCGGATCGCTGGATTATAGAGATTAATGTATTATCAACTTACGCTTATTATAAGAGACTTCTATGGTAGCTTGAATCACGCGAAAAAATTATTTCCACCTCCGTTCATTCACCAGAGATTCTAACGAACCCATTCTTGGATTTGAAAAGGACGTTGCTAAGGACTTCTTTTCCGGTACCACGACCCCAAATACGCGTATTTCTATCAAAAAATTACCTATTTTTACTGCAGTTTTACAATATTTTCTCTTTACTTCGTAAGTACGTTGTAAGGCCTAAGAGTAAAAATCCTAAACGTAAATATTTTTTTAAACTTCAAGTGACGAACATTTCGTGTATACGCCTGACAAGAGCTTACAATTACACTTTTTCTTCCTTGGACTTTTTTCCAGCCGACAGCCAGTTACTCTTTACGTTCTGATGGGACGCATATTCAACCATACAGTAGACACCAACACACTTACGGCTTCTGTGATCTCTAGTCAGGAGAATGCCAGGCCCTCCGCGACAACGCATACATGAGAGACAAGGGACAAAGAACCATGTCCAAGTCAGGACTCCAACCCGCGACTCTTAAGACTGAAGCGCTGAGTCGATACACGCTCTTGGCCACCTCGGCCAATTGCACAATTTAACAGTGGAATACAAACGCCGTGCCGGTACCCAGAGAACAGCAATGGGAGTTGGTTTAACGGCGGCGCCCAAAATAAACTGCAATATTACTGAAGGATTTTTTTTTATTTTTTAGAATATATTTAACAATATATTACAATCATTTTTTGCAAGTTTTACTTAAAATACTTTCAGTTTACGGGCTGCGACAGGAGCATACACAATTTGAATATTTTTTGTGCTTCCGGTTCTTTATGCGGGCACCGATTGCCACCTGTCCTTTTTTTAAAACTATTTCAACATTCACTATGTTGCTGAAATTGCACAACTTTTATCTATATCGACTGACAATAATAAGATAGCATCGTGTTTATGGACAGGTTTGGTTGTAAAATTACGCCGCCGTTCGTAGGAAATGAAGGGTTTCGAATTTTTTTTGTAAATATCAGGTAAGCGTTGAAAGACGAAACAATCACTAAACGTATAGAAAGGATCTAATAATTAAAGTCCTAAACGATGAAAAAGAAACTGTTTTGATGATCTAGATATTACTCTTGATGTATTTACCAAGTTTCAAGTTCAAAAGCCTCTAATATGTCAATAACGCGTGACACATGCATCCACCCAGACAACCAGTCATCCACCTATCGATTCAGATATATTGATTTTTTGTTACAGAATTGCGTGTATCTCCTCTCCACCTGCGCCTACCTTATCCCTATTCGGAACAACACTATTAGACCTTAATCCCGACGTGTGTGCCAAGTCACAATTAAGAACACGGATTTTACAGTAGAGGTGGTATTGTTGAGGTGATCCCAATACTTTCCCTCTCCATACTATAGTGCAGGAAGTAAAAGTTACAAAGAAGTAAAATCTGCGCCGTGATCCGTCGCTACTCCTCCCCCATTTGCATGTGTCTGTTAATATGCTGTAGCAATCCTCTACATTTATCTAAAAATTTCGTCATCCATTTTTATTTTAAAACGTTCTACAGAGAACGTTCGACCAACGTCAATCGAACGACAGATGAAGGTTGCGAGCTGCGTGACTCAAAGGACGGACGTGCCCGAAATTATCAATGGAAATCGCCCAACACTGGGGGGGGGGGGGAGTTCAGGATTTGCGAAAAGTGAAACGCGCGCGTGGAGAATTGGGAGTGGGCGTCGGCCGCCGCCCTCTCCCATTCAACCGTCGCGAGCGGCGCGGCTCTGAGGGCGGCGCTGGCCGCGGCCAATTACGCAGGCCAAGCGGTGCGCCCGCCCCGCCGGTCCATTTCTGCCGCGGAGCCCACGCCTGCGCCAGCGCCAGCGCCGGCCCGCCGCGGAGCCCGCCCAATCGCATTGTGGAAATTAGACCTTAGGCCTCGCGGCGAGTGGCACGGGCGGCGCTTACCCTCCTCGGGCCCAAAGCTTTTACTCCGCCCCTGCTGCGTACACTCTCGTCACCGTTGTGTTCGGCGCTGGCCCGCTTACCCCGCCCCGCCTCGTTCGCTGCGGCCCCCACCGCCGCCGCTGCCGCCCCCGCCGCTGCCGCCCCACCGCCGCTGCCCCACCGCCGTCTCCACCGCCGCCGTCCCCACCGCCGCCGTCCCCACCGCCGCTGCCCCCCCCTGCCGTCCCCCGCGCCGCCGCCCCCCCGCCGCCGTCCCCCCCGCCGCCGTCCCCACCGCCGCCGTCCCCACCGCCGCCGTCCCCACCGCCGCCGTCCCCACCGCCGTCCTCACTGCCGCCGTCCCCCCCGCCGCTGCCCCCACCGCCGCCGTCTCCACCGCCGTCCCCACCGCCGCGGTCCCCGCCGCCGCCGTCCCCGCCGCCGCCGTCCCCATTGCCGCCGCCCCCACCATCACCGTCCAGCCCCCGCCGCGCAATCGCTTAATCTGGTTTCCGGCCGTTGTCCGCGCGTAACCAAATTCGCTCCCAGAGGAGCGAGGCGCGCTGCGGAGAGGCGCTGTGCGGAGAGAGCCGCTTTGGGCGGCGGTAAACGCTCCACACAGCCAGAGCGGGCGCCCTCGCCCCACACGGGCGCAGCCTCTCCTCCGGGATGCCTTCCGTCGCCAGCACGTCTACCAACAAGCCCAACGTCACTGTTAGCAGCATCTCTTCTATTATCATCACAACTATCGCGACCGTTATCACAATCACCAAACCGGTAGCGCTAGCTCAGTGCATCAACTGATGCCACTGCAGCGCCTCTGACCGGGAGGTCCTAGGTTCGAGTCCTGATGGCGGCAGGATATTCGACACTAGCTTTTCAGCTAGGTCGAATTCAGTCGCTGTCTGGAGGAGAATTCTAGCGGCCGCCTGCTCTGATCGGTAGTTTTCCGTGGTTTCTCCGATCAACACCAGGCGAATGCTGGAGCAGTACCCTACCAAACGGGCCACGGACCGCGCGCGATCTATCCTTCCTCTTCCTTGTCCTCTCCTCTCCTCTTACATACACACTTACACTAACATGCACTACACTACCACATATTCCGGGAGACCAGTCTGGAGCTTAGAGCTTGTCCCGACTGGGGCGGTGCCCCGCTGGTGGGAGTGTCCTGGTTAGGGGGAAACCCCACTAGCCGACGGTAGGTCGGCGCCGGATCTCGCCATCCAGCGGGGGAAGATCACCGCCATCTCTCGAGAAAAAACACGCACTACACTAGCGGGACTAATGACTGAAGCAGTTGACGCGCCCGGAAACATGAAAAAATCAATCAAAAAAACAATCACCAACATCTCTTCCATTATGACAGTTACTGTCTTTACTATTATAACATTTCCAATCACTTTCTAAATTGTCACCATTATGACTGCTCTGCGCGAATCATCGTTCTTACGTTTCCACCACTTCTACCCTAATCCGTAATTGAGGGGCCCTTATACCAAAAAAGAGGGTTTCTCGTCCTAAATATAGAAAATCAATTTCTCTTGTAGGTAGTGAATTCAGAATACACGTCTTGAGATTCCATCCTTGATACCAAACAATTTATTTACGGCAAAACGTTTGTTTGCATTCGTCCTTCACCACTCTATGGTGAGCACCAAAACCGTTCTGACGATTTTCTGCAAAATTGATATTCCTCAATTGATCTTGGCGAACTCAGGGTCCTCCGAAATTGAAACGGATGTTTTGGTTTTCGTTGAATACAATTTTTTGTCAAACATAAAAACGAACCTTTTATACCAGTAATTTGACTATCAGAGATGTTAGCTGAGTGGATTAAAGCTCCGTCTGCTAACTAAAGTACCTAGGTGGACCATCCAATCCTGTCAAATATATTAGATTCTTGGAAACACTAGTGTGTTTTTAACTAGTGTTATAATAATACGTAATAGTTACGAGTAATAAGCGAAAGTACGAAATGTTGAAGCATAAGTAGTTAAAAATGGAAATGAACATTACCCCCTAACATACGAACGGGTAACTCGTAGGTAACATTTGTTCATCCCAGAATACAGAAGGCAATGGTGTTATACTTTTACATTCGAAATGACTGTTGTTTTTTTATTTTATTTTTTAAAATTTTTATGTGCAGGTATGTATTAGTAATCAATCTAGAATGCTGGTGTAAAAATGTGGCTCTGAAATATCTTCATAACTGGAGCTTTGTACCTGGAGTTGTCATATTTCAGTAAGCCCTTGATCCAGGGTCATGACGCATGCGGAGCGCTTCTGCATTGCCTCGAGTCGTGTTAAAGGCCTCTGGAGAATCCGGCTGCAATGGGAGAGAGACAGCGCCATGAATACAGCGAGAGAAATTTCCATTCGTAGTGAAAATCGTAACGAAGTCCGCATTGAAACGGAACGTTTCCGCATATGTATTACCTTCGCAAAGTCTCATTGAGTTTTTCTGCCATTCACAAGTTCCGCACGTTCAAACGTACGTTGAATGAACTATTTATTTTTTTAAGTTAATATTGATTCAAGAAAAAATTTTTTTCTTCTGTTTGAATCTGAAAGAGTTTATGTTAAATACTTATCAACGAAGAATTGACTTTACCGTTTCGCGTAGTACTCTGTTAACATTTACGTTAACTGCATCTATTTCACGTAATGTGTGTGATGCATTTAGATAAACAAAATACAATTTTAATTAGAACCTTTAGTCACTGTATGTAGGGGCAATGTTCGGTTTTGTGGCACTCACGTGAATAAATGTTATTCGGAACACGATGAAACCCAATTTATTGCGATTGAGCCAAATGTACCTGGTGTAATGGCCTAACAGTGTCGGAAGAAATGGAAGCGTAAATAACACTTTGTGCAAGTGGAATTTCAATTGATTACAGTGAAAATCATTTGTTTTCTACTTCGAAATTCTATAATCTCTACAAGCAATTCAATGTTTAATTATAAAATTTCTTTTAAATATTTATATTTGGTAGTACACCATTTATTCATCTTTCAGTTAATTAAAAAATTTAAAGAATTTATTTTGAACTGCTGGATTCATATTCGATCGAAATTCATTAGTTGCATTTATAAACACGAAGTGTCATTAGTTGTTTTGAATATGCACATAGTTGATTGAGTGAATTACGAAACAAACGGTACTTTACTGATGTTTCAATTCCAGTTGGAAATCAGTATCAGATAAAAATAATCGCATATTCAATCAGTATTCGTACATTCATGAATTACTACTGACATCGCGTTAGTCTCTAATGACATGGTAAGATAAAGATAACTGTACCTACCTCAGACGGGATCTAAATCAATCGATGGGAATGAGTTGTAGCTGCCATTGTCGCACCACCTTAAATTGCGACAAGCGATGTAGTCTTTACCGGAACCCTTTTGTCAATATTCATCGTCTCTTGGGACATTCAAAAATTAGTCTCAACTGGGTTTTAATCTCTCAATCTAACGGTTTTCTGCTTTGGTCGCTTTCCTCAACTTGATGACTTTCATCAAACACTTTTTTCTTACGTTCTCTTTTGCATGGAGTGTTATTTCCATGTTCCACGTTCTCGGTCTTCCCAATATCTTTACCCGGAAAAATATTATATTGATACTTAACTCGCTTTCTCGTGAGGAAAAATGACAGAAAAGTGTAATTTTCTCGGTCCTACATATATTCCGTTATTTAACACATTACACATTCTAAGTTCAGAAACTTACTATCCAAAACTGAAACGTCCTAATTTTCTTTCTTTGTCCAACTGACCTACAGCACATGTTTCGAAAGTAAGTTCCTGGCGCGTAACTGGGACAAATAACAATACCCCGTCCAATGATTGAGTTGGCTGATTCTCCACGTTATTGCTGAAAGCGTCCCCATCCTGTGTTCCCCGCAGGCAAATTCTCATTTATCACCTCGTCCTCTTGACGCACCCACGGACCACTACACGCAAACAGCGTAATGTGTTTACATCACTTCCCTTCTTCCGCACAAATTGACGATAATGAAAAATTCAATTGGACGATACGTAGGGTCTTTTTACATTCGTTCACAAGTAAATACGTTCACCGCGTATCCAGTCACGATGATTTCCTTAACTAATTTATAGATCATTGCTTTCGCAAAAGTCACTCTACTCTTACTCCCTCTATGGACAAGTAATAAAATTCAAAACTGTTCTAGTTCAAAAGCCATTACTTTTACTTTCTCGTTTTCAACTACGATATATAGTATGTAGAAATATGTCAGTGGCGAATTCTCCGATACACTGCGTATACCGCCGGTATACGTATTCGAAGTGTATGAGAAATACTTTATAAGTTTGATAATCCTCTAAAAAGTTATTGAGATTTTGAAACTTTTAAAACAGACGCGAAAAAATAAGCTTTTCTACCGAGGGCAAGTCACTCTTCCGCATCCGTAAGCGCTATGAAGTGCGTTAGCAAAATATTGCGGTGAACAGTCCTTCTTTGGTCGTTCGTAAGTTACGTTTCTGTCACGTTTTTGTGAAAATGGAGTGTGTTAATTATCCAAAAGTTAGTGGTTTGTGTAATTGTCTTATAGAACAATTATTGCTGACGGAATTTCATAGTATTGGGATTTCAGAAAAGCTGAAAATAAATGACAACGGTAGAGTAAAGTTCCATAAAGTGCGTTATACTTCAAATAATATTCCAGATTCGCTACTGAAATATGTGTATATAGAAATGATTGTAAGTCTGCATGAAAAAGTAGTGATTTTTAGAAAAATTCCTTGATGCCTAAAAATTGGATATTTCTATTCCTGTATATAGTAAATTATTTCGTCGAATACGTGGTGTAATCTATATTTTGTGGGTCCTTGATACCGTAAAATGGTTTTCGGCAAAACATCCGTCTGTCCGTGTGTGAACGTCACCGTCGCATAAACCGTAGCCATGATGTTCACCTATATTAACATCCATCAGTTTATCAATATAATGTCGTGGGCCTTCGAATTTTAAACAGATATTTTTATATTCGATGTACATAGTATTTACACATTATACATTCCTACGGACCAAGAATATCAAAAAACTTTGTCTCATAACGCATCTAGCAAATATTGAATGGCGGGCGTCTTCTTTCTAGGAATTTTGCTGTTTCACGACGTCAGCTGCACCGTGTACAGCGACGTACTGAGTTTGAGAATCATATTTTTGCCGAATATGAGAAAAATCAAATATTTGTATTTTTCAGTCAAAATCGAAACTTCGTTTGTTTTTCTATTTTCTCGAGATTTTGTGTATCTAACAAACGCATAGGCATTGTAACGTAATAGTTTGTTCCTGCCTAGCCACAGGAGACGTTGAGGAACATAAAAATTAATAATCATAAATCTTTGTGAGGACCAAGTACGCAGACCTTCTTAGCAGATCGACGAAGCTATAGTAGATATGCTGCGGATACATTCTAAATTTCGACAAGTGCTGTATGTACTGGAGTAATAATACTGAAAGTGTGTTGTTTGAGAAGTTTGTTGTTGAGAATCATCTGTTTGTCGAATATGAGAAAAATCAAATATTTGTATTTTTCAGTCAAAATCGAAACTTCCTTTGTTTTTCTATTTTCCCGAGATTTTGTGTACCTAACAAACGCATAGGCATTGTAACGTAATAGTGTGTTCCTGCCTAGCCACAGGTGACGTTGAGGAACATAAAAATTAATAATCATAAATCTTTGTGAGGACCAAGTAAGCAGACCTTCTTAGCAGATCGACGAAGCTATAGGCTGCGGATAGATTCTATATTTCGACTAGTGCTGTATGCACTATATTATTAATACTAAAAGTGTGTTGTTTGGAAAGAAATTTAATTTCTGGGGAAGAGATGACTGGTGGTCAGCTGACCCTTCTCTGTCCTTGGCAGCGCTGAAAATTGCGACGCTACAGTACTTGTATGGCCGGAGGTTACGTAGTTCTTTCATTTTATGCGCAAACCAAATAAGAACGCATCCCTAACTAACTGTTACCGACCAATCAGTCTGCTACCCACGCTATAAAAACTATTAGAAAAATAATAATAAAATGTTTCAAAATCCATCTCCATAACACAATGGCCATACCCATGGAACAAATGAGAAAAGTATCCACGCATCAGCAACTACTCAGAATCACTTAAAACATCCACACGGCATTTCAAAAACATTACTATACAATAGCAATCTTCTTAGACATCTCACAGGCCTTTGATAGAATATGACACCGAGCTTTAAACTATAAAATAAAAATAGGCGCTCCACCTTATCTTACACAAATCATATCCAGCTTCCTCCATAATAGAACTTTTGCAGTTACAGTCCATAACCATCACTCTGATCCAAAAGCGGTCAAGGCTGGCCTCCCCCAAGGCTCCCCGTTATCTCCCGTCCTTTATAATTTGTACGTAGCCGACCTTCCGAAAAGTAGTGATATAAAAATCGCCCAATTTGCAGATGACTTGGCTATATTGTAACCGCTTGTCATCGGTTACACTCATGACAAAAGAAATATTGAAGTGACAATACCCGACATCTTGCCCTACAAATAGTTCCTAGAGTAGCGAAGAGATGGCGTTACCTAGAAACAAATTTCTGAACGTACTTTCGCCCTAGCCAATCAGAACTTTTGTAGAAATGCGAATGTGGCATGAAGCTTGACTCGGACGAGATTGTCTTTCTTTCCGGATCGAGACGCTGAAGTGAGTAGATGGGTACTATTCCACCACACAACCGACGAGGGACACGTGGAAAATACCAGAAATGAAGCTTTATTAAAAGGTAATTGTCTAAGTATTTTCATGGGATTAATTACTGTGATATGTCAAGATTACGTAAAATTTGATAGGAATATTAAACAAGTAATGCAACGAATGTAAGAATAACGGTGGTAGTGGACTAAAATGAATTTATAAAACCACGTTGCTACATTCTCGTTGCTGGAATATAGAAGAGAGTTTTTGTAACATAGGACGTGTTTCTGTTTCTTTGTTACAGCTTTTTCAGTTTTTTCAGTTTTAGTTTTGAGCAGTTACTTATTCTACTTTTATTCTATTTCATTTTTATTTATGGAATTTCATTTCGAAAATTCTATTGGAGAATTTTGATAATTCCGAAAAGCATAGTTTATTCAACAACTGGCTCAACTTTCACTAAAACTAAGTTATAATTTGGAGTTTTTGGACTCGCATTCTAACGCGACCATCACCTTCGTGTATGCTGTGATTTAACTGGGCTGTACAACGAGGAGAAGGCGTACGGAAATACTCCGATTCCATCGCGGTAGGCAGCGCACAAACGTCGCAGGACAACGACGACCTTGGGGCGTGAACGTCGCTCGACAGCCGTCTACGCAGCGCGGGATCAGCTTGGAAAATTTGCCTGTCGTGAGTCCCAGAAAAGCAGAAAGAATATTTACTAAATTGCAGCTTGGAAAACTTTCAAGATAGAATCATGATTGCACAAATTAAAACGTTGTAACATGAGCTTCCCTCAGTAACAGACATTGATCGAACAAGTTTTACTAAATATTAGTCTTGATAACCAGTAAATTTATTTTTGCAGTCGTAAGAGAAATCAGATCTAAATAATTTTTATGTTTATTGATAAAAGTCGTCCTTGTGTATAATTCTTTATCTAAATTCATACATAATTGACTTGATGTTATTTGAAATCATTTAAGAGGAATTGTCTATGTAAAAGGTTTTGAACATGAATGAAAGCTGTTAAATTGTTTCTGGTAAAACGTTATTTCATGAACAGTCAAGAGACTTTGTAAAACAGAATTTTGCACTGCGAGGTCACGCAGAAGCTGAATATTAAGTGTAAATATTGATGTAGTATTATTTAAGATTGAAAAGGTATTAGTGAATTTTGGTATATTGTTTGTATGTATTTTTTACAGGATGGTTATTTAAATTATGAATTGTGGGTTTCATTAAGAGATAATTTGTTTTGAGAAGTGTACATATGTATTTACTGTTTGTTTCGTGTAAATGTAGATCAGAGTCACTATTATTTTACAGAAAACTGCAGTTTAGGTAGGGAGTTAGCTACCATTGTGTAATCAAAAGGAAAAGTAATCACGTAGGAGAATATGTGAATGTGAGTGTACGAAGGATCATATTGGAAAGAATATATGTTACTTGTTCTTTAAAACTGTGAAATTGTGTTTGTTTGTTAAATGAATATTAGTTAGCAAAGACGAACCCACCACCGATAGGGAATTATCCATAATTTGAGGTATTCCCAGGTTTGTGTGACGGTGTAATCACACGTCACAAAACAAGTAAATAACAGATTTACTTCTGTAATTCGGCGTACTACGAAATAGATAGGTAGATACGTGACGGTTACAATATATTCATCAGGTCCCGCCATAAACGCAATAAACATCAGACTTCAGTTATACCTAAAGCAAATAGCTGGGCAGCCAAAAATAAAATGAAAATCAACCTGCCAAAAACAGCAGCCATAATATTTTTCCTAAGATCATTCATCTCCCCACCCCCTTACAACTTAATCAAGAATCTGTACAATGGCATACACAAAACAAACCTATAAAATATCTAGGCCTTTTCTTAGACACACGCCTCAATTGGAATTATACAAGCAAAAATTAAATTATACCAACTAAAACCAATAATAAATAGATCAGCTAAATTACCCTACAGTACTGCCTTACTGTTATACAAAATTATCATACACCACTATTATTATATGCATGCCCAGTTTGGATCAGCCCAGCTAAATCAAACACTAAAAAACTGCAAGTAATCCAAAATCAGTTCTGGCGCACCATCACGAATGCCCCATGGTACGTCTCCAATGCACAACTTCATAAAGAATTCGAGACAGAACCAATTACCAAGCACATTATTTTTTTTATCCACCCACTTCCAAAACATACCAAATATACCCAAACTAACCCCGCTAAGACTCTGCCATAACCCAATTCACAGAACCCGCATTAAATAGTAGTTTATGCAATTAGTTTATAATGTTAAGCTTTATTGCATGAGTACATGTTTTGAAAACGAGCGACGTTAGGAGCGAGTTTTCAAATTTGTACGAATGCAATAAAGCAACATTATAAACGAGTTGCATACGCTATTTTTTTGTATAACAGCATTATAAATTTATGCAAGAATCGAAATTAATTTATGAACTAATTGCAAAAGCAGTTTTACTGTTGGCAACATTGACATTGGTATTATGACGTCACGCATTTTGGACAGCTGATGAACGATTCTGAAGAGCATGCGAAGAAAGATGGATTCCTTGCCGCAGGAAATTGTTGAACAAGCCACGAAGGCAGAACAATGCTTAATACCGGCAAAGTCAAGTGCATTGTACGAAAAAGAGTACAACAAATTTAAAAATTGGATGGAAACAAAGAACGTGAAGATTATATGCGAATCAGTTGTTCTGGCATACATATCGGAGTTAGTAAGTGTCTCTTACTTTATTGACATACCTAGTCGAGTTTTAGTGATGGTCTAATTTTCTAATTTTTATTACACTGAAGTCAGCAGTATGTAAGGCATCAGGTTTGTGGTGTAGTCACTCGAAATTGAAGGCCATGATCAAAATTAAAGATGGTATTGATATTTCTGCTTTTAATAAAGTTCAATTGTACATGAAACAAGCGAATGTCGGTTACGAAGCAGAAAAATCTATGGTCTTTTCCCAAGCTGATGTGAACAAATTTTTAGTAGAAGCAGCTGATGAGAAGTATCTCTTGATGAAGGTATTTAAGTTATATTTATTTGAAATATCTGTGAACTATTGGAACACATCTTTTGCTCTCTTTTTCAGGTTGTTGCGATTTTCGCATATTTGGAGCTTGTAGACGAGGGAATTGTATAACATATGCACCGATGATGTCTCTGAAGAAGGTTCTGTTTTAGTTGTCAAAATTAGAGAAACTAAAACTAACAAACACAGAATATTTACCGTTATTTCTGATGAAGGATTCTCTTATATAGATTTGTATAAAAAATACATTGCCCTCAGACCTTCTAAAGTCAAACATAATAAACTTTTCTTATTTTATAACAAAGGTAGATGCACTTGTAACCCCATTGGGATTAACACTTTCGGAAAAATTCCTAAACTCATTGCCGAATACCTTCAACTTCCAAATCATGAAAAATATTCCGGACATTCATTCAGGAGAACATCGGCTACTATGTTAGCCGACAGTGGTGCAGATATTACCACCCTTAAGCGTCATGGAGGATGGCGATCATCAAATGTTGCAGAATCTTACATTGAGGAATCAATTCAGAATAAAATAAAGATAGCTAGAAGAATAGTGTCAAATGACGAAAATAACGTAGCAGGTACTTCATCAACTAAAACTTTTAATGTACCTGGTTCTGTTCCTTTATCTTTCAAAAACCTCACAGACTGCTCCATTAATATTAACATCAATAAATAATGTAATTATGTAAACTGATTTATTATATTCAAGAATAAAAATCTTTGGTTATTCTGGTTGTATGGTTACTCTGTGAACTCTTCATGCAATTCCACAGCGTTCGTCAATTTTAAAGGTGAGTTGTGACGCAACTATGACGTGTGTGATGACGCATTCGTGCCGTAAAACCTAATACGTCATCATTTGTGCTGTAAAAGGCCCTTTTATGAACGATTTCTTGCAACAGAAAACCTCGTTTATAATGCTGGTATACAAAAAAATAAATTTCATTTCCATACATTCCTAAATAAATTCTCAGATCTCGATCCAAAGTAGAGATATTGTACAATACTCTACCTCTACCACCGTAGTAGTAATGTAAATTGTATTTTAAGATTATTTTTAAGATTATTGAAAGTTAATTGTAAGTAGATATAAGCAACTATAACAAATGTAGAGTGTATTAAACACTGATCTGCGTATTGTTCTATCCAAAAGAAAATAAATAAATTTAAAAAATTAATTTTATACGATCTTTGGAAGTTAGAATTATAGATTAGGGTCTGTTTCCATCTGTCGCCGTAGCGTAACGGCTGATGCTTCCCGTTACTAATCTGGTGTTCTAGCATTGCTAGTTTTAATGGCTTATTCTTTTCGACTTTCTTTTTTCTGTTTAGGGATACAACTTTCTCTATTTCTCATATTTCTTTCGCAATTTAATAATTTCGGAAATTAATAATTTTCTTTTACGATATTTTTAAAAGAAAATAAATTGCATTTTGTTAGATACGTTTTCTTCCAAGTTAAGTAGTAATTAGTAAAATAAATGAAATTTATAAACATTTTCCTGCTAGACACAAAGAGTGAAATTGTGGCTACTTTACGATATGGGATATCTTGGAAACTAAGCACATAGAAATCGTCCTCCTTTGTGTGGTGATAATCTTATATTTTAAGAATCAATTTGTAACTACACATAAATGGGAAGCATTTTGGGATTTACAAGGTTGAAGTAGGATTGATTATTTATTTTATATTTCTTCTATCATTGTGTTCATCATCCAGATTAGGTTTTGTAGAAAGCATTAATCTACTGCCGTATGCAATATGTATGTCCGCAGCATGCTATGGTACGTTTATTTCTCGGTCAATAATCACAACAAGAAGGGAGAGAGTCACTTCATTTCCTCATTCCTATCTTATTCTCCTGTACATTTACTTCCTTTCAATCAGTCTTTAACTTTATTCATTTAAATTATACTGTACTTATTGGCGTTATTATTACTAATATTATTGACTAATGAAATTGTTCATAGAGGTATTATCATGTAAGTTTACCGATTTATTGTCTTACTCTAAGGCGAATTAGAGTTGTGTCTTATCTGCAGACTCAATCGGCTGTCTAATGGGTGGGCGTAGCATGAGCAGTTGCGCTCATTATGTCTGAGCGCGCGTGACTCATGGGCCGCTCCGCCCCGCCCCCTCATGTTGGCATGCGGAGCTGGGGCGCTTACTCTGCAATTGGAACGATAGCGCGCCGCGAAGGCGGGTAGTTCGCCCCACGACCCACAGATGGCGCTGGGGGCTGCGCCTGGCTTCGCGGCGAAGCATGTGGGCTGGGTTGCTTCTCACGTTTTCGGAAACGGGTGGTCAACATTTAGCGTTATCTCAGTTCGTACGTTTAAGTTTTAAATTTGATGATAACGTTTTTTTTTAATTGAAAAAATTTTGTGTTTCAAGCACGTTTGATAAAAATATTAGTAGACAAAATGTAGAGTCGAAAAAACTTTCATTTGTTTTTTTGTTTTTTTGTGAAAAGGTTTTTTTTTCGTGGTCCTCATTTGGGGTCAATTTTTGGAAGATATGGTAATATTTTAACGAAAATGAGCAAGCTAAGACCTTTTTTCTCTTTACAAAACTCACCTTACTTAATTTTATGTTTACATACGTTTAAAGTCGTATTTATTTACAATTGCACGAAGTCCTTGTTATTAGCATTATAAAAAACCGAGTACTATTGCAAATATCACCCAACCGAAATAAATTTTAATTCAATCATTGAATAAAAATTCAATTAAATATTTTTATCGTTCAATTTAATAACAATTCAATTTTGGAGAATATAATTTATCTATCATGAATTTTTCAAATACTGAATTAACTTATTCAAAATTAACTCAGTAGAATAAGTCTAATGAAAACAATAACACACATCTTTAATGTTAATTTTGATTAGATTGATGTTTTACATTTTCCCTTAATACGGGCCGAAAGCAGTAAGGGAAATGACAATTCAAACTATTGGTGCTACAACAGCACATTCTTTCTCGCATTATTCGGAAATGCTCGCATTGATTCGAACACATCATACAGATAAGCAAGGATAATTTCACATATACTAAATTGAACATCCAACACTAAAGGCCATCCAATATATCGCATTATTAATGCATTCAAAAGGACGATATCATTACCTCATGCATAACTGTATAAACATTCTTCCAGACTAATTAAGAAGAATGTACCATTTTATTGAAGGTATTCATTTATTATATAGAAAGTTTTCGCGAGCACATTGGATAGAGAATACATTGTAATAATACAATACGAACACTTTAAGTCATTGTACACACAGTAATCATTTTGTTTGTTTTGCACTTGAAGACAAGGGGCTCCAAGAATCTCCACAGTTAGAACCAAGGATGAAGTCATTTTGAAACCACAGATCGTTTTCATATTTTTCCCCATGGTAAATTAAGACTATTCACGTCTGTTTTCAGTATAATTCAATATAATAATAACGCAGACTTGTCCTCAGAAGGTGACTCAAATATTGCCTATTTGTGCTGACGACATCGCATTAATGAGATTGCGATCTGAAATCTGATATAATTGCAATCCGAAAACGTCTACGTTGTTTAGAAAGCTGGACTAAAACATGAAGTATCAAACTAAATCCAACAAACTCCTCAGCTAAGATATTCACTATACGTTTACCCAGTCTATCCACTCTCACTGACCCAAAACAACGCCGAAATTCTCTAGACCCTCTGAATACTTCAGTGTAATATTTAAGGCTACGTCTTGATTTTCATCTAACATGGAACAACAGTGTTAAACTCAAAAATAAAATAAAAATTACACCAAATTCATCCCATACCGTCAGAAACTTGATTTTCATAGCACATGAACCTTTTCTCTCCACAAAATCACCATACTATTCCTGTCATTACAGGTTTGGTATAAAGTCGCTGCCTTCCAAACTGCAAATTTCGAAATAAAATTCTCAGAACAGCCTCGAAAGAAGCTTGGTTTTTAAGAAACAACTCTCTCCACGCCGACCAAACAATTTCATCCATCCAAAACTTCATATTCTCTATATTTCATAACTTCATTTTTAACATGGTAAATTTCTCCGTTATCTTGAATTTTCAAATGGGTCTCATTGATTCATCAACCCCAACATTTAAAAAAACTCTTGCTTCTCTACCCCTTTTCTGAAGCATCATGTTAATATTTCTTAACCATTAAATCATTCGTAGGCGCTTGGTTGAGTTTCCTTCATCTGTATTTAACAGTGCTATTGTCTGTGTCTGTTCTTGTTTTGATTTATGCTGTGTTTTTTTTTCAACAAACAGCGGAAGTGAAAGCCATCTAAATGTATTGCAGACATGGTCTTATCTCTACAGCTGATTTCGTGCTATTGGAACCGACCGAACCTATCGAAATGGATCTTCATCCAACAGTCGGTGTTAACGGACACTGCCGAAATAGGTCGTTTAGGTTCACCATGATAATTTCCATTTACTAGTACGTGTTCGGATAAATCCAGCATATCCGACACATGCGTCCGAAGACGTTCAATCAAAATTTCGATCAAATCAGCTCTCTGTGACTGCCACCTTAGAGGGGAAAGGACCTAGAGCTTGACTTTTTACGGTTACGCAACGGCGAGCTTATGCCACGGGATTGGAGCTCAAAGCATGGCGCAAGCATGATCTAATAGCATCTACTGACACCGATACCGTTACGCGAGCAGACGGCGGTGAACAGACAGCGTTTGTCTTTCTCTCCCTCCCCGAGAGGAAATGGAAATGTACTGCGATTTTTACATTGCTGCGTTTGACATATGATCAGCTGTTACGGCGCCGTCCAATCGGGACCTACGGACGGTCATTACAAGTGACGTCATAATAGTGGCGTTCAGACTTCCGATTGAATGACACCGAAACAGCTGATTTACTTCAAACGCAGCTCTGTAAAAACCGCAGTGTAGAGAATTTCTCCCTGCCCCCCCCCCGTGTCTCACCCAGCTGCGGGGGGAGGGTGGGGACTGCTGAAGGTCAGGGAGGCGGCCTGATTCATCGGGCGGCGGTAGCACGCGGCGGCTGGCCGGAGCGGGGCAAGGCCAAGGCAAGGCGCAGGTCGACGTCACCGCTCGCGGAAGTCGGTCGATGGCGGCTCAATGAGACCGCGCTCAAGGACACGCGAGTGCTCCGCTCCGATTGCTTGAGAGCCTGGGAACACGAACCAGACGATCTGGCATGCTCCCCCGCTCCACCCTTGCGAGTGGGCCGGATTACCTATTTTCGGTGCCGGGGCTAGACAATTTTTCGCCCGGGGCAATGCTCCCCTCCCAAAAGAAATTAAAAATCTGAAAGCTGTCTAAAAAAACAATATTTATTTTACTTTAACAAATCACAAAAATTACAAAGTTAAAGCTAGAAAAAGTTTCCGAAAATATAATTTAAATCAATGCTAAAACAATTGTTTAGTTAGTGCTTAATAAAACTTCCATTACTTGTTATACACATGAAATAATAATATGGATTTCAGTAGAATGTATTTTAATGTTAGCGTCATTTGATTCATTTCATAGAATCCTATCTCATAAGTAATGACTACAATGAACTATTTAAGGTTAAAAGGTAACTAAAAATTTTACTGTGACTACTGCACTGCGACTTATAAAATTATGATAACAATTCTCTCGAGTTCTAATTTCTTTTCCAATTTTTTGCAATTTTTTTTCGTCATTGTGCCCCGGGCGATCGCCCGGTCTGCCCATGCCAAGCACCGGCACTGCGCCTGGAAAGCGCTGCCGCTCCTCCCTCGCGGGCCAGCCTGGGTATCCACTTTGCAACCAACGCCCGTTACAGGCAGGATAAAAAAATAATGACGATTGCAGAATAAATAAGTAATAGAATAAAAAATTATAAAAGTAATAATAAATACAAAATTTTGACCGTCATGTTACGACCCTCTAGTCTTCTATTCCGAGATGATGGTCAGGGTGACGGAAATTGTTGAAAATCATGAGAAAATGAAACGGTCTATAAATGTTCCAATTGAAAAAAAAAGTGGAAATACAGAAACACTGTTAAATAATTTCTGTGTCATTTCCCTTCTTTGTGCTTAAGACGAACAAGCGTGGATATTGTTGATAAATTCGCCTAGCGATTTGGCTAGGGTTTCGCAAATGCTTTTACCGAATTTTCTTCGTTCAAGCACTCACGAAACACTTGACGTATTGGGGGGAGGAAGTGCTATATCCCGGGGGTGGCAATGTTCCTCCCCGGCTGAAGATGAGATCCGACGCTGATCTGCACGACGACTTGCCGCCCCCGATATCTCCCCAGCATGAGCAGTATCTAACATTAAGCTCTCAACTGCTCTCCTGATTCACGAGATATTCTTGGATTTATTCATAGCTGCCTGTGAAGTAAATCGGCTCTTAAGGTATTATCCAATCAAAAGGTTTAATGCCACCATAGAGACGTGACTGAAATGATATGTAAGGTCCCTGTTGTATGGCACTGGAACAGCTGATGAACAGGCAGCTATGGACAAATCGCGGATTACTGAATTGCGTGCAGTTGTGTGTTTGTTAGTGTAAGGGGATAGAGTAAGGATCTAGGGATGAGGAAGCAAAGATCGCGTGCTGTGTATAACCGGTTTTTTATGGTAATGCTCCGACATTCGCCGGGTGTTAATCGGAGAAACCGCAGAAAAGTGCTCACCTACCTATATTCGCCGGCAGCTAGAATTCTCCTCTAGAGAGTCACTGTCAGGGCTCGAACCCGACGACCCGTCGGGTTAGGCGCGGAGAGAGAGGCAATTGTAAAATGTCACGAGTGGTGGTCGACTGTTCTCTAATGGTAAAAGTAAAGCACAGATTTAAGAGTTTAATTTTAAATATTGCTCATCTCATGAATTCGCAATTCAATATTAAGCACTTTCACTCATACAAACGATAACTTTCATATCGAATAGACATTTTAATCGAGTATAACTAATTTGTCAGTACGCCGGTCAGACAGTTTTGTTCACCACTCCCTCTAGTCTCGAATTCCGAGAGGAATAGGGTAGCGTAAAGTTGTTGAAAATTTCATGAGAAAATGAAACGTTCTATAAATACTTTCACGTTCTTGAAAGCGTCATGGATAAACTGAAGAAAAAATGTTCCAATTGGAAAAAAGCAGAAATCTAGGAATCATTTTAAATAATTTCTGTGTTACTTTCCTCAGTTGGCCTTGAGGTGGAAAACTGGATGCAAGTGATATACTCGTATTCACCAGCGAGTCGATTTGAGTTTTACAAATGTTTTTACTGTATTTTCCTCGTTCCTGCTTCTTAGCACTTAAAATTTTGAAGTAAGCCAGCTCTTCCTGTTTGCCCACTCCCAATATTTTTTTATCTTTAAAAAAAATGTGCTTCACTATGGGTCTGAAAATTGTCCCTCATTTCAGGGATATTTTTTTACCGCCTGTGACTTCAATTTATTAATGTATAGGACCTACTATTTATTTTCCGTTAATATTTTCTCTGTATTCTTCCGTTCTTTTGAGGTAATATCTCCTATGCATCATTCCTTCCTGATGAGTTTTTTTTCTTTAATAGTCTAATTACAAAAGACTGAAATATCAAAGACACCCTCACTGAGTTTACAAATTTTTCGCACAGCTCTTACCTCATCACTACAGTGAGGTATGATTGCTGTGCCAAGGTAGAGGTGTTATTTTAAAGAAATGTGTGGGAAGAAAAGCCATGAAGTACATGGAGTCTGACGCAGCAATGTGTGGGAAGAAAGTATCTGTAGAACGTGGATATGTACAAGAGATGTAATTTCGGGGTAAAATACCCTGATGGCGGCTGCATAAAACCAGAAACGTTGACATTGTGAATCACGTTTCTTCGTGTTATCTAAACTCGATAAATTTCTTTGCTTTCATAAATATTCTTGTGAACTCACCAAAATGTTTATCGAAGCACCTACAACATGATGACCTCCAAGACACTCGAAATAAAATATTGGTGGAAATAATTCCTAAAACGCGAATAATAGTAAATAACAATCTTCGATTCTGGTTATTCCTAGGAAAATAGGTCTAATTCGAAAACCACGAGTTTCACTATCTTCAAAAACTTCGTTGTAGAAGGATGTAATTACAAATTCATATTTCCGAAACATTTCAGAATTTCATCGATGATTTCCAAATGTTGATAAAAAAAGATGGCACCGTATCAAATCACTGCACATATGATTGCACTGAGAGGTTGTTTTTAAAATTGAAGAAATGAAATTTTGTAAGGTTCTGCTTGTGTATATGGTTCGATATTAATTTTTTCAAACAATTGTTTGGCTTGCTCTACAACGCCAAAAATTCTTTCTGTGTTCTTCCTGGGACCGATTTTCACGGTTAACTCTCAATTTTAGTAAATTGCAAAATTTTGAGATATTTAGGATCCTCTCGTATAACTACAGTATTAAAGACAGAAATTATTTTTTTCAATTGAAATTTCCTCAGCACATTTAGTTATTTAATGTCTTGTATACTTTGTTGAAAATTGTGGTAGTTTCTGCGTAATTTTAAGTGGAAAAGGGCAATATTATTCTATTTTTAGTGCGCATAGTGCTAAATGCACTGAATAACATGGCATGAACATTATTTACAGATATTTTTGGATTTTCCAAAAATTACACAAATTTTGTTTTTAAATATCCCCCACGTTCTTTCTTAAATTAAAAAGAGTGTTCATCACATGATAATTCTGCCCGTGACTGACCAATTTCATTGTTTCTGCAATCACCTTTTGACAATAATATTATTAAAGTAATAGTTTGTCAAACGTTTCCAATAATTTAAATAAGGAAAATTCTGCTCACTAATGATCAACGCTGGAAGACGAATTCCTGTTTATACTACGTCTCACCTTGCCATCTCTAACACAAAGAGCAGTAAAAATCGATTTACAAGGTGTGGGGTAAATTCTGAGCTGCCATTGCTCTGATAGAACTCCGAGTTTAAGTATAATTAAACATGGTGAAAGTTAATCACAGGTCCGTTGCATTTCGACTTTCCTACGCAGGCCTTGGAAAAAAACAAAGATTTATTCTCTTTGATGAGCCGGATGTAATTCATTTTGAACGGCAAGGCTCACAAGCTAGGCCAGAAGAAGAGACCTACTAACATAAATAATAACTCAAAAATCTGAAACATTTGCGTGCGTTAAGCAATAAGTTCAAGCTGGAACACTTTCCCACGCGCGGAGCTCAGGATGTCGATATGTCGCCGAGATCATACGCCTCAAGTACGGGGAGGTGACGATTGAATTATGCACAGAGATCGACAAACACAGGTAGCCTCCTTCCGATAAACCTGGCATTAAGCGAAATGACAGCGCTCCAATATTCAGGAAGCTCTAAAATAGTAAATAGCCTCCCCTTAAAAATCGTTTAAGGCACCACGTGGAAATTACTGTTTCAAATTCATTCAGTTTCATGAGTGCAGCAAACTGTGTCCTATGTGCAACATTTCCTGAGAAGTTTCCTTGTCCACGGGACATTTCAAATGTCATATCATTTACATGTCATAATTTCTGAAATATATCTTGGTTCATTGTTAATAAGCGATTTATTATCGTTATCATCGAGAACTTTACCTCCGAGCGTTAGCAAACATTGTGCCAACTGTGGGAAATCCTTTGCCCCACATTTGCTACCGAGTTGCCACTTGGCGCACAACTGATAATCCCCTGGTATTTGGCTCGTACACGAACACTAAGGGGCTGATGTGCCCTCTGGCAATGACATTACATATTTTTACTTGCTCGCCTCAGGCCTTATTTTCTCATATTCTTCGTAAAAAGAGAAAGTTATGTAATCCTGCGCTGAAAACGGCGAAATTTCGCCAGAAAAACTCTTATTTTGTCTTTATTGTTCCCTATTGACCGCGCCTGAAACTGCGTTCCCGTAATCACACATGCCTCCAACGTCCTAGCCGTCAAATTGAGAAATGTCTATAGTCAAACTAAGAAATAATCACAAGAAAACGCAATATTGTCTTCTATGAGCACCTCATATAGAACCCTCCGCCGAAAGAACGTAAACTGAGTGGGAGGGGAACAGTAGGACGAGAAAGTCGCATGTCTGCCCAATGTGTGTAATACATAGCGTCATGCACGATCCCGGCACGCCTGCGGTTCTACTCGATCGAGTTCAGAACATGTATTGTTAAGTGGTTTTCCAGCTATTCAACAGCCCCGGTTCCTTAGAAGAGTTTCCCGATTTACAAATTATGTATAACGATGCGACCGTTTCTCCAATGAATTTAGACCGGCTAGATAGCTCAGAGGGAGCAATACCGCTGACTGTACAGGGACACGGACCGGGAGGTCCTAGACTTCGAGTCCATCTCTCCCGCCAGAAATCAAGTACCTCGATTATCGTCCCCTCGACGATTTTCCCTATTTACCCCCACCGACGCCTCCCACAGGATCCCCCCACAGACTCCCCCACAGACATCCCCCATAGACACCCCCAAGACCCCCACAGACGCCCCTTCCCTCCCACCCCCACAGACGCCCCCTATAGACGCCCCCACAGTCGCCCCCCACAGACGCCCTCCATAGACAAGCCCTCACAGACAACCACCCCACGGACCACACCCCACGGACGACTCGTCGATAGACATTCCGTCAGACGGACGTCGCACTCGACGGGCGTCCACCCGAAGGAAGCCCTACCCCCTGACGGTCGCCCCCAGGAGGACGTCCCCATGAACGAATACATTTCCTGACGAACGTCCTTTCAATGGTCTGCCCTCCCAACGAACGCCCTCCCAACGAACGCCCTCCCAACGAACGCCCTCCCAACGAACGCCCTCCCAACGAACGCCCTCCCAACGAACGCCCTCCCAACGAACGCCCTCCCAACGAACTCCCTCACAACGGACGCCTCTCCGCAACGACGCCCTCCCAACCAACGACGCCCTCCCAACGAACGCCCTCCCAACGAACGCCCTCCCAACGAACGCCCTCCCAACGAACGCCCTCCCAACGAACCCCCTCCCAACGAACGCCCTCCCAAACGCCCTCCCACGCGCCCCCCCCCAAAACCCCCCAACAGACGCCCTCCCAACGATCGCCCCCGACGGACGACTCCCAGCCCCCGCCCACCAACGCCCTCCCGACGAACGGTTCCCGATGGACAGTTCCCCAGCAGTGCTTTCATGCACATCAAATAAGCACGTGCATCAGCAGTTCATAAGTTATATACTGCCTCTACGCAACATACTATAGAACGTCTAAAATCATCATAATTTCTCACGAGTCACGAATCCCCCTTTATCCCATTGTACCCTTGTTCTAGCTATCCCATTGTTTCATTTGTTCGTTTGTCTTTTCCCCCTTTGTCTCATTATCCCATTTGTCTCCATTGTCTAATGTGTCCCCATTTTGTTCATTTTCCCTCCTTTTCCAATTTTGTCCATTTTGTCCCAATTGTCCCCCTTTGTTTTTTCGTCCTTCCGCGCACTGTGATTGTAATTTAAAAACGTACCAAGAGCCTGTACTAATAACCGTTGCTACAGAACAACGAAAGTAATGACAATTCTTAACTCATGAAAATGTTAAATTTTATTTTGAATAATTAGAGTAACTTGAAATAACAAAAAACATTGTAGGTAACGCGTCCGCTCTGGGATCTTTAATAACGACTCCGCTATCGCTCCGTCTCCCAGTTCACCTTCCGGCCTCGTCCTTAAAAACTAATTTAGAGGACTTATTACATAAATATTATCTACATATTTGATGACGTAATTTTTGGGCGAAGTTGTAGAGAACTTATTTTTTCATTTGTATTTAAAGAGGGCATGTGAACTTCTCATCCGATTTTTTCATGTTGGAATGTTGGAAATAGTCACGGTTTGTATTAATCTTGGCACGACGTTTCAATTGGAACACGCAGAAATACAGTGACCTAGTTTAAAAGAAGACGCATTATAAAATTAAGAACCGTAAGGATATTCATGCATAAAATGTTTAATTTTTTAAACACTAAAAACGACGTTCTCACTCACCCCAACGGTACGGTAAACGAAGGACAGAATGTAGGAATAGTCGGTAGTTATATCGAGCGATGCTACAACAGTTTTTTCCCCTTATATTGATAAAATGTATGCGCCCCACATATGACACGAAAAAACATCAACTTGCGTTATTTTTCCTGTCCTATTTCATAAACTTTCATTCTTCATTGTGAGCTATCTTTATCTACATTTTCACTTACTTGTACACACACACACACACACACACACACACACACACACACGCGCGCGCAAAACACTGTGCTACAGGATGTCACTTTCTCGTACTAGTTAGTTTCCGTGTCACTTCAGACGGCTCTTTTCGGTTCTATCCCACTCTCTTCTCTACTGCCATTTATTGACCCATAAAATACAATTGTTCGCGTCGAATTTTCGGATTCCTAATAGAATAATTTATAAATGAAATAAAGGTATTTCATTAAAAATTGCTCCACAATTTATATTTTCACAAAATGTACATAACTTCAATTAAATAACTAATTGTGGTGAACACTTTTCATTTTAAGAGAAAATGTCTATCTCCAATATTGTAGGTTTAGTAAGATGCCGAAAACTATTCAAGCTTTTGTAATTTTTAAAAATTCAGAGTTAACAGTGAAACTCTGATAATTACCGTCTTTACAAGTATTGTATATCCTAGTCTTAGACGAAATTTTAAGAAAGAAATTGGGCCCAAATTTGAATACCGTTTCTATTAAACGTAAAAAATATTTCTTCTTCTTCTTCTTCTTCTTATTATTATTATTATTATTATTATTATTATTATTATTATTATTTAGAGCTTTTGTTAACTTCTTCGTTTCTCTGTTGGATTATGTTTGCTATAGAGAGAGTTTGCTATATATACTCTATTTGCAAAATCATGAAACCTAGTTTGAATAAATTTGTAATGAAATTTTGCAAAAATAAATAGAAGACTCCTTGCGTTCGTAAAATTCCGAAAAGGTAAATTTTTAATGTAGATAAAACACGTTGTTTTTACGAATTACACAATAATTAAGATTCATTGTAAATATTTCGAAAAGTTCATTTTTTAAATGTCTACATCCCAACTCCATTGAAATGAACGTCTTTGCTACGTCTCACCAAACCCTTCGCGACATTATTTCCTAAGTACTTCAGCGTGCTACGCGTCACATCATATGAAAGGTGTGGGCTTCATGAACATGTCTAGCTCTCGCTGTCCCTGCGTGCTTCGCTTTCTCGGAAAGCAACTCGACAAAACAGCGCCATGTTGTCACCATGAGTTCCCACATGCACTTTTGAGGGGTCGAGAGAGCCACTCCAGCCAGCAAGGCGAGTCGCGCCCCTATAAAACACTCGCCATTTGCTGCGCCGCATCTCGCTCTCGCCTTCAGGGGAAGTTGCCTTTGGGCGAGGATTATCTCACATTTTCTCTCTTGCTTTCAAATATTTAAAATTATGCTTCAGATAGAAGTTATATGTTTATTCCATTCACGTTCTGATTATATTATGACACACAATATTACTAGGGATAACCCGCCAAAAATGACGGGACGAAATAGAACTCACGAATTAAAAATTCATTATGAAGAGGAGAACACATTTCGATTTCTTTAATATTAAATTTTAAGATTTTTTCTATTTCAGACTTTCTTTATTAACGACACTAGATTCTAACCGCGGTCCTCTAGAGTACTGTGAAACAATTTTAGGGGGACCTTGAAAGGGTCATCAGGTGAAATTGTGTGTTATTTGCGATTGTTGACATGACCCACGAAGTAATACAATGTAGTTCCTATAAAATTTGTTATAGTCGTTTAAGCTCATTGAGTTCTTGGAATCCAACAGTGTGTGTATGGAAAATTAGATCTACTACTCCGCAATTGCACGTACGATTCATTGCGCCCAGGATTATTTAATCCTTGTGCCTCTGTAAATCCGTAATTGCGAAGCGTCCATTGATCAAGTGTACGTGGGGTGTAAATGTAGTGTACAAACATGTAAGAGCGATTCCCGCCCCTTCTAACCCCAGTCACTGAAAAGAAAGCTACTAAATTGAACCGTCAGATGTCTTTCCAATAGCCCCATATTTCGCAGCGGCCCGATTGGTTTTAATTTTCTATTGCTTATGGAGGCTTTATATCCGAAAAATCTTTTTGGCGGCATCTCATTAAACCGTAAGTAATAACATTCTAAAAGCAACTGTTTGTCTTGTTTCAGTTGCTCAAACTTTACGATAAAATCTCGGGGACCCAAGAAATTATTTTATAGATAGCTTAGTAACCATTTTCTCTTCATTTCCCATTAACTTGTTCCAAGGTTGATCTTCATTATAATAAAGAGTAAATCATTTCAAATAGTGAAAATATACCATCGTATTCTCCTCAATTAGATTAACAAATATTTCACGTGCTGGGACTTCACCCTCTGGGTGAAAACTCTTCGTTTTTGTCCCGCAGTTTCTTTACTATTTCTCTTCTCATATACTGTTCGGGGAATGGATCTTTTATGGAATGGAGCCTCTGCATACAGTTCTGAGTATTGCGGAAGAAAAATCTATTTATTTCTGATGTAAAGGGAGAGAAACACAAATTTGTGAATTCCCGGAATTGCGGTACCAATTACCACTCTCATCTCGCGCGACCCCGTAATCGCACTCAATATTAAACCATCAGAATCATAGCCTGCGAGCTCGCCGTCAGAATTTGAGTATACTCGCTGTTCACAAATGACGCTAATGATATCCCGAGTCAATAACAGCGCCACGAATCCCGGAATTCGCAAGAAGATATGATACCGACTAAATGGAAAAAGTACAAAATACGAGAATCTGAGATTCTACGGCAATACTACGGGAATCTTTTCACGGAAATCTATGCTTCTGTTGCCAAAAGTCAAAGAGATTCTGCTAATATTCTGAGGATCATGTTGATATGTTTTTTACTTGAAATTACTCACGTAATATATAATTGAATTCTTGGCTGTCCGGGATTAGCAGCTTATAGCTCTGAAGAAGGCCACAACAAGATGGCCGAAACGTCAGCTTCATCGATCATGACGCGGCTAATCCCAGACAGCCAAAAATTCAATGACTCCGGCCGCGGAAGCCTACGACTCTAAATAAGTAATTGCTTTAATTAATCTTTGCGCGGGTAAATAGGTTGGCTCCGATTAGGCAAGTAGGAGTTTTCATTTGTTACTGTTGTCAGCGTCAGCGTCATTTCTTGGTTATTATTGTTATTGTTGATCATTCCTTGGTTACTGTTTTAGTTAAAGCCGAGGGCCTTGAAAATTGATATATTGCCCAAGCTATGTCAATGGTTATCTCAATGGTTCGTCCTATTTTAGAGTACGGAGCGGCCTGCTGGGACCCGTACAGAAAAGGGCAAATCGAGGCGTTAGATAAAATTCAAAAACGGGCCGGAAAGTTTGTAAATCATGGACGCGTTGATGGACGAGATGAATGGGAATCCTTATCTAAGAGACGGGAACGGGCGCGTTTATGCGTAATGTACAAGACATACAAAGGGGACTCAGCATGGGCAGACATCAGTAAAAGATTACAGAAACCTGATTATAAAAGTAGAGGAGACCATCCCTGGAAAATACGATGTAGAAAGCAAAGAACTGATGTAGGCAAGTTCTCCTTTGTGAATCGTACTATAGTAGATTGGAACAAACTACCTGTAAAAGGACTAGAAACTCTTCCTTCTAATGTAGTGAAATTTAAAAATATACTTAATTCTATGTAGGTGATCATTAATAGCACTGGGACTTTTTTCATTATTATTATTATTATTATTATTATTATTATTATTATTATTATTATTATTATTGTTATTGTTATTATTATTAGTTTCATTATTATAATCGTTACTATTATTAATAATATAGTCATGTCTCTTATTCAGTGAAGTGAAGTGAAATGAAGTGAAGTGTAGTGTGGTGGGGGCACAGAAGGGGAGGGGAGTGTAGTGTAGTGCAGCGCAGTGAAATGAAGTGAAATGAAGTGAAGTGAAATGAAGTGAAGTGAAGTGAAGTGGAGTGAAGTGTTAGAAAAGCTATAAGTCAACATATAGATAAGTCAAAATTAATTATAACTAGATATTAATCTCTAATTCTAATTGTAATTATATTTTTAAATATTCGTAATAGTTTTGTAATTGTATATCTAATTGTAATAATGTTTGCCACCGAGCATTAGCTCAAAGCGAACTTTAATAAATCTATCTATCTAACCTCAGATTTGTGATCGTTACTGTTCTAGGCAGTTGTCACACCGCCATGTCGTGGCAGAGTAATTTGTAGACGTTTCGTTCGTTTCCTTTGGCAACAATCTGATATTATTACCATGGTCTTCTACAGGTTTCATATGCGTGCATTTCATTCCTTATTCAGCGATTGCGCAGCCAGTCGCGATCGGTCCAACAGGTCAAATACTCGTAATCTTAAGCGCTGATACTCCTGGAAGACTTACATTTTCGTCCTGAAGAAAGACACAACGGAAAGGCGGAAACGTTAATAACAATATATCACGAATTTATTGGTGCACGCCTGATACGGGGTGCGTTTCTGGAATTTTTGACAACGCAATCTGAGCTCCTGTGCGCGGCGTTACAAATTAAACTTCCTTATTCGCTGCAAGGGGGCGACCAACTACGCAATCGGACATATTTTTCCTTACTTGCACCGTTCCCTGTGCGAAATCAGACAATAGTGGCATTTCTGAAACCGCACCCCTGGTTACGCAACTCTTCCTACACTGGTGTGTGGCGGGTAAACGAATTCTCCGGGGGCGACCAGCTCGCTGGCAATAACAAGATTGAGTGTTTCGTTTTTATTGTTCAGCATTGGCTGGACCAATATGTATCACCTTTCCCATGCATGCATCAAACTTCATGGCCTTCACTTTGCTATTTTTTGTAGTCTCGTGTATATGTTCAATATCGGCAATTACTTATTAAGATACTCTTTAAACTTGTGATGTCGAAATACCGACGAGCTACAGATATCGTTGGAATTATTTGTCATGTAGAATGTTATTACTCGACCAAGCGAAGAATGAAAGAGGTGATTGTGGTTTGTCGTGCAACTAACAGTGCAAACACGGGTCTATACACTCAGTTTCGCTTACGAAAGCCGTGAAGCTAGTTGTTTATCGGTGTAGCTCTGGAAAAAATATGAGTTCTCCTCGAGATGTGACACTTCGCGGGCAGGCAAGACGCCCATAAAATAGCAAAAGGTTCTGGGATATGGCTGTCTTGCTTCATAATGCTATTGATAACCTCGTAATAAGTGTCAGACCGGAAAGTGGCAGTGAATCATATTGTGACACGGACACTCTTACATACAGCAGCCAGGAAACGTCCAGCATCAGAGACTGATACTGCTTTTACGGAGTTAGCTGATTAAATATAACTTGAGACACATTAGGCAATATTTTCACTCGCTATTTTATTTTTGTCACATTAAGTTGCTTTTTTTTTACTTTTGACCGTTCTACTACAAGAATATCACCAGGTCATTCGAATCTACCATTTTCTCATTATCGTGGTAGTTTGCTTCTGGCATAAAAAAATTTATTTGCTATATATTCTGAGAAACTACTTACATTAAACTATTTATATGAATGTTATTGTACAAATATTCTGCTCGTCGAAGGAATTCGGTAAAAAAATTTAATTATTCTGCGGAGAAAAGTAACCTTTTATTTATTCCAATACTAGGTGCAGACATCTCGAACCAGTTCATTGCGAAGATACTAGATTTGTGAAGAAATAAATTGCGCTTTTTTTTTTTGCAATAGTTGGCCACGGTCTCATTTAAGCTGGGTACCCTTATATCTCCGTATCTGGCGAGCTCCTATAAACATCATTCTTAACTTGGTCGAGGTATAAGATTCTTGCAGATCATTTATATATATATATATATATATATATATATATATATATATATATATATATATATATATATATATATATATATATTAATTGATAATTAATTTCCACTACCTGAATTCTATCACGTAAAAATGCTTGTAATAAATGTAATACGTTCCCCCTCGTTCCCATTGAATTCAGTTTTTTTCAATGAGATATCATGATTAACTGTGTCGAAAGCTTCTTAGGTCTAAGAAGGTTCCTAGACATTTTTTCCGATGTCCTGTTCCTGTAGATTTTCTTTTGAGTGACATTATATATAGCACCATCAGTACTGAGGTAATTACGAAATCCATACTGACATAGGGACAATAGATTATGTTTTAATAATTTAGCAATAGTATTTTTATACACTTTTCTAATAATTTGAATACACATGGCAATAATAATATAGGTCTATAGTTATTTATATTCTTCTTGTTACCTGATTTATAGATATTATTTTAAAAAAATATCCCTGCAAGAAACAAATGGGGGAATATTTGTAGGATCTTGTGGGAACCTGTGATGAACATAGGTTGACCATCGTTAAGGAAACATGTCGAGGATCATATAGACAAGTAAAGGTGCATGCGAAGTTACGTGGCAGAAACAGTGATGAAATGTTGATTTTTTTAAAATTTCGTTCTATTTTCGCATGACTCCCACGCTCCAAGGGCCAAATGCAATTGACAGACATGCACGTGCTCCTTCTCTTGAGATGTTTCGCCTTCGCTTCACTATTTCTGGCGTCGTTAGTCTCGTGAACCTGAGCGGAAGAAAAGGCGTAAGCGTTGAAGCGACGTAAAGAACACGATTTTCAAAGTGGAATTACAAGAAAACTAGAGAACGTTTCTCCGTTATAGATTATGTTCTGATATTGTATGACTTCTTCCACTTGCATTCACAAGTATACATTTCTTTTTTGAGTGGATTCTGAAAACGTGGTATTGAATTCCCATAGCACTTAGTGTGCGGCCTTTTCTACATCTCCCCGAGAGAGATGATGATAATTAGTAGGTACGTGGAATTCCTCCAACAATAAGTTTTTGGAACTTTATTTAAATCTCAGTGTTCGTTTGATTGTATTCAAAATAATATTGTAATCGTACATGTAGCTTCCTAAAATAAAGTCCATTTTCATTGCCGTCAATTTTGAACAAAACCGAGTATATACTCTGAATCATGAATTTATCAAAAATAATATGGATCCCAATGATCAGTCGAGTACATAGATTAGCTGACGGGGAAACGTGGCCTCTATTCATTTCTCATTGCAGCTTTTTATTTAACATGCGATATTCGTTTTCATGTCGATTCAATTCACGAATCACATATTTCAACCTTTCATCGATATTCAAAGTTTATTACAGTTACAGTGACAAATACTGAAAGCTTTTGCACTAATAGGATATATATAAATATTGCGAAGTACACTTGTAACATGTTAGATAGTTCATTTTTATGCCATCACCTGAAGTGGATGACAATCTCATTCAGGTTGCATTGAAAATGTAAATAATACTATTAATTCAACCTTATTTTATTGAGGTACGAGGTTTCTAGTGATTTTGAGAAAGTATCACTGATTCGATCTTACGGTCTTCAAATGATTTTAAAGCCAGTTATTGCAATAAAAATCTAATACGCATCCACTGATCGATGAAACAATGTATCTATGAGTTTAAATATGTAGTATCTATGCGTTATCTGTTTAAAAGTGTATTAAAGAAAACGCAGTTTCGATTCATATCATATTCATTAATTTCAGCTTAGAAAAATCTTGAATCTTAAGAAAATATTGACCTAAAGTCTAATCCATTTATTTAATGATGTTAACTAAAAAGAATATTTGGTAATACGTTTTCTGTTTATTAGAAAAAAGTCATAAAAATTAGAAGTCACATATATGTGATAGTGTGGAAAGAAAATCGCGAATAAAAGCGTAAGTGATGCAAATCTTTGAAGTTCGAGTAATAAATCTAACCAATAATGGAAATTTCCTTTAATTAAAATACTCACGCGAAATTTGGGATAAGAATAATATCATTTACGAAGGGCAACACGGTTTTAGAAAATGATATTCATGCGAGAGTCAGGTATTCTTTGTCAGTCAGGACATTGCTGATTCTCTCGATGAAGGTTCCATTGTTCATGCAATTATTATACATTTCACAAAAGCGTTCGACCTCGTTCCGCATGATAAATTAATACAAAAAATAGTAAGCTTAACTTAGACAGAAGAATTGCTCTCTGGATTCGAGAATTTCTCAGCTCGCGTAGTCAACGGGTGCGAATCGGGTCAAATTTCTCTTCGAGGGCGGAAGTAACGTCCGGAGTGCCACAGGGGAGTGTCCTAGGTCCGTTGTTATTTATCGCGTATATTAATGATATTTGGCTCGTAATTGAATCAAAAATACGTCTTTTTTCAGATGATTGTATAATTTATCGGGGAATTAAGAACACAAGTGATACAGAAATATTGCAGGTTGATTTAGATAAGCTAGATTCATGGGCTATCACAAATGAAATGAAATTAAATCCCAGCAAGTGCAAGTTTATTGGATTCGCGCGTTCTAGAAAGACAGACGATATCATATATAAATTAGGAAATCATGATATTCCGAGGGCTAAATGCTGTAAATATTTGGGAATTGTACTAAATGGGGATCTGGATTGGACAGAACACGTAAATTATGTAGTGAAAACGGCGGCGTGGAAGGCATTACAATTTGTAATTAGAATACTTAGAAAAGGAAGTGGCAAATGAAGGGAATTGG
This sequence comes from Teleogryllus oceanicus, assembly GCA_964035755.1. Taxonomy (NCBI): domain Eukaryota; kingdom Metazoa; phylum Arthropoda; class Insecta; order Orthoptera; family Gryllidae; genus Teleogryllus; species Teleogryllus oceanicus. The sequence goes on from CAXIVR010000004.1 coordinate 95,356,853, forward strand.
GGTACACGTCTCTAGTACGTCCGATATTAGAATTTGGCTCCATATGTTGGGACCCTTATCGTTTAGGGCAAATGAAATCTCTTGAGAAAGTACAAAAATATGCTGCAAAATTTGTTAGGAGAGGACGTTCAAATTCTGAATTTATATCGTGGGAACCTTTGGAAAAACGCAGAGAGAAATCGCGTCTTTGTGCATTATTCAAATCAATGAGGGGATCGTCCGTGGGGTGAAGTACGGGAAAGACTATCAAAACCAACTTACGTCGCGCGGAAGGATCATGGTTTCAAAATTCGGCAAAGAAAACAGAGAACAGATGTACGTAAATTCTCATTTGTAAACAGAACAATACAAAATTGGAACAACTCCTGCAGCAGTGCTGGAGACTTTCCCTCAGAATGTCCAAACTTTTAAAATTAGACTAAGTAAATATGGTTAATAGATTAATTTTGTAAAATTGTATTTGGTAACATGTTAATATTTTAATGTTGTTTGATGTTTGTTTTGTGTATTTTTAGTAATTCCTTAGAAAACGCTACCACCGGAAGTATTCTATGTAGTCCTAAGTAGCAAAATAAATATTCTATTCTATTTGAAAAATCTCAAAGATCGTCATTGGATTAAGTAAAATGAAAATTTCAATTCAAACTTCAATTAAAAATGTATCTGCCACAATTTAAGTAATAATTTTAATTATTTCTGAATATCATTTTTCAAATTACCAAAGCATGGTTGTAATATCATATTTATAATATCTATACTAAATAATTTGACTATCCAAGACCAGACTTTGCAGATAATGATAAACTTTAATCATTTCCATCATTTTCTCGTCATAAGATTTCCAGAATACTTAATAAAACGAATTCAGAAATATTTTAGAATTACAATAAAGAACAGTTCAAATTTTATCTTCAGTGTGCTGACGCTAACTGGGCGTCGTTTTCCCAATATCGAAAGGGAGGCCTATAAGACTATGTTGATCGTCGAAGTTGTGTTGTTTTTTGTGAGGGCACGTTCTGAGACGACGCGAGCCCACTCCGTGAAAACGCACTCTGCTAGAACAAAGAGCTCTCCCCGCCCACCAGCTCGTGCTCCGTTTCATCCAGAAATCGTTCCGTTTGATCGACACCGGAGACAACAAACCAGAGCGGGGCAATTTTACGCCCAATAGATCGTGATCCTTGACTGCCTTTCCGCCAGGCGCGCTGCGGTCGAGAAAGGGAGGGTGGGAGGGGAGTAAGAATAGAGGAGTGATAAAGAAAGAAAGAAAGAAAGAGAACGAGCGATCGCGCGAGCTAGAGAGAGAGAGAGAGAGAGAGAGAGAGAGAGAGAGAGAGAGAGAGAGAGAGAGAGAGAGAAAGAGAGAGAGGGAAAAATTAGAATCTCATAGTTCCCTCTCCTTTGCCGACCATCCCAACCCCTTGCCCACTTCTGTTTCGATAAAAGTCTGCTTTGACATCATTTATAAATGCCTGCCAATCGGGAGATGATGAGCAGCTACAAAACTAGTTTTGCAACTGCACGTTTTTTAAAATAAGTTTATCCGAATTGCTCAAAATTAGTCTAGTTCCTTTTTAAAAATAGCATTTACCTCAGTACGTTTTTACCGTCGACGTTTAACACACATTTTACTTTCTCATATACTGCTTACCTAGTAAGAAGCATGGTATCCTACAGCAAAAGGGATGTTTTAGGGAGAAAATCTCGGGTCTCTGGATCCCTAACACCGAGAAACGGGATAATTCTTGCTGCGATGAGTAGTAAATTGCTGTCTCTAATACGTTGTTTAGTCAGAATCCACGTTTTCGTGTCCTTAATTCCAATAAATTGCTTTTCGGAAAAAATTATGTCCGTCTTATATGCATTGACTGTCTCTCCGGCCTTCGGTTTGTGAAATACCCAAAGGGTTAGGTAGAATTTTCACCAATGTTGATATTACCAGATCGATCCGGCCGCACTCGAGATCCTGAGAATTTGGAACGGATATTTTTGGAAGATACTTTACAAGAAATATCATATGAAATTTTCAAATTTTGGGATTATCTTTTTTATCGCGTAGAGCAAAGTACGCTTATAAAAATGTCGTAGATCCGATTTTCATTGAACTATCGAATTCTCGAAAATTGCAAAAGTTAAATAAAATATTCGGTATCATTCTACAACGTAATAAAGCAATAGATTTTTCATGAATGAAATCTACTCTTCAAAATTAGACACTTTAATAATGTGTTGTGTTTTTTTTTTAAAATATGAGTAGTGTTTGCGTGAAACGGAAGTACCCGAGTTCGAATTTCATCGTAGACAAACATTTCTGCAGGTAGGAAACACATTATATTTTCAGGTTTTAGTAGTAACTTTTAAGACTAGTTTCTACTGCTGTAGCATTCAGTTCTAATCAAGGGTTCATTGTTATGACATTGAAAATGATTTCGCCGAAGCAATGCATTGTGGTAAGGTCCCGCAACAGTCACGTTGCAGCCACGGGAAACGGTTAGAGGTTAACAATCCTCGAAGACAGGCAGTAATCAACATGTACAGTGAGGCGCTACTGTGTCCCAATGCAGGAATGTGATCTGGGTGTCGCCACTGGCTGGCCATGGAGGCTGGTTGAGTTTGCTAGAGTTGCCGTGAGCTGGCGGAAGTAGGTTGGCTAGCGCTTCCGGATTGTACCAACGAGAAATCCTCGGTAGCGGACATAATGCGCCTAGCTCGACCTCAACAAACACAACCTAAGCCAGGAGTTCCCAAACGGGTAGATCGCAAAGGCAATTGAGGTAGTGCGTGACCCAGAACAAGAAAACTCATAATAGAATGTTCAAGAAGATCTCATCTTGTATGTTACGGTGTGCGGAACGTTTCTTGGAGGCCTTTGGCCTACCAATTTTAGTTTGTGAAGCTCTTAAATGCTTTGTTTAGGAGTTATTTAACGAAGTAGACTAGAAAATACTACCGAGTGTTGCGGGTTGCATTTGACTGACTTATTATATTCTTTTTTTTTTTTTAACAAATCCTTCATATTTTTACACTCAGGGTACAGTTAGTCACATCTCCGTGAAATTCTCTTTCTTTATAGACCTCATTCATAAAGATTGGTTGCGTGCGAGAGCCGCAAAAGGTATGTATACGTCTGAAATAATATAGGATACGATTATTTCGTGTTTCTGGACGCAGAGAAAAGGCTGTTGTGGCATCTCGCACCGCAAGCGCCTCTGAGTAACTAAGGCCGGAAGGTGACACGTCTACTGGATTTGACTCAATGATCCAGAGCTTAAACGTGGAATTACTGGAGGCGAAGAATATTCTTCTCGAACGGGTTGCCATTTCTCAGCAATTTGGCTGTTGTTTGACTGACGAGTTAATCAGACGCGCAGGTCTAGATTGACAGCTCGTCGATTAGAATAGCATGTGACATTGTATCTACAACACGAAACCTCTCGTTCGTGTGGCGCAGGCAACATAAGAATTTGTAAAAATGTGCACAAGAATATTAAATCTGTTTAAGAAACAGATGCAAGGACAATTTGATTTATTAAATTGGAAACTAGTTTGTGGGTTTGCTAGAACGGGAACCAAGATGCTTGCTTCGATTTAAGTGATGAAATCGAAGTATCGTGCAATCTAAGGGTCGATCACGATTTCCATTATCAATTGTGTTTGATCATGATCCATCTCATTTCGGTGCAGGCACGTTTCTCATCTTATCTATTATCAACGCCATTTTATTTTATTTTCATAACTGTCATCACTATTATCTGTAATTTATTTTTTATTTTTATAATGTATCCACGGTCTTTTTTTTTTTTTACTTATGCCTACTTTAACATTAACATCTATATGAAGATTCCACGATTTTTATTCCCCTCTCAATCTCGACTTCCTTCAGTGAAGCTCTTTTCTCTAGCTTCCTTTTCTTATTTCGCTTCGCGTTCTCGATTTCCACTGTCGCTGGCTTATTGCCAATGCTCGTACTGGGATTTCCTGAACCATATTTCTTTCCCCATCTCATATCTATCGCTTCGCAACCGAAGTCTGCTCTTTGATCAATAGGACCCGACGAGCCTCTGCATGGATTCCGTCGCGAAGCCTTCGAAACCGCCCCCGCCCCGCCGCGCCCCGCCGCGCCCCTGCCTCGCCTCGCCTCGCCCCGCCGCGCCCCGCCTCGCCCCGCCTCGCCCCGCCTCGCCCCGCCTCGCCCCGCCTCGCCCGCCTCGCCCCCCGCCTCGCCCCGCCTCGCCCCGCCTCGCCCCGCCTCGCCCCGCCTCGCCCCGCCTCGCCCCGCCTCGCCCCGCCTCGCCCCGCCTCGCCCCGCCTCGCCCCGCCTCGCCCCGCCTCGCCCCGCCTCGCCCCCCCCGCCTCGCCCTTCCCCGCCTCGCCCCTCCCCGCCTCGCCCGCCTCGCCCCGCCTCGCCCTCCTCCGATTAGCCCCGCCCCGACAACGCGTCGCGCCCGTCCCCCGTACCCGGCACGTGTGTGCTCCGCAGTGGCCGAGGCCCCGCCGCCGCCAACAGGTTGCCCTCGTCGGGATGGCAAGCGGAAGAGGCAGCGCTGGGGCGGAAACGAGAGGCTGAAAGGTGTTTCACAAGGCATCCGTAGTGCCATTACAAACGACTTTCGCAATTTTAAACCAGTCTACTTTACCCATTGCATTATGCAGAAATACATATAATTTTTGCTTATGTACTGGTAGCTTAATTGCAGAATTAACATAATTGCATAATTAATAATAAATATAAAATCTAGAAACATCATGTGACATAATTCATAGTAGGAATACAAAAAATCTGAGATGAAATTTGACTGTTTTTGTTAAAATATTTAATTTATTGCAGTGTTACACAGAAGTGTTCTTCAGAAGTGTGTCCACTTTTTGGAAAACCAAATGTATACATAATAATATCTACAACTATTAAATATTATATAAAGAAGATTTTCTCAGACCTGTAATTTATTTTCTTTATTCTTTCGCTCAAACTCTTCCGATTTTCATTGAAAAAACCTCTAAATTTTCGAAAAATTCAAATGTTTGATGCAGAGGCGCGGGAAACTTCAAATTGTTTTCATGTGCATCCAGCAGTTTTAATCAAGCTTCATTTTTTACTAAAAATCTTTTATAATTCTATAATTTAGTGATATTTATGTAGCGTAACATCACATTCATATTGTGAAACGATAAAATTGTGTACACAAAAACGTTTTGTCATCTTTCATAAGTCACTGAGTCAAAAATATGTGGGAAAGGAACGTTATGAAGATGTTTCCGAACAGGCGGACTACGTCGACATTGCTTCCTATCACTCTGTCCGTTGCAGCCACCTACGTTCGCGTGGCGTTTGTTGTTTCGGCGTCTTCTGTCAGAACGTAACATCCAATTCACGGACAACAGCAACATAACTTTACCTTTTTATCTACCGCGCCCACTTTCTTACCTACAATAAATCAATAAATAGTGAGGACTTCAACTATTATTCTGCAGAGGTATACTCATTGAAACCCCCTGTCAATTTAACGTTCCAGCCATGACTGAAACTTGAATAGCACAATACTCGAATTTAATTCTCATTGCCATAGGTTTGCGTGAACAAATTATATTCATACATGTGTTATAATAATTGCATTTATACTTTAGTGAATGAACGAACAAATGAATGCCTAACAAACTAAGAAACAATATCGGTTGTTTAAAAGAATATGCGACTAATATCGTTCTTAATTATGACTGGATTACTTCGTTAAGTTACATTCGAATTGTCTAGAATCCGCACAAGTACGTATCATATTTTTAGATATTTACTATCAAGTGTTCATTGCTTCCTAAGTGCATGTCAGTTCTTTTTACACCTTCCCTCCTTACAAGAACACTGCTTATTTTTAACTTTCTTTCTAAAAACAAGCTGTTATCAAACAACCATCGTACTAGCTTTCGTCATTCGCACCGTCACGTCGCGCAACTTCAACAGGCTTACGCGCATTGGCTTTCGTTAGTTTTGTGGGAGAACAAGTGGCGGCCTCTTGCGGCCGTTGAGGGGCTTCCAGAAATTGGCTTTGCGGCCGAGGCGGCCGAGGAAGCGGGCGAAGGGATGGGGGTGGGGTGGGGGTGGGGTGGGGGTGGGGGCTGCGTGGTCTCCAAGCGACGCTTGTGTTGAAAGGGACAGGGGGCGCCTGCTGGGGGAAGCCGCCAAGGAAATGAACAACGCCGGAAAGCGCGGACCTCTGGGAGGCGTGGCAATTTTCGCTCCTTCGATTTGAAGATTGAGAGCGTTGTTCGCACAATGGTTTTGGGTTTCTTTGTTCGAAAAACTGTCACTTTCAGAAATTGCAATAACTGCATCCAGTTGTCTAGATGAAGTAGGATATTCCATATGTGAAATTATAGGGAAAATAATCACTAGACTTGTGTGCTACATTTTGACGTGGATGATTTACGGGTATACTTCCATTACATAAGATTTATTTACGGATGTGTGTGTTAATGACGCAATAATAAACACGTTATGATCAACATCATCTTTGCACACAAAATGCTGAGGTAAAAGAAAAGGATGTTGAAGAATAAAGTAAAATCAGCACAAGAAAAGTGGTTCACATGAAAGGACAATATAGTTTAGAAGAATAAAAACAATGTACATTTCGTCAATAAAATTGACAGAGTGAATCGAGAAATTATGAAATTTAACATCCCGACCAACGTAAATGTAAGCATTATCCTCTTGTAATATTTGTATTTTATATTTTTTTAATACGTGCGCAAGATAGGAACGTTAAATGATCTAATGGTCGAATACAAACATGTTGTAACACTAATTAACATTAACTGTAATGATATACGCAGTAATAATCAAAATTTACATTATTAAAAAATATGTTATGATGACAAGCACATATAAGAGGAGAGTTCATGCTATTAAGAACTTTTCAATTTCTGGCATCCTACGGCTATGCTTCTGAAATATTCCAAAATCCAAGGATGGTATACTGCACTAGATAAGCTCGTTTGGCGGGCAGCGGAATTCAAGAGTACGGATTTATTTATTTTTTCAAAACAAAAATTATAGTTTGGTTAGGATGGTTTATGGAATAACAAAAAAATATTCTAGTTTTCAAGAGATAATATAAAATTTGCAATGTTGCTCAAGGAGTGTATAATTGTTCAAAGAAATGCTTTTCTATACATTCAACTTTTCAATACTTCCCTTGAGGTACGAGTAGATAATGTGAATACGTTTTATCATTCGAACTTCTAAACAAACTTAAACAAACTTTAAGTCGATCCGCTCATGTCATAAACAAGTGTTGTACATTTACGCCCCTGATCATGTAATCTCATAATCTCGCCATGAAGGTTTAGTTCCGTTCATATGAACCAAAAAATTCCGAAGAGAAGGAGGGACATACAGAATGTCGCCATGAAGGTTTAGTTCCGTTCATATGAACCAAAAAATTCCGAAGAGAAGGAGGGGCATACAGAATGTCTTGAATACATTTTACAAACTTCGATGGCATGTAGAAATGTCAGTGATGATCACTTTCTGCCAATGAACATGTGGTAGGAAATTTCGGACAACGAAGTTACAAATGTGTCATTTGTCCCTGTTTGATAGGCAACTCTCTCGCACATTGGTCTCCAGCCAGTACTCTAAATACCTTTTACGTCGCCATGATGTAATCTTCCACCATCACTAAACCATCATAATAAGTTGCTTGCAAATCAAAGCATGTTAATTGACTAAACGTGATCATATTTGACACTATAACTGTGTTTCATTTATTCTCGGACACCTGAATGCGATTGATTATTTCGTGACCGGGCACGACAACCACTATGGTCATTAGTATCATAAGTGTGATGCATGTTTCATCACAGGAGGTGGCGGCGTTCTTCCCCCGTTGGATGAAAAGACCCGGTGCCAACCTATCCATCGGCTTGCGGAGTTTTCTCTCATCCAGATCCCTCACACAGTATACCACAGCCTTAGTGTTCAACATATATGTATGGAGGAAATGAGCATAGGACAAGGAAGGGGAAGGAAAGATCGCGCGCGGTCCGTGGTCCGTTTGGTCCCTACCCTACTGCTGTGGCATTAGTCTGGTTTTGATGGGAGAAACCACGGAAAACTACCGATAATGGGAGCCGACTGCTAGAATTCTCCCAATTAGAGGCAATACAGTGACATCAGTTGATACCCTGAGCCAACTCATCCGGTCTCTTTGTGCGCCGACGCCACACCGGGAGCGGTAGCTCAGTGCATCAACTGACGTCACTGCAGTGTCTCTGACCGGCAAGTGCTAGGTTCGAGTCCCGATGACGGCAGGATTTTCGTCTCTAGCTTTTCAGCTAGGTAGAATTCAGTCGCTGTCTGGAGGAAAATTCTGGTGGCCGGCTACTCTGATCGGTAGTTTTCCGTGGTTTCTCCGATCAACACCAGGCGAATGCTGGAGCAGTACCCTAACAAACGGACCGCGTGCGATCTTCCCTTCTTCCCGACCCTTCCTTGTCCTATGCTCATTTCTTACATACATATATGTTGAACACTAAGGCTGTGGTACGATCCTTCCTTCCTCTGCCTTGTCTTATCCTCACCCCTTACACAAACACACACACTTACACTAACGTGTTCTACACTACCACACATGTCAGGGACTTAAAGCTTGTCCCGGATGGGGCGGTGCCCCGCGGGTGGGAGATACCTGGTTGGGAAAAATCCCGCTAGTCGACGGTAGGTATGCGCCGGATCTTGTCATCCAGTGGGGGAAGATCACCCCCACCTCCCGATGAAAAAAACATGCACTACACTTACGGGTACTAATGACTTTAGAAGTTGACGTGCCCGGAATCACTAACAATCAATCCAGCCGACGCCACCTGCTGGCCCCTCCGCAACTCACAGGAATTCTGCTCGGACACCACGTGCGCGTGGTGATCACACTTGTCAATTTGCAGCGTAATCTTCTTACGGCGCCCGCGAGTTCCAGCGGCGCCGCAGCTGCGCTGTCCCGAGCGACCCCTCACTCCCTCGCTTCCCCTCCCCCACTCCCCTCACTCCCCTCACTCCCCTCATTCCCCTCACTCCCTCACTCCCCACTCCCCTCACTCCACTCACTCCCCTCACTCCCCTCACTCCCCTCACTCCCCTCACTCCCCTCACTCCCCTCACTCCCCTCACTCCCTCCATTCCCCTCACTCCCCCTCCATTCCCCTCACTCTTCCTCCATTCCCCTCACTCCCCTCCATTCCCCTCACTCTTCCTCCATTCCCCTCACTCCCCCTCCATTCCCCTCACTCCTCCTCCATTCCCCTCACTACCCCTCCATTCTCCTCACTACCCCTCCCTTTTCCCTCCTCCACTCCCCCCATCGCAACGCGCGTGCTTCTCACCAGAACTTTCGGCGCTGGAGATTACACGGAGAATGTATGGGGGGAAGAGAATCAATAACTTCCCGGTCACATGCGTTTTCCGTTGCGTGTCTGCGGAACATGTGACTCCACAGAAGAGGATGTTTCCGGTATAACCTCAAACAAAGGATGTTTGGCAAGAATGAACTTGATGGGTAAATATTGAAAGCTCTATTCTCTCATAAACACAACGTGAAATGTGTTTTTCTTCTCACAATCAAATGATATTTCACCTAAAAAGTGAAACTCGATTACTGCACTGAACGATCTTGATCTTACTCTTTATCAGAGATGTCTTTATTTATCATAATAATTTAAATAAATTTTGTTCGTAGTATAAAAGAAAGATTTAATGCTTATTTTCTACAGTAAGATTAGTATAAACAGATTCATGTTCTAGAACAATCACTTATTACACTTTTTGCCAATATTTCAGAACTGTCCTTTTAGCACATAGGCAATGCTTCGCTCTGCTAAGTTACTCTGTATATTTTTCAAAATGCATTGTTCGTTTCATTGTCCTAAAAAGGCATAAAACACAGTTTAATCATATCAGAGTCATATTCATATCAGAGGCAGGGAAAGCATATCGGAAAAAACACGAGATGGAAATTAATACAGTGTGTAATTGAAGGATCTCTGCCCAATTAAATCACAAGTTTAAAAAGCTTTATAAGATGATATATCCAAAATTAAGTCTTGAATGAAGGTTAAGAGAACGCTCTGTCCTGAAAGCGTTCGCAATCAAGAATGAAAAAGCTGCTGCAGTCATGGCCTATGTTTGTAGGTAGTACTCAGACGTCTATTGCATTTACATCGAAAATATCTTCATAAATCATTGATTCGACTTCGTAGTAGTTAAACATCACATTCATTTATGATTAAGACTATCTGTCCAGCCACGTTCTTTCACAAGCAATCGATTTCAAATTGTGAGTTTTCGATTCCGATGTGGTCACGCGAACCTCGTGCGTTACGGGTATGGTAGTCAACTTTTACAAACATGATTACTTTTCCTTCTAAAACTTTCCTTCGTGCACAGTAAATTCACAGAATACTCACTACCATGTACTTGAGTTCTTATCCAGTAATAAGTAAGGTTTTCAAGATTCCCTGCCAGCACTTGCCCTTCAAAAGCCACAGTTCTTACCCGTCTGTCAGTACCACTTTCCTAAGTTGCACGTCCTTAAATTAAATTATCCTTTTGAAACTATTTCATTGATTACCCTTTTAATTCTTTGAATCTCTTCGGATATCTACAGTGTGAACAATTTCTTTTATGGGAAACTTGACTTGTCTAAATCATGAGGATGAATCGAGAAAGCAGATCGGTCATAAAAGAAAATGTTCGGTCGGGAACGAGGTCTCTCGAAAATTACTTCAAGAACGCTAGATATGCTTACCAATAGTTTTTATTGAACATTCTTTTCCAGGCGGCAGTTGACAACCTTTCCATAAATTATTTTTTGCCCTGGGAAGTAATTTAAGGAGCTCGACACCCGCTGTGTCCGCGAAATGGGAGTTGAGCAGGCTGGGGTCTGTGGCTGGGGAGGGGAAGGGGGGTTGCTGGAATGGGAGTGGGCGCACGTTCCGTGATGTCTTCACCCTCCGATGTGGGCGGAGCCGGGCGGGCCGAGTCGGGGTGGGGAGCGCGTGCCCGGCATGCGGCCGTATGGGAGGGCGGCGGCGGTGGAGGGGGAGGAGGAGGAGGCGGAGGCGACGGCACGTCCGGAAGCGAATCTGGCTCGCGCCGTACAGTAGGATACACGCCCACAAAACGTGGCGTTCTTCCCAGACATGAGGAAATCACTTGGAATGGATGTGGCGGATTTGAAATTCCAAACAGAACCGTCCGTCTAAACAGAACACTCATCTTCTCTTGAATTTTAAATTAGGGATTGTAAAGGAAATGCAAATCGAAAATTCATTGATGAATGATTGAACAACAAATAATGTACATGACGGCCCATTTAAGTATTTCAAATCACATATCATTAAACCCGTTTTTGCCCAAGTGTTTTCGTAATGGATTTTTTTAAATACATAAAATGGTTTCAGAAGAAGACTTTTTAATTAAAAATATGATTTAAATGAAACTCGTATTACAAAATTTCAGAAACGCTTTGTTCTATAGGTGAAATACCAGGGACGAATGGTATCAGTACTTTGGGGAGGGAGGTAATTTTTTGCAATTTTCCTCAATAATAAAAGAATTAAATAAAAGTTTCTTTAATTTTAATACATAAGAATGAGAAATAAATTATATGAGAATTGCGAAAAATAACATTTACATGATAAACGAACATTTTTAATAATAAATAAATGTATTGATAAATGTGTGAGTTTCAGAATCCTCAGGTATTATGAATATTTTGTTTTTAAACATTTTCATGCCAATTAATTTTGCATTTCTCACATGATTTCCTTGTATTTTGTTTACATAGAGCACACTGTCTTTGTTTGGTTGCAGGTGCAATCATATGTCCATTTTTATCAAATGTCGCTTTACTATTTATACGTGTAGCAGTGTTTTACTGGTTCTTGGTCTTCCACCAGATGACGGAGAACCGTATTTTTGCAACTATTGTATGCCTTCAAAATGCTAAATGATTCATATTTATATTTATTCCTCTATAAAGCAACAAATCATTCCGAATAGAAGAATCGATACAGAACATGCAAACAGGCCTCCATTGTTTTTCAGTTTTCATAGAAATTTCATAAATTTATTATTTTCGACCATGCGATCAACTTTATCCATGAACTTCTTACACTTAGTGCCTACGGTATTTGGCAGTAGGACTGAAATTGTCTTCTTTTCCCGGCTCACCTATCTGTTGGCATTTCCAATTGGCTCAATGGGATCACATGTGGTATACGACACGATTATCATTCCATTTCAGGCTCATTATGTTACTGCCAACATCTGTCTTATAACCGCATCTACCCCTGTCTTCCTTTTGCAGAATTTTTGACTTCTTCAGTAGACACTTTTCGACACGGATCTTTGTTCAGTCGCCGTATAACTGTATCCCAGTTCGGTTAACCTGCAAGCTAAAGTCAGAAATATGAAGCATCTGTCATCGTAAAATTTTGAATGTTTTGCTTTTTAGAAAACATTTCTTCAATTGAACTGATCTACAATTTTCCTCGTGTTGTCGTTGTCTCCTACTCTTTCAACTTTATTGAAGCGAGAAATCACTGCTTCTCCTTCTACCAAAAGTTGAAGCCCTGAGAGACTGTTCGCTCGTCCACCTTATCATTATCTGCAGTATCTTCTTCCCTTTCAGCTCCATCTTCAGGAGGTGTAATAAATGTAAAAGAATTTGAAAAACCGATGTCACCTTCAAGAAGTTGTAAAATTTCTCACTAGTTAGGTTTCTAAAGAAATGCCCGACAAAGTGATAGGAAGGTACCGTTTATTCCCAGTGTTCCACAAATGGAACATTTGTAATTTAACTAAAGTTTCTCAAATAGATGCAAATGTGATCATCGAGGTGTGCTTCCATCTTACATATTTAACATTCCTTTGCAAAGAAAAATATTAATTAGTTTAAAATTATGTAATGAATAGCAACATTACTTACTTACTCACATGGTGAGTACATAAATTTCAGTGAAAAAGACAACATCCACGCAAGAAAAAGAATGAGAACACCCACGGAAATGCAACTTCAAGTTCTATTGTCACTCACGTTAAACACGTATACAGGCGATATAATGGGAGATAAAGATCAACAAATGACAGCCCCTCGCTTGTTCCACTTCTAGAACATCGATCAAAAACAGGTTAATTCATTTTGAGATAATTGTAGTACCCAAACAAAGGCAAAACTTCATAAAATGGTTTTTATTCAACATCCAGGTACAATAATGAGAATCCCGTGTACAATAGCCAAAGTTCCGAATAACTTGTAGAGTGTGCCAATAGCGAAGCCGTTTCACCGTAGTCCAGTAGAAGTCCCATAAACAGCCGAGTAGAATATCCACCAGAGAGTTCCGTTTCCGTAGCCCAGGTCGTCGATATCACTAATCACCACTTTACACTCTGTACACCACTCGCCAGAACACCGTTGCCAACACCGTCGTTATCAGTCTGCCCTGGCGTCGGGTCGGGGCCCTCTTATAGCCCGCCGAGGCTAGCGGCCCGCCGACTAGCTGCGGAGTAGGGGCGGTGGCGAGTCCCTACCCGCTTGTTCAGCCCCGGCCGGCCCGCAAGGGTCGCCTTTCCCTCCGGCCGAGGGCGGTGACGCCCCGCTGACGTAACTCGGCGACGGGTCTTTCAACCGCGCGTGGGCGGTCACGACAATAATGAAGTGAGGTATTCTCGAATTCTTTATTGTAGAAAGGAAATATTGAAAGCCTATTTAGCTGCACAACTTGCTAGAGAGGTTTGCATTTGGGAACGTAGTGTTATTCATAACGAGAAATTGAAACATAATTCATAACGAAAATAATACACAAATACTGAATTTCTGTTCAGTTTGCTACAGTTTTATGAACAATGTGTCAGATTATGAAATTTTGAATATTAAATACAAAATAAATCTTTTAATTATTAGTACCTGTAATTAAACATGTATGTCAAATATTGAATATCAAATTATATTTTATTCTTAAGAGTACGTAGTTGCTCGATTTTGAGGTGTCAACTCCCTGAATGAACTTCGTTTACGATAAAAGTGCTCCTCGGTATTGCGAATGGCACAAAAAGAATGCTTTAGTTGCCCTACTGGAAACATTTCCTGGAAACCTTAAGTGAAACTTTCTTTTCGAGTTTCCTCCCCGTTTTGCGGCTCGCTGTGCAACTGTGCTCCGCCAACGGGCTGCCCGGTGGCGAAGCTGCGCGTCCGGAAGCGAATCACGCCCCCGGCGGCGCGCGCGGGAACTAACCTGAACCATACGTCACGCCCAGGGCACTGGGTCACGCGAGCACCTCGACGCCCTGCCAGGGGAAGGGGGAAGGGGAAGAGGAAGGGAAAGGAGTGGGGATGGTGGAAAAGAAGGAAGGGTCTTGACGAACATCAAGGCCTTCAGCCATATGGGATATGGCTTCCCCGTTTTTTGTGACGAAATAAAACATTTTCTGCGTAGGGTGCTGCATCTAATTTTAAATCTTTTCATTTTGCAATTGAAAGTTATTGCGAAACGGAACAGAAGTCTTTAAAAAAATTGGTAAATTCATTCTATGAAAATATCTTATATTAATAACTTAAATATAATATAAATATATATAACGAAAATAACTTATAATAAATGTAATTAGTTTCTTTGCCTTTTTTTCGCCCTGCCATGTAAAATACCAGGGACAAATATTACGATCCATTCACATAAAATGTAAATACACTGTAAGATCTCCAATTACTCTATAAAAAATAGAAACTAAAAAAACATTACCTACGACAGATTTCAGCCTTGTGTATCTTTGTATGAATTTATTTTTAAAATAGAACTTTAATAAGATATTGTTAATTACTCATTTAGGTAATTTTGTAATTTACTAAATTTGGATATTTGTGAAATCATGAAAAGTGTGTATAAACTGATTGAAAAAAATATAGTTCAATACGGAAGTTTCGAACACAAACGCAAATTGCAATTTTTATTCCATGAATTCCATTCTATTAATTTAGTAATTACGCTTAATGAAATTCAAAATAATTGAATTAATTCACAACTACCACTTCCATACGTGAGTCTCCGTTAACTTGAATTTCAAACATTTTATTAAAAGTAAGTTCGAACCAACGGCATATTTCATTGGAAAATGTTAGTATTTATAAGAAAATGTTCAAAAATATTCTTAAAAATATTTCCTTGAAAAATATTAATTAAAATGTATGTGGCAAATTCGTTTAGATGGTGGAATGTAATGGACCTTTTATTTTTGTGTTTAATTCTGTCAATAAAAATGTTTATTTTATTAAAAACAAAAGAACAATTCCTTATTTAAAGCGGGCCATCCTTCTGAATCTTATTTCTTAAATTATATTGATAATTATTTTTAGTTTAGATGGTAATAAAATCACGTATTGCATATGGTGCCGTTGCCAATGCTTGACGTGTGGTGTAAGACTTCCAAGACACCGGGCACCGCAACGCGCTGGAATATTGTTGCATTGTCAGTGATTTAAGAATATGGATTATCAAAAATAGTATGAGCAGGACGATGATAGTTAACCTTTAGTTGGTGTCCCATTTTTGCACCTATTAACTGATGTTGGTGGTATGTCATACCGCTAGAAGGAAAACGTCAACAGTTTGTGGACGTATGGTTTTTAAATAAATTTCAAAGGCTTAATCGATTAATATTGTATCCTTTAATCAAACAATTGCTATTGTACAATGGTGATGGGACATTTAGATCTTTTACATTACTAAACACTACAATACAAGTGATTACTACTCGATCCTATCCTTCACACATGTTTTGCACATTTTAGTAGCGCACTGTAGATATATTAGTTTCTGGCGTACTACATATAAGAAAAATGTCTTCCTTTTAATTTTGGAGGGCATAGATAACAAGTCTTCTTTACATCCAAACCTTCTCCCGCTGTAGTTTCATTTCGCTGTAAACTTCTACTTGTTTTCTGATCTTGGCAGAAATTACGCGTTCCATACATGATCGTAATTTTGATGTGTGAGTTCTTGGTAATTGTAAACTTCTACGTATGCCATAACTAGCATCTTAACTGGCATCTTCACTGTCTTCCACAGAATCCACAAAATCGTAATCCACCTAAATCACAATTCATCATCTCATTCACAAATTCCTCAAATCTCGCGTCATCAGCGGCCATTTTAAAAGGAAAACGATTTTCCGTCTTCGCCTACGAGAGATTACCTGAACTGTTGAAGTTGCAACACCTAAACTCCAAAATATAGCAAAATTAATAATAAGAAAATACTTACGTAAGTGGTGTCAGCGGTATGCGATACCGCGCGATGGCGAAAATAATTAATAACTAAACAACAAAAACTAGAGTGCCCTTTGGTCTTTGCACACATTCAGACAAGGACAAGGAAATGTACAAGGGAGGTTCTGAATTGAAGATATTCCGTGACGTCTTCTAGACACGTTTCAACTTGGCCGCGCGATATCGCTCACGCCAACTAAAGGTTAAACCTAAGATTATATTTTATAAATTGCCCTGAAGAAGCCTAAGAAACTTTGGTTGTTTTAATTTTTTTGAATTATGACTTAAACTGAAGAAAATGTATAATAGTTGTTTAATTGTATAAAATTAACAAAACATAATATCATAAAAAAAAAATAATAAAAGATATAAAAAATATAGAGGAATAAAAATATAAAATAATAAATAAAAAGAAGAAAGATGTTTAATGGGTATAAAAGAGATTTATCTCTTAAATTATCATCGTTCTTCTTATTAGGATGAAAAGAAATGATAATTTTATTTGTCTCCCGAATCATACTATGAGCTCATGATTATATCAAAGGATCTACTGGAAATAATATTTGCTCAGGTTGTAATAATTACTGAACACGCTACGTAACCAAGAGCAAGCACCCATTGCATGACAGTGGGTGGTGATCTCAATCATTGGTACAGAAATGAAAATTACAGAGATGCCATGTGCATGTTTGAGATAGATACCCTACTTATAAAGTTCACGTCAATTTTTATTGACAATACCAACTGTAAATTTTCATAAAAATGTTCCTTGTGGAGGTCTCGTTTCTATTTTGAAAGAGAGGTTTTGTTGATATTTTTGTAAAAATTCCATGAAAGCATACATGAAGCGTTTGAAGTATACTCTCGAGCTAAATATCCTCATTTTATGTAATGAACTTACATCTCCTTTGAGTTAAAATATGAAATCAATTTTAGTACGCTTGGTATTATTTGTTTTCATTTGTCAGCACTACCATATATGCAATATACAGCTCATTCATTTCCAGACAATGAATTGGTTTTCAGTAGCACTCGATTTCACACATGAAACGTGATGTAAAGTCTCCTGCACGTTGTGCATATTGCCGCAAATGTGGAAATCACAATGATTCTCTATCATACGACGTATTGCTTTGTATTTACCCTAATATAACAATAACTGGCAAGTACGAACATATTTTTACAATCAACAGCTTGTAAAAGATTTTTCATTACGTCCATTATTTTATATTTTCATTCAAATAGCCTGGTATTTAAATATTCCTTTAAAAAAGTGTTTACGGGTTTGCAAACTCATGCAAAGCTGAGCTAAGCTTTAATTCATTTTTATTTTATTTCTGTATATTAATTGAAATTCGTTCTTAAATTCGCTGTCAGTAATTTTCGCACTATGAGATCAATGAAGAACGCACTTTTTGGGACATATTTTTACAATGGATTATTTGTAGGACAGCAGGAGAACATAAATTAGAGTAATATCTACCCCAAATGAGAGGATTTAAAAAGACAGACCATGAGTTAATGACAAGTTTATTGTTTAGTTTTTAGCAAATGCTCTGAAAGATTGATAGTGAAGGTGTCCCATGCTTTATAAGTATGCCCTTGCGAATGGTTTTATCCATTAGGCTGAATGGGTTGTTTATAACATTAATTTTCCTGTTAGAGGAAAATAGCTTCATAAAATTAAGTCGATTGGTTTTCAATCCTCAAATACTTTTAACCGTTGTTTGGTTTATACGTTACAAGTGCAGGGAGAAACTGCATGGTAAAAAGATTAATCTTTTCTTTCTGCAATCAAGTGAAATAATTTCATTCAAAATACTAAATTATTTTCTCTTCCCCAAAAGGCATTATTGGCATAATAGCAGAGGCAACCTTCTGAAGTAACACAAAACATGGAAAATACAAGGAAACCAACCTCAGGAAACATACAGAAAAACATAGCCTCTCTGATAAATAAAACATGCTTTGGGCGTGATACTTTGGTGGGTGATGTGATGTGATATGTGGGTGCAACGCAAACATAATGGGTTGATTTGGCTAGAATTACGAGAACACATGGAGAGTAGTAATTAGATAAAGAGTGATACTTCTTTCAAAATGCAATAAGACGTTCTATGTGTAATATACACAACGCAGATATAGCAACTATTACAGATTTCCAGTAATTATTGCAGAATTTATATTTCTTTATCAAGATACTTTATAAACCTTAGTCCGGTTTTCGTTCGTTTTTGGCGTTACCTGATGTGAATAATTTTGATGGATGGGAGGATATGGTTTCAATAATGATGGAGAATTCACCCCGCTACCCGAAGATGAAAGAAAAGCATTGTGCCCACTACAACACGGCTCACCGAATTAGGAAAACTTCATTAGAAAAACGTAACTCTTTCTTGTCAGGTAAAAGACACTGTTTAAACTAGATAGATAAGTGTTTCTGGGCGCGTCAACTGATAAGGTCACTAGTCCTGTAAGTGTGGTGAATTTTTTTCGCCACGCGGGAGATGGCAGTGACCTTCCCACGCTGGATGGTGATATCCTGCGCTGATCTACCGTCGGCTATCGGTGTTTTCCTTAACTAGGTATCTTCCACCACCTAGGCAGCGCCCCAGCCGAGAAAAACTCTAAGATCTCGACAGTGCGGTAGTGTAGTGCATGTAAGTGTGTGTAGGCAAAGGCTGAGGATATTACAAGGAAGAGGAAGAGAAGATCGTGCACGTTGCCTTACCCGTTCGTTGGGTTTGATTGATTTATTTATTTTTTCGTGTTTCCGAGCGCGTCAACTGCTTTGGTCATTAGTCCCGTTAGTGAAGTGCATGTTTTTTTCCGCGGGAGTTGGCGGTGATCTTCCCCACTGGATGGCGAGATCCGGCGCCGACCTACCGTCGGCTACTGGGGTTTCCCCCTAACCAGAACTCTCCCACCAGCGGGGCACCGCCCCAGCCGGGACAAGCTCTAAGCCCCGACTGATCTCCCGGAATATGAGGTAGTGTAGTGCATGTTAGTGTAAGTGTGTGTGTAAGGGGAGAGGATAGGACAGGGAAGAGGAAGGAAAGATCGCGCGCGGTTCGTGGCCCGTTTGTTAGGGTACTGCTCCGACATTCGCCTGGTGTTGATCGGAGAAACCACGGAAAACTACCGATCAGAGCAGCCGGCCGCTAGAATTCTCCTCCAGACAGCGACTGAATTCGACCTAGCTGAAATGCTAGTATCGAAAATCCTGCCGCCGTCAAGACTCGAACCTAGGACCTCCCGGTCAGGGGCGCTGTCTGGAGGAAAATTCTAGCGGCCGGCTGCTTTGATCGGTAGTTTCCCGTGGTTTCTCCGATGAACACCAGGCGAATGCCGGAGCAGTACCCTGCCAAACGAGCCACGTACGACGCGCGATCTGTCCTTCCTCTTCCTTGTCCTATCATTTCCCCTTACACACACACACTTGCACTAACATGCCCCACACTACCACATATTCCGGGAGACCGGTCGGGAGCTTAGAGCTTCGTCCGGTTGGGGCAGCGCCCCACTGGTGGGAGAGCCTTGGTTTGGGGGGAACCCGCTAGTCGACGGTAGGTCGGCGCCGGATCTCGCCATCCAGCGGGAAAAAAGATCACCGCCATCTCCCGAGAAAGAAAGAAACACGCACTGCACTAACGGAACTAATGACCAAAGCAGTTGACGTGCCCGGAAATACGAAAAAATCAATCAATCAATCAATCAACGTGAATTCAACCGAGCTATCTTGTTAGTGTCAAAAATCCTGCCACCGTAGGACTTCCCGGTCAGGGGCACTACAATGACATCAATTGATGCTCTGGGCCACATATACCGGATTGATTGATTAGTGATTACGGGCGCGCAAACTCCTAAGGTCATTAGTTCCGTAAGTGTAGGGCATGTTTTTTTCTCGTGATGTGACTATAATATTTCCCGCCGAACGGCGAGATCCGGCGCCGACCCACCGTCGGCTCGCAGGGAATTTCCTCCACCAGGAAACTCCCACCAGCGTGGAAGCGCAGAGATTCTGAAAAGCGGCGGCGGTGATGCCGAGAGTGCGAATGCGGGCGGCGCCGTTGCTTTGTTGGCTCGTCGGTCGTCGCGTGGCCGCGGCGCGTCGTGCGTCGCGTGGGTGGAAACATTACTTTATCGTTATGTAAGCCCCGCGCTGCACTGCGCGACGCCGGTAATGATGTTTGCTGGAACAACAGACGTCGACTGCGGGCACCAGGGACCGCTTGCACGACAGGCTCGCCTCGGATTGAGAAGAGAAAAAGGCACGTCACGACTCTCACTGAGAGCCCGACCCTCACAGAGGGTCGCGTCAGTGAGGGTCCAAGCGAAACGAAACACTCGTTTTGTATTTAATTTTTGTGTATTTTTTCACCATAAATTGTACTGACTGAAATTAGAAATGAGGACAATTTTAAAACATTAGCTGCCAGTCTTCAACGAATATTCAATTCAATTCAATTGTTGTAGTAATTTGTTTACAGGTTTTACCTACTACAAATTGCCGAGTATATTCACGGCGAAAATAACTTCTTATAAATAGCTTACAAATAAATTCTGATAGAACAGATATTTAGCATAAGGTACAATATAAGTAACACAACAAATAGAAATAATACAGCTACACAATACAAAATAATATACTAATATAAGATACAAAATAATTGAGACAACAGAACATACAAATATATACAAAACATGCTTTATCAAGTGAGGCTTGACGCGTTACAGATATAATAAGGTCATTCATTTGTGCTTATGGAATTTAGCTTGAACTATTCATTTATAATGAATGCCCGTAATTTCAGAATTGACGAAATAAAGTACTACAGACTTTTAGATCTTTCAGAGTTTATCTTATCCAAACAATTGTAAAATGAGAGTGGATCATTGTGATATGGTCCTCTGAGCTCTTTATAGAATATTATGATCATGTATTAAAAATTCCAGTCAATACTAGCCCACAACAATATTTATGAATTACAGTCTCCCAAAGATGATGACCAAATGACGTAGACCTAAGTGATAATTATATCAGGTTTAATAACGAAAAGTCATCATTCTCGTAGCTAATGATGACAATGATGTTCATAAGATGTGTCCCCAATTGAAACTTTGTGGATTAATTCGAAGTTCTGAAAGATACGAATTTTTGGTGGTAAGAAGTTGGCTCGTAGCCCACCACCTTCTAGTTGAAAATTCGAGACAAATGAAAGATGAACAATTAGATTGGAGGAAACCGTGAAAACATAAGTTAAAACATAATTAGACATTTAAAGATTCTAATGCGGCAAAAAATGCAAAATGTTATCTTTCTATCCACATTATTTTTGCAAGATTTTTTTCGAACTTCCGGGTTCTAATTTCTATCGTCCTATCATTTCCTAGACATACCTCTAAATTTCTTTCGAGCGAACGCAGTCCCAACCATTACCGAGTTTGCAGATTGCGTTTGAACTCGGGAATTTGAGTGACATTTCCGTAATTTTACCGAAGCCTTTCGCGTCCATCTCCGAGCGCCGATCAATAAGCGCGCGTCAGATCCTTCGCGAGGGCGGCGGGAGACGCGCTCCTAATGAGACGGGCTTTCCAAAGGGGGATCCCCGCCGCCGCCGCCGTGCGAACCCACCCTCGCCCTCCTCCTCGGCCTCGCTCCGCTAAGCTCTTAAAGTTGGCGGACATCCCGTACCTCGTTTTCACAAGTCACGCGAAAGTAGAATCGAGACCCAGCAGCTCCCCGAGTGAACAAGAAGAGCTGAGGCCAATCGTTTTTGAAAAATTTCGAGAAATCATTAGTTTTGTTTTAGCATTTATTTACGAGTATGATTCAGAAATGATTTACAATGGCTCACTATACGATATTGAAAAATGAGTGTGCATGAACGCTTGTTGGGAAATCGACTGGTTTATTGACCCATTGTATGACGAACGCAGCCAACATGAGTTTTTTGCTTGTTTTTTTTAATTGTGGGAATTCTGATTGGATGTTGTTGACGTTCTTATAAGAAGAAATAAAAGAAGTCATCTTCGTCAACATATCAGCTTTATTAAGATAGCCGGCTTTCGACGGCTTTGCTCATCGTCAGTCTCGCTGCTGTCGGCAAAAGTCGAGCGACTGTGCCTCGCACAGTCGCTCGACTTTTGCCGACAGCAGCGAGACTGACGATGACGGCAAAGCCGTCGAAAGCCGGCTATCTTAATAAAGCTGATATGTTGACGAAGATGACTTCTTTTATTTCTTCTTCTTGTTTTTTTTATTTTAACTGTTTCATGTTGAGATAACATTTTTCAGTAAAGAAAAAATCTTTTCAAATATTTGGTGTTTTATAACTAACTTAATCTAATTGACAATTGTTCTTAACTTATTTTAACATCGGGCGAACAAACAAAAACATCTAAGGAGCAAATATTCTCATGCATTATTCAATGCATGAGAATATTTGGAGCAATAATAGAGAAGAAATCAGTTCTTAATTCTTGTTTTGTATCTGGAATTTTTCCAGATCTATAATAGGTTGATGTCTTCATGAAGGGTAAGTCTTTATGAAGTTTGTGTAAAAATTATTTGATATAAACTCTGTTTGATGCACTAATAAATTTGTAAATAAACCTTGAAGTACACCGGCGGAAATTGGTCTCGAGTGAGGACAACTACTATCAACTGTTACTGAGAACGCTCCATTAGATACAAAGTTTTTGATGACCTTTACAAAATAGATTGGTGTTCCAAGTTGTGTAACTTCTAATTCACTGTAACACAAATAGTTTATTTGCTAAAATCAACTATAATTAACGTTAATCAATGAAGCACTTTCGTAATTTAAATTACCAACTACATCGTCAATTTTCCTATGCTACCAGAAAATGCACCTACGGAGTCTTAGAAAATATTATAAATACGCATAACTTTTATGCATGCGATAATCGGGTATGTTTATTCCATTAGTTCAATGTTTTCAATTAATTAGAGATCTACAAATGCTTTACAATGTTAGGTTTTACTGCATAAATCCACATTTTGCAAACGAGTTTTCAAGTGTGTACCAGTGCAATAAAGACATTGGAAACGAGATGAATATGCTAAAGTTTGTTCAGCAGCATTACGAACTTACAAGAGAATCAAAGTAATTTGGGGGGAAAATATATTGAACGTTTTGTAGTTGGCAATAGGGACTTCGGTGTTATGTCGCAACGCGTTTTGATATTTGCGCGACGTTCGAATGTGCGATTTAAAACTTCCTCTTCATGATACGCTCACTGCGGCTGACTGTGTGTTTGTGTGATGATGCAATTATTCGTGCCATAAAATTCTAATACGACGTAAGTATGCCATAAAATGCCATTCTATGAAAAACATTCTTACATAAAAAAATAGTTTTCAACGGTGGTATATAAAAAATATTTTGCGCTTTTGATTATGTCGTGACCGCCCGCACGCATTTGAAGGAACCGCCGCCGAGTGGCGTGAGCGGGGCGTGACCGCCTCTGGCGGGAGAGGAAGGCGACCGGTGCGAGCCGGCCTGGACTGTCCGCGCGCGGCCGTCACGCGGGTAGGGCCGCCACCGCCCCTACCCCGCAGCAAGTCGGCGGGCCGCTAGCCCTCACGGGCTATAAGAGGGCTCCGACCCGACGCCAGGGCAGATAGCGAGAGAGGTGTTAGCGACTTAATCCTGGCGAGTGACTTGGTGAGCGAAGAGTGGAGATCAGCTACAACGACGACCTGTGCAACGAAAGTGGAACTCTCTTGTGGATATTTTGTGACCATCCGTTTGCCGAGGTCTCGGAAAACGGAGCACATCAATATTCAAGAATAAGATGAGCTGTTTGAACGCGCGCCAACGCGCCTGAATACAATCCGAAAATGAAAACTACGAACTATATCCGTAAGGGAGCGTCTCGGTAGAGTATGCGACACCGAGAGTCGGGAGAAAGAAAGCTTTCTTTCTGAAGAACAGCTGGAGAGTGAGGACCTACCGATCACAAGAAGGCGGCACCTCGTACTGCTACGGACTTCAGGACTGCATCTACGATAAAAACTCTTCAAGACATTCGAGGAGGTAATTATCATATTACAAGGCATTAAAACAATTCATCAGGAAAAGGATGAAAGTATAAGTGACGCATTTAAAATCTTTGTAGAGAGAGGAGGTGAATAGCATCCATTCATTTCTTTTCTTTGCAGTTTTTTCTTATTTTATATTTATTCTTCTTATACGATAGACTCAGTTGTCGTATTGTAGATTCTTTTAAATATGGAATTAAAAGCTAGTTACATTCTATAAAAGAATACGAAAAGAATAACAACGGTACTGGAAAGGGCAACCGTGCGTTCTGCAGAGGGGCGGCTGCTCCTGACGAGCTGCAAGGACAAGGACACCGAGCGACTGGAAGAGTCGACGCCGTAGATTTCTACGCTGAAAAGACACAGTAAGGTCTGCCAACTTGAACAATTTGTAGATATTAGAAGGAATAATTTGTTTCGGAAAGAAAGTATTAGTACAGGTTCTTTATACCGATATTCTTAAAAATAGAATCAATCTTTTTTCAAGAAAAACTTAGCTAATTGTAAAGTTGCAACTAGGGAATTTAGATCTGAATGATTAGGCAAAGTTTTAAGTATTCTTGAAATTGATTTAAATGAGAGAAAGGAAACAGTGTAATTAATTATTGAGAGTGTGTTGTTTTCTTTCAGCAAGACAAAAATTCTGTATATGTAAAGTGTTTTATGTTCATTGACTGTAACAGCAATTTAATTAGAATATACTTAAGTAAGTGGAAAGTGATTCGACTTGAGTTTCTGTGTAAATGCATTCAATCCACAACGGCCCACATGACCCTGATCCCCGCTATTCTAATTGTATTTTTTATTTTTGCGCCCACCTTGAAAACCCATTCTGAGCTAGCCGGCGGAGGGGTGGCCAACTGGCGCCCATAAGGGGCTCGATTATTGGATGCATTTACAAAACTCGATTTGAAAAACTGAGACCAAAATTTGGTGGAACCAAAATTTCTAGTACAATTGAATCACATCACTAAGATTGCTGAACAGGTTACAGAGAACAAAAGAAAGGTGTTGTGTAAAAGTGGTTTTTTCTGGAGTGTTTTTCAAAAAGGGTATTATATGAAAGTGTTATCTGTTCGAGATAGTGTTTGGTATTGTGTGTGTAATAATTTGTAAAGTGTATTGTGTCTGGGAAAGAGGATTGATTGATTCTAGCAGTTAATACAGTCAAAATGGCAGATAAATATAACGCGGTTAGGAATTTAATCACCGTTGAAGGATCGTCTGGGATTCAGATAGCGATAGGAAGTGGAGGACAAGCTCCAAGTACCATGATCGCGAAAGAAACGGTAGAAGTAGAACAAGGAACGTCAGGAGAAACTAGCATGGCCTCGCCGACGGAATCACAACAAACGCCAACACAAGGTCCGGATGAGGAACAACGAAACCTCGACAGGCAAATTTAATGATGCAACGATTAATAGGACAATTCATGCAGCAATTAGATACGAGGTTAGGAATGCAGAATGAAAAGACAGAGGAAAACATAAAGGAATTAGGACTAATTACAAACAAAATTAGAGGAGAATAACTCGGCAATAAATGCTTTAGAAACAAAATTAGAGGAGAATAACTCGGCAATAAATGCTTTAGAAACTAAATTAGAGGAGAAACAAGAATGCCTTAGAAACAAAAATTAGAAGAAAATAATAGAAGTTAGAAGAGAATATAAAAATGCAATTCACTGAATTAGCAGAACATGGAAGGTCGAATTTAAGAATGAGATTCAACAAGAATTAGCAGGAACACGAGAATTAGAAGAAAAATTCACGGAACTGGGTCATGAATTAGAAGAGAAGATTGATCAAGTATGAAAGGATTTGAAAATAGGATCGAAATGCAATCAGATCTTATAACCACCGTGTCCGACAGGCAGACTGAGATAGAACAAGGTGTAGAGAAGTTTCAAAAAATAGTTACGGAACAAGTTAAGGTCTAGCTAGTAAATTAGATAGTGGAATAAAAGCTCTTTCGAACAAGATGGGGTCTCTACAACACCAAATTACACATTGCGAATGACGTTGTAGAATTGAAAAATCAAATTGAAAATTTACCATCGAGTGGAGGAAGCGTTCCACACGTATTTTTCATTACCGTGACTCCTAAATTTAGTGCAGCGGGAGATGAAAATCCATGCGTATTTATGAGGCAGGTGGATAATTTCTTTCTTTAAATTATGTTCCGGACAATAAGAAAACTCATAGTCTATCAGATGATGCAGGGTAATGCACGAATATGGGCAGATAGTTTAGGAGAATTACCAAAAACTATGACAGAATTTAAAGAAAAATTTTACTCAAGATACTGGAACAATGAAACTCAAATTAATTTCAAAGTTAATGTAATGTATGGTATGTGAAGAAAGGTACGATGTCCATGCAAGAATATGCAGAGGAGAAGTTAGCTAGTTTCAAATTATGTACTCCGACGATCCCGGATGACGAAATTGTCTGTTTGTTAACACGTCATTTTCGTCAGCTACACAAAATTTGCTTAAGAATCTTGCCAATGTCCACGGAAAAGTTAATAACGCAGCTGGGATTGTATGATGCGACTTTCGTGACAATGAGAGGTTACAGAGAGCAAGGGCAAATGTTAGTGGTCCGGTAGAAAGCCAAGACAGCAGGCAGCAGCAACATTATGTAAGCAAATCAGAGAAAAGAGGAACTTACAAATCGGAACAGCACGTAGAAGAACAGACCTATGCTAGTCAAGATAGGACGCCGTCTAAGGATAAGGAATAGAAAAAATTCTATTGATAGAGGAGTTTTCAAAACAGAAATACTGAACCCAGTACATCTCGCGGACATGAGACGGAAAATTAGAAAGGTTTGTTTCGACACGCCATCCCGCCGCAAACCTAATAGAAGAATCTAGGAAGAAGAGGTGGTGATATTATCGATCAAATTAATCTCATTTGATGACGAACCGTGAACGAAGAAGAACAAAGCAGATCGGATCCAGGCGACAGTGTCCAGCTTAAGGTTAAATGTCAGGTGTTGATACGTCAGTACTAGTGGATACAGGTTGTGCGACATCCGTCATAGCGGAAAGTTTGTTGAATGAATTGAAAAACCAGGAGTGGAGGTATTACATTGCCGCTCGTAAAGTCTTTTCTGATAGGTGCAAATCGGAAAAATCAAAGCCAATAACAAGACAAGTTTATTTGGATATAGAGATAGGCAAGAATAAGTATCGTTGTGTGCCTAGTAGCGCCGGAACTTTTATATCCGCTCATACTGGGATCGATTTCATGAAACAATATGGGGTTGTTATCAACTTAGAAAAAATACTCATAACGTTAAAACCGAATAATCAACAGGATCTCGAATTTGATTCGTTCACATGGAATTATTGGGAGGCGAATTGTTTAAAGGAAGAAGAAGTGAAGCTGAAAATTCGTTCGCATGTGCAAGAAATTCTAATCTTAATGAAAATCAGAAGAAACAATTAGTTGAAGATTACTTAGGAATCAGAAAGTGTTTTGCAAAACAAGAATCCAGTAAAAGATTTTCAATTCGAAATAGAACTAATAGATAAAACGC
This sequence comes from Teleogryllus oceanicus, assembly GCA_964035755.1. Lineage (NCBI taxonomy): Eukaryota > Metazoa > Arthropoda > Insecta > Orthoptera > Gryllidae > Teleogryllus > Teleogryllus oceanicus. The sequence continues at coordinate 95,384,776 of CAXIVR010000004.1, forward strand.
CATTCACGGGTTACCAATATGTCATTCCAGAAAACATAAGGAGGAGGTGGATAAGCTCATTGCTACAATGGTTAAAGATGATATTATCATGAAGTCCAAAACCTCTTATCTAAGTCCGATAGTGCTCTAGAAAAGAGTAATGGAAGATAAGGTTGTGTTTAGATGCAAGACGATTGAATCGTTACCCTACCGTACAGAGACAGACCGTTGCTGTAGAGGATTTAACTAATCAATTATCCGGCATCATGGTTGAGTTCAACTGACTTCACTGCATCGTATTGGCAAATAGCGATAGACCTGAATGTAGACAATATACAGGATTTATTCACGGGAATTTCGTATGTTTTCAAAAGAATGCCATTTGACTCAAGAACAGTGCATCTGCTCTTGTGCAATGTTTAGACAATATCATTGATAGAGAGATGTCTAGCGATGCTTTATCTATATTGATGACGTGCTCGTGTATTCGAAGACATTTGAAGAACACATGAACAAGCTTAGATATTTTGCTGAAACGTCTCATTGAAAATAATTTACAGTTGAATTTGGAAAAAGTAATTTTGCACTAAACAAGTTAAATTCCTGGGTATGATTTGACAGTCAACGGAGTCAGATGAACTTGAGAAAATGCAAGAAATAGATAAGATTGCACTGCCTAAAACACGAAACAACTCAAAAGTTTATTAGGTTGCTGAACTATTACTCAAGGTTTATTCCTAATTTCGCCATGCACATTGAAATATTCTTCCGTTGCGGAAAGCACACTAGATGGAAGTGGACTGAGCATCATCGAAAGAGCTTTCAACAATTTAAAAGCAATGTTTCATGAATCTGTATGATAGCATATCCCGATTTCACTAAGCCATTCATATTGCAGACTGACAGTAGCAATCTTGGAATGGGTGCCATACTATTCCAAGAAATTAATAACCAAGAGAAGATAATAGTATAGTGAGTCGTGTTTTGAAAGAATGTGAGACTCGTTACACGGCCACAGAGAAGGAAGCGAATGCATGATGGTCAATACACCGATTGAGAGAGTATCTTGAGGAAGATCATTCATTATTAGAACGGATCATAAAGCCTTAGTTTTTCTAAAAGATGTCACCCAAATAACGATCGACTACTGAGGTGGATAATATGGTTACAACAATTTTCTTTCAAGGTAGAATACTGCCCAGGCAGATGTAACTTGTTGCCCGATTTGGTTTAGTAGGAATGTCAAGGCTGAACACAATTCAATGCCTAACACTTTGTTCCCGGCTTCTCCAATTCAGTTAAATATAATGAGCATGCCAGGTTTAATTTGGGAAAACATCGCAAGATTTCAAGATGCCGATGCCATAATGGAAAAGATGAAAAGGTTTTGCAGAGGAGAACTCGAACCTACGGATCCAGATGTACGACGGTGGATTTGGCTGACCCATTGAAATGGAAACTGGTAGATCAAGTTTTGCCTCATAAGGTGCAAAAACAGCCTTCGCTTTATCGAATCTGGATACCGCAAGTCTTAACAACTGGATCATCTGGTCGTGCATACCTCTTTAGCACATTTTGGGGCCGAAAAGTAGATCAAGCAATTAAGGAAGTTTTCATTGAAAGGAGAAAACAAGTGGATAACGAGGTTGCAAATGTGTACTGTGTCAGAAAACCAAGTACTGAATCGACATTATTCGGGCGCAATGCATGCTATAATACCTTCAAAAGAAAATGAGCTAGTTGCCATAGACTTATATGGTCCTTTACCGAAGGCCAAATATGGATATAAACATATTTTTGTATGCATCGATGTGTTTTCTGTTGACCCAAGTATACCCTGTGAATAGAGTGAACACTAAAATTGCCTGCACCAACTTAATAAGTTTTTTCAATTTGCTGGTCCATATGCCATGGTGTGACAGATCATGGTGCCCAATTCACTAGTGAATCTGGTTACAGGCCATGCAACATATGGAAGTCAAACATATATGTTCCAGCATTAGACACCTACAGTCAAACCCTTCAGAAAGAGTAATGAAGGAACTGTCGAGGCTATTTCGAGTCTACGTGTCGAGGCAACATAGCGAGTGGTCGCACTCATTCACATATAAATAAATGGTTAAACCAAATCCACCATGAGTCAATTGGAATGACCCCATATGAGGCCCATTTCAAACGAAACCAGAGCATCCATTACAAACCCTTATGAAACCAGAAATAGAGCACCAAAATCTAACCAATGAAGAAATACTGAAAGCTAGGAAAGGCGGCAGATAAAAGAAAATCACAAGCTACCGGAAAACTTACGAATTCCAAGAAGGGCAGAAGGTATTATTAAGGGTTCCGAAAGTTCTGATTTGATACATAAGCAGTATCATAAATTTTTAGATTGTTTGAGGGACCGTACCAATTGCTCACAAACAAAATCCCAATGTAGCAGTGTTAATAGATGAAAGGGAATACAATTGGAAAGTATAATTTCCATAGTTTAGACTCTTAAAGAATAGAATAAATGCAAGAGAAAGAATAAAAGAATAAAGACGAAAGAAGAAGGAGAAGAAGAAAGAAGAAGAAGGAGAAGGAAGAAACAAGATAACTCGACATTCCAGAATCAAGACAGAAGAAAGGAAGAGCATCAAGTTTGGTTAAAAGATTTTTTCGGCATAAGAAATCAAATTCGCAAAATCTTTTTTTTGAAAGAAGGTTATGACCATCCGTTTGCCGAGGTCTCGAAAACGGAGCACATCAATATTCAAGAATAAGATGAGTTGTTTGAACGCGCGCCAACGCGCCTGAATACAATCCGAAATGAAAACTACGAACTATATCCGTAAGGGAGCGTCTCGGTAGAGTATGCGACACCGAGAGTCGGGAGAAAGAAAGCTTTCTTTCTGAAGTAACAGCTGGAGAGTGAGGACCTACCGATCACAAGAAGGCGGCACCGTACTGCTACGACTTCAGGACTGCATCTACGATAAAACTCTTCAAGACATCTGAGGAGGTAATTATCATATTACAGGCATTAAAACAATCCATCAGGAAAAGGATGAAAGTATAAGGAGCATTTAAAATCTTGTAAGAGAGAGGAGGTGAATAGCATGAAACTAACGAGGCCATTCATTTCTTTTCTTTGCAGTTTTTTCTTATTTTATATTTATTCTTCTTATCGATAGACTCAGTTGTCGTATTGTAGATTCTTTTAAATATGGAATTAAAAGCTAGTTACATTCTATAAAAGAATACGAAAAGAATAACAAGGTACTGGAAAGGCGACCGTGCGGTTCTGCAGAGGGGCGGCTTGCTCTGACCGAGCTGCAAGGACAAGGACACCGAGCGACTGGAAGAGTCGACGCCGTAGATTTCTACGCTGTGAAAAGACACAGAGGTCGTGCCAACTTGAACAATTTGTAGATATTAGAAGGAATAATTTGTTTCGGAAAGAAAGATAGTACAGGTTCTTTATACCTGATATTCTGTAAAAATAGAATCAATCTTTTCTTTCAAGAAAACTTAGCTAATTGTAAAGTTAACTAGGAATTTATGACTGGAATGATTAGGTAAAGTTTTAAGTATTCTTTGAAATTGATTTAAATGAGAGAAAGGAAACATGTAATTAATTATTGAGAGGTAAGTTGTTTTCTTTTCAGCAAGACAAAAATTTGTATATGTAAAGTGTTTTATGTTCATTGACTGTAACAGCAATTTAATTAGAATATACTAAGTAAGTGGAAAGTGATTCGACTTGAGTTTCTGTAAATGCATTCAATCCACAACGGCCCACATGACCCTGATCCGCCTATTCTAATTGTATTTTTATTTTGCGCCCACCTTGAAAACCCATTCTGAGCTAGCCGGCGGAGGGGTGGGTCGCAATTTGACGACTCGACTGATTTTGGGACCTCTTCTGGACAACGATAACATGGCTTCGCTTTTGTGTACATTCTTCTGGTGATATGGAACTTCAGCAATTGTACCTGGTCTTCAATAAAAATCGTTTTATGAATTCTTGCCTTTTGATTGGATACTACAGATTATTATAATTCTTCACTTTCAGTATTGAATAATAAACATAATTTCATTCATTCCGCTTGGTTTATTTTATTGTTTCATAAAGCATTTCTGGTAAAGAGAACCTACAGATAGCACAGTTGCAAACCCTAATAAAACATGTATATTTTACTAATAATAGAATTGTAAAATTTTCTGTTTCAGGTGTGACTTTTCCAGCAAGGAGATCATCTGAGTTAGAGTAGAACTTAGTAAGTATCTCGCATATCCTTCTTTAGCTGCTAGATGAATCATCAATATTAGGCCAATATTTTTTATCAAAAATAAGTAAAATGGATGTTACTTGTGAATTTTTTCGTTTTCTGGTGAAGAGAAGAAATAAATTAAAGGGGATTTATCTTTTTAAAATTACGTTTTTCAGTGCATTCTGGATGCATATAAATGTTTTCTGAACACATTTCTTTGTAATATATTTCTCTTCCAGCAACTAAGAAGAAAATGAAAAATATATTCAACATGAGATTTTAATACCATTAATACCACTCATTTTGACAATTACGAGAGATGTGTACCTCAATTTAAAACTACTTTTGCCGAACACTAAATTGATCATTATTACACCATAGATGTACGTTGCTCCCACGCCCAAGCAGAGTATCTTTACAATGATATCATATTGTCTCTCTCATATGTTAGATTCTAATGTTTTTTCGTAATGCATCCGGCGTACCGTGGGTTTAGTATTCCAGGAGGGACACCACACTCGCGGTATAACACGCTGTAGCCTAGGAGGTGGCTGCGTTCCTCTCGCGCTGGAATGTGAGATCCGGCACCAACCAACATGTCGGTTTTGAGAGGTTTGCCCCCCTTCAGATGTTTCCGACAGTTGATCACGCCACAGCGCAGACAAGCTCCATGCTCCCGACATGTATGGTGTTGCAGTGCGTATAGTAAGTGTGTCCGTGTTTGTGTGTGTGTGTGTGAGAGAGAGAGAGAGAGAGAGAGAGAGAGAGAGAGAGAGAGAAAGATAGAAAGAGAAATTGCGAAGGAAATAACGCGCGCGATACGTTATCACTGCTGTGGCATTCGCCTGGCATCGTTAGGAAAAAACACGGAAAACTCCCGATGCGAGCAGTCGACCGCTAGAATTTTCCTCCAGACAGCGGCAGAATTCGCCCTCGCGATCTACTTGGTGATACAAATTCTCCTCCATCGGGACTGGCACCGTACGATCCCCTAGCGAGAGACGCTGCTGTGGCAACAGTTGCTGCCCTGAGCCACATCATCCGGTCTGAAGCGGAGGCGGAAGGTGCGGGACAGCAGAGACAGCGCTCATTAGGGGCTGGTTGCACGGGCCGCCGGTTTTAATCTGTGTAGAAGCCTCCCTCAAAGGCGTCGCTGGCATCTTGTGATCGCCACCCGGAGACAGCCGCTATTCGACTTCGCCTCCCCTGTCCGCCTTTGTATCCTCGGCCCGCCATCCCACCCCCCACCTCCTCCTCTTCCCTTGTCTGTCTGCATAGTCCCGCCTCCGTTGCCTCGACAAGCGTACACCTCTTCGAACCTCCACCGTTGTGATGCGTTCACCCGTCTTTCCCACTTCGTATCTCTTCAATCATTCTCCATCGCCTCTACCGCCACCTACTCCGTAGTCACTCCGTTCTGATCTTTAGTTTTCCGTGGTTTCTCCTATCAACACGAGGCTAATGACGGAGCAAGTACCCTAAAAAACGTGTCACGGACCGCGCGCGATATTTTCGTCCCCTTCCTTGTCCTACTCTTACGCTTTACGTACATACAATTACACTAACATGCACTACTCTACCACACATGCCGGGAGACTGGTCGGGAGTTTAGAACTTGTCCTCGCTGTGGCGGTGCCCCGCTGGTGGGAGATATCTGGTTGGAGAAAACGCTGCTAGCCGACGGTTGGTCGTCGCCGAATCTCGCCATACAGCGGGGAAGATCTCCGTCAAGAAAACATGCACTACACTTACGGGTTGACAGTAGTTGACGCGACAGTAGTTGACGCGCCAGTACTCTAACAAACGTGTCACGGACCGCGCGCGATATTTCCGTCCCCTTCCTTGTCCGACTCTTACGCTTTACGTACATACAATTACACTAACATGCACTACTCTACCACACATGCCGAGAGACTGGTCGGGAGTTTAGAACTTGTCCTCGCTGTGGCGGTGCCCCGCTGGTGGGAAATATCTGGTTGGAGAAAACGCTGCTAGCCGACGGTTGGTCGTCGCCGAATCTCGCCATACAGCGGGGAAGATCTCCGTCAAGAAAACATGCACTACACTTACGGGTTGACAGTAGTTGACGCGCCAGGACAATCAATCATTGACCCACCTGTGTGTCCCATCTCGTACAGACTCCTCCACATCCTCCACTTTCCGTCCGTCGCTAAATCCCTCCCCCCTTCTCGCCGGCCGGCGAGTATCCATCCTCAGGGAACTTCAAGGCCGTTCACAAACACTGCTCTAACTCCTTTCCTGTTTTCTTTCTGCCCACGTCCCATTCTCTTTTTCACGCATCCAGAAGAGCCCCCATCTTTCCACCGCGCCACCTCGAGGCTCAGTTACCACGCTCGTCCACGTAACCATCACAGGACCGGGACACGGGTCTCAGGGCATAATCTGATGTCGGTGCAGTTCCTCTGAACGGAAGGTTCTAGGTTCGCGTCCCCGCGGTGGCAGGATTTTCGCCACTAGCTTGTCAGCTAGGTCGAATTCAGTCGCAGTGTGGAGCTTCTAGCGGCCGACTGCTCTAATCGGTAGTTTTCCGTGAATTCTCCGATCAATACCTAGCGAATGCCGGAGCAGTACCCTAATAAACGGGCTATGGATCACGCGGGATCTTTCCTTCTTTCCTTGGCGGACCCTCACTCCTTATGCACACACTCACACACACACACTAACATGCACTACACTACTACACATACCGGGAGGTCGATCGGGAATTTGCCCCGGCTAGAGTGTGGCCCTGTTTGTGGAAGGATCCTGGTTGGGGAAATCCGGTGTAGCCGACCGTATTTCGGCGCCAGATCAAGCCATCCAACGGGGAAACATCACCGCCACCACGACCTGAGATAAAACATGCACTACACTTACGGGACTAATGACCTTAGTAGCTGATGCGCTCGGAATCACTAACACCCAATCAATCAATCGGTGCTCTGGCGGCCTCTGTCTTTTGTAACGTTGCGATCCATCTCCATCGCCTTGATGCACTTTCACCTTCAATCTCCTACCGACTTTACAGCGTCCTCGACCCTCTATCCGCCGCTACCCCCTCCTCTTCCCACTGTCCGGCAAGCATCCGTCGCCAGGGAACCCGTTCACGAACACTGCTCTAACTCCTTTCCTGTTTTCGTGCTGTGCACGTCGCATTCTCTTTCCCCCACCTAGCTGAGTCCCCATCTCTCCGCCGAGTCGTCTCGCGACTCCATTTCCAGGCTTGTCCCCGCTCCACCTCAGGCCTCCGACCTTCCTTCCCTTTCGCTTTGCTGAGTGTCTCGAGCGAATGTATCTCTGGATTTGAGACTTGGCGGCTGCGCCTGACTTCACTGCCCTGTTCGCACCTCAACTTGTTCTTTCTTTTAACTTCTTTTGTTTGCTTTATTCTATCCTTAGTTTTCAAATTATCTATTTATACTGGTTCTTTACAGCTGTTCTGTCAGCTGTTGCTGCTAGCAATCCCCTTTTGTCATTTAATTTACTTGATCTACCTTTGGTACATGATTCTTCGTTAAATTGTTTCTACTGAAGTCTCATTTAAATTTTTTTTATTTACTCTCTGGAATAATGCATAAACTATAATACAATTTATAATTTTAAATATTCTCTCTGAAATATCGTTGCCATATTAATTTCAAGCGATGCAGTTAGAAGTTTGAATTATCTTTTATCTTAGCTTAGTTTGTTTAGTTTCTTTTAGACGATATTATGTTTTGATTTTGCACCTGCTTAAGATCTCTGATTTTTAGTTAACAAAATTTACCTACTCTATTTATCCAGCTCTTTCGTTTTTTATTCTGTAATTTTGTTTACAATTTCACTGTTTGTATTTTTTTCTACTTTGGTTTCACTCACTCAGGGCAACCTATCCTTCATAATCTATTTCGCCGAAAGCAATTCCACATTATCCAGTTCCTAGGAACACAATCCAATCGAGTTATTTCCTTCCCAGTTTTCCTTGTTTCACAATGCCTAAGTTGAGGCACTTCTAAGTAGCAGAGTTGAAAAAGTATGTATGAAGCATCGTAAGCGCGTTTTCGCTGCGTTAATACAATGTATTAAACCTTTCGTTGATATTTTCGTTTCATATATTTGCATCCTACTCAAATTGCTTGAAATGTACAATACTGTGCAAAACATTTTTCATTTCAAACACTACAGTAAACATTTTTCTAAATATTATTAGGAATAGTATTCCAAGGCGTTAACTTCCGAAAACTGTGGACTATTCAACTATTGATTCTCCCTAAATAATCTTGAAATTTCACCAAAATAAATATGAATTAATTAATAATTTAAATTATTATTAATATTTTCTAAATTAATAAGTATTTGCATTAATCATTTGCTCAGCACTTTATGTCAAACGAATTAGATATTTTTAAGAAATCTCACGTCATTCGTACATATTTGAATAATTATCTTGGCCAATCGCTTAAAATTCCGATTCAGTTACTATTGGCGTACATTTCATGTACAAAATTTAGCATAAAACAAAATGTTTATCACGCATAAATAATGTACAAAGCTTAATCTTATAATCAGTATCATTATTTTCTGGACTTCCCAATTTTGAAGCAACACCATTTGGCGCCGTATTTATGGAAATGACTCGCGCGAGTTGCGGTAGAAAATACGAGACAACCCGTCATCGCCAGCTCCTACTTCTCTTCCCCGCAGCACCGGCCACGCCTCCCCATAGCCCCCGCTGCCTTTAGAAGCTTTCTTTAAGGAACGATCCCCGAATGAAAGCGGCCCGACTGCCCCTCCCAAATGCCAGGAGACAGAGGGCGAGCACTAGGACTCGGCAAAAGGTCGCGGCGGCGGCGCCAGCGCCAGCGAAAGACAATGCGGCACAATCACGAACGGGCCGCAGGGCGTGGGAGGAGAATAAGCCCGGAGACCGCGATGCTGCACACTCCTCCGCTGTGTATAAAGCCAGGCGCTGCGGCAATGCCGCTTTCCTTTTTCGCCATTCCGAGCTCGCCCCGCCCCTCCCTCGAGATCCGCAAAGCAGATGGGTTCCAGTTTCTTATTCGACGACGAATCCTTCCTTCCACAACTTTGTTGGCATTCGGCCGTTTTAATAAGCAGAATGTCTGCTCTGAGAGTGTTGATGGCTGCGTAGGGACCAGATCACTGATAGTCGTGTGAATTCCGCAAAAATGCCTGGATTTCTTCCCGTGTAATAAGTGATTGCGATGTTGCTGGCAAACTCAAATCACCACGTAACCATATGATCAACACAATTTATCATACGAAGATTAGACAGGATTATGCTGCCGCCGTGTAATATTTTCAGTTTTGTCCTGTTATAGACGAACATTTTCTTTTTTTAGTGATTTTAAGAACATTATTCTGTCTTGTTTCTTGCACGTGCTAATGTGCTGCGTTAATGGAATAGTACATTACTAGCACCATAAGAAAACCAAGTTTTTATAGTTAAAGTTTTCGTTGGCATACAGGTATCACACCCTTAATAAATGATGAGTAAAGGAGGAAATAGCCACACTAAAAGATTTTATTAGAGTTACTTTAATAATTATCATAAAATGTTATTTAAAAAGTTACTTAATTCAAATTTTTCGAGTTACAGAACTTTATTGACCTGTTGGTATTTTGGTATGTAGAGTGATGTAAAATTGTCACTTTAATGCATTTTAAGAGACATTTCCAAGAAAAACATACGTTCTGTTTGAATGAAATTTCTTTATGTATTATATATTGTTTCACGTTAAATTTTTTATATTTCTATTAGTCAAAAACTAAAGTATTCTCAACAATTGTCTCATTTAACTAAACAACTTTAAAAGTTTTTCAGTGTTCTAAATTGTTTTTTAATAGTTCGTTTCATTCTTAATGTTTCATTTTTTTTTAATCGTGTGTTTTAATCAGGTTTTAAAAATTTTTAATTTTTTTAATCACTTTTATTTATGGTACAATATTTTCAATAATTTTGTACGAAATAAATTCGTCTCAATGTAAAATGCCATGTAATCCTATCACATGTTTGCACGTAATACACACACGTCGAGCGGGTTGCATATGTCACCTTCAGTTCCCCGCTTGTGTGCTTTTAAGTGACAATTTCATATCATAATGTTGACATTTCGTAGTTATGATCCTTTTAGATAGAATATTTGTTTTAAAATTGTTATAAAATACTAGTTTGCACAAGTTTTTCTGTGTATTATCCAGACAAAAGGACGGTGCAGGCCATTGCATTTTTAACACATACTGAGCATATGGAAGAAACAAATAGACGATTAGAGTTTAATTGTTATGAATCCTTGATGGAAGGAACGGAACGGAAAGTGTTTCATACGGTTATTTGTATTTTGCTATTATGTGTCTCGTAAAGAGTAATTTGCCTCGGCACCGTTAGATCCCGGGCTTCCTAGTCGATCACCCAACCACAAAACTGCAATGTCTTGAATTCGCCTAACCTTCGTAGTTAACGAATTCGGCTAGCGATGCCGGCTTCGCGGTCGTGACCTTTCAGTATAACTATCCCAGCATTCGTCTAGATTACCGAGAAAAACACGAAAGTATCGGTGAGGATGGCCAGCAGGGGGATTGAACTCGGGCCTCCAAAATGCGAAGTCAGCACGCTACTCCCTGAGCCACTTCGCTCGGATACAAGGTTATACTCTAAATTAATGAACTGGGAGCGTCGTATAAAACGCATATAAAAGTATTATGAATGCGCCGTTAGCTGATAATTCAACCCAGCACCTGCGCATGAATGGTAGGGCCGGCTGCGAGTATCGACGGGTGCCCTGACACACAAATCGCGCGCCGCGTTCGCTCTCAGTGGGTCAGCGCGCGATCGAAAGTCAGGGGCGCCGGGGCGACGCTGCGAACGCGACGCACGGAGGCTCTCGGCCGCGGGCGCCCCGGGGGCTGGGCCCCGCACAGCGTGGCGCCTCCCGGCTGCCCCCGCCCCTCCCCCACTAGCCCCCGCCGCCGCCGCCCGGGCGAGGAGGCCCCCCACTACGCCCCTCCCTCGCACGCCCGCTCCGCGAGACATTCACAGGCCCGCGGTGGAAATAACCACTCCAGATTGAAAGCCAATAGTGGGCGGTTTTAGTCCTTAAACACCGCTCTGTGGATACACTGATTTCTCTTTGGTACGAAATACGGTGGGAAGAAATTAATGTTGTTAATTGAATAATTAAATATAATATTTTAACGTGTTTTTTAATAAAGGGTAAATACGAGAAAATTGTGTCTACGAATAAATGGTATGCTTCATATGAGCTATTAGTGACTATTGAACACCACTGACTGCGGAATAATTAACTATTTGTAAGTGGGAAAACATTGAAAATTATAACAAAATGTGTGTGTACTACAACTGCAACTGTTTAGTTACGTTTTTGGCTGCCATTCACAAGTGTCAAAAGTGAATTCCGCTGCTTCTGACTTAAACGCTAGAATGGCATCTCGTACAACTCTCGTACTAAAATGAATCAATGAAATCTACCTTATGAAACAGAATTTTATTATGTGACAATTCGACTACCGGGCAAAGTCGTTGGATCGCATAGTAGATCGTATGTTATAATGAAATAGAGAAAAATGAATGGAGGAAAACACCAAAGCTGTAAAAGCTATTCCACCTGATATGATACCACCTTTCAAGAAGATTTGGATCCTATATGGATATTTGGATAATGAAATAGAGAAAAATGAATGGAGGAAAACACCAAAGATATAAAAGCTATTCCACCTGATTTGATACCACCTTTCAAGGAGATTTTGGATCCTACCTACCTGACAAAACAATTCTGATGGCACACACAACATCATATAGCCGAATCTGACGGCACACACATCATATATTATGCATCCACATGTTTATTTATACTAAAAAGGAAACCTGGCGTTATGAAGTGTTCTGCGCTGGAATTAGTTTCCGAGTCTTCAATGGAAACTTCGAAGAAAATTTCTTGCGTCGTCATAGGGAAGTACGGGTACAAGTTACTCACGCGGTATATTGTTTCTCAGAAATGCGATTTAGTTCGTAACTTCGGAGTTGCGGTATTAAAAGAAGAAGATAGGGTAATTTATGAGGCACCAACGATGCAAACTACTTCTTTCAGAAAAGTTTATCATAGCTTATAAATTGACTGAGAGAGCTTCATGGAAAATAGGTTGGGTTCTCAAGACACTCGCACAAAATGATGTGATTCGGAGTTTATTAGTTCAACAGAACAGCAACAGTGATATTTACTTCGTTAACAGAACACCTCCAGTTCCATAATTTATTTTTTCAATCCATCTAATAAATATTATTATAATTATTATCATTCCGTTTTCAATCCATATACGTAATTATATAACAATTACGTATTAATTATTGGTAATAATATAATTTACTAGTGTACAAAGCATAAATCGTTCAACGAGTTAAAAAACATTATTGTGTGATTTTATTAAACCTACTACAAAACGAGAATCGTCATCCACATAAAAAGTTGACATTTACAGTAACTGTTTGCTTAATACGTACACATTTTGCGTTTCATGCTAGTTAATGATCCCATAGCAGATTTTATAAATATTTTTAGAATTGAAGTACATTTGAGTAATTACCAAAGAACTCGTTAAAGTACGAGATACTTTTAAAAATGATTTGTTGCTCTAGCACATATGATTAGAATTGCAATACCAAAGAAATGTACTCATTGACGTCAACATTTGCAATGTAATTGATAACTGCAAAAGCATCGCATTATGCTTAATTCCATCTGTTTGCAAAATCCACTAGTGGTAGTTATGAATAATGCCACAAATAAATGAGTAAAATGCTCTGTGGTAAGAATAGAACTGTAAGAGAAAATGAAGTCCTTTCACTCACCAAATAAGTTTTAATAGTCCCACAATTCAGTTCACATCATGTTCCATATTCATTTTCATTTTTACATAGCAATTTCCACTGCATATGGTGGTTGAGGTTGTGATCCCTCCAACAGACTTCGATGACAATCTAAGCCGCAAAGCATGGGAATGCCCATGCCACTGGCAGCTACTCCGCTCGTTTCCATACCCACGGTCCCCCTTTCATATCGCGAACATTACGAACCCTGTCGCTTTTGCTAGCACGCCCTGAGCCTCCGTCGTTTCATTTCCTATGTCTTCACCGACATAGCCGCCTTAGTCCTTTCCTGCTACAACTCCCCCGCTTCCGCGCTCCCAACACCCTTATAACCTTGACACCCCCACCCCCTCGCCACCGTGGCCTCCGACTACAGCCTCTACGCAGAAGCACTTCCTCGTCGTTGCTAGACTACATCGCTATTAAGTTTTCCTATACCGCTATTACTATTAGACTCATCACCCGATCACACCCACCAATGTCGCAGCCACTTGCACTTTGTTCTTAATCACCAGTTATTCATCGCCGTCGCTGCCAGACGCTCCCACCTAGACATGGCAAATTTCACTCAAACATCGATACATCCATAATTCGATACATTACTAAATCGTTTTCGATTTCGATGAAAACATCGACAAAAACATCGAGGTTTAGAATACCTACGTTTTAAATATAATGAAACAGATGGTATTTTCCCAGCCTCTTCCCATCTTTAAAATAATACATAATTAAATGAGTTATATTTTATTGTTTTGTCACGCACAAGAAATATTAATAATAATGCTTATCGAATGTAAAGAGGGAAATAAAAATAATGGTCATTGTGTTTTGCAATTTTTCTATTTAATCAGAAATCAACAAATTCGTAAATCATCAAAGTAAAATGTCCTGATTCTCATGAGATACATAGCCCATCAACGTTAGTTTCAAGTGTATTGTGCCTTAAATTTGTCTGTCATCTTAAGTTTCTAATAATGTTTTATGTAGTCAAAGTTAGAAAGTACAGTTTAATTATATTACCACGTGCAATATATTCCAAAAAGTAACAACACTGGAGAAAGATTGCGAATAACGAACGCTTTCGTGACACCTGGGTATCGACAATAGTGACATTTGTCAGTGGCTCTTGATTGCGAACAATCCGCACAAAAATTAGAGACTAGAAGTTTTATTTGTACAATGAGAATGTTTAAAATACATTGATGTTTCTCGGCAAATATAGTGAGAAGAAAATCGAAAGCAAAATGACGATGTCTCACCCAACTCTCTCTATCTTTCTTTCTCTCTCTTTCTTTCTCTCTCTTTCTTTCTCAATCTTTCTCTCTCTCTTTCTCTCTTTATCTTTCTTTCTTTCTTTCTTTCTTTCTTTCTCTCTTTCTCTCTTTCTTTCTCTCTTTCTTTCTCTCTCGCTTTCTTTCTCTTTCTCTTTCTTTCTCAGATCAGGCACATCAAACCGCGCCCGCACGAGCCTGCCTGGGCAGTCCGGCGCTCCTGCGGGCAACTTCCCTTGATGCCGAACTCATTTCTCCTTAAAATCTACACAAACGAATGCTGAAGCAGCATAGAAGCAGTGAAGAGTGGCATCAAACGAAAATATGTTTGCCAAATGTTTTTGAATGAAATAACTAAGAATTTTATGTGTATATTCTTCACTACTTATTATTATATGATGCTTATTTTGTTACTCTTTAAATTCTCCCTTATATGAATATCTTTGCCTGTGACAGGAATATGTTTGAATAGCGAATTCTTTCCTTTTCTCGTTTTGAGTTGGGTTATTAAATCATTCAGTTATTTATTGTATTTAGAAATAATGTGAAATAAATTAACAAGTCTCTATAAGTTAACAATTCTCGCTTACGGAAGGACAGTCCTTTGAACAGACAAGAATATTTCTCTGTTAAACCTTCTAACCTTAACGTTACAAGTTCATGCTTTTATGTTATCTCTTAAGTGAACAGGATTACAAAATCAAGATTCTTTAGATTCAATTTTTTTTTTTACTCTCAGTTGAGATTTTGAAATCGTTCTGATGTATTATTTCATTTCAATGGATCATTTCTTTGCCTTAAAGAGCAAATGGGAATTAACCTAGAACCATAGATGGGAGTCAAACTGACTCTGCTCTCTTCTAAATTTTTATTTCATTATTTTGACGCTTCTGCTACATCAGTTCTTCAGTACCTTTAAACTAACTCTTCATTGTTGCGTATGCAGATTGTCTATTTTATACATCTTGATTTATCAAATTTATTTCCTGTTAAAAGTATCTTCGCAGAGTCAGTTTGACTCCACGTCTGTAAACACGTGACAAGAAAAATATTCCTTGTTGACACTACTGAAGGCGAACATGTATGTAATATTTTTTATATCATGCGAATTATATATAAACAATAAATTATACGAATTATATATAACAAATTATATATAAACAATAAATTATATATAATTTTTCAAGCACCATCTTTTTTATTATCATGATATTTTTCTCATTTAGCACTAATTACATCAGTAATAAGGCTGGATTGTATAAAAAGTCTAGCTAAAGAACTAGTTACCAGAGAATTAAAAGGGAATTATCCATAACACATCTTTGACAAGTCATCATAAATTCAATTAAGAAAACTCTAGGTAGAGAATGGAAGGAAACAACAAAAGATGATGAAAAACTATCAACAAAAATTGCTCCATTATTCCTACGAAACTGAAGATGAAAACAAATACTATTTGGTGCTCATGGAAACATACACATATGGGCAATGTTCGTCAATAATATCAGTTACTCGTAAAACCAATAATACACGAAAAGTATTTACAAAATATTGTTAAATTTGTTTAATTGACATTGGATACAGATGCATTTAAAGGGCAAGTTTTTTAAAATTTTAAAACCATTTTCCTTATTATAAAAGTAATTTGTCTGAAAAAAATTTTAAAAAGTAAATTAGAAAGATATAAACCTGGCGGAAAAATTTGTTTACTTCTCGAACTGGAAACAAAAATCCACATGCAGTTATGGGTTAATATAGTTAAATGTGTGACAATAACTGGAACCCGATATCCAGTGACGTACCGCCACTCCGGAGGCATTTGTACAACCCTTACTTTTAAATATCGCGCCAATTTCTCTGGACGTAGTGCCCGGGAGCTCTAGAAAGCTCGTTACCTTGCTCGCGATCTTGACATACCTGTTCTAGACTGTCAAAAGTGTGAACTGACAAGCTTCTTTTCAACACCTCTTGTGATAAAATAATACACAAATACGTAGATTCTTTGTTTTAACAATGTAAATATACAATTTTACTGTTATTTTCACTCTTCACCTTCAACTCGTGCGTATATCTTTATTTCCAAACGAAAAATGCCGCAATAAACGGAAATGAATTACTTTTCTTATTTCAGTGCAGGACTGCTTGTCAACATTGCAGAGCGGATGCATGCCATAGTCAATGATATTCCGAATTCGGTCCGTCAGTGTTTAAACGTGACACATTTCCAAGTGAAATTATCTGCAGAGATGTTAACCCTTTCTAACATTCCCTTTTAATTATTCTGTCCTTGATAAACACGATAGAACTCGACAATATAGATGTGAAATAAATCATGTTAAAAATAAAATGGTCGAAAAGTATTTGAACAAAATAACAAATGGCAAATAAAAAATACCAGTAAAATGCATGTTGTTTTGAATTTTGCTTCATACAGCACACTTACGATGGCATTTTTATGTGTATTGAATTAATTTTTGACACAAGTGCCTGATCTTAATATTTTTCCAACATTAGAACTTATTAGACGTTCAGTGTTCGCGTGTCAGTGATGTCCTTAATGTTATTCGCCTCACGAAAGCCACTAGAAGAAGAACGTGGTCCTCTCGCAATTCGAGCGTCGTTTCCTGAGCCTGCAGTGAATTTACGGCTGCGCAACACGGAACTGGCTGCCGAGAGTTTGTAGAGGGTGAAAGTGATGCCTCCGCACAGTCGCCTTCCGAGCAGAATCCAAAGGAACGAACAAAGAGTTGCGGTGAAAGTTTCAGTTCTTAAGGAGTCAGAAATGGTTGTTAAGTAATTGTTTGTGTGTAAAGGCCAGAAACTAGTCCTTTTCAAGGCAAGTCGTAAGTAGTAAATAAGTCTAGGCAGTTAAAAAAGAACCAAACTACTTTAGAATATTTTAATACTTGGTTAAAGACGGAACTTGTGCCTAGTGTATAGAAAGGTATTTTTCGTGCATGGTTGAAGGTTAGTTGAAAAATAAATTCTATCTGTTTTTACCGTAATTCGATTTAGAGCATATTTCAACCATTAAATGCTCGAAATGTTGTGGAATGGTTACAGAAGTTGACAGAAAATGAAGTAAAGAGTAAATTAAAAGTACAGTATTTACGTTTCGTAATGCCGACTTGGAACATGAAGTACCATCTTCACTTAACTGAAAATAAGAAAGAAACTCTAATTTTATAGTTTCTTATACTGAAATAGATTTTTGCTTGTTGGCATTCCCTTTAACAAATATTTAAGAAAAGAATCAAAGCGAACTCAGAGCTCTATATTTACTTCTTTCTCAGATAATAATTAAATATTGTAAAAATTATTGATTTTTTCCTAAGTAACTTTTAATTTAATTTGTTTAATGACTACATGTTATTCATAAATTATGTGCTAATGGTTGCAACTAGTGAAAATGTAATAAATTACCATTCTCTTCATTAATTTAATTTCCTCTTGATTCATTGTCTCAATTGATTCTTTTTCAACATGTGCTAATTTGATTATTGCAACATTTATATTTTAAATCAGCTAGGCTTGCTATCTTCATCACTGTTTCTCGATAATTTATTAATAAAATATTTACTAAGATTTCTCTAATGGCAAAGCTGTTCATATGTCCGTACTAAATGAAGGTTAAAAATTATGCATTTTGGATTGCAAATTATTTCTAAAAAGAAAGAGAAAAAGAATTAGTATATATCCAAAGTCATTCAATACCCAAATGCAAACGTCATGTTTCCACACATTTTTATTTATCTGTATTTTACAACTTGTATGGAAGGAAGTTGATTGATTGCCACATTTGCAAGATAACTGGTTATAATCCCCGCATTTGGAGGTCAATTATTAACTACACCCGGAGTAAATTTGCTCCTCAAACTTTGCGATCATTGTATACAATATTTGGGCATTTCCCCGTGGTATTTCACAGAGGAAGGGTCATGTAGTGAACCTACCGCCAGGTGATCAGCAAATTTCAAAATGCAAGCACTCCGATTGTAACCATTACGCAGTGAGGTGGTGTGTATTTCCATGAGTTTCACAACCAGTTTAACAATGCGAAAACCATAAAACTAACATTAAATGAAAACGTCAAAATTTTAGAAGCACGAGAAACTCAGAAGCTGTCAATGAATGTTTGATATTCATTTATTACCCATATCTTCTGTAAATATATTATATGTAAACTTATTTTAATATTCATAAAACCATGCAATTTTTACTTTACTTTAATTACTTCATAACTTACATTAATTTACTAGTTTCAAGATGGAAATAAATATCACAAGTGTCGTAAAATGGTCAACCCTGCATAAAACGGAAACATCCCTAAATCGTAATTTATGTTTGTCCCCATCGATTCTTGCTTAGACAGATTTTATTGTATATAACTAAATAATTTGATTCTTTGAAAGTTTGAGTTTCGAATCAAGACCTCTTGTGGGTTATAAATCTTAAATTGTAAAAGCCAAAGTCAAGAAAATAATAAAAATTGTCGTACAAAGGAAAAATTAAATTCATTACACAAAATTGAAATAGAATTGTTCAAACATCACCATAGCATTGGCAGTAATAAGTGTTAATTGTGGTTTCGAGAAGTATCATATCTCAAGCAGTATTTGCGTACCTCGTGCGCGAAACAAGAACTTCGGAAGCCCAGATTATTATTCAGATTATACTTCTATTAAAACATCAACTCCGTTGACACTTCGTCAGTTCTGGCGGTTTCATCCAATCGGGAGCTTGAACGTCACAACAATGACGTCACTATAATGACGTTCAAACTTGCGATTGGATGACCGTCACAGCTGTCGAAGTGCCAACGAACTTAAAGTTTTAATGGAAGCACAACAGTGCTAACAAAACAGCCAACCGTACCTAGTAGAACCTATATTTGTTAACATTCCTAGACAAACGTGACTTAGAACCCAACTCGCTTTAAGAAAACAACTATGAATATAACGCGTAGAAAACGCCTTGAGGGTGGGTTTTGTTTCTAAGGTGAGGGGGAGTCCTTCATGGCGGCAACTCCATGACGCCATCGTGCTCGCATAGCATCAACAGATACCAAACACTTGGTGACAACGTGTTTAATGAAGGAGAAGTTGCTTAGCGAAGACCTTAGCCAACGTGGATAAGGAGAGAACAGAACTTATAATCAAACTTTTAGGCATTTCTACACTGTTCACTTTTACCCATTATCAGCGTACCTTACTCACCACATTATTGGATTCCAATTCCACCAGTGTGGTTTGTGGTTTCTGTCGGGAGCGTTTCCTATGGCATGCAGCGTGGGGGGAGGGGCGGTGCGCTGGAAGACGTCCGTTATGCGCGCCTCGGTTTCGTCATCCGCCGATCGATGGAAGCACTCAAAGGCATCTTGGTCGTCACGCACCCTCCGCCGCTCCAAGGTCGACCACGTGCCCCACACGTGCGCTCCAACACATTGCCGATGTCATTGAAGACATGCACGGCGAAGAGACGTCCACCTCGGGCAAGAGTCTATGGCCTCTATCCATGTTGCATCATTTTCATTTTGCAATAGAGCAATTTGATATTGACGATGGTGGCTGTCGAAATGAAGGACTGTGAAAAGGAAACTCATGTGAACAGAAGCCCATTTCAGATGTTTTTCCATTATTCGGGAGCAGTGGCAGCTGGTGCTCAAACAAACTAGAGGTTGCAACTCCATTGAATGAAAGAAATGTAATTTCCAAATTTCGTAACACTAACATATAATAAAATATAAACAATTCATGTCAATGAATAAAAAACTAAGTTTAAAAAAATCAATATTGAATTATTACTTTCATAATTTTATATATATATATATATATATCATAATTTATATATATATATATATATATATATATATATATATATATTGTACGTGTTGTTGCCAGGATATTCTCCGACCGCGCACGTGGTTCTAGAATTGATTTCCAGTGAGCACTCAAGCTTTTACTTTCTCGTGTACGTACGTATATACGGAGTAACATACGTTGTATAGAAAAAGTTATGTAATGCTGCGCAAAATCGATTTCGAGATTTCAACAGAAATACATGTTTTGGGGTTCCCTGATACCGAAAAAGTGGCTGTTTTCAAAATGTCCGTCCGTCCATCCTTCTGTCTGTCCGTCTGTCCGGTGTATGTGAACAACACTCGCGTCTAAATTATGTATAGAATTTTTTTCAAATTGAAGAAACCTCTGTACATTTGGCCTGAGTCTAAGCTTTGAAATTTTAAAAAGCATTCTTTAAAATTTGGGGATACTTTACATGAAGACCTCTGTACATTATCAAAATTTTCTCAAAAACTGCTCCAAACTTTTCTTTAAATTTCTGGAAATAATAGACTAAAATACACATATAAAGGTGGCATAGGCCCGATTTTCACGGTTAACTCTGAACTTTGGAAAATTACAAAAGTCTGAATTTTCTCAGCGTCTTCCTACAACTACAAAATCGTTGACAGAGATTTTTCCTTCAAAAGAAATTTGTTGTCCATAAATACTTCTTTCATTAGTGTCATGTAGAGCTTTTGAAAATATAATAGTTTGCGTGCAATAGTGCGTGAAATATTTGCAATTTTAAAAAATTACAAAAAACAGATTTTCTCAAAAAGACTCCAAATTTTTTCATTAAACTTTTGGTGGAGGTAGGGCCAAATTAACCCTATACGATGACAAAAACCTCATATTGCTCTGTTGTCTGTTTTTTTTTAAATTACAAAAATTTAATTTTTTGAATTGTTTCTCACGTCCTTAATATTTATATTACCGACACGTTGTTCACATTATGATGTTTATGAGTACATGTGCTTTAAATAATGCCATTAAAATTTTTCTCGAAAACTCAACAGTTTTCTGTGAAAATGAGCGCAAAATTCCCCATTTTCAGAAACGCTCAAACGCCATTTTTTGAAAAATAGCTCCACATATTTTCTTCAAACTTTTCCAACTGACAATGCTAATTGCACTGTTTATTGTGACCCAAATTCATTTTGGTGTATTCTTTTGTGTTTTTTTTTTAAATAACACAAAAGTAATTTATTTTAAATATCACGACATTAATTTACACATTTCTATCAATTTGTATACATTATTGCATTTGTAAGTTCAAGTGCTTCAAATGTCCCTTCATAAAATTTTTCGAAAACTCAAAAACCTTCTGTGAAAAAAAAGCTTCAAAATTCGCATTTTTAGTAAGGTTTAAACGCCATATTTTTAAAAGCAGATCTAAATTTTTCTATGAAAATTTCAATTTAGATCGAGGTTTTACCCTACTTTGATATTCTTGAAGTAATATTTCGGTCGTACCATTAAGAAAGCAAGATGTTGAGAAAATGTCAAAAAAAGTACTTTGAGTGACTATAGAAGGCAGCTAGCCAGAGACTGGAGCAAGACCTTAAAGCCAGACCACTCCAAGAAAATTAGACAAATTTGCACACAGAGAGTCTGTGCCATTCTGTAGCACCTCTAGTTGTATTAGTTATGAATTGAGACAATTGACGGTAATAGAATTCATACAAAACAAAAAGGGCATGATTTCAGAGATCGAAAGCCAGCACTAATAACTCATCAAATGTATATTTTGAATCGACAAATCCAATGTCAAATGAAAACAAGTTCTCCGAATATCATAAATAATGTATTCAATAGCGTCACTAATTGACTGAACTTGTGTACTTTCCATACACACAAAACCAAAAATTAATTTGCGGCTAGAGTCAGACGAAGATTGAACTTGTGTACTTTCCATAACACACGAAATTCATAAAATAAATGTGCAGCTAGAGTCAGACGAAGAGCGAATATTGGGATTCCCCTACGACTGCCTCAGACGCCGCGCAGGCAACAAGACCCGACACCTACTGGTTGGGTCACCGAATGCCCTATGTTAATCCCGACGGGGGCGGCAGGATTTTAGACACTAGCTTTTCAGCTCGGTCGAATTCAGTCGCTGTCAAGAGAATTCTGGCGGCCGGCTGCTCAGATCGGTAGTTTTCCGTGATTTCTCCGATCTACATCAGGCGAATGCTGTACTCTAACCAACGGACCACGGACCGCGCGCGATCTTTCCTTCCTCTTCCTTGTCCTATCCTCACACTACATCACCACACATGACGGGAGACCGTTCGGGGACTTAGAACTTGTCTCGGTTGAGGCGGTGCCCCGCTGATGGGAGATATCTGGTAGAGGAAAACCCCACCAGTCGACGGTAGGTGGGCGCCGTATCTCGCCATCCAGCGGGGGAAGATCACCGCCACCTCCTGATAAAAAAATCACTACGCTTACGGGACTAATGACCTAAGTAGTTGATGCGTCCGGAATAACAATCAATCAACCCTATGATAAAACGTGTAGCCAAAGGATAAATTCAGCAATACAGTCAAGAGCGTGACTTGGTGTAATACCTGGAAGAGCACCACACGGAGGAGAGAGCACTAGTTGGGCGCTGTTTGGTTTCAAAATGATTTCATATACATCGATATTGTTGTAATATCTTGAATATTGAATTACTTAAAACGAAAATGTATATTCCTAACATATTACGTGATCATTTTCAATTACCTGGGGGGTTGTGCAACCGTGCAAAGTAAGCGCGAACCGCGGCGTTTGGGAATGATATTTACATTTAAAATAAACCTAAATGGTACTTAAATGCACACATATTTTCTTATGTCATGGAAGCGAGCAGAATTAAAAGGACTTTCGCCTCGATACCGCGCACACAACCTTTCAACACTTTACCTATTGAAAATGTATTCGATACTCTATTTCCTAGTCCCTTTAGTGCGCAATCTAGTAAATTTTATTTACTTCAATATGTAGTTTACTATAGTAGAATACATAGTTTCCGTTTAGAACTTGAAAGCCACCAATGGATTTAAAGGCTGTCTTTAGCACAGATTAGTAAGTTCTCCCAGAAGGATATGGTGTACAATTCTGCAATCTTCAAATACTCTGTCGGCAATATGCAATACTCTGTTTGCAATGTAAATGAGTCAAAGTCACTTAAAAAATGCGACAAGTGTTGGCAATTTTTGAATATTCACAGACTTTGCCGAAAAATGGGATCAGCTTAATTTTCAAGCGCAAAGGAAAAAAATCATCCGAGCACAGATCATCATAGCTTACTTAAAACATTTGGAGACATTTTTGAGAAATTTTTGAAATATTGTTAGGGCTTGATGTAAAGTACCCCCAAAATCAAAACTTCCATTTCAAACTCGCTGCGCCGCGAGATGGATCGACCGACAGACCGGTCGACGGACCGAAAGAGGACCGACGGAATTTTTTACCGTTGCACTATGAGTACTTCAGGGTTAACCCTCTTAGACTGCTGGCCAGCTAGAAAGCCGAACTAACGGGACAACTTTTGAAAAATGTCACTGTCGGATGGGAACATACATTTATACTCGATTTAGGGTAGTTTCGATTCGTTTTATGTTGGCTAAAGTTGTTGCCAACCGTCACACAAATACCCTGAATATATTACCTTCAAGCGGTAGGGACATTTTTTAAAATTTAAGTTTGCAATGAAACAATGACTACTTCCGTAGATACCGCCAACATTCAAAGCCATCCAAGTGAAATTGTTTTAGTTTACGAGTGTTGCTAAAGATTTGCATTTTGCGTTTTGGTGCTCTTCGTTCTTTGCGTTTATCGTTCAATTTATTTATTTTGTAGTACTAGGCGTTTTTGAGTTTTATTTCTTATTTTCCAATTGTTTTCTTTAGTAGTAATAATAAAGTTAATTGAAATAGTTTTTAAAAAAGGATGCCTAACAACATGTGGGCCTATACTTAATACTGAACCTTTGAAGATAACACGTTTTCAAAGACTGTCTCTGGTAACAATGGATAAGTTATTGAAAACTTACTTACACTAATGATGATTTTCATTATTTTTTGAACTTACTTTTGAACTAACTAATGAATAATTGAACAGATAAATTAAATGGATGTATTTGCATTGATATTGACATAACTGGACTATTAGGAATTTTAAAAATTTAAAATTGGTTTAAAAAAAACATAGATAACTTTTGAGGTTGTATTTTTCATTTGCACTTGACACTTTTTAACACTTCTTAAGCTCGCAATAGTTGATAATGATAATTCTTAATTAACTTAATAATTATTCACAGAGTTAATATTCGTTTACAGATGAATTTAATTCTACCGAAAAACGAAACATGTATTATTGAACAGTGGACTAGACTCGAGACCGCGCGAGGATTGTGAATGAGACAACAAACAAAACAAAAGTGAGAGACTTGATCAGAGTTACAGTTTCATAAGTTGGCTATTCCGACAGGAAATCTTTCAAGCTGCCATATTGCGAATTTAGTGCGGCCTGATACACGGCCTGGAGTTTAGGGTTTAAAAGATCTTAGGAATTCGGTACGTCATATTTAGCTTTCTCCGCCCTCTACCCACTACCGACGGACGATTTGGTGTCAATTAATTTTTCTGTATCACACAACAAGGTGGGTTCGGACTAATCGCAGTCTTAGTGGTAGTAATTTGCCTAAATAAGAACAAAATTGTCCCACTTTTTCGATACCACTACCCTAAACGACTTTCTTTTACGAAAAACTGCCAATTTCTGCCGCAGCATTCCAATACATTCTCTTAATTCCGTACGTATTAATGCAAGAATATAAAAATTAAATTGAAATTATAGGATCACAAAGAACATCAGAATAATGACTCCAGCTGGTTCTGTACGATACATAGAAAGACAAAAGAAGTATTACAATGTTGTTGTTTTTTTGCGATTAAAAAATGCAGCTCTTAAATATTTACGTTGTTAGCGCTACATATTGTTTTCATTAATCTAATATATAAAAATATATTTTTTTGTTCATATTCTATGTCCTGCCGTACCGTTCAACTGATTGCGATAAAACTTTGTTTTATTTCTTGCACTTGCGCGAAAAATATATAGGCATAGTGCAATGGAAATGTGCGTGTGACTGTCGCACACAGACGCACGTTGATCATTTTATGCGTTTACGCTGACACAAACGACCCTGAACTGAAGCTCTTCATAACCCACCACACCCTCAAGTATTAAGCGCGTCTACGGTGCATATTCTCGCCATGCGATTGTGAAGTATCGGCCGCGATTTTTGCTTGAAAGTTATCTTAGACAAGTAAATCAAATTTCTCCAGGACAGTGACATTGCGAATGCATGCCCAAACCTGAGGGAGAACGTTTTAACAATAGAATACTTGACAACCATGTCCAAACCAAAACATAGAACATCCATACTTGCGAGAAAGAATTTCATCTATTAAAATTTTTGCAGAGCGTAGCGTAAAATGTATTTATGTGATTAACAATCACATGACCAGTAGTTTGTGAAGTGTAATACATTGAAATGGCGAAGAATTTCCGGGTCGTCTAGTTTCAAATATTTAAAATTTGGTAAACAAGTTGAGATTAAATTATTAAAATAATTGTCTCTACATATAATCTTGGTCACTAGAATGTGTAAAAATCATTCAATAAAAAGTGAACACTAGAATACTTTTAAAAATTTCTAATATATTTCAAGAAAATCAATTTCAGAATTTTTCTTTATCATCTGGATATATTTTAATTTTGTTATCTTTTCAGATCTCACTTAGGAGACCATAAGTCGAAATTAGGCCACGACTATTCTCATTTGGACCGACTGACCGCTTTGTTTTATTCGTATATCTCTTTACCAGAAAAACTAGTGGTGCTCTATTTTCTCGTCCGTATTTTCACGCAAAATTACGCGAAAGTACTCAAATATTCGAGAAATTGTACATGAACTTATTATATCTATCTTTAAGAAACAGAATTCGTTCAGAGAAAAAATCTCTATCTTTAATATTTTAGTTCTAAGAACACTTCATTTAGCCGCTACCGTTCACAGACGGACGGACAAACACATGTTGGCATCATTCCATTTTTCGGCATCAGGGACCCACAAGACATGGATTCTGGCTACACCACGCGGTAGAGAATTTTTTCTAAATTTAGCGACTGTAATTATCTACATTTAATAGACTCTATACTAAGAGTTGTTCTGCCGAAATTTTGTAGTTTTTAATGCAGCATTACGTAACTTTCTCTCTACTCCGTGACGAGAAAGTAAAATGTACTTAAAATCACATATTTTATCGTAAAATTACATAGATTGTAGACGTTCGGGTGAATATTTTGTTACAATCGAATCTCTATTGATAGAATGGAAATGAAAAATAGCGGTGCTAAAACAGCTCGTCCTTTCTCGTCCGTATTTACGCGAAAACTACTCAAATTTTTGAAACATTGTACATGACCTTATTTCAAAATCTATTTTTAATGATTAGATTTCATAAAGAGAAAAAATCTGTATCTTTAATATTTTAGATGTGGGAAGACGTCGAAAACCTTTTGAACTTTTGAAATTTTCAACAAACATGAGATCTGCAGCATTCTCTTAAACGTCATTCACACTGTCCAACAACATAATTTAATTAAAAAAGATGGATCTATTTTTTTGGAAATTTGAAAAATGTCCCCGGAGCTTCATGTAAAGTACCCCAAAATTAAAATATTTGTTTCAAATTCAAGGGCCGTGACATCAGCCAGATCAATTGAGGTATATCAATTTTGAAGAAAATCGGCTTAATCATTTAGCCGCTAGCGTTGTTCACAGACGGACGGACAGTCGGACGTTTCGCCGTCATTCGATTTTTCGCTACCAAAGACCCATAAAACATGGACTCTGGCTACATCCTGTGTTAGAAGATTTTTTCTAAATTTAGCAACAGGATTTAACTGGATTTATCCCATTTTTGGATACCAGAAATTGGATACCTGTAATTAGAGTTTTCTGGCGAAAATTCGCCGTTTTTCCACGCATCATTACATAACTTTCTCTCTACTCCGTAGCGAGAAAGTAAAAATAGATCCAAATTAAGCACTTTCCCCTTAATTGCCCCTCAATCCCATGCCACGGTACATTCTTCTTCACAGGCACCTGATGTGTTGCCCCAGTTGTGATGAAAATTTTTTTCATAAATTGATGTCTTCTTTAGCCGACCTTTCATGTGGATTTGGGAGGAGAGGAACATCAAAAACGTTCTCTACGAATATCATGAATTTCCAGTGTGAGCCGATGAATTTCGATGTTCATAAAGGAATTAAAAAGGACTAATTTATCTACGTTTCCACGAGCAACCCACAACAAAAATTCTTTATCGCTCCATCTGTAATTTTATAAACGCAATGTAGCAATTGTATTGCGCTGTATTCAAAGGGACTGAACAGCTCGAGTGTGAAGTCTCATCTTACCCATTTTCCTTTGAAGTGCTGAAAAGATACGCAATCATCCAAGGAAACGTTTGGAGTGAGTAGAAGAAAGCTTAGTTGTGCAAGATAGAGATAATGCAAGCTGTTCAAGAAAATAAAAAGAAGATAATCTCGCGAAAGCTTTTACGATAAAAAGAATGTTTTTAAACCACTCGCCTGAAAGGAAAAAATGAAATGTGAGTTATATCTCCGTAGACTCTCCGTTCAAGAAATATTGTACTTCTCGTTAAAATACGAAATGGATAGAGAAGTTATAAATATAAAAAGAAACCTCTTATACAAACGTTTATGACATCGATAATAATAATAATAATAATAATAATATGAGGAAGAATAAGATGATGATGATGATGATGATGAATTACGGGAGCTCCGACAGCAGTTCTTCCGATATGGAAAAGTTGTATTTGTACGTACGTCCTGAAGTAAAATCATTCACCCTTCTCTTCATTATACAGATATTTCCTTTCATGAAAATTATAGTGTATTTTTTTGTGTATTTTTAGAAAGAATGTTTGCACTGCCCTATGAGACATATCATGGAAGAAGAGTTTGTAATAATAGTGATAAAGGTTGTGAAAAATTATCGTACTTACTGCATCTCAGACTCTGGACGTTGTTGTTCTTAGTTTATATGTAGATGAATAAATTGAATATCTAGCTCCATGGGAGGCTGCGATTGAAGGTGGGCAGCAAAACAAGAGCCAAACCGATCAGAAACGATCTAGTGGTGCAGAATGTGGGCGGGAATTTCATCTCGAATGGCAGCTGGGCTTTTTGCGAACATCGGAGCTTGGGATGACGGACGAGGAAGTGCGCGAGATGTCAAAGTGACAGCGGCAGCGAATCTTCACTATCCAGTCCCACTTCCTCCGCCTCTGCTTCACCGCCACCTCCATTCCCGTCGTACCCCGCCCCCGCTCCACCGCCGTCACTGCCTACGGCGCAGGGCGCTCACGGGATCATTTGCGAGGGCGGCGCGGGGCGGCGGCCGCGCGAAGCCTTTCGACGCGTCGTCGATATTCCGAACGCGCCGAGAGTTCTTCTCTCCTCGCGGAAATAGAATATCCATTTTCGCACCCCGCTCTTCTCAGCCGCGTCCTGCCGCTCGCCGCCTCTCTCGCCCGAGTCCCTGCCCCGGGCGCATCGCGCTCTGTACCAGTACTGTCGAGCCACGCAGCTCCGTGCGAGGCCACACTATGTCACGTCATGCCACGCCACTCCTCACCCTGCCCACAACGCCACGCCTTCCCCAGCACGTCACGCCTTCCCCACCACGCCACGCCTTCCCCACCACGTCACGCCTTTCCCACCACGCCACGCCTTTCCCACCACGCCAACCTCACCATCCCCCAACAGGCCTTGCCCTCCACGCCACTCCCACTCAGCCACGCCTTTCCCCACCACGCCACGCCTTCCCCACCACGCCACGCCTTCCCCACCACGCCACGCCTTCCCCACCACGCCATGCCTTTCCCACTACGCCACGCCTCCTTTCCCCAATGGCCTCGCCAACCCACGCCACTCTCCATCACGCCATGCCACTCCTCATCACGTCACGCACGCCCCGCCCCCCTTCCCCCACTCCCCCCCATCCCCCCCCCTCACGCCACCCCACCCCACGCACATCACGCCCGATCGTGTCCCCACTCTTACGCCCTATCCGCTGCTGCCTAGCGTCCCCCCTTCCCATCCGTGCCCTCTCCTTTGCTCAGCCCTGTGCCCAATCCATCCCCAGTGTTCCTCCATCTTGCACTCCCAAATTTTTTAACCTTCATACCAATTTTTTTTTTTTTTCCCCAATTTTCCCCCCCTCATCAATTCCATTAGCTCCCCTCCCTGCCTTCACCGCCTTAAACGTTCCGCTGAGCTCGCCCTTTAAACTCCCACGCCGGATTCCTTCCAAAACCCAGTGCCCGCCCCTCCCCCTCCTGCCCCGCCGCTCTCTCGCACTGAGCGCTGAGCCCCGGCGCGCAAATGACGCGCGGGCGCTCTTGTTCGCGCGACGTATCCATTAGTGCGGGGTGGAAATGAAAGAGGGAAAAGTTGCGCCAGAGAGTGTTAGCTAACGGAAACGATCGCCAGGGCCCGCCCTAGGTAGATGGTTTATCAAAAGTCAAGTAATCCAAACATTGCATTTGCACTGAATTAAAAAAAGGTCTCTCTACGATAGTTTATTGTATTTAAAGTATCTTAAATTTTTGAATTATTGCATTAAAAATAAATTATTTTTTAAAAGAAGTTTTGATTTTTTTTTAATTTTCTTACTGGTCATTGCCTGCGGTATAACACGTGAAATACGATATTATTTGGACAAACATCTCATTCATGTTTCACAATGTTCACGACAGCTCCATATGATTTGAAGAACTAAATATATTAACATTATTCCACAAATGATCACATCGTCGAAATTCACTAATGACGTGCAATCAGAAATATTTTCGGTAACTCAATGTTTGATAATATAAATTTCAAAGTTTTCCAGGTTCATTAGATTTTACACTTGAGTTAAGGAATCTTGGCGAAAAATAAAACTTGTGGGCATTTAATTAACTAGCGCTCCTGTGTGAATTACAGATGCCGTGCACTCAATTACAAAAGCTCAATTTTTGGCGATCAAAAATCGTGACCACAATTCCATCGATGAGCAAAAGTCAATCACTAAGTCAAACACACGGTATGTCCATTCAAACCTATGGTCGTTTAACTAATTACTCTTATTAGTATGAAATAAGTGCTAGAAATGTAATTCGTTTTGTATGAAAATAGTACTTTTGCATTCAAATCAGATTTTTGCTATTTATTTTTTTATTAATATTGTCAAATTTTGCAGTTGTAAAATTGCAGCTACCAAATGCACCATAAGATATATTAAGAAACAAACCATAGTACACCAGATTCATTGTGTTCTTAAAAACAATTAGTCTATTTAACGCGATATAAAATTGTTAAATGTAATGCTTCCTCAAATAATAGCCGTGTTTACTTTCTTGCCTTACAAAGGAATTTTAATGTTTTTGAAACTGTCATTGCTTGCAATACTTACGCTAATTTACGTTTAAAATTACAACCCCATTATGACCAAATATTTTGTATAATACTGTAAATAATATGTGTTGTGTTCGTTGTTGTTTCATAATAAAAATGTGAAATTTGAATTTTTTTTTTTTGTAAATTTCTCTAGGGTTACTGATAATCAGGAGTGGTTAATGCAACTATATATATATATATATATATATATATATATATATATTATATATTAAATTAAAAAATGTGCAAAGAAAACGAGAGTGATATATTGCTTAATACATGTAGGATTTTTTTAAATATATAAACTTTGCTTCAATTAAATTGCAATTTATTCTAGTGCCTGTCGTTCACCTTCCTACAACACGCTGACTTCACGAAAGACAGCTATATTCTCCCCGTGAGCTATTTGTCTAAGCTCAAGCATTTTTGATTCGCGCGCCTTCGAGATGTTTACAAAATTATATATCCTAAAATCTCACGGATCCATATAATAGCTGTAAAAAACTGGTAACGAAATAATCGCAAACAAATTCAATATACATATTACGTTACTTGGCCAACAGATATCATGGAGCTCATGCTACAGCTATCATGTGACCATCCGTTGCCGAGATCTCGGAAAACGAAGCACATCAATATTCAAGAATAAGATGAGCTGTTTGAACGCGCGCCAACGCGCATGAATACAATCCGAAAATGAAAACTACGAACTATATCCGTAAGGGAGCGTCTCGGTAGAGTATGCGACACCGAGAGTCGGGAGAAAGAAAGCTTTCTTTTCTGAAGTAACAGCTGGAGAGTGAGGACCTACCGATCACGAGAAGGCGGCACCTCGTACTGCTACAGACTTCAGGACTGCATCTACGATAAAAACTCTTCAAGACATTCGAGGAGGTAATTATCATATTACAAGGCATTAAAACAATTCATCAGGAAAAGGATGAAAGTATAAGTGACGCATTTAAAATCTTTGTAAGAGAGAGTGTGAATAGCATGAAACTAACGAGGCCATTCATTTCTTTTCTTTGCAGTTTTTTTTTTATTTTATATTTATTCTTCTTATACGATAGACTCACTTGTCGTATTGGAGATTCTTTTAAATATGGAATTAAAAGCTAGTTACATTCTATAAAGAATACGAAAAGAGTATCAACGGAAAACGAGACGGAGGCCACATCGTGAGTTGAACAACGGTACTGGAAAGGGGCGACCGTGCGGTTCTGCAGAGGGGCGGCTTTGCTCCCGACCGAGCTGCAAGGACAAGGACACCGAGCGACTGGAAGAGTCGACGCCGTAGATTTCTCTACGCCGTGAAAAGACACAGTAAGGTCGTGCCAACTTGAACAATTTGTAGATATTAGAAGGAATAATTTGTTTCGGAAAGAAAGTATTAGTACAGGTTTTTATACCGATATTAAAGTTTTAAGTATTCTTTGAAATTGATTTAAATGAGAGAAAGGAAACAGTGTAGTTAATTATTGAGAGTGTAAGTTGTTTTCTTTTTTTCAGCAAGACAAAATTCTTGTATATGTAAAGTGTTTTATGTTCATTGACTGTAACAGCAATTTAATTAGAATATACTTAAGTAAGTGGAAAATGATTCGACTTGGTTTCTGTGTAAATGCATTCAATCCACAACGGCCCATGACCCTGATCCCGCTATTCTAATTGTATTTTTTATTTTGCGCCCACCTTGAAAACCCATTCTGAGCTAGCCGGCGGAGGGTGGGTCGCAACTGGCGCCCATAAGCGGGCTCGATTATTGGATGCATTTACCAAAACTCGATTTGAAAAAAACTGAGACCAAAATTTGGTGGAACCAAAATTTCTAGTACAATTGAATCACAATTCACTAAGATTGCTGAACAGGTTACAGAGAACAAAAAAAAAAAGTGTTGTGTAAAAGTGTGTTTTTTTTGGAGTGTTTTTCAAAAGGGTATTATATGAAAGTGTTATCTGTTCGAGATAGTGTTTGGTATTGGTGTGTGTAATAATTTGTAAAAAGTGTATTGTGTCTGGGAAAGAGGATTGATTGATTCTAGGCAGTTAATACAGTCAAAATGGCAGATAAATATAACGCGGCTAGGAATTTAACTACCGTTGAAGGATCGTCTGGGGATTCAGATAGCGATAGGGAAGTGGGGACAAGCTCCAAGTACCATGATCGCGAAAGAAACGGTAGAAGTAGAACAAGGAACGTCAGGAGAAACTAGCATGGCCTCGCCGACGGAATCACAACAAACGCCAACACAAGATCCGGATGAGGAACAACGAAACCTCGACAGGGCAAATTTAATGATGCAACGATTAATAGGACAATTCATGCAGCAATTAGATACGAGGTTAGAAATGCAGAATGAAAAGACAGAGGAAAACATAAAGAAATTAGGGACTAACTTAGAAACAAAATTAGAGGAGAATAACTCGGCAATAAATGCTTAGAAACTAAATTAGAGGAGAACAAGAATGCCTTAGAAACAAAATTAGAAGAAAATAATAGGAAGTTAGAAGAGAATATAAAAATGCAATTCACTGAATTAGCAGAACAGTGGAAGGTCGAATTTAAGAATGAGATTCAACAAGAATTAGGGCAGGAACACGAGAAGTTAGAAGAAAATTCACGGAACTGGGTCATGAATTAGAAGAGAAGATTGATCAAGTTACGAAAGGATTTGAAAATAGGATCGAAATGCAATCAGATCTTATAACCACCGTGTCCGACAGGCAGACTGAGATAGAACAAGGTGTAGAGAAGTTTCAAAAAATAGTTACTGAACAAGTTAAGGTTCAAGCTAGTAAATTAGATAGTGGAATAAAAGCTCTTTCGGAACAAGATGGGGTTCTACAACCAAATTACAGCATGTACGAGTGACGTTGTAGAATTGAAAAATCAAATTGAAAATTTACCATCGAGTGGAGGAAGCGTTCCCACGTATTTTCATTACCGTGTACTCCTAAATTTAGTGCAGCGGGAGATGAAAATCCATGCGTATTTATGAGGCAGGTGGATAATTTCTTTTCTTTAAATTATGTTCCGGACAATAAGAAAACTCACATAGTCTATCAGATGATGCAGGGTAATGCACGAATATGGGCAGATAGTTTAGGAGAATTACCAAAAACTATGACAGAATTTAAAGAAAAATTTTACTCAAGATACTGGAACAATGAAACTCAAATTAATTTCAAAGTTAATGTAATGTATGGTACGTGGAAGAAAGGTACGATGTCCATGCAAGAATATGCAGAGGAGAAGTTAGCTAGTTTCAAATTATGTACTCCGACGATCCCGGATGACGAAATTGTCTGTTTGTTAACACGTCATTTTCCGTCAGCTACACAAAATTTGCTTAAGAATCTCTTGCCAATGTCCACGGAAAAGTTAATAACGCAGCTGGGATTGTATGATGCGACTTTCGTGTACAATGAGAGGTTACAGAGAGCAAGGGCAAATGTTAGTGGTCCGGTAGAAAGCCAAGACAGCAGGCAGCAGCAACATTATGTAAGCAAATCAGAGAAAGAGGAACTTACAAATCGGAACAGCACGTAGAAGAACAGACCTATGCTAGTCAAGATAGGACGCCGTCTAAGGATAGGAATAGAAAAAATTCTATTGATAGAGGAGTTTTCCAAAACAGAAATACTAAACCCAGTACATCTCGCGGACATGAGACGGAAAATTAGAAAGGTTTGTTTCGACACGCCATCCCGCCGCAAACCTAATAGAAGAATCTAGGGAAGAAGAGGTGGCGATATTATCGATCAAATTAATCTCATTTGATGACGAACCGTGGAACGAAGAAGAACAAAAGCAGATCGGATCCAGGCGACAGTGTCCGAAGTTTAAGGTTAAATGTCAGGGTGTTGATACGTCAGTACTAGTGGATACAGGTTGTGCGACATCCGTCATAGCGGAAAGTTTGTTGAATGAATTGAAAAAACCAGGGAGTGGAGGTACCTACATTGCCGCTCGTAAAGTCTTTTCTGATAGGTGCAAATCGGAAAAAATCAAAGCCAATAACAAGACAAGTTTATTTGGATATAGAGATAGGCAAGAATAAGTATCAAGTTGTGTGCCTAGTAGCGCCGGAACTTTTATATCCGCTCATACTGGGGATCGATTTCATGAAACAATATGGGGTTGTTATCAACTTAGAAAAAAATACCATAACGTTAAAACCGAATAATCAACAGGATCTCGAATTTGATTCGTTCACATGGAATTATTGGGAGGCGAATTGTTTAAAGGAAGAAGAAGTGAAGCTGAAAATTCGTTCGCATGTGCAAGGAAATTCTAATCTTAATGAAAATCAGAAGAAACAATTAGTTGAAGTATTACTTAGGAATCAGAAAGTGTTTGCAAAAACAAGAATCCAGTAGAAGATTTTCAATTCGAAATAGAACTAACAGATAAAACGCCATTCACGGGTTACCAATATGTCATTCCAGAAAAACATAAGGAGGAGGTGGATAAGCTCATTGCTACAATGGTTAAAGATGATATTATCATGAAGTCCAAAACCTCTTATCTAAGTCCGATAGTGCTCGTAGAAAGAGTAATGGGAAGATAAGGTTGTGTTTAGATGCAAGACGATTGAATCAAGTTACCCTACCGTACAGAGACAGACCGTTGCGTGTAGAGGATTTAACTAATCAATTATCCGGCATCAAGTGGTTGAGTTCAACCGACTTCACTGCATCGTATTGGCAAATAGCGATAGCACCTGAATGTAGACAATATACAGGATTTATTCACCGGGGAATTTCGTATGTTTTCAAAAGAATGCCATTTGGACTCAAGAACAGTGCATCTGCTCTTGTGCAATGTTTAGACAATATCATTGACAGAGAGATGTCTAGCGATGCTTTTATCATATTGATGACGTGCTCGTGTATTCGAAGACATTTGAAGAACACATGAACAAGCTAGATATTTTGCTGAAACGTCTCATTGAAAATAATTTACAGTTAATTTGGAAAAATGACAGAGAGATGTCTAGCGATGCTTTTATCTATATTGATGACAGTCAACGAGTCAAGATGAACTTGAGAAAATGCAAGAAATAGATAAGATTGCACCGCCTAAAAACACGAAACAACTCAAAAGTTTATTAGGTTGCGTGAACTATTACTCAAGGTTTATTCCGAATTTCGCCATACACACTGCAATATTTCTTCAGTTGTTGTGAAAACACACTAGATGGAAGTGTAGAATAAATGTCAAGAGAAAGGATAAAAGAATAAAGACGAAAGAAGAAGGAGAAGAAGAAAGAAGAAGGAGAAGGAAGAAACAAGATAGCTCGACATTCCAGAATCAAGACAGAAGAAAGGAAGAGCATCAAGTTTGGTTAAAGATTTTTCGGCATATGAAATCAAATTCACAAAATCTTTTTTCGAAAGAAGGGGTTATGTGACCATCCGTTTGCCGAGATCTCGGAAAACGGAGCACATCAATATTCAAGAATAAGATGAGCTGTTTGAACGCGCGCCAACGCGCATGAATACAATCCGAAAATGAAAACTACGAACTATATCCGTAAGGGAGCGTCTCGGTAGAGTATGCGACACCGAGATCGGAGAAAGAAAGCTTTCTTTCTGAAGTAACAGCTGGAGAGTGAGGACCTACCGATCACGAGAAGGCGGCACCTCGTACTGCTACAGACTTCAGGACTGCATCTACGATAAAAACTCTTCAAGACATTCGAGGAGGTAATTATCATATTACAAGGCATTAAAACAATTCATCAGGAAAGGATGAAAGTATAAGTGACGCATTTAAAATCTTTGTAGAGAGAGGAGTGTGAATAGCATGAAACTAACGAGGCCATTCATTTCTTTTCTTTGCAGTTTTTTTTTATTTTATATTTATTCTTCTTATACGATAGACTCACTTGTCGTATTGGAGATTCTTTTAAATATGGAATTAAAAGCTAGTTACATTCTATAAAAGAATACGAAAAGAGTATCAACGGAAAACGAGACGGAGGCCACTTCGTGAGTTGAACAACGGTACTGGAAAGGGGCGACCGTGCGGTTCTGCAGAGGGCGGCTTTGCTCCCGACCGAGCTGCAAGGACAAGGACACCGAGCGACTGGAAGAGTCGACGCCGTAGATTTCTCTACGCCGTGAAAAGACACAGTAAGGTCGTGCCAACTTGAACAATTTGTAGATATTAGAAGGAATAATTTGTTTCGGAAAGAAAGTATTAGTACAGGTTCTTTATACCGATATTCTGTAAAAATAGAATCAATCTTTTCTTTCAAGAAAAACTTAGCTAATTGTAAAGTTGCAACTAGGAATTTACGACTGGAATGATTAGCAAAGTTTTAAGTATTCTTTGAAATTGATTTAAATGAGAGAAAGAAACAGTGTAATTAATTATTGAGAGTGTAAGTTGTTTTCTTTTTTTCAGCAAGACAAAATTCTTGTATATGTAAAGTGTTTTATGTTCATTGACTGTAACAGCAATTTAATTAGAATATACTTAAGTAAGTGGAAAATGATTCGACTTGGGTTTCTGTGTAAATGCATTCAATCCACAACGGCCCACATGACCCTGATCCCGCTATTCTAATTGTATTTTTTATTTTGCGCCCACCTTGAAAACCCATTCTGAGCTAGCCGGCGGAGGGTGGGTGCTATATATATATATATATATATATATATATATATATATATATATATTAAATTAAAAAATGTGCAAAGAAAACGAGAGTGATATATTGCTTAATACATGTAGGATTTTTTTAAATATATAAACTTTGCTTCAATTAAATTGCAATTTATTCTAGTGCCTGTCGTTCACCTTCCTACAACACGCTGACTTCACGAAAGACAGCTATATTCTCCCCGTGAGCTATTTGTCTAAGCTCAAGCATTTTTGATTCGCGCGCCTTCGAGATGTTTACAAAATTATATATCCTAAAATCTCACGGATCCATATAATAGCTGTAAAAAACTGGTAACGAAATAATCGCAAACAAATTCAATATACATATTACGTTACTTGGCCAACAGATATCATGGAGCTCCCGCTCTGACGTCACGTCCAATTCCATCGAATGTTAGCCACGCCAGAAATTCCAAAAATGCAGTGTCTTTTTTACATATTTTGTAAGTCGCTTGTTGTAAGTCGAAAGCGAACCGTTGGAAGTGACTTCCTATATAAAAACTGCATTTTGCTTGGTAAAAAACAACCATTCTCACTCTCCTATAATTTCGTGGGAGTTATTAATTCGACGTTCGCCAAAACACTGTATATAATGTACTCTGTGACATTTCATGATTACCGCGCCATAAACCATACCACGCCATAAAGATTGCCGCGTCATAAAGAAGACTATAACACTATAAACCGCTAGATATAACGAACCGCTTAGTTTAAATAGGAATGCTACCTTTGAATAACATTTCTACTCATGTAAATATTATTACTAAACCATTTGCCTAATATTTCTGTAGAAATAAATTGCGAATAAGCACAAATCACAAAAAAAACATATTACAGCTCGAAAGCGACTCGGGCTATTCTGACACGGGCGGATGACACAAAATTACATGCCCAATAAACAAAATCCAGATGATATGAGCGTACTCTTAAGGTTATTAGCGCTTAAGAAAATATTTTAATGCTTTAGGTACTGATATTTCTTATCGTATGCTGTAGACATATATTGTATCTTATTGTAGACGCAGCCTAGTGTCAACTTTCTAAACGCAGCCTAGCAGTCAAGTGCTGCACAGGTATTTTTGAACGAGATCAAATGCCTTAATATTTTTACCTTTTTCACCTCCCATACATCTTCAAATGCTCTTCTAATTCAACCATTCTATTTCGAAGCAATAACAGGTGAAATTTCCTAACATTGTACGTACGTCCATTAATATTTTCTCCTTTCAGTTCAGTCTCTGTGCATGTATATCGTGTTTAAATGCCAATTTTCACACTATTTGGAGATGAATTCATAAGAAGAAAATAATTAGGATTATAAAGAATCTTTTCAAAAACGCATTAATTAAATTTTCTCCTTACGTGCTTGAAAGATTGAATAGATTTCATCCCTAATTTCGTGTAGAATTTTGTGCTATTGAAGAGTAAGTTCCAAAGTTACTAATTCAAGATATTTTAATATTTTATACGATATTTTTGTCCTCTCGTTTACTTAGAGCTACTAGGACAACACTCTCAAAATCAGCATATTGACATATTATCATCGAAATACACAAGTCTTCAAAGTTTCATGAACGCAAAGTAGTGAGAATTTGTCTTAATTTTGGACTACCTACCTAAATGTAGATCTCGCGTGCGTGGAAAGTGTTTGTGCAATATCTAAAAAACGACAATCTGATGTATTTTCATCAAATTTTCTTCAAGTTTGCTAAGTTTCATCGGTAACATTCACAAATAAAAATAAAAATGTGCACAAATAAATTCACAAATAAAAATGTGCTACACGGTTTGACCCACACAGTACGTATAAGTTCAATAAATGTGTTAAATAAATAAGTTGTTGAGACATCGCTTTCGAAACACTGCATTTTCACAAATGTTTGTTTAACTGTGTTACTGTTTTATTTGAATGTAGTGTCTTGTGAAAGATCATCAAGTTCACGCGGTTATCCAATCAGGAGCTTCGTTACATCTTAAATTGTTAGTGTTGAAGCACTCGATTGGATAATCCCGTCACAGCTGATAATCTGTCACAAGTCTCTATATTGAAATCGAACATTTCACAATCGCGCGGCCAAAGCGGTGGAGGGCAATTTCCTGAAATTGGCGGCGAGAGACGTACTCCGCACCATCCAGATGACGCCATCCGTCCGGCAGCCCGGCAGCGAGGGCTGCGCCTGGGCGAGAAAAAGCGGCGCCCTCCTGATACAAATGGTGACGCATACTGCGCCCGATAATCTAGCAAGGCCGCCACAACCTGCATCACTGCTCGTTAAGGCAGATGGACGGTCGGACTGACGGACGGTCGGACTGACGGTGGAACTGACGGTCGAACTGACGGTCGGACTGAAGGACGGACTGAAGGACGGACTGAAGGACGGACGGACGGACGAAGAGATGGACGGACGGATGGTCGGACGGATGGTCGGACGGATGGTCGGACGGATGGTCCGACGGACGGACGGACACTTATCCGTACTACTATATTTCCTTGCATCCATTACACGAGTTCGTGCTATCGATGGTTTACTGTATGTGAATTTTAGTAATAATAATTATTATTCTATATCAGTTAATTAAATTAAGTTATAAATATTAGAGTAGTCTTAATTTTTGTTTTCAAATCGTAAAAACTATTCCAAATAATGCGACCTGTGTTACTCCATTTCATGTTTTGCGCTCGAAAAATGGCTCTGTGTTGATTTACGTTTTGTACTTTTGCTCCAAACTAACGTAGTCAGTTACTCATCTATTTTAAAGTTGTTGACACTTTTTTAGTATGGCTGTAAACAATTTGTTGATATAATGATCTCTCTTGAGTATCATAAATTATTTATTTTATTATAAAATGATCGTGTTCTCGTCTGCGAGTTGGAGTTCACAATGAAACCTTTGAATGATTGATGAGGTAGTTTGCGATTGTTTCCATATTTGTCTGCAAACACTCGTACCGTTCATTGGATCACAATAAACTACTTCCTCAATTATTGTTTCCAATGTTTTTACTCTCCATTCACTCCTCCCACTAGATTTTTTCCTGGTTAAATTTGTGGTCATATTTCACAGTCTAACTATGATTTAAGTTTAAAAATAGCATTACTTACACGATTAGTTACTTTCTTTTTTTATATTAATTACAAACTTTGGGAGAACGATAAGATGATATCAATTTTCTTTTCCTTAAAATGAGTGGAGAGAGTTTTGTTGGTTCATTCATTTGTGCATACACAATAAACAACTTTCTGGTATAACGACAGAATAGCAGATTGAATTTAACTTTTCACCTAATATGTTGTTGTTTTTTTCTGTAAAACAAATCAATATTCTAATTGAATGAAGAGTGTTTGTCTGGATATAAATGAAAATATGTTTTCGTGTTTCCTCTCTTCGTATTGTCGATTGCCTTTACATATCCGTGTTAAAAAATTGTTTCACTGCATAAGGGAAGACAAGATAGTGAAGTTATTCACGTACCAGAACAAACAATCATTAAAGATTGTTGATAAAGATTGCAAATAAACATTGAGTAATATATTTAGTACCTTCCGAAAAACATTATTAGTTGCGTCTGGGATCGGAAGTGGGCCGAATGATAGCGATAAATGACTATCCGAAGTTGGCCAGGATCACTTCAGGGTATTCCAAATGGCCTAGTGGCCAACTTCAACGCGAAATTCCTGTGCATTGATTTGTGACTCGCGTGGAGACTGTTGCTCTGGGCATGTTGAATTTCCCTCTGGCCCTATCGCTCC
Organism: Teleogryllus oceanicus; assembly: GCA_964035755.1. Lineage (NCBI taxonomy): Eukaryota > Metazoa > Arthropoda > Insecta > Orthoptera > Gryllidae > Teleogryllus > Teleogryllus oceanicus. Next base: position 95,425,955 of record CAXIVR010000004.1, read on the forward strand.
GTGCAGGGGATGGCTGTTGGGGCGAGGGTCACAGTGGAAGGTGAGTGCTGCCTTCAACTGGTCCGGACGTGCCTCTCAACACCGCCCCGCACAGAAGCCTGACTGTACGAGCGAGCACCGCCAAATCAGCGCCCTACTCCTCTATCAGAAAAGCGGCCCCTCAAGCATTCCAGCAGCGAACTGACCCGCCCCTTCAATTCCCTCTGCCCCCGTTCCCACTGACACCCTCAGGACTGGAAAGTTACCGCGCCCATTTATTGCTGTATAGCTACGGCCTTCCTCCTCACTTTGACCTTCCCTCTCGCTTCTTTTCTCATCTCCTGATCTTGCTTTAGACGACACCATCCAACCTCATTCCCGCACTAACCCTTGCCCTTCCCCGTCCCTTCCCCCTCTGTCGCTTCCCTTCCACTTACCCTTACCTTCCCCTTGTCCTTCTCTTCATCCTTGCCTTTCTTGTTCTTGCCCTTGCCCTTCGATATCGCGTTCATTACAATTTGTGTATTACTTTTGCGTGTCGTTCACATTTAAATATACTCTTAATTAGCATGTCCTTAGTTGTGGCTCTCAAGTCCCGCTTCCTTGTCTCTTTTGATCCCGACTTTGCACGTCTCCATCCTCTCCTTCGCTCACGACCCCGTCCCCGTCGCCTCGCTCTCACTATAGTGCGACTACGACAATCACGCAAATAGAACATTATCTGAACATCTCACGAAAATATACCAACAGCTTAAGAATGAGAGTCTTTATATATATATATATATATATATATATATATATATATATATATACGTCATGGGATTAGACAACCCGATGACGCCACCATCAGCTACGAAAAAAAGCCCACGAACAGAGAGGAGTAGAGTACGCGGCGGAGCGATGGCTTGTAAACGAGCCATCCACCCACAGCTTTTCGAACTCTGACGCCCGAACTAGCGAATGTTTTTCCGGGAGGTCTCGAAAAGAGGAGAATATTCACCCCTCCAAAATTTCCCCATTCGCGAGTACCATAAGTATCGCGGCGCGCCTCGGAGGAACCCTCTATGACTGCACCAGCGACGGCGACTAGACTGAGCTCTCTATGATTGCAGCAGCGACGGCGACGAGACTAAGCTATCTATGATTGCAGCAGTGACGACGATTGTAACTTGATAGCATAGGATTTATTTTAACTTAGTAGTTAAAAGTTAGCTTGAGAAGCGTATTAACGAAAGTAATGTAATCGAGAAGTGGAATATATATAATGTTGTGTGTGTGTTAGTGAATGACAAACAAAACTTTTTCTTTGTCATTTAACTGACAATATAACCTTAGCGGCCATTTTGGACATACCATGATTCCGATCGTAATTTGTTGGGCCGGGCATCGTAAGAACCACAAGCTCTCTTTAACTGACAATATAACCTTAACGGCCATTTTGGACATTCCATGATTCCGATCGTAATTTGTTGGGCTGGGCATCGTAAGTACCACAAGCTCTCAAAGCGTCGAAGCGAGAACCGCCTCCAGGCAGCGTGTTCCTTTACGATTACGAACGCCCGCCGCGCCGCCGGAAGTCGATTCCGCCCCGACGCCTCCGCTGCGTCGCGGGGCTTCCGACGCCGGATGCGGCCGATTTCGACGCGCGCGTTCGAGCGCTGCCTTCGCTCCGCCACAGGGCAGCGGCGACGCGGAGGGAGAAGGGCGCGCCGCGACGTTCAGTGCCTAGGAACAACAGGAAAAATAGTGCGTTATGAAACGATGATGTAATGATGAGTATTAATACACAAGTGTGATATTACGGTTCGAGCGAGTATCGTAAACTTCACACGAGTGTATTAATACCCATTACGTCGAATATCATAAGATACGTTTTCTATTACTTTTATGAGTTAAATGTTTACAATTGAATCTTTTCGTGGCAGTTGACATGTATTAGGATTCAGCCAAGGCCACCTAACCATGCCCTCGCATGCTGGTGCAGGTGGCAGTAGTTACCAGGTCGCCTGCGAGGGAGTACTGCACTAGTGAAATAGGATCAAAGTGAAATTATGATCCAATTTATTTTAAGTAATATTCCACTTAAAGAATAATAATAATAATAATAATAAAATAATAATAATAATAATAATAATAATAATAATAATAATAATAATAATAATAAAATAAATTGAAACTGAGAAGCATAATATAATATTAAATTCAATTTTTATGTATATAATCGAATGAAGTATTTACTAAAACTATTCTCAATGATTAATTGTCAATACTTGGTTTGTAAGCTTTTGTGTGATTGGTCAAGAACCTGTATCGTAATGAGTAACATTATCCAAATGGTTGCAGCCAACAAATGACAGCATTATATAATGGGAGTAGAAAAAAAACAAAATTAAACTAGTGATGCTAATATAACTCGTACTTGCTCTCCTTTATTTTCACGCTAAATTATGTGAAAAGTATTCAAGTTTTCTAAAAAGTATACATGACCTCATTTCAAAATCTATCTTTAAGGAACAGATTTCATTAAGGGAAAAATCTCTATCCTTAATATTTTAGTTGTAGAAAGGCTTCGAACAAAATTTTGAAGTTTTCAGTTTTCGAAAAATCAGTTTTTCCAACGAACATGAGACCTGCACCTTTCTCTTAAACGTCCTTTACACTCTCCAACAACAAAATTTAATGAAAACGATGGAGCCATCTTTTTTATTTGGAAAATATCCCAGGGGCTACATGCAAAGAACCCCCCACAATTGAAATATTGGTTTCATATTCAAAGGGGCCTCGACTTCAGCCAGATCAATAGGGGAGTATCAATTTTGGAGAAAATCGACTGAACTGCTAGTGTTGTTCACAGTCGGACGGACAGAGGAGGTTTTTTCTAAATTTAGCTACTGGATTTATCCTTTTTTTCATTTCCAGGGCCTTGTAATAAGAGTTTTTCTGCCGAAAATTCGTTGTTTGTTTCGAGCAACATTACATACATTTCTCTCTACTCCGTAGGGAGAAAGTAGAAATTAATATTTAAAACATGTTATTTCTTGGCACTTTCTGCAGTACCAATCTTCATATTTTAAAATTTTCAATTTAAAAATTGAAATTCATTTTGTTTTTTCCAAAATAGACGATGCATCTTAAGAAAATAATTCTAAGAGCTTTCATTAATGATTCGTGTTGTTCAGCAAAATCCAGTAGTTAAGTATTAACGCGAAATATTCAACGTACCGTTTGTCTTAACAAGAGCATCAAGCATAAATGTAGGATCATATGTGTTGCGTATTCTAAAGAGCGGAATATTCGAAGCCTATTCACATATTTTCTGTCCCATTGCTTGGAAGGCAATGTTTTACTATCGGCTTTTCTTAGCAATCTTATTTGCTAAATCATCTCCCTGGTTTGAAAATAATATTTGGAAAACAGTTCCCAAAACCGTCTGCAATGCTCAAGAAAACTTCAACTCCATTTTCTTTTTAAATTTTGTGTGATTATGTTTTCCATCATATAATTAACATTAGTATTAAATAAAATATATCAAGAATTAGTTATTAAGATTTTTTCCGAATCTCAATTTTATCTATTGTGCTTATGTAAAATTCATTGTTTTGTGTTTTTTTCCCTTTGATGTTAACTTTAATAATATTAGCTTGTTTTTGTTAATTTAGTGGAATGTAATTGGGCACAAAGCTCACATTTTAATTTCTGACTAAAAATAAAACACACTGAAATATCACATGTCGCTGACACGTGCGTTTAACTGACAAATGAAGTGATATTTTGAAGTGACACGGGTCAACCCTGTTCAACGGCTAGCGGGGAGACTGGGATCTGTAGGGCAGTCTCATTTGGCCGTGAATCAGAAAACGTCTGGTGTGAGAAAAACAATTAAACGAAGTTGCTCTCAGGGGTAGAAATCTCCACGAAACAATCTTTGCGGATCGATTGCACACAACTTGATACAACAGTACGATAAGAGTAGATGCACCTATAGCAATTCCTACATGATATTTTTCGTGTCATTAACGCAGCAACAACCACCCGAACGCGTGCCATCCTATTTTAAATTATTAACAGCTCATTTAATTCCGAAAAAAAAATTCTTAAACCATTCCAACGTTTTCAATCTGTAATAGGCAGTGCATGGTGTTAAATAGCCTGCCATGATTAAAAAAACTATGTTTCTCAGGGGTGAAAATTTGAGTATAACCTCTCTTCAGAACAACGTATATCTGTAGTTGAGGGGATCTATTGTAACTTTGATGGGACTGGTTGGGGATAAATACATGCAAAAAATAATAAAATATTTGCATATTTCATTTATTAGCAGGAAACTTCAGTTGCAACGGTGATTTTTAATAATAGATTACTCTTTCCCGATATGCCCTAAATATTGCAAAGAAGCAAAAAGGAGAGCTCTCGTATTTAATAATGTCATAGGAGAGGGAAAATACTTAGACCATCTTGTCACATCTTTTCCTGCTCATTTGTGTATAGTGGCATTTTGCCACTATATTCCATTTTCCATTGAATGGACTATAGATGGTTAGTCATGGCGAGTAAATAATGACAGCAAAGTGGTTTTGAACAAGGTGAAGATAAGGTAGAATACGTGGTGGTAATAGTAGTCAATCATGTACAGTCACGCGGGACTCGAACCCTCAGCCTTCGTCTTCGTGTAGTTGGAAGCTGCTGGAAGCATCTACACCATAGTGATGGGGATTATACACATAATGCAATTATCAAAATTTAGAAATTTCAGTATTGTATTTTATATGTGTAAAATGTATCAGAGCTATAAATAAGAACACATTTTGTGGTATAAAGTGTAGATTTTCAATGTTTTAATTCATTTCATGTGTTTAAAAATGGCGGAGTACGTTTCATCTGGTTTGTGATATTAAATTTAATATTTATTTATTAAATATATATTTTTAAATTATGAAATAAAATATGAAGAGATTAAATATAATAATATATACTGTATTATGTATCATACTTCTAAATTGCTGTAAACAAACCCAAGTAAGTAAAATATCGAAATGCGTCATAAAATGTCAATTCAACACCAGAATGGATATTTTGTTCAATACTTAAATTATTATAATTATTTAATTAATTGTTAATAATAATAAATAGTATTAATTATTTAATTAATTATAATAGTTATTAAATTATTTCAATTATTAAAGTTTCCACATCAAGGAGGAATCGATTCAGGCTGTTCGCGTGTTCTAATAGTAATACCACGTTGTCGACGGATGCGATGAAATTTCGCACGAACACCTAACTCCTCTCGATAAAAGCTCCATTGTGCAACTCACTTTCGCAACAAAACGTCCCCTTCATTTTTCGCGTAATTACAACGCGACGCTCTTCATCCCAGTTTCGCGACCAATTACAATTACTGCTCCGATGTAGACATTGTGCAAAAGACAGGGTGTTCATTCTCATTTGGTGGCCAATGCGTCAACAGGCCCCGACAGCCCTGAGCTAGCCCGCTTCGACATCGCACAGACGCGACTAGACGCCATATTCCTCAAAGTTATACATGCACTGATGCGCTGCTGCCGCTCGTTAGCACGAAACTTGCTGGTGTCATGAAAAATGTTGCGTATTCGAAATTTTTTTTGAACATTTCCTTGTAAATGAACACAAAGAGTGACAAAGCTAGTCTGATTCTGCCATTTCATGCAAAGAGGAAGCGTATATGCTTTTATTATATTTTACCTTTACTGTATATTTTCAAATCTATATTTTTCTTTACACAAATTAATGCGTAAAAGTATATAAACAATGTGGTATTATTGAAGTGACATTTTTATGGCCAATGAAAAACGGTAACGAATGAAATTTAGTTTATTTTAAGCTTGCTCGAACATTGTTATAATTGATACGGCTGTTACACTAAATTTCCTTTTTTAAATGGCTGAAGTTAAGTTATGAGTACCGATGCATAGTTATAATTTTTTTTTTTAATTGTTACAGTATTTTTATTCATGTTTACATTTTGGAAGGCGATTTTAAATCAATGTTGCATGTATTTTGAATATAAACTCAGTTACATTATGAGTAATTATTGCTAATTATAGTAGTTACGTCAGGTGCCGTTGTTTTAAAAAAAAATGTTTCAAATGCATTAATTTTTCAGCTTTTTTAAATTTTTTAATATGTTTATCTTTTTATATATTACCGCAATGTACCAAAATTAATAGAAAAGAAATATTGCATATTAACATCAGAACAATATATCACCTAATGTTAACATTAATACTTGTATTTACTGATTCAGTTTTATTCAGGCACGATTCACCTTACCGTAGAGATTCAGTCATCGGTATCTCATAATAATTCATCGATAATTCAGTGTACAAGAGTATAAAAATCTTACAGTGGAAAAGTAAGCTGTCTTGAGAATAGTTTTAATATTGACATTGAACGTGCAATAATTCTACTCGTATGTCAATTCAAGTCGTAAGTTATTGCATTATACTTACACTGCGGTTTTCACAGAATAGCGTTTGAAGGATATCAGCTGTTTCGGTGTTATCCAATCGGAAGTCTGAACGCCATCATTGTGACGTCCCTGTAGTGACGTGTAAGGTCCTGATTGAACAACACCGTAATAGCTGATCAAATGTCAGCGGCAGCAAAGTAAAAACCGCTGTAAATATCGGAGAGGGGCTCAGAGCCGTTTGTATCCGGGGTTCCCATACGATCACCCATCCAGGGACCCGCGATGTTTCGAGCTGCTTCACATTTTTTATTGCTGCCATGAAATGCTGAAATCATTTTTTCAATAATATTTTATTTTCTTTGCATTCTTGGGGTGGCGACTGAAAAACTAACAATATTATCACAAGGGAAGCTAAGAACAGTTTTGTCGAGTTCACACTGAAAATTGAATTCAACAATGGTCATTCGTCCTCATTAGTAGTGATTCAGTACCATTTCCGCACCCAACTTCAAATCGATTACTCCTCAACAGATTAGATTAGATTTACGAACAGCAATTGTGGATAACCCACATTCAATGCAGTTTCAACACATCGCCCTCCCGTTTCCGTCGGCATCGGATCGGTCGATCCAATCGCATTCCGATCATACACCCCTCCCCTCCCCTCCTCGTGACGCATGCCTCGTGTCGCCGGCGGCGCGTCATCAACCCCCTCCTCTCCCTCCCCCTCCACGGTTGTGGCTGCGGCGCTCATGAGCAGCAAATTGAGTCTATTAGAGGTGTGCCCCCCTCAGAGGACGTAACACCCTCCAAGATTGCTTACAGGCGCCTCCGGGGACATCTCCGACACACGGAGCCCCCGCAAGATTTGCCGGGGATGCAAAGGTTATTCCTTAAGGTCACGTCGCCGTTTTACGTAATCCGTTTCTAAGATGTTTCGTGGTAGTGGGCGTCACAGTCCACAGAAACTACCAGAGGTACAGCAGGGATTCTTCGAAATTTTTCAAATTTCGAATTTGAAATAATGTTAAAATGTACGCACTAGAAGGCGTTTAGATATTAATCTTATCTTCATCTCGTGGTGACATTAGAGTTTATCAAATATATCGACATTTATATCAGTCAACAAATTTAAGATTTTAATCTTTACTTTATTTTGATGAAGAATCATCTTCATGGGTTTATTTTTAAAAAAATTAAAAATTCGCTCTCTGGATCCAAAATAACAATTATTAGTTTGGATCAAGCAGGAAGATGTAGATGTAAATTGGTGCCTCCAACTTTATTCCGAGAGAAATATGGACACGTTGTATCCTAACGCGAATATTATTGTCGTTTACTAATGTGACATTTATAAACCTATTTTATCATAACCAACGTGATTAATAAAAGTGGTTATTAAAGTTTCAGAGCTTTCGAATGTAGAATGCAGACACACATGCGCTGTGCAACTAGCTGGAAAAGAGTGAGCTACGTTTTGTGAGATCTACGAGTAGAATTATATTGTGAAATGTATCGAAATCAGGTAGATAGAAGTATAAACAGTAACAGTTTATTGGAGCCATTTTAACTTTACAAAGTTCCAAAATCCAATTTGTA